>OX421502.1:37915281-39190662 GCA_949126835.1 Anisus vortex | reverse complement strand
TAACATTAACACCCAACACGGCGTACCTCGTGTTTGGCAACACAAATTTCAAAACAAAATCTATAGAATGGTTGTGATCTCGTGTTTCTACGCGCATTAGTTTGTTGTATGTATTATGTAATTATTGTTGGCGTTTCAAAAAAAGTGTTGATCATGTTCTGATGTTGTTCTTTATTAAAGTTTTGTTTACTATGTACTAGTCAAGTTATTATGACTTGCAATACTTGTTCTGTGGTTCACTTTAATTCGTCGCCAATATGTTTTGTATTATGCAGCCAACTCCCACAACATAAATATGTCCCATCTGATGCATGTATTATTGCGCTGTTATTTGAGGAACACTTAGCACCTGTGTTTGAGTGCGTGCTAAACGGTGCTTATCCTGTTTATCTTTATTGATATTAGTACCTTTTTTTTTGGGGGGGGGGGGAGGGGTGGGGGCTCGTTTCGGTTGTTTTATTTTACCAATATTATAGTCTTAGACACTATTAATTCATCAATTGTTGTATCCGCTGTTGTTGTTGTAGTTTAAAACGGAGTATCTATTTTAGAACTGAAATCCGTTTATAGACAAAGACGCTAAACAATTGGATCCAATTGGAAACAGTTCAATTAAAGTCTTTGATTATGTAGATTATTTCTGTTAAAAATCGAATTAGAATTTGATCATATAAATGATTTTCGCGCCACTAATAATTGAAATACTATAAACAATAATTGTGGGTTGTAGCAAGCGTTATGGCCCACTCTTTCAAAGGTCAAGGTTGAATTTTCGAATAAAACCTTAGTCAACATCCGGTAATAGAGAAGGGCCCTTTTGGCTAGGCTCGAAAAGAAATGTGAGGTGGGGCGTCGATGAGGGATGGGGGGGGGCGTTAAGGATTAGGGGGGGGGGTGAAGGTGGGGGAGTGTACAGCGTGTCGAACCAGTGAATCAAATCGTCTGCAGCGGTAGAAATGTCAATTTAGTCATTGTCAAACTGGATCTATTTTTACCTCCCTTCGGTTGCCGACTGAGTCATCCCTAGAGAGAGAGACTTGCACTCCAAGACAGAAAGAAATGAAGAGAGAGTCGAAAGAGAGAGTAGAGAGCATACATTCGGAGCAGTATCTGGAGTTGTTTTTGACAAAGGTGTTTTTAATAAACTTGAGGATATACTTTTACTATCAAGGTGTTTTAACTTCCCAGTGGATTAACGCCAGTGACTAATCTCTTGTTATTGCATTCTACGATATGATGACCTTCGCTTGTTTACGCTTTTATTTAGTTTGTGTTAGTTGTTAACCATAACCCGTGACTTAATTGGACATGTGCGTTATGATAGAACCTTTACTGAATGGGTTATTTTCTCGTTTTATTAACTGCTGCATGCTGGGAGAGTTTGTAATTAATTCACGCGATGGAGTTCTCTTTGTGTGTGTGTGTGTTTATGTTTCATATTTAACCAATATTTTCACCATTTTATTTTTTAAAGACAGAAACACACACAGGGCAGTGATCACACGGGTTGGGCGACTTATATTTCTGCAACATTAAAAAAACATATAAACTTACACAAGACAGAAAACACGTTTTCTTCAAAACAACAAATATAATATAGGCCTACACTATAGTCTAGATTATTATACATTATACCAGTATTGTCTACATGGCATTTATCATTGTGTGTTTAAACATAAAATTGTAAAACAAATGTTTTCTCTGTCTCATCCACTTTCTCTCTCTCTCTCTTTCTCTCTCTCTCTCTCTCTTACTCATCTTTCATGTCTCCTATTTTCTCTTGCTTTCTCTCAATCTTTCTTTTACTCTTTCTCTTCCTTTTGTCTCTCTTGCTCTCCATCCACCCTCTCTCTCTCCCACTTGCTATTTTTCAGTCCTTAAACCAAATCAGAATCTAGCAGTTTTTATTAGCCCAAATATATTTTTTTTTAAAGGAGTGGGTAACTGGCAACAATATTCTGAACGGAAGTCCCATGGGTTCCGTCCCCTTCTCTCACGTTAAGGTAGCCTATCAAAAGAGTACAATAATAATGATGGTTGACCTTTACACCCAGTGGTACGGCTGTGCCACTGTTAATTTTTTTCTTCGTTGTTGTAGCTGTAAAGGTCAACGTGGTCACGTGACGCCCTGGGTTACTGCAGAGTTCTGTATCATGGATGATAAGGAAGAATAACAAGCAGCGTCCAGTGTTTTTTTTAGTTGTTTTTTTTTATCCTTAAGACAAACCATGCATCTATTTCCGGAATGTTCTTTTTAATGAAGGTGAAAATATTATGTCTGGAATTTCCGGTGGAATTTCGACATTTTAAATTTTAAACCTTTAATTAGATTTTTTTTTTTTACACTGTATGAAAATGTATTAGACTAGTTGTTATGCCCGTCAGATTGGCGGTTTTAAGATTAACAAATATGTTTTGATTCCAATTTTAGTACTTTTAAAACATATCCATGTCTGATTGGTTGAAATGTCCATTTGTTGAGATTAGTATACGTTTGTCTTTCACCTAAATAATTATATTGTAGGCTATAGATCTACTCATTTGTGATATTTCAATAGAAACTATATTATATAAACAACCCAGAAGGAATGCAGCTGACTTGATCTATGGAGAAATTAATCAAAGTCGAGACTGGAAGTTTGGAACACTCTAATTAATAACTATCGCCTCATTTCAATTGTGGAATTAGGAAATAGATTGCGTCGAAGAACCAACTTTTAAAGAGCAGATTTAGAGTTTAGAGTAGAGAGAACTGGCCTGAGAGAAATTGTGCGTGTTCTCATTTGAAGGTTTGATTGGGTTTTACAAGATTTGAAGGTTTGATTGGGTTTTACAAGATTTTAAGGTTTGATTGGGTTTTACAAGATTTGAAGGTTTGATTGGGTTTTACAAGATTTGAAGGTTTGATTGGGTTTTACAAGATTTGAAGGTTTGATTGGGTTTTACAAGATTTGAAGGTTTGATTGGGTTTTACAAGATTTTAAGGTTTGATTGGGTTTTACAAGATTTTAAGGTTTGATTGGGTTTTACAAGATTTTAAGGTTTGATTGGATTTTACAAGATTTGAAGGTTTGATTGGGTTTTACAAGATTTGAAGGTTTGATTGGGTTTTACAAGATTTGAAGGTTTGATTGGGTTTTACAAGATTTTAATGTTTAATTGGATTTTACAAGATTTGAAGGTTTGATTGGGTTTTACAAGATTTGAAGGTTTGATTGGGTTTTACAAGATTTTAAGGTTTGGTGGTAGGATGAAAATTTCTTGGTGTATATAAAGCAATAAGATGTCGCTGATTGGATAGTTCAAATACCCAATCGGCAGACATCCCTTATCCTAGCTTACGTATTCACATACAATCGTTGGTACAATGTTTGGTAATATCTGAATGTTTCTCTGGGTTGTTGTTTTTTGTTGGTTAAACTAGTTGTTCAATATTTTCCAGTATGAAAGAATTTGAGAATCATTGATTTATTAAAGCGAGACATTCTATACTTAGTTGTATTATTCCCTAATTAACTTGTCCGTGACTGCCATTCTCCAGCATTGTTTACCAACGGTTCCCCGAACTGCATTCCGAGGAACAAGTGTTTTTGGTTCCCTCCCTGTGTTGTTGCTCCTTTGAAAATATGTCGGGTGCCATGGCAACTGTTTTCTTACACAAAGTAAATTATATGGTGTCTTTTTTAAAGTTACAGCTAATTTTACAGGAAACAAAACCTTTCTTTCATTAAAAAGGTGTCTTTTCTCCCTCCCTCGCTCTCTCTCTCTCTCTCTTTGTCTCTCTCTCTATCTCTCTCGGGCATTTATCTGTGGACCTGCGACATTATTCTATCAAACTAAAATAAATCGATGAATCAGCCAAAGACAAACCCTTTTCTTTCTGCCTCTACCTCACCCTTCTTTTGCCTCTCTCTCCCACTTCAGATTGGGGGGGGGGGGGTATGCAAACATCTCTCCTTCTGTCCACAAGCTTCAGTGTTAAGCAGATTAAAGTTCAACGTGGACCAGTTTCTGTGTCGGTGTCTTAGCCCTTGGTCTAAACATTTGTAGTGCGGCATAACTGCATAGCTCTTCCACTTCGGTACTTTACTCGAGCTGTGCACCGAGGGCGATTTTGTGTGAGAACGAGGGCGGTTACCACATTTTTCTTAAATCTAACGCAGCCTTAATCGGCACATGCGTCTGTGTGTATTGTTCTTTTTAAATCGTGTAGATTGAAATTATTTTTTTAATATGTTTCATGTCTTGCAAGACTTAGCCAAAAGCATTTCTTATGTACATAATATATGCACCTACTCTTGGTTCAGCCGTCACCCACGTGGTGCATTTTAAGAGTCCATCTCTTTGGTGAATTTAGAACCGCTAATCATAATTCTCCAGTCAGCACATCAGCTTTCAAACTCCCGTTTCTTACCTAGCGTTTCCAAAGCAAACGTTAAAAGCATCAAGTAAGGGATGTTTCTTGCATTAATGACGTGACAAATGACGGGTGGGGGAGGGGGGAAGTATTGCATCCAGCGTGACGCAAAAGAAAATGCTTGTGCCAAACGCGTCTTCGTTGTGACGTCACTTAGACAATGTTTTTGAACATGAAATGTCTGGCTATCAGCACAATGGAATAGTTTACATTTATACCGTTACCTAACTCATGTCATTACAATACAAGTAGAGAGATATAATTTGACGCTGTGGCTACAATATACAAGTAGAGAGATATAATTTGACGCAGTGGCTACAATATACAAGTAGAGAGATATAATTTGACGCAGTGGCTACAATATACAAGTAGAGAGATATAATTTGACGCTGTGGCTACAATATACAAGTAGAGAGATATAATTTGACGCAGTGGCTACAATATACAAGTAGAGAGATATAATTTGACGCTGTGGCTACAATATACAAGTAGAGAGATATAATTTGACGCAGTGGCTACAATATACAAGTAGAGAGATATAATTTGACGCAGTGGCTACAATATACAAGTAGAGAGATATATTTTGACGCAGTGGCTACAATATACAAGTAGAGAGATATAATTTGACGCAGTGGCTACAATATACAAGTGTAGAGATATAATTTGACGCTGTGGCTACAATACTTTCTTCTTTCATTCGTTTCATCTCTTATCTTTTCTTCCATCTTTTATGTCCATAAATATTACTTCTCCTCTTGGTTGTCTTAGCACCTACGTAACTAATAAACATCTCTCTCTCTCTCTCTCTCTCTCCTCTCTCTCTATCCTTAACTCTCTTTCTATTTCTATTCCAATCTTAGCTTTTTGATTTTCCTTTCCTTTTCTACAAATGGTCTATTGTAAGGCCAATGTAAGGTTGTATCTTTTATTTGAATAGTCTCTCTTCTTAGTTTTCTTTTTTTTTTCATTTCTCTCTCTCCATCTCTCTCCCTCTCTTTCTCACTCTCTATCTCTCCCGCTTTCTTTTTCTCTCTTTTTACCACACAAGTGCACATATCTATTAACACTTAATTAGATTCGTTTAATATTGTTTGCCTCCCCCCCCCCCCCCCACCCGACGTACACAAAATGTAGCAATGAGCTTGAGTTAAAGGAATGTCAGGGGTTTCCAAAGGTATGTTTTGATTGTGTTGGAACGATGGGGCTGGGGGGAGGGGGGAGTATTTAGAAGTGATTTTCAGGTATCTTCTTTTTTTTTTTATCTTTAGCACCATTGGCACTACGTTTCCTGAAATAAGTTCTCTGTTGTTTACATTAGTTTTGGATGGATCATATGTCTACTGACACGTTAGGGATTCTATTGTTAAATGTGTAGTTTAGGTTGTAAAACTCTTAAAATAAAGGCAACTATTATTGTAAAAAAATATATTCAAATGTTAAATGAATACTTTGGTTGTTATTTCGGGCTCGGTCTTCCAGGTCACATAAAGCCACACACAATGCCACAAACATCACGTGTGAAGACGCCACGTTAAGTATGTGTTTACGGCCTCATAGTTAAAGTGTCACGTTAGGCCAATTCGTTCGGCAAGGAGGAGAGGACTCGATGTTTAAACAAATTATCTCCACAAGCAGAAGTCTAGCCCCGCACACACAAATTACCTCGACCTCGCCTGCAGGCTCCAGATAGTGCTCAAGTCATTTACGAGCTGCCTTGACGAGCCAGTTGAACTCTGTCTCTCTCTCTCTGTCTCTCTCTCTCTCTGTCTCTCTCTCTCTGTCTCTCCCTCCCTCTCTCGTGTGTCTACATCTTGACCGAGTGTCAAGTGATCATTTGCCTACTCGTTGATCGAAGTGGGCAGTCACCCTTATTATGCCTAGCCCTGGCACTTACAAGGTCACGTGGTGCAACAAACACTTCTCTTGGTTAGGTAAAATTATTGTTATTGGTCTGGTAATAGTGCAGCAGGCAGTGCTGGAATTGTCTATGAATTCATAATATTGTTATTCTAATGTTAGAAAGTTGTATACAAAATTATGATCATATTTCGAAAAAAAACATTCAAGGACATATTCAGAGCCTTGGGCGTATCTTCCTGATTCTCTGCACACCTTCGTGATTTCATAATTTGAGAAGCACTGATGTTTTATGTTTGTTTGTTCGCCAGACGCGAGATGATAAATCATGGCGAATGATTCACCGCTGGCTCTGCCTCTCACATGTTTCCAAATCAACATCATCTGATCTTACGAGTAGAAAAATACAAACATCTTATTCGCACATCCAATAAATCTCATCATATCAAGTTCTACCGGTAGTTAGAAAAATTCGGCCTCAAGTGCAGCCCTCGTAATCGCGCTCGTGATGTGATCATTTTCTTTCCATTATATTTAGAGAGGGAAATATTATGATATAATATAAGTATGTTTGTAAAACTCAAAAGTTATATATCGATCTAGAATAATCTAGATCTACATTTAGATATCTAGTCCTGTCACACAATCTCATGTTAGAATTTCAGTTGAAAAAACAGTCATTCTTGCGGGTTATCCAGACCACAGTTAAACAGTGCCTCGCGTATTCGAGCCTGCCTGCTAATGTAGCCTACAAGTGTTACGTAAAAAAACACTACTTTCTGTTGACTGGTCTCTGCTTCAGCGGTGTAGCACTGTGTAGCATTTCCTTTAATTAGATGTAACCAATACACGGCACGCGAGTTCATGTTCTCGGTAAGAACGTTCACTTCAGAAAACCCCATATAAGTCTGTTCTTGCAGACGTGATTAGCCTTTAATCAACTTCTCTCCCTTGGTCTCGTGGTCAGCCAGCCATTATTTGTTATCTTTGATTACGTCCCCCCTTTTGATACGAGTCTATCCGTGACGTCAGCAACACCCTTGTGGTAAAATAACGAGCCCGAAAACGAGTTAGTAAATCACTAGAACGGCTGCTGGACTAAATACCGAAACATTACAACTGTTAGCTTATATACCATACTATATAGAACAATATAAAAACAAAGACAACAAACTATATTTTCAAACACGTTTTCTACTTTTCTTTCTATCATAAAAAAGTTTCAACTATTTAAACTTCTCTAGCTCAAATCTAACCATCTTCTTTCTAGTCAGAATTAATTTTCTTGATGTTCCAGGTGACTGAAGTCGGACATATGCCATGTCTGTTGGGATATTTGTGTTTTGCTGTGTGTTGGTGTTACGTACAAAACTTATTCGATCGCTGTGAGGTTACATCTCATGGTTCTTTGGCTAGGTTTAAACTTTGAATAGTACGTTTGTCTGTTTGGAGAAAATTCGAATATAGCTGGCGAGTCTTTGGTCTCTCTAAAAACATTTGGGCTTGTTTCATTGTGTTACAAATATTATAAGTTATTGTACAATATTACACATTATTGTGTTACAATATTATAAGTCATTACGTTTAATCCACGCCACTATCATCTGATCAATAATGTTAACAGTTTTTAACTCCCTTTCCTTGTGTCATGTAATAGGTTTTGTTTATAGTTTCGTCTTATCGTTTTGTCATGATCACGTGACCAAATCTCCAATTGCGATCGCTGTACGTCGTCGAGGTGGTGTTGTGTTGCCGCATGTCATTCCTGTTGTCTGTGTGACCAAGTGTGTTGTGTTGATTACCTTGTATGTGTTGCTGCGACACGATGTTTACCTGAGCTCTCGGTGACTCGATTCTTCTCTTAGTAATGACACGTAAGTCATTTGACGACCATCTGTGTCCATTGTTTAAAGTATTGCAGTTTCTTTTGTCTGCCTTTTTCTTTTAACACAAATCATTAGTCTATGTGCTCATTCTCTTCAACTCTTCAACTAAAACCTTTTCAGTTATTCTCTTTGTCGAGTTTATTTCTAGTACTCGCTTTCGCCTCGCGTAGCATTCGTTGTAAGTTTTCAGCAATGACGTCATACAGTGTGCGCGAGTTGTCATAGTTGTGGTTTCTTTTTTTTTTTCTTTTTCTCGTTTTGCTTTTTTGTTTCTTGATTGTTTCCGCTATGGATTCGAAACTCACTTGGATGTCAATAGTTTGTAACATAAGGTTTGTGGCTTTTTTTTTTTAATTTAGTTTTGATCATAGATTCAAGCCCTCTGGACTTGAGCCGTACGGCTCGTGCAGAGATTTGGCTCGGTAACGAGATTTGACTCCGTTGAAACAGTTTGATTGTGACGATAGATTTGGCTCAGTGTCGAGATTTAATTCACTTGAAACAATTGATTCTGTAAAAGGACTAGATCTAATAGAATTATATATTCTGTGTGTATTTCCAATGGGATGTTGTTAGACACCATGTAAAACAAGCGGATTGTGCTATTTATTTCTTTGCCTGCTCGATTTGATAAGTCCGCCACTACACACCCGCCAGCCGTGGAGCTAGACTTGTTACCTATTTTTCTTCTTCTCCGAGTTGGTAATAGACCGTTTCTTTGGGTTGGCGGAGAAGAGTGGAATGGGCAGGCGCTGGACATTGACTGGTGCCGCCCCTGACAGTGGACAGCCAGTGGTGATGTACGCCTGTCAACGCTGGGGACTCAAGTAAGTTGATTAAAAGAGTTCATTTGTGTTCTGTGTTTTGTTTCCCAACATTGCAGTCCCAACTCAAAAAAAGTGCATCCCCAGTGTATACAAAGTTTGTAATGAAATGTTATGTTTCAGTATTGATCTTGTTATTTATGCTCCATCTGACACGCGACCTGTTACACTGAGAGTGTGTGTGTGTGGGGGGGGGGGGAGATACAAGCAATTAATTCCGGGCAATACAAGTTTCTACTTAATGAACCATACAATCTTACCATACAATCTTACCATACAATCTACCATACAATCTTACCATACAATCTACCATACAATCTTGCCATACAATCTTACCATACAATCTTACCATACAATCTACCATACAATCTTACCATACAATCTTACCTTACAATCTTACCTTACAATCTTACCTTACAATCTTACCATACAATCTTACCATACAATCTACCATACAATCTTACCATACAATCTTACCATACAATCTTACCATACAATCTTACCATACAATCTTACCATACAATCTTACCTTACAATCTTACCTTACAATCTTACCTTACAATCTTACCATACAATCTTACCATACAATCTACCATACAATCTTACCATACAATCTTACCATACAATCTTACCATACAATCTTACCATACAATCTTACCATACAATCTTACCATACAATCTTACCATACAATCTTACCATACAATCTTACCATACAATCTTACCATACAATCTTACCATACAATCTTACCATACAATCTTACCATACAATCTTACCATACAATCTTACCATACAATCTACCATACAATCTTACCATACAATCTTACCTTACAATCTTACCATACAATCTTACCATACAATCTACCATACAATCTACCATACAATCTTACCATACAATCTACCATACAATCTTACCATACAATCTTACCATACAATCTTACCATACAATCTTACCTTACAATCTTACCTTACAATCTTACCATACAATCTACCATACAATCTTACCATACAATCTTACCATACAATCTTACCTTACAATCTTACCTTACAATCTTACCATACAATCTACCATACAATCTACCATACAATCTTACCATACAATCTTACCATACAATCTTACCATACAATCTTACCATACAATCTTACCATACAATCTTACCATACAATCTTACCATACAATCTTACCATACAATCTTACCATACAATCTTACCATACAATCTTACCTTACAATCTTGCCATACAATCTTACCTTACAATCTTGCCTTACAATCTTGCCATACAATCTTGCCATACAATCTTGCCATACAATCTTACCATACAATCTTACCATACAATCTTGCCTTACAATCTTGCCATACAATCTTACCTTACAATCTTACCTTACAATTTTGCCATACAATCTTGCCATACAATCTTGCCATACAATCTTACCATACAATTTTGCCATACAATCTTGCCATACAATCTTGCCATACAATCTTGCCAAACAATCTTGCCATACAATCTTGCCATACAATCTTACCATACAATCTTACCATACAATCTTGCCATACAATCTTACCTTACAATCTTACCTTACAATTTTGCCATACAATCTTGCCATACAATCTTGCCATACAATCCCATAGTCCGGATAACGAAAGATTGCCCTAAAAAAGGAAAAATCTTCCAGAAGTTAGACCTGGAGATAATTATAACAATATAATTTATAGAAACTTGAAATATTTCTCTGTTGTTTATTTATTCTGTTCAAATTATTTCAAGAGTACAATACTGTCCAGCTGGTCTAAGGGTTCGAATCTATGTAAAAAAAACAACGTCAGGACACTTTAATCCTCGGGGGTCGGGAAGGGTGCCACGAAGCACGCCAAAAGTCTGGTGGAAACTTGTCTGGACATGGCGCTGGCAACACGCTTCCCCCTAAATGTCATAACCCACTGAGACTGGTGGCTTACTGGTCCTGTCATCTGGACCTGTCACCAGGTCCTGTCATCTGTGTACCAAATGGTAGGAAAGAGTAGATCAACCTGATCTGTGTACAGGCATTTTCAACAACTTTTTTTTTAAAGGAAACGTTTAATTTCTAGATCTTAAATGGGAACTTTAAAAAAAGTTCTATGTGTTTAATAATAATTTTTAACTTCACTGGTGGTCGTGTGATAGAGTGTTGCTTAGCTAAACTTAAGGCCCAAGGCTTAAATCCTGGTCATCTAGGTTTTTTTTTCTTATCGGAACTTGATAAAGTACCTTTTGTCAGTCCAACAGTGACTTGGTACATAAGACACTTTGGAAAACTGATTGGACTTACCATACAATCTTACTATATATCATGGTGTGCTCTACTATATGAAACATTATTTTAATAAGTCCCCGTTTCATGCTTTGCATCTTCATTTATTTATTTTTTGAATAGCGTTTTTATTAAAGAAGCTCAGTTAATAAATTAATCAATGTTTGTGCGACTTCTGACCAAATAAATCAAATTGTTGCCCCTTCCATCTCCACAGACCATAGACATCGACATTGTCTCGGAATAATAGAATCTAAACATTGACAAAAGGTATTTGTCGTGAACATAGTCGTGTTCCTTATGGTTGATTGTGAAAAAAAAACACAACGCAACTATTGGCTGTCATAACGCGATCTATTTGCACTTCGTTTTTTTTTCATGTTTTTTGTTTGTTTGTTCGTACCACGCCCCTCCACTTTCGTCTCGGTAAATGACACCTTTAGGTTTACTCGTGACAGGATCTGCCGAGTAAGTCTGTGTTACCCTTATAAGCTTAGACTGACCTAGTTCGACTTTAAAACACTTTTCAAACAAACAATAAAAATGCCCTGGTAGTAGCTAACGTTTTCTTGTCCCAATAATGGACGGCGCCTATCTCTGATTGATACGTCATATTTGGGGGGGGGGGGGGGTAAAATGGTGCAGGGAGTGCTGGGGAAAGGGGGCTCGTAGATTGGTAAACATGGGATCTTAAAGCCTCACTCATCAACGCATTCCGAACGGCACTTGCCGAAATTAAAAAGTGTTTACTTCAATAAACGGTGCAAATATGTTTTATTTATACAATGCTTTTATGGCGTCATAGTAATGGAGTGTTTACAGTAAATCTTGTAACAACAAACCTTTATGTTGTTGTTGTTGAATTGGCACAGAGAAGTGAAACGTTCTGTTTACGTGTTATCTGATAACTTGGCAATGGCTGTCTTTATAGACTCTTTTCTTCCTTCTTTGTTCTCAAATAACATACACGCACGGGAACACACGAATAAGCTCTCGTTCATCTTTGTAACCCTCCGCCGCCTCCTTGATGATTTAGCTGACTCGTTGAATTGGCACATAGCTAAAAAAAAAAACAAATCCCATCTTCCACTATATCTTCATCATTCCCATGACAACAAGAATTATCTGATTATTTATTTCTTTGCACTGTGTTATATAATCTCTAACAGTTGGGTGTACAACAACCCCCACATATTATTTTGTTTTTCGAAAGTTACGGCTCATTAACGAAGCAAAGCCAGCCTGTGACGTACAATACTATGTATACTTTGGACTTTCTTTTTCACCCAATCAGAAGGCTGGTACCTTTTTTTGTAAGATTGTTAAAGCACACACGATTGGGTCTATAAAATTATTTTTTTCTGTGAAATCGGATTATATAGGGCAGTAGTTTGCAGGGCACATTATACAGAGCATAATATGTAGGGCACATTATGCAGGGCACATTATAGAGGGCATAGTATGTAGGGCACATGATACAGAGCTTAACTTACAGTGCATAGTATACAGAGGCATAGTAGGGCATAGTATGAAGGGCACATTATACAGGGTATAGTATGAAGGGCATATTATAGGATTTCGCTCATGTGTCTCTGACACACATGTACACAAATGTACACATTTCGGTTCTTCTTTCTCTTACAGAATCTTCTCTTCTGATGATTTCTTCATTGCCCCCCAGTTATTCAGACATTTATTTTATTCGCCTGTAACTCAACTGTAAGGAAATATTCTCACAGCTCTTACCCAGCACTCGATTTTTCATCTACCTCGCCAATAGTCTCGACATTTGGACAATCGTTTTACGTGTTGTGATAGATTTGTAGCAAGGCTACTCACATTACACGAGTAAGACAAGGTCTGGAATTTGGGGGATTCCACCCTCCTTTTTGATGTATGTACGTCTGCTTTCCTTTTGTACCTGGTGCGGAAGTATTCAGATGTGAACGCTAGCCTTTGGTATTCGATTTTGCTTATCGCGTAGGTAATGCAAGATTCTTTAGAGGTCATGCTGAGAAGCCTTTAATTGCGCCTAATAGGCCCAACTCGTAGAAGCATAACAAATACACGCTGTTGGCGGTTGTGAAACGAAGGTTTTCATATTTAGCGAGTATACAAGGCACATTATACAGGGCATAGTATGAAGGGCACATTATACAGGGCATAGTATGAAGGGCACATTATACAGGGCATACTATGCATGATACAATATACAGGGCGTAGTATACAGGGTACGTTATACGGGGGATATTATGCATGACACATACGGGACATAGTAATAGTATACAAGGTACATGATCGTCCAAAGAAGTTTTTTTTTTCGGGAGAGCAGTTTTGGAATAATATTCCAGCCGGGATGGAAAGATTGGGGAGTTGGGGGGGGGGAGCTATCGGTTCGTATTATTTGAAAGTATAAAATAATTTATTAGACTACAAATGGTTTTCTAGAAGAATTTTCATCTGACGTCCATTCAGAGCTTTCATTTTAGCATCAGTTTAGTGTTTACACAATTGTTTCGACAAGTTAGCAGTACGTAACGCTAACAAAAAGACTTACCTGTGGCAACTAGATTCATGAACTCATTTTAGACCAGACTCTGTTTAGTATTATGATAAGGCTACAGTTGAAGTTTTCATTATGCCCTCGCCCACCTTCTCGTATTTTGAAAAGTCAACGCAAAGTTAATGTATGCACACTCACGGCTGGCATCCTTTATCAGGTGTTCCCACACTGTTTCGGACGTCGTACCCTTTGGACGACATTTCACTCCCCGTTGGCACCCTTAAATTGCCAGCACAAATATTGCATGAGGTATACACAAATCGTGACTTGTATAAAAACTCGAAAGGCTCTTTTTCAAGCTTTTTTGGTGAAATTCTCGCCTTGTGCCCCATATACCACAGTTTGGGAAGCGTTGTAGCAATGTGCAATCATTTAAACAGACGTCATCAAATGAACTGGGTCAAATGGCTTACATAGGTACAGGCCATTTGTGTGTCATGAATGGTTTCTTCCGTATTAAGAGCTGTGTCCACATTCCAATGCGCGTGTCCGTATTCTGAATGGCGTGTCCGCATTGCAATATGTGTCGATTTATAGCTGTTTCCGCGAGATGCATTGTGTCCAAATTCCACATAACGAACTTAGTGTCCGCAATACGAACTGAGTGTCCCTCTAACGATACGACAATATGATCACTGTGTCCACACGCACATAACGAGCTGTCTTTCGAGGGCTCGGAGACCAATGAAGAGGTCTAAAGAGAAACATAAAAATGAAGGGGCAATACTCTCTTTTACTCTTTTTTTTTCTTGTACTCATTACTAGAACCCACATACTGTTTAGGTGAATGTATGTTATAATCATCTATAGTGCTACATCTGTACATGAACAGAACTCTAAGCTTTAGTAGTTTACCGTACACACATTTATTCTTGATTTATTTTATTGCTTGGATGATAATAAAACTAACTCGGGTTGGGGTTAAAGGTGAATTGAAAAGCCACGAGGAGAAGGTCGAGGGGTAAAAGGTAGTGACAGTATTCAATCAAGTTAGCGAGGACAATTTAAATTGAAAAACACAATTTTTATTTGACTTATCTTGAACAATTGCTAAAATGTATGCTATCTTCTAGTAATAGATGTGTGTAAAAAAACGAAGTCTGCCTCGTTTATCTTTCTAATTTCGTCACATAGGGCTTACTTGTTGTTTTTTTAAATTCAATTTGTGTATTGTAATTTGTAATTGTAAATAGAGAATTTTATTTCAGGTCGATGTCAAATTATTGTGACTTACGAAACATCAATAATTCACACTAAATCCCTTGTTTGTTTGTTTGTTTTCATAAATCCTTGAGCTCTTCTAAAGCTTTTATTTTTTTGTACCATAAGAGCGATTGTTATGACATGAATGGTCACGAGTAAGGGAATGAGTTAACACAAGCCACATGCGCCGAGAGATTACCGAGGGTTCTGTTGTTGCTGATATGGTTTAAACTGTTTGTTAGGTGCTGACAGGAACGTGCTGTCGATAGACCTGTCAATGATTCAAAGCCACACAGATGACAGTCGAACCCTATACCGCTTTTATTAGCCTGAATGCCCTGATTGTATTCTGTGTGGGACCCATGAAGGGCAAAGAGTAAAGTAGTAATAATACATAGGGCATTGAATTCTAATTTAGAAATACAACACAATAACAATCTTGTACAATGTTCTGGTAGACACGAGGACAATAACACTTTTGTTATCCGTTAAGCCATAACAAATGCATATAAGTATACTCTTTCTTCCCAAATGGCATCCGGGCATAGAATGGGTGCCTGAACAAACCAGGAAAACCAGTAACTTAACATCCGTTCACCTAGTCGAAATGCAGGACTAGACTAAGAACACGGATGATCGTAGGACGCAATAATCTTCTTTATAATAGAAGGGAGCGACTATGATATATAAAATAAGATAATACTTTCTCTATGTCACATAGTTCTAGTTATTCTAGTTAGTGATATAAACTCACAGCCACGCAATATGTAAAATACTATTTCTCCACAATGAGCATTAAAAAGGCTCACTATAATTGTCAAACTGAAAATGTCAAAGAGATCACTGGTATGTTTATACCGAGTGACATTGGTCAAATTATAGCATATACAAGTTATATATATTATTGTGACCTGTGTACAACACCTGGAATCAAAAGCCCTATGACCCTTGAACTACGTCATTAAAGCTCTGGATAAAACTATGCCCCCAATAATATTTCTTACGTTTTGCGTAGAATTTTTTTCATTTTCTCGGGCGCACTTCTGGAACAAATGCTACTCTCTAACCTACTTTGTTCACCCCCAGGTCTGAGTGTGAATCTGTTGTTATATTAAGCAGGTCTGACATGTTTTTATCTCTTACAAAAAAGCCCTGGTCTCCTACATTTCTTGCAGAGTGTGCACCTAACAAAGCAGGTTTGACATGTTTGACCAGTATTTGTCAGAGAGTTACACATCTCGTTACGTCATCGCATCCTCCAACTGGTTTATTTTTTCCTCTTTGAACTTTGACTTTTAAACTTTTGCATCGATGATTTGTGTATATTTCCTAAACGTTCTCTCTGACAAACGTAACAAAAACAAATCTCCACGAGACCAGGCGAATGTTTAGTTGTACAATGGCCGAGACACAGATCGTGTTTCTTTACTTTGGAAGGGCTTGGTTCTGTCTTGAAAAGCAAAACAGCAACATAATAATTTTTTTCTAGCTTGAAATATTGCGAGCCTCGGGTAGGCTACTGTTACCTAACATTGATCATAGCAGACATATTTTGACCCGTTTGTCTGTGCACATAATATGAACTGTACAATAATATCTTGACGTTTGTCTGTGCATATGCATACAACTTGGGAATAAATTAAAAAGCCAGTATCAGGTCGTTTCGTTTTATCACTTTAAAAATCTGACCTATTACTTACCTTGTCAGAGCCAGGTGACTTTTTCATTTCATCTTTTCAACTTTGAAAAACATTTCTATATACGTCAATAATTCTGTGCAGACTTTTAATTTTATTTACAAACACTCCAAGCTACCGTAGAACGGAATAGTAACTTTTTTAAGACTAGTAGCAGGCTTATCAAATAGTAGTTTTTTTATTATTTCCCTACCGCTTTTCGTTTGGTTTCCACTTATCTACAAGTGTAGCTATGTTCAGGAATAAACACCAAGGACAGGAACAGATAACTCCAGGACTATTGACGATGTTTCCTGGGTTTACCGTAGGCTTCAGTCCCTTTGAGTGCTTGTGGTAATATTTATCCTTACTGACAGGTTGGCGAGGGGGATGAGATGAAGAAATGTCCTCAGCGGAAATACACTTCTGGAAACTAATAAACAACCGCCAGACACAAGTGTAGTACTTTTATATTAGCCAGAGACTTCTTTTGTTGTTTGTATTATTTTTTTATATTATTTATTGGTAGTAAAACTAAAATGCTATCTCACATTCGTTAGACCTATACTAGATTATGCAGCATATATATGGGACCCATCAACTAAAAAAAGCTTTTTAAAAAATTTAAAAAAAATTCAGTTTCAGTTAACAAGAGTAACACCAGTAGTTAAATCACTCAACCTAGAAACACTAGAGAAGTGAATGGCAAAGAGTAAAGTAGTAATAATACATAAGGCATTAAATTATAATATAGAAATACAACACAATTACAATGCTCAGATAAACATAAGGACAAAAATACCTTTCTTTTCCCTTATTATGCAAGAAAAAAGTAAATAAGGCGTAAGTACTATTTCTACCCTAGTGGAACCCGGGCATGAAATGGGTTACCTGAATAAACCATGAAAACCAGTAACTTAACGTCATTTAAAACACTAATCAAAATGCAAGACTATACTCAGACCAGGGATGAGCGTAGGACGCAATAATATTATTGATAGAAGGAGCGTCTGTAATATACAAGTTAAGAGAGAGAGTATTTCATTGGTTTAGCCGGTGCTGGTGTATAATATTTTTTATTATTATTATTATTTTGTTATTTATGCTATAATGTTATAGCTGCTGTTATTATTTTATTGTTAGAGTCTTAAAAGTTATTGATGATTTCAATTTCGTGTTTTTGTTTTTTTTTCTTTTGCTTACAGGTTCGCCGAAGAGTCTTACATCGGACACAAAAATAAATCCAGCCGTGCCATTGGCACATACAAGAGATCCAAATCTGCGGCTGTTCTACAGGCCAACGGTCAGAGCGCGGACGACGATGAACAGAAACTAGGTCAGCAGTCGTGGAACAGCGAATCCGTCTTGACCCAAGACAATCAGAAAGGAGAGGAAGAAGGGCGGGGCGTCGTCGGGGTAAACGCCCCAGAAACAGCGAAAACTTCGACCTTGAACAATGACAGAATTGAACCCACCCCAGAACAAAATCCAATCACAACAGTTGTGCCGCCGGTCCGTCCTGCGAGGCCTAGCACGTACGCCCGAAACGCTGGATCGTCCCAGGCAAAACCGTCGCCGGCGTCTCCCCAAAGTTCTCAGTCAAGTATTTACTCGGCGGAGTACGGGCAGGAGAGCTCTCGACCGAAGTCTCAGCCAACAGCTGCCGAGCTCGTATCTCCCGAACTCCACACTAAAGAGCAGCCCCAGCTACAAGGGGTCAACAGGGACACTCGCTGGGCAGGTCCGGACAACTTTAGACCGCCACCGGGTAATATCCCGTTGTCCCAGTACTCACCGCAGAGAAGAGCACAGCTTACAGACGACTCTCATAGTAACAATAACAACAACGCTTGGCCGATTCAGAATGCTAAAGCCTCTATACCTCATTCTAGTCAGAACAACTACTTCAACAGAGCGCCGGAAACTCTGGCAGAACCAGCTGTGCCCCCGAGGGATTACCAGAGAAGGGAAAGTGCCCCCCTGAGGTCCACGCCGTCCTCTTCCGGTTGTGACACCCTCAGCGTAACCGCCGACACCCCGAGGCGCCGCTCGGACAGCAGCGTCAACTCGCCCCGATCTGACCTGAGCGCCAATGAGCAGGCCCCCACTGGGCAGCACAGTCGCCAGCCGTCACAGGAAGAGCTGGAGTGCGACCAGAAGGCCCAGCAGCTGGCCCAGAATCTGGCAGACAAAGAGCAGAAGCTGTCAGAGGTCCTGCGGCTGGACTCCACCAGGAAACGCATGCAGTACATGGACGGTCTGTTCTCCGAGTCCATGGACCTGCAGGACAGGCCAGCATTTAACGCTGACACTAGATCCTCCTTGAAGAACAGGAACACGCTACCACACAGATCTGAGAACTCGACGGATGTACCAGAAATAAAGAAAAGGTAAAATACCAATACCCTCCCACACACACACTCAGCCCGTCACACACAATCACACACATACATAAGGCTACACACACACGTAGCCCATCACACACACAATCAGCAAAAAAAGCACACGCAAAAAAAAAGCTAAAAATATGTTTTTTATTTCCAATTTATCCTGATAACGTTTTTCACATTTTATTTGGGAATTTTAAAAGCCAGGTTTGCTTGTGTGTGTTTGTATTTCAAATACCATCTTTGAGTGTTTGTATTTCAAATACCATCTTTGAGTGTTTGTATTTCAAATACCATCTTTGAGTGTTTGTATTTCAAATACCATCTTTGTGTGTTTGTATTTCAAATACCATCTTTGTGTGTTTGTATTTCAAATACCATCTTTGTGTGTGTCTCTTGTTGTTTTAAAATACAGCTCTATTTATAGACCTACAGGTATGTGTTGAACTTCCGTTCTGTCTTGTTTCTTTACCAACCCATATTAAGTGAAATGAATACTCTCCCTCCTGTCTATTTCACTAACAAATATGTAACCTATTAGAGCTCTTCTGATAACAAAATACTCGGGATACAAAGTATGTCTGTGTGAATCTTTGTGTTTTCTGTCCCCCCCCCCCCCCCCCGCATACCCACCGTCCCCACTACTACCTGTTGACCGACGTACAGTTAGGAATGGGGGGGGGAGGGAGTATGTCGAGGAGGACAGCGCATGCGCCTAATGAAGACAAGATGTTTTCATCATCCAGCAATTATCGGGAGTAAAAAATCTCAGACACAAGCTAAAGAAGTTGTGACACACGGAGCCAGTCTTAGATTGAAAGCAGGAACCGAGCCCCCCAAAAGCTAATTTTAGAACTCCATTTATAAACCGAATAAGCCCCGCCATTGTGAATCTACAGTAATAGACTAGGATTCTTACTCGGTCGTTATTTTTAGCATTATAATTTGTTATTTAAAATACACGAAGCTCATAGAATAACTGCTTTAAGAAATCTCTGCACTTAAATAACAACGATAACTTGTATTTGAGCTCGTTAAAAGATGCGATGAGGGAATTATCTTTCGTCTGGCATTGAAACAACTTGTCGTCTGCCAGCTTGACACTGGGATTTTGTATTTTGTGTGGGGGGGGGGAGGGGGGTTTCTTTCCCCTTTCGGCTTGGACTTTACCCCTCCCACACATAACACCACCTTTCCACATGTGAAGTTTCTGGAATCTAGTTATTTCACGCCATGTTAGCATCTGTCGGCTGTTTCTTTTATCTTTATTGTGTCTATTTCTCTGAAGGTTGAGTACGTTTTAAAAAGAGTTTTTAAGCAAAAGATATTTTCTGTTACAACGCGAGCACCAGGGGTGCTTTTATTTAATAACAACTCTATTAACAGGGTGACCTCTACAGCAGGATGACCTCTAAACGACACTCTGCTCACTATTGCACCGCGTTTGTCTCCCTGAATAAAGTTTATTCTGCCCTCTATATCGCCCAAGGAAGTTATTTCTGTCCGCTATATCACAGTGAAATCAGGGCCGGCTCGTCCATGTAGACAACCTATGCGGCCGCCTAGGAGATTTAAAAAAAATGGGGATTTAAAAATATAAACCAAATTAAAGTTTCGTACTTCTGCGCGCTACAAGCATAGGCAGCACAATGCTTGTCCGCCATAGCAATCCATAGCTGGATAGACTAGGTTAAGATTTTTAAGTATAGGATTAGAACTCCAGACCTTCGGAATTGCGGCAGTTCAACTCGTTTTTTTTTTTTTTTTGTAGCAATTGAAAGACGTAATCGTGTTTATTTCATTTCGGGAAACCACCCACCCTTTCTACTTGTATAAAATAAATAAATAGATCTAGCCTTTGCGTTTGTTTATCGGGAAAATCCGTAAGATCTTGAGTCAATCCTCCCCGGGGGTCTGTCTGTGTACACAAGTAGGTTATAAACGATGTGGCTACTTCCTCATCGAGTCTTTATATGTTTGTGTACACAGAATTACTGGAGGCAAATTATTCTGGTCACTGTTAGATGGATACTTGACGTCGATAAAATTGGAATATTTAACATTACATTGACAGCAAATTAAAAATTAGGTTTTTGTTGGTTTTTTTTTTCTCTTGAAATAAAAAAGTTTCAGTGCAGTTAAATGAAGGTCAGTTGAAGAATGTACTTGAAGTGTTTATTTCCTTCGACACCTTTTTTTTCTTTTGAGCCTTTGAGTGACTTCCCTTAGCAAAAGGTACTTCCCTTTGCAGACACTTCCTCCAATTCCAATCGCGAGTTAACGCCCCCTTGTGATCTGTAAATGTCAAGTTCACGGGTGTCTTATTACAAGGGGAGGTAAAGCGAAGTGAAACTCGGTGCTTGATTAAATCTCAGACAGTTTGTTGTTGGATAGTCTGTTCTTTAGGATGAAAAGAATAACACAAGAGAGAGATGAGCGATAGAAAAATGTGGCTGATTTCTGTGCTACAAGAGTTATTAGAATGAAGTTTTGCATCCCGAATATTCAGCTTTATGTACACTGGAAGCTGTAACACGACCTATATATTACCTATAGGGCGTTTGCAATCACAAAAAGTGACAAAAAGCACGTGATTTTTGTTTACTTTGAGTAATGGTGTACAAGTAACAATGGCCGCTGTATTAAATAAAGTTTCGTATAGGCTCGAGCTTTTTTAAAATGATGTTTTGTGTTTTAAGTCCTGTTAAGATTTAAGCTGTATTATGTCTGTTAAATAAAATAGGCAATTTTATTATTATCATAGACATAGATCATAGACGATGTGAGCATATTAATGACTTGACTAGATAGCCTATTCACCAACAACACTATCACTTGACATCGTAGCCTAGCCTTCGAAACATTAAAAGTGTAGGCCTATAAAGTGAAATTGAAAGTGTAAATAGGTCTAGCCGGCCCTAGCCTAATCACATTAATCAATTAATCTACAGTACTACTATTTACCTCCTTATTTTTAAGTAGGATAGCCAATATTCAGATGTGAATTTTGCATGATAAAGAGCAACTTCACTTTCACCACGTTACATTTATACCTCAAGTGGGTTTTTATATTTACACAAATACGTCACTAAAAATAGAGTAAAAACCTAAGCCACGCCCACTGAGAACGCTCTATACATAGAACAGTGGAGATATGTTTTTTTTAAAGATGGATGCCAACTTAAAAGAATTTGTTTCTGGGGGTTGTATTTTGTAAATGAAAATTAGAGCACGTAGTCCGTATGCTGTTGTTTGTTTTTTTTGTGTGGAATTACAAGTATTTCGGTTAACTAGACTTTAAACAAATGTAAACCACGAGCAGCTGAAGGTAGAGAGAGGAATGGACCAGTTAAAGGGGGTTAAAGTGTGCGTGCATGCTTTGACATTTAAACTTGTTCATTCATGATATATCGTCGACAAACACTTACCCATTGTACTTATAGTTGGTGTATGCGGTTAGTGTTTCAGAATTGGAGGCTGGGGGGGAGGGGGGAGACAGCAATGGTCTCCATAATATAATCCACTAGGGGATTGGTTTAAAAGAAAGAAAAAGGCGGACGGGGATAGATGTTGCGGTTTTGTGTCGTATAAAATGAGAATGATATGACTCAAATGTTTTGTACATAAAGATAAAAAGTAGTTTCGGAAACAGCGGGTGGGGTGCAGATTGTCCCTCCACCCGTTTATTTCAATTACCTCCATTCTTCAGGGGGGGGGGGGCATGGTTGCCGAGCGAACCAAAGGCCCTGGGTTCGAATCCTGGTGGAGGGTAGGATTTTTTCCCAGGGTGTCCCCGAGCCTATTCAGCTCTGAAGGGTACCTGACCTTAGTTGGGGTAAAGTAAAGGCGGCTGTGCATAGTGCTGGCCACACACCAATCCCCTAGTATGCCGTGGTCACAGAAACTGGTGAACGCTGCCTCACCGGCCCTATGGATCAATTTGGTCCGACGGAATACTTTACCATTCTTCAACTTGTACACAACATTATTTTAGTAGGCTGGTTGAGAAATCTTCAATAATAGATTATTTTCGTTTCTTCAAAATACTTAAAACCTTTGCACAATATTAATATTTCAGTAACGCCAACGTCTCCGCCCCCGAACAGTTTTTGTTTATGTCAATAACGAGTGATTATCCTCCATCAAAATTTTACATTTCTTTCATAATTTTTTTCTTTTTTTTTTTTTGAATGGTTTGTTTGTAACTGTTTTTAAAGTAATGAAATGTTAGTCTGGTATTATTCTGGTGGCACGCGGGCAACACCTGTTGTATACAAATCATTGATTTTGCTGTTTTGCATCGAAATACACACACACACACATGCACTCCATGCATTAAAATCTCAACAGGTAATCTGAATACACACTCAGCCATGTACAGACAGGCATACAGATGGGCATTGTACACATGTACACAAACGTACGGTTTCAGAAAATAACAACGATATTGCTGTCCCTGGGTGAAAGCAATGTTTGTAATTCATGGCCAACAGTTCTTGTATGTATGTTTGTTGGTGTGTCGGCCCTGACACTTGCAGTGGACATTTACCGTCATTTCCATAGTGATCATACATTGGCGCCCACAGTTTAGAAGGCTTAAGTCTTAGCCTAGTTCATTGATGGCGAACCTTTTTGAGGCCGCGTGCCCAAAGTACAATACAATACCAACTTATTTCTTTCAACGTGCCAACACAGCAATTTAAACCAAATACCATAACTTAGCTGTTCCATTTTTGGTAAATGCTCGCGTGCCCACAGAAATATCTCTGCGTGCCAGCTGTGGCACGCCTGCCATAGGTCCGCCAACACTGGCCTAGTTGTATGCGCGCAGTTTTCCCTCTCATTCAGTTCATTGACTCGCTGTACTATATCCAATAAACAGTATAATATTCAACAACTTCTAAGTTAGCTCTATGCAGTGTTTTAGTATTCTATGCGCTTTGCTTTTACCAAATATATTGAATAATGTGAGCCGCGGCACACACTTTGGGAAGCACTGTTTTGAGTAACTATCGGGGATGTTGATGGGGCTCAAGAGACACAGCCATAGAACCCTTGAGCGCTCTTTTACTTCCTCCATTATGTAGGTGTAATATATATCTCATTATTTATGTCACTATTACTATCTATTTTTTACTCTCCATTTTTTTCTCTCACTTTTATTTGTTCTCTTAACTCTCTCTCTCTCTCTGTGTTTTGTTCTCTCCTCTCTCTTTGTATGCACTTAGCTCTTTTATATTTGTGTGTTTCAAACTTGTTCAAACCAAATTTACACCAAAACTTTCCAAGATTTAGATCTAAGCCTAAAAGTCCACTTAGTTACTTTTGTGTTTTAAATAGAATCCCTCTACTAGATAATATTATTGAAACATTTCCTACTTGCCATTTCTACATCTCAACATTTTCGTCTATCAGGGGCTCATTACCCAAAGAATATTGGATGTCTCCTTCTAAAGCCATGCTGGAAATGGAACTGAGGAACAACGAGGAAGTCAGTAAAGACATCACCAAGAATATTCACGACAGCAGTTCACTCATGAAACAAAAGGTAAACAAAAGACACAATGCAGACTTACAATGCAGACTTACAATGCAGACTTCTAGTTCAACGCCCTTCAAACTCAATGGTTCAGCTTTAGGTTCAGCTATTTCCTGATCTACTCCCAATGCAAATGATGGATGGTCAGAATAATTTTTCCTACCTGTACATTTAGCAGGGTGGCCAAGCGGCAGTGCATTCAACTGGCATAACGGAGGTCCATGGTTTGAATCCTGGTTAAGACTAGGATTTTTTTTCCTTGAGTCTGATGGATACCTGACCTTAGTTTGGGTTAAGTAATGGTGGCTGTGCATTGTGCTGGCCCCGCAATCACCTAGTACACCGTGGCCACAGAAACTGGTGAACGCTTCTTCACCGGCCCTATGATAAATTTGGTCCAAAGGGTACTTTACTTTTTTACTTACATTTAGTTTATACTTACTTACAATTGTGGGTTGAATAGCAGATTAACTCTCTCTAAAGAGACAACTGAAAGCAATTGCAGTAATAATACAAAAGCATCAAATTCCAATTTACAGGAACAAAATTCAATAAAATACTCAGAGAGATTCCAAACATATTTCTTTTCCATGTGTCAAAATGAATGTATAAAATTTCTCTTTCTTTAATTTGATCTTCAAACCTAAAAATGGGTTGCCTGAACTAGTTTAAAAAGAATTTAACATAATTTAAAACCCTAAGCAAAATGCAAGGCTAAACTTAAACCACAGATAAGCACAAAGGATGCAGCAATCGTCTGTAATGATAGAGCAGAATTTAACATAAAAGATAGAGAGAAGATTACCGTCCATCCTTAAAGAACTGTAAGAAAGCTACACCCAAAAAAAAACCTAAACAAACCCAGTAATAAATGAGATTGTAAAATGCTTGATTTCACAGGAGGAGTTGATGGGAAAATTGCACAAGAAGCTAGAAATACTGAAAGAAGCCAAGGATGTGCTGCAACAAGAAATATCTGAAAATGATCAGCTGGGAAAACAGGTCAGATTATTTTCATAGTTTTATTTTCATTATATGCCATATAATGACATCAATATCATACAAAACATGGCAATATACATATAAAGTTACACTGAGACAGGCGACTCAAGCATGTAACATTAGTGAAAATCATGTTCAAATGCAGGGCTCTGCACAGTGCCCTCATAAAAGAAGGGGGGCGGGGGCAGAGAGGACGACATTTTGAGGAGCAGCACATATTGTCTAAGTATAGCACTAAACAAAGCAGTTACAGAATGCAAGGTGCGTAGCTGAAACTTTTGCATTGGGGCGCCACATAGGCTTGTGAAGGCCTTGCTCTACGACTTCACCATACAATAATTTACACATTTGGCCCTTTCAAAATGAAGGGCTACCGATTTATTAAGAAAGAACTCTTTGAAATATTCCAATGATGCACATTTAGCAGTTTTATTGACCAATAGTTTTGTTTGATCTCATTAGGTGCGACAAGTAATAGACACCAGATGTCAGACACAGAGTGAAAAGGATAAGTTTAAGACCTACATCGATGACCTGGAAAAAATTGTCAGGCTGCTGTTGAATTTATCTGGCCAGTTGGCCAGGGCAGAGAACGCAGTGCAAGCTTTAGCTCCAGATGTTGATGCCAAACTCAAAGTAAGTGCCTTGGTTTCAATTGTTGCTTATTATATTATTAGCACTTCTGGGTGAAAAACCTAATTTTTTGCTAGACGTAACATAGCCTATCGACTTATTGTTTGACCATTAATATCCTGAATACTGGCATTAGACCCCATTAAGTGATGCCAAGTGTTTGACAATTATTTCAGTTCTTCTTAAAATATTAATATTTGTTTGATTAAAAAAAAAATTGACATGGATGATATCCTCTATCGAAAACAAATTCTGCTTGAGCTTGGCGTGAAAGGCTGAATCCATTGTTTTTGTAAAATAAATATTTGCTAATGGGGGCATGGCTAAACAGCAGTGCGTTTGGCAAAACTAGTACCGAAGGTTCTAGTTTTGAATCCTGGTGAAAGCTAGGATTTGTTCCGGGACATGGGTACCTGACATTAGTTGGGTAAATTAAAAGCAGCTTGGCATTGTGCTGGCCACACAGTCCCCGAGTACTGGTATGCTGTGGTCACAAAAACTGTTGACCGCTGCTTCACCAGCCCTATGATCAATTTGGTCCATGGGTACTTAACCTTTCTACTTACTTGGTTGAGGAAAATTAATGTACCTTGACCTATAGGAGCAAAATCTGCAGCTGATAATACTCATTTTAAACAACAGTTTGCTAAGGATGCAATCATCTTTATCAATATTTTTAATATCAGTGAATTTTACATTACTTTTAAGACTTTCTTCTTTAACTTGTTGCAATTTTCAATAATAATTTATAAAAGAAACATAGACAAAAAGATTCCTGGGCATTTATTACAAACGTCACAGTAGAAGAAACTGTACTACAAGTAAAGACACTGAAACTTGTATAGCCGTGCATTTGAAGATTTTTAAAACTATGGCTATCTTTTTTATTTCACAGAAAATCACAGTGGATAAACGGGAAAGGCTGTACGCTAAACACGAGGAGGCCAAACTTTTAAAAGACGACATTGACAAACGCAGCGAGCACCTGTCTCTGATTCTGCGCGAGAGGCTGGATGAGGTTGAGTTTGCCGACTACAACCACTACATCAAGATGAAGTCCAAACTCACCATCGACCTCCAGGAGCTGGAGGATAAGATTACTCTTGGCGGAGAGCAGATCGCGGAGCTTAAGAAAAGTATCCCAGACCAAAGCGCTGGGCAGTAGTAGCCCTGACCAAAGAGAACGTCATTTCATGTTATGTACATTTTTTAAAAAATACTTCTGATTATTATTTGTATTTATAGTGGACACAAAACAAACCAAAATAAACAACCCTGCTATCAGAACATTCCAAGAACAATTTGAAATTCTAATAGTACCCCATACTTAGAGGTGCTGCTACTAACTGATTTTTATGTTTCTGGAATATTAAGTTTCTTTATTTTGTTTCTTCATTTGTAGTACAAATATTTTGTTATGAAATAAAAACTGTGTACTATCCCACAATGCCCTGCTAACCTGCTCTCTTCTTTGCCCATTGGTTGAAAAAAAATTCTTGCCCTACCCTATCATCCCATTGGTTGATGAGATAATTTACTCCATTGGTTGATGAGATAATTTACTCCATTGGTTGATGAGATAATTTACTCCATTGGTTGATGAGATAATTTACTCCATTGGTTGATGAGATAATTTACTCCATTGGTTGTTCTGAATCTGTGTGATCCTTTGTACAGCTAAAAGTATGTCTGGGTGGTTTATTGTGTTAAGTGAAATGGCAATCCATTTTGTCTATGTGTCCTATGCATTGACTAGTTTAATTATTGAATGGAGCAAGAGGTCATTATGTCTTGAAATTGTACAAAAACAAATTGTTCCACTAGTGAATCGGAGAATTGACTCAAAGATGCCAACTGCAATATTTGGGTGCTATCCAATGTTCACTAATGTTACATGCTTGAGTCGCCTGTCTCAGTGTAACTTTATTTATATGTATATTCCCATCTGTGTTCTGAAGGAGAGGAATGTCAACCATCAACCAAACAAGTCTTGAAATATTTTGTTATAATATTACACAATGATAACTAATATTAATGTATTATATATAGATCAATACTTATAGGTGGTATTTTAGTTGTTTGTTGTTTTTTTCTTTCAAATGAAAATTGTGTTAGTCATTCTACTTTTCAACTCTTTTCTTCCTGCTACCTAAAACTGTAAGTTTTCTTTGGTCATTAGATTAACCCATCCCTGGTTAATAGATAGATTCTAAAGCTATTTAGTAATGAAATTCTTTCATCCTCTAATAATGATGTCTAGAAAAAACGGGAAATATGATAGAACTAAATAGCAATATATATTTATTTATTAAAAACAAATAGTAAAATGTTTCAATTCTAAATTTTTACTTTTTTAAATACTTTTTGCAACCACTTAAATATATTTATTAGTAGTGCTTTTTACAAATGTAATAAATTTATTGCAATTGAGGAAATTTCAAGTGTCCTTGACCTGTATATTTTTAGAAATGTTTTGCCTAAATATGTATATCTTCTTCATAAATTTTCTACATGTAATAATGTTCTGCAGACAAAAGTCTGTTGCAATCTGCATTTTGATTGGTTGGATCTGCTGTTGTGTGATGTAACTTAATGTAAATAAATGGCTTTATTAGTCTCTACATTATATTCTGTACATGCATTCATTATGTTGTTTTTTTTTTTAGAAATTGATTTGGACATTCTAACATCAAGTTCTCAATAAATATTCAATAATGTGATTCCATTTGTGATGTTTTTTTTCTTCTCCATACAATGTTCCACTTCTGAACTGAATATTTAGTGCGAAGCCCGTTTGGTTGTGAGAAAATAATTGACTTTATATTTTGTTTTGTTTCATTATTTTGTCCTCAATGTTTTTGTTTTTTATACTTCTATGACCTTGTATGTACAAAATAAATCGGTTTTGTTTGCCACAAAATTTCAAACACCAAGACTTAATGGATTTTTTTTTAAATTATATAAAATTTGTTAGTTTTTTTTATATTTTAGTCAGTTTTCTAAAAAAAATTCCAGGCCTGTTGTGGGCAGGTGAAGGCTAGGATTTGTTCTCAGTTCTGGAGGGTGTCCCTGAGTCTCTGACTTTAGTTGGGGGAAAAAGTAAAGGTGGCTGAGCCACACAATCCCCTAAGTACACCATGGCAACAGAAATGGGTGAACGCTGCTTTACCTATCAATTTTATTCAACAGGCTTCTTTACAAGTCTTATTTCATCATCTAGCAGCACTTGAAAAAGGCCACAGAATTTGTGCTAGAAAAAGATCCAAAATAAAGAATAGATCCAAAATAAAGAATAAATAAAAAACACAATAATTTGTAGATATGTCTGTCAGAAAACAAATGAACAAGAATAGAAATTAAAAGCTTTCATTTTATTTTTACCTTTAAAAAAAATCAAAGTAGAAACAAAAGGGTCATGAGAGAGGTGATAAAATAAGTTTGTTTTTCTCAAACACTTCACTGGTATCAAAATGTACACAAGAAAATTGTTTTGAACATTTGAAAGATTTTGTATAAAATATACAGTCAATATATATAGTACATTATAAGTACCATGTGATTGTAATGCTGTTAATTGCACCAGCCACATTCTAAAATAAGAATGTAAAGCCAAACAAGTTTTGATGCACAGACAAGATGTAATCTACACTTTGTAAAAAATAAATGCTCAGTTATTATAAGATCATTTGAAATCCAGAATTCCCTGTCCACTACTACAAGTCAAAATTTATAAACATTTATATAACATTTCAAAGAGTGACTTTCATTAATTTCATGAACTTGCATTAAAAATAAGTTTTCTTTTCTTTAAAAAAAAAACATGCATGCAAATAGCCACAGAGTAAAAATAAACCATGGACAAAAACTGTATTTTTATACAAATGAAAATTTCATTTTAGGAAATCAGTTTAAAGGATTTAGGTCAGTGGGTAGAAATAATTCAGACTTTGTTGCATTGAAATTTTTTTTTTCTAAAAGCTGTGATAATAAAAAAAAAGAATGAAAGAATAAACAATAAACTCCTGCAGGCCATCAACACATACTCGCATAAAAATACCAAAAAGGAATACCACACTCTTCCAGTGAATCTTTCCATGAAATTGGTTTGTTATTAAATAAAGGTGTGGGAAGAATAACAATTTCAATATCTGTTTCATTGTATGAACTAGTATATGCTACTGTTCAGATAAAATATCAAATTAAATCAATAGTTGTACAGATACTTCAGTAGCTAGAATACAAAGTCAAAATAAAAGAAAAAGAAGCTAACTTATTCGTGATGCAACCCCACGGACTGGTACTGAAGTAGGAAAAATAAGATATTTAATTTTAGGTGTTTCATGGAAGCTAATTCATTCATCTATATTTTGGTGAAAAAAATCTTAGTTCAAAAGTTTTTCAATATTACATAGGTAAAGGTAAGAGGTCATTTTGGCGAAATAAGAAAACAGTACTGATTCTTAACATTTAGCATTGCAACATATAATTAAATAATAACAAGATGAATAAATGTTAACCAATCGCCATGAAATTTAGCAAAAGCACTCACAATGGGTCGATACACAAGCTGTTAAGGTTGTAAATATTAAAAATAATATTTAGTTCACTTATAACAAATTATATAGGACATTACAAATCAATAATAATCTCAAAATACGACCTCCCTTTCTTCACATTATTTTGCATTTATTGAAAAATCAGTTTTGACGACCTCCGTACCGGTTTGTGGGGTTGCATCACATTTGTGCATTATGGACCCAATCAACAATTGGTTGAAATTTTAAAAATATGAAGACATAAATCATAAAAACAAATTTATAAAAAAAGGAATTGTTTGTAAAAAAAATAATCATTTATTCAAACAGATATTTCAAATTAAAATGGAAGTAGCTTTGTGCTGACACGATGAGTTGAATATTGTAATTGAATATTGTGCATGCATTCTCCGTAGCAAAAAGTTAAGAAAACAAAAAAGTTGACTCATTAAACATTATAAAAAAAATTGTACTTAAAAAAATCAAACCTTTTTCATGCAGTTACCTCGAGTATAATATATACACATGTAAATAAAAATAGTTGTTTTTTTCTAAGTTCGGATATCATCTGAAATTCACCTTATAACTTTCTCTTTTAGATCCTGGACTTTCAGGTTTTAAAATTACATATAATAATATATAATATATATTATATATAGCTAATCTTCCATATGACAAAAAATTAAAACAGTGAAAAAAAAAAGTAATGGCTCAAGAAATTATACAAGTTCATTAAATAAATTTTTAGTGCGACTTATACAGGTGAACTACTATTTTACTTGCATTTCACCTTCCAGTGTATACCTGCGGCTTATACATAGGTGCGGCTTATACTTGAGATTTTACTGTAGTCATCATTAAATAAATAGCCATATTTCACAAATAATGATTTTATTTAGTAACATTACACCGTAGGGTCTAATGCTATGTGTAAATTAAGTTGATATAAATTCATTATTAAAATTTTTCAATTATAACATGTTTGTTTTAAGCAAGCATTGCAATTTTTTGGTTGATATTTGTATCATTTTTTTTTTAATAAAAAATTACGGCCCAGAAATATTTGAACATCAAGTAAGAAAAGAGAGACAGGAGTAAAATAAAAAAATTCTTGGAGTGAAAACAGTTCCAAATATCAACAAACAAATCAAATATCACTTGGAATATCACCTGTTAAAATTTGGTACATCGGATCATTGGTGAGTTATGGCTAAACCTGCCTTACTTTAAAGAATAAATCGCAATGTCCCAAAATTTTGACCAATTTTTGACCAGATTAAAAAAAAATCTGAAAATAAAAGACACATTTTTGTAGCCAATTATCTCTGATATTCAAATATTTACAACCAGAAAGTTTGATCATTCCTTGGTGAATCAAATTTTAAATAATAATTGTAATTAATAACTTTCATTAAAAAAATTAAATTAAAATCCTGCCGTAAGTAAAATTATGGCTACAGGTAAACTTTTTGACATACACTTGTCATTTCTAACACTTAAATTTTAAATTCCATCAAATTGGCATACAAGATTTGTTAAAATGTATTGTAGCTAGTATTAAGTGCTTTATAAATTATCGAATCTACATTGCAAATTTGTGAATTCTCATTTTTGATCCAAATTACACATTTTATTTCTTCATGTTATTACAAATTTTAAAATTTTTAAGTTGGCAGGTTATGGTACAAAAATTTAAAGAAGTTTTATAAAAAAAAAGTTACCTTCTAAGCAAACAATTTTTAGAAAAACTTTCTAGCTATACACTCTATAAGCACAGTACATATTGCTAAAGCGTAAACTTAACAAAAAATAAAAAATTTTGTTTCATATTACTGTAAAGGCTGTAAAAGCCTCTGACTGGATTTGTAGTTTTCCTGAACAACAAGGGGAGATTAATACCAACAGTTTGTGTAAAAGAAGGATCAAAAGTATCAAAAGTAAAATCAATGGATTAAAAGTAAAAACAACAGAGATCTTTTTTTTATAATATAATACTCAGATCTAAAATGACATCATAAAATTTGGCAGTGTTAGAGAATTCAGGTTTCACATAAAAATATTTTTGATTTATTGATTGATTACTTAGGTCATAATTATTTTTAAAAAGCCAAAAAACCCTGTTCAGCTTTTACTCAGATGCTTTCTTCGAGGGCTCCGGCACTTGTTGACTGACAGGTACGGTGGACAAAAGCAGGAAATGTCTTTGATATGCAAGAGAAGCTCTGAACTGGGAGTCAGTACCGTGGAATCGATCCAGGACGCCAAGGACACCAAAATTTTGATTGAACCTGATTGAAAGATAAAGAACTTGAAATATATAGGCAAACTAATAAAAGCTTGTTATGCCTAAGTTTTACTATTGTCATGTTTGAAACTTAAGGTTTATTATAGATCAGGGGTGGGCAAACTGTGGCCCAAGGGCGACATGCTGCCCAGCAACTGAAAACTGATTGATCAATCGCATTTAGAAATTAAACTTTCTGCTCCATTTTTAAGTTATTATGTTGAATTTTACAAAATTTTATGTACAGTTATAATTGTTTTAACATCTTTTATTATATTTCACTAGAAATCAATAGTTGTAGTGAAAAGTGGTAAGTTTGTGTCAAAATTAACTGATTAACTACCGTATTAACAGCAGAAAAAAATCAAGCTGTGGCCGAATTAAATTTCTGTCCCGTTTTTTTACAAGTGGGTGTGTGTACATATGTGTGTGTTGTTCTCTTGTCCGTTGATAGATTTTAAAACGAATTATACCATTTTGTAGGGAAATAAATTGTGTATAAGATAAATATAAACAAAATCGAGTTAATTTGTTAGTGTAGACAATAATTTATGTTGACATGTGATTAGTTACGAAAAATTAGACGGAAAAATAAAAACATTCCTTTTGCCTAATATTTCTTCTTTTCCTCAATGAATTTCTAGCTTTCACTCATAATTATTATAAAGTATATTCAAAATCAAACATAATAAATCCAAGATGAAGTTAATTGAGTGATATTTACACAAACAGGATAAGGTTTTACAATGGAAACATTTTCCGAAAACGAGAAGAAAGTTATTTTTTTCCGCTTATTTTTACCGAAATTTAGCACATAAACTAAGAATGTTTACGCTTTGAAATCGAAAATAGGTTCGTAAGTATACTTCCTGTCGGTAACTACAAATTTCGGAACAAAATTTAACGAAATAATGCAAATATTAAGCTTTAAACTGGGCGAAATAATCTTGGCGCTGTCAGCGGCTTTCGGTACAAAGTGAATGAATCGCATGAGCCGCTGTGAGCGGCTCGTGGTAGTTAATCAGTTAAAGCCATTGATAGATCTTTAAAAAAACTTATAATAAAAACAAACTTAAAATCTTGAACAAAGTTTTTGTACGTGTTGTAAAATATATAAGTATAAGTAAACTAAAATGATTAAAACAAAAATTCACCCAGTATCAGGTGAATATGAGAATTCAATCTGTGATAACAACTTACTTGAGGTGATGGTAATCATGGGCCTCCGGGGATGGAAGAAACGGGAGATGGTAGCCGCAGTGCGCCACGGTTGTCGACATCAGGACAAGGGCCCAAAACAGCCAGGCCGTTGCCAGGTGTGACCCCAGCAAAATTGGCCCCAGGGCAGGGGGGATCATGTTGCTGAGTATGTGCTCGACAGGGTGGGCGTAGATGGACACCACACTTATAGGTGCAGTCCACTCATGGTGTTGTTTGTGAATGAAGCGGTACAGCTTTGGATGGTGGAGCAATCTGAAAGTGTAATAGTAACATTGTATGTATATTTTTTATTTTTTTAAAATAAACTTAGACCTATTACTAATGTTAGGGTTCTAAACTGAGCGCCATTTCAGAATGATCTCACTTTGAAATGCTGTCAATAAAAAAAGAACCAAAACTAAATACCGAAAGATACGTTCTCACTACAGTTTTTATTGTATTATATTGTTAGCTATTTTTTCTTTCTCTTTTAACAAAACACATTGTAGTCATTCGTTTCTCCGTCAATTTGACAAGCATAACCACTAGTATAACCTAAACATCATAACATAAATAGAATTTGATGTGTTTGATTTTTCTGTCTTACATTTTGCATTTGGCATTTTGACCTCAATGAAAATTTAAATAACAATGAATAACATAATAACAAGAAGAAAAATAATAAGAGGAAAAAAAAAGAAGTGAATGGGTAACGTATTTATTGCAACAGCTGTTTGTTGTGTTACGCACTCCTATAATGATTTATATGTGTCTGTTATCTAGATGTCGGTTCTATATTCTAAGAGTTATCTGATGATATATTTTCTTGAGATTTTTCTTATTAATTATATTTTCTTTTGACTTTCAGTCCAATTAAACACTTTTAATTATAAGATTTGAGAAAACACAGGTTTCAAATTGAACAATAATGTAGTTTTAATTTGAACACATTTGAAATACAACACCTAAGATACATGAAAGAAAACACAAGTCCCAAATAATTTTTTTAACATTATATAATGAAAACGTTATTACTACAAAGCTACTTCTTGGCTAAGACTTGTAGTTAACTCTAATAAAAACCAAGCCTGTGGGGTCTCTAGATAAATGTTCCAACTCCGACTCCTCAGTTTTTTGTACTTTCGACCCCAACTCCGACTCCAGGTACCCAACTCCAACTATGACTCTTCGACTCTGATTCCACAGCCCTGTTAGGAATGTGTAGTCAGTAGATAATGTTCCAACTCCAACAGAACTGCTGATTGGCTAAGGACCAATTCATTAGAATTTTTCCTTAGAATTAGGGGGAAAGTTCTATTCTTAAAAATACTGATGTAAATCTTTGTTAGATATTTTGGTGAATTGGTCTATAGATGTGGTAAAACGGGGGTGGGAGAGGGGAGGTTATTGTAATTGGAGGGTAGGTGTAGACTAAGTACTGGAAAAGACTTCACTTGAATGACACAGCGATATGTAAAAATGTAATTACGGTAGACCAAACTAATTAAAAATGTGTGTTCTGTGAACAAGGAAGAAACTAATTAGGGCACACAAACACTTTGGAATTTAGGTTAATTAAAAAAGATTTCAGTGAGAAGAGGGGAAAAAATGCAATTTCAGTGCAACCATGTAACAGAGAGGTCTGCTTCAAAACTTACCATGTAACAGTGGTATCTGCCTCCAAACCAACCATGTTACAGTGAGGTCTGCCTCAAAACCAACCTTATAACAGTGGGGTCTGCCTCAAAACCAGATTTAGAGACCTCAGAGGGTACAGAACACTGCAGCACGGATTCTATGCAGTACGGATTCTATGCATGTTCTATGCAATAGTTTGAAAAGATGCGTTACATAAATAATCATTATTTTAGAGTTTCTGAAATCGTTAGATTTTTTACAATTTACTGACCAGTTGATGGAGCTAACAAATTTGTTTATCTCTATTTGAAATGTGTTTGTTGGAAAAAATTCTGTCTAAAGAAAAAATAACAACAAACCTGTGGGAATAATAAAAGCCTATCTCTATAGCCAGGGAGAAGACACTCAGCTCAAAAACTGCCCAGTGGAAGGTGGGGAGGTCATTCGGGGAACAGGTGCAGCCACGCCACTTCATGACCAGGTAGACAAGGAAGGAGGTAGGAAGACCAACAACTGTCTGATTGAACAGAGCCACCTTCACCGCCCTCTTCAGGTCAATCAATCTCAGCTGTTGGGATCAAGAGTAAATCGGGCACATTAGTTTACATCAAAAACAAATAAGTGACATGGTGCAAACTACATCTGTCATTTATATATTATACAGGAATAAAATTATGTCATTGTATCATATGTAGCTTTAAATATTAACATTAATGTCTCTTCTCAATGATGGAATTGTTGAGTCAGGACAACAGATGGCTAAACAGATGGTCTTTCATATCCTGATATTAAAACATCGAATTTAAATTTTTAAAGGAAAGTAAAGGCATGCAGCTTTAGTTTTATTGTTTATAGAAATTTTCAAAAAGCCTGCTGGCAAAAATGAAATGAATATATTTCTTTCATAGAACAAAGTGTTCTCTTTCTAGTTTTTCTTTTTACATCTAGTAAAGGAAATAAATGTTAAGTATTCCTGTCTGACAAATTTTGGTGGTCACTGCATACCATGGGTTTGTGTGGCCAGCACAATTCCCAGCCGCCTTTACTTATCCCACAACTACTCTAAGGTATCCATCCGTGCTGGGTAGTCTCATGGATACCCTCCAGACCTGGGAGCAGCTTCTAGCCTTCGCCAGGATTCAAGCTGGGGACTTTTGGTATGCCAGCCAAGTTGGCTGCTTAGGCCACTGTTGTCCATATAGACATCTGACTACATTCTTATTATAGATTTGTGTACAAGTACATTTTTTTTAAAAAGGTGCTACTGTGTAATAATAAAAAAAAAGGAAAATACATTCTAGCTATGTTTTTAGGGTGATAATTTTAAAACTCTCTTTGAAGTTGCCTAAAAACAAATTCAACAAGTTACTTATTTCTTGTATATACAACTCACTGGGCAGTTCTTGCTGTCCTGTATCTTGTACTTGAGTAGAAAAGCTGGCCAGCCAGTTACATCCAGAATCATTAGGAACAGATTACTCACCCAGAACACTAGTGTGGTAAAGATTAAGGAACCTGAAAATAAAGCATTAAAAAAGCATTAAGAAATTAGTTGAAGTTAAGCATAATAGAACAAAACCTTCATGTCAATCATCATACCACAGGCTAGGTGTCAAGTTTTATTATTAATAGTACTATATATGGTCCAAATATAAAACATATTGGATAAGAAATTTTTAAAAATTCCTCTCTACTCGCCCGCCTGGCCTTAAATGTTACAGAACACTTCATACAGAACAAACATCACCGTACACACCCTACACATTCAAACATTATAGTTCACAATCCTACACAATAGTACACAAACAAAGAAAGTCAATTCATAAGTGGATACTTTAATTAAATATGTACTCTACCTATAGTAGACAAAAGTAATTCATCATGACCAAAAAAGTTAAATAAGTTTTCCCATTGACGCTGCCAGAAGTCTCCTGAAGCGCCCCAAAACTGCTGCATATGCCTGAAACATCAAACATTTAATCAAAGCTGCATGATATCAATTTGAAAATGCAATTATTATCTGAAACAAACACTAAATAATCAAATTATTTCTTGAACATAATCAAAGTTAATATATTATTTCTTTTCTCATTAACTTTTGGAAATTAACAGCGCGGTGGTGATTTATGAAAATAAAAATGTGGATCGGAATTGAATATGAAATCATAAATTATAATATCATACAAATCTTAAGTAAAGTGAGAGATATTTAACATTAAAAAAAACACATCAAAATACATTTTTAATTTAGCTGAATCTGTCATAAAAACAAATCTAATAAAACTTAAAACTATTTTACATATATAAAATTTCTTTTATATGAGTTGTAATGATCTATAATTTTTTTCTATTTTCTTTATTAAGACATTAAGATAAATAAATACCAACCATACTATCGAGTTCCTGAGGGCAAGGAAGACAATGAGACATGTTCCGATAATGAACAATGTATGTTTCACCGAATCAAATAACCTTGTCAAACGATACACTAGCATTTTGATTTTGTTTTAATAAAAATGTAGAACGTTTCCAAATTTGAGGATCTGGAGTAAAAAAAAAACAAATAATTAAAGTTAAATAAATAAACTAGATCTAGCTGCATATATAGTATTTAAAATATTAACCTCTTTTAAATTAAAATTGTATAGTTATATTTAGATCTATAGCCATAGTCTATAGTATAGCCATAGCCCTTGATTTTACCTTTTTCTTTACAATATTTTAAAAAGCAAAAATGTTAAAATTTAATAGACATAATTCATAATAGCCTACATGACATTACATGAATAGGCTAATCACTAATCTTACTAATAGCTTCATAAAAAAATAACTAGTTAATTAGTATTTCATTAGTAATGGTAATAGTACTATATTATATTTATATATCTTAATATTAATTTGATTGTTAATATTATTGATATACTAGCAGCTCTGCCACTACTATTACTGCCAGTAGTAGCCTACAGACATCAAATCGACTTATTTAATATTAGTTAGACATTATAATAATATTATTCTTATTAAAAATATAATTTCATCTTACTGATTACTGCCTTACTTTATAACTTGACTAGCGACACTAGACTAGAGTACAAAAAACTAAACACAAAGTCAAGGTTCAGTAGCAAAATGCAGTTAGTGGCCTAGTGGGTCTAGTAAATTGCCTCGTATTGTTTATTATTCCCCTTCTTTGTTGTATTTTGTTGTGCTCGACAGTGGACTTTGACCTACCACAAAGTAAAAAAAAATCTAGGTCAGTCATAAAGTCATATGACTTTAATTAAAATACTTTACTATGTGCGCATTGCATGAATTTAAATTAGTCTACATTTAAAACAATAGACTGACTTTTAAAATAGTTATTCATTGGTAACCGATGGAATGCATATTTCTGTTATCATTGGCTATTTAGTATATAGTATATAGGCTTACTCTATATTATTGTATACTGACACAATACTGTATGGAGCTATAGTGCTATAGCCATAGCGACTAATAAAACTAATAAAAGTCTTAAAAATAGCCTGCCTACTAACCCACTTCACTGCTTCACTAGGCCCTAGCGGCGCCCTAGCCCTATTCACTGTGACCTGTGACTTCGACTCTACTCAAGTCGAACTCAAACAGAACCAAACAAAAAATCAAACTAACATATTTAAGATACATTAAAACTATTAACGTGAAAATATCATGTTTAGGCCTACCTTATATCCTTCGGTGTAGGTCTAACTAAAGTCTAAATATTTAAGTTTCCATTTGTAACGAAGCTTTGTTTACATTAAAATTAAAATGGCTATTTATAAAAAAAAAACATTCGTTCCCAATAATGGCTGTACTAATTATCGAAAAAAAAATTAAATTATGCAGACCTCGAGTGAATTAAGTAGGCCAATTCAAAACTTTTAAATCTAAACAATGTTACAAAATTAATTAAAGAAATAAAAAAAACATACCCAATCAAATTCAATCAAATATATTCAACATTTTTAATAGAATATAATTGTTATCACATGCACCACAGCCTGCTAACAACACTACAGCACGGCTTCAGGAAGGCTCACTCCTGTGAATCTCAGCTGTTGATCACACTGGACGACCTGTGTGCAACCATGGACAAGAAGGTACAGTCAGATGTCGGAATTTTAGACTTCAGTCGTGCCTTTGACACCGTCCCCCATGAGCGCCTACTAGGGAAGCTGGCTCACTATGGCATACAAGGTCCTACGAACAGATGGATTCGCGCCTTCCTCACAGGGCGGAGTATGAGTGTTATCGTGGATGGAGAAAGCTCAGACCCGACCCATGTCCTCTCTGGGGTCCCACAAGGGACGGTCCTTGGGCCCCTGCTCTTCTTAGTGTACATTAACGACATGCCATCCCAAGTCTCTGAGGATACCTACATCCGTTTATTCGCAGATGACTGCCTTGTTTATCGCCAAGTCCAGAGTGAGAGAGACCAATTTTTAAGCCACTCTACAACAGGACCTCGACAATCTCCACGCCAAGAAGGCCAACTCTACTCAACACATGATATCGCGGAACCTCCGGTATTGCCCTCGCAAGACCCGCTCCCTAGCATATTGCACTCTCGTGCGCCCGAAGCTGGAATACTGCGCAAGTGTGTGGGATCCTTACCAACAACAGGACATCGATGCCCTCGAGCGCATCAACCGTAGAGCAGCTCGGGTGGTTTTCAACAAGACCTGGCGGGAACAAGACATCAGTCCCACAGCCCTCCTCAACGACCTCGGATGGGATCCACTATGCGAGCGACAAAAACATCAGAGACTATCGCTGATGTACCGTGTCACCCACGGGCTCGTCGCAGTACCACCCACCCGCCTCATTAGACCCACCCGCACCACAAGAGGACACTCATTTAAGTACCAGACCATCAGGACTACTTGTGACATTGCGAAATACTCGTACTACCCTAGAACTATAACCGAGTGGAACAAACTGAGTGACAATACAGTGAATGCACCATCGCTAGACTCTTTTAAACAGAGACTATCGAAGCCTTAGTACCCGCGCGCACCCACACTCCCGTGGCAGCGATACCCGCACGGGGTTTTGCCACGTACTCAATACAGATACAGATACATAAATTTCATACGTCATTTCTTATCTTATAATTTACAGACGGGCTTACAAAGAAAAGCTATGCATATTTCCTAACGTAACGCGATCAACTTGTTTCTATGTCTATGCATTTATTTATGTGTGTATTTGTGCAAGTGTTTTATTAAATGATGTTAAATTGTCGGTTTTCTAGTTCAGAAACTCGCTCCACTCCAAAAATAATATAGAGCTTGTATTATGTGTAGGCCTATAACTGTATAGTCTTATGAATCTTATTCTTATGTTTAGAATTAAGCAGCGTCTGTGTAGCCGTGTAGCATATATATGTAACATATAATATATGATATAATAGTGTTTGGATGAATCTTTGAACCACAGGCAAGACCGGTTTATTTTCCTTACTCCATCTGCCACTTCTCCCTAATGCAAGGCTCGCTGGGGATACGTTCAGAGCCCATTCTGCAGAAATGGCCTATTGGCTCTAGATCTGTAGGCTCCCTATATCCACCTCCGGTGCCGCTCGCTCAGGATTTAGTTTATGCTCAGCTTATGCTGCTTTTCTTAAGCACCTCAACGTTTTTATTTTAATCTTCCTGCCATTTGATGTGGACGAGGTGAAAGCATCTCGCAGGTGAAAGCTACATGTTGAGCTGTTTTGTTTGTTTGGCATAGATGGACACCAGATCTCGCTTTCATAAAGGAGTGTGCTGAGCACGAGGCCCATGGTTAGGGTTGCCATCCGTCCCGATATATCGGGACCATCACCGTTATGGACCTTCTTGTCCCGACATCCCGAAAGGCTAAGACCCAATTTCGTCCCGATTTTGCAAAATACTGTTACGAGCTTGGATCAGGTACTGAAGTAAGGCTATCTGTTAGCGCAACATGTAAATCCAGCCTCAGTTGAAAGAAATCGACTTCTGCCAGCTACCAGGGACTGCATGTGGAATCAATCTTACAGTGCCAGTTTAACCACAAGCTGACTTGCATGGAGTTGTAAAAATGCGTAAAAGAGAAAAACGACTTTGCTGAAAAAGGTGAAATCTTGAGATAAATATGATATACCAACTACTTCTACCGCAACAAGTTCCATGTAGCTGTGCTCTAAATAAAAAGTAATTATATTAAATAAAATGTTTACTTCATTTCTACACCACCATCTCAGAGTGTCCCGACGAGGTCCCAGCTAGATATGGCAACCCTACCTGTGGTGCACTCTGACGTGTTCTTCCTTTTTTATAGCCGACCATACTCTATTTGCTTTGGTTAAGTCACTCAAAGACTCAATGGTAGCCTATATTTATATGGGCTCGGCAATGAAGCCATCGACGATTAGAACCTACTGTGCTGTGACTCATTTATAATTGGTATGGGCCTACATTTATAAAAACAATTCATTAAATAAAATTTTAAGAAACGTAATTGCAAATCTTATTCAGGCCAATAGATGTTAATAGTTAATATATACCCTGTGTATAACTCATACACATGCAAACACAATTAATTAGCTAATTTTAACTTTTTTTTTTGGTATTTAGATTTACCAGGTTTTACTTTTTAAATATCGACGAAACTCGAAATTAATTCTGTAAGTGATTGAGCTCAGGGTCTATTAGAAGTAAAATCTACCCAAACAAAAATGTATTTTAGAGAAGAAACAATTTAGAAAGAAGGATATGCCTACCTGAATGCTAAGTAATAGACAACATTTACCATAGTAACGTTGTAAACAAATGAACTAAAATATTTAGAATGAACGTCGAAATTAGTGGAGTAGTTTCACTCTCACCATTTTCTGTGGCTACTGTTGTTGTCTCAGACAAATATATTGAAACGTTTCCACACACAGAAAAGCTAATAGCTTATTTACAGAGGCAATTTTTACAACTAGACGTTGAAGTAGTAGTATCTTCTGCAAGACCTTTTACTATTAAGGGCTCGTGGACGACCATTATTAAAATAGATGAATATTTAAGAACTTTAGTCTCAAGATTCCTGGTCAAGGAATTTGTACCCACGGAAGCTGATTTTAATGCCGCCTTTGCACATTTTAAAGAAGACAATAGTTCTTGGGATAATACAGTGAATGCCAAACAGCAAAACTTAATGCCTGAAAATGAAGTTGATAAAAATCCTAATCACTGCACATTGAATAAATTAGGCCTAAATTCTCAAAGGCAGAATGAACAAGATCTTGTAGATAGGCCAACATCATCAATACCACTATCCAACTTAGAGAGGGACAATTCAGTACCATCAACACATTCAGCAAAAGAGTTGATTATCAATAGAAAGCCTCTTGATAAATGGTATTTCAGTGGAAAAACTGTCAATAAAATTCATAGACGGTACTTAAGCCCTTGGAAATCACCTCCCGACCCCTATGTTATTGTCGAGGCAGAAAGAACCAACAAAACAAATCAACCCAGCATAAAAGAAATAGAAGAAGTACTATGTCAGGTTTATAATAAAGAAACTATTGATCAATATCAGAAGAAACTTGCAAGCAACGATTCAGAGAAATATAATTCATCACAGAAGCAATGTAGAGATAAAAATAAAAGCTGTAGTGTAAAAATTGAAATAAATGCCCCAGAAAACAGTAAGGAATCATGCGAAGGAGATTATTGTTCTAAATCTAATTTGTTTATCTCTGCACCATTACCTGCACCACTACCTGCACCACCACCAAATAATCAGACTGTATCCCACACAACAAATTCAGAGTTGACGCAACATAATTCAGTTAAAAAAGTAATGAAGAAGAAAGGGAAAAATCATTCTCATTCATTACAAACTGGTAATATACAAAGTGAAACTTGTATTGAGGATGGAATTCATGAAATGGTTAATCAAAGTCAGGTTAATGAAAGGAGACAATCCTTAAGACAGAAGGTAAAGAAAAGTACTTTGCTTTCAGAGATTACTGCATCAGATAATAAAGTGATTAACACAAAAAAAGACTTTAATGAAAAAAAAGACAAAAAAAATAAAAAATTGAAGAGGACATTTAGGTCCACTTCTAGAAAGCAAATGAGGAAAAGATCTAATATGAGTGAATCTGTCTCACACAAAGAGCAAGCTGGTTCCAGTAAAAATCTGCTGGCAACATCTTTGACCAATATAAAAAAACAAGAAAACCCTAGGTTAATAAAATTGGAAAGTGCTGAAATAATGGATGAGATTCAATCAAAACAAATAACAGACAATATGTTTAAACAAAATGTAACATCCAATTTAGTTTACAAATGTGACAATTGTGGTTATGAAACTTCAACGCGAAGGAAGTTGTCCGGACACCAGAGACGAGTACACCTAATTAAAACATTTACTTGTGAAATCTGCTCGAAAGACTTTGGCTACAGTAAAGACTTGCGTCGGCACAGGAAGTGCCATGCCAAGGCTGAAAATTGTTGTGATGTTTGCGGGAGGCTGTACAAGGACGTGAGAAAGCTAGAGGAACACAAGAGAGTTCATACAGAGGATTATGTTAAACCAGAGTTTGCTTGTAAGTTTTGCTCCAAATCATTTAGTACCAAATACGTCTTGGCTTATCACATTAAATCTGACCATCTGGGCGTGAAACGCACGTACATCTGCCCAACCTGCGGCAAACTCTTTTCACAGAAAAGCTCGTATCTTCAACATGCCAACGTGCATTTAGGAATACGTCCCTATGTTTGTGAGGAATGTGGGAAACAATTTGCGTATGGAAAGTCATTAAAGGAGCATGTGTTATTGCACAAAAAAGAAAAATTGTTTTCTTGTGAAATTTGCAGGAAATTTTTCAGACAAGGATCTGGATTAAAGATCCATATGAAAATACACAAGTCTACTAAAGACCATGTATGCGCAATCTGTGGGAAAGGCTTCAGCCAGAGACAGGCCCTAGTTAGACATGAACGAATTCACTTTGGAGAGAAACCTTTTGAATGTTTATTGTGTAAGAGAGCTTTTGCAGACTCCTCTGTGCTGCGGAGGCACCTGATCTTAATTCACAAAAAGGATCCAAAACAATGGCAAGAACACACTGTCTGCCACACTCGGAAAAGGACAGACTATTTCATTAGTATCTTGAATGATTCCAGTGATGCAAAGACTTCAGAACTAAGTAATGCAGTAAGCCAACAAACTGTCAATAAATTAACTAATGGGTTAACAGTAACAGAAAAAGGGTCACATTCTAACTTGCCACTGCCAGAGTTAACAGAGAGAGGGCAACACTTGTTTGCTTCAGACCAAGACAATCAACTAAGTGATCTTCAAAGAGATGTAGAAGAGCATTATGTAACAGTTTCAAAACATAGGGATACAGACATAGGTGTTAAAGTTAAAGTAGAGCCTGTTAATTCAAACATTCCTGAATCTAGTGCATTAACAGAACATTTTGATTCATTGGTTGAACACCCCAACATTTAGCCTCAAGCTTTGGAGACAGAAAGCCAACTGCCATCTAACAACCATATCTCTCAGTTAGATCCATCAGTTCAGCCATCTCCACAGAGCATATTAGCATCACAGAAAGACCATGTTCCTACTCTAACTACACAGCCCATTGATACTTCATCAGAGGAGCTGCTATCCAATGATTCATGCAGCCATTCTTCAAACACAACATTTTTCCCCATGGAATTTTTCCCAGAGACAGAATAGTTTAGACCCTAGCGGGCTTCATTCTGCCGAGCTGCAGCATGTTCAGAATGCCTCAATGGTGTCTCAGCCTTAGACTCAGAATAATGTTGTTGTCGCACAGGATCATTTGGGCATCAGCTACAACAATCCTAATGTTGATGTGACCAAGTCAAACCCTTCAGGTATTGAACTTCCTGATATTAACCAAAGCCCTTATATTTGCATTATTAGTTCTCAAATTATTGAAAATTTGAAAAATATGTTATTAATAACAGTACATACGTCTGATTGTCAAAACCTTTTTTACTTTAAAATCTCTTATATGTGACCTCCACCATAAAATGAGTCGCATTGTGCCCTAGGGTCATTTTTTAGTTATTTAATGAACCCAATAGTGATTTGAATGCTGAATTCAATGGTGAAAACCGTTTGAAAATCAGAGAAATAGTCTTAGCTATATGTGTTTTGCTGTATCCCCAATATAAAACCTGTTGTCTTAAGTAATTTCATATTTACTATTTTGCATTTCACATCAAACAATTTATAGTGTTACTTAAAAAATATTTGTTAAATCATTTATAATTATATCTAAAATAAAAACTCACCACAGAAATAAATAATTAGAAATCATCAAAATACAAAAATCCACATTTTACACCCATATGACATATTTTCAGCTGGAGCTCAAAATAGCATGAGCACAAAGTGACTCATTTCGTGGTGGAGGGTCTCACATATTATACTGTACCCACTGTTGCTAACAATAAAAATTGCTTTATTTGTTGATTTTATTCATTGAAGACACACATGTTTTTGGTAAAGTATTCTTTCATAACCATTTTGGGTCTATAGAGCTAATAAAGCTCAACAGTTTCCATTGTGATGTCTGACAAGGAGATTGGGTGTACTGCACTATAAATATGTTAAATAACCATTAGAACTGACTCAAGAAAACCCTCCAGGCCCTGATAAAATCCTGGCATTAGTTCCTGAATTCAAACCAGATACCTTTAAAATGGTAACCTGGCATACAGCTGTTAGAAGACCATAATATGTTGTATTTATAACAAAATACCACAACCATTGAAATTGAAACAGAAGGGCAAAGAGTAAAGTAGTAATAATTAAATTATTTCCATTAAACTCTCATTTAGAAATACAACCCAATAACAACCTGTTGCAAAGCTCAGATAAACATAAAGACAAAAACACTTTCCTTATTCCCTATGCGAGAACAAATGCATATAAGTACTCTTTCTTCCCGAGTGGCATTCGGGCATGGAATGGGTTGCCTGAACAAACCAGGAAAACCAGTAATTTAACATCATATAAAACATTACTAAAATGCAAGACTAGACTTGGACCACAGATGAGCGTAGGACGCAATAATCTTCTTTATAGAAGGAGCGTCTGTAATGTATAAGATAAGAAACATAGACAACACTCTGTGTCCTCAACTGTATGGTGGGCAGCGCGCTCAATTGGCATACTGAAGGTCCTTGGTTTGAATCGTGGTAAAGGCTAAGATTTTTTCCTGAACTTGGTGTCCCTAAGTCTGACCAGCTCTGATGGGTAAAAGTAAAGGCGGCTGGGCATTGTGCTGGCCACACATCCCCAGTATGCCGTGGCCACAGAAACTGGTGAACAGAACACTGCCTCACCGGCCCTATTATCAATTTGGTCCGTCAGGTACTTTACTTTTACTGTGTCTCCTGCTGATCTGATCTTCCACATTGTTTTCTCTTCTTTATATTACACACATTTAATGTATGTATTATTCTTACAGATTTTGTAGAATTTTTTCACCCTTGTTTGGATTTTTTTTAAATTATATTATTGCTGGTAATACATTATAATTATAAACAAAATATTAAAAAATTTGAACTTTAGTGCTTTGGTGGTGGAATCCCTGGCAAATGACTGTCTATAATTTTTCCTTTTTTTTAACTATAGTATTTAATTATCTATATGATTTTATTGTTTGTATTAAGCACATTAGAACTTTTTTTCTTAAAAAAACTATAGTGCTATCCCCTCTTGAAAATCCCTATACAGCATCAAAGTGTTATGGTGTTTACAAATGTTTTTCTATCAGTTTTCAATTGCTGTGTTATCTAAAACATGTCACCGAACAAACCTGGTACAGGGTACCCAGTCTTGGCAATTATGATTGTTTTAATTAAATTATATTATTGTATTGATTCTAAATAATTTTTTAGACATGTGTTTCTATAATTTCTGCACAATGTTGGTGTTTTTCTCGAAGAAAAAGTATGTACTAGTTATAAAAATTGTTTTTTTCCTATTTCCATTTCTACATTACAGTATCATTTACAGTATAAATTGTATTTTGTGTATGCCCCCCCCCTCTCTCTCTCATCATGCCCTCTGAACTGCCAGTACTCTATTTATGTCACTGGCTGCTGCTGCATTAGTGCATCAAAATATTCTTTTACACCATTAAAAGTGAAGAATAAATTAGTTCAGTGTCTGAATCAGTTCTAAATGTATTTTAGTGATTAATTTGTATGATTGTAATGAACATGACTTTTTTTTTATACTTGATCAAATGCCAAAATGTAAACAAAATAAAATTTACTGGTTTAAAAAAATGTTCATTTGTTTTAGTTAGCTGCAGAATTATTACTATTACAGAATTCTTATACTAAAAAAATTTAGAAATTCAAAAATGTAAAAAAAATAAATCCCAAAACAATCTTCACTTGGAATACTTGGATGTGTGAAAATTTCTTAATTATTAACATTGACTGGCAGCTTATTTAGGTAGCAGTGCCCTCACAGGGGGGAGGGCAGAGGGGGGCATATGCCCGGGGGCGGCACTTCTAAGGGGGGCGGCACATTTAGCCTAAGTTCATACCAGAAATTTTAGGAGAGTTGAAGGGGAAATAAAATTTGAAACACAAATTGTAAACAAAAGGAATAATGAATAAATATAGATTAGTAGAAGTTGACTTCTTATTTAATTACACTCAAACTGTTTGATACAAATGTTTCACTTTTTAATAAGCGCACAAATGTTTAATAAAAGATTGGCTCATCTAGAATATTCTTATTAAAAAATTGCTTTTTAAAATGTCGTTAATCATAATAATTAACTAAGCGCCCCAGGGGGCGGTGAGAAGCTCTTGGGGGGGGGGGGGGGGGCGCTGATGTTCCCGGCAACAGAAGGGATCACTGAAGGGCCAGTGGGCGGTACGAAAGTAGCCTACTTGAAATAGATTCAACACCACTGATTTTTTAATTACCAAAATTAAGATCTGCTTCACTTATAAGAAGGGTGAGCTTTGACAAAGGTTTTATCGACTTATATCTACTGTGTAATTGTAACGTAAAAGTCATATAAAGCCTATTCTGTACTTAACCTTGATCTATTGCTATATTTAGACTGTATCTGAGAAATATAGATTGAGGCGGTGATTAGATTTTTAGAAGAGGAAGTAGGGGCTAGGGTGAGTATAAATTAAATATCTGGCTCTGCTCGTTAGAAAACGAAGTTCGGTGCTTTTGTTCATTATCACAGTTTCATTCAGATTGTTTTGGTTTTAATTTGAATAAATTGACCTTAATTAAAAGAAGACAAATTTTTTTTTGCAATCATGTCAAAACTTCTTTTTTAACAAGCACTTATTTGGACGCAGAACTCTTGAATTTATAAGGAAAAACTGACGTAGACATTGTCAATACTTCAATACATTGAAACAATTAATGATTACTTCAACAGACGATTTAAAGAAAATATTATTATAAACATGCAAATTCCTGATTGGTTATTAGACCTTTGTTTCTAATGGTGAAGCATTAAAATCAGCCCTACCTTTACAACTGCAAGAAGAATAAATAACAAAAAAAAAGTATAAAAATTTAATGCAGAAATGGGCTATAATCCAGCCTTTTGGTTGCAAAAGGACATCCATCAATTTCTCTAGGTCTTTTGGTTTTGGCAAAAAAAAAAAATTATTCAATTTCCACACCCTATTTATTGTAACGTAGAAGAACTACTAGCAACATACCAGGAACAAGCTTCACTTTAAAATTGTTTTAATTTGAAAACCTCTTTTGAGTATATTTTTTTTATTATTGTGTACTAAAAAAAAATTTAACAAATGTATTAATTTCAGCTCTTTTTATGATATTTCAGCTCTTTTTAGGATGATAAAATTGCATACAAATCTAGTCGGCCCATACAAATTATATGCGGCAAATTTGACTCATTAGTTCAATTTCGGATGGGGGGGGAAGCAGTGAGAGATAACAATTTTAAAAAGGGGGCGATGAGCAGAAAAAGTTTGAGAACATATGCACTAAACAAAGCAGTTACAGTATTTAAGGGGGTGGCGCTAAAACTTTTGCCCTGGGGCGCCACAAAGGCTTGTGAGGGCCCTGTTAGGTAGTCTGAATAAAAATACATTTAATAAAAATACGTTTGAGGATGTTTTTTTAAGTAGGCTACTTTTTAAGAAAAAAATATGCTGGACATGTTAGTTTTATTAACAATGGTTTTTCACTTTTTTTTTAAAAATGACACAAATTTTCATTTTAATGAAATTCTAACATTTTTCCCAAACCTTAGTCAGTTTTCCCAAGTTTACACAAACTTTCCAAAACCTAAAAGATCAATTCAATTTTTTTCAGACTTTCCCAAGCTGTATGAATGAGCATGAACCATGAATATTTATTGTCCCCATTTAATTTATTCATACCATTTATTTAATAATTCATTTCCTACATTCATATTTGTACAAAATTACAGAGAAAATTTTCTAACAGCAAATACAAATAAAGTTATGGTAGGTTAACAAAAATAATAAAATATTTTTCTCCTCATTTATTTTCAATATGAATTTACATGAAGTAGAAGTAAGCAAACAATAAAACAAATTATCAACTGCATATTTTTTCTATAACTACACACCAGTTTCCTTGATCATAGTAAGTCTTGCTAATGGAACAGTTGGACACTTGTTGGCAGAGAGATTCCAGCTCTCCTTCTTTAAACACATGGTAGTATCTGTGGAATATGGTTGGCTGCGGCTCTTTGATACTATCTTCTGATTGGCCAGTAGACTTAGATTTAAGTTGCCAGGGGACCAGCAAGTCTTGCTTTTGAAACTGAGTTCTGTTCAGGTGAACCTGAAGGGTTTCGGCAGATGGCTCCGAGGGGCGGGGAGATGCCTCTAGAACTTTCCCAGAACTTCCTGCTAACTGTGAAGAACAAAGTTCTGATTCACAACTTGGAATAGAATCGGAAACATCCAATTCATTTATCCCTGATGATTTAAGTTCAGTGTTTGATTCCTCAGTTTTCCTGCCTACAATTTTCTTCTGCCTGTTAGAGTTAATATACTTTGACCGCACCTTGTTAAGCTCCTGCTCCAACGCCCAAACATAAAGTAATGCTTTGCCGCCGACTCTCAAAATCCTGACAATTTCACCAACTGCTTTCATTCGCCTTTCCTGAAAATAAGAATGTTGGCGTTTCAAATCACAAGGGTAAGTATAACATAAACTCTCAACATATTTTCAACATAAAACAATTTTTAAAGAGCTTTAAATCAATTCAACTGTACCAAACTATAAGTCAGCAATTCAACTGTACCAAACTATAAGTCAGCAATTCAACTGTACCAAACTATAAGTCAGCAATTCAACTGTACCAAACTATAAGTCAGCAATTCAACTGTACCAAACTATAAGTCAGCAATTCAACTGTACCAAACTATAAGTCAGCAATTCAACTGTACCAAACTATAAGTCAGCAAATACTGTTACCTCTGTAGCCATGTGATGGATAACAGCAATACACAGGACGACATCAAAGGAATTCTCTCTGAAAGGCAGGCATGTCACATCAGCAACACACGTTTCAAAACCACGACTTCTGCAGATGTTGGCCAAATTACAACTGTAGTCACTACCAACCTAAAACAAATAAAACGAATCAAAAGTTGACCAAAATCTTTTTCACTTAAAAATTGCCTAACAAAACTTTTACAATGAAAATAACATTAAGTTCCGTTAAAATTTGAAACAATATATCATTATACCGCCAAGTGTAAAAACATAAATAAACGTAATTTTTTTTTAAACTAAATTTCCTATAGATATAAAATATGTTGTTAGCATACTGATAATTTGTATGAAGCTAGAAATCTAGAAACAGAAATGCCTCACCTCAAATAGTTGCTTAGCAAGGCCTAAACATTTCCCATTCCCGCAGCCCACATCTGCCAGAAGAGACAATGGTGGCTGCTCCACAAGAAACTCGACAACCTTGGGCCATGGCTTGTATCTTGTGCCACTGAAGTGTTCAGCTATGTCATTGTAAACCTTTGTAGGAAAAAAAACTTTTTCTTAAATCAGGCTTATTTAAAAAAAAAGGAATTATAATTCCTCTGGCAGTTTTTCCTAAGTTTCAAACACACGTAAATGATTATAATTATTCACAGATTAGATGCACTTCTATCTGTATAAAATACATATGCAATACTTTAGGATATTTATATTTTATTAACCAAGGGCCTGTTCTTGACCGACATAATATTTAGGCTGAAAGACACCCTTTCCCAAAGAAAGTCGTACTGAAATTCAGCTCATAAGATCAACTAAATTATGGTAAGATAAATTCATTGTCCAAGAGCTACAATCTTCTCTTGTATTAACCCTTTAAGCCCTTGCCCCCGCTAAAGCAGTGTAACATTAATCGCTTCATAGACCTAGCCCCCGCTAAAGCGGGATTGCGATAGTACAGCTACGTGGATTGGCTTAGTCTTGCCTATAACAGTTAATCAGATGTATTGTTGTAGCGTGCTTAGGTTAAAGTTTATCAAAGATGTCTGCTTCCTTGTTGATTGTGTGTTTACATTGAGTTTGTGACGAAAATTTTCATTTTTTTAAATCATGAATCGTGACGAACCTCAATTTTGTTCATGGAACAAATCGACAACGTACTTCCTTGTTCTCAACACAAGAAGTTATTGATTTTTGAAGATTTGTCATACTAAAGTTGAATTTTAGCAATATAGTTCAGGTAGACCTATTATTTTAGTTGCATGTTTAATTTCATGTTGTTATCTTTGACGGTTTTTCCTCAGTGGTCGCTCAATCATGATATATTGCGAAATAGGCATAAAATGCTCAGGAGCCCAGGCATAGGGTAAAATTAGCCATAGGTGGGAAGAGCTCAAAGGGTTAAAAGTAATGAATTACTCTGTAAATTACCTTGTGAACATGTTGTTTCTCCAAGTCTAAAGCCTCATTGTCTGTAGGTGGTGAAGTTTCATTGCAAGGATTATTTACAACCTCAGCATGGTCTTTTCTGTTTTTAACAACCTTTCTGAAAGTAAAGGAGGTTCTCATTGTCCTGTCAAGAAGTGTCACTCCTGTGCCGCCAGGGGTGGAGACGATGTCTGACTTTCTTGGCGTGATGCCATGTGACCAGACATACCTGGAGTCACCCGTCATCACCAAAAGGCTACGGCGGGGCAACAAGACTTTCAGGTGCTGTCCATCTGGATGACGAAAATCCATCACCACCTGAGAGAAAAGTTTGTGAAACTTGAATCCTAAATTTTACCTCTGCGACAGTCACAATGTATATTAATTCTTTAATTAACTAATAATCCTTTACATTTACAGCTATGCCAAAAATAATTTTCTAAAAAGTACGACATAGTAAAAGTAGTCCATATTATAATAAATATCTCACTAGAGCAAAATATATCATAACCATATAATATGAACCCAATAATTTGAACAGAAAAAACATAAGACAGCGACTAACCAAAAGAGTTATAACCTGACCTGTGATCCTAAACTCAATGACATAAGGCCGTCTTCAAAAGCATCTACCGTGTCCACGTGTGGAGGAATACCTACATTCAAAAATATGTAATTTTTTTGTTGGGAAACAATGCAAATAGAAACAAAGAAAAATAGGTTCATGAATATTTTCATATCAAAATTTAAATGTTTTATATCTTTCTTTCATTTTTGGCAATGATATACATTTTATTTTTCAAAGCCATTACATTTTACATCTAAAAATAAAATACTCTCTAACTTAACAAGAACATTGGACATACCTTGCCCAGGTTTATACTGATTTACAGTCAGCTGATCAGGAAAATACTGAACCAGTCCTAAATCCATGGCCTTGTTCAAAAAATCATCACAGACTTGAGGTATACCAACAGGCAGTGGACTGTTCACGTCAACATCGTTGATGCCGTACTTAAATTCATATCCATAATGTTTCACCTGTCTGTGTTTCATGACACCTGAATAATATAAGCAGCAACAACAGAATATTTTATGTTAGTCATGACGGTATCAGGTAGGATAAGAGAATCTGGTCAAGAGTATAGAGTAAAGTTGTAATAATACAGTAACATAAAGTATTCAATTCTAAGTTAGAAATAATAAGTTTATTTACATAGCGCTGCCTACAAACATTATGTAAGTTCAGAGCGCATTTAACAGTAAGCAACAAAAACATGCATAAAGCCATTTTTATGCAAAAACACAGATATATTTCTCTAGGCTAAAATTATTATATATATATATACAAATTAATTTTTTTTTATACATCAAATATCAAAGGATAAAGCGCTAATTGATAATCTCAAAAATTTATGAAAGTTCATCACAGGGCAAATAAATGTAGCAATTACTGGCTTAATATAAAAGTAAAACTTTAGGGTCTAAAAATGGATGTGTTTTAAAGTTCTTTTTAAAAATAATGATAGAACTTGTCTGCCTGAGCAAGATGGGAAGCAGATTCCAGATTTGTAGTACACAATGACCTGCAGCAGCCCATGATCAGCATTTTAAAATCATTGTAAGATTTTTGTCAGTTACAAATATTAATATCAAAGAAGTAACAGTATGCTTAAAACCAATTTAGTGTCCAACAAAAAAAGGTCTTGTGTTTTGTTAATGAAATGAACTTTATTTTCTTATTACATATGATTATTCAAGTTCATCTTGCCTTTCTTACCAATACTATCTCCCTGGATATCCTGATGTACAAGTTGCAGTAATGAATTTTCTATTTCCTCTGTAATAAAGTCCTCTATAATGTGCAGGCCTGAAGGTTTCTCAGAAGAAGGTATCACTGATGGAGGAGCTGCACAAGTTTTAAATACAATGATTCAATACAAAAAATAGTCTCCCTTTTGGAACAAAAAATTAGTATTATCCTACTGTATTACTGTATTTATATTGATATTTCAATGGTAGAAACTGATAAGTTTTTTTTAGGCCTACCAAATTTAAATAGAAAACATAATGTCATAACTATAATGCTTCAAAGTAAAAATGTAATGCTGATTGGATATTTTAATTTTACACTTCTGGACTGTCTGAACCGTCAAAAAAAGAGTTTGAATGCTAACCATTCCTGTCATCCTGCATTATTTGGTGATATAATCAGATGTGAGAAAAGGGATCCAATGTTACTCTCTTAAAGCTTGCAGAACAAACACAACAGTATCTCAGGCTGGAAACACTAATGACTGTCTGGATCCATGGACTCTGAAACTCTGGCAGTCTAAAATCCCATGCTGGACCATCATTTTCTAGGGTTTGGGTATAGTAAGGTTGGAGGATGTATAATAATAATAGCAATAGTAGTTTCCCTCTCAGACCATGCTTGGCCATGGGGTTTCCCTGGCCACAACAACCATGAGAACTGTGTGGCAAGCTCATTGCCCATCCCCTGCCTTTGCTGCAGAGCAATACAAACTTTAAAGCTGGAGAATAAGTGATGAGTTAATGGTGGAACATAATTTTTAATGCTTGAGTGCAATGGGACAAGTACAGGACACGGTGACCAGGTGGAAACACGCTTGACTGGCATACCAAAGGTCCTAGGTTCAAATTTTGGAGAAGGCTAGGATTTGTTCCCCCCCGGGTCTGGTGAGTGTCCCTCAGTCTATCCAACTCTGATGGGTACCTGACATTAGTTGGAAATAAAAAAAAGTCTGCAGGACATTGTGTGGGCCACACAATCCCCTTGTATGCCTTGGCCATGGAAAATTGTGAACTCTACAGGCTCTATAGTTTAAATTGGTCTGATAGGGTTACTTTACTTTTTCAGTTAAAGCTTTAGCTTGTGTGTTGAATCTAATTGCTAAAGAAAGTTTTTCTTTCTGATAACCTGGTATACATTTAGAACAATTTCTTTTAGTTACATATAATTGACACTTTATAAAAAGTAATTTTACAACAGTTTACCTTCTTGTATATAAAACAGATAGAGCACAACATTTTGTGTTGGATCTTTGCATTCTCTCAGTAGATGGCCATTTAGGTTATTCAGTGCTTGCTCCGCATGACTTTCCGAAGTGTAACATATAAAACAGTATTGTTTCCTTGGTAACATGATTATTTCTTGCAACTCGCCATATTGCTGGAATAATGGCCCAAGATCTTCTTGTCTCACATTATTGCCCAAGCCTCCATTTTTAACAACAAGTATCTATGAATAGATAATAAATATTACTGAAACATTTGTATTATATAAAAGCATTTTCAGGCTAATTGTGTGAATAATATGTAAATTTATGCAGGAGAAAATTGAATAAAAATGTTCTAAGTTATTTTTATGTAAACCTATGTATAAAGAAAACTATTGTTTGAAGCAACGTATATCAATCAACCAATTTAAGTCATCAGTTGGACAAATGGCCTCGACTATGCTTATCCACTCTTTCCGGCATTGAGACAGTCTCTTCATCTCTTGCCACTTCATCCCTGCTTCTTTTAATTATTTGTCCAAAGGTCTTCTCCCGGTGGTATTTTGCCAGCCTCTTTTCCTGGTTCCACTCAAGTGCTTGGCGAGCTATGTTGCCTGGTTCTCTTCTTAGGGTGTAAAAAAAAGTGTAGTACCCTTCGGACCAAACTGATCATTGGGCTCATGAAGTAGCGTTCACCAGTTTCTGTGGCCAGGGGCATACTAGGGGATATGTGACCAGCACAATGCCCACCAACCTTTACTTTACCCCAACTAATGTCAGGTACCCATCAGAGCTGGGTAGACTCAGGGACACCCTCCTATCCTGGGAAAAAATCCTAGCCCCCACCAGGACACTAACCCAAGACCTTCGGATCGCCAGTCAAACGCGTTGCTGCCCGGCCACCGTGGCCCATTCTTAGGGAGTGACCAATCTATTTCTACTTCCATTTTTAACATTGCATATTATGGGCTTCAGGACTTGTATGAATGTAAAAAAACAATTATTAATACATATTTGTGACGGGTAAATTATTTTGATGAAACTATTTTATGAAGTGATTTTCTTTGTTAGTATTTCACCAAATCACAGAGAATACAAAAATAGTGTTAATTGAAGGAAAAAAAAAAAAAATTAAGAATAAGATATTTTTAACAGGAAAAAGAAAGGAAAGGGCTGGCTATATTATGAACACAATACAGGATAAAGCCATCAACATGGATTATGCTGTATGGTGTTTAGCATGTCTCAAATCTGAGGTCAGACATTAACTGACTTGGATGGACTCAAGTTGAGAGATGATCATGTAATTAATATACAAGAGCAGTTCTTGGTCAGAGTGCCATTGATAAATGTTAATATACATACATGAAGCCTGAAGTGAAAAAATGTCAATAGTGTCGCTGAAAGAACCTGATTTATGTCGATAAACTGATTCATCAAGTTAACCTTAACTAGACTAGATAGCTGTGTATTTTTTTCTGCGTCCTGGAAAAAGTATAGAAAGCTGTATGTATCCATTTAAATAAATATAGGGCCTATCCTGTCAAGCCACAGTCGACGGACAAGGTAAACATTGGGTCATTGTATCATTAGATAGCTAAACTAAGCTGGCGATTGGCGGACATAGTGTCTGGAGTCTGGAGGGAGAGGTTCATATTATGTTCCTAATAACGCATACACTGAGTGGAGGCGCAGGAAATTGCGCACCCTACTGGCTACCATATCATCTCATCACAATGACCAACGTTTGCAATATTGCAATATGTTAATTTTACTTGTAGAGATTAATTTTAATGTCTAAGACCTAAGATATTAATCATATTAATCTTGAAATTTAAATTTAAACACAATTTAATTTAATGTAAAGTTGAAAGATAGAGAGCATGAAATCTAAGAGACAAAATACCTAGTTTTTTGTCGAGTTATACATTTATAAAGATAGATCTAGATTTACTATTTACAGTAGGCCGTAGGTTGAATGAAGATGATTTTATTTTACTATTTTACCCGTGTTGGTTCATTTGATAAATGAAGATTCTCCTTTACGATCAAGTTAGATTTTTGTTTGTTTATTTTTTTTAACAGTCTCTGTTGTTTGCTTATACTCCGAGACTTTGGAAACAAATTGTCTGCCATTTTCGTCCAGAAAAAATAGTATTACACAAAGTGGGTCTATTAATTAAGACAAATAATAAGTTGTTAGCATTGTGTGGAAGCCTATATGCTATATAGTTGAATAATTTAATAGTCTCAGGCCTCAGGTGTTGATTCTTAGCAGTAGATCTACTTCTGATCCGACTTTTTCGTTTCCACATAGATTTCAAAATCATGACAAACATAGAAAAACTCAGAAGCAGTATTGAATTTTGAAAACAATTTTAGAATACTTTTCCCAAAACTATTTGTCTACTACTAATTATAATAGTTATAGTTAGGTCTATATATAAATAGTTTATAGATAGGCTAAAAAGTGGGTCTTCAATGAATGTGGACATATAACACATATCAATTAATTATTAATGAACACAATATAAAAAAAAAATATTTTTTTTAAATACGGAGAGGCGCGCTATAACTGAAGCCGGCTGGTCCAGCGGTTAGTTCACCGGACTGTCAACCAAAAACCAAACTGACACGTCGTGGGTTCTATCCCTGCCACCGACGGATCCCTGTCGCCCTGCAGGAGTTTTGGGCCTAGTGGACGTAATAATCTTCTATCTAGAAGGAACGTCTGTAAACTTATAAGATAAGAAGTAACTTTTACAAATATAATAATTATTAATAAGAACATATATAAAACTAAAATAGGCCTAAATATAGAGCGTTCGCAATGGGCGTGGCTTAGGTTTTTTAGTGACGTATTTGTGTAAATAGAAGCCACTTGGTGTACAAAAATGGTGAAGTAGCCTACTTCTTTATCATGCCAAATTCACATCTGAATATTGGCTATCCTACGCACAAATCATTAGATAAATCGTCGTAGATAATCTTACTAGTACAAGAGAAAGACTGACATGGTATTTTTTCAACGAATTTCAACATTTTAAGCTCAATTCATCATCTTAATATCTGGCCGGTAAGTGTTGCATTTGAATGGATTTATTGTAGGCCTAATCGTTCAATAGTAATATAACATTTTTAATGTAAGAATCTTCTTGTGATAGGTCTATTAATCTAAGCTTAATATAGAATTAATAAAATCCATATTAATACATTAATCATCATTTTAAACACAAAATATCAATAAAAAAAAGCTCGAGCCTATATGAAACTATATTAATACAGCGGCCATTGTACACCATTAATAAAAATGCAAGACTAGACTCGGACCATGGATGAGCGTAGGACGCAATAATCTTCTTTATAGAAGGAGCGTCTGTAATGTATAAGATAAGATTACACAAAGTAAACAAAAAACACGGGATTTTTGTCACGTGATTGCAAACGCCCTATAGGTCTACTAGAATAACTAGAATAAGCATCGTCTGCAGTGATACCACTCCTTTCCCTGTCAACTTCATTCATTTGCCCCCCCCCCTTTTTTTTTTTTTTTCAAAAACCAAGAATTATATTTTTCTTGATCTATTTTTTTTTTTCAACATTTTTTTAAATTATCAATTGTTAACGTTTCAACTTTTGATACTTCAAAAAATATAAGTTTGTGAATTGTTAAGGGTGAAATAGTGCACCAGACGACCAGTTCAGAAAAAAAACTTTTGAATTTCCGCCTCCACTATTTACCTTTGCCTTTGCACAATTTTTGCCCCTTTAAACTATTTGCTTAAAATGACCACTTGCTCCCTATCTTCCCCTACTTTACACAATTATTGCCCCTTTAAACTATTTGCTTAAAATGACCACTTGTTCCCTATCTTCCCCTACTTAACACAATTATTGCCCCTTTAAACTATTTGCTTAACATGACCACTTGCTCCCTATCTTCCCCTACTTTACACAATTATTGTCCCTGCTTTCACCTTACAACCTCTTCCAGTCAATATTAATTATTGTCATATAATGTGGTGGACATTTTAAAAAATTCATTTGCACTAATTAGCTGCTGGGGATCTTACCGCTGTGTTTTCCTAAATGTTCTTAGAAAATAATCATTATATTTAGTGTAATTTTTCCCCGGCGTTTTAGCTTGTAAGAAAATATTTTCAGAAAACAACCACCTTTACATCCTTCCCCTTCACCCTTGGGAAAAAATGGTAGTCCCTATATTGTTATAGGATTCTGGTATTAATTCAAATTTTATACCTGGTATTGGTTTAGAATATGTTAATGTTATGTTTATATTATGTTCAGAATAATTGATGATTAGAATTTAGAATTGTATTCTATTCTTGTTATAATTGGAGTTTGTTCTATGTTAGAAAACATAATGACTTAATGTTTAGTATAGTACAAATCTAAAAATTAAAGCTGATTCCAGGTTTTATCAGAAGTAAATTTGTGATCAGGAGAATCATGTACAATGGAAGTGAAGATTATATGCCATTATTTATTTTCACCTTAGTACAGGTAAGGAATATTATTAATTTATCAATGATTATCAGTATCGTCAGAACTATTTCAATGGTAATTTATTTTTTTAAAGCTTTTAGTTAAAAATATTATTTTAAAATATTATTATAAAATGTTTTTATAAAACAAAACACAAACATTCTTTACACAAAAATTACGTTAAAAAAAATAAAAAAAACATATTTTGAAAATTAGCAGATTTTTAATACTTTTTATTAATTAGACATTTTTTTTAAAATCAATTCTTGAACCTCAATCAATATTTCAAAATAAAAACAGTTTGTGTACAGCGACATCATACATTTTTTGCTTTCAAATGATTTTTGTACACAAACAATATTTATACAGCGGTAAATCCATTGGTTAAGTTTGAATATAATAGGCTCTTTCTTAAATGTAGTCAAACCAAATATTCAAATCTAAACAATTCCAAATGCATTGGTCCACCATAAAAAAAACAACACACACTGAAAGATATTTCTTTCATTTTTGTATCAAGTGATGAAATGTTATACACAAGGCAGAAAAACAGTTTTATTGCCTGAGTTTCAAAATTCAACAATAAAAAATAAAAAGTTTACATGGCAATAAATGAATAAAATATTTCCTAAACAGCAACACATCATTCAAAGGCACACAGCACTTCATTTCTTACTCATGTATGTGGATGTAAGTTTGAGAACACTCACACAAGACAGACAGTAGCAAACTTAAGGTTTATAAAAATATGTTCAGATTCTGATAAACTTTGCTGGGTGTTGATTTTGTAAACCAACTTTAAAAAACTAACATCTGAAAGATGACAAGACTGCAGCTTCTGAGCACCAAGTTATTTTTTCTGTTTTTTTGATGATGTGAAGAAAGTTAAGGAAAACATTGTAGCATGCCTTATATTGAAACTATAAATGTTGCACCAGCATTATTGAACAAGTTATATCTGGGAGTACATTAAAACCTTAATACTTAATTAAACTAAACTACTCATTGGGATAATGGGGTATGGTAGCCGGGGTCCTGGGTTTGAATCCTGGTGGAGGCTAGGATTTTTCCCTGAGTCTACCCAGCTCTGATGGGTGCCTGTTGGGGTAAAGTAAAGACAGCTGGGCATTGTGCTGACATCCCCTAGTATGCTGTAGCCACAGAAACTGGTGAGAGCTTATTAATGCTTTAAAGTAAAATATCAGATAAGATGTTATAGAAACTATTCCTACATCAACACAAATAGGCAGGTTACAGTAAAAGGAATTCTCAGCACCCTTGTACAAAATGAACAGCAGAGCAGAAAATGAATCTTTTAATTCAGGCTTTTACTTTATACCAAAAAAAGGATATGATCTGTCTCTCTTTTCTTTAGTTTTAATCTTTGGAGATCCATCAGTCTCAGCAAATTGCTCCTGGAGATTTTAAGTAAATAAATAATGATGTATGTATGTAAACAATTAAATATAGGCCTGTAAAGATTGTATGACTTTTGAACAGCTCCCACTCTTTGCTGTACGCAACGGAAAAGAAAAACTAGGTTTTCCCTGTGACCCTGAACAATTCAGTCTGTGCTTTATTATTAATGGAACTATTAAATACATATTCTTTTCATTTGTTCTTTACGAAACATTTTCTGATAGATCACTATATTATTATTCAAGTCTAGGTCTGCGATGTGTTGTTAAAACTTGCCATTCATAATCATATAGACTGAATTTTAAAAATATATTTTTGTCGGATATAAACAATTCTTAATAGTATGGTCAATGAATTCAAAGATAATTGGAAATTTAATTACACTATTGTAACATAGTACCGGCTTTGTTGCAAGGTAATCAATAAGCCCACGATTTTTTACTTCTAAAGAATTTGATGGCAAATTGTAAAAAATCATATTCTATTCCCGCAAATCAACCCCTTGAACGCTCTGCTAATACTAATAAAGTTTTAGTTATTTTTCAAAGAGACCCAAAAAACTACGCACATTTGGCTTTTCCTGCCAGTGGCTGGGAAGGTAGGAGAAACCAAAAACCGGTTTAAAACCAGAGTTATAGAACCAATGACCGGTTTTGAAAAAAACAACACTATATTAACATCCCTCATTTTGACCAAAATATTTGGCCAAATCAGATTTTGTAAAAATTTATTGTTTTGTGAGGAATAGCTGCCAACTTCTCAACATTTGATTCTTACTTAAAATCACATCAATAATTTTCCCTGCCATCCTCTGCAGGTGACCTTGGACATCGAGCCCATGTAAATAGAGATATTGGTTAAAAAAGCACATTTGACGCCCATTAAAAATATCTCAAAGTTTCTTCTTGTTTAATAGAAACCTGCATACACATTTACTTCTATACTGTAGGCAGAAAATGATATAACCAAATTCTTTGTAAACAAAATTTGTTTATAACTTTTTAAAACTTTCATCTCAAGCTCAAAAATTTTTTTATTTACACAATGATTACTTTTCTATGAACTCTTTAAATTCAAACTCATTAAGTTGAGACTAAGTTATATATATCACTAAGAACAAGCCAGAGAAAAGAAAGCCAGTACTAACAAGTTCTGTGACAGATTTTACCTTATTTCTAGAAGAGTGACTTTGCTGCTTGGAAGATTTCTCTTTATAGTCTCTATCAGCGTAAACTTTGATGGATGATCCATTGGCTTCACCATTTTGTTTACCTACATTGAATAGAAATAATATTTTTTTACACTATTGTTTTATACCAAAATTAATTAAATTTTAAATAAATATGTGTGAGTTTGTAACAGAGGGTGGCAGAGGCGAAGCCACAGAGGGGGGGGGGGGGGGGCTAGGCCCCCCTGGAAGTTTTGAAAAATATTTTTTTCAAGTTTTTTTTTTAATAATATGTACTAAATTTGCTAAAAATTCGGTAAAAGTTTGTCATGCGAAAGTTCAGCCCCCCTCCCCCTGGAAAAAATGTATGGCTTGGCCCCTGTAGATTGGTCAGGTAGTGTGAGAAACAAATCTTCTAACTACTGGTGTTGTAACTAACAGATGGGACAGAGTAACAAGGTAGTGTGAGAAACAAACCTTCTAACTACTGGTGTTGTTGCTAACAGATGGGACAGAGTGGTCAGGTAGTGTGAGAAACAAATCTTCTAACTACTGGTGTTGTTACTAACAGATGGGACAGAGTAACAAGGTAGTGTGAGAAACAAATCTTCTAACTACTGGTGTTGTTACTAACAGATGGGACAGAGTAACAAGGTAGTGTGAGAAACAAATCTTCTAACTACTGGTGTTGTTGCTAACAGATGGGACAGAGTAACAAGGTAGTGTGAGAAACAAATCTTCTAACTACTGGTGTTGTAACTAACAGATGGGACAGAGTGGTCAGGTAGTGTGAGAAACAAATCTTCTAACTACTGGTGTTGTTACTAACAGATGGGACAGAGAAACAAGGTAGTGTGAGAAACAAATCTTCTAACTACTGGTGTTGTTACTAACAGATGGGACAGAGTAACAAGGTAGTGTGAGAAACAAATCTTCTAACTACTGGTGTTGTTGCTAACAGATGGGACAGAGTGGTCAGGTAGTGTGAGAAACAAATCTTCTAACTACTGGTGTTGTTACTAACAGATGGGACAGAGAAACAAGGTAGTGTGAGAAACAAATCTTCTAACTACTGGTGTTGTTACTAACAGATGGGACAGAGAAACAAGGTAGTGTGAGAAACAAATCTTCTAACTACTGGTGTTGTTGCTAACAGATGGGACAGAGTGGTCAGGTAGTGTGAGAAACAAATCTTCTAACTACTGGTGTTGTTGCTAACAGATGGGACAGAGTGGTCAGGTAGTGTGAGAAACAAATCTTCTAACTACTGGTGTTGTTACTAACAGATGGGACAGAGTAACAAGGTAGTGTGAGAAACAAATCTTCTAACTACTGGTGTTGTTACTAACAGATGGGACAGAGAAACAAGGTAGTGTGAGAAACAAATCTTCTAACTACTGGTGTTGTTGCTAACAGATGGGACAGAGTAACAAGGTAGTGTGAGAAACAAATCTTCTAACTACTGGTGTTGTTACTAACAGATGGGACAGAGTAACAAGGTAGTGTGAGAAACAAATCTTCTAACTACTGGTGTTGTAACTAACAGATGGTACAGAGTGACAAGGTAGTGTGAGAAACAAATCTTCTAACTACTGGTGTTGTAACTAACAGATGGTACAGAGTGACAAGGTAGTGTGAGAAACAAATCTTCTAACTACTGGTGTTGTAACTAACAGATGGTACAGAGTGACAAGGTAGTGTGAGAAACAAATCTTCTAACTACTGGTGTTGTAACTAACAGATGGGACAGAGTAACAAGGTAGTGTGAGAAACAAATCTTCTAACTACTGGTGTTGTAACTAACAGACGGTACAGAGTGACAAGGTAGTGTGAGAAACAAATCTTCTAACTACTGGTGTTGTAACTAACAGATGGGACATAGTAACAAGGTAGTGTGAGAAACAAATCTTCTAACTACTGGTGTTGTAACTAACAGATGGTACAGAGTGACAAGGTAGTGTGAGAAACAAATCTTCTAACTACTGGTGTTGTAACTAACAGATGGTACAGAGTGACAAGGTAGTGTGAGAAACAAATCTTCTAACTACTGGTGTTGTTACTAACAGATGGGACAGAGTGGTCAGGTAGTGTGAGAAACAAATCTTCTAACTACTGGTGTTGTAACTAACAGATGGTACAGAGTGACAAGGTAGTGTGAGAAACAAATCTTCTAACTACTGGTGTTGTAACTAACAGATGGTACAGAGTGACAAGGTAGTGTGAGAAACAAATCTTCTAACTACTGGTGTTGTTACTAACAGATGGGACAGAGTAACAAGGTAGTGTGAGAAACAAATCTTCTAACTACTGGTGTTGTTACTTACGTGAGGCCATGTAGTGATCTTCACTTTTCCTTCTCTTAGATAGTTCTGAATCATACGTCTCAATAGAGTGTTCCTGTACAATTGTAATAATAAAACATTTTAAATAAAAAGAAGCATTGTATTGGCCCCGGAATCTATTTCCTGGAAATTTATATGTACTATTCTCTTAGATAATTCAGGAGTCATATGTTTCAGTTTCAATGGAATGTTCGTTTAAAATTGTAATAATAGAACATTTTAAATAAAAGCAGCATTTTATTACTCCCAGAATCTATTTCATTGCAATTCATATATATAATGCTTAGTGATAAATAACTTAATAAAAAAGTTTTTAAAAAAACAACAACACAATTTAACTAGCTTTTATCTATGTACCCTCTTCTTCTCTTTTCGCTCTTTGTCACGTTCCATTTCAAATGACTCATCGGCATCAACACTTGTGGGACTCTGTGAGAATATCAGACTTGGTCAACGATTTGTGGTGAAAACATTATTTCATACAATAATCTAAAACACATTTGTGTGTGTCTTACTTAAATGTGACCCTCCATCAATGAAATTAGTCGCATTGTGCCCTAGGGTCATTTGAAGTTATTTTGTGATCTTTATAATTTATAGTGACTTGAATGATGAATTCAATGGTGAGAATCAGCTAAACATTGGAGAAATAGTTTCTTAGCTATGTGTGTTTTGATGTAGCCCGTCTGAAGTTGATTTGGAGAAATTTCAAATTTACTATTTTGCTTTTTCACATGAAACAATAAAAAGGGTTTTACTTTAAAATATTTTTAGAATAATAAATCTCACAATAGAAATAGATAAACTAGGTGAGATTACAGGGTTCGTACAGAAAAATCGCCTCAAAATTCCAGGAGTTTTCCAGGAGTGTTCCAAAAGTTTTTCAGGAGTAAATTTTTTGAAAAGCCAAGCTGAGCTCTTTAAAAAAAAAACAGACACCTCGCTACACAGCTTTTTGTTTTTGTTTTACGACATTATGGGGACTTATATAGCCTACATCCCCAGTTTGGATAGAAAAAAAAAAGATCTAGTAAAAAAAAAGAACCATGGAGTGGCATCACTGGTGTCATCAACGTTTGCGCGGGGAAATAAAAAGTGGCAAAGAGGGTTAACTCCAATAGGGCTTTCTGGAAAAGTGAAAGTACAATCTAAGAGCAGTGATTACGATTTTTTTATTAATAATTAATCTCCCTAAAAAAATAAGGAGTTTTTAGTATTTTCCCAGGACTAAATGCAGTTTTTCCAGGAGTTTTAAGGTCCTGGAACACAACTTTTTGTTTTCCAGGAGTTGCAAGGAGTTTCCAGGAACCCTGGATTATCAAAATCTCAAAATACATATTTTACACCCCTACGACATATTTTTGGCGGTAGCTCAAAATTATAAAATATCTCCAGACAATTCAAAAATGCTCAATAAATCTATTCTTAAGTGCAGCAATTAGGTACCTTTCTGTGCTTGCTTCGTGCTTCCACTGGAGACTCCTGCAATCAAGAAGGTAAGTTGGTGTTGCACAACATGTCAACAAGACATGCAGCAGTTGGTTGTGGTGGTAAAGAAGGAGATGAAGATGATGTGGTGAGGTGGCTGCCGTTGGTTTGCAAGCATAGCATCCCATGGGTTTTTTGTTGTTTATTTACTTTGTACAACCATACCAGGCCAGCTTACAATTCATTAAGCCCTTATCATTCTAATTATTCTGGTACACTAGTACCTCAATCATTTGAAAATGCATAATACCAAAGATAAGGGCATAATGAATCAAAGAAACTTAAATCCATAATTCAATGGACATTGCCATAAGAAGTGTTTGGTAATATAAAAAAAAATACAACTGGTTTCATGATTTTGCAAGTAAATTATTACTATATGTCAATGGCTTACTAACTTAAGTTTTTAATGTCAACAGGCCCATGAACATACATTTACTTATATATACATATACTTATATATACATATATTGATATATATGTATACTGATATACCGGTATACATATACTGAAATATACATATATTGATACATACGTATACTGATATACCGGTATACATATACTGAAATATACATATATTGATACATATGTATACTGATATACCGGTATACATATACTGAAATATACATATATTGATACATACGTATACTGATATACCGGTATACATATACTGAAATATACATATATTGATACATACGTATACTGATATACCGGTATACATATACTGAAATATACATATTTACAAGAAAGCTGTCAAGTTTTTTTTTTTCTTTTGAAATAGACTTTTTCCCAATTTCAATAACCATGAAACTAGTTAAAAAAATAAGACAATCATCTAATCTTTTCTTTTTTTTCATGTTTTAGAGATTTTTTTTCCAGCACAAAACTTATTTTTTAATTATTGTAAAAATGAAGAGTATTTGTTTTCAAGAGAACAAAATAATTTCTCAGATGTTTTGAGACTAATGGAATGTGCATTTAAAAATTTAACATTATGCTTTCCTAAAAAAAAAAAAAAAAAAAAAAAAAAGAAACGTTTGTAAAACTTTTGTAATCTAAAATAGTTTTAAAGAAAACTTATTAGAAACATCTATTTTTTCAATCTTTAGTAAACAAGAATCCATTTCAATAGCCTCCAGTCAATTAATGTGGGTTAAGCTACTAGCAACAGTAAATGCGAAAGTTTTAAAATGTTGTGCTTTGTCTCAGATTGTCTTCATACTTAAGTTGATTTTATCCACACACATTTTCCATCTAAATCTCTTATTAATATTGTTTGAAGATCAAGTCCTAATGTATAAGTTACAGTATCGATACATAGTATACAGCTTGATTGATATTGCAAATCTCCCCTGGCGTTAGCTTACAAATATATAAAAAAACAAGCTTGTGTGAAGCAAAAAAGTTCTTTGCATTTAACCATTCGACATTCATTCAATATTGCTGCCATTAGAAAGACCTCTTTCTTGAAAAATGATTATTAACAAAAAACAGCACAAGTTAAAAAGGACAGCAACTGATAATATAGAGAAGACACATTACTGTAAACATATTTAATCAAAACAGTTAAAACAGCGCAAGTACAAGTTAAACCAATACTTCCAGTCTCTTGATAACTAATTAACACACTGGAAGTAGTTGTTTATGTGGTGTTGTTTTTTCACTAATCAAATGAAGAAATCCTTGAAAATTATCACTGAAACTAGAGAGATATTTTCTTGTTGCATAAATGTATGCTTTCATACAATATCTGAAGACTTGCCAACTGTACTACACAGAAATATAAATTACGAAAAAAAAATACAAATATTTCAAGCTGCCTCTAGGACAATTTTGACTAGTTTGAGTTTAAAAAAAAAAAACTAACCGCCCAAAAATAGGAAAAAATTGTTAACAAGTATGTATGTATGTATGCATATGTGTATTTTGGAGATTTAAGTTGTATATATAAAATAACTTGATGATAAAACTAATGTGATAATAAATACTATAAAGTAGAACTGCTTGAAATGGATGCTTTAATGTGCATGAGACAACAGATGAGACATCAGGTCAGCCAGTGAGTTAATCAAATGTTGTCAGCTTTCTCTGGGGCCACTTAGTGGTCTGGCGCCTGTTGTTGTGGGTGCTGCTTCAGGGAAGACTTACAGCTACTGCATGGTTGATCATCATCATAGCCTTGGATAGACGTTCATTCAGCAAGTATCAATGGAGGGGATTGAACATCAGCAGTGAAGAAGTTTCATATGCTACAATCATCTGGTGCTAGCCGATGGAGACTCAGGGAACTAGACAGCAGGTTGAGTTGGACAGACTAGAATGGCTGTAACATCTTTCTATCTCGGTTCATCTCATCTTGCTCTCTTGAATGTATTACTTGAAGGAAATGGGTTGTCTACCGGTAAAGGATCACATGTGGCAATCATCCTATATTGACACTTTAGTCTCAATGGACTTGAGAAGTTCTCAGATAATGAAGTGGCACACTTGATCTTTTTGATGCCCAGATAGCAGATTTTGGAGGTCACATAGGTACATGGCAATATTTGTTGAAGTTGTCTTCGAGCAGCATAGGTCAAAATATTCTCTCATCAAATCAGTGAACTTGGTTGGCTTCAGTTTCAAATCTAATATTTACAGATGAATTTTTCTCCTTTTTACATTGTTGAAAACTTGACTTTGATTTTTTTAAGGGGACTTTGCACTTGTCTGTAATAGATTCTTCTTAGTAGAGGCAACAAATAAGCACAGGGTTCACAGCAATGCTGTGTTCACTTGGTAACATAAACCTACAATCTTACTTCAACTGTGATGTACTTGAGGTCATATTTACACCGGAGCACATGTATAGACTATCATTTTCCTGGTTGCTTTTTTTAATTTTCAATTCATCCTCTAAATACATTTTTCTCTTCCTTCTGTCACCAAGACTCTGACAAGGACGCAAGTGATGGGCTGTTTCTTCTTTTCAAAAACAAGTCAACTTGTGACATCATCTCCTTGATCTAGACTCTTCAATTCCTATTATTCTCAGTAACTTTAAATCCCTTGCTTCTTTCATGTTTAGTTTTGTCAAACATGTCCCAAGCTGACAGGATGGTTATCCACTCACAAAGTCAGGACTTGGAAGTCTCAGGACATTAACCTTCCACTATACTTCTATACTAACCTGAGATGAACCACTAGTTTCCAGCTTTCTTCGTTTAGACTCTGAAAATTGCAACAAAAAAAAAAGAAAATGAAAGAAATAATAATATAAGATAAACTGATCCATAGGATCAAGAAGTAGTGTTCATAGGTTCCTGTGGTTATGACATACTATGGCATTGTGTCACCTGCATAATGCCTAGACCATTCACTTTACCCCAACTAAAGTCAAGTACCCATCAGAGCTGGGAAGACCCAGGGACACCCTCAAGACCCAGGAAGAAAACCTAGCCTTCACAATGATTTGAATCCAGGACCTTTGGCGTACCAGCTGTGTCCCCTCTATATAAGATACTTCATTTTAAAGCATTGTGATAAACGAGGAACTCATGATAAATTAACAAACTGATATCAACAATTTAACAAATAAAAAATATGTCTAAATAAAAGGCCCAAAAGTAGCCTGAGAAAATGCATTTATTTATATAGGGCTGAATTTTCAAAATGAAATTGTTCATATAGTTAATATCCTTTTGTTTATAACTGTTGAATGTGCAGAACAGGCTTCATTACCTCTTTCATCCATACTTTTTGGTGAAGGTTCTGCACTACGTCTATGGGATGATATAGAGTTGTGGCTTCCAGTGCTCCCTTCGTAGTCCTTCGTCCTGGTCGAGTGTCTCTCTTCCTCTTTGGCAGACGCTTCACGCTCCTTCCGCTCTCGCTTCTCCTCTTTGGCTTTCTCTTTAGCAAGTTTGGTCGCCTCTCTGTCCTTGCGGTCGCTTTTCTTCACTTTCTCTTCTTTAGGCGTTTTCGGCCTCACAAGCTCCTCAGTGTGGTGTTGGTCAGGACTGTCCCGGGCCTCTTTCTTCACTCTGTAGTTATAATAACGACAATGGTACAATAAAATAAATTGATATGTTTTGTCAATCTTTTCATGCTTATCTCTACGTATACAACTTTTTATCACCAAACCAACTTAGATAGACATAATAGAGCTGCTTTTTAGCCATATTAAAGAATAGAATGTAAATAAGTTTAAAGCGAATATATTCTTAAACTTACATAACTCCATTGTTTTCCAGGGAAGTGTTTGACCTGACCTTGGCCTCTTTTTTTTCCCTTGCTTCTTTCTTCTCTGCTGTCCTGTCTTTCTTCTCTCTGCTCTCGCCCTCAGCTCCCTGTCCTCTCTCTCTCTTGTCATCTTTAGAAGAGGCATCAGGTTTTACATCCTTGGATCGCCCTTTGACAAAACAAAATGTTTATTTGAAAAATAATATTAAAACTATAAGAGCTATCTTTGAGATATTTTTAGGAATTTATACTTGAGCTTTAAATGACTTAACAAAAAACACCCAGAAAAAAATGTTTACCATCTCCATCTCTCTTGGAAGAAGTAGATCCTGCAGAGCCATCTGTCTGGCGCTGTTGTTGACCCTGATTAAGTGTAGCTGAATTGTTGGCTTTCTTTGGCTGAGGACAACATTATTTTTTTAATAGTGAATTTTAAAAATGAAATACATGTATAAATTTATTCCTGTATAAAATTTAAGGGAAGAAATTCTTGTAATTTTTTTTATTTTACATATAATTGGATCATTTACAAAACAACAGAACTAAACCATCAAAAATGATCATTAAAACATATAGGTTTGAAAACTGAATTAATTTGATTGCTTACAACTAACATCAGACTCACTTCTTTAATGTGGAATTCTATCTCTTGTACCCATGTAGATTTCTTGCTTTTTAACTGTCCAGCATACCTGATAAAATAAAATTATTATTTAATAACTGAAACGATAGATAATATTAGTTTGAAAAAAAAAAAAAAAACCTAACAACAATAGCCAATAGTGTTTTCTCTATTGATTCCACAGTTTTGATTATTACCCAATGGCTAATGCATATATGTCTGGTCTTTTATCCTTTTCTTCTTTGCTCAGTTTATCCACTCTTCTTTCTATGGCCATTCCAATCTGGGTCATTCTTGGGAAATGTGGTAAAATCTAAGAGCAAAAAGAAATAAGAAAAAAAAAATGTACATTTTAGTTAGCAAGAATGTCTTTTCTTGATCACAGTCAACATTATATAAACATATTTCTAAATGTTTAAAACAGTCAACATTATATAAACATATTTCTAAATGTTTAAAACAGTCAACATTATATAAACATATTTCTAAATGTTTAAAACAGTCAACATTATATAAACATATTTCTAAATGTTTAAAACAGTCAACATTATATAAACATATTTCTAAATGTTTAAAACAGTCAACATTATATAAACATATTTCTAAATGTTTAAAACAGTCAACATTATATAAACATATTTCTAAATGTTTAAAACAGTCAACATTATATAAACATATTTCTAAATGTTTAAAACAGTCAACATTATATAAACATATTTCTAAATGTTTAAAACAGTCAACATTATATAAACATATTTCTAAATGTTTTAAACAGTCAACATTATATAAACATATTTCTAAATGTTTAAAACAGTCAACATTATATAAACATATTTCTAAATGTTTAAAACAGTCAACATTATATAAACATATTTCTAAATGTTTAAAACAGTCAACATTATATAAACATATTTCTAAATGTTTAAAACAGTCAACATTATATAAACATATTTCTAAATGTTTAAAACAGTCAACATTATATAAACATATTTCTAAATGTTTAAAACAGTCAACATTATATAAACATATTTCTAAATGTTTTAAACAGTCAACATTATATAAACATATTTCTAAATGTTTAAAACAGTCAACATTATATAAACATATTTCTAAATGTTTAAAACAGTCAACATTATATAAACATATTTCTAAATGTTTAAAACAGTCAACATTATATAAACATATTTCTAAATGTTAAAAAATTGGTTGTTGCTATTTTCCCTTGAGAAGGGCATTTGTCTAGAGATTATTTTAAAGATAATATCGTCATTGCCAGGCGAAAGCCGACTAAGTCGTAAATTTTCAAATTATTTTTTTTCACCAAAATGTTCCTTGGGGGATATCCCACAAGATGTCTAAAAAATCTTGTAGTATTGTCCAATAGATTTTCTACTACAATTTTATTTCTTATAAAAAGGGCTAGGTTAATTTGTTTACTCGATCTATGCAGTTTTGTGCTTTTCCTGAAAAATTTGCTGTTTTGGACTTGGCCGGTTTTTGCCTGGCAACGACGATATGTTTTCCCTAAACCAGCTAGTGTTGGCATTTGGTGGAGACAACGCTTGAAGAATAGGGTGTAAATGCAATAGTTTAGATTAGAAAACTAGCAACAAAAATCTTTAAGTCTTTCACAATGTGAAAACTGGGCTACATTTCAAAGTAGTGGTAAAATATATTTGTTAAAGGTTAACTAGATAACACAATTAGAACTGCCTACCCCCCCACTGGACCCACGAGGAAGACAGAGGCTAGTTATGTGTGAGTTTTTCCAACTGATGAGGGAGATTTAGAGCAGCGTAACAAAAATACATAATAATAATTATAATTAAACACAAACTATTGTGACACAGACTATTATTAATGAAAACCAATATTACCATATTGATAAATACTAATGTAGAGATGTTTAAGAAAAGTGATCATTAGTCTTATTAAATACTTCTCTTTCATTATTTTGTTTATTTAATAAGAGGGCTCTTTATTTATTTATAGGCCTATTATCTTTTTTTGAGGTTCGACATAGGCTAATTATGTGACTTGAAATTTTCAAAATAAATGTTAACAATTGTGCTATTTACCAATAGAAGGATATTAAAGAGAGGATTCCATTTGTATATCATTTATTAAAATTTAAAAATCTGAGTAACAAAGATTCTTTGAAAAAAGAACAACTGAAGCTGATTTATCAGGGTTAAAATTATCTATGTTACCTCCCTTGGGGGGGGAGACAAGATAGGCTTTCTTCCTTAATAATAATATTATACAGAAGTGAGGATGTTTGCAAAAAAAGCGGAATTATTAGTACTGGGTATTTAGAGACCTGTGTTGGAAAAGGAAAAAAATTAGGACAGCTCAATTACTCAAACACTGAAAGACCAAAACTTCCATGGGATTGTAAAAGCGGACAACAGGGTTTAAATGCATAGAATGGGGGAAGAGTAGGCAGGGCTGCACAATAAATGATCTAGGGCTCCAAAGTCTAAATCACATTTTAAATCTTTTGATTTTGTGCTGATGGGTTACTGTGTGGTCTGTCTGTGTGATGTTGACTGTATAGACTTGACTAACAGAAAACCAGCACATTTCAGCTTTAAATGTTTTTTAATAACAAGTCAGGTACCCAGAGTTGTTTTAAAGTCACCGACAAAACACCTCAACACAATGACTAATAGTAATAGTATAGCAAAACAGCATAGAGCCTATCAACTGCACAGGGCTTAGTATGTAATTATCATGGAGTATACCCCCCCCCTGGACCTAAAGAAAAGCAATGTGACCAAAAGGGGCCTCAGTTTCAGCTCAGTAAATCAACTTTCAACAGATAAGGGGCAAGACAGTCAGCTGCCTGTCAACTGCTCTGCCAAACGAATAATTTTTACTGGGGGCCTTATACCATAATTATATTACGGATGGCTTAACTATGTACTTGTAATGGACAATACCTTAGTCAGAACAATCAATGAGTTTCTTATCTGGCTATAGTTTTTGGACTCCAAGCATGTGATTACAGACTGAAAAATAATAGAATGATGTTTTAATAATACAATTACAACACATCCCATATCACAATAAACAATAACATCTGTAATGTTATAAGGAGTAATAATAAGGAGTATCCCAAAACTATAGAATGATGTTTTAAAAAACAATGATAACAAAATACCAATTTTGTATTAGTATTATTATTTTGTATTAGTTTTTTATTGTTAGAATTAGTTTTATACTCTAAAAAGCATAGTCAATATTTGAAGCTGCTGAAAAGTTGAAATTGTTATATGTGATGCTATCCCACTAACCAGTATGGAAGTCAGCAAAACTGATTTTTCAATATAATGTGTAAAGGTTCCTAGGTTAATTTTGAGATTATTATCGATTTGTAATGTTGAATGTCTTAACTTATAGCTGTGACATTTTCAAACAAAAATTATGTTTAGAAATTACTTTTAAATGTGTTTTTATGGAGCTTTTGTATAAAATTAAGCAAAATGTCTTCTATAGATAGAATTGTTTAAAAAACAAACTGAATATTATTTAAAATGTTTAAAACTTTAACAGCTTATGTATTGACTCATTATAAGTAATACAAGTGTGTTTGCTAAATTTAATGGAGATTGGTTAATATTTATTCATCCTGTAATTTTTAATTATCTGTTGCAATGCTAAATTATAAAAAATCAGTACTGTTTTCTTTTTCATTTCTCTCCAAAACAACTTCCCATTCCTTTGTGTAATTTTGAATAACTTTTTGATTAATTGATCAATTTTTGAGATTTTTTAGCCAATTTATAGATAAATAAACACCCAAAACTAAATATCTATTTTGCCTAATTCTGTCCCATTCTGTGGGGTTGCATCACATATGATAATTTTTAGAATACACAAGACAATGAAATAAATTCAAAATAAATGAATTGAATCAATAACCTTTGTAAGCCTAAAGTGCCACTTGTGGCAGACATGTCTGTAGTTTTCATAATCTAGTCTGTCCATTTTGTTATTCAGATCTGTTCCTTTACGGAAAACTGTGAGAAAACCAGGAAAGTTGAAACACTCCTGGAAATAGAGAGAACATGTACATTTTATTCTTCTTATGTAGTAAATACATCAATAAAATGATTCAATTACTTTGTAAAATTCATTATTTTCAATAAGATCATTCCTACCTTTTCATAAATTGTTGGGCTGCTGTGCCATCTCATAACAGTCTCTAGAGCACTACATAAAAATCTGCCATAGCGATGTGCTTCATTTTCTGTACAACTTGTTACAGTGTAGGTGATGTCATTGAACACCTAAAGAAAATTTAAACAGTTCCAAAATTACTTCTTAAATCCCCCTGTGTGTGTTTTAAAAACCAAAGTTAAGGAAACAAAACAACAATTAGGAGCTATGGGAAAAAACAACAACAACTAACCCTGTCATAGGTTATCAGAGTTGAAAAATTAGGAGTTCTCAAGTTGTGAAGAACCTGTATGAACTGGCCACAATATACGGCATCACTAGCAGTGAAGCAGCATCGTGGAAACAGACAATACTGGAGCAGGTTGGTGGTCATCTCAGACTTGAGTGTGCCTGAAAAGTAGTGGGGTATGTCTTCATTTTAGAGTCAAACTAGCAGGGTAAATCTTAAGTCTCACATTTCTTTGGGAGTAAAAGTAGTGATGTGGGGCATTCATTGACAAAATAGTCACCTGTGGGAAACCAGAATACTTTCTCTTCTTCTAGTCTTTCCATCACTCTTTGTACATGTTCCACCTGTCTCCTGGCCTCATCCTTTAATCTGTCTATCAAGATCTTACATCTTTCTTGTTCTTTGCGTTTTTTACTGGCAGGCTAGAGAAATGTGAATAAGGCATTACATTTTTGTACAACTAAATATTGACATCAAATTGACATTTGAAAAAAAAAAATGTATGTTTTAGAGTTGGCAACTAACCATGTCTTTATTTGCCTCAACTGCACTTATTTGACTTTCCTGCAACAATATCTGCTTCTCATAGGCTGCTTTTGGAACATACAAGTCATACATGGACAGTGACCAGAAGGTAATGTAGAACTGAGGCCTGTGAGATACAAAGAAGACTGCAAAAGTCAGCATCATATTCATGACTTCCAAACCTACTAATGGTTAAAAAAATAAAAACTACATACATATCATTTCACAATCAGTAAAATCATTTTCTGGAGGTTTTGAGTTAAAGAGTTGAAATGTAGAGTTCAAATGATTTTTTAATATTTGGCAAATTGCCTAAATCTTGAACCAATAAAAAAACAATTGCTTTTTTACAAAATATACCAAAGTGAGGCAACAGAAGTAATACTGATGTTATTCAGTTTCAATAGAAGAAAAAATGACGTAGGCGATTTCGGAATGACCGCGATGATATATGTTTTAAAATACAAAACCCACAGGTGAGAAGGGCAGATATGTTTTAAATATGAAAAACTACAGGCCAGATATGTTTTAAAATACTTACGTCAAATCATCCCAAATTTTGGATGAAAACACTGGCCTGATAGCTTCAACAACTGGCATCATGACTTCTTTGGACGCATTGATGTAGCACAGAGTCTAGTCGAAGTAGTGAGTAATAGTTTAATACAAAAGTATTCAAATAATCCTGTTATATACAAGCAACATAATAGCTAGAAATGTAATTAACTACAAAATGTATTAATTACACTCTACTACCTTGTGGTTCTTTTTATCCTTTTCTTTGTCTGATTTTTTCAGTTCATCATATCTCACCTATGAAAATGTAATGTAGACATTTCTTAATGAAAAAAATATATAACTAAATTTCTTCAATGATATTAAACTTACAGATGCCTAGTATTTCACAAGGGACTAGTAAATTTCTACTTGAATAAATAGTATGTGCGTTAGTATGTCTATTTATCTTATTACATTTTAACTGTCATTATGTCTATTTTCACAGTCTTTTCTCTATTTTCATGCACGAATAGCTTGTGCACGTTGATGCGTACTTACATTGATGGTATGTGCATCTTGATAGAAAAAAGGCAGCTGAATGAGGAATGTGATATGTTGACAACAAAGCATCTATGGGAGGTAATGGTGATGGCTACTTACATTGATGGTGTGTGCATAGAGAAGTCTTGATAGAAAGAAGGCAGCTGAATGAGGGATGTGATATGTAGACAACAAAACATCTATGGGAGGTAATCTCTTGACAAACTCCTCAGTGCTCAGCTGCATTGAGAGAAAACTCCCAAACTGGACCAGTGTGTCTTGACACTGAAATACAAACAAGCCATAGACTGACTTTAACACTAGGATAATCATTATTTAGTCTGCCTGCCTTTATATTTAGCTAATATAAGTTCAGCAAGACAAACATTCTTGTTCTCCTGTTATTTCATGTACCATTTTATTGAGTTAAAACATGCATGATTCTATCAAGTTTAACCTAAACTATAAAGAACTTTAAAGAACATTCCCAATAATTATTGTTAAAATTAACATTACTCAGCAATTGTTCATAAAATATGTTTTAAATATTGAGGAAAACAAACCATGAAAAAAATTCTTTAATACCTTCTACTTTCATCTAAAAATGTTGTTTATTGACAAAGTTGCCAGGATGACATGCTAATGTCAGTCAGATAAAGCTAAAAGGCAATGTCCCACTACCTGGTCATAGAGCTTCCCAATCAACTTCAAATGTTTATTGGCATCTTCAGCAAACACTGTGCTGTCTCTTTGCTGTGACATTAAGAGGCACAAGGACAAGGCAAGGTCGTGCTCCAACAACGTGTCTTTTAGACGGGTGGACGATTTCTTGGTATTTCTTATCTGAGAGAAGTTGCTTCCCTGAAAAATATACAAGGAAACTTATATTCTGAAAAAAGTTCCATAAACACACAGTACAAAAATGTACAAAGCTGTCCACTTTTTCAATCATAGTCTTATTACTCAATCCTTTTAATATATTTTTGCATTAGTCATATCAAACACAATTTTTTTTAAAGACAGATGTTTTATGTATTGAAAATTGTACAATACATAACTAAAAATGTTTTAATACGGATAAATAAAAAAATAAAAAAACTGTACTTCTTGTCTGACTAATTCTCCACCGGCCATGGCTTCCAGTTGATCATCTGTAACTTCTTCAGATATTTCCACACCTGCCATTTTCTGGACAACTTCTCTCAGCAAAAGTAGGTCAGTACTAAATGTAAAAAAAAAATAATAGCAACAATGAACACATTTTGTTTTTGCAACAACAACAACAACAAAAATGTGAATGTCTTACACCATTTGTTTGATAGTTAACAGAACAGGTAAACAAGGTGTGTGTGTGAAACAATTGTGCAAGGCAAAGTAAGTTGGTTTTTCTGGTGCTAGATAGAAGGTGTTGTTCCATCTGTTGTTTACTCTATGACCTTATAGGAACAGTTTCCTCCTTTTCTGCCTATAAATGAAATCTTAGCTTAAACCTACTGCATAATGCATTCAAATTATGTATTAACAAACACATGGTACCACAATGAATACAAGAACTGTAACTACTGAACATTATAAGATAAAGCATGCAACAAAATGGTGAAAATTGAATGTTGGAACAAGTAAACAGTGCAATATTTAATGGGCATTCACCTTTTTCCTGCTTTCAGCTGATTAGCAACATACTGTAAAATACCAGTCAGTTCTACTTGATATTTACGACATATTGCTCCAGCAAAGTTGGCCAAACCTACAAATACAATTATATACAGTCAAGTTTGTATATACTCAACTTAGGCAAACTTATTGCAAATTTACAATTTTAATGAATATGTGATAAATGAATAACTATATTTAAACAGTTTTTTTTTACAATAAAATATCTAAATATTTAAAATAAAGGAATATAAAAAAATATACTTTGAAGCCAGAGGGATATGTTCATGTTGTCTGTTTTCATTCGGTCTTTTTCTGGATTAGCAATAGCTTCTATAATACAGACTGTTTACAATGTAAGGATAATGAGTTTCAATATTATATATACATGTCATAAAGTCATTGCATGATTGAGACTATTAAACTATGTCCATTGAAAATGATATACAACGCATATAATATATGTACTATTGACTAGGTAGTTACAAATATAAACAACAAGGATACAGGTCAACATGTCATAGGAAATGGTAGTCAAGTACTTCAGTGAATCCACGACAGGACCAATCAAATTGTCATATCTCTGAATCTGATTTAATACCTGTTAAGAAATACTTGCATGTTAAAATGATAACAATGTGTCGTGTGATTTTAAAAAACAACTAAATTTTGAATTTCAACTAAATATATTAGTATTTTAAATGCATTAATATTTTTAAAAAATCTCAAACTTTGAATATTTGAAAATTAAAATTGAGACATTATAATACAACGTGTACATACATATTCAAAGACAATGCCTGGATTATTGTGACTCAACTTGCCCAACTGTCTACCAGAGGGTTTCACAGTTTCCTTTGAAAGACGTCTAAAATATAAAATAGAATTGGTTAAATGACAATTTTGTAAATTTTTTTTTTGCTACTATTCAGCTTTAAACAAAAATAAATAATGGACATTTAATACTTTTTAGCATATGATAAACCACTAAAAATGTAATGCGCATTCTACAATCAGACACATGCACTTATTTTAAAAAACCTATTTGTTATGATGATAATAATGTCTCTAAATCTTAAACAATAAAGACTATTCATTTTAACCAGATTTAAATGGGGCTGAAACTTACTTCATAATATATTTTGCCCTATCTAGACAATCTGCTCTAGTTCTTATTAGAATAGGATACAGGAAGTAGATCTCATTCTTCCAAGTCCCATAAAGTCGATATCTGAAAAAACACATAAAAAATTGTTCATGAGGTTCACTGAAAAATATAAACAAATGGAATTTCAAAAAAAAAAATTTCCTACTTCCAAATAAAACCCAAAGTTATATTCTCAAACCTGATCTCATAGGGATAAAGCTTTAATAAAGTCCACAACTCTTCAGCCATTGAGCAATTGCTAGGGAGCAGAGAAAGTGATGGTAGAAGGACCTCCTCTAAAGCATTCAAGAATCCATAGTAGGCAATATCATCCTCTGGACCAATGCCACCAGAATGACGCTGAAAGATTAGATTTTCACTCATTGTTTTTTTTAAACATGATGATAAGGTGAGTATAATTTTATCTCAAGACTAGTCTGATTTCTTAGTCTAAAATCATTTGAAATTTTCAAACTTTACAAAATAACTTTCACTGGTATGAGTGGAAAATTTCTTATAATGTTAACTGACACGTGTGCATAAAGGTAGTCCAAATAATAAAAAAATTTGTATGAGGGTGTTTTAAAGTACTTATATAAAAAAAAAAAATCATGCTTTGGAGTTTTCTTAAGGACTCCTCAACTTTACTACATGATCATTCAGTCAGTTCTGACAAATTTCAAATCTTGAGTTTTCATACCATTTTTGTAAAATCACAAACTTTCCCAAACCTAGATCAGCTTTCACAGACTTGAAAAATGAAATAAGTCTTTCCCAAACCGTATGAACCCTGCTATATATTCTCAAGTTTAGGATAACTTTATATAATTGTGTATATAATATAAAATCTTCATTACCTTTGTCATAAATGACTTTGCTAATCTCATTATTTTCACCATGAGAATGGGATCTCTTGAGGCATAAGGACCTAGGTAATACAACATGGGCATGGCCAGGTGGTAGAGCTGCTGAAATGAGCTGGCCTTGGGACAATCACTGGCATGGCCATTTTTAACTCTTCTCTTGGCCAACGCAGATGCTAATCCAATGTTCCTGAAAGAATATAACACAAATAAATAAGATTTTATCAAACAGTCACCATAACAATGACATACATAATAACAGGCTTAATACCTTGTTGAGTTGATACAATATAGTTAGAAAGCAACCTGATAATTCATTTACTGAGCTTCTTAGACAATCTTAATGATGCACTGATAGAGAACAAAGTGTATCAACTTACTTCTCATATATAGGTTCAATGACTCTATGGACTAAAGAACACAGGGCAGATGAGATGGTGGGATGAACCACTGCAAAATTTTCAGGCAGTCTGTCAATGATCGCCTTGGCATTATCCCAAGCTCCTATTTCTAAAAGCGCTTCACAGAGACCAAGCTTCTGGTTATTTTCTCTCTGTTAAAAAAAAGGATTCTATTAATCAAACATAGTAAAGTATCCCAAATTGATCCATGGGGCTGGTAAAGCCAGTGGGGGCAGCGTTGACCATTTTTTCTGTGGCCACAGCATACTAGGGGATTGCCTGGCCAGCACAGTGCCTAGCCACCTTTACTTTACCCCAACTAAAGTCAGGTACCCATCAGAGCTGGGTAGACTCATGGACACCCCCTAAGCCTGAGAAGAAATCCTAGTCTTCACCAGGATTTTGAACCCAGGACCTTCTAAACACCAGCCAAACGTGCTGCCGCTCTTCCACCCCCATATTAAACATAGCATCTCAATTTAAAGTTTTATGTGACATTTTCAGTGAACAATTGTCAAATAGAAAAACCCTTCAGCACATAATACTATACAGACATACAGCCAAATGTGAAAGCACAGAAGTATTTCTCCTCTACTAATTTACCAGATCAATAATTTGTTGCTCCTCCTCCTTTTTATCTTCCTCCTTCTTATCGGCAAGAATAACTGTGTTCAACTTTTTAGCATAAGCTTTGGCATCCATGACTTCCTTGTTGTGAAATGGAATAATCTCAGAGTCTGCCGGTAACAACTGTAAAGATAATACACAAAACATAATCATTGAAAGGCTTATCTGTACAATTCATTGGTCCTGAAAACCAATGTCATATTTAAATGAAAAAAAATGAATTAAAAACAATATTGAACTGTCTATTCAAAAAGAGTAAAAAGTTCAAAACTTATTTCAATCTTCATTAAAACATAATATCAATATAATTTACTTATATGCAACTTTTTTTCTTTTTGTATGCTAAGAAAAATAAAACATTTTTGTGTTGAAACTTACATAAGGATACAAGTCCTCCAGATCAACCAAGTCATTTTTCAATAACAATGCTGCGCACGTGAATAAAGATTTTGGAGTGCTCCAATCAGCTGACTGAAGATGAAAAATTGGGGAAATGTCTTTAAACCCATATGGTTCTTCTATACACAATGTAGCTAGTATATTTTTTTATTTACAGATATGATTAGACATGCCTACCCCTAAAGACTCAAAAGAGGAACAATCTTGATGAAAAAGAGGATTTTTCAACAAACAAAATGAACACTCTTTATGTAACAAACTTTTACTTTTATAACTAAATAAAATTTAAAAAAAAAGGAACATACCTATTTATAACGACTAAAATGTAAGTACATTTAACAGAAAATTCGCAATCACTAATAGATCTAGATCTAGTTCAAAAAACATTAAATATATTCCCAAGTTCTCTTTGCTGAATAAACTCCTCTGAATATACCTTCCTATAACACTGAAATAGTGTTTTAAAGTTTGAACAAGACAGATTTATACTTTCTGAGGCAGGACCTTTACACATTTTCACAATTTTAGCAATACCAGGTACAGTAAATGAAAGAAGATTTATTGCCAACCACACGAAACACCAAAAAAAATAATGTAAGAAAAGTCCAGAATATCTCTTTAAAAAAAAAAGAGAAAACATAAGTAATCATAATTATAGCATTGTGACCTATTTTAGGCCTTTCATTTATCAACCTAGACACAGTCTATATTTCAATACATGAAAAACACAAACTTTCCACTATTGGCGTAACAAAGCTAGTGTGAGGCGGAATGGTGTAACAATGGTGTTTTTTAAGTAGAAAGCGGAACAAATCCGCCAAATGCAGAGTGGTAGGTATGTGTGTATGATTAAAATGAGTGTACTAAAGTATTTTAACACTAACCTCTCTGAAGTGGAACTTAAACCCAAGTATATGGCACAACGTCAATTTATCAATAATGTATGCACGCAGCAAGGGGACATAAAAGGTGTGCTCTTCAGGGTGACACTCAAATGCCTCAAGGATAATATCCAACACACGATTCGGATCAAGATCAAAACAACCTAAAAATAAAAACAATACAAAAATAAAATATTGAAGATCTTTTTAGAATAACATGTGACGACATCATCACTAAACATCAAATCAATAAACTTATGGTAAACTTTCTATATAGTATAGAGTTCCATAAAAAAAAACAACCAACCAATCAAAGACTTGATATTCTGAAGTACTTGTTCCCATGATACTTTCACATCAAAGTCTGGATTTAACTCTGTGATCAGCTTGGAGTAGCCTTCACTCTCTTCTCGTAATAAATTGAACTTCTGCTGCTTGTAACTGTTTTCAAAAACATTGGTTCTGGTTAATATCCTATCATTTTAAGATCATGCTTTTGAAATAGGATTGGCAAGTAAAATAAAGCACTGAAACTAATGTTCGTTAAGACATCCATATACATTAGAGTACAAGAGACATTTTCAAAGTGTAAAATATTCTAAATTAGTTTTCAAACAAAAATAATGATGCCTCTCCCAATAAACTGATTATTATTTTTCCTTGCAGAAGTAAGACATATATAAGTATTTCTGTATATCAACTTTATGCATATGCAATTAATATTTGAAATGTGTTGCACATAACTTACTAAAGCCGCGTCTTGGTCTTGACATATTTCTGGTTGAATCCAATCTGTGAATTTACCAGCCCAACTAGTTCTAAAGAGTCCTGATCAAGTCTCTCTTTTAAAAGTCCATCAGATACAAGTGTGTTCTGAAACAATGGAAACAGTCAAGTCTAATTTTGAGAAGAGTGTCATTCAAGTATACAGAGATAGTTTCTTTACATAGTTTTATATTTCTCCAATGATAATAATTAATAAGGCCAGGAGTAACAGTTATCCATTCAAAGATAAGTCAATACTTTAAATGGGTAATGAATAGCCTTTCTTTTTACAACAGTCAATTAATAATCATAATAATGTTTCAGATGAGAAAAAAAAAAACATACTCGCAATGCCCCAACAAATGAAATGAACTTTTCTCTGGTCAACTCATCACAACAAGCAGTTTCAACATCTGAAATAAATATTTTGAATCAACTCTCAATCTATATATGTATATTTTCAAAGTAATGTGTGTGATCTCTAATAGCACACTACATGGGCCCAATATCTGTCCAACATTAGGTCAAGATTTAAATTTTGTCCCAACAATAGACCAATATAGTATTGCTGTTAGGGCTGTGGTGTCGGTAGATAAATGTTTCGACTCCAACTCCAGGTACCCAAAATTTCCTCCGACTCCACAGCCCTTGTTGCTTTTAGGTATTTATTCAACAAATAATGAAAATACATACCCACTATTCCCAGTACATCAGCAAGTGTAGATGGTAACCAAGGAAATATTTCCTAAAGGAATTTAATAAGATAAAAGAGTCTTATTTCTGGTCATTTTAAAATTTAAAAATATCAGCCAAAATACTTCCTAAAAAGATACAGAATAAAAATGCATTGACAAGACATCTAAATGAAAGTTATTTCTTACCTTCAGGTCTGAGAACATAGACACAGCATGTGATATAGTGAGTTGATTGTGATTAACTGCATAGCAGACTTCATAAAGAGCTCTTTTGATAGTTTTCCTCGGGAGCTCATTCAACGTTGTTTCATCATCCCCAAGCACTTTGCATTGCTTGAAACTAAATTTGTGTATTTAAAAAAAATATTGTTTTTTTTTTAAATTGCTGAACATGAATTATCTTACATGTTACAGATGCTCCTTCTATACAGAAGATTTTTGCGTTTTACTCCCTTGGCTTATCCATGGTTAGAGTCTAGTATCACATTTTTTGTAGTGTTTTAAATGATGATGTTAATTAAGTCATATTATTGGTTTTCCTGGTTTGTTCAGGTAACTTATTCCATGCTCAAAAGCCACTCTGGAAGAAAGAGTACTTATACATGCATTTGTTCTCGCATAAAAGAGATTTATAAAAGGAAAGTGTTTTGGACCTTTATGTTTATCAGAGCATTGTAATAGGTTGTCATTGTGTTGTATTTTTAAGTTATAATTTTATGCCTTCTACTTTACTCTTTTCCGTTTTGTCCTCTAGTTTTTCTAGGTTTAGTGATATAGCTCTATTGACTAGCCTATTGGCGTTACTTTTGTCAGTTGTGAATATTCGCTAGTAATGAACCTTTCAACTCTGAATATTAGGGTGTCCCAAAAAAATGAAGTTTTGAAATGTTTATGTCTCACCCCACAGAATATGTCTGTATGGTAACAGTAGTTAACCTGCAAAATTTCAGCTCATTTGGACAATGTTTAGAGGTCCCCCAAGAGGTTTAAAGTTCCAGATTTTGGTGTAAAATCATTCGCGGTCAATTCTAATACAGCGCTAATGTTGCATTATATGCGAAACTGATATATTAAGTAACAAATTGATGCTTAGTATTGTTTATAATATTAAATGAAACAAAATATATAAATCTTGAATGGTTTATATTTTTAAATTTAAGTAAAAAATTATGAAAAACAAAGTTTTATTCATTTTGTCAAGTTAATTCTTGAAAGAATGTCAATCTGCTTGAAAAATAATAATAAGCAATGCAATTAAGCATTCCTAATATTTATCTTGTACTTTGTACTGTAGGGTAGACAAAAATTTTAAAAAGTTCTTCAAATTTAAATTTTAGCCAGCTGTTTACGATTACACTGTGCAAAATTTTTCAGATGTTTGGCAACCACTTGGAGCAAAAATTGTTTTTGTTCTTCGTCCTTGGTGATACTGTCATTGAAATTTTGTATCAATGCTACACCTTGCTCTGCAGAGTCATTGATACAAGCCAGATTCTTTACAAAATATGCTGCAACTTTAAAAGATGGTGTATCTGACCATGCTTCAACAGGAACATCTAGAAAACTGGCATCAATGTTGGATGTTTCAAAAATGTGGTAGAAGCACGCAAATCAACAACACTTTTTGGTAGTGTTTTTATGAGATGCGGTCCACGTTCTGATTGCATTGTCCGAACAAGGCCAGTTTTTTCTTTGTCCGACAAAAGGGTTGAAAATAACGCAAGCGTCGACAGTTCCGGACTCAAGTACCACGAGTGACGCACCATCATTTTCAATCCAGTCAATTGAAGAACAGCATCATCATATTCGTATAAACGCTGTATCAACAAGATATCATTCACAGGTGCATCTGCGGTGAGCCTGCATGAAAACCATGATTGAAGATAAACACCTATGGTAAAACTGATTAAAGTGCTGAATACCTTGTAATTCTTGAGCTGTTAACTGAAAGATGGTTTCGTTGCCTGCAAACAATAGTTTGATTTTTAATGCATAGATTTTTTTCGCCATCCACCTTGCCCTATGTAGGGCACCAGGTCTGCCAATGCTGACATCAACCTCCAACCCAACCATTTGTGCAGCAAGCAGAAGAAATTCCAAATAATCATCACGTGAATGACTGACCTCAAGTTGACATTTGATACATTCTTTAATTGAATCGGACACGATTATCAAAGGGGCGGAAGTGGCTTCGGGTGTGTGGTTTAATTCTGGCCATTTTTCTCGAAACCTTAAAAAACAAAATCTCTGGTCCAGTGGATGGTCCAAGACAAACATTGAATGCATCGGAAAGGAGTACTTCCAACATGTGATGACGGCATGCCGTCCATAATAGATTACGTCCCAGGGCTACTTCTAACAGAGTGCAAGCTCCATTGAGTCTTCAAGTATTGGAAGCCGTAGTGTCAAAGCACATGATGATTCGCACTTCCACGATTTGATATGTTCATATACTGCATCAGCAGCTGCCCGTCCTGACCCGGGCCCGGATGCTAACTTGTGAACACCAAGAAGCTTTGTAGTGCCATCGACAAATGATGAGAGCAGGACAGGTAATCGATCGACGTTGTTGGTAACCTCTCCGGTAACATCAGACAATAGCTCACCATCCCAATGAACAATTGATTTTGAGGGAATATAGTCTTCTTTTATACGTGCTGCAGCTTGTTGACGACGAAGCTTGCAATGACGATGCATTGTGCTGTTGGGAAATACTGTGTCAGATGTCGGAACACCAGCTTCGTTGAATGCGGATGCAAGTATCATTGTAGATTTTCTAATGCTGATGGTCGTTCTGTCCAGCACTGCAGCAACTTTTGGTGATATGATGCTTCGTCTGCGATGTCGTGTTGCAGAATTTGTTTTGCTTGAGGATGCTGATTGGATGACAAATTCTTCATCAGGCTCTGCATCGTCACTGGAATCCCGACAAATGGATGATGTCATTGAATGTGTGTCTGTGTCACTGTCAGAACCACCTACATCCAGTTGCTGTTCTATGTCTACTGCTGACTCTACACTTGAACCTGATGGTAACCCATGGTGATGGCACTGTGATGTAGCATCTTTTGCTGCATCACCAATATCCCTGATAAATTGTTTCTGACGCTCAGCAACTCGTTTTTTTTAAGCAGCAAGCTTTTTGTCCACAGATCCAATTGATCCTGTTCTTGATTCTCGTTGCAACTTCAAAAACTGCCTGCCTTCATCATTTTTTATCAGCTGTTCAGAGTTGGCATGGCTAATGTCAAAAAGATTACTCAACTTCTCAGTGTATTCTTTTTGGTTCATTTGATTGGTTGAGTTGTTACGCTTACGTTGCTTCATCAAACGAACTTGTTCTGTATACAGATCTTTGATCTACTGTAGGATGTGCTGCTTTTGTCGTACAGGCAGTCGTGATTTCACCAAGAAGGGCAACAGTTGATCATGTACTTGCTGTGCAGCTGTATTGATGTTTAGCTTCTGTTGACGGTGACAATATATACAAAATTTTTCATGACATCGAGGCCCGAAGGGAGGCGAGCACCTGATATAGTTTCTAGCCTGACAATTTAGCATGCTTAGTTTTAAACAATCAAATCTTCAAAAAATATGCACTAGTTTTGCACATTAGGTATTTTATTTGTTTTCTCGCATTTATTACATTTTCTAATTAAGAATTACACAATTTCAACTCTAGTTAATGGTAGCAATGAGGTAAATATAAGTATATTTAAACTTCATTTTATTCATATATGGCATGCAAAAACTGCAAGTTATTTGAGCCACGATTTGTCTGGATTTTTATGTTGGCCTAATACTGGAATTTTAAAAGCTCTTGGGGGACCTCTAAATGTTGTTCAAATGAGCTACAACTTCACCAATTCACTCATTGTACCCAAGAGACACATTTCAGGGGGTGAGACACCAAAGATTAAAAAAATTATTTTTTTTGAGCATTTTTGGGACACCCTACTGAATATATGTTCTAATTTTGTTATGTTTTTTTTAGAAAGTTGATGGGCCCCATGCCCATACAGAAGATGCATATATTCTAGTAGAGGTTTAACTTATGTCAGATATAGCATTTTAGTCTTATGATTTATGTTATTATTACATTTGTAAAAGTTCCTTTTTATGAAGCCTCCTTATGTTTTGTCAGATTTTTTTTATTACTTCATCAATTGGTAGATAACAAGATACTTTATCATTTATTACTTCTAAGTACTTTGCATCTTTAGTTTGAGTTAGGTCTTTTCCATGAAATAAATAGGTAGGCCAAGTTTGTCATTATTTGTTTCATTTTCTTGGATAGCATACTCTTTAATAAAACAAATTAAACAGTCCTTTTATGGGAGAATAGACATCTATGTTATATAGGCCTACTCAGGCTACTCCAGTTAGCTATCAATTGTTGTAATTCAGTCAGTCTAGGCTGGTCCTGTGGTTAGTTCACCGGACTGTCAACAAAACGGCCTGGGTCCTCGCTCTGCCGCCCAGCAGAAGTTTTGGGCCTAGTGGACGTAATAATCTTCTATCTAGAAGGAACGTCTGTAAACTACTGACTAATAGTATACTAAACTAAATAGAGGATAGGTCATAGGCCTACTAGGTCTTTTTGTAAACGATCACTATCTTTTTCATTTTCTGCCTTTATTAGGCTATATAAATATATTATAATAGGATTGTAGGCTTTTTTTTAAACTATTTAATTTTGTAGATTTTATATTATATAGGATTTATAGGCTAGGCCCTATACTATATGTCAAAGTCATTTAATTTTAAGAATTAAGAAACTAGCAGCTTTGCTTTATTAACTTATTTATGATTTATGCATGCACATTCATGACATTCATTGCGCTGCCTTTTACTACTTTTAGTACTTTAACTTTTATAATTTATAATTTATAGCTAAATACAAGTAGTTGAAGTAGGCTACTTTACAGACGTATTGTTGTTTTTTTTCTCTTTGCTGATTACTGTTGACATGAATTATGATGAACTCATGATGAATTAATTGAACTTTTCTAAATTAATTTTTTTAACTAGATCTATCGGTCTATCTAGTAGACTATATACTAATTATCTAGATTCTAGGCATTCTAATTCAAGTAATTCTAGATCTAGACTAGGCTAGCTAGAGCTAGATCTAGATCTAGGTCTAATTTTAATTTTTAAAAGGTATTTAATTTAAAATATTTAATCTACCTTACCTAAATTAATATTAAAAATAATAATTAAAAATATATTTTATGAACTATGAATTATTAATCTTAATTCAATACCATTCATTATTAATTTATCATTAACAAAATGTAAAATACATACAATTCTGCCTTTCCTGATTTATCCCATGCTCTAAGAATTTCAGGTGACAAAAATACACATACAGTCGCCATTTTTCTAAGAATGGCAATGAAGCGGGATGTGACGTCAAGGATTTAAGATCTTTTTTCCTTTAATAAACTGGTGTAGGGGAGATAACTGTAATCTATCCTGAGCTATACTATTACTAAAGTCACTTGATAATTACGTATAGTACCCCCGGTAGGCCTACTATATTAATTAATCATTTGATCATTTCTGAATATTATTACAAATTATATGTATTGTATGATAAAATAACTCTTAGATAAGTATTATTAGCTGTATTGTCAGCTTGGCAAAATTATCGAGAGCCATTGTGTATCTCGTATATTTGTTGCAGATGACACGGTGCTTTACAGGAGTTTTCGCCCTGATTCGTCTGCCTGCGCTGCTGCTGTTGGTGATGTGGAGGAGTGCTGTCAAACAGTTAAGGCATGGATGGCTGCAAACCGACTTAAATTAAATGATTGACAAGACAGAGGCAATTATCTGTGGTTCTGATGTCAGTCTTCTGAAAATCTCAGTTCCCGCAAGAGCACATGATTGATATTAATGACTGTCATGGACAGTCATATGATACCATCATAACACTTCTTCAATGAGTGGTAAATACAATGGACCTCGTGCCTTGGTTCTCGACAGCAACACGATAGCAGCTTGGGTGTCATGCGCAGTTCATGCACTGCACTCTCCATGAATTTAGTTGGTAAAACTGCAACTGAAAGCTGTTCATCAGTTGCGACATTTTTTGCCCTCCTGCAACATAATGTAGGCCTAATACTTTTTTTTTTACAACATCTACCCATCGTTACGACATTTTAACACAGAAATTGCAATCTTCAATGTACCATTGTGATTGTGTGTACTAAACTGTCAGAAACACGTTGGTCTTGCCGGTATGACGCGATGAGAGCATTTGTTGTAGGCAATCACCTGATACAAGAAGCTTAGGAGTCTATTGCCGTTGATGATGACGAAAAAGCCACCATCTGCTCGAGCGTAATGCTCAGGTGTGTCCAGATGGTGGTAAAGTCTTTAATTTCTAGCATTATTACGATGGTATCTTCTGTGCTTCTGCCTTTTTGATAGGTGAATTGATGGGGATCAAGACTTGTTTGCTCATCTGTCAAAAGATGTCTAAGAATGTTGTTTTTTTTAAAAACATTTCATAATAATTAATGGATGTTAGAGCGACTGGGCGTAGATCATTGTTACAATCGATTTTTGATTTCTTTGGAACCTCTTCTCTTTTTCCTTATGCTCGTCTTCTTTAATGATCATTAATATAATTAATTCTAAAACAATTTTATTATTTTAATAAATATAATAAATATATACATATATATATATGACACCCTTCGATCCTCACGGGACGATGGCGCAGTCTCCTTTTTCTCTGCCTCTCGCCTTTCTCCTGGCTCGTTTCTCTTCACTTCTTTCTGTGAAGGTGGCTTCTGCAGCTTGAGTGCCCTCGCGCACCTTGGACCGCCAGGAGGTGCGTTCCTCAGCAAGGCCCTCCCACGTTTGTGGTCAATGCGGGCAAGGGCGACCTCCCTTTCTGGTTCCGGCTGCCAGCTCTCCATATAGCAGGGCTCTTAGGGACGCGTTCTGCACCCATCCTGTGGACATGGCCTATCCAACGCAGGCGCCTGTCATTCAGGATTGAGTTCATACTCAGCATATGGCTTCTCCTGAGCACCTCCACATTTGTGACTCTTTCCTGCCATTTGATGTAGTAATAATAATAATACTTGTATAGCGCATATCCCGTTGGGAAAAGTTCTATGCGCTGTCAACAGTCACAGACAGAGTAGGCTACAGACAACGAATAAAAGACGAAAATGTAGGCCTATACATGAAAAATAATAAACTGCTACTTGAATAGGTGGCTCTTCAGCCGGAATAGGCCTACCATTAAGCTATTTTTTAAAATAATTAATAAAGCAAAATTAGTTATATTTATAAAAAATTATATTAAAAAAAAACATAGCTTGTTTGGATCACTTTATAATCAAATTTGGAAACTGTTATTTACTTAAAGGGAGATAATTAACCCGTTTCATTTGTATTTATATGTCTTTTCTATTTTTCCTTTATAAAAAAAGGTATCTTACATTTAGCCTATAGCTGTTGAATGATAAAACTATCAAAAGATAGTTGAAGTTATATAAATATTATATAAATAAAGATTTATATGTATATTTTTAAACATTACATTAACTACCCACTGAGTATAATTAATTAAGTTTGATTCCGCTTACTACTTCACTTCGTAAATAATGAATCTAAATTAAAACAATTTACGAAAATCTCAGTTAGTTAAACTGAGATTATCATATAATGGATACCTAGCAGATTCAATAATTATATCCTGACAACCTTATTAAGTACCGGTATGTTAACCATTAAAGTTAAAGTTCTGTAATGAAATGTTGGATGGGAAGAAGATTGCAAACTTTCGGGAAAAATATTGAGAAGACTCTCAGGCCAACGGTCGTCAGAGAGAAACTGGGCACCTCCAGAAGCGAGGGGCGAGGAGTCGGCAGAACGAAGTGTTCTTTGAGGAATAAGCTTATTTGGTTTGAAGAGTTCCTTGAGATAGGACAGCATCTCATTGTTATGAAGGAGAGTAGTACAAGGTGGTCCTCAAGAGAAGAAGCTACGTCGTCAGTTTCCTTGCATCTTTACAAAATCATCAAGCTTTTGGAGAGACTTTCAGAATCAACAACTGAAAGAATGGACACTAAGTAGAAGCAGTGCACAGACTCTTCTTCATGCACTGGAAAATTATGAATTTTTTGCGTATCTGGAATTCTGGTCAAATCTCCTGCGCCCAATCAATATAGTTCAGAAGAAACTACAAAAGTCTGGACTGCACATACGGGGAGCTGCTGAAGAGATTAAGACCCTTTCATGCTTTCTGCAAAATGATGAGAAACGGACGAAACTGATCACCCAATCCATCGAAAGAGCAAAAGAAGGTACCGTAGTGAATGCTATGGGTTTCCTGTAAACAAAACAACCAGAAGAAAGAAAAGACTAGATGGGGAGTTGAGTTCTGATGTAGGAATGTCAATAGAACTGCAATTCAAACGTGTTGCTACAGAAGTGCTGGACAGACTTCATATGGAGATGAAGGAGAGATTCCAAAGGCTGGAAAACCATGTGGACACCTTTGGGTTTCTTCTTGAACCAAGACACCTGTTGGAGTCTATGGATGATGACACGCTGATGAAAAACTGTGCTACTTTTTCCTGTTTGTATGATGAAATACAGTCAAATCACTTGTTCAATGATGTCATTGATGCACGAGCACTTTTCATCAACAAACCAGTACCACAATTACCAATGGACATATTGAGGAAGCTCTCTTCATATGGTGATGATGTGTGCTCAAACCTTGCAACATCTATCCGAATACTGCTAACTCAGGCCACTTCCATTGCATCATGTGAGAGATCATTCTCAAAACACAAGTTAATAAAAAACTATCTCAGGAGCACAATGACGCAAGAAAGACTTAGCAGCATGGCTTTAATGTCAGTGGAGTCAAAAATACTAGACAGCATTGATCTAGATTCTAGATGATGTTATAGATGTCTTTGCTGCACAGAAAGCACGACGTGAGGCCATATGAATTGAGATTTGCCACTTGTACATTAGGGGACGTCCATTAATTATGTCAACAAAATAGGGGGGAGGGGGGGTCTGAAAAAGTTTGACAATTGTTGACATGGGGGAGGGGGGGAGGTCAAGAAAAGTTGACGTCAACAATGTTACTTTTTATGAAATAAATAATGATACAAATTTATTACAAAATTCTACATTTGCCTGTTCAACTTACCGTACATAGATAACATGTAAGAACATGGTTTTACGTTAATACAAATATATCAATTATGGAAACTACAGTTGATATGTCCTTCTTGTGTTCATTTTGTTAGTTTGTAGATCTATGTATGGGTGGAAACTAATGCAATTGTTAGCAAGGAAGTGTGACGATCATAATTGTAGAAAACCACCTTTGCTGTCTATTCGTAGGGTTGCCAGACACATGGGTGTCAAAAGGAGAACAAATGGATACCATTGTGTTTCAATTGAATAGTTTCACATTAAGCCCGCAATCAGTATAATTTTTATGATAAAAGCTGCCACTAAGTTTAAGTATGTATTGGTAAACTGAGCAAGAAACAGTTTTGTTAAAAATAACATGTAAATTCAAAGTAGGCTGAAAGTCAGCTTGCATTTGATTGGGCAACCTTAAAGCTCATTCAAGAGTCTTTAAAAAAGGTTTTTTTTATTTCTTGTACAAAAATCACCTGTTTATTGACTATATTCTTAACACGTTAATACTATTTTTAAAAATGTATTTGTCTTTATGCCTTCAATACAAAATATTACAAAAGCCAGATATTTTAAAAGGTTGTGTGTTTTGCCTGTCGGACGGAGCACAGGAGTCTAAAAAGGAGGACATGTCCTCCTACCTTATTTCCTTTTAACATCCCTAATTCTGATATATAAACTAATATATTTTTGCTGACTACGATATAAAAGGTGAAACATTAAAATTACGTCATTTAGGCTACATGAATCTATTTAGTAATTTGTATGTTTTAATTTCTAATTTTGTGGAGAAAATTGTATGAGATAAAAATATATTAGTATCAGTTTCGTCGCCAGTATTGCAAGTTTTGGGTGGAAAATAGTGCAAGGTAGGAGAAGTAGGGGTCAGGGAAGGCAACTACCGTATGTGTAATGTGTGTGTGTGTGTGGACAATAATGCAAGAAGGAATAGTGAACATATGATTAAAATAGAAGGATATAATTAACAACTGGTGCACAATTTCCCCCTATAGGCTACTATTTAACAATTAACATACCAAAAGCTCATTAGTGAAACTTAAAATAAGAAAAGATTAAATATTTATATGAAAAAGAACAATAGTAAACAAAAAGGAAAGAACTATTGTTAAGATCCTCGGATTGAGAAAAAACTGTACGAGGGGCGAGTGAGGGGGGTAGGAACCATGTTACACGCCCCTTCGTGGCTACGCCTATGAGAGTTATAGTCAATGTGAGATTTGTTTAAAACAAGTTTTAAAATGTATTACAATTAATTATAGTATAGACCATTCAGTTTCAAATATATTTTAAACCTAAAAGCAAGCGTCTAAAATTTTCTTACTTGTTTTGAGGGGGGGGGGGGGGGTAACAAATTGTTGACGTAATTATACAGGGGGGGTCTCTGAAAGTTTGACAGTTGTTGACAAGGGGGAGGGGGGGAGTAAAAAATCGCCTAAAAATTGTTGACGTAATTAATGGACGTCCCCTTATCTCGCCAATAAACAACGATATTATTCATTAAAAGAGTCTCAATGATTGTTTTTTGTTAATTTCACTGATATCCTGTACCAATTTGAATTTAAACTTATATATTTATTAAGTAGGCTACATTATTTCATGTCATAATGTCGAATGTCAAAATGCAGGGGCCCCTAAAGAGGCCAAGCCCCCCCCCCCCCCCCGGGCGCCCAAATCCCTAGCTACGCCACTGTATGAAGGCATTGTCATCATTGATGACAAAGTATCGCCACTTTGTATTCAATTCTGGCTTTCACAGGGAGCCAATGGAGCCGAAGCAAGAGAACTGTCGCAGAATCTCTCCTTGACTTGGGCTACGCGTGAACAGCCAGGTGGCACTGTTTTGAATACGCTGTAATTTAAATTTGGCGAATTTATCGTCAGGTATCCCGATTATCAGAGCATTGCAGTAGTCGAGGCAGTCGAGGCGCCAGAGTACAAAGGCAGCCTCAAGTTTCTTGACTGATTCAAATGACAGACAAGATCGGACCTGACCAAGACTAAGCAGTTGTAAATAAAGGCCTCTGCATAGGTTGCTAAATGAAGTAAATGATTTAAAATTGGCCCACCCTAGACAGCGGGACGTAACACTATACACCCCGTCAGCATAGAACAGCATACCAGAGCAGGAACTTAATCTGATTGGGAGTTTACATATGTTTTTGCTCACGATCGCTATATCACTAAAATGCTAAACGGCTAACGATATAAATTTCAAAACTAAACTCACACCATTTAAAATTGTTTCAATCTTATGACACAAGACCAAAATGGCAGTTATAAATCCGTTATAACTTATGCTGCTTTGTTGGATAGGAAAACCAAACAAAATCCTGTAATTTCTCTAGCCCATGATAAAGCATTAACCAGAACTAATGCAAAATAACTTTTCAAACTACAGTAGTTGTAATAAAGAAATTCTATATACCTTAGGGCAGTGGTAGGCAACCTAAGGCACGAGTGCCAGACTTGGCACGCAGAGCAATGTCCAACGACACGCGGAAGACTCCCAAAAGATGCAATTCAAGTATCTTCTACAAAAAATAACTGAATTGTTAGCTTTATTGCGTTTATCGGGTCTTGAAAACACAGGCCCGTTCAAATTTTAACTTTTTAATTATTTGACCTTTCTGAATGTGAACGTAGATGGAGCCACCGTTTCTAATAAACCTTTAAAACAATGGATTATGAAAACAAACCGTTCACGAGATCATTTTTTTAAAACTTATAATATAGCAATGGGACATGTTTGTTGATATCGGGATCTGTATGCAGGGCCGGTCCTAGCGATTGCGGGGCCCTATGCGAAACGGGTTGCGCTGGGCCCAGTCTAGGTAGGGATAAGGATAATAAGTGAAAATTAAGATTTTTAATAAACAAAATTCGTCTTTGCGTTTTATTAATTATTTACTAAGTACAAAATCACGATCAAATTAACTTTACTTTACTAGCTATGCGTGTAGCGAAGTCATACAGTATATCAGCAAAATTCTGTTTTCCACATAGATCACGCTCAATAGCGAGAATTGCCAAGTTGTTCAATCTATCTTCGTGAATTGTTGAACTCATGTAATTTTTTATTAGTTTGAGGCGCGATAAGCTTCTTTCACCAGATGTCACAGTTACGGGTATTGATAAAAATATTCTGACTGCAACAAAGTAGTTTGGGAAAGCAGTGTATATTTCATTAGTGGACAGATATGTCAAAATTTCTACCGGGGTTTTGGTGGTATTCGGTAAATATGCCTTAAAGATTTCATTTCATCAGCTCATTCTCGCCCACATATATCTGTCGACTGGTCTGTTGATGACGTCAATGCTTGCTCGAGGCTCTCTGTAAACTTTCGTATGTCATCACGCTGAAGGCTCTTGAAGCTGACAAGAAACCTTAATAGATTGTGGTTTGATTTCAGTTGTTCAAATCTCGACTGCAAGGACTGAATTTCAGTGTCCACAATTCTGTTGAAGCAATTTATCCTGTAATCATCTTCAGCATTTCCAGGTGTGAAGTTGTCCACAGATTTATCATACAGCCTTTTTTCTTTGACGTCTGGCTGGAAAGATTGCAACAACTTCCATGTATTCGGCCAACTCCTTTGCTGTAACAAGAATCTGAACAAACACATCAACTCTCACTTTCCTTAGCCAAGTCATCAAGTTTTTGTACGAATCCATTGCACAAAATTGACTTGGAAGAGCACGTCGTACCATAACACAAGTGACACTAAGAATTTGTACTGCTTCAATGTTTCATAAAGTGTTTCTGCTTCGCTTTTAATTATTGCATTAATTAGCCTCTTCAGCTAATTCATCGAGTGCGTCACAAATTTCAGGCAATTGATAAAGATGTGCTTTGACACTATCTATTCTACATTCCCACCTTGTTTCGCACAGAGGTTTTACAGATAGATTGGAAACATGCTTTCTGAATAATGACCATCTCTTTGTAGTTTGTAGATGTTGAAAAGATGGTGTACACTGTACACGCGTTGTGCAGTTCCAAAAAAAGTTAACGCATCAGGTCATTTTTTGACCATGTCTGCTACAACCAGATTGTAATTATGACACGCACATGGAGTAAAAAATGCTCTGCTGTTAATATTTAAAAGCCGTTTTTGAACTCCAGAATGGACGCCTTTCATGTTGACACCATTATCATAACCTTGTCCACGAAAATTTTGAATATTTAAAGACCAAGTGAAGAGGTTTTTCTCAAAGGAACGAGATTTGGAATAGCCTCATACGGCAGTGACGTATCACAAGGGAAATAAATAAATAAAAATAGACGCTATAAATCTATATTTAACCATTTTGTTAAAAATAAGAACCGGGAAAAGATTCAAAACATGTGGCAATAGATTCAAAACACGTGACAATATTCATTTTTCCTAGTCGGAATCCTTTATGTTACGTCACTTTCCTATATTGCCGGAAATAAAAACATCTCAAATGGCTACGAGATTTTGAGTATTCCTCCGAAAAACACACACATTTAATTGCAAATATTGAACTAATTACTTAAAATTTATCTTTGATATTTTGTATAAATGATTTTTATTCACATTCAGATGCTGAATACACTATTTACTATCAAAATCAAATGTTAACTCAATTTTGATAAAAAGCTCTTCACTAGTACATAGCATAAGTTCTGTCCAGTAGTACTTTCCACAGGAAGAAACTTGATAAAACGTTCATGTACAGCCACAGGCTCTTCCACATTAACCTCATCTGATACATACCGGATAGTTAATGACATCTGCTCTTTGTGACTTATGTCTGGAGTAAAATCCAATATTTCTGAAAAATACATTGCGTTCTTGATGTCTCGAAGGATAGAATTCACAACAGCATCAGGTACTACAATAATGAGCTCGTTTTGAATATTTTTCCCCAGGTAATGATCATGAATTTCTGCATTGGTAACACGTTGAAGATGTTCCCCTATTACTGGATCAAACTTTGCAAGTAATTCTACTAGATCCAGGAAATTCCCATTACTTCTCCAACTCTTTCAATGGACCCTCTGAAAGCTAAATTGCGCTCCGCTAGAAATTGTACAATCGCAACTAGTCTTTGAAAAACTTGATTCCATAATCATAAAGCATCTCCTGGTGAATCTTGCCAATGCCACTGGTCAAATCCTTCATTTACAAAGGAGCTTTTTTGTTTTAGGCGACAGTAGAAACAATAGATCTTGTCTGCTGACACAGAATATATGAGCCAAGGACACAAAATACTTTCACCATTGGATTAGCGCGGGGCCTAAGACAGTACGGGGCCGCATAGGTTACCAAAAAGACATAGATATATCAACTAAATAAACTTGACAAACTACTACAACATAGATATCAACTAAATAAACTTGAAAAACTACTACAACATAAATATATCAACTAAATAAACTTGACAAACTACTACAACATAGATAAGATATATCAACTAAATAAACTTGACAAACTACTACAACATAGATATATCAACTAAATAAACTTGATAGTAAAAATGTATAATAAATGAAAACACATTTGTGTTTTTTTTACAATGAAATTTTTTTTTATTGCTGAGCAATAAAACACAAAATGATTTGTACATTTTAACTAACAGATCAATTAAAATCATTGGAATGGTTAAATAAAAAAAACAACAGAAATAATTTGAAATTCACACTTCTATTAACAGTGAAAGCCTCTAATAGCTTCTTAAAAGTAAACTATAATACAGTTAACAGCGAGAAGTAAGAATCCAATGAATGGTAGGTAGCTTCTTGCTAGCTAGTAAATGAACTAACTTGAATTTAATTCTAATGTCATAGGCACAATCACATACATTGAACATTTAAAGAAAAATTGTGAGACTAGATGCTGGACCCACAAGCAATAACACTTGCTGGGTCTACACGCTACTGGTCTACTTTTTGGATCTACAAGCAACAAAGATGAAGAAAGTGAAACAATCTTTATTTCCAGACTACATTAAAAACACCTGATACATTAAAAACTAGATTATTTTTTGCTCTTAGCAATGAATCTTTTTTTTTAAAGGATAGATTCAAACATAGTTTTATTTGAACAAATAATAGTAGCCTACTTTTTATATTACTGTTATATCACACAGAAAAACAAACGCATATTGCACAAATTCTGCAAATGTACAGTAATGGAACATTTCTTACACAGGAGGCCTCTTGCCAATGGGCTGAAAAAGAAAAATGAAATGAAATATGAATACATTAGTAAAAAAAATGTGATCATTTTGAAAACTATACTATCCTTATTCAACCTTTTACTAATACTGTGATAAAAAGGCCAAGAATTGAACAGTAACAATAAAGAATGCTAATACTGCATTGTAAATGCAAAAGACTTCATTTTTAAGTTTTATCAGATCAGGTATTTAGCTCAGATCTGAGAAAGTATACATTCTGCTGGACACTAGGATGGGTGAACTGCCCACTAACCCAAAAGCAATATAAACAAAATATTACTTTTAATTCATTGCTGACAATGAGAAAACAAAATAAGTGCAGTGTGTGTGTGTAATTACCCGGATGAATATATGAGTAGGCAGCATCTTATTGATAATGTCATCCATTGTTCCAGGATATCTCATCATGTCTAAGTGTAACCGTGGTAACGTGACCTGGCCAGCCACCAGGGGAAAGAAGTTGTAGTGAAGCTTGTACTCCTGACTGGGCAGAACTCTGAAGTGTGTCTGTAAAAAAACAACAACAGATAAACAACATTTAGGCCAGATTTTTAACAAGTTTTTTTATCCACTAATTAAGCAGAAGTGAAATCTTAGATAACAGGGCTCGTACAGAATAATTGCCTAAAAATTCCAGGAATTTTCCAGGAGTGTTCCAGAAGTTTTTCAGGAGTAATTTTTTTGAAAAGCCAAGCTGAACTCTTTAAGAAAAAGACAGACATCTCGCTACATAGCTTTTTTTTTGTTTTACAACATTACGGGGACTTATATAGCCTACATTCCAAGTTTAGATAGAAAAAAACACAAGATCTAGTAAAAAAAAAAAGAACCATGGAGTGGCATCACTGATGTCATCAACGTTTGCGCAGGGAAATAAAAAGTGGCAAAATGGGTTAACTCCAATAGGGCTTTCTGGAAAAGTGAAAGTACAATCTAAGAGCAGTGATTACGATTTTTTTATGGATAGTTAATCTCCCTCGAAAAATAAGGAGTTTTTAGTATTTTCCCAGGACTAAATATAGTTTTTCCAGGAGTTTTAAGGTCCTGTAACACAACTTTTTGTTTTCCAGGAGTTTCAAGGAGTTTTCAGGAGCTGTACGAACCCTGGATAAGATCTAACAAACTAATGCTACAATAAGATGGCTGAGACAGTCTGAGCAGAGATAGAAAAGAATCATCTTGGATTGTTTTACAAAAAAACTTTAAAGAATGCTATACAGGTTACAAAAATAAATTTAAAATGAAAGCAGATTCTTTATATTTAGATAGGCATGACTGATAATAGTTGACACCTTATTATGCTCTGATAAACGCAAGATAAACAAGTATTTAGAAATATACACTAGATATTGGTTTGTACTAGGGATGTCAATATCTTTTTTTTTTCCAAACTGATATTTGTTTATCTCTTCTTTTCTTTATGGCAAAGTTAGTGGCCGAAAAATATTAATTATACCGGTACTTTAAAAAATAATAATTATACCGGTACTAAAAAAATTGTAAACCTAATTAATAGGTAGGATCGTTGGGCTATTTTTTTTTCGTTGCCAATGCCTTAAAAATGTGTCCTATTCAACTTACATTTTAACATGTAAACTTGGTAAAGGTATATATATGCAGACATCTTTTGATGTGCTAATTTTGTTATTATGTATGTGTAGGTTGAAAATAGTAAAATAGTGCAATTGTTTGTTAGTGAAGTGATAGAGCAAGCTTTAAAAAAACTGCGCCTTCTCCATTTAGCAAGCCATGTTGACTGTGTATGGTACATGTTGACTGTGTATGGTACATGTTGACTGTGTATGGTACATGTTGACTGTGTATGGTACATGTTGACTGTTTATGGTACATGTTGACTGTGTATGGTACATGTTGACTGTGTATGGTACATGTTGACTGTGTATGGTACATGTTGACTGTGTATGGTACATGTTGACTGTGTATGGTACATGTTGACTGTGTATGGTACATGTTGACTGTGTATGGTACATGTTGACTGTGTATGGTACATGTTATGTTGACTGTGTATGGTACATGTTGACTGTGTATGGTACATGTTGACTGTGTATGGTACATGTTGACTGTGTATGGGGACATGTTGACTGTGTATGGTACATGTTGACTGTGTATGGTACATGTTGACTGTGTATGGTACATGTTGACTGTGTATGGTACATGTTGACTGTGTATGGTACATGTTGACTGTGTATGGTACATGTTGACTGTGTATGGTACATGTTGACTGTGTATGGTACATGTTGACTGTGTATGGTACATGTTGACTGTGTATGGTACATGTTGACTGTGTATGGGTACATGTTGACTGTGTATGGTACATGTTGACTGTGTATGGTACATGTTGACTGTGTATGGTACATGTTGACTGTGTATGGTACATGTTGACTGTGTATGGTACATGTTGACTGTGTATGGTACATGTTGACTGTGTATGGTACATGTTGACTGTGTATGGTACATGTTGACTGTGTATGGTACATGTTGACTGTGTATGGGTACATGTTGACTGTGTATGGTACATGTTGACTGTGTATGGTACATGTTGACTGTGTATGGTACATGTTGACTGTGTATGGGTACATGTTGACTGTGTATGGTACATGTTGACTGTGTATGGTACATGTTGACTGTGTATGGTACATGTTGACTGTGTATGGTACATGTTGACTGTGTATGGTACATGTTGACTGTGTATGGTACATGTTGACTGTGTATGGGTACATGTTGACTGTATGGTACATGTTGACTGTGTATGGTACATGTTGACTGTGTATGGTACATGTTGACTGTGTATGGTACATGTTGACTGTGTATGGTACATGTTGACTGTGTATGGTACATGTTGACTGCGTATGGTACATGTTGACTGCGTATGGTACATGTTGACTGTGTATGGTACATGTTGACTGTGTATGGTACATGTTGACTGTGTATGGTACATGTTGACTGTGTATGGTACATGTTGACTGTGTATGGTACATGTTGACTGTGTATGGTACATGTTGACTGTGTATGGTACATGTTGACTGTGTATGGTACATGTTGACTGTGTATGGTACATGTTGCACAAATGAATAGAAACAGTACATTGATTTCCAATTTTCATTTAACATCCCTAGTTTGTAAAAAAAAAAAATGTTAATAAAAAAAACCATTCCAACCTGTTTATTTCCAGCAAACATAAAGTTATCTGTTGACTCCATTGTGATCTGAATTTCCTGGACGTAAGGAGTTCGATTCTTGACGCAGTAGCACAGGGGAAGAAGAGTTTTCACTCTGCCAAATGCCGGCAAGGTAACGTGAACTGTGATAGGGATGTGTTCAATGTTGACAGTTGGAAGAGAAAGTGTTGTGGACACATAGGGCAGATCATTGCTACCTGGTGAATTCCTGAGCATGAAAATGAAAAATTAAAATGTTATTAAACACATAGCAATGTTGAAATATAAATCATCAGTTAACTCACCTATGGTGTGTTAAATAATTGGAACTACATAATGAAGCATTCATTGATATACAAGAGAAACAATTTTGTCTGTTCTTAAAAGCATGCTTTTCTAATCTCTTTGCAAAAAAGGAAATGAATAAATCCTTTTTGTTTTGTTCAGTCAACAGCACATTTAGATAGGACTCCATGGATGGTGTCCAAAGATCATTGCACAGCCAAGAACCGCCTAGTCTTGTTGAGAAGGAATAAATGTGCACAGCTATACCCATCACACCAAGCCCATGTTCTGGATGACTATGCCTTTTGTTCGGGTATTTGTGCTACTGGACAATATTGCAGGTATGCAAGCAGTACCGCCTCGTTAATTCCACAGGAGGGATCCCCATCGATGCCCCGGGCAGGGTCTTTGTATGTTCCTCTAGAGCCATTACTATGCTCTAATGGAAGCTTTGCATGTCTCTAAATCCATAACCAACCTTTTCCATTCCAAAGAGTATGTTCCTAGTGACACAGATGGTTGTATGCAGGAAGAGGCGACTAAACAAATACACTCGGCACCACTATCATCTTTATTCAGGCTAACTGTATAAGACAAAAAAATCTGGTTAGATTTGTACATAAATTTCTTTCTTCTTTTCTAATAAATAAAATAAGTGGCTTCATGGACATGTAGTAGATATCTGTATATTGTATACATTTTGTTATGTCTATACATAGTAGCTTAGTTTATCCTACTTGTAATATATAATATATAGGCCTATAACTGAACAGTTGACATTACCTCCAGCAATCTGTGACTCATACTCATCACAAGCTGTGTGGATGAACTCACTCTGAAAACAACATTGAGCAGATTTAAAAACATTACAAATATGAGCATGCTAAATGTAATTGCCAGCATAAAGTGCACTATATAATTAACCATCATCATTATATGGCATTGATTTGGACATCTCTTGTTCTGATATTGAAATCTAGATACTTCAAACAGAGAGCATTACCTCAGTATAAGTCTTATGTATGCAATGGGCCAACAATTTTCTAACCACAAGTGAAGTTGAAAGTTTACAATTTATTGATAGTGTCAAAATGGCAGTAAAACATATGTTTGTAAAGTTTTAATATTTAGCTTTATAGTTCTTATCCTTGTTCTTAGTTGTATGTTAAATGCGCTCTGAGCTTACATTATGTTTGTTGGCAGCGCTATACAAATATTATTATATATATGTAAAGAACTGATGGGGTTTGGTGGCCAAGCTAAAGCAATCAAATCCGGGCTAAGATTTTTTCCTTGGGTCTTGAGGGTGTCACTGAGTCTACACTGGTTACACCTCTTTGCTAGGTACCTGACAGTAGTCGGAAATAAGTAAGGCAGCTGGCCATTATGCTGGCCCCACTTCTCCTTGTATGACATGGATACTTCACAGGCCCTATGGATCAATTCAGTCTGGAAGGTTTACTTTTGTCTAGAGCTAACATGACAAACTCACATGATGAACAAACAAACATGATGTACTCACCAAAGTGATAGAACTGTTTTTCATCTCAATGGGCCATGGGGAAGTACAGCAAATGTCTGTGGTCAGTAAGAAAGGATCTTCAGAGTGGACAGCTTCAATTGTCTCAAACTGGTGAGATTTGTCATGAAAAGAATAAACATTTTATTTAAGAGTTGGCTTGAATAGTGTGAGCACAATTATAATAAACTGGTGACATCTTGAATTCATTTTTAAGTTTTAACCATCTTAAATTTGATTCAATTATCTGAAAATGGTGTAGAGAAGAATCGAAGGCTAATCTGAAGGGTGTCCCTAAGTCTGAACGTTAGTTGGGAAAAGTAAAGGTGGCTGGGCACTTGATCTGCTGACTCAATCCCCTAGTATACCACGGCTACGGAAACTGTTGAATACAATTTTACCATCCAATAGGTCCATCATTGACTAGAGGAATTTTCTTTATGACCAGTGTTTAGTATGTTGCACTAGTTCAAAGCAACACAAAGTATATTTTCTGTATGGCCCAGTTAGTACATAGTCATACATTATTATGAATGTACATCATACATTTATATTACAGTGTTGGATCTGATGCCAGTACAGTGTCGAAATGAAAACAAAATTGAGGTACAGCCCAACTTTCATATGTCTACAAATATTGGATGTCTGTTGAAGTTCACCATAATGGGGGTTCAATTGCATCAATATACTAACTGGTATAAGCTGTTGTTTCTTGAAACAAAGCAAAAGAATTTTTTTTCTCAATAGCAGAATAACATTTTTTGGGAAGTATAATTTGCTTGAATGTCACTCAGAATTTCATACTTTCATTGATTCAAGTTTAATCGAGACGTCAAAAGGTCGGACACTGGATAGAATCAGCTGTTCCTCTGCCTGACAGTGACAGGTAATCATATGATGACCCACGGCGACACCTACACTGTAGTTCACCTAAGGATAAAAAAAAACGTAGAAATGCCGCAATTTTATACCGCATCAAATTTAACCATTTACCAAATTATTAAAACTTTAACAGTTGACATTACAACAAACAAATTTTCATTCATACAGCAGCACATTTAAAAGTTAGCTTTACAATAATACAAATTTACAGAGCTATAACAGTTGACATTATGATGACAAAACTTTCATACAGCATAAAATGGAACAGTAAACTGTATAATAAGATATCTTTACATGACTTTAACAGCTTTCATTTTTAAACATACAGCTAAAAATTAGAAAAATCTGCTAATGGTAAAAAGTATATGACATGACACACACATCCATACAACATCCATCCAACAGCTAATAAAACATACTTTCATACAACATAAAATGTTAAACTTAACATGATAATGGTAAAAAGTATATGACATGACACACACATCCATACAACAGCTAATGAAACATACTTTCATACATCATAAAATGTTAAACTTAACATGATAATGGTAAAAAGTATATGACATGACACACACATCCATACAAAATCCATCCAACAGCTAATAAAACATACTTTCATACAACATAAAATGTTAAACTTAACATGATAATGGTAAAAAGTATATGACATGACACACACATCCATACAACAGCTAATGAAACATACTTTCTACATAAAATGTAAAACTTAAAATGCTAAAGGTAAAAAATATATGACATGACACACACATCCATACAACAGCTAATAAAACATACTTTCATACATCATAAAATGTTAAACTTAAAATGATAATGGTAAAAAGTATATGGCATGACACACACATCCTTACAACAGCTGGTAAAACAAATAATCTTTATCTTATTCAGCCAAAACCTACCATAGCAACAATTGTTCTGTTCCCAGACTGAAGACATTTCACATAGAACTGCTGTGTAACCTTTTTAAAAGAACACATAAATAAATTGTGTATATTGGTAAAGGCTTTAAATATTTCATAAGAATAAAATTATATACAGATCAACTACAGAATCTCATCCAACTTTTTTTAAAATTTTACCTTTTGACCTTTCTTGAGATTTCCCAGGTCAATCTGGCAATTATTACTAGGAGTTTCACTATCAAATTCACTCAAGTTTGCACAGAACAGAGCTGAAATATTTATATAACATTATAAAAATTATGAATTTTTAACAAAAATTTTCTTTTCATAAAAATTAGCTCTATGTGCGTTTTTGTTGCTTGGTGTTAACTGTGGTATGAGCTTACAATATGCTTGTTGGCAGCGCAATATAAATATTTTAAAAATATGCAACAAAGATTTAAAAAAAGCATTGTTCAAATATTTAGTTATCTGTAAAAAAAAGAAAAAAAAAAGACTATACCCAGACATTATAGTGTGCATTACATATCAGATTTAAAAAACAAAGTATAGCATAAAGTGTATTCAAATAGTAAATAATCAAAGATTTAAACATCATAAATCTTACTGGCACCATCCTGATTCTCTTCAGACTCTTGCATACCCAAAGTCACCCTGAAAGAAATAGTGACATGGATTATTTGTTTTATAAATCAAATATCAAGAATAGTAGCTTTCTTTAAAAAAAAAAAACAATCACTAATAGTGTTAAAAACAACCAGCTTTTAAGTCAAAGTTAGGAAACGTCTGAAAGAAGAATAGGACATTCTAAAGTATGTTGACTTGGTTGTTGTGTTTTAAAAACCCCACCCTCAATGCAAAAAAAGTAGTATATGTGAAGGCATTGAGGAACTGGGCAATACTGCATAAAGTACTGGTGCCAGCAAGTCCAATAGGGAGTTACTTTGGTATGCTGAGGATAATGTTATGTGTATATCATGTGTATACGGTTATGTTATGTTATGTATGTGTATACAGTATATCATGTAATAATAGTTTCTATATTGTTTTTGAGATTGTCTTACTAGTTTATGTAGAGTTGTTTATTTACATTTGATTTTGGCGCAGAGAGTAAGTGTATAAATTTATTTATTATGACATTATGAATCTCTTTTACTCTGCAACTGTTGGTAGCATCATAACCTTCGCAATCACCTGCTGGTATGGTAATGCCACCACAATGAACAAACACTGGATAAACGCCTAATAAACAAAGCCTCTCGTACTACACAGACAGAATTACCATCTCTTGCAGATCTATTCACTTCATGGTGCCTGTCTATGATTGATAAAATCCCTCAAGATCATGCACACCCCCTTCACAGTAGTTACATAATATCTAGTCGAAGTGGTCGGTTTCTTTTAATAAGGGCAAGAACAGAGAGATTTAGGAGCTCTTTTGTTCCACTATCAGTGAGAATCTTTCAAAAGAATCATCTTTCAGCCAGGAAATACAAAAGCTCAATAGCTGACTCCTAAATGATACTTTTTCTTGTATGATAAATGTTATGATAGTGTGCGCAAATGTCTATTGTGCTTGAGTATAAATGGTTCTTTAATATTGTTTTAAATACCAGTATGCTGAAAGACAGAATTTATCTAATCAAGTCAAATTTCCATTTATTGGGATCAATAAAGTAATCTTATCTTATCTTATATAAATATGTAGAGCTTTGTCATAGTTTCTCCGACTTTCTATTACACATTTTCTTTTGCATTTGGAAAGCTTCGGGAATATCAATTTCTAGTACTTTCTGCACAAAAATCTCTAAAACAACGCACCAACAGAGGTTTTGTCACATTTTGTTGTTGTGGTTGATTTCTGCTTAGCTACCAGACTACCAGTGGTTGAATTATTGTACAAGCATTAAATTCTTCAAGTGGCTTGAGTTAATATAGTGAACAAGAAGACAACAGAATGTAACAATAACATAGCACAATGGAGGTGCCAGGGGCTGAATGACCACATGAGGTGCCAGATGATGAATGACCATATGAGGTGCCAGATGCTGAATGACCACATGACAAAGGTAGAGAAGCATTTGGTGCTCACTGTCCAGCAGGTTAAAGAAAAGGTTACAATAAACTTGTGAAGGACCTAAATATCTTTGTGACTGACTTACCTAACTTTGTGAATCTGTGCATCTTCTTGATTGTCAATAATGAGCTTCATGGAGTAAATTTCATTCAGCAAACAAGGAGGCTCGTGTTCAACTTTCACACTTAACAAAGCTTTACGTGAGTTCACTCTGCAATGGTGTACATTTAAGGTCATTTCAATAGGAAGGAAAACATTTGCTCAACAAGGTGATCAACTAAGCAAACCAGAGAGAAGGTATGACTTTATATTTACCTAACTACAGGATTGACTATGAAAGAATCCCAATCAACGGGATTGTCTAGTATAGAAGATTTGATGATTGGCTTCGTGGGCCCTGCTGGTTGTGCCAGGTTGTCCCCTCCGCCACCGGTCCATCTGAGAACTGCACAACAGCCAGAGTCGGAACCCATTTCCAAGGCCAATGAAGAAATCTGGCAAGTAAAAACATTGTCACTCACCATTGTACATAGCAACGAAATCACAAAGTTTACAGCCACTATGATCACTAAAAACAAAACCCAGTTATCACGACAATTTTCAACTCAGCGATCTCTTGCTATCCATTTCAATTTTTCATGCTAAGATATTTAAAGCTGTCATGGTGTGGGGCTATACACAAAGTTTCAGGCAATCAATTCAGATCTATCAGTAATTGTTTCCTTGGTCTGGAAAACTTTAGCCTTTAACCCAAGAGGTTTCAAATGGCAATACAAAGGCTTTAAAAATAAAACTAATGCTAACAGTTAAAACCAAGAAACAAGCAAAATATTTGTAGCCTGGTAAAAATATAAAATGGATTTAAGCATTTCTTTAAAAAAAATGTAAATTCTTATAATTATAATAAACTTGAACAATTTCTTACCTCAATTTGTTTACCCACATCTTCATAGAGTGGAAGAAATGAGAAAGTAAAAACTCTCGGCTCATCTGGCTTTAGATACAGATCCCCACTCTCCATCTCACTTGCTGAAGCAGATACTCCATGTTTGTCAATCAGAATGCAGTGGCTGTTGTATTTCTATAATTTGAAAGTGAATCACTGACGCTAATAAATATTGACCAAGAAAGCGCTTCCTGCCTGGTCTTATAAGTAACAGACGTTCCTTTTAGAAAGAAGATTATTATATAGCGTAAACCTCTTGCAGGGTGTCAGGGATTTGTCAGGGTTAATGCCTAGTTCATCTAGTTGACAGCCCGGAGTACTAACCATTGGGCCAGCCAACCTCTATCTGTCATATTGTAAAGATGGTTTCATGACAAATTAAAACATTTAGAATACAGAGATGGTTGCATTTTTTGTTTAATTTAGCTTTAACACCAATGTATTAAGTCTGTCTTTAGTTTTTAAAGTCTAAAGCATTAAAAAAAAAACTTTAATAAATACTGTTCTAAATAAAAACCAACCTGATTGGTGAATAAGATCAGAAGCTTAGAGAACCTCACTGGGAATGGACAGCCAACTCTGTCATGGAAACAAAATGAACAAAAAATATAGGGCAATATATTGGACTGAACACTTTCTTCTGTACAAATACTAAACCTCAATACCAAGAGTATATTTTGCTCTCTTACCTCAGGCAAATTTCAATAACAACTTTTTGATCTGCTGAAACTGTTTCTGTTATAAAGCAAGCCTTTGTTTCAACTGAAATAAAGTTGTTGTTTTTTTCATTGGATTATTAGACATTTTTTTTTTTTTACTTTTCCTAAGCATTTATTTAAAGTATTAATGAATATCTTAAACCAGCTCAAATTCATTCAATTCAATTCAATTCAATTTTATTCAGTCAATGCGTTTTACATCGAAAATATGTGATGTTGAATGTGACATCTACAAAAAAGAAAATTACATTACAATACTAGTAAGACACAACAATGAAAATTAATGAAAAAAAAAAAAAAAACTATTATAACAATGTACATTATGATAATATACAGAATATAAGGAAAATTATTACAATTATGATCTTATAAGACGCTTCTGTCTTGTATTATTATTTTACACTATACATCAATCAGCTTAGTAAAAGGTATTAGTACATGCATCTCCAGTGTAAGTATTAATGAATATCTTAAACCAGCTCAAATTCATTTAGACTATACATCAATCAGCTTACAAAAAGGTATTAACCCATGCATACACATCAATCAGCTTACTAAAAGGTATTAACCCATGCATCTCCAGTGTAAACACACACGGCTGTAAAGTGAACTCCTTCCAAAATGAGATTGCTTTCTCCATGCAGCTTTGGTCCAGACCAGGTTCAGGCTCGGGTGCCTCATGCTGAAAGAAAATTATTAATTTTTTTCTGTGAAACTTTCTATACCGAAACTGTTATTGAATTATTTGTCTTATTTCACTACTGGTGAAAGACTGGAATTAAAGCTATTAGCCTCTAGGTGGAAAGCTGAAACCAATGGACGCTAATGAAATAGTTAATCAAAACTTACCGACAATACTCTAATGAGGTTCATCTGGATCCTGACTTTCTCATCGTGACTACATTGTGAATCTTTTGAGTTTGTGGTCAAGAATTTTACTGATTGGAATAGTGTGACACTGTATACTAGATAATAAAACAATCACTAATTTATTAAGCAAAACACTATGGCCCAAACAAACACCAAGTAATCAACAACAAACATTTCTCTGAAAGCTCTTTTTGTCAATAATAAGAAGTAAAATTATAGTAATTTTTAAGTAATTTTCAACACAGTGTTACAAAATAAGAACAAATACTCTGGTTGATAAATTGTTTTAAACCACTGACAATAAATAACATTCCATTAAAAAGAAATGAAAAAAAAAGGATACATCTTGCTATGAGCTCCATACAGTTGGAAACATATTCCTGAACTTTAGCAATAAGATAAGCACACTTTAAAGAAATCTCTAGGATGGATGTGAGGAGTTTCCACCATCTTTCATTTCTGTAATCCCACATCACCTTGTTTAATAATCTAAACTCAAAACAAACAAATTTTTTTAAATAAACAAATTCATAAGTATAATATTTATTAAAAATACATATAAATAAATCAAATTGATACTTGATGACCAAAACATTGCTGTAAAAATTATATGCAATGAATTAGCCATTCATTATATATGTTAATTAGTTTCCACAAAGTATACAAAAAACTGTTTCATTAAAACAGATGTACTCACATAAGTGCTTTAACATAATCTTTGGCATGATAATATTCTTCTCCCATCTGTACCACTGTGTAAAACAAAATTAGTTCCGCTACTTATTTAGTGTTAGGAATATTATGAACTGTTACTTTGATAATAATAATGAGCTAACGAAATGTTTTGCTAGTCGTTTCATTGAAACTTACTGAGGAAGCGTTTCATGCGAGGAGATTTGTATTTTCGGAACTGGGCAACAGCACTGCTCAGCAGAGGAATAATTATCCACTGAAGTTGGAAAATAGTGTCACAGGGTTAACATTATTTGATTTGTTCACAGCAGCAGCATTTACATTTGTTTTGTTTTACAAAAATTCCCGACAGTTTTTCACAATTATCTTTTAAAATTTATATTTATTCATTTTCTCTGATTAAAAAAAAAAAAATACATTAGTAGATAATTTTAATTAGTTGAAACATTTCTTACCGAGTGATCCACCTGTCGTTCCTTCGTCTGCAAAGCCAAAATACCCTCTCTTTCCTTCAACAAATCTGGTGGTTCCATACCTGCAGGATATAAATACCCAGAAATATAATCACACCAAAAAGACAAATGCACATTCACACAGCTATGTCAACTTTTTTTAAGCACACAGGGTCTTTGTACTGAATATGATAAAAGCAAAAAAAAAGTTGTTAACTAGGAAAGTGAAAATGTTGCAACCCTTTAATTTAATGAATTATCAAAGTAAACAAATAATGAGTCCTTTTGCCTTACTCTGATGCCCCTGTCTCCATTTTCTTTGACCATAAAATTCCACATGACCTAGATATTCAGCTATCACTTCTGCAGTTTTCATTTCCTGTGGATGCTAAGAAATCACAAAAATAAGATCAAAGCCAAAAGAAAAGCCTTGAACTATTGCTGGGTTTTTGGGTACTGCATCATAATTTAGCCCTCATATTTAATTTAAAACAATCAAAGTCAGATACAAAAGTAACAACTCTACTTTACCATGCAGAGACCCTGACACAACTGCTTCCTAAAAATGGCGTGATTGGCAGCTTGCTGATAGTAAAAGCCAGGATGCTGAGTCTGTATTGCTGTTAGGCCAAGCTTGATTGCTTCATCAAATAGATCACCGAACACTTGGAACCTTTCACAGAAATTCATTTATAATTTATTATAACTGTGAGCTTATAAAAGCATAGTCTTAAATTTTATAACCAGCAGTTCACAACAAGCTTAATCAGATTTTTCCAAGGACTTATAGAAATAACCCTCACTTACTGCTTAGACATCCATGCACTATGTTCAAATGACAGTTCAGGGATTCCCGTTTTACACTTGAAGAAGTCAATGTGTTTTCTAAACTGAGCGATGGCATCAAGAGGTGCATTGTGCTGGAAAGACAGCCTGCAGATCTGTAAACAAATCCAAACCATTCGACCATAAACTATCAATTGATAAAATAAATACAGTGATAGTACGTGGCAAGTTAATATAACATTGTATGCTGAGTAAGGTAAACATAATGTAAGCTGAAGATTAAGATCAACCAACTGACAACTAACCTTGTAGTTAATGAACCCAGAAACTGTTTTTATCTCCAGCATATTAGTATCATGGATTCTTAGGTCCAGTATATAGCCATATGCTTGTTTGTAATGCCTCCAAAAATAACAAAGGTATTTGGATAAGATAGAAGATACATTTTTGTCCATACATATAATTCATCAACATTAAAAACAATTACTATAATGTAATTTTAAAATTGTTGTATGTATGTAAAGATACAAAAATGCACCTTAAACATTTAGAAAAGTATTTTAAATAACATATTTACACACAAAATTTAGATATTTTTACCAGTACTTCTAATTGAATATTACTATTAAATTGAGTGAACATACATAATAAAAACAACTCACTTAATAGCTGTGTGGGAATCCTGTTTCAGTTCATTGAAAAATGCACTTTTAAACTGATGCCTCACAAACAAAAGCTGCATGAAAAATAAAAAGATAAAATGATTGGTATTAATGACTACTGCAAAAGTTTCTTAGCTAAATATATGATTAGAAAAATATACATGAGAACCAACTGTTTATAAAAAGAAACTAACCTGGTGAGTTGTTTTATTTAAGAAGTCTTTGTGAGACTTAACCTTCCTAGCCTCCTGGTGATAGTAAGCCTGGGCCTGTTCATAAAAAGCATTTTCCAGTCTGAAATAGACAGTAACAAAAAATGTATGTTTCAGATTATGACACTGGGAGTTTTATCCAATACCGGTAGTGTTGATTTCTAAGGTGTTAATCTCCAGACAGGTCAGCCTTTAAGGATGTAATTAAACGAAGTGGTTAGGTGTCTGTAACAGTAATATAGACTATAACTGCAAGTGTGTCAATGACCGTGTAATTGTGTACTGGCTGAAACTTGGTGACACACAGTGTACTGTATTATTGTAATGTGTTGACCAAACTTAGTGACCTTAGCTCTGTGTTGTTGTCAATTTGACTGACTGGACATTCTGAGCTGTATTGCATTCTTCATGTGTGTCTTGTTGGAGTGTATGAATAGTGAGTGAATGACTGAAGTAAAGAGCTACAAAAAGATTGTAGAATGAGACTAAAAGTTAATTGTTAAACAAACAAGCGAGTTGTGAAGTTTTGATGTTCAAATTGATTTTGGTGTAATTACCCTATGAAAATAGCATCAATATTGCCATTCGGAGTTTGCATATAAGAAAGTTATTTTTACTAATACTACAATATATCTTTGTTGCATTTAGTGTAAAGTTTATTAACATCGAAAGGTGTTATTGTTTGGGAGCTAAGTGTTTATATAAATATATATATATTTCTATTATTTCTGCATTAGTTGAAGCATGGTATCACCTCATGGTGTAGCCAATCAGATGATCTGTGTGCGGCAAGACATACAAAGATTTGGCTGAGATGTCGCAAGCTGAACAAAGGGATACAGCTCTTTCTGCAGCCATCATATCTTCACCTGTAGACACAAAATATTGATTTTTCAACAATCTGCTCTTTTTTTGTAATGTTGGTTAAAAAACAACAACAGGAAGGCAATGTTAACTAAAAGTCACCTGGGGGTAGCGGCGCATTTTGTTGAATTAATACAACAGCAATCTTTGTATTTCTGCCTTGTAGACTATTTCTAAAGAAATTAAACAAAAAATATAAAAGCTTAAAATGATTTTTAAAAACTTTACAGACTCTAAAGAAATTTTTTTTTTTTAAGATTGTTTCTTTTTATTATTATTTTTTTATCTATTAGATTTGTACAAATCTTTATAAGAAACATTATAAAAAACATTGAGGTGATTAGTTTCAAGACAGGCCAGTTTTTATATACATCATTTTAAAGTATTCAACAGTGTTAATTTAAATAAAAAAAAGCTAATCTGGCATACCTGACAATTTCTAATCTTGTTGCACACTCCATTTGTTTCTCTTTCCACAATGGTTCATCCCAGTCCAAATCAAAGAAAATCACAACCACTGCAGGTATTTCTTGCAAATGCTTGAGCATCCAGTGGGTCTTCAATATTCCTTTTGGTATATACCACTCATAGGACAATCTCTGATCGTTGATAGTCATAGTATTATTACAAGACAAGCTCAAAACAGACTTTTATGTAATCACTATGAAAATTAATTGTATGTATATTTTGTATTAGACAAGTACCTTTTGTTTGCACCTTGGATATTCATGGTCAGCTTTACATACTTTGAATTGCAACGGAACTCTGTCAGCCCGACGGTTATTGCAAAAAGAGTCCCAGATAGCCTTGTGTACAGCGTTGTATGTTGTGTCCAGTCCAGTCAGTGCTACCAGACCTAGTGGTCGAGATACAAGCTCAGGTGCAAGCTCACTGGCCCAAGACATTTTTATGTGCTATTGCGGCTCGTCATAAGGAGACTGTAAAAAACAAATGTTTTAAAGTTAAATGCTCTCAATCTGTTCTTTATTTAGTTTTACTGCTTTTTGCAACAGTTTAAAACAAAAAAAATACATTGCTCTACTATATAAAATTACACAAAGGCTAATTTATAATTAACAAAAACCAATGCCAATATTGTAAATAGTCAAATATTATATAGGGAAGCGTTATTCGAAGAACTGTTCATAAAACGCCGAGCGTTATCGGAAGACCCAAAAATTCAAATAACGCTGAGCGTTATCGAAAGACCCAAATTTTCAAATAACGCCGAGTGCAGCCGACCCAAATTTTTGAACAATTGTGAGAGTTAGGCTATATTTATAAATGACTTATATAAATTAACGTATACTTACATCTAGGCTAAATAGGCCTAACCTTTTTGTTTGAATTAATTATTAGATAAGATTACTTTATTGATCAAAATAAATGGAAATTTACTTGATCTCATAATTTCTGTCTTTCAGCACACTTAAAACAATATTAAAGAGCCATTTGTACTCAAGCACAATAGAAATAGACATTTGCGCACACTTTACTATTAATATTATCACTATCATACCATTTATCGTAAGAAAAAGTATCATTTAGGCTTCTAATTTAGGAGTATTTTCTGGCTGCCAATGACTAATGGTTACTTACAAAATATTCATGTATTTACCGTATTTACGTATCCCGTTTTACTCAAATTGAATAATAAAAAAAAATTAAATTTAAAAAAAAAATGTAGAGGTGGCTGGGGTAGAACCTGTGACACCCCAGTTGCCAGCTAACAGCACTACTAACCATTAGTCATTAGGCCACAAAATCTTGTTCAAACATTACAACAAACAGTAAATAAGCCAATAGGGAAAGATAAACGATTATGCGCATGCGCCAGTATAATATGAAGACCTGTGCGAATCTTCGAATAACGCCTAGTGTTATCTGCAGCTAGAAATCTTCATATAACGCTTAGCGTTAGGCCTATATATGAAGAACTGTGCAAATAATCACTCAGTATTATATATTAGAGTATATTTGACATTTGTGTAGTTCATTAGTTAGGGTTGTATTTCTAATTTTAAAAAAAAATTGATATGAAATTATGCATAAAATTGTTTAGTTGTAGGGTAGGCCTAAATTGATAAAGAGGGTAGTCTCAGGGTAGGGTAGGCCTAATTAGACATCCATCAATATTCTTATTATTAGAATAATTAGAGTAAAGTCTAAAGCTAAAAAGTCTAAGGCGTCTAAGCATCCTTACTTATCACTAAGTAAAAAAGTTGACTAAGTCATAGTAAGTCTAAGGCTAGGATAAAGTACCGTTAACTTCGTTAACTAAGTGGCTAAGGCTAAAGTGGCTACTGCTACTGGCTAAGCTAAAAGTGTCTGGGTCTGGCCAGTCTGGGTTGTAACTTGATTTGATATTTGGATTTTCTTAGCGTTGCACAGAAGATAATAGCTAGAATATATTATCGATTGTTAAATATTCCAAGCTTAACTTAATAATTAATTATAAACTAGATTCTTAACAAACTAACATAACAAAAGCCCACTTGAAAATGCATGTAAATGTATACAAAGTTAGTTTACACAATTCGTGGGCAGGGCATTTTAAACCGGAAGTTGTTTTTAGTTTTCTTCTGCAAATAGACATATTAAAAAGAAATTGTTTCAATAGTTCATTAACGCACACAACAAAAAAGGCACTTGTATTGGATATAATATATCACAAATATAATATTTTTTAACCAAAAGGATATTATTAACATACACGACTAGTAACACAAACAATCAACTGATCACAAATAAATTAAATTATATATTATAATTTCCTCAAAGGGGAGAGGGCAACATATTTTCCACCGTCCGTCATTTAGTCCGCTTTGCTTTAGGCTTTAACTTTAAGTAAAGTTTAAGGGCAATTTATGGCCATTTAATCATATGGAAGACAAAATCAAAAGCCACAAGTAGCCTATTTGTAGTAACATTTGAATTTGTTATTAAAAATAATTGAGTCGTCCGTGTTTCAATTAAACATTTTAGTCGGAAGAATAATTTCTTTAAAAAAAAAGATTCTACTCGATGTCACATTTGCGTCATGAAGTTCTATTTCTAATGTGGCGTTGCAGAAGAACCACAAAATGTACAAGTAATTTGTTGCATATTAATTAATTTGTTACCAGTAGGCTAACTTAACATCATTTAAAACATTAATAAAAATGCAAGACTAGACTCGAACCACGGATGAACGTAGGTCGCAATAATCTTATTTATAGAAGGAGCGCCTGTAATATATAAGATAGGCTAAGTCTCAGAGTTGTGGCAAACTTAGGCCTATTATAGGCCCTAATGCCCTAACTAATATAGACTAGACAGGGGCCTATAATATTTTACAGACGGCTTCTATAGTCTAAATAAGATTCCCAGCGGGCACGCCACGTCGTATCGACGTGGTTTCCACGTTTTTTTCCTTGTCGATACGATGTGGTGTGCCCGCTGGGTTACTGCGTCCTACGCTCTTCTGTGGTTCAAGTCTTGTCTAGCATTTTGATTAGACTAAGTATTTTTAATGATGTTAAATTGCTTGTTTTCCTCCTGTGTTCGGACAAACCCCTAGCGGACAAACCCCTAGCGGACAGAGCACGTCGTATCAAAGGGGAAAAAGCGTTGTTTTTGCACGTGTTTTCGAACCCTCCCTTCCCCCCGTCGATACAACGTGGTTTGCCTGCGGGGCCATTCCATGCCCGGATACTTTTCGGTAAACAAAAAAGAGTAGGCCTGCTCACAGAATAGTGGCCTGCTTATATGCGTTTGTTCTTGCATAAGGGATAAGAAAAATCTTGTTTTTTTTTGTCCCTATGTCTAATCTGAGCATTGTACTTGTAAAAAGTCTCAAAACCCGGACGAGCCGAAGCTCTTAAGCCGGGGCGTAACGCTATAGAAGTGAGTTATTTAAAACTCTGTCCGGGATCCAGCCACCCTACGGCACGCCAAAGGCGTGGCGTGCCATGTAAAAGGGAAGGATTCCGCAGGCCAGCGACCGTTCACTGCGGTTCCCCTAAGGATCATTATCGTGGTGGCTCTCCCGTATTTCTGCATTGTCACCCGGTAGCACAAATCCTGTACTATAGGCCCAGGCATCCAGGCACCGGGTGGGTCGTGAGACGGGGTTGCAGCATCCATTGCTTCCTCCCCACCGAGACCCCGTGGCCTCTCGGCAGTGCAATGGATCTCGGACATGCTGCGGGGGCTGTCCCCCATGCGTTAGCCCGCTGGTGTTTTCAAAGAAAATTATTGGCGGTTTACACACTACGCCGCTTTGAGGCCCATGGGTACAGTAGTGGGTTTCGTCACCAGATCAAGCGACATCTGATACGTTTGCGTTCAGACAATTGATACTTTTGTGTTCAGACAGCTGACACGTTTAATTACGTTTGCGTTCAGAAAATTGATACTTTCGCGTTCAGACAGCTGATAGCCTACGTTTACGTTCAGACAGTGGATATGCGTATAGGCGAGGGATGATGGTATTTCTAGCCTGTTTATTTACTGAATTTAACCTACTGGGTTACATCTAGTGTAAAATACTATTCTGCCACAGTTAAAAGATTTGTGAAGTTCATACCGCCCGAGGGTCGCACTTTGGTCATCCATGAGTTAAGAAAATGTTCCATGATTTTCGCCTGACTTGTCGTTTTTTTAACTATCCGAATCGTTAGAAATAAAATGTAAGCACTCCTTTTTTTTTTTTACTACCAAATATTTGTGTAAAAAAAACATTATGTCTAAAAGTCGGGCGCTTGGGGGGGGGGGGGGGGAGGGTGGAGTTAATAACATAATTATTGTACAAAGTTACTACAAAGTCGTGGAAGTAAGAACAATAGACCTAAACTTTAAAACTGGGGGGGGGGGGGGGGCAATGCTAATTTAAACTTGAAAAGTTGTCTAGAAAAAAAAAAAAGATTAAGTTTTAAAGTGTTGACAACTTTTTGGGCTGTGGAACGAGCTTTGCTAAATTGATACTCAAAACTTTGCTATTGTTTTAAAAAAATGCTTAACATTATGTAAAAACATAATGTAGATCTTTTTTGCTTTTGTTTATTTTACTTCATAGCTGTTTAATTTACCTTCGGGAAATCCCCACCCCCACAACCAAACCAACTTTTCCCCATTAATTATTTAAAAAATCGGTTCCACTTTATTTTTTTTAAATTTATTTATTGCCGGAGGGCTTTTTCTATCAGCACAGTCAATAGATGCCATTAAACCGTCTTCAATCTACTTTAACAGCGACACTTAGGTGGTGGCGTTCTGTGTCCGGGGTAGGGGCGAGGTGCGCTTTTAGAGCAAGAGAGCTCGTCTGCTCAAAGGAAAATCCGGATATTGACGTCATCGAAAAATGGCTGAGAAATAATCGAACAGTTCATCAATCATGGTCTTCAAGAGATTTTTTTTTATTTAGTTACTTTTCAATCCCTGATACCGTTATCTGGGTTTAATGTTTAAAACAACATGAGTAAAGATAAAAGTTGTCGTTTTATTTCCGGAGGACTCAAAAATTAAATTCCCTTAAACTTATCGTCTGAAATCATTGGCAGATAGCATGTGGCATTCTGGGTGCACGGTGGCCGTGCGACAGCGCGTACCGAAGGTCCCAGGTTCGAATCCTGGTGCAGGCTAGGATTTTTTTTCTAAGGTCTGGAGGGTGACCCTGAGTCTACCCAGCTCTGACCTTAGTTGGGGTAAAGTAAAGGCGGCTATTCAAAGTGCTGGCCACACAATCGCCTAGTATGCCGTGGCCACAGAAAATGGTGAACTTCACGGAACCTATGGATCAATCCAACGGGTACTTTACTTTACTGGTCTTCTGCTTTTCAAAATCGTAAAATCGAGTCAGAACTTTGTTTACTAATTATAAAAAATTAATAACTAAATATTTGAGTTTATGCTAATCGTTGAATAATATGGAAATCTTATACACCGTGTCATATATTATAATATTGAAAGGGTACTGCAACTCAAACTATAATCCCAGAAGGCACACCACGTCGTATCGACGTGAAAATAACGTGATAACCATGAAAACACGTGGAAACCACATTTTCCCCCGTCGATTCGACGTGGTGTGCCCGCTGGGATAACAGTGGGGCCAATAGTCTCTTTAACTTAATTACTCTTCATCAATGGATAATTTTATGTTTACAATTTTAATGTACATATCCTGGAGATTTTTGTGGCCTAAGCATGAAAAATAACATATTTTAATTGATCCAGTTTTCCCCTTCACAAAGGCGAGCTATTTCTATAGCCCTATCCATTGCTGCTTGCAAAGTGACTCAGTTTATCATTCGATAAATATGGTTCTACATCCCAGCAAGAGTTCGGGGCCTTGAGTAACAACAATCGATGTTTCAAAAGTATTATCACAGAAGAAGTATGGAGCAGGCACACTTTCTGATGTACAAGGGTCAAGTGACTTTTGGCTCACCCAGTACTTTATCAAATGCAATGCAATTAGCAAAAAGTTCTTTTTCAATTTGTCACAGTTGCCAATTTAAAACAGAAAACTGTTGTTGTTGTTGGCTTCCATTAGTCTCGCGAGACGACGGAATTTTGTGTGCCCTTGGGGAGTGTGCGCTCCTGGCCTTGCAGTTTCTGCTGTGGCTGTACAAGCCCACACGCGAGTGACAGTCTTTGTGGCACCTCTGGCACAAGAAGGCAGAATTGGTCGTTCTTCCCAGCACTGGCAGGGGAGACCTCACATTTGCCAATTTTTAAAAACAAACTAGGTAACCTATTTTAAGGTAATGCAGCAATGAAAAAGCTTTTATGGCGTTTAAAAATATATGCTACGTGTTTATGTCTTACAGTTCTGTGGAAAAAACAAGTTTTTTTTAAATAAATATTTTCTAAGTCTTTTGGTGTCCGATCCTCACACATCTATTTCTAGGCACTGTTCAAGAAGACACTTTGTGTTTTAGTCTACATCATGGGACAGTTCAAGGAACGTGTATAAGATGGTTTCCCCCTGTACAGTCCAAAACACTTTGACCATGCTTCTCGCCACAGTCCAAGACACATGGACCGTAGCTTACTACAACAAGATGTCTGCAATCCTGTCGGTCTCCCATTACCAATTGAACTTTCTACTTTTCCCACATTTTCTTTTTTAGAACTATGGGTGGGGAAGAGGGGAGTATAAAAAAATGTCAAATTTATTATAGATTGTTGTAACGTCCTTTAGTTCTAGTTATACTACATGACGCACTTTCGCTGTTGACCTAGCGACTAGGTTATGTCTAGCTACTAAGTTATTTGCTTGTCGCCGTGTAGGAAGTGAACTATTCGACAATGAACCCTCGCGGTAGATTTGCCCTATTACAATGCCCATTCTTATTTTCTAATATACTTCGTGGTTTTCACTAGACTTCATAGATATGTAACCGAGTTATAGATCCCGATAAGTTAGCCTGTGGGTTCCACGAGTGCAAACACTCGAGTAGATCTAACAGGGTTAGTCCCCCTTAACCCACTCACTATGCCGTGCCAACATACATGGCTTACAGCTTTCTCTCCCCTATTCATTAACGGATTAGACTCGGGTGATCTTTTCTTTCTTCTGTTCTTTTTTTCTGCTCCTAAAATTGTCTATCCCCACCCCCTCCCCCTTTCTCTCGCTCTCTTTGTCTCCTACTGTTTTTTTCTTTGTATATACGACTATACGACCCTATAATACGTGTATAGCGGAGGAAGGTGGGGGAGGTACAAGGAATAGATTGTCAGTATTGTCAGTGTCACAGTGTAATCATGACACTGTTGTTTAGATCTTCAATTGCTTTGCTTACATTCTTGTCTAGTTATTCTATTACTTTACTTACATTTGTTGTTGCTAACATCTTCAATTGCTTTGCTTACATTCTTGTCTAGATATTCTATTACTTTACTTACATTTGTTGTTGCTAACATCTTCAATTGCTTTGCTTACATTCTTGTCTAGATATTCTATTACTTTACTTACATTTGTTGTTGCAAACATCTTCAATTACTTTGCTTACATTGCTGCTTAAACCTTCTATTACATTGCTGCTTAAACCTTCTATTACATTGCTGCTTAAACCTTCTATTACATTGCTGCTTAAACCTTCTATTACGTTGCTGCTTAAACCTTCTATTACATTGCTAACATTGCTGTATCCTTAACTGAATACACAGCGTCGTCAAGACGCACGGGTCACCAGGTCACAGATAGCTTTCCTAAACATAATTTGAAACATGTTCTCCGGTGTTATTGAATACAATTTGTATCCTAAGTCAGTAGACGTGTGCTAATTATACTTTTGTTATGGACATGATATGGCTTGAGTGTCTAATCACACGTTGTGTGTGTGTGCTAGCAGACTCGGTGTCTAATCACAAGTTGTGTGTGTGTGCTAGCAGACTTTAAAACGATCTAAGACTTCAAAATGTTAGCCTAATACAAGGAATAGGATTTTTGTCTTCGGCTCTTCTTTATTGTTTAACTTTTAACTCAAGCTTAAGTTTAGTATGTTGCGTAATACTTATTAAAAATAAACTTCTGTATTAATGATATAGGTAGGCTATATAGAGATTTATCATCATCATCATCAATCCCATGACCATTGTGAGCGTTGGGGGGAGCGAATGGACACTTCTGCAGTCAACTTTCTTCACTTTTGCCTATCTTGAGCGGTTGTCGATAGTTGAGTCAACTGCAGCCCTCAATGCTTTACATTGTCGAACAAGCATCTGCGCTGACGGCCTCTCCTACTCCCAACTCGATAATAACATAAACTCAATGGAAGACACTAGAAAAACAGTAATCATTGGCAAGGTATTCAACCCTGCAGACCATAGGCCTTAATTTTTAACAACAACACATCCTTGCACTATATTATATATAGGCCGCCTATATACAATATATTGCAAGGAGGTGTTGTTTTTTTTACAGCTGTTTCAATAAAACATTTCGTCTTTCTCTCGAGCCTACTCTCTTAAACTTAAAACAACTTGCAAACTAAACTCATTGTTAGTAACCAAAAAACATCAACAAATAACACTCCATTTAAGCCAACACCATTAAGCTCTTCATACATTTCACACGCGTTAGTTTTCATGGCATTAAATCTTCATTTTCCTGGCATTAATAAGTAATTTTGTAAAAGTGCTAAGTGCCATTTACGTCATATTTACTGCACAGTAAAAAAAAAATCAAGATATTTTCAACAGACGACTATAAAAAAAAATGGCCACCTGTCGAAAACGTTAAAAACGATTTACAAACAACATCAAACACATATCGTTAGAAAAAAAGTTATAATAAATCATATGAGCCGTAAATGCATAGCATAGGCGTTTTCGATTGGTCGGCCTGACTTTGCTCGCTCTACGACTATTATTAATACGCGGTGATTTTAAATCGGATATTCCCTGTGCGCGTATCGACTTGTTGCCACAAGAATTAATTTTGATTTAGTGGCCGAGCCCAACATTGAGCCTAATAAAGAGGGCATTACAATGCTAACAGCCAACTTTAAATTTGAACAAGAACAAAAAAGAAGAGAGAAAGTGAGATTGGGGGAAGGGGGTGGGGAGCTAGAGAAAGGGAGGAAAAACATCAAACCAAAAACACACAGAGAAGCTAAGAAAAGCGTAACGTGATATTTCTAGTCGTTTCCTAGACTTGGTTGACTGTGTAACACACATCTGAACTATAAATTGACACATTGTTTAGTCTTAGATTGTGTCTCTATCAAAATGTTTCCCCTATTAAAAAAATAAATTATTATTCCAGTCATGTTATTAAAACCCCTGCAAAATATTTTATGATTTACTTGTTTCCACGTTGTGTCACATTGTCCCCACGATCTGTCACGTTTTTCCACGCCCTGACATAACGTCACAACGGTCCGTCACGATTGTCTGACATCATATCATATAATCTGACAGTCACGTGCAACCCGATGTAGGCCTACTGTCCGGCAGACTGGTGGGCAGTGAGATAATAAAGTACAAAAATACATAGTAGATGAATAGATAGATAGATAGATGGATGGACAAATAGAAAAATAGGTAGTTAGATAGACAGACAGTTAGCTAGTTAATTAGTTAGATAGATAGATAGATAGATAGATAAGATAGATAAAGTGGGTGATTGTGTTAGATTGGTTGATTGATATGCTCGACACAGCTCATGTTAATGATCCGCTATAATATCATACCTCCCATAATGTAGGACATTGTTTACCTTTTCTTTCTAACTGCCGCAATTAGCTACCGGGAGGGGGGTGGGGGAATCAAGTATAACCAAACTAAAGTACCGACACAAGGGATAGACGGTATCGGCAGGTACGTCAACACACACGTTGAGGCGGCGTAGTCAATTCTAAACGGTGGTAAGCATTTAGGTTTTCCGATGAGAGAAACGGTGGGTGTGTTTGCGTGGGAGGGTGGGAGGGGGGGCGTGGTGAATCTGAGTGAAAGGACATTGACTGATATAATACGTACTAAACGTATTGGGGGGGGGGAAGGGTGGACAGTTTACTTTTTTTTTCTCACCCCTTTTGAGTCCTCCCTGATCAAGTCTTGACCCGTTTGATCTGCACTTCTCCTAGCCACCACCCTAGTTATTGTGCTAGTAAACGAGGTCACGGTAAACAAAAATACACCTTTGCTTAGTATATATATATACACACACACGTCATAATATGTATCTGTATAAAAAGAAAGAAAAAAAAAAGGGGGGGGGGGCACAATCATTATAATCTACCTATTTTCATATTGAGAGACTCGTCTATTTATAACCCGCACGAAAGGTGCTGTTTTTCTGTGGGACAGTTCAATGGACTTTCACATGAAGTCAAGATTCTCATTTCGGATTCTGAAAACGATTAAAGTGTGTGTGTGATCTCTCTCTCTCTCTCGGATTGGAATTCCATAAAGTGTAATGCTAATATTACTTATTATAACATTCCTGATCACACTGTTATCTACTGATTATATGTTATGGAAAAATTCCATTAATGTATTCATTATTCGGCTATATTGTTTCGACAGTTGCCTGAGCTCCGACGTCAGATTGAGGATAATTGTTTATAATTTATACTTATAGTGTTAAGGATTTTTTCGTTTGTTTATATATGTTTACATTATATTTTTTTATGAATTTCTTATAACGTTTTAAAGATTTTTTTTATATATATTTTTAAGGGGGCCGAGAGGCAGCGCGTTCGGTTGGCGTGCCGAAGCTCCAGGGTTCGAAACCTGGTGAAGGCTAGGATGTGTTCCCGGGTCTGGGGGTGTTCCTGAGTCTACTCAGCTCTGATAAGTACCTGACTTGAGGTGGGGTAAAGTGAAAGCGGCTGAGAATTGTGCTGGGCATATAATCCCCTAGCATGCCGTGGCCACAGAAACTGGTAAACCCTACGTCACCGGCCTATGGATCAATCTGGTCCTACGGGATACTATATACAATTTATGACTTTCTCATATTGTTTATTACTTTCCAGAATAATTTATGTCTTTCTTACATTGTTATTACTTTCGTAAATAGTTCATGATTTTCTCATAATATAGTTTATGATTTTTTTTCTATTATAGTTTTTTTTCTTTCTTGTATTGATTTTAGACTTTTCTGTCATATTTCACTATATGGCTAATTTTGTTTAGTTGCAGTGTGGATATATGTCACAGGGCGTTCTTGGTGTAATCTTATCCTGTATGTTACATACTGACACACATACAGATGAAAACTCCCCCCCCCCCATCCCGCGCCTAGAATTTATATAGACATTTGTAATTACCCTTGCATATTGGGATAAGAAACGCATAGTTGTCATCTCTTGTTTTTCTTGAGTAGTTTTAAATAGGTTACTGTGTTGTCTTCTGAGTTAGAATTAATGATTTAGTAGGGCATGTATTGTTACCAATCAGCTCTTTGTTAGCTCTTTACCCTTCTTCGCTATAGTGTTTTCTACATTGAGTGATTTAAGTGATTTAACCCTTACAGTCCCGGGCGCGTATATAGCGGAACTGAAGGCAGCATAGATAGAAGTAGGTCGGTACGGGAAGGGTTAACTGATTTTACTATTGGTTGTACACTTGTCAGTTAAAATTTTATCTTGCTCCTCTTTTCTGAATTTGTTCTAGTTTTGTTTAATGTTTTGTTTTTGTTCTATAGTCTAGTTCTCAAACAGAAAATGTAGATTGCTGTATAGCTCTAGCGTACAGATTCAGTGGGGTCGTCCCCAAATCTCCTAAATTCAACAAAATATAAATAACAAATAATGTGCGCAACAGCCCGACTCGCCAAGCCCGGTGCCCGGATGTCCAGGAATATAGTCTGGAATTCGTGCTACCGGGCGACAGTGTAGGTATACGAGCGAGCCATCACACGTTAATGATCCGGTCGCAAATCCGCAGAGTAGCGCATGCGACTGCGGAGACCGTAGGCTACCATTTGTTACGCGGCATGCCCTATCCGGATAGCTGGTCTCGGACAGGATCTTGATGCCCCCCCCCCCTCTTGATTCACCCCTTTTCACGTAACGTCCCTGGACTAAAGAACCAGAAGGCTCGTCCAGTACTTTTTTAGAGACATAATATAAGATCGGTTGTATGACCCATACTGTTCACACGCATTGTTATATCCGCCAGTTCGGCAAATAAAATGGCCAGGAAAATGTTGCCGAGTGCAGTTGATCTCTTTTTTTTTTTTTGTTCACACGATTTTAAAAATAAAACTTTATGCTGACAACTGACAACGACAGTGCCAACAAAAATAAAATGTATATCACACACAGTTTCACACAGCTCTAAGTTTTAATAGTGCACAGTTCATTGCGGGACACATATTATACTCTGGCATTTTTATACATGTGGCAATATTATGATTTCATTGAGTGCCAATGATCATGGCATTTGACACGTTTGTAATGTTACAATTTCTCAATTCTTCGATGTTGTATTTTGCTGTTGCAGTTTTTTTTCCTGTTGTTGTAGCTACATGTAGTTCTCATTGGGTAGCCATTGAAAGACTGTACTATATTATATCACCCAAATAATTAGGTCTATAACAGTTGCGATACTTTGTATAATAGAATACTGTTTTAATTGTATTATTTATCAACTCTACTGGTGCTTTTAATTTATATAGATCTATGTTATAGTGGCCTGTGTAAAAAGTCATTGCATATATATCTACTTAATATTTATATAACATCTACTTTGGCATAGGGACTGTTACATGGTTACAGATTTATATAACATCTACTTTGCCATAGGGACTTGTTACATGGTTACAGCTAACTCCTTTTTTGTTCCCTAAACTATTCAAACTATTAACTTAAAATGAAGAAAAAAAAGGCAACGTAAGAAAATAGCGAAAATTTCTGGATGGAAATTGCATTGAAGTTTCTTGGTCGATATGTTTTGTTTTTTTTGTTAAATTACCGTTCAGACACACTTAGAATAAAAAAAAAGGCTTGCACTGATTGTCGTCTTAAGAAATCGAATATCTTTAACACAGTAATCGATCGAACGCCTTTGTGCTTTTTTTTTTCTATGTGATTGTGTGTGTGTTTATTAATTTATTGCATTTTTTTTTAATTTATATTTTTTTTTCTCTAAATGTTTTCTGCTTGTGGCATCGGTTGCCCTTTAAGAGGGGGGAAAAAGTGCGCCGCGATAATGATTTCAATATTTAATGGCGTAGAGTAACCTAGTATCGTAATTTTTTATTTTATATTGGCAGAAGTGATTTATAACATTTTCCTTTTTTTTTATATTTAGTAACGGTAATAGCTCTGTGGTAATTTTTGTATCCAACTGGTAAAAGTCCGTAATGTCTAAGAAAAAGTACAATTGTTAAATTGTGTATCGATATAATATATTAATGTACCAGTAAGGTCTGTTGACTTTTAAACAAAAATCTTTATTTAGAGACTGCCAGGCCTGTACTATTTATTGTATGAACTTTACATAAGCATTATTTTTAAATGTAAAATTATTTTTTTTACATTTCAGATAAGATTTAAAAACATCAAGATTGAAAGTTTGAACATGATAAAAGTTTCGTGAATTTTCTGAATTCATTGCATAGTTGATAAACACGTTATTAAAAAGGAACCAATCGTAACGACGTTCCAAGGTGTAAAATGCCCCCTACAGCAGATTCCTCTGTTTACAAGTCGGATAGCTCCATGGCCCCGTATCACTTGCCCCCTATACGCAAAAATTACTACTCCAGCGGCGGAGACACCAGCGCGTCCAACTCCAACAGAGCGGCCGCCCGTGGCGGGACAGTCGAGGCGACGGACGCCCACTATGCACCGGCCGCGCCCACCACGGCCAGGCAGAGGGTGCTTGCGGCGGCGAGCGCCGCGCGGGACGCTTTCCCCGCCTCGGCTTCCGTCTCGCTTCCGACCTCAACCACCACGCTGGACTACCTGCTGCACTATCACAGCACGAGGAGAGGCGAGGACTCTGACAGAGGCAGTCAGCAGCACGCGACCATCAGGGACCGCGCGTTTAGATCTGAAGGGTCTCTAGGAGTCAGCGGCGGGCGCTGGAATGACACAGAAATGACCAAGACTCTATCCGCAACGGACGCAGACGAGCGTCGGCGCACCATCGGGTCCAGGGAGCACAGCCAGATCGCGCGCCAGTTTTTCCATAAGGAGCCATGTCTCTACACGCACAGGATGTTCAAGATGGCGGCGAAGATCTTCGCGGTTCTCAAAATAGAGGACCAGAGAGCCGAAGAGATGAAGTCGATGAGGAAACGCCGAGGGCTGGAAATCATAGACAACGATTCTATTCCAGACATGGAGTTTAAAGACTTGCATGAACAAGTAAAGACTTTTGAACTGACCTTTGCCGCTTTAAAGTGTGAGTATTAGAATTAATAAGATATAAGTTTCTTACAAATTGTTTGACATCATCTAATCACACAAAAATGACTGTTATGAAAATCATTTTTTACCCATTAAGTTTTTTATTGTGAACTGGAAAAAGCGAGTAAATATTTGCACCATTCTACGTTAGTCATGAAGTCGTTCACTCACAATATTAGTTTTATGTGCCATAATTTTATTCATCATTTTCTATCGTGTAACAAAAATGTTAATACAAAATGTTAATACAAAATGTTAATACAAAATGTGCTTTTTATTCATTCTGTGCTCTTCATCACAGTATAACAATTTAATTTTTCGCTATCGATGTAAAAGTAACGCCATGAAATAACCCTCCCTGAAAATCCTGTAATCGAAATTTCATTATTTTGATTCGATAATAATATTAGAAATGTTAAATATTTGCTGTAATTTGAACAATGATACACAATCAGTGCCCTCACATGGGGGGGGAGGGAGGAACAGAGGGGGCATATGCCCGGGGGCGACACTTCTAAGGGGCGGCAAATATAGTTGAAATATAGCACTAAACAAAGCAGTTACAGTACGCAAGGCGGGGCGTTGCTTAAACTTTTGCCCCGGGGCGCTAGATAGGCTTGTGTGGGCTCTGTGTAACACAATGTTTAACTTATTTTATATGTTCCAGGCGCTTCTCCTATAAAGAAGAAAATTAATTGCGTCCTACGCTTTTCCGTGGATTGAGTCTAGTCTTGCATTTTTATTAGCGTTTTAAATGATGTAATGTTATTGGTTGTGCCTGGTTTGTTCAGGTAACCCATTCCATACCCGGATGACACCTCGTAAGAAAGATCTTCTATGCATTGGTTCTTGCATCTGAAATAAGAAAATTATTTTTATCCTTGTGTATGTAATAGATATTTTTATCTTTAAAAAAAATAATTAAGGTTTCAAGTTTTCTAGAATGTGTTTATAGCCAATAACGTGTAAAAAAAATTAAAGTTTATCAGCTATTGGTAGCAAGTAATGTGTGTGTGTGTGGGGGGGGGGCGATAAGTAAATCACAACTCAAAACTAAACCACTCTACTACGCTGCCCCAAACCCACAGATAAGCTTATGGCGCAATGATTTCATTTAAGGATATATTTTGCGATATGATCGCACTCTCGTGAACTCCAACAAAACCCCACTCCCTCCCCAGTCCCCACCCCAAGTTGCGTTACCAGCTATGCAATATAAGCAGAGAACAAGAAATAAAAAATACATAACTTCTATATTATTCTTCGCTGACAGAGCATGAAACGCCCCACCATTATTGAATAGCAAGTTCTTGTTTCAACGATTTCATGATCAAAGAAATTTTCATTTTAAAATTGGAACCATAGGCCTAACGCATCACTTGTGTTTTATAAGTCACTAACATATAATATGTGCCCCGTTTACCGAGCCGTTAAACATTTTTTTTTCAAATACATTGTAACTACCCATGCAGTTATAATGAGCACAATAGCCCTAAGCGGTAATAAGGTATTTTTCGGTAATTAACATTGCTCGCTACTAAGTTAATATAAGTCGTATAGGACACGTAGGCAATAAGTCACTTACAGTAAGATTGTTTGTTGTTGTTCGTTTTGGTGGTGTTGTTGTTGTTAGTTTGCAGCAATCAACGCGGCCCTGGTTTGTAAAAGTGAAAAGGGGGTTAAGGTGGAGTGGAGAGGAGCACCAGGTCGGGTGAATAGTTTATTAAAAATGTGTTTATCAACTGGGTAAGGTGCGCCATTCATTTTTTTGACAAAGAACTTAGATGACGTCATATCAGCGGCAGTCACCGCCGAGTTTTTCTTGTTAAACAAAACCCAGCCCGAGACTAAGTCAACATGTAAACCAGTCGTCAGCTGATTTATTCTCCCGCCATTTTACTTGTTAGTTTATTTAGTGTTTATCTGTTCTGCGGCACGCTACTGACGACAAAGAGGCTCATGATTCGTAGTCCCTAATGCAGGGATCGGCAAACTTTTGATAATAATGTGCCCAAGTGCAGCCCAAGTAGGATTTTTAATTCGTTCAGCATGCCATGAGCCTCAAATGTATCCTGTTCTAGCACTTATTTATTGTAGAAAAGATTTCAATTGCCGTTTTGGAGGTCCTCTCGCGTGCCATTGGAATTAGCTCTGCGTGCCAAGTCTGGCATTGAGACCCTTTTTTTCTTCTTGGTATAATTAGCGCTACTTTCAATGGTAAATAATAATATACTTTTCTTTGCACGATATGCTGCATGCAGATTAAAAAGAAAAGAGAACAAATGATAGAGCTCATAATACAATAATAATATTAATAGATTTATTTGTATAGCGCTGCCAACTAACATAATATAAGCCAAGGGTCGGCAACTTTTTTATAATATTATTAATAGCGTGCCAAAGTAGGTTTTCTAATTTATGCATCGTGCCAACAGCTTAAAAGTCATCCTTTTCTAGCACCCAATTTCTTGTAGAAGATCATTGTAGTGCCTATTTGGAGATCTTTAGCGTGCCATTGAAATCCAGGAAACAATTTCTCTATTCTCACCAATACAGGTGTTCATGTGTAGTGTATCAATGTGTTATTAAATAATAACTGAATACAATAATATTAAATAAATAATTAAAAACAAAATCCATGTTTTGATTCTTTTTTATTTGGACCTCGAGTGTGCGGTCGGCCCCGAAACTGCTTTTTGATAGTTAATGCGGCCCTCGGGCTGAAAATTTTGGAGACCCCTGTGCTAAACGTATAGGGAGCCCAGCTAATAATTAATCAGACTTTTCCGAATAGAGAGAGCAATAGAGCTAGAGATCATATTTTGTTTGCGGTTGGTGAAATGTTGTAAGCTTGCGATCACACCTATCAGTAATTTCCCTATATCTGTCTTCTCATATTCTGTCAGTTCTGTCCATTCAGTTAGTGTCCAGCCAGCTAGTGTCCAGTCAGTTTGTCCCTCTGTTAATTCGTGAAAGTCACATCTAATATATTATTTGTGCGGGGAGAAAGTATAGTGCTACTCTGCCAACTCAGTTGTCTCGCTTACTTAACCCGATGAATGCTACAGTTTATTTTGTGCCGAAATTACACCAGATATATAGTGTCATGTCAGCAACGATTTTGGGAAAGTAACAAAAAGAACAACAACTCTGGATAGTGAGCAGACGACACCATCTGCACGTTATAAAAGTATAATGGTATCTGTCCAACACCGTTTTTTTTTTTTCCAAATTCGGATCTAACGCTGACATTATTTTACACAATACTATTTAATTTCATTCTTTAAACAAATAATAACCTTTGATATTTGCATCTGAAGTCCGTGTATGTTTGTGTGTGTCTGTTGTGTATGTATGTGTGTGTATGTGTGTGTGCGATTACAGTTAACCCCAGATTTTCAAGTGCAGAACTGAGGCTCGTCGATCAAATTTCATATTTCAAAACAAGATAAATAGTGCCACAAGATTGGGTGGTTTTATCTGATACTTAAATCTCCACACAATAATATTGAACTTTGTAGTTTTTGTCTTCATGTTTGCGTTCAAATATTGGCACAAAGATCAGCTTTGTTATTAGTTACTGTTTTATTCTTTGATTTTCCAACGCCTAAGTGACAAGTCATCTTCCTTTCTTTTTTTTTTTTTTACAATTCTAAAATTGCGCTTTCTTTTTTTAAAATAGGCCTAACAACAACAGCATGTATTGCTATCAGTAACCATCATTGATTGCACTTCAGTAACGTTCAGACTTCAAACCCTTTGGCATGATTAATGAGTGTAAAGAATTTAGGTCTGGCAGCGAGTTGGGATTAACATTCCTGGTGGGGCCTTAAGTCTGGAACAGTTTTAGCGCCCTGTGGCGTCATACGAAAACCAAGTTTACTAGTTTAAAAAAAGAAAGTTTGTGTTTGGGGTCAAAATAAATGCCATAAATTTATTCGTATTTCTATGCCAAAACAAACAAACAAACAAACACAGCCTAACTGCAGTCATTTCCATGACCAGAAATGAGCACATTTTTTTAATAAGTCGCAATTATTTGTTGTTGTGAAATATACGAAACTAAGGAAAAGTTACTAAGAGTAGCTAAAAGTTAAATTCTTTCCTCAAAGATAGTTGTGTCCCTCTAATTTACACAGTCATATATTATACAGACCATCTTCAACACATAATACAAGAAGTATTTCAAAAAATGGTATATTGCCTATACATTGTTATTTTTTATTTTTTTTTTCCACTAGCTATAGACTACCAGTCCTGCATATGCTATGCCATGCTTGAATCGAATCCTATATTTAATGTAGCCTACATTGATAACAAGACAAATACACACAAAGTAAATAGCTCTGGAATAATTTCGCCAATGAATAAACATAAAGACAAAAACGTTTTCCTTATCCCTTATGCGAGAACAAATGCATATAATTACTGTTTCTTCCCGAGTGGCATTCGAGCATGGAATGGGTTGCCTGAACAAACCAGGAAAACCAGTAACTTAACATCATTTATAACATTTATAAAGATGCAAGACTAGACTCGGACCACGGATGAGCGTAGGACGCAATAATCTTCTTTATAGAAGGATCGTCTGTAATATATAAGATGAATCTTTTTACTCATATTTTTTTCATGTGATTATCCTACCACACACAACATAAGACCACAATGTATAGCTTTAGAAATAATAACAAAAAGTCACGTTATTGCTTCATACTTCATTATACTGTTTAACATTTCTCTCAACTCGTACATTCTACTAGGTCTCAAACTGGGGGGAAGGCATGTTCCATGTTATCATTTAAAGAGATGTGTCCATGGCCGCACCCCCCCCCCCCAACAACCCGACCCTAGTAAACAAAAACCAGTTCATACATCGTTACTCATTTTACTACTTGTCACAAATAATAGTTATGCTACGTATATAAAATTAGCAATAAAATTTGATGTGTATCAGTATTCGCTGTCTGAATTTCGCGAATAGTAGGCATACTTTTTTTTTAAGCTTACTGGCGGGCTACAAAAACCCACTTAGTGGGCCGCATGCGGCCCGCGGCGAGCCGCGTGTTTGACAAAGTCACATAAATAGCTAATCTCTTCCAGACACTCGAATCTCGGTCTCCCGTTGCTTGAGGGTAAATATTTTTGTGAATGTCAGGAAAAAAACATAAATAAGTATTATCTTCAAGTTGTTTACATTCCTCCGACGCGGTTATCAACACAAGTAAATTATGATTTGTGAACGAACTCCACCGCCACACCCCCTCTCTCTCTCACACGAGCATTTGGGTATTCAAGAATATCGATTAGGTGACGTCATATTTCATTTGAGCTGCCACTTTTGGCACATTTATTACTTACTTTCAATTCCGGTTTATTTTATTATGATCACCGATATAAAGATCAACAAGAGGCATTGAAGAGGAACATAAATTAGATTTAAAAAAATATCGTTTGCTAGTTTCGAAAAAAAAAATAGGTGAATGAAATTGTGAAATAAAATAAAATGGAGGAGATTTTCTTTTTTAAAATCTGGAGGGAGACAATAGCCTGATGTTGGTGAAGTGATCCATCTTTAAACCTTACTTGGTGTTTCCATTGGGCAGTCACAGTAATGAGTAGATACTGTGGTCACGTGTTAAAATAGAAAACAATTATTTCAAAACTAAGAACACGGAAAGATAAAACTGTCATTTGTATGTGATGTTTGTTGGAGGGGGGGGGGGAGTTAATGTTTAGGCCTACACACTAAGGCGGACTACAAAACCTTTAGATAATACAATGACAAAGTAGGATTTCTAATTCATTCAGCGTGCCAATAGACTAAAAAGTGATCCTGCTCTATCACTCGAATGTCTGATAGAAGAGACTTGAATTGCCTTTTCTGGGGTCCTTCCGGTGCCAATGAAAATCGCTCTGTATTGGCATCTACAGTGAAATAATACTCCGGAATATAGAACGCCTATATGGTATTAAGTTTGGAGGATAGAATATAAATAATCTGAGATACGCAGACGACACAGTACTAATAGCAGAATCAGAAAGTGCCCTGCAAACTATTCTAAATAAAGTGGTAGAGGAGAGCCAACTTAAAGGATTAACACTCAATCTTAGTAAGACCGAAGTAATGGTAATCTCTAAGAAAACACAACCTACAGGATGCTCCGTATACAGTGAAGGAAAAAATATCAAGCAAATCAGTTCGTTTCAGTATCTGGGCTATACAATAACACAGGAAGGCAAATGCAACACGGAAATAAAAAGAAGAATCGCAATATCTAAAAACAGCTTCATGAGCTTAAGCAGTATCATGAAAAACAGGAATATCAGAATATGTACCAAAATGCGCATACTGAAGAGATATGTTTGGTCTGTTCTTTTATTTGGGTGTGAATGTTGGACTATTGATAATGAAACAAGGAAAAGATTGGAGGCAGTAGAAATGTGGTTTCTAGGAAGGATGATGAGAATATCATGGACTGAAAAGAAATCTAATGCAGAAGTGTTGAAAACAGCATGTACCTCAAGAGAACTCATTAAAACCATTAGGAACAGACAGATGAAAATGAAAAAAAGGACATCTATAGGAAAAATGGTATTGAAAGACTGGTTTTGTGCGGGAAAATATCTGGTAAGAGAGACATAGGAAGACAAAGGCTGACATATGTAGAAAGTAGAAAGCCTGAACGAATGGGCCACGAGCAACAACATAAGTAATAGTAACTTCCTCCAAATAGCTAACAACAGAAAAGAATGGAGAGTCATGACCGCCGATGTCTGCTCCAGACCTGGCACCTAAAGAAGAAAAAGATTGGCATCTGTCTTTAACAAGAAGTTAGTCATTTCTTGTGAATGTTTTGGATGCACATATTTAGAAAATGAATCATTAGATCTACTCATCGCGTTTAGATCATTATTAAAAAAAGAAGAAGAAATCTCAACGTTTCTAGCAGAAATTTTATCGGTTTTCTTTGGAATAACAAACATCATTCTCACTTTAATAAATAACAAAAGCCACAATAGAATCCTAAATGTATGTTATATATATATATATATATATATAGACTCCTAAATGTATGTTAAATATATATATAGACTCCTAAATGTATGTTATATATATATATATATATATAGACTCCTAAATGTATGTTATAATATATATAGACTCCTAAATGTATGTTATATATATATATAGAGAGACTCCTAAATGTATGTTATATATATATATATATAGACTCCTAAATGTATGCTATATATATATATATATATATATATAGACTCCTAAATGTATGTTATATATATATATATAGAGAGAGAGAGAGACTCCTAAATGTATGTTATAAATATATATATATAGACTCCTAAATGTATGTTATAAATATATATATATAGACTCCTAAATGTATGTTATATATATATATATATATAGACTCCTAAATGTATGTTATAATATATATAGACTCCTAAATGTATGTTATATATATATATATATATATATATATATACTCCTAAATGTATGTTATATATATATATATATATATATATATATATATATATACATATATTGTTATATAGTGAAAGTTGACTTATTTTGTCTTTAAATTGACCCTTTCATGCAGTCTCGGAATCGGATGAATTATTAGCAAGCATCATTACGTCATTGTATACACCAATGTTGGACAGACACACATAAAAGTCAATACTGTCTCTACTCTACTGTGTACAGTACACCAGACATCAATCACGTGACAGACCTAGTAGTTCTGCCATTTTACATTCACTATTCATCGTTTTAGAGATGGGCAAAACCGTTCACCATGCTGATCGCCGCTCAATTGAGCGCTCACTAAAAAGATACGGATCCGTTGAACGGTTCCACGGATCACTTAGTAATTTACCCTCCCCCCCCCCCGCCTCCCTCCATAATTTTATATGTTGGATGTCAAGGGGAGAGAAAAACAACTTGGATCCCTTGTTGAAACGCCGTTTTTTTTTGTTACTTAAAACATTTAAAAATATAAATAAGAAATAATTGTTCTCAATTGTCTAGTTGTAGGCTACTAAACTAATTATAATTAAACTTTTGTTTTTAAGCTATAATTCCTTTTTTTTTCACCTAATAAGTAAAATTAAAAGGGTAAGTGTAAAATACTGTAATCATATTGGCTAATTATAATGCAAAAATGGTATCATCAACATTATTTACAATTGACAGCAATTGTACGATCACTCGCATTCGAAACCAGCATATCGAAATGCAGAACGGGAACCGATCAGTACAGACCCATTCAGTACTGAGCGGGCCTGATCCGATCAGTACAGACCCATATCAGTACTGAGCGGGTCTGAGCCGATCAGTACTGAGCGGGTCTGATCCGATCAGTACAGACCCATATCAGTACTGAGCGGGTCTGATCCGATCAGTACTGATCGGGTCTGATCCGATCAGTACTGAGCGGGTCTGAATCGGTCTGATCCGGGTCGAAACCAGCATATCGAAATGCAGAACGGGAACCGATCAGTACAGACCCATTCAGTACTGAGCGGGTCTGATCCGATCAGTACAGACCCATATCAGTACTGAGCGGGTCTGAGCCGATCAGTACAGACCCATATCAGTACTGAGCGGGTCCGATCCGATCAGTACAGACCCATATCAGTCCTGAGCGGGTCTGATCCGATCAGTACTGAGCGGGTCTGAACCGATCAGTACTGAGCGGGTCTGAACCGATCAGTACTGAGCGGGTCTGATCCGATCAGTACAGACCCATATCAGTACTGAGCGGGTCTGAGCCGATCAGTACTGAGCGGGTCTGAGCCGATCAGTACTGAGCGGGTCCGATCCGATCAGTACAGACCCATATCAGTCCTGAGCGGGTCTGATCCGATCAGTACTGAGCGGGTCTGATCCGATCAGTACAGACCCATATCAGTACTGAGCGGGTCTGAGCCGATCAGTACTGAGCGGGTCTGATCCGATCAGTACTGAGTGGGTCCGATCCGATCAGTACAGACCCATATCAGTACTGAGCGGGTCTGAGCCGATCAGTACTGAGCGGGTCTGAGCCGATCAGTACTGAGCGGGTCCGATCCGATCAGTACAGACCCATATCAGTACTGAGCGGGTCTGAATCGGTCTGATCCGGGTCAGATCCGGATTCTAAGTGAACTATGGAAACCAACATATCGAAATGCAGAACGGGAACGGATCAGTACTGATCCGGGTCTTTTGTCAGTGATCGGGTCTGAACCGATCAGTACTGAGCGGGTCTGAACCGATCAGTACTGAGCGGGTCTGATCCGATCAGTACAGACCCATATCAGTACTGAGCGGGTCTGAGCCGATCAGTACTGAGCGGGTCTGAGCCGATCAGTACTGAGCGGGTCCGATCCGATCAGTACAGACCCATATCAGTCCTGAGTGGGTCTGATCCGATCAGTACTGAGCGGGTCTGATCCGATCAGTACAGACCCATATCAGTACTGAGCGGGTCTGAGCCGATCAGTACTGAGCGGGTCTGATCCGATCAGTACTGAGTGGGTCCGATCCGATCAGTACAGACCCATATCAGTACTGAGCGGGTCTGAACCGATCAGTACTGAGCGGGTCTGAACCGATCAGTACTGAGCGGGTCTGATCCGATCAGTACAGACCCATATCAGTACTGAGCGGGTCTGAGCCGATCAGTACTGAGCGGGTCTGAGCCGATCAGTACTGAGCGGGTCCGATCCGATCAGTACAGACCCATATCAGTCCTGAGCGGGTCTGATCCGATCAGTACTGAGCGGGTCTGATCCGATCAGTACAGACCCATATCAGTACTGAGCGGGTCTGAGCCGATCAGTACTGAGCGGGTCTGATCCGATCAGTACTGAGTGGGTCCGATCCGATCAGTACAGACCCATATCAGTACTGAGCGGGTCTGAGCCGATCAGTACTGAGCGGGTCTGAGCCGATCAGTACTGAGCGGGTCCGATCCGATCAGTACAGACCCATATCAGTACTGAGCGGGTCTGAATCGGTCTGATCCGGGTCAGATCCGGATTCTAAGTGAACTATGGAAACCAACATATCGAAATGCAGAACGGGAACGGATCAGTACTGATCCGGGTCTTTTGTCAGTGATCGGCTTTCGGATCCGTTCCTTTGAAAGATCAGTTGATCATTTCTTTAGTGAGCGACCCATCTCTATATCATACTATGTAGGCCTTCACGCGTATGATCAAAGTCTGTCTCTAATAGATGATCTGTTTACATTTTTTTTAGATATTATATGCATTTTAGCACTTTAGCTCAAAGAAAATAGTCACACAAAAAGACATTATAATTATCTTTTATACAATTTAAAAGTTTTTAAGAATACTGATACTAATAAGCTTTTTTTTTTAATGGTATAGAGCAGGGGTCGGCAACCTTTTGCTTATAGTGTGCCAAACTAGGATTTTAAAATCACTCAGCGTGCCAACAGCTTCAAAGTCAAACTGCTCAACTATGTTATTTTTATAAGACGATTTATTTAGTGCCGTAGCAAGACAAGACCAAAAGAAAATGGAGCGTTATAGAGAAAAATCATTAAAACGTTTTATATTTAATAACAAATTAACCTGTTTGTTGTTATCCTTTAAAAAAAAACCATTCATAGCTAATAGAAAATTTCATCACTCAACTTACACATTAATGGTTATTAACATTTGAATTTAGTTGTCAGGATATTATTTTAGTACTAGCTATAAATTCTTTATAGTTTGATCTCAGCATAACTGAGATTTACTCTGAGATATTATTTAATGTACTATTAACGAAAAGTAATTACAATTAAGCGGAAGAGATACGTAGTAATCATACAAACTGGGTAGTTTTTGTAAGGTTTAAAAATGTAAATATAAATTCTTTATTCATATAATATTTATAATATTTTCAAATATCTTTTATAGTTTGATCATTTTAAAGTTATAAATTGTAAGCTATGTTTTATAAAGAAAACCAAAAAAAAAAAAAACATTTTAGAAATATTAATGGAAAAAAAAACGGGTTAATTATCTCCCTTCAATTAAATTCTCCAAAATTGATGCTAGTGATGCCAAACGAGTTAATTTGTTTTAATATAAATAGTACTTCTGATAACGCTCATCTATCTGAATTGCTTTAAATTAGGGAAAGACTTAAATGTTTTAAAATTGATTTCACGGCAAGATATGTCCAGTTTCAATGCAAATACATTCCAGTCGTCTAACATTCCAAGTTTTGACCCCGTCCTTGTAAATGCAAGTTCAACTCAGTGAAATTTGCCGCCATGTCATTCAGAAACACCGGCTTTAACAGTCAGTTTTCTTCATTCAAAACCGGAATATTGTTTTTCCATTAAGATACACCTTAATTACTTCCAGACAAGAGAAGACTTGTTTTATACTCCGTATGACTTTCTTCAGGAAGATTTTTTAGAAACTATAACATTGCCTATCTACAGTGTACACAATAGATCCATTCACAGATCGCAAGTCCAAAGATAGCGTACAAACATTCCTAAAACAGTCGACGTCCAGTGTGATTCCCATACTGTTCGCCAGGCAGCACCCATTAATTATGCTGATATACGTTGTTTTCATTTGCATTAAAAAAATTATCTCTGAGGTCTCTCACGTGCCACTGAAAATCGTTCTGCGTGCCGAGTCTGGCACGCGTGCCTTAGGTTTCCGACCCGTGGTGTAGAGTACAGAGTCTATTAGCTATTTTGTATTCTCACCTCAACACGCTTGGTCCACGACCTGGTAGTACACTTTACGCTAAAATATGTATAGGTTACCAAGAGAAGTAAAAAAATTAAGAAAAAGTATAGTACCCATCGGACAAAACTGATCATAGGGCTTGTGAAGCAGCGTTAACCAATTTCAGTGGCCACAGCATACTAAGGGATGTGTGACCAGCAGGAACGGCTCTAGGGTTTTAGACGCCCTAGGCGAAAACAAATTCTGCGCCCTCATTTAAGTGCCTTCTACGGGGAGAAACAGAGAAGTGTTGGGGCATAGCATACATTCCTATTTTCTAAGACAACTTCAATTAAAATACCCTTCGCCTTTCATTACCTAGTAATTCGTCTGCCTATGCTAGTAGTACGCAGAAGTAGTGAACTTTAATTTAGTATACATTTTTGAATTCCCAAATTTAAAATGAAAATCCTCAATTATGCGCCCCCCCCCCCCAAAAAAAAAAAAAATAATAATTTTGCGCCCTACCCGGCCGCCTAGGTTGCCTATATGGACGAGCCGTCCCTGGTGGCCAGCACAATACCATACTTGTTGTGTTTTTCTTTCTTTTCAAGTTGAATGTGACGCATTATTTGTTTATATGTCAGTGACTGCGACCTAGAGTTGTTTTTAAAAACAAAGATAATTATTGCACGTCCAGGAAGGTTTTGAAAAGAAAAAATACATTGAGATTAACGCGGCGTCAGGTGTTGTTTTTATGATTTGCTACATTATTGCTATGTATTTGCACAGATATCTGCGTTGGAATACGTTTAAAGTTTGTTTATATAGGTCTTACCATGTGCTAAACAAAATACTTAGGCACAGGATATTTTCAGGGTAATAAAACCATCTTACACCGGAACTGTTTATTTGCTTGGTCTCGCGTATAATATTCGGTGAGAAACTGCGGTGTAAATAAATCTCAGGATACCATTGTGTTTTGTGATATTAGAGAATGTTGTGATCCGTAGAATAAAAATAAAGATCCATTCTACACATGGACCTCGTCCACTTCCATTACCTCTCTGATTTCGGTGTGTAGACAGAAATAAAATAGACCTATGTCTTTAAGTCAAAGGCTCCCCCCCCCCCCAAAAAAAATAAAAAAAAATGAAAAAGACTAAATAATTAAGATATCATTTAAACAGCTGCTGAACATGGATGGCTGAAATATCTCTTTTAAAAACGCGTCTCTTTCTTTCTTTCCTTAGTTTCTTAACTTTGTTAACTCTCTTTATTTAATGAAATGTTACAGTCTCACTTTTAAAATTCGTTACATTTATTATATCGGGTCGATATAGAAGCCATTAACCAAAAATAAATATTTAAAATTACAATTAATTAGGTGTAAATTAAAGACCCCCAAACCCTACCAAAATATAAAGAGAATTACTAAGACTGATACCGATTTATTGCAGTACAGTTTATTTATTGATAAACAACAGAATAGAAAAGAATTAAAGTCCCTGTAAACAAGTATACACTAATGTTTAAATGTCGACATGTACATCGTAACACAATCATTACGGTAAACTTAAACTAACTCCAGGATATGACTGCTATAGATATTGGCAATTCCCCGCTTCTCTATTTATACTTATCTAACATTTGATTCTCGTGAGGAAAAGTAAGTAACAATACAATGTAGAGATTATTTTTTTTTTACATAAACGAAAGCAAGTTCAGAAAGCAAGATGGTGCTGAGTGAATTGTACATGAATTCACTTTGACTTTAAATTGGGCATGAATTCACTTTGACTTTAAATTGGGCATGAATTCACTTTGACTTTAAATTGGGCATGAATTCACTTTGACTTTAAATTGTGCATGAATTCACTTTTGACTTTAAATTGGGCATGAATTCACTTTTGACTTTAAATTGGGCATGAATTCACTTTGACTTTAAATTGGGCATGAATTCACTTTGACTTTAAATTGGGCATGAGTTCACTTTGACTTTAAATTGTGCATGAATTCACTTTTGACTTTAAATTGGGCATGAATTCACTTTGACTTTAAATTGGGCATGAATTCACTTTGACTTTAAATTGGGCATGAATTCACTTTGACTTTAAATTGTGCATGAATTCACTTTTGACTTTAAATTGGGCATGAATTCACTTTTGACTTTAAATTGGGCATGAATTCACTTTGACTTTAAATTGTGCATGAATTCACTTTGACTTTAAATTGGGCATGAATTCACTTTGACTTTAAATTGGGCATGAATTCACTTTGACTTTAAATTGGGCATGAATTCACTTTGACTTTAAATTGTGCATGAATTCACTTTGACTTTAAATTGGGCATGAATTCACTTTGACTTTGGGGTTAACGATGTAAAGGGCTGGACAAGGGAGGGGGGGGGAGGCACGCCAAGGTCCTGCCCGATAAGGCGTTTCCCGTAATATAGGATACGGTCTCCGCCTTACATGCACTACACTTCTTTTCTACCCACCTGCAGAATCCCCCCCCCCCGGGATCATTATCGTGGTGGCTCGCTTGTATATCTGCACTGTCGCCCGGTAGCACAGACCCCAGACTTTAGGTCTGGACATCCAGGCACTTGGGCGGGTTTGAGCACATTGCTTCCTCCCCACCGAACTTCGGAGCCCCTCGGAAATGCAATGATACATCGAACGCGCAACAGGAACTGTCCCGATGCGGTAGCCCGCTGGTATGCTCTTAATGTGAACGTATCGGTGGTTTACACACATGGGTATAGAAGTGCTTTAAATATTCCGAAAATCACCAATAACTGAAAAAAAAGGAAAAATGGTGGGAGGGGAGGGGAGCTAACAGTGAGCGTTCAACCGTGACGTCTACTAGCTATGGCGATCTACTGGGGACAGTCCAGTATAACATTAAAAGAGACTATCCCTTTATAACTGAATCCGACGTATAGTTCTTGAGAACAAAATTTATATGTTGTGACTAAAATTCAGGCAACTAATGATTTGGAAATGGTGGTTTTCAAAGTTTAATTATTTGGAAATGCAGACAGTAAACATTATTTATATTAAAACAAGTAACCCGATAGTGTTATTAGCCTCCGTTATCAAATGTTAAACAACAGGTGGTGCGGACTCAATCCGTTAAGTCTTTAATTCATCCGTCAGTCCAATTATTAAACCCCTAGATCTACTGGGTGTCATTAAAAAATAAAGACTCCGTCCGACAAAACCTAAGCCCAGTCTGTTTGATTTCCCGAGTTATCGATTAGTTGCTCCTAGAACGGATGCAGGCCTTGTTATTTCAGTTCTAGGTGTGTGTATTTGCTTGTTCTTTTGTCCCCCTCTGCTTCCTTTTTTTTTTCTATTGGCTATTGTGGATTTCAAATCTCAAGTTGCGTAATCATTGTTTCAACATCTCCTGTCACGTGACTTCCGTTCAGTAACATTTGAATTTTAAAAGCATCAACAGTCAACAACCATAACAGCTGCTGCTGTTTGATGTTTTAAATACTGTAATACCCCGATTACTGCGTGGGGATATGTTCCGAGACCCCAGCAAAACGTGAAAAAAAACCTCGATGTCGGATTTAAGAGTTGTAAGATTAAGAGCTTAATAAACGTTTCTTAATTAGATCTACATTTCGTCAGCTTATTAACACGTTTATTTTACGATATAGATCTAGTATTTAGTCGTACATATGCATAAGAAAATGAAACAGCGCTGATGCTCGGTGATGCTGGTGATGCTCGGTGATTCTGGTGATGCTCGGTGATGCTGGTGATGCTCGGTGATTCTGGTGATGCTGGTGATGCTCGGTGATGCTGGTGATGCTCGGTGATTCTGGTGATGCTGGTGATGCTGGTGATGCTCGGTGATGCCGGTGATGCTCGGTGATTCTGGTGATGCTGGTGATGCTCGGTGATTCTGGTGATGCTGGTGATGCTCGGTGATTCTGGTGATGCTGGTGATGCTCGGTGATTCTGGTGATGCTGGTGATGCTCGGTGATGCTGGTGATGCTGGTGATGCTCGGTGATTCTGGTGATGCTGGTGATGCTCGGTGATTCTGGTGATGCTGGTGATGCTCGGTGATTCTGGTGATGTGATTAATAATACATGACTGACGGACTTAATCATCCTGGGTCCCCAGCCCCTATAGGACGTAATTATACACCTCTTGAACTTGGGTGTCTGACCCTCAGTAATGTCCAAGTGATGCCGACAGCCTTTGCCTCGCTTGAAAACGATCTCCTCCAAGTCTGCTTTGGTCTGATTTATGAAACCTATGATTTTCCACCTCATATACTTTTTATAATATTTCAATTGAAGCCATTGTAATAGGCTACATTTTTCTATATTTTTTTGTAAAGTTGGAATTTTTTTTATTGCAAACAAAAAAGGGAAAACACTTTCACAGTACTTATTGTATTATGGTTCTTTGTTATGTTTTTTTTTTGTCTATGTTTTTTTTTTTGTTGTTGTTGCTGAATTTTTGTACGGATTGTAAGAGATGGAGGTTGTGATTGCTTTCAACAAACGGTGGACTAGCTTAATAAAAAAAAAGTATCACTGTTTGGATATTAAATGATTAGAATTTAGTCTGCTCCTTGTTTTTAAATTATCCAAATCTTTACATTTCGTAAACAGTGCAGAGAAAATTGAATAATTTGCGGAGTGAGAAGGGAATTCGCATAACATATGAATAATTTGTTGACAGCTATATGTTAGCTGAAAGAAACAAAACTACAAAAAGCCAGTTGAGTGAACTGAATTTTACAAAGCTCTTGCTTCTTGACTTAGTTTCAAAGTATGGCACAACTACAACTTCTGTAGTGAATACACAGATTGCGCTAGAACGGCTACGTTGTCTAACAGCTGACAGATTTGACCAATGCTCACATATTTCTATGTTCAACTCACGTTCCGCAACACAACACAGAACTTGTCGCTCTACAACATTCACTCATTCAACTTCTGTAATAATAATACTACGCAGATACCTAAAGTTCTCCAGACTTTAAGAGTTCTCGAAAGCGGGTTGTTCTCCGATACAACTAACTAAACTGCGTTTCTGCTCTGGTATTTATATAACTTTCTCCCTAAAGACTTGGTGATAGTTTAAATGTTAAATGCCAATTCCAAGAATTTATCTAACTTTTACTAGGGTGGAAAAAAAATTATTAAAAGTTCTATGCACACAAATATTAGTTGGGATTTCTTACTCATATTAGGCCATGGACTTATTTAATTTAATTGTTAACTTCTAGACTGCTATAATATTTAGCTATGTATCAAAATGTATGGATTGGTTTATAATCACCTTGTCATTTCTGCTTCTCACTAAATTGGCAATTCAATTTTATATTCTTTTTTTTAACGATACTCTGGGACAAATAGTTTAAAACCGGAATGCTGTTCTTTTTTTTTAAATCGGGACGTCTGTTTAATCAGAGAAGCAATACGCACTATATTTATTTCATATATTGTAGTCTTATTGTAGGTAAATATTTATCTAAAGTGCTATTTCTAAAAATCTGTTGTTGTTTTTTAATCGGGACGTCTGTTTAATCAGAGAAGCAATACGCACTATATTTATTTCATATATTGTAGTCTAATTGTAGGTAAATATTTATCTAAAGTGCCATTTCTAAAAATCTGTTGTTTTTTTTCTTGTCTATCATCAGTTCAGGTTTTGTTGAATGACATTCTGGACAGAAGTGGATTCTTCTTAGAAAACCCAAACGTAAGTTATGTTTGTTTTTATGTTTGTTTGTTTGTGTTTTATAATGAACTTTTATCTTGTCCTTAAAACAAGTTATTTTAACATTTACCTTCGTTAAACATTTTATCCTACTGTTTTACTTTTATATTAGGTTGGTTGATGCGACATTTATTTGCTTGGTCATATGTTTGTAAAGTTTATAATTATTAATTAGTTATATATTTTTTAGCCTAGAAATTGTATCCGTGTTCTAACTTAGTTCTAAGTAGTTTGTTCCTCAATGTTAATTGCACTCTGAGCTTACGTTTGTCGGCAGCGCTATACTGTAATAATAATAATGTTTTTCACTAATTCATGGACAATGAAAACATTTTCCTTTACACCTAATTGTTTTTTTTTACTTTACACTGTACTTAGGATACTTTGTTATGTAAATATTGCCTCAATTAAATTGACACTTAACATCATTTTCCAATTCTGAACAAATAATTCTCTACGTGCCATTATCACTCGTTACAAACAAAAAACAAAATGAAGTTATAAATATACTGTACAAACCAATGAAATTTTGGCTCGTTACAAAAGAATTTCTGGGAATAATTAGAACAATAATCGCCGGAAATGGTGCTATATAGTCTATAGCAAAAAAAATGGTCAGGGGCTGGAAGGGTTAAGGTGTGCGGACAAGTCAGTCGGAACAAAATAAAAAAAACACTTTTTCGTGTGTTTTTTTTTATAACATATGGTAAATGTAAATCGCATTCGGACACTTTGTTATGAATAGCGCTATATAAATATGTAATATGTATGATGTAATTTGTAACTAAATGTGATTGAACCTACTCACAGACGTTTTTAGGCTCACACAATTTATAGTTACAAAAATGGGGAGAAAAAAAAGAATTAAAAATTGTTCATCGAATTTCAATGAATATCAAACCTTATAAAATACATAATTTTTCTAAAGTCCTAACCACTGGTGTTATTGAAAAGGTTTTATAAATAAATTAGAATAGCGAAACGCTGGAATGGCCGCAAGTATTTGGTTCGGATTCGGCAAATAGTACGCTGAAATAATCGGATCTCATACTGGGTGGAAAAATGGAAATCGTCTGCTCGGTTAGGCCCTACTTGAAAGGCACATTCGGGGCTGGATTAACCATTTAAAAAGCAAAATAAACACGTGTTTAGGGCATCAAGCGAAGGTGGTGGCAGGGGCACTATACAGATGGCAAGAGTTAACCACATTTACATGTCTCATGTTGTACAATCATGCAAATAGTGGATATTCGCATCGATCCGAACATTAATTAAACAAACATACGTAACGTATCAAAGACTTTGCAATTTATAAAATGGGAGAAAACTTTGAAAATCTACATTCATAGGAATTTTTTTTTAATTTCTATCTTACTCAAAGCGCACTTTCATCCAAATAAATGCCATATTTTAACGTTTATTATTGTTTATTTATGACATATATTATTATATAAAAAGGCACCAAAAGTTTAAACAAGCTTAGGGTTTCTAAGTGCCTAAAGCACTAAACAGGCCCTGCATACACTGATTATCGTGAAAAATGACTCCTCTCTTCCGAGTGTGGCAAATCACTGATCTAGATTCTTATCTTAGTTTTACAGACGTTCCTACTAGATAGAAGATTATTAAGTCCACTAGGTTCAAAACTCCTACAGGGCGACAGGGATAGAACACGCAACGTGTTGTTTGACAGTCCGGTGAACTAACCAGCCGGCTTATAGGCCTACTATTATTTAAAATTTTGGAATAAGTTAGTTTATTTGTATACGATGAAGACCGATTTTTTTAGTTCATTACAAGTACTAGATCTAATTCTTTTAACGGAATTGTTTTTATAAACCCTTAAAATGGCTTGTGTGTGATGATGAGTAATATTAGGCTTAAAGCAAGGATGCAGTTCTAACTGGATTACACTGACCTATACATGAATTTTTTTTTAAAGACTTCCTGATTGCTCAGACCTTTTCGGTAGTCAAGAGTCTTATTTCCACACCCTGAGGGCAATCAGTGATCTAAATATTATATATCATTGCGTGTTTGTATTTTATGGGGGTTTGTAATCATGCTTACAATTTGTTTTGTATTTAAAATAAACGTATTTAGTCTTATTATATTTTTATTTCGATGTATAGGCCTGCAACCATATTACCCTCCAGGCCTACCCTTTCCAAAACGAACAACACACACACACACACACACACACACACGCACACACACACACACAGGCCTAAAGATTTACAAACAAAGCCATAAATGCAATAGAATAAACACAATCCCATCTGATCCCATAATTTAAGGACAAAACTATAGCTGTCATGAAATGTGGCCAATCAAAAGACTTTGTTCGAGCTCTCAACGTCACCACACACACAACAAAAAGCCCGCCAAGAATGTTAAGATGGTATCGACCACCCGGCAACGAGTTCTCAGGCAGTGTCTAGCAGTCTAGCAGTAATCTTATCAGTGTTGGGTGTTAAGGGCGATAAGGGAGCCAGAAATGCCGACCAAGAATGTAATCCCATCAATTGAGCAACCATGGTTGTCGTGGGAGACCATTCAATCGGGCGTTGGTCGGTGTTCAGATATCACGACATTGCACAGTGTTCATCACAAAACATTATGCTTTGTATCCTTTTATTGCTTGAAAAAATGTCCATTATAAAACATTGTTGTGATATTAACATAATATAAAAGTATCCCGTCGGACCAAATTGATTCATAGGGCCGATTAGGTAGCGTTCACCAGTTTCTGTGGCCATGGCATCCTAAAGAGGATTGAAGATATTGTTACGCCCCATGTTTTTCTGTCTTCCGGCTAGGGTCTGGTTTACTATGAAACAATAGGCCTACACTCAAGCTACTCGATGCACGTTTAATGAATTTAATACTTGAACTTATTTTACAATGATGAATCTACGGGACTGGTTGATAAGAAATAGATTCTTTAACACTCTGCTAAATAACAACCACATATTACACCTATTACACCCCTGCGTGCTCAATATAGGTTTTTGGTGCAGAAAGTGCGAAAACAAGATTTTCCCGAAGTTGTCAGAATGCGAAGCGAAATGTCTACTCGAAATATATAGATCTAGAGTCTAGAGACTACGAGAACATATAGATTTCTGTTTGCAATCACAAATAATCTCTACGCCATAGTTTAAAAAACCCTCGAAATGAATCATCGATATAATTCTTAAACACATATGACATACGCATAATATAACAATAATTTTCATAACAACTTGTTCTGATATCATTTAATTATAATAAATGTCAACCAAATAAATCCTTATGAATTAAAAATTCTTTAATTTGTTTTTCATTTTACATTTTATGGGAATAGGCATATAGTACTAAGAAAAAGGTCTTTAGTTTACATAGCAACAGCATACATATTATGATGGCTTTTTTTTCCGCATGTACATTGCTTATCTCCCTTCCCCTTAAAAAATTAGAAGGACCGTTAGACTTTTAAGCCGGGTAACTTAGGGCTGTAATCTCAATCTAGTATCGAATTCTCCACAGGTTGCATGATTCAAGTGTAGTCAAATTTATCTATATATATATAAAGATTGTGTTTGTGTCCCCACGGATCCCCATTGGTCATTTTGAAAACACGTGAGTTTGTATCACTGACCTATTTAGGCCTAGGCCTATATACAGTATAATAATTTTTCACATCGGACATGTGTCTTCGCTAGCTCAGTGGTTAACGTAGCGGACTGCTATGCGGGCGACCTGGGTTTGATTCTCCAGTTATACTATACCTTTTTTTTCTATAAAAAAAAATCACATTTTTAAAAACAAAAGACATTGTAAATCTACGGGCAATTTAGATTTTTGTTAAATAAAAATACTTGCCTATTTTTTTTACCCAATTACAATATTAAAGATTTATTTTAAATTTCTTTCCTAAAAGTCTTCAGTAAAAAAATAATAATTTAAAGATTAGATTCAGAGCTTTCTTTTAATTGTAGTTTATAAAATTATATCTGCACCTTATACACTCCTGTTTTTTTTTCACCCGGGCAACGCCGGGCAATGTAGCTTGTATTATATAAAGATTTATCCAAGTCACCTGTCGCTGATTGTGGATAAAAGTGCCGAATAATTTAAAAACAAAAAAATGTCAGTGTTATATGAAGACAGGTTACGGCTTGAAGACGTAACAATAAATATCGATAGACTTCTTATATACATTGACCCGCCTCTGAAGGAAGTCCATCCTGAGAAATGGCGATACATCTGATGCAGCATTTATTAATCGAGCCCCGTCTTCCTGTTTATTTATATATGTATTTCCTGGCAGTCAAAGAAAAGATCAATACTACCAACTGAAATCAATAGCGATTCTAGTTTTTGGCTCTTGAACTGGTACTTCTGTTTGATGGTAACCCTGCCCCCAACCACCCACCCCCTTCTTTTCCTTCTCAGGTCACACCTTTTATTCTGCCACGCCTCACATTCATGACGCTGTCAGGAGCTTTAAGTGAAATGCATTAGCTCAATCAGAACTTATTATGGACATAACAGAAGCCATACATGTAAAAGCTGCACTTGAAAACGCGAAACTCTTTGTGATTTTGAGTGTTTAATTAACTTAGATATCAGATTCCAGTTTAACTTGCACAAACTTACTCCCAATGTAGGCTACGAAGTAAAAGACATCTTCTATCTATAATATTATATTATTATTTTATTTTACCATTTTCTTTACAAACTCACAAACTCTTTTTTTTTCAATAGAGTTTTAATAATGTTGTAAAGAACAAAATATGACCAATTGAGCAATGAATGTCAATATCAAAATTATTTAACACCACGCCAAAATATGTTGCTTTTAAAAAAGAAAAAGTTAATTTAAAAACAAAATTCCAGATATTTTCTAAGTAATTACATTGTTGCGTGTTAATTTAAATTAAATAATCTTACATTGTTTTCTTAAATCTTCTTAGTGTTAACTGGGTGTGGTTAGTGTGTGTATTAGGGGGAGGGAAACGGTGGGGTTGATTGTGCTAAAGCTGATTCAGTGTAGCACATCTATTTAAACCAGATTACTCATCTCACACACGCGCGCGCACATAATGCTCATGCTGGCGTGCTTTTTTTGGGGGGTGGGGGTGGGAAGAGGGGGGGGGGGTTACTTCTTGTTTTTTTTATATTGTGGGGGAGGGGTGGGGGAGGTGGAACCATGTATTAAATTATAGGCCTACCTATGGTCATTAGACAGCGCTCAATTACTCGTGTCTTCATTCAAATATAACCGACCAATTGACACAAAAATATTTAATGGCAAAATGGAGATGCGACTGGGGGTCATTATTAAAGTTCTCCACACCCAGGTTAACCATTTAATTTCATGTTTTTAATCATTTTAAAAAGAAAAAATACTTTTTCCTTCCCATAAAACCAGATTTTTTTTTTAAACTTCAATCCATCTCGTAGTTTGAGCTAAAAATGCTATAAGAAAAACTGGTACAACTTGTCCCAATGGACGATTTAATCCAGTCTGCAGAGAAAATGAAAAAAAAAATTCTAGATAAATAAAAATCCAGCGGTAGAATCGTTAACATTCACAGATAAACTGCAAGATATTTTCCTATTGTCCCGTGTCGGAAGAAACAAAAAAGAAAAGAAAAAACTTTGTTGTATATTAGAGTATATATTATGTATTGTGGTTAATCTTCCAATTGTCAAAATAACTATCACAGACATCTTTAGCAAAGTTGAGTGAAATCTGGAAGAAAAACAAAAGAGTACGGAGTGTAGCGTCAATTTTATTAGTGCATGAACTTTCTATCGCGTTGTTAGGAATAATTAACTTGATTTTAAAAAAAACTGTTTTTTTTCTGACCTCGTATTTAATGTTTGGACATTTCCTCGCATTTGTTATTATTATATTTTTCTAAAAGAAACCCTAATCGTGTTGATTGTCATAAAACCGGAACCGAACTCAAAGAAGCGTGTCACGTCTGATGTGTCCTTTCAGGATGAAACAGCCGCCCCATACAAGTGCACGCGAAGAAACGGACATACCTGTTCTATTTTTAGCACAAGCTGCTTTGTTGTTATTTTTAATCCTACTCACCGGGCATGTTGTAACGAATAGAGCCCATATTAATGCTTGCATTACGGTGTACACTACGATTGGCAACCCACTGACCCATTACTTGTAGATAATTATTTTGGTTTAATGCTCATTCCTCACGTTGTCTGAAATTAACTCGTTCCGTGCACCATTATTTTCACACTAGCAGAATCCACAAGATATACGAGTTGTCTGCACTCTAATGTGAACATTTTCTTACCAAAAATGTATGTAAATGTTTTCTAACAAGTTATTCCAAACTATTTCACGATTGAAACTTCCCGCAACCGCTTCCGTTGACGTTAATATTAATACAAGATATTTCTTGTAGGCTACGTACTTTTTGTGTATTTATTGCATCTGTCAGGGTTCACTTGTCGTTGAAGACTTGTTATGTGATGCTAACATGGTTGGTCACACCTTCCTTACCTTAATTCAATAGCCCCAACCAGAGAATATGAACGTTTTTTGAATACATATACATTTTTGTTCTACGACATAAGGATTCTACATAAATATACTTCTCATTCTACAAGTTTCATCTTGTAATAAATACAAGTATTTTGTTTTCAACTATTAAAACCAAATTGATCAATTTCCTAAACAGAAACTTTTTGTCCACGTTTATAAATTTTTTACATAATACGATACTTCATTGTTAACTTTTCGATAGTAAAGTAATTTAGAAAGAAAATTGATTACACTTGTAAATTAGTATAAAAGCAATGTACACAAATAACTATTGAACGCAGGAATACAATGGATACAAAAATACGCGAGACGCGAAAGTCAATTTCAGAGACCATTCTTTTTTTTCGTCTTCAGCTCCGTGATTTAGAAAGCCTTGTGTCTATTATCCTGTACGAACATCAGAGCAGAAAATTCCAGCGCAGGACGCCTGTTCCAGGCGAAGAACTGGACAGGGATTGCCAGGAAGTGGAGGAGGCACTGCTGAAGATCAAGACGAAGGTTCTGTCGGTGATCGCCAAAGAGAGGATAAAAAACAACGCGCCGTCCATCGAGTATCTCCTTCCGGAGCACATCCGGAACAAGGACGAGACGAAAGGCAAAACTCCGGTCTACATGTGGGTCAACCATTTCAAAACAACGTGAGTTATAACATGACTGACTTATTTCCTTAAATTCCATGTAGAAAAAAAGGGCCTCTTTAACCTGACAGTAAATAATATAAAAAAAAACAATCAATATTTTTAGACAAGTAGCTTAGCCTTAGAAACGATTCTTGTCTAACAAAGTTTTAAGACACCAAATAAAAAAAACGATAACATTTTTTTTAAATCTAGTTGTTAATTTTCATCTAGATCTTGAGTTGTGAAATTAAACTCCATTATTTGAGAGTTCGATCACATTTTTTTTTTCATTGCGTCATTTGTTTTTCTCTATAATATTATTATGTCGTCAGGCTGGAAGAAATGACGTCACAGCTGAAGGCGGACGAGTTCATGGAAATAGAATCAGGCCTCGACATCTCAGAAGAAACCAGTAAAGTGTTCAAGATTGACGAGCAGTGCTCCGACCTGATAGTCTGTCCGCCAAACTTCCAGTTTTTTTTTAAAGAATCAGAATACGTCAACTCTGGTTCCTTGGTACTTCAGGCAAGTTAAATTGTTTTTATTCTCTGTTTACTTTGTAAGTGTTGTTGTTTTAAATTGTTTTTATTCTCTGTTTACTTTGTAAGTGTTGTTGTTTTAAATGGAAAGAAATTAAGAAGACTACAAACACACATTCTAAAAACAACAAAAAGAAAATATTTTACAGGACTTTTCCTTCTATGTATGGTACTTGGTGGCCGAGCTGGCAGCGCGTTCGGCTGGCGTACCAAAGGTCCTGGTTCGAATCCTGGAGAAGGCTTAGGGATTTGTTCTCGGGTCTACAGGGTGTACCTGGGTCTACCCAGCCCTGATGGGTACCTGACTTTAGTTGGGGTAAAGCAAAAGCGGCTGGGCATTGTGCTGGCCACACAGTCCCCTAATATGGAGAGTAAGCCGTGGCCACAGAAACTGGTGAACGCTGCCACAACGGCCCTATGGACCAGTTTAGTCCGACAGAATTAGGCCTACTTTACTTACTTCCTATATCCATTGAATAAATATACGTTTTAATATAGGCTACTTTTCCGTCAGGATTAGGCCTACTTTACTTACTTCCTTTATCCATTGAATAAATATACGTTTTAATATAGGCTACTTTTCCCAACTACCGGATATCTAATATCTATTTTGGAAATAAAACCTTTCTTTAAGTCTATAGATACTGAAATGAGACTGCATTGTCTGTGCACTATGAATGTATAAAGAATTATATAATATATTTTTGCATGCAGGACAAGTCTAGCTGTCTGGCACCACAGTCAGTCCAGTACTTGATGGGGCTCGACCAGGATGTGATACACGTGAACGTCGGCACCGGCATGACCACCGCCCACTTAGCAAGTCTTCTGCGCAAGAAGTCGCCAAACTGCCACACGTTTGGCTTCGGCAACGACGGACCAGAGAAGATGAAGAAAGCCATAAAAAATTTAGAGTTTCTGGGAATCAAGAGTATCTTTTTATGACGTTTGGTGTCTCAATAAAATGGAGGGTACTGGTAGGACTGTTTGGACCAGGGATCTGCAACCTTTTGATAATAGTGTGCCAAAGTAAGATTTCTCATTCATTCATCGTGCCAAAAGCCTAAAAGTCATTCTGTAGCACTCAATTTCTTGTAGAAGAAACTTAAGAGAAACTAGAAGAGACTTTTAAGGCCTCTTCTGCGTGACATTAAAAATCCATCATCGGCTAACTTTGGCACGCGTGCCGTAGGTTGCCGACCTTTGGTATGGGCGGTCCCACAGTCGTAATCGTAAACACAGAAGGTGGAAAAACAATCATTAAGCATTACCGTATAACCTTTTTTCCTTTAACTTTTATATTATATATACCCAAACCCGCCGATAACAATAAAGAGGCAGCAAATGGTGGCGTGGTCTTTTTTTGTAAAGGTCTTGACAAGACAAAATCAAGTTGGATTACATTAAAATTCTGGGGGATCTAGCCGTTCATATTGTGTGAGGTCATGGGCGGTTTCCAAAGGTTTAAAAAAAAAAAACTGTCGCCTCTCCTCCTCCTCCTCCCCCCCCCCCCCCACTTCTTTGACATATGAAAGTGCACTTGAAAGCCTAATTGAAAAGGGAACTCATTTAATTATGTGTTACAAAATCATTGATGTAAAAAAAAAGGAGGGGGGGGGGGGAATGTGAACACGCACTAGTCATTGATTGTTTTGTACTGTTTTATATTGATTTGTCTTTCTGTTGAATTTAATTGTAAACCAGAAATCTTACAGCAATGACAATGGTCTTTACATTTTTATTGCTAAAATTGGGGTTTGTGAGGAAAAGAGTCCAATAGGCAAAAGGCTACTTTAACGAAATAAACATTTCCTTAACAAGTAAAATAATAGATGTCCGACTTTTGTGGGATCGCTTTGTGGACGTTGACCCCGAGGACACGAGGTTCAGGAATGTCAAGGTGATTTTAATTTCTGCCAACTGCAGTAAGTCAGCCATAACCAGCCCTGTCCAGTTTATCGTCAGCGAAGGGGAAGGTCAGTTTTATTTCCTTTTCCTTTTTTTTTAAACTTTTCTTGCTTTGTACCCTGAACTTTTGTTCTTCGAACTCTTTTGTCTATATCTACATATGCCTATTTTGAACTTTCCTTGTTGTGTACTCTAAGCCAGGGGTCGGCAATCTTTTGATAATAGTGTGCCAAAGTAGGATTTCTAATTCATTCTGCGTGCCAACAGCCTAAAAGTCAACCCACTCTTTTCTTGTAAAAGTGACTCTAATTGTCTTTATCGGAGCCTTTCGCGTGCCATTGAAAATGCCTCGGCGTTACAATTCTGGCACGCGTGCCGTGGGTTGCCGACCACTGCTCTAAGCCTTCTTTGAACGTTTTGAATAGGCCTAAAGCTACGTATGCAGTGTCTGATAAACCATTGGGCAGAAGAAGCGCGTGCTAAGGGTATCAAAGGGGACGGGGCTCTAAATTTTAAACCATATTATCAGATAATTTAGCATAAATGTGCCCCTGACCAATATGCTGCAATAGTACATGCATGGATACAGCAGAACCATATTATGCCTAATCCTCAACGGATCTCAAACCTGATATTATATGTTTTTAAAACATACAGATAATAATATAAGCAATAAGAACAAGACCAACGAATGCAGATGTAACTTTGTACATAATCTGTACTACGTAAGTAAAAATAAAAACCCATAGGGCCTACCTCAAGAAAAACATAAACTTCATTGTGGTAGTATAGATTATTATATATATAAAATTGGACGTGTGTGAGTGTGTGTCGATTTCGATGACGACACGTGCCTATTTTAACTTTCGCGATATTTGTGTTCACACACGTGTATTCCGTATTATAGTGGTTAGAATCGCGGCCTGGCACCCAGGTGGCCTGGGTTCGATTCTCCTTAGGGTATTTATTTTTGTAATAAATATGTAAGCTAATTGTTACCCTGTGCAACGCCAGGCAATATATAACTAGTAATATATTATGAAATAGGCCTATACATTGTAGACATTGGCTTTCATAAATTACTAACTGTAAGGGTCACAAACTTCTCAGCTGAGCATTCATTTTCTTAGTTGAAGTATATTTCAAATCCCATCCAGAAAAGAACTATACGTATTGGAGCAGGATTTGTGTATGTCTACATAAAATTAGTTGAGAAAATATGACCAAGAACTTATATATTTAAGAAAATGTGGAAGCATAATCTAGGTCTACAATAATTTTATGTTTTTGTTTTTTTATATTATTTGCTTAATTATGTATAATATAGTCTAAAGGGGCGGGGGCACCAACTATTTTTTTAAGTGCTTAGGACCTCTGAACTCGTTACATTCAGTCCCGTAGGTAGACATGTATTGTAACTTTTACCTATCCACGCAGACATGAAAGTACTGGGCGAGCTGTCCAAGTCAGAATCGAATTCGGCCCACATTGGAGTCCTTAAACAAGAACACGAGCAGGTGTTGAAACACGCTTTAAAGTGTGAGTAATAATTATCTTTACTTTCTCTTTTAAGTTCAAATGAAAGTTTGAAACTTAATATCTGTATTGTTATAAATAATTTCGTTAAGCTAAATATGCGATATAAGCTTCTTGCCTATATTGTTTTAGCCGAAGTTAAAATTAGTACCTTGTTCTAATATAATCACATGTTACAATAAGATAATTAGTCCCTTTACTCCTTATACGATGTCCTCCTTTGATTCTCTGTCTTCCTCCCCCTCTCTCTCTCTCTCTCTCTCTTTCACACACTTTTACCTTTCTTCCCCATGCACTCTATAAATAATTATAAAGCCCATGCTTGCTTTATATCGCTCTCTTTCTCTCTTTCTTTTTTCCCCTCCTTTCTCTTTTCAGCTCCTTTTTTTCTCCTGACAAATTCAAACTAGTCTATGTTGTTGTTGTTTTTCTGCCCTAACTCTTAGCTTTTTTTTCCCTGTCACATTTTGAGTCACACTTTTTTCTAAACATGTTACATTCAATTAAAAACATTCAAAACGGACGTTCCGTCAATTTATAAACAACTTAAAATACAAAAGTGTACATGTTTATGCAAAATAATTTGGGCCTATAATCTCGTTGCCGACTTTCCACTTCAGTTCCTGACCGGTGGTAAAAACAAATTGCTTCCTACTCAGCGAGGTATTTGCTAATGATTTCATCGAAATAAACTGCGAAATAAATAAAGGAGACCTGTCAATGGTATTTCTAAAATATATGTGCTTTCCCACCATATAAAATGCCATCACCCTTGCACCATATGTTGGCCTGTTAAGCTTATATTAAATCAAAGACTATAATAAGATGGACCGCTGGCTCTATTTTTAGAGTTCATATAATGTTCTTTTCCGTGCGCATCCAAAAACACTGTCTTAAATTACTTCTACGCTCCTACGTTTGCCTAAATGTTTCCGCTGTATACAACTTTCGATTTCAATTTTTCATTGAGAAAATCATAGCGATCAAATAAAACGGAAGTGCACAGTACAAAAGGGAATTGGGAATTCCGAAAATAAGTCATTCGAGTCATCAAAAAGCAGAAATATTATTTCAAGCAGTCCATCTTATTACAGTCTTTGATTAAATCAAATATGTCATTAGAATGTCCTATCAATGTATATTTATTATGTAATGTTAATACAAATGTTTAAAATCTATCACACTATCAGTTCCCAAAGTCCAGGCTGTTGTATACACCACGCGCTCCAGATACGAGGCTGAGAACGAGTCTGTGGTGACCAAAGTCCTGGAGTACGTCAACGCCATCTCCAACAACAACAACAAGAAGGCTCCGTTTAAAGTAAGTAATAAGTCTTGAATGTAACTAGCCTAGTCTTAGAGCCATAGTGATCATCAAAGGTCCTGTTTTAAACTCTGATCAAGATAGAAACTGTATGCAGTGTCCTGAGAACATTTATGTGTTAATTGTACAATAATGAGAAGGCTTATTTAGAGCTATATCATAACATTATTTTATATATTACAGACGTTCCTTCTATGAAGACGATCATTGCGTCCTACGCTCATCCATCCGTGGTCTGAGTCTAGTCTTGAACTTTTATTAGTGTTATAAATGATGTTTTGTTACTGGTTTTCCTTGTTTGTTAATGCAACCCATTCTGTGCTCGGATGCCACTCGGGAAAAAAAGAGTACTTATATGCATTTTGGTAGTTATATCGAAAGCGTCGGAAACATGTGTTGGCCACATCAATACACACTGTTTCTTGTTGAAAACTAGTTTAGATTAAGCTTGTATCTTTATATAATTGGCAGATGAAAACATTGATTTACAAAAGTAACAACTCCCTGTCTCTGTGTTTGTTTACACAGTGCTAGCCAAATATTACTGAAGATTCAAATTCAATCCTTTAGATTCCCCTGTGACAGCAAAGAGTTATGCCCCTATTCTTCAGTCTTTGTAATGGGCAAATGACCTGAGTCTCTCTTTTGACTAACATTTGTTAAACAGTAAAACGTGTGTACAAAAATAATTACATACCGTCTAATTCTGATAAATTGGTTGAATGATTTCACATTTAGTCAATAATGTTTCTAAATACATGTTTTTTTAAAACAAAGTCAGTTGATGGTAGATAGATGTGTGGACTTCATTGAAACTAAGTCTATGTGTAGGAATAACATACGTAAATACTTTCCTTTTAAAGATTGAAATGGAGTTGGTTGGCTGAACAAACCAGGAAAACCAGTAACTTAACATCATTTAAAACATTAATAAAGATTTAAGACTAGACTCGGACCACGGATGAACGTAGGGCACAATGATCTTCTTTATAGAAGGAGCGTATGTAATATATAAGATAAGATGCTCATTAAAATTCCTAACTGGTTTTGTAACCCACAGACATTCAATTTGCATGTGTTGTCGTTTCTTTAACACAATAGTAAAAAAAATATATATATGCAAATAGTTTCTAATGCAAACGTTAATTATTTATTTTTACTTAGGTAACTCCCCCTGTGTTGCCATTTTCTGGTGATGAGATAGATTCAGACAGTAGCGGAATTCAAGGTAGATACGTTCGCTTTCTTCCTACCTCCAAATCTAATGGATGTTTTGTGGCCATTCTCTCAAGGGAGGTAAGACATTTTTACCCACCATTTATACATATTAATTAAAAGAAAACGCTAAAGTAATGTCTCTAGCTTACTATGTCGCATCACTAGCATCATAGTCATTTCATAGATATAGGATAGGCCCTCATGTATATTTTAGAATTGACAGCACAATTTGAGACACATGTACAATTAGTTTATTGAACTTTACGCGGGACAATTTGAAATGCTGTACCGGTACTAGACCTAGCTTTTAAACAATTTTTTTAGGCAAAGCCTTTTCGTAAAACGTTTTCATCAATGAAAGAAAAAAGCTTGATTATAGGCATATATAAATATAATTAAATTGTGACGGTACACACCGGTACGGCGTACCGGCACCTTTTTCAATGTGGGGAAAAAATTATTACTTTTCTTGAATTTTAACGTTTATTATTAATTTATTATATTATTAATTTGTTAAAATTGAATTATTTTAAAATTGCGCGCAATAAGAATTAAAATATAAAATGCGAAACTGCTTTAAAAGTTAGGCAATCCATCACTGTGTACCGGCACCTATTTTTTTTACAAAAAAATGCACTGATTAAATATAATATATTTGTGTGGGGGGGTGTATTATAGGAATATAATATACTATTAATGATATGATATTGTAGTATAAATAAATACGCATAGGGCATACACACACTGTTCATTAGCAGGTCATGATAGGTCTATTTTAGAGCCAAATCTAGGCTGAACAATGCTAGCTTTTTTTCTTACAGTCTATGAAGTTCTTTACAAAAGATTACTGCTTTTTACGGCCTATGGTTTTTTTTTTTGTTGTATTATATTCAAACAGGCATCTGAATATTTTACTTGACATTCTGAATATTAAAGGTAGAGTTAGTTTAATGATTATGTATTTACTTTCCGCTTTCTGATGTATTTACTTTCTTACAGCCCCAGGATCCGAAAGAAGTTGCCAGGTTGGCAATAGCCAGGGCTAAATCTAAAGGCATGCTTGGCAAGTCCCCGCCTGGGGATGAAGTTAACGGCGAAGAGGAGGATGACATCCCCACTGAAGGCAAACGGTCCGCATCTCCTTACAAGAAGCTGAAAGGCAGGCGTTCCTCGCCGGACTCTCACGGCTTGAAGAACAAGGTGGCAAGTCAGAAGACTGCCGCCGCAATAGGCGCCAGGTTATACCAGGCCGGCGTGCTAAATAAAATGCAACAGGCCAAACTCCAGCCTCATAAACCTGAACATGTGAAGGTTGTCAAACACCCTGCACCTTTCAGGTGATTTAAAATCTTTTGAGTGTTTAATGGTCGTTATCACAATAACCCTTGCTAAATCTAAGTGCAAGTTTGAGACCCAAGAAACGTATTTTTTTAAGGGGAGATAATAATCAAAGTGGTTTAAAAACATTAATACCAGTTATACTTTATACTTCTGGAATAAAAAATTCACTGAAGGGAAATTTTTTTTTATGATTATAAAAAATCAATATTCTTTTTATTGAACCGCTAACGTTTATTGTATATTTTAATTTGTATTTATTTATGCATGTTAAAAGTATTTACATTTTTAATCCCAATGAGCATTGGGTCTGTCTTCATCAACAACAATCAATTACCATTGTCTTATATTTTTTTAACCATAAATATTATGGTATATTATTGTTTAAATATGTTAGTGAAACTTGCTGAAGACACTCCCATATAAATCACTGGTGTTCTGTTGTAGCTTTTTGAGATTTGTCTAGTGCATTTATCACTTTCAAAAAATGTTTCACATTTTTTAAAAATGTTTAATAAACTATTGATTTACTGTTAATTTTATTTCAAAATGTTGCATAATTCCAATGATTGGCAGCTGTTACATTTAATAGTGAAACAGCTTTCACCCTCAAAATTTCAAATGTTTAATCAATTAATTTCTTTAGTCTATAAATATAAATTTTCCTGTATGAAACAGAGGCCTGTTGGTTTAGGTAACATGCTTTTTCACTGACAGAACTGCACATTGGAAGCCATTTTTATTTAACTTCATAATTGTCCATGAGCTTAAAGTTCTGAAAAAAAAATCTTTAATTTAAAAAAAAGTGGATTTTTAAAGTACCTTACTTAAGGCTGTTGGGGGGAGGGTGTTGTGACCCTATTTTTCTTTTTTTTTTCAAACGGATTTAATTTCAGTTATGTTTTTTTTTCATGAGATCTGAATCTATTTAACTAGAAAAATGTTTGTTGTGCCAAAATCTATTTCTATATTTCACTTTTTTTTCAATGTTTGTCTTTCAACATTTTCATTAGTAATTTACCCGTTAAAAAAGAAGGTCATGTTAGCTTGTGTATAATCAAACATATTTTTCTATGTATTTAGCTACTAAGAGTAATATTTTCACTGTGATAAAAATGATGATGTTTGATCATCATTTAATGTGTGCATCATTTTTTCATTGGTACACTTTGATGTAAATGTGTTGATTCTAATAGAGAAATTTGTTATATTAACTGTAGAATTGATTGGGCCGTTTTCACTGTAAAATCTTGCATTGGAAGAATAACTGTAACAGAGAAATTTGAAAACCAATTATAAGCTTTTAAAACTGATAAGTTATGGATCTTGTTGAAACTGATAAGTTATGGCCCTTGTAAAACAATTTAGAACTTAGAGCATAACCATGATTTCTGAGCTGTAACGTATTTTGAGGCCCTAAACAAGACATGTATAGCTTTTTATTGACAATTATTATTTCATTAAGCTAGTAAGACTTGTATCTCCTGATATGAATCTGTTGTTTACTATAAGCTTTTGACCAGCATTAATTACATTATGAATGTTCTCTTTGTAAATAGTTCTTCATGCTCATTTTAAAGTATTTAACAATCTTAACAATGTGTATGCCTTATATTTGAAATAGTGAGGCTGTTGAAGCTTAGACACATCCAGGGTAAGACAGAAATCACATGTTAATTGAGTTGTTGTTGTTTTTTATCACTTGAAAGTTATTCACACACAGAAAAAAATATCCAAAAAAAAAATGAATCTCTTACACTTGTATAATAGAATTGTTTTTGTTATGGTTTTATTTATGTAACTTTTCTTTCAACAGCCTTTTATTTTATTCAACATTTTTTCAAATGTTAATGCTTACATGTTGTTTTTATTTTTCAGTTTGCTCATTGACCACTTCACTTTCAAATGTCACAATTTTTTAATTCAAAAATATTGTTTAAATTGTTCACTTTTGTTTAAGTCATTTTACTTCTATTGTATTATTTCACATAGAACATAAAAAGAGTGTTCTATTTGGCTATATATAAACTACATCACAAATACTTCATTAATTTGTACTGCTATAGAAGTGGCTCTCACCTGATTTCGAGTTGTTCATTTGTATCTATTAAATTTAGCATCCCAAAATCTGATTGATAAAGTTGTTTTGATAAAAGTAATCTTTCATACATTTTAGCAATACAATGAAAAGAGTATTTATTAAGCTGAATACCTATGAATTTAAAAAAAATGTAAAGAAATTCGTAGTAGTGAAATTAAGATAAGGATTTTATTTCATTCCTTTTTTTTCTTATAAGTAGCCTACAAATTATCTCAGTATTAAATAAACAATACAATTTTTTTTTTACAATTTTAGAATCTGAAAAATGTGAATCTTACAATCTTAAGTACAGAATTCAGCAGTCGTAAACCAGTAATTCATTAATTAGGGTCAGAAAACTAATTATTTAATGCAAATTAATTTCATGAAATGTGTTGATAGCAAGAAGTACGGTTATTGATGATCATAGAATAATTTCTTTGCATTTATTCCAAGGGGTAAGTATTTCAATACTTTATTTTCTTAGTACAAGAGTAAATTTTAAAGGAACAGACTATTATTTTAATATTGTAATCTAATGGTGATGATTTAAAAATTTCCAAATGCTATTTCAAGTACATTTCAACATGATCATTCAATGGAAAAATGTAGCCTACTAAAAATATTTAATGATATTGAAAAAAGTGATATATCTCTTGAACATAATGATCTTATTGACAGAGACAAAATTTAACGCTTTAGCTAGTAGATTTTATAATTCATGTATCAAGTTGTCAAGTCTCATTTTTTGTTGAAGTGAAGTTGCCTATACATTCTAAAGCTCATGGAATGTGTACTTATAAGTTGTGTTCTTGTTTTATAATTTTCCTGCTTCTCTCTCTTTTACAGATTGTAATGCACTTACCTATGTATCAAGCTATCAACTTCTGAGAATTTCCAAAGTTTTGTGAAAAGAGAAAGAATAAGTCATTAAAAGAATAAATGCTTTGTTCTTTATTTTATGATAATATCGCTTTTATAACAGCAGGATAGCTCTCATTCTAAGATCCACACTTAATTTTTTAAACTTTAATAAACGTAAGACCTAAAAAGAATTCAGCTGTAATCACTGACCTACATCCAAATTTTTCATTGTAAAATCATTGAAATTTACACAGTTATCTAACTTTATTAGCTGACTCTTAAAACCAAACAAGTTTTTGTTGATATTATATAATTCATAATGAATTGTGTAAAATTACTATACCATAATAATTCTACAATAAATGTCTCAATATTAAAGATATATATTATTATACATCATTGTATTGTTCTTTATTTTTAAAATATTATTAATTACAATAAAAACCAAGACCAAATGGTTGCATGTTTTGAGCGCAAAATAAAACGAGAACGAGAAATCTTAAAAAGTGATAATAATATATTTTGAAGCCTATTACCGGATATATATATATATATATAGGCTGCTGTTTTATTTTAAATGCTGAATACAGTAGTCTATGTTTTTTTGTCTCAATACTAGCCAACTGCTCTGTACAGAAATAATTATTGAATAAAACAACATTTTAGGCTATAAAACTGTTGAGTATTTCTTGATTGCGTCTTTGTTTTGTTGTGTTAACTCTAAACAATGTTGTATAATATTCAATACTAGACCTATGACTTTTTCTTTAAGCGTAAAAAATGTGTTAACATTTTAACGCTTGCCTTTTAAGTTTTAAGACTTTCCTTCTAGATTCTAAATAGACGATTATTACGTCCCCTAGACCCAAAAAACTAATGCAGGGCAGGGATTGGTCGGCGACAGGGCTATAACCCGGGCCGTTCTGTTGACGGTCCGGTGAACTATTGGTAGATTTGGTGCGACCTATCTTAGATCGGATGTTGCAACCGTGGATGTACTCACTTGTATATAAGGACTAGACTAGACCATCCAATTTTTTCTCTATCCAGACTTTCGACTGTACGGTTTCGTCACCAGATCAAGCGACACTTTACTCTTATTAGCCAGTGATGATTTCCCATTTTTCGTATAGGCATAGGGCCTATTTGTTAATGGATGTTTTTTTTTTACGTCTGATGTAAACATTGTAATTTGCATAATTCATATTGTTAAAATTGTAGTCTACACTTTATTTCAAAACCTTGAAATTATTTTAATCCAGGACTAGCGTATAAAAGCGGATAAGCGTAGGATGCAATAATCTTCTTTTCAGAAAGAGCGTCTGCAATATATACGATAAAAAAACGTGTACGAAGACAGAAGCCAAAAAAAATCTTAAAATTGAAATTTATTGTTGCTAATAGGACCATAGATATCTATGATAGGACCTACACATTTGTATTAGGCCTGCGACATATTCATAGACCAATAAACTTGAATATAATTTTCTCTGAAATAGTTTCGTATTTTCATTTAGGTCATATTATGTTTTTTTAAATTAACTAAATATCGTGCCAGGGTTAAAAGTTTCATAGCCGTCATGCTTTTGATTGTATAGGCTAAGTCGGTGATTTGTGGACGCATCGGAGCACATACAAGCTCCGGTATAGGAAACTGTACACCCTAAAGGTCACACTATCCCATCATCGCTGTAATATTAATTAATTAATTTTTCAATGCACATTTAGGCCTAAGGGGCCGTCCTTAAAGTAGCTACGTCACGCTCCAGGGGGAGGAAGGGGTCTAAGAAAGTGTGACAGGGGGAGGGGGGTCAGGCCATGTGTGACGTCACACATTGATTTATTATTTATTTTATTTCTAATTTTTTTATTTTTTTTAAAGTAGAATTTAATAGCTTTAAAAATAATTTTCCTTCGAGATTCTTTCCTCCTCCTATCCCAATCAACCAAACAACTGATGGACTCAAGGCATCAGAAAGAGCAGATGCAGATTCTCTTAACCCTTTCCGGGCCACTGGTACTTATAAGTCAAGCTAAATTAAAGGCATTTTATTCAGGTCGGGTAACTCTGGAAATGTTAATTCTCATTGTTATTAATAGAGTGACGTTCCTTGCAGACTTCCGGCCTTGTCATTTGCCATTTTACATATCGTGTTACTTTTTAAAGAAATTCTTGTGAGTTGAAGCTCATTTTTAGCAGAACCATATTTTGCAGGTAAATAAAAGATTTATAACTTTTTTTAAATTCTATTAAAATATGTGAATAATTTTTTTTAGAAATCTTATTCAATTCATTTTTATTAATTGACATAAAATAATGTTTTAGATTACTAGCATCATGCTCTAAATATAGTTTATACGACTGGTACTTATAATTATAAGAACCACGTAGGATTTCCAGCTTCACTGGTTGATAATAGGAAAGCTATATTTTTGTCATATCTCTTTAAATATATTTAAGTAATATGTGACAATGACATATATTGATATATATTTTTTATTAATTACATATTTCTTTTCCAAAATTTATTTTAATAATACATATTTGGCCAAATAAAAGCTTATAAAATGTATTATTTTTACATAGATTTTAAAATTATCATATAACTTGTGTATCAACTTTTTGCATAAAATTGGGTTTCAATTCAAGGCAACTAATTAAATAAGATAGTATTGTGTTTTTATCCCAGTATGCTAAATTTATGTGAAATACAAAATATATTTACAAAATATTAGTTTCATGTTTATAAATTTTGTTTATATTTTAGAAGTTTATAATTGCTATATATATTGCTATATTGTTAACAATTTCTACAGAGCAATGTCAGAACACGGCCCCAGTTGCTCACGCAGAGAACGTTGGTACAACATAAATGAGGCTCATATTTTACTTGAAAATTTTCCTGATAATTTATCTGACGAGGAGTCCGATTCAGTCGAAGAATATATTCAATGTGATCCTAAATCTTCAACTACACAGTAAGCAGTATTGAATTGTTTTAGTAAAATATTTTAAATGTATAGACCTGAATTGAGCAAGTGATTTGTATTACTATAATTGTTAAAAATAGTTACATATAAATCTTATATTTTACATACTAATTTTAAAATGTCTTTTCATTTTTTTTTTTCTGTTTTACAATAAGTTAATTATTTTGAATATAACAATTTAATTTGTTTATATTTACATCATATAGGTCCTAAACCAGAAGAATTTGAACATTTGAAGACTCCAGTGGAGTATTTTCTGAATTTCTTTGACACAGCTATAGAAGACAACATTATCCGTCAAACAAATCTATATATCGCCCAACAAAATCGTCTTGTTGTTCCAATAAATTTGGCAGGTCTGCGTGGTTTTGTTGGGGCAAATCTAGTAATGGGCTATCACTGTTTACCCTCATAGAGAGACTATTGGAGCACACAACCAGATCTTGGGGTCCCTGTTGTTTCAAGTGTAATGACAAGAAAAAGTTTTGACCAAATCTTGGTAAATTTACATGTAGATGACAATACGATCCAGCCTCTTGACCATGACAAAGTCTGGAAGATTTGGCCATTAATTTCATCCCTCAACCAACAATTTGTCAAACTTTATGATGTCAGTCGTATCCAGAGTATTGATGAGAGCATGGTACTATTCAAGGGAAGGTCTAGTATAAAACAATACTGTCCGATGAAACCCATCAAAAGAGGTTTTAAACTCTGGGTGCGATCTGACATGGATGGATATATAAGCAAACTAGATGTGTACCAAGGCAAGGGAACAGGCTCAGTGGCAGGTTTCGGACTGGGTGAAAATGTGATTCTCAATCTTATTGAAGATCTCAAAGGTGGAAATCATCAAGTTTAGTTAGACAATTATTTCACCTCCATATCTCTTCTTGAACAAATGAAAGAATTTTCAGTTTTTGGTTGTGGAACCATTCGAATGAATAGGAGAGGACTTCCAGTGGGTTTGAAAGAAGATAAAAAGATGTCTAGAGGAGAATTTGATTTTAGGACAAGCTCTGACAGAATTTTTGTTGTTAAATGGATGGATAATAAAGGTGTTCAAGTAGCATCTAATTTTCACTCTTCTGAAGCATCAGTTGTTAAAAGAACACAAAAGGATGGGAATGAAGAAGAATTTGTCTGTCCACTAGCGGTAAAGGAGTACAATATGTACATGGGTGGAGTGGACAAGGCAGACATGCTAATAGCTGCTTATGGACTTAACCCTATATTGCATACAGTTGTATTTTTACAACACTGGTTTACATACATAATTTTTATATTTTTCTTACGTTTTTTCTGCAATATTTTTTTTTGTTTCGTTCCCGAGGCAGTTTTGTACATAACCTATACAAGAACTCATTTATATAAAAGTTATTTTAGGCTCATTTTACATTTTTACAAGCGTTGCTATAGTGGTCCGATACAGTAAGTAATCTTTGCATCATTTATTATATTTAACATGTAGTTTTACACTTCAAACATTTTTTTTGTAAAAGTAAACTCATATCTCAATGCAAAAAGAAGTTATTTTTGTGTTATTTCCTTATACTTTTCATATTATAGCAGTAACTTTGTATGTTGTAAAATCGCAACTCCATGCAACCGAGCTAAAAAAAAATATGAGATTACACGACATAGAGCCACACCCCCTTTTCTAAATATAACGTTCTTTATAGTTATTATATTATAATATAAAGTAAATAAGGTCCAAATAATCAATTATATATCTTAATTTTGTTCTTTTTATAATATAATTCAGTAAAAATAGTTAAATATAGGTCTTTTTATTTATTTATTGTTATTATTAGTTATTAGTAATAAATGACAGGCCTAGTTAGGCCTAGACTTAAATATCTATACCGGTAATCTATATTAATCTATATTATTTTTAGTATATATATATGTCTAATTATTTGCTATTATTATTTTTAATTAGGCTTGCATTATGGAGCCCAAGGTCTTTTATAGGAAAAAAATACTATTCCATTGTTTTGAGGGAAATGCCTTCGGACACCGAAGACTTTGAGTTGTCTGATAATGATGCGTCATTGGACTAAGATACCAATATTGAACAGTTTCCATACCGAAAAGGTGATTGAAGGTAAATTTAAATTAATGTTAGTTTTATTCTATTGTGTAATATATATTTATAGTTCACCGGATTGTCAACCGACACGTCGCGGGTTCCATCTCTGCCGCCCACCAATTTCTACCACCCTGCAGGAGTTTTGGGCCTAGTGGACATATATCTAATTATCTTCTATCTGGAAGGAATGTCTGTAAAACTAAAATAAATAACTACATTTAGTAGTTTTAGTTCCTATTATAAATCATTGTGTTGTTTTTTTCTATAAAGATGCAGAATCAGATGTTGAGATCAATAATGATTGTATTGAACCAGAGGAACCACCCAGTCAAGCCTAGGACTTCTTTGGAATGTGTTGTTATCCGATGAAGATTTGACGACTAAATTGCCTGCATTCACCAGCCAAATAACAGAAGAGTGTGTTCTGAGACAACAAAATGTCATATCCGCTAATTTTCTTACTAATGTTTTTTTTTAGTTCTCTAAAATAAATTATTGAATAACTAAAAATTTAGTATTATTATAATTTTCTCATTCCTTTAATTTGAATTTTTTTTATTTGTGCATGCCAAAATTATTCAGAATCTATGTGTTGATAATTCTTTGTAGTAGCATTATGTCAGTATGAAAATTTTTATATATTTACCTATAAATGAATATGAGCTATAAACCTTTTTTATAACTTATTTTAATAAAATACCTCACAAAAGACTTCAAAATCTGTGTATAATCATGTTCAAATGTAATTGTTGTCATTGTGGTTGTAAATTTGTGTAAAATAGCAATTATTTAATTTTTGACATTGTGATGCCTTCTGTAAAAAAAGTTGCTCGGTTGCACACAGTTGCAAAAATGCAACGACCAAAATCAACACTAAATATCACTTTTTTTGGATTACACTCTGAACAAATTTTTTTTCTTTATCCATTAGAAGAACAAAAAACACAATGAAAAATTTTTTGAACTTGAAACCTAAATTCATGCAATATAGGGTTAATAGAAAAGCAAAGAAATGGTGGCACAGATTGTTTGTTGGACTTATTGACAGAACTGTTGTCAATGCTTACATAGCATATTCCAAGATAACTGCTACAAAATTGCCCTTTTTACATTTTCTCGAGATGTTGCCTTAGGGCTGATTACTCTGTCTCGGCCTCCTCGTATAGGACGTCCTCTAAACAACCCCTATGAATCAACATTACCAAAACCAAAGAAGCAAAGGCGGGGTGGTTATTCTGTAAGTGACTCAATTCAATTGAATAATGTTGGAAGCCATTACCTTGTTTATGTTAATGAAAGAGGGCGATGTGAGGTTTGTTCACAAAAAAAGATTCAGTCTAGACCTCACAGTAAATGTAAATTGTGCAATATTTTTCTTTGCTCTAATGAAAAAAAGAATTGTTTTTTACTTTTTCATGATATAAATGACTGATATGTGACTTTGTTATTGTTATCTAATTAGATCAGCTTTCTTGTTATAACATGCTTTATATATTATTCTTGGCATGAATTTTTAATATAAAAAGAGTAATTAAAAGTCTGAAACTTCATTTATGACCTTTTTTGTCATAAAAGTTCAATACATGTTATTAAAATATATGAGCATTGTACTTTAAACATATTGGTACTTATAGGTACCGTTTGTGGAAATCTTTCGTGGTACTCAAAAGTACCACATTCGGACACACCCCTCAAAAACAAATTTTGTAGAAAATTTTAATAGCATTGTTCATCTACCTCCATTTTAAGCATATACTCCAAAAATAAAAAAAATATTTCAATCCTAACCACCTTTGGTCCTGAAAGGGTTAAATTTCCTTCATTGTTTGTGGCTCAAACTCTCAAATTTTTGATGACATTATGCCGAGATCAACAGGAGTTTTCAAAGTACAACCATATGAGCTTTATTGTCCATCTTTGCAGACCAGCTTTTACTTGATCGAATTTGCAAAGCGTGTCACTTATACTTTGCCTCACAAACAATGTTGAAGAAACATGCAGGGACACACGGAGCTCGGGCTCTGGAGAATGTGTCAACCCAAACTGTTCCTGAATCAACTCAGATAAAACGCAAAGAGAACTCATGGCAGTTATTGCCAGAAGAAAAAATGCACATTCAGGGGACGTTGAGTGGCTAGATGAGGATGAAGTTGATCTGTCTGCAATTATCCTCCCAGGAAACGATGATGGTGAAAGATTGATGCCAGTCGTAACTATGGTGAACACTTTACTTCACCATAGATGGATGGATGATGTCCAGTGATATTTTTGAATTAAACATAATTCACATACCCATAATAGACAGATTCAATATAGCACAAGAGTTTGTCACATAATTTGTCAATCCAGTCTTGTTTTAGTCAATTTTTGTGTTTCCTTTTTATTATTTATTCACTGGGTGATTTTCGCTAATCTACTTCTTATCATGTGTAAAAAAAAAAGGTTGCATAATCGGAAGATTATCTAAAACTTGACCTCACCTATAGCGTCCATGATCAAAAGAGCAATGACAGAATTAGGTTATTTATTATCATTATAAGGTTATATCACTCTATCAAAACATTATTAAAGTTTTTGATTAAATGCGTGTCGGTTTTAATCCCTTGTTTTAAAGAGCCCGTTAAAATATAGTGTTTTATATTATATAACGTTAGGCCTATATATAACGTTAGGCCTATATATAAAGTTAGGCCTATATATAACGTTAGGTCTATATATAACGTTAGGCCTATATATAACGTTAGGCCTATATATAACGTTAGGCCTATATATAACGTTAGGCCTATATATAACGTTAGGCCTATATATAACGTTAGGCCTATGTATAACGTTAGGCCTATGTATAACGTTAGGCCTATATATAACGTTAGGCCTATATATAACGTTAGGCCTATATATAACGTTAGGCCTATATATAACGTTAGGCATATATATAACGTTAGGCCTATATATAACGTTAGGCCTATATATATAACGTTAGGCCTATATATAACGTTAGGCCTATATATATAACGTTAGGCCTATATATAACGTTAGGCCTATATATAACGTTAGGCCTATATATAACGTTAGGCCTATATATAACATTAGGCCTATATATAACATTAGGCCTAATATATATAACATATTATGGGACACGGTGGCCAAGCAGTAGCGCGTTCGATCAGAGCACAGAAGGTTCTGGGTTCGAATCATGGTGAAGACTAAGATTTTTTTCCCGGGTCTGGACGGTGTCCCTAGGTCTATCCAGCGCTGACTTAGTGTATTGTGCTGGTGCATTGTGCTGGCTACACTTTAAGCACCTGGTGGGCCATAGAAACTGGTGAACGCTGCTTCAGTGAACCCTATGGATCATTTGGTCCGACGTAATACTTTACTTTACTATATATAACATTAATATTAACATTAATATATATTTATATTGCAAAGCTTACACGCAAAAAGGTCCATCGATCAAGAACAATCTGGAAAATATTCCCAACCACGAACTATATAATTATTTTCAAGTCCTTTATACTTTGTTTCTTGCTGGCTGCCAGCCTGGCGACCGACCCTTCCTTCGATCCCACTTCCCGTCATCCTATCAGTCTGAAACTTGGCACATAGACCCTAAACCCTGACCTCACATTCTTTCACATTAATAGTGACATCCCCCCCCCCCCAACCCTTTCAGCCCACAAAAATCAGTTTTTAACGGGTTTTTTCTTTACCCTTTATGGTGCCCCTTTGTAAATTCATATTGGTTGTATCATTTGGATGATTAGCGAGGTCAACGGGCGGATGGCAGCACATCGATGACACTAACTGTACTGGAAACAAAAAAAAGGCCATTGATTCATTGATCTCTTGTCCAGTGGGAAAGCCCCTGGTGCTTACTTTATTCCAGCTGAAATATAAAAGACTAGTGGACCTAAACTGGCTCAACTGATTATTCTGCTAGATGTGGAAACAAAAACGAGTCACATAAAGGACTTCACAGATGCACCAATCATTCACCTCTACAAGAGAAAGGGAAACCGGCAATCGTGTTGGACAATAACAGATAGATGATAGATCTCATTTCTCTGCTATACGGCCAGCATTAGGTCTTTGCCAGAATAGGCCTCCTTCTTAACAGAATCACACCACCTTGACAAAGGCCTACTGTCGGAAAGCCGGTGTGGGGTCACAGAATAGGTGTAGGGTTAGGAAGGATCGAGGTACAACTGACATAATCTTTGCTGCCCGACAACTGCAGGGGAGCTGTCTAACAATATGTATCTGTTAATTACAATGCTCCGATAAAGATAAGAGGGCATGGATAATAAGAGGGCATGCAATGGGTTGCTTGAACAAACCAGTAGTTAACTTAAAGCACTGATCAAAATGCAAGACTAGACTAGAATCAGAACGCGGATAAACGCAGGACGCAATAATCTTCTTTATAGTAGGGGCGTCTGTAATATATAAGATAAGATAAAAGTTCAGTAAGCCATTCACTTAATTGTTTTTACGTCCCCAGATTCGATTTTTATGCTTATATATAGGCATAGAAGAACAGGGAAATAAAACAATCAGCCACGGGTAAGACTAGCCTAAATAGTATATTTCAACAGTTATATAAGGACAAGAAATGGGGATGACCCTTGAAAAACAACAACAACGATTTAAAAAAATATATCGAAAGTATGTCTACTACTACTAATAATAATTAATAATTAAATAGTAATAACGCGAATTTTTTGTGTGTGATCTATTTTATTCCACTGATCTATAAAAAAAATTATAGATCAGTGATTTTATTCACTGAGCTATATATATAGATGGAGTGCTCAAGCAATTAAATTAATTGTATATATTTTCATTCTATTTATAGATCAGTGGTGTGCATTAGATTTTTAAAAAACAATTTTCATTATATTGATTTCAATATTTCATTATAGTGGTTGTGTCAAATTCTAGTTTTCGCTTGCTTCACTTTGCACAAACAAATTATGAAGAGGTAGCAATCTATTCTTTTTATAGATCAATTGAGAAAATATATATAGCTCAGTGATTTTAATAGCGGAGCGAAAATCTAAAAACAGAAACGGGAATATTTATTATGATTCCTTAGCTTGAAAATAAATGAAATAAATGTCGCTGAAGTTTTAACGTTCTGGGCTTTTACCGATAAGAAAAAGTGCTTGAATAGAAGTTGAATAGCTGACCATATCCATATCGGTAAGTTTATTTAGTTGTTGTCATTCAACACTGTAATATATAAGATAAGACTATATAATATAGGCCTATATTAATTTTCATTGAAACATTATTCATTAGTATTAAGTAATTAAGTATGAAAAATGAAGTCTTATCTTATACATTACAAATGATTACATTACAGACGCTCCTTCTATAAAGAAGATTATTGCGTCCTACGCTCATCCGTGGTCCGAGTCTAGTCTTGCATTTTTATTAATGTTTTAAATGATGTTAAGTTACTGGTTTTCCTGGTTTGTTCAGGCAACCCATTCCATGCCCGAATGCCACTCGGGAAGAAAGAGTACTTATATGCATTTGTTCTCGCATAAGGGACAAGGAAAGTGTTTCTATCTTTATGTTTATCTGAGATTTGCAACAGGTTGTTATTGTGTTGTATTTCTAAATTAGAGTTTAATGCCTTATGTATTATTACTACTTTACTCTTTGCCCTTCTGTCTTCTAGTGTTTCTAGGTTTAATGATTTGACTAATGGTGTTACTCTTATTAATTGGGAATATTCGCTAGTTATGAACCTTGCAGCTCTTTTTTGAATTTGTTCTAATTTTTTAATGTTTTCTTTAGTTGATGGGTCCCATACAGATGCTGCATATTCTAGTATAGGCCTAACTAATGTAAACTAATGTATTAGACTATTAGTAGTTATTTAGTAATTTAGTATTAGTTAGTCACTAATCATAATGTAGTAATGAAGTAATGATTAGAAAATTAAAATAATATGGTTATGATATTATATGATTAAAAGGCCTATTTAATATTATAATATATATGAATATGACATTTAGTTCATTTATATAATAAACAATACTTAATAACAAATTCTCAAAGTGGACTCAACAAAGAGATGCAAATTTGAAATAGTGCAAGTTTCATTACTAGTGAATATTCACAACCGACAAAAATAACACCAAAAGTTAAATCATTAAAACTGTATTAATTAATAAACTAAACACTAGTAATAGTAGGATAGTAGTAGGCCCTGCCCTATCATTATTGACATTATTATGGGCCGTTTGTGGGGCATGCCCTATGCCTATACTACCTTACTTATAGTTACTAAACTATAGTGCAATATAATAGTGATGTGTGACAAGGATTACTTGCGCGTGATTTGCATTTAAGTTTAGGTGAGGAAGAGTTGTGCAGCGTCATCCTCACTCTCTCGTCCAGGCCCCACTTTACAAAGTGGGAAGACATGGTCAAGATGATTGGAGTAGAGACTGGATGCAGTGGATGACCAGAGCATTCTACATGTCATGCCGTGCTCCTTGTGTTCCACCACACATTGCTGGCTATCGCTTTTTGGCCTGCTGATCAGCTAGTTATTCCTCCGCGCTTTCCATTGAATTCCATTCTTCACATGCATAGGAGGCAAACCTGATTCACCTGGGTTTTAAGGCCCTTTTGGTTACCTATAGTATAGCCTATAGGATAGGAGAGAAGGGCAAAGAACACTATATATACATTGTTTTTCATTAATTATATTATAAATTCATAATTTTAAAGCACTAATTCACTAATCAGGCTAATTCTAGCTTAGAACTTGTTTGTGATGTTTTAAAATTTTATATGTAGTTCTTCTTCTTCTATTAGTCCGTCTGCAGAGCTGTTTGCTCTCTTGCAGTCAATACCAGACTAACATATTTACATGTCTTTTTCAATTGTTCAATACTGCTATATAGTGTGTTGGTAAAGGTAGGTTGAGGGGGGAGCAGAGTGTATCTGAGGTAGGTTAGCTCAGGACATTCAACCAGGAAGTCCTCTACAGTTTCTTGTGGGCAGGGGCAATGTCTGCAGTTAGGTGGGTGAGTTTGGTTTATTCTATTTAAGTGTGAGTTGAGTGCTATATGTCCTGTTCTTAACTGGAATATAGTGCATTGTTTTTTTGCAGGGAAGGAACTTTATGTTGTCTTGTTTGTTGGGCTGATTCATTTCTTGGTAAATTTTTCTTCCAGTTGTTCTGTGAGTCCGTTGATTTAGTGATTTAACCATTCCTCCTTAAAGTTGTTTTTTAGCAGCTTCCCTTTCTTTTCCTTAAATGATTTCAGGTATTTAATCTTCAGAGCATAATGGATACATACATATCCTTCATGACCAAGATAAAGTTTTGACTAAATTAAATTTACAGCAATCAGTTATATTAGATATAAAGTTTAACTCATTAGAGATCGAGCTGTATAAATTGTATGACTTTTCTATATGATGTTTCATTTATAATATTTATAGATTTATGCATATTTTTTAAAACATAAACAAATTATTGCTTAGCATTATAATAATAGATATAATAAATTATGTTTATTTGAAATAACCCATTACATTTAAGTATGAATAAAAAAAAGTATAGGCTACAAATTAAAAGATACAATGACACCTGCCCTATGATAAACTTGTTACTCTATCTTTTCAGGTTATCAGCTAAATGTATCCAGGGATCAACACATTAGAATTAGACAACCTCTCGGCTGAAACAGCTGCAAAAATGACATCACACCATCCTGACTTTGGCAAACTAGCAACTCACATAGCTGTATCCAAGCTACATGAAGAAACTAAAGAAACTTTTAGCGGTATGATGAGAAAAATAAATATTGTTTTAAAAACCATGTCAAATGAAATTTTATTTCATTTTTTTTTCCTAGCCAAAAACCTTTGACTTCTTTGCAGTCTAATTTAAACTTAGTAATATTTTAATCTGTCAATATTTTCTAGTCTGAATAGTTTGATGTAGATTTTTAGACTCATTGTTTCAGAATGTTGAAGTCAATAGAACAAAGCATTTGCTTTTATACATTGTAGGTCAATGAAAGCCTCTCTTTATTTTGTAATTTTAACATTAATTATTTACTATTATTTTTTAATAAAAAATCAACTGTTTTCATCAAATTATCACTGTTTTAAAATGAAGGTCAATTATTTTCCCAAATTTTTTATATTTAACTGCTACTATTAAAGTAATTATATATTTCTTTCTTAGTATCTTATATTTTATCCATCTGATTAGATGTGTCAAAAAAAAAAGGATTTTCTAGTTATATTATCCATTTTTCAATTCACATAGAAGTCATATCAGATTTATATCACTGGGTGAATCCTAAAACACAGGAGCAATGTCCACTAGTATCAGATGAGATTTATCACCTAGTTATGCAGAATGCTGAAGTGAGTAGTCCACGTAACAAGGTTGATTCACTCTTTCCTTATATATTTTTTTCCATCCTTCAATAATCTTTAAACCCTAATTCATAAACCATTTGAAACTTTCTTCAACATTTCAAAGTAAAAAGAAAAACAGTTTATTTCTATGCTGATTCTTCTATATTCGACATTTAAAATATTTGTTTATATTATATTTAACAGAGAATCAACTCTTCAATAATCTATGAGCGAGATTGTCTGTTTACTTACCTTGGACTCAAGGTTTGTGTTTTAAAATATAAAACTTTCAGGTTTTAAAAAAAAGTAACGTCTTTCTTTTTTTTTTGTTTTACACTACTCTATATGATTTAAGAAATATCTTAAAGTGATCATTTTCATCTCACTTTTTGTTTTACACTATATGACTTAAGAAATATCTTAAAGTGATCATTTTCACCTTGTCATAATTGTTTCAATTCTCTGTTTTTTTTTCCTAGACACTGGAAAGGTGTTATCTTTTAAAAATAGATGATAAAGGTAAGAGTGTCTCAACCATAGAGAAGCTTAACTATGTTCTTTGAACAAAAAAAGTTCAAGAAATAATTCATTCTGATTTGTTTATGTGGTTTCAGTGGTTGAAAGACCTCAGCATCTGTTCATGAGAGTTTCCCTTGGAATTTTTAAAGAAAACATTGAGGCTGCCATTGAGGTTAGTTGTTACAACTTATTTCACTATTTTTTTTTTTTTATTATTATTTAACTCATATTATAGGTAAAAATAGGATCACTATTGTTTTTGTATCATTGTAATGTAAGATGTAATGTAAGATGAAATATGAAACATTAAAGTTTATTCTCAATTTTGAAACCTTGATTTAAAAAAAGGATATATACTATTCTTTTTTTTTATGGGTCGTATAGACATATGATCTGATGTCTCAACATTGGTTCATTCATTCCCCACTTACATTGATCAACTCTGGGACTAGAAAACCACAACTTTCAAGGTTAATTTAGTAGCTTTATTTGGTAGCTTTATTTAGTAGCTTTATTTAGTATATTTATACAAATTAGGATAAAACTTAGACCTAATGTGAGTGAAAATTGAGGGTGTGTAAGAGAGTGCAAGTGAAAAATAATGAAAGAAAAAATTTCTGTAAATTTTGCAATGAATTTAAAAAAAAATTTCTTGACCAAAAAAAAAATTGAATTAATCTAAAGTTCATTAAAAAAAAGGAATGAAAATTGTGCACAAATCTCTGGACAACTTATGAATGTTCTTTGATAACTTGTCTTGTTTCATTGGTTAAATGGTTTTTAGGCTGTTTTTAGTTTTATTTTAATTTTTTTGTTACCGTACTGCAGAATATATAATTGTGCTCTTTTCATACAATTGATGATTTACTATGTTATCTATTTTTTGTGTGAAAACAGACTCAAAATATTATCATTTTTAGTTAATAGTTAAATTTGTGAGTCCATAGAGAATTTGTTATTAAGTTTTCTCCTTATGAATGTAGTGCCTATTCCAAAGTTCATGAACTTTGTTTTTTTCTCCCTTCCCATCATGCTTGAGCTGCATTAAACATAATTAGGCACTTTTTAGCCAAAACCTCTCGCTGCACGGCTGGGTTGGTTTTAAGATAAGAATAGCATTTTGAGCTTGACAGAACTGCAGCTAAACCACCTAGCTACCAGAAAATATCGGGTTACATAATATATTTTTAAAAAATTGATAATAAGATGTAACGGGAAAGTATGGGGAAATTTAATATTGCCTAATTTATTAAATCTATTTTATTTGAAATTTAATTTTTTTTCCTTCTAAACAAACAAACAAACAGTTGTTATGTTGTGTCAATACCATCAGACTGCATCGAAGGAATTTTTGACTCACTGAAAAACTGTGCTCTCATTTCAAAGAGTTCTGGTGACATAGGTCTTGGTGTCCACTGTGTCAGAGCTACAGGAAGCTACTTAGAAGGAGTGAGTAATTTGTACATAGTAAATAGTAAATGTTAAAACTTTCATTAATTCCTACATAACCTATCAATTAGTAAAGCAAAGTTATGTTTAGGTGATTAAATGACAGTTATACAATATGTTTCAGATTAAAGGCAAGTCAAATGGTATTGTCCCAATGTTGAGGGTTTTCAATGCTACATCCAAATTCGTAGAACAAGGTGCTAGTAAGGTAAACAAACTGTGCATTAGAAATCATGGAACAATACCAATTAAATATGATTTATTGAACAATAAAATGACACTGAATAAAAGAAGAACGAAATGTACTTCCCCAAAAGAATAAAAAAGATCAAGGGTCTAAATTTCATGTACACATAATTATAATAGTAAGGAGAATAAACATTGTATGTATTGGACTGAATACAGAAAATATATGAAGTTGAGAGCTACAACATGATTGCTTTAGAAATATGTATACACACAGCCACTTTTGGATTGATACATTATTGATACATACTATTTAAACAAATGTGTATATTTCTTTTGTCTTTTCCTACAGAGATCCGGAACACTGACAGTTTATCTGGAACCTTGGCACGCTGACGTCTTTGAATTCCTCGATTTGAAAAAATCTACAGGCAAGGGGGAGCTGAGGGCCAAGAACTTGTTCTATGCCCTGTGGATACCTGACCTCTTCATGCGCCGAGTTGAAGCTGATGATGATTGGACCCTGATGTGTCCCTATGAGTGCCCCAGGCTTGATGATGTTTGGGGAGATGAATTTGAGAAACTCTATGAGATGTGAATGACATTTGTAAAAAAATCTATTGTCAAGATAGTTAGTTTTAAATTTATTAACATAATTATTATATATATTATATATATATCATCATTGACTCCATAGTCTTGAAAGAATATCAGATTTGCATCCTTGTGTTCTCAACAGCGTTGCAGTATTTGCTGTGGCTGTGGAGTCCTATCCTATGTATAATAACATTATAAACGTTTTCATTGATTGAATCACTTCATTTTAGAAGGGAGAAATCCTATCTTAAATTAAAGGTTACAGATGCTCCTTCTATAAAGAAGGTTATTGCTTCCTGGTTTGAGTCTAGTCTTGTTTTTTGATTAGTGTTTTGAATGATAAGTTACTGGTTTACCTGGTTTGTTCAGGCAACCCATTATATGCCTGGATGCCAATTGTATTATTTCACTGGACATATTAAGATTATGTTTGTACTTTACCATTAATTTGATAATTTTTTGGTCCTAATAAAGTTAGTGTTAAGTTATTAAAAACAAAAGCTTTTTAAAGTAACAGTGATATCCTTTACTTGGAAAACATCTGCTGCTCAATGATATATTCCAATACCTATTGCATTTTTTCACTTAGTTCTATATTGTACATTGAATAATGTATTTTGTTTTTATACAGGTATGAAATGCAAGGCAAAGGTAAAAGAACAGTGAGAGCCCAGAAGCTGTGGTATGCCATAGTTGAATCCCAGATAGAGACAGGAACACCGTACATGCTGTACAAAGACCATTGCAACAGAAAGTCTAACCAACAGAACCTTGGTACCATCAAGTGCAGTAACTTGGGCACAGAAATAATAGAGTACAGTTCTCCTGATGAGGTGTGTATTCTGTAAATTTGTATTCTTTTCCTTTGTTTTTTTTTTGTTGTTGTTGTGGAAAAAGCTGTAGAAACATTGTGCTAACTCGAAGCCTTCAAAAGCATCTCATGGTCATATAGCCAAATTAGTGCAAACCACATTATATGACTTGCTTTAGAGAATGGGTGCAAGCGTTCATAGTTATTTACTCAGATAGTGGACAATGTTCCGCAGGCTGTGAGCAGCAAAGGATATTGGTAGCAAATTAACATTTTTGTGTGCCACATAAAGGTGTACAGGTCTACTATATGAATATTTAATTCTTTCAAAATTACAATAATATAATAGTTTGTGCTCTCTATTGTAATGTATGTGTGTGGTTTCTACTATATGAATGTTTTATTCTTTTATAATTACAATAATATAACAGTTGGTGCACTGTATTATAATGTATGTGTGGTTGGCGGCTTAGAGTGAACACTAATTGTGGGTTTGGTTTCTAATTTCTACTGCAGAGCACTAGTCCAACATTCAAAATAAATGACATGTTTTTATGTTCATAGCATCAACTTGGGGAAAATAAAGTCCCATTGATGACTGTGCTGGCCATGATCTTATATCCTTATAGAACCAAATGATTACTTAGCTCCTGTTCATTTCATTGCTTTAGATCTATGTGTTCTACTCACAGATTGCAGTAGGCTGTACAGCCTCACTGGCTCTACATAAATTTGTCAGACCAGATAAAACATTTGACTTTGACCAGCTACAGTATGTGACCAAAGTGGCTGTCCGAAACCTAAACAAGATGATTGATGCCAGCATTTATCCCATCAGTCAGGTCAGCTCAAAACTTTATAAAGAACTAGTCATGGATGTTGCCCTCACAGATGTAATTAGTTGTGGCAATGCACAAAATTCTCTTTTGTAACGCTACAGATGTCTATATAGTATATAATATATTGTTGTGAAATTTGTGAGAGTTTAGTGCTAAATTAAAATAATAAATTAAAAAAGTGATTTGGAACTAAAGCTGACAAAAGGAGTTATGTTCACATGGGAATATTTATGATTGAAGTGCTAAAATTAAATGGTTGAATAAAACAGTGCTGGACATTTTGATACCTGCATTTCAACACAAAATGCCAACTACTATTTAATGCAAGAAGCCATATCTAAAGATCTGTAATTAGGCATAAAACTTACATGTAATTAAAGTTACAGGTTTAAAACAGATTTTATTTTAAATGTGTTTAAAATACCTTTATTACCTATTGTTATGACAAGAGCAGGCTTTATCTTATTTACGAAGCATGCTTTCAATCTTGTTAGCCCTAATTATAAATCTGAGATAAATTAATTCCTTAACCTATATTACAATTGTTATATAAAATACTTTTATTATCACCAATACTTTAAATATTTGGATTTATTCCTTGAATTTTAATATGATGGAATTGCTTTGTAAATAAAATATTTTTATTAAATAACCATATGCAGTTGTGGATCTAACAGATCGGCATTAAAACAACACCAGAGACACGTCCTTATTCAGGAAAAATAAATAAATTTTCATGATTTACTCAAATTTCAGGCAGAGGTTTCCAATAAACGGCATCGCCCTATTGGGCTCGGGGTTCAAGGTCTGGCTGATGCTTTCATCTTGATGCGCTTCCCATTCGACGGCCCTCAGGCCAAACAGCTGAATGAAGAAATTTTTGAGACCATATACTTTGCTGCTTTGGATGCCAGCTGTGAACTTGCTGAGATTGACAGGCCTTATGAGACTTACCAAGGGTCTCCAGTGTCTAAAGGAATACTTCAACATGACATGTGGGGTGTGACACATGTGAGTAATTTCAACATTTGTTGCAACAACCAAAAAGTTGTATGTTTTATTTCCATGATTTATAATGCCTTTAGACAAACAACTACATTTTAAAAGAAATCTATACAAGTAAACAGCATGTTATAAGCCATTGTTTATATTGCTTACTGGGTAATGTGTTCAGTTTTTCAACGTCCGGTTCTCCAACCAACCAGTTTTTTTATTATAATGTTTTGGTTTTACAGCTGTAGAATTGAATATATATTTTCCAAAACATTGTTCAGTGAGAAATCTTTTGATATCTTTATTTTCAAAGACAGTGTTGAAATTAATAAAGAAGAAAAAAAATAAAAAGGAAACATCTACAATAATTTATGTTAGAAAGATTTTTTAGAAGACATATATATATATATATATATATATATATTTTAAATATATTGTTTTTAAAGGTTGCCCGATTGGCAAAACTTGAGTTTTGTATTGTTTAAAAAAAAAAAATTCTGCAAAAATATACATGTTCATTATGGATAAGAATAAGTACTTAATGCTTGATGTGCAATCTGTATTGACAGACAACTACTTTAGACTGGAATGGTCTGAAGCAAAGAATAGCTCACCATGGTGTCAGAAACAGTCTACTCATAGCATTAGCTTCATCAGAATCAGCTGCTCATATTCTAGACATTCATGAGTCTGTCAACGCCCCTTACAGTTATATTTACAAGGGTTCTTACGCTGGAGACTGGTGTGTCAAGAGCCAACTGGCTAAAGGTTTTTTTCGTTTATATTTACTTTATGTAGTGTTACATTATGCCGGCATGCCATTTATATTTACTTCATGTAGTGTTACATTATGCCGGCATGCCGTAATATTTATTTAGTGATATTTTATGTGACAGCATTATTGGTGTTTTGTTCATTATTTCATCACAATGAGCATTCCTTACATAAGCCCTAAAGCACTTGCCTATACACATGTAGAGAATTATTTCTTAGTTCTTTAACTGTATTGTTGTAACAGATCTGCTAGACCGTGGCCTGTGGAATGAAGACATTAAGAATCAAATCATCTCTGAAGGAGGCTCCATTCAAGGAATTTCATCAATTCCAGATGATCTCAAAGATTTGTACAAAACTGTTTGGGAAATCAAACAGAAAGTAAGTTGTCTATGAAATTTTACAATTTGTTGTGTTTGTTTTTTAATACTTTGGAAAACTAAACAGTTTTAGATCTTTTTATCTTTTTATATGTTGGCAGCTTAGTGGAAATACTTTAATTTTTTTTTTAATTGTATTTTATTTGATGTATTTATATTTTTCATACTAGCACCATTCAACTTTAGAAATCACAAGAATCAATTTCAATTTTTTGTTCTTTATTTTTTTTAACACAGTTATCAAAATGTACAATAGTAAAACTCATCCATGTAATATTGTTACAGAATCAATTCATACAATTAACATTTGTAAAACTCATACATGCAATATTGTTACAGAATCAATTCATACAATTAACATTTGTAAAACTCATACATGTAATATTGTTACAGAATCAATTCATACAATTAACATTTGTAAATATCAACATAGATCTTTGGATGATAACAAGAAAACCATAAAAATGAAGTTTTCATTATACTCCCTTTATTTGCAAACTAAGTTTACCATCATGTAATTAAATAATTGATTGACTACTGGAAATGAAACGTACAGAAAAATATCTGTGTCGCAAATCTCAAAAATATCTCCTTACTCAGTATGAATTGTTCTAAAAATAATCTTAGCGCATAATTTTTTTTTCTAGCTTTGCGCCGAAAAAGTATAAAAAGTTGCACAGGCTTTTTTTACGCGAAATCAAAATTTTTCTTATACTTTCCTTTTAAGAAATGAATATTGTCATAATGACATAAGTGTAGTATTATTAAGTTGTTTTAACTGAAAATTTGATAGGATGTATTGTTAGGCGCCCCAATACTGCTGTCCAAATTTCAGCTCGATCGGACCACGGGAAGTGGTCGAAAAATCAAAGCAAAGTTTTGCACGACGATTGCAGACAGACAGAAAATGTAACTTAAAATAAAGGGAGTAAAAAATAAAAACTTGTATTTTATAATGATGAATTAAACAAAAAAAAATATTTAAATACTCATCTATGTAAACAGAACGGAATTTTGATCAACTCTTTCAGTTAGTGTTGGTAGATGCTGAGTAACTAGTGTAACAAACTGATCCTAGTGTAGGATATATTTTTTTTTATCCCATAAGCGAGAACAAATGAATATAAGTAATCTTTCTTCCTGAGTGGCATGGATTGGGTTGCCTAAACAAACCAGTAACTTAATATAATTTAAAACACTAATAAAAATGCAAGACTTGACTAAGACCACAGATGAACGTTATTCGCAATTATCTTGTGTATACAAGGAGCGTCTGTAATATGTAAGTTAAGATAACTGAACTCATGGCTGAAACAAGTAGTACTTTGTGAATATCATTTTTTTGCATTTAGCCTCATTGCCTTATAAAAACTCACATTTACAGGTCATACTAGAGCTGGCGGCTGACCGCGGGGCCTTTATAGATCAAAGCCAATCTGTGGCCATTCACATGAGAGACCCTAGCTATGCTAAAATGACCAGCATGCACTTTTATGGCTGGAAGCATGTAAGTGACTAAGGGTAAACTTGTATAATTGTTGCTTTTTAATAATCACACATGTAGGCCCTATACTTGTTGTATCATAATAGATGATAATTTGTTTTTTTTTGTAATAAATCTTTTTAGCTATTGTTAATAAAATGAGGTCTTCCAAATGGCTAGCTGCAACCCTTTTATTGAGTCCAGCTATAGTTATATAATCTCAATATCTAATATACAAATAAGCATTTAGTCCTGGGCTTTTAATATATTTAATGTAAATATAAAATGTTTGAATGTAGGATTCTATAAATCTATTCATTATTTTTGTAACATTATAAGCTTATCTTTTTTAAAAAGCCTTTTAAAACTTATCTGTGCTGTTCTGATGTTTATTTTCTCTTAAACAATGTTGTTGACTTATACATTAAAATATAATTTTATTTTCAGGGCTTGAAGTCAGGATTATACTATTTGGAAATTCAGCCATAATTGAAAAACAACAATTATAATATATTTAGATATTGTCCATGTCATTAATTTAAAGCAATATTTTAATATTAATGTAAATTTTCCAAATATTTGCTCCATCTACTTAGTACTTAAGTAATAGCTCAAAGATTACTTCCAACACTGGTTTGCACATTAAACTCTTCACTATTGACAGATTTAAAGGCAATATGAAATTTTATTTTCTCTAAAAAATAATAAATAATTTATGTTAAGACTACAAAAACAATATTTATGTAAGTTTAATATTATAATCCTATTATTATATAAAACCACTGTTGTTTTAAACTTCTGTGATTTATTGATTACTTTACCTTATACAAATCTTGTTCTATTTCACTTTGCAATTTGTGTGTAAATAAATTATGTTTGCTTTTGTGTGTGCTAATAACTGTAATTATTAATTTTATGCTCAATTAATTAATTGAAATTGTTGTATAACAAATTGTTCAATATCTGATGCAATTGAATGTGATCATATCATTGTTCTTTCCTGCAATCATTTTTTTTAGCCATTAGATTATATAAAGTGATTAGTTTAAAAGATTGGCATGTAGAGCTAAATTAAACATGTGTGAGTTCCTTACATTCATTTCTTTATAACTATTGTTTTACATCTTATTGTAAAGTTCCAATATTTGAAGTTCTTTTTAATTATTATTTTTTGCAAATAATGATGGTATTATTAAATTGACTGACATTAGTGACATAAACATACAGAAATGCTCAACAGGGTTAAGTCATTCAACTGTCTCATGTGACAGATGCAGCCAACTTAACGAACTATCTCTATGTAAATATAATTTAGGTAGCCAAAATAAATACTTATTGGAATTAGAGTAGAAAATAAGGTTGTATGAAAATACATATAAACTTGTGCAATAAAATATCATCATACATAATTCTGTCTTTGTCTTATATACATACATTTACAGTCTTTGTCTTGTATAATTTTTGTACAATTTTTCTTCTAATCTACAATTATGTTCTGCAAAAAGTACATGCTACACATTCATGTCTTGGTGCAAACAGAATAGTGTATTTCTAGTTGAATGTATCATAACAGTTTAGGGCTTTGTGCAGACTTGTTGATATATATATATATATATATATATATATATATATATATATATATATATTGGCAGCTGTCAAGCTTCAAGCTGCCTATTAAAGCCAAAGTGCTGCTCCTTACATTATTAGACTGATACTATTAGATTTTCAATGAGATTGTGTAAATGAGAAACATGAATTATTAGTGTGTATATGATTCCTAGTGTAGGATATTTTCACCCAGGATAAAAGTATGTTTATCTCTTTTGTAATTTGACACTGAGTTCTTGAAGTATCAAACAGGTTCATTTTAAAATGGTTGTTACAATGTAGACCTGTTATCCTCTTTAATGGATACTTTGTTGATATGGCCCTTTGATCTTAGTAAAAAAAGTAAAGTATCCTGTCGGACCAGCTGGATTCATAGAGCCAGTGAAGCAGCATTCACCAGTTTTTGTGGCCACGGCATATTGAGGGATTGTGTGGCCAACACAAAGCCCAACCGCTTTTACTTCAACTAAAGTCAGGTACCCATCAGAGTTGGGTAGTCTCAGGGACACCCTCCAGACTTGGGAACAAATCTTAGCCTTTACCAGGATTCGAACCAAGGACCTTCGGTACATCAGCCAAACATGCTGCTTGTCGGCCACCCCCAAGAGACAACTGCCAAATGTTATCTTTTACATTTGTGCTGGTCTTGACTCAACATTTACTGCAAATGGTCTACCACACCCCTGGCACACACATATGCAATATAAACAATAACCTTCATACGTTTTTTTAGTCTTTATCAAAATATTTGCTAACGGCCATTCCGCCAAATCCAAGTATGACAACTACAAGTCTGAGAATGCCTTTCTTATGGACCAGTTCCTCCCAGAGAATCTCAAAGAAAGTGACATACATAAATGTGCCAGTAGCCAACGCTTGTAAAATCCAACTGACCAGGCTCTCTGCCAGGTTGTTCATATGCCCTGATGTCAAAATTATCCCAAGACCTGATACACATTTCAAATAAAATGTTAAAGTTCATAATTCAGTCAGAAGATAATTTAAAAAAAAAAAAGATAAACAATTGAAAGGCTATGAATGAATCGAAGTGTATGTTTGCTTAGAGTAGTTTTTCTTCTCAAAGTGATCAAGGGTCAAAGGGCACTAATGGACCAAAGCTTTAGATAGTTAGAAAATCTTCATTTAAAATGTGCATAAACATAAGACCAAGACATGTCCGGCCAGCTGCTACTGCAGTTAGTACACCGGACAGTCAAAAAATCACCCTGCAGGAGTTATGGGCTTAGGACACAATAATCTTCTATCTAATTTTAACGTCTGTAAACTTATATGTCAAAGACTTATATTATACAAGTTCATTTAGTAAAAATTATTAATGTGGGAAATATATTCATAGATTAGGAAATGGAAAGACTTATCTTTCTTAAAAGTAAAATAAATTTATAAACTAAATATTTGAATAATTAGGTCAAGTAAAATAGACTACTTTAAATGGGGGAAAAAGTATTGAGTGGATTGACTTACCAACTCCTATAGGAGAAATAAGAGAAAATACGAAAATCCATATAAAAGCTTTAAGTGGTTTAGTTCTGTAGACAAGGAAAAGTTGCATCCCGAGACACAGTGCAACCAAAGATTTGTGAATACATATTGCAATGAACATCTAGGGGAGAGAAAGAGAGAAATGATTAGCCTATATATAGATAAGAATCATAAGATGCGACATTGTTAACTCTAGCATTAATATTAGATACTTATGTAACATCAGACTTGTACACAGACACTTTAACAACTGGACAAACAAATATACACACTCCCAATCACACAATTCTCATACAAAGTAAAAATTGGAACGAAATTTTTTTTTGATGATTGGGTGTCTGGGAAAAAAATGTTACCACCATTCCACCAAATATGTGTAGGCCTACTTTTTAAATATTGTTACTGCTGTCAAATGATTATTTAATGATGTAATTAATAATTAGTAAATATTAACTCAATATATGGTCAAAGGGAAATAACCAATATAAAATATTTCAACTATTAAGAAGCATGAGTTATGTCCCTTGAAAGTCAGTCGTGTTATGAATCTTTGTCAAACATGATTGTTTTTGTTTCTAACTGCACATTTAAAATTATTAAATAATCATTTGACAACTGCTAAACTACATGTTTGTCTTGTTTTATTGTTGTATTTAAAGTTATAAATTGATAATGTAACTTTATTAGCCTGTTCATTTTACCTACGAAATAATAAGTGATAACAAAACCAACAAATAAATATGAATTTAACGAGTTATCGACCCTGCAATCAAGAATTGTCAAAAATTGGACCCCATCAATTAAAGAGTTGAATTAATTGAGTTACCTCCCATACATCGTCCGACTCTGTTTGCAGTCCAACTGCCAATCCGTCAAAAACTGTGTGGAAAGAAAGGGCAGCAAGCAGTAGGAACGCCCTCAGTGGATTCACAGCTATGATTTCAGTTAAACGTGCCAACTCTGCATCCTTTGAGTGATTGTGATCTTCTTCTAAATAAGTATTAACACAAACAGATCTGTTACTCAAAGTTTTCCAAAGCTTTCACACATTCACGTGTTAAAATCAGTAGATAATAGACATTGTTAGCAGTATAAATAAATAGGCCCACCTTTGTTCTGATGGGGCACAATGCCATCATTAACCGCAACACTTCCGACCCCTGCACCGTTGGGGTGGTCAGTCTTGCAGCAAACATCTCCTTGATTTGCAGTGCTGCCTTCTGCATTAGCGACTTTGTCAACAATGTCATTTGTAAATGAAGTAACACCATGCCCCTCCACCAACGTCAAACTGCTGGTTTCAACTGTATTTGCAATCACTAGACGATAAACTGGGTTGTCTAATGTATTTTTAGCCTCAAGTTTTGTTCTGTCAGAGCTAGAAGTTATATTAAAGTTACAATTACGACGATATATAGGCCTATATATATATATATTATATATATATATATATATATAGAGAGAGAGAGAGAGAGAAAACGTGCCATAGACTCTATAGGCCTACTTAGTAGAATAATAAAGAGTGAAATTGAAATATTACAACACACTAAATTAAGTTTACGCTATGTAGGGAGGTCTAGGCCTTAGATTTAGTTTATCCTTATTATTATCATATCTCTAACAAGTAGGCTAATTGAGTTTTAAGCAGCATGTTTGGGATACAATTTCAAGCGCATTGTTTCAATAACAAATAATGAATTTGTCTTACTTTGCTGAACGTGTTTTAAAGTTGGAATCGTCGGGTTGTTCACTTGAAGCCCTTCTGGAATGGTGGCCAGAATGATCCAAGAACCGATGGGCTATTTGTTCTATAAGCGATATCAAGAAAAATCCAGCGGCCACTACGATTTCGTAAACTGGGAAGCTGACCTTTTCTTTTCCCTGTGCCTGGTTAAACAATGATTTTAAAAATGAATAATATTCTATTTAGTGAATGAAGGGAAAACGCTTCATTCATATTTAAACATCTACGCTTATGATTAATTGAAATGGAACCGGGAAAATAAGCTTAGTTCCTTTTAACTTTATTTTGAAATATTACTGTTTTGAAAAGTACTAAATTAACTTGCTGTTAAATGTACAATTAAATGGATACATTGCTAAGCAGTGGCGTAGTCAGAGTATGCGGATATGAACAAATGTGCAAGGCAATGGGGGGGGGGGGGAGCAATAAAAAAAAATCAAATGATTAGGTATTCTTAAAAATTGTTTTGTTTAATCATAGGTTATAATCAAATAAAAGCCTCTATAAGATAGTTTTAAAAAGTCAAAATTCCTCTTTAAAATAGGTTTGAAATAGTTATCATAAGCTCTCTTTCAAATAAAAAGAAAATCAAAAGTCGTTTTAAAATAGTTATTGAAAAAATCAAATGACCTCTTTAAAATATGTAAACAATATCAAACGACCTCTTTATAAATAAGTAAACAATATCAAATGACCTCTTTTAAACATATAAACAATATCAAATGGCCTCTTTAAGATAGATAAACAATATCAAATGACCTCTTTATAAATAAGTAAACAATATCAAATGACCTCTTTTAAACAGTTAAACAATAGCTAATGGCCTCTTTAAGATAGGTAAACAATATTAAATGACCTCTTTATAAATAAGTAAACAATATCAAATGACCTCTTTAAAATAGATAAATAATATCAAATGACCTCTTTATAAATAAGTAAACAATATCAAATGACCTCTTTTAAACAGATAAACAATATCAAATGGCCTCTTTAAGATAGGTAAACAATAGGAAATGACCTCTTTATAAATAAGTAAACAATATCAAATGACCTCTTTAAAATAGATAAATAATATCAAATGACCGCTTTATAAATAAGTAAACAATATCAAATGACCTCTTTTAAACAGATAAACAATATCAAATGGCCTCTTTAAGATAGGTAAACAATATGAAATGACCTCTTTATAAATAAGTAAACAATATCAAATGACCTCTTTTAAACAGTTAAACAATATCATATTACCTCTTAATAAATAGCCTAAGTAAACAATAGGGATCAAATGACCTCTTTTAAACAGATAAACAATATCAAATGACCTCTTTATAAATAAGTAAACAATAACAAATGACCTCTTTAAAATAGATAAATAATATCAAATGAACGTTTTAAAATAGATAAACAATATCAAATGACCTGTGTAAAATAGTTTTCCATTTCTTCTCTGCCTTCCACCAGCAGGTGAAGGATGCAGGCGCCAAAAAATACTCCTCCGGCGAAACATGTCAAATAGGAAACAACAGCAGCACGAATTTTCGCCGATCTTTCTGTCGGCCGCGTGTCATTGCGTACCAAGAGATATGGTGGCCAACCAAACAGCAAAGTATCCACAAAGAGAAGCACGACACAAAGTCCTTTAGAGCTGCTGATGTCCATGGATGGCACCAGCCTGGTAGAAATATATATAGAGATATATAGACAGACTGACAGATAGGTACAGATAGATGGACAGAATTAGAGATAAATAGATTGACAGGTAGCCTATAGCTTGATAGAAATATATATATGCCGTTGACAGACTGACAGATAGGTACAGATAGATGGACAGAATTAGAGATAAATAGATTGACAGGTAGCCTATAGCTTGATAGAAATATATATATGCCGTTGACAGACTGACAGATAGCTACAGATAGATGGACAGAATTAGAGATAAATAGATTGACAGGTAGCCTATAGCTTGATAGAAATATATATATGCCGTTGACAGACTGACAGATAGCTACAGATAGATGGACAGAATTAGAGATAAATAGATTGACAGGTAGCCTATAGCTTGATAGAAATATATATATGCCATTGACAGACTGACAGATAGGTACAGATAGATGGACAGAATTAGAGATAAATAGATTGACAGGTAGCCTATAGCTTGAAAGAAATATATATATGCCGTTGACAGACTGACAGATAGGTACAGATAGATGGACAGAATTAGAGATAAATAGATTGACAGGTAGCCTATAGCTTGATAGAAATATATATATGCCGTTGACAGACTGACAGATAGCTACAGATAGATGGACAGAATTAGAGATAAATAGATTGACAGGTAGCCTATAGCTTGATAGAAATATATATATGCCGTTGACAGACTGACAGATAGCTACAGATAGATGGACAGAATTAGAGATAAATAGATTGACAGGTAGCCTATAGCTTGATAGAAATATATATATGCCGTTGACAGACTGACAGATAGCTACAGATAGATGGACAGAATTAGAGATAAATAGATTGACAGGTAGCCTATAGCTTGATAGAAATATATATATGCCGTTGACAGACTGACAGATAGCTACAGATAGATGGACAGAATTAGAGATAAATAGATTGACAGGTAGCCTATAGCTTGATAGAAATATATATATGCCGTTGACAGACTGACAGATAGCTACAGATAGATGGACAGAATTAGAGATAAATAGATTGACAGGTAGCCTATAGCTTGATAGAAATATATATATGCCGTTGACAGACTGACAGATAGCTACAGATAGATGGACAGAATTAGAGATAAATAGATTGACAGGTAGCCTATAGCTTGATAGAAATATATATATGCCGTTGACAGACTGACAGATAGCTACAGATAGATGGACAGAATTAGAGATAAATAGATTGACAGGTAGCCTATAGCTTGATAGAAATATATATATGCCGTTGACAGACTGACAGATAGCTACAGATAGATGGACAGAATTAGAGATAAATAGATTGACAGGTAGCCTATAGCTTGATAGAAATATATATATGCCGTTGACAGACTGACAGATAGCTACAGATAGATGGACAGAATTAGAGATAAATAGATTGACAGGTAGCCTATAGCTTGATAGAAATATATATATGCCGTTGACAGACTGACAGATAGGTACAGATAGATGGACAGAATTAGAGATAAATAGATTGACATGTAGCCTATAGCTTGATAGAAATATATATATGCCGTTGACAGACTGACAGATAGCTACAGATAGATGGACAGAATTAGAGATAAATAGATTGACAGGTAGCCTATAGCTTGATAGAAATATATATATGCCGTTGACAGAATGACAGATAGCTACAGATAGATGGACAGAATTAGAGATAAATAGATTGACAGGTAGCCTATAGCTTGATAGAAATATATATATGCCGTTGACAGACTGACAGATAGGTACAGATAGATGGACAGAATTAGAGATAAATAGATTGACAGGTAGCCTATAGCTTGATAGAAATATATATATGCCGTTGACAGACTGACAGATAGCTACAGATAGATGGACAGAATTAGAGATAAATAGATTGACAGGTAGCCTATAGCTTGATAGAAATATATATATGCCGTTGACAGACTGACAGATAGCTACAGATAGATGGACAGAATTAGAGATAAATAGATTGACAGGTAGCCTATAGCTTGATAGAAATATATATATGCCGTTGAAAGACTGACAGATAGGTACAGATAGATGGACAGAATTAGAGATAAATAGATTGACAGGTAGCCTATAGCTTGAAAGAAATATATATATGCCGTTGACAGACTGACAGATAGGTACAGATAGATGGACAGAATTAGAGATAAATAGATTGACAGGTAGCCTATAGCTTGATAGAAATATATATATGCCGTTGACAGACTGACAGATAGCTACAGATAGATGGACAGAATTAGAGATAAATAGATTGACAGGTAGCCTATAGCTTGATAGAAATATATATATGCCGTTGACAGACTGACAGATAGCTACAGATAGATGGACAGAATTAGAGATAAATAGATTGACAGGTAGCCTATAGCTTGATAGAAATATATATATGCCGTTGACAGACTGACAGATATCTACAGATAGATGGACAGAATTAGAGATAAATAGATTGACAGGTAGCCTATAGCTTGATAGAAATATATATATGCCGTTGACAGACTGACAGATAGCTACAGATAGATGGACAGAATTAGAGATAAATAGATTGACAGGTAGCCTATAGCTTGATAGAAATATATATATGCCGTTGACAGACTGACAGATAGGTACAGATAGATGGACAGAATTAGAGATAAATAGATTGACAGGTAGCCTATAGCTTGATAGAAATATATATATGCCGTTGACAGACTGACAGATAGCTACAGATAGATGGACAGAATTAGAGATAAATAGATTGACAGGTAGCCTATAGCTTGATAGAAATATATATATGCCGTTGACAGACTGACAGATAGCTACAGATAGATGGACAGAATTAGAGATAAATAGATTGACAGGTAGCCTATAGCTTGATAGAAATATATATATGCCGTTGACAGACTGACAGATAGGTACAGATAGATGGACAGAATTAGAGATAAATAGATTGACAGGTAGCCTATAGCTTGATAGAAATATATATATGCCGTTGACAGACTGACAGATAGCTACAGATAGATGGACAGAATTAGAGATAAATAGATTGACAGGTAGCCTATAGCTTGATAGAAATATATATATGCCGTTGACAGACTGACAGATAGCTACAGATAGATGGACAGAATTAGAGATAAATAGATTGACAGGTAGCCTATAGCTTGATAGAAATATATATATGCCGTTGACAGACTGACAGATAGGTACAGATAGATGGACAGAATTAGAGATAAATAGATTGACAGGTAGCCTATAGCTTGATAGAAATATATATATGCCGTTGACAGACTGACAGATAGCTACAGATAGATGGACAGAATTAGAGATAAATAGATTGACAGGTAGCCTATAGCTTGATAGAAATATATATATGCCGTTGACAGACTGACAGATAGCTACAGATAGATGGACAGAATTAGAGATAATTAGATTGACAGGTAGCCTATAGCTTGATAGAAATATATATATGCCGTTGATAGACTGACAGATAGCTACAGATAGATGGACAGAATTAGAGATAATTAGATTGACAGGTAGCCTATAGCTTGATAGAAATATATATATATGCCGTTGACAGACTGACAGATAGCTACAGATAGATGGACAGAACTAGAGATAAGATGATGGACAGGTATATAGACACAGAGAGCTATATATATATATATATATATATATATATATATATATATATATATATATATATTATATAGATAGATAGATAGGTATGTAGGTAGTAGGTAGGTAAGTATTCCTGACATCGTAATCAGGTACTCTCTGATACTAACTTGCATGACAGATGAACAACCCTCTAGTGACATTTACAAGTTGTATCTCTTACTATATGCAAATCAATGTGACATAATGTCTCTGATATTTTATCCTTCTCTATGCTATAACATGACATTGAAATTTTACACTTTCTATCCTTTCATTTCTTCTATTGAATGTACACGTAGGCCTACGCATTGTTTTTGTTTTTTCTAAGCTGAATTGATTTAAAGAATAAAGAAAGATTTCATTGCAATTAAATTGGGAATAACTGAAGGATTGGTAATAATATAGACATAAGGTAGGTTGGAAGAATGCAAACAATGAAGAAGGAAGAAATGAAAGAAAGTGGGACGCATTAATCTTCGGTATAGAAGTATAAGATATATAAGATTATAAGATAATGAAGCAGAAAAAGAGAAAGAATTTCGGAAGAATGAGAGAAGGAATGGGAGAAAGATGGAATATGGAAGGAAGGAAGAAAACTAGCAAGAAAAGGATGGAAGGAATGAAGAAAAGAAACAAGGTTGGTATGGAGGAAGGAATCAAGAAATGAAAATGGTAGAAAGAAGGCAAGAAAGAAAGAAGAAATATATCTAGCTTTTTGTAATTGAGTAGGTCTAAAAATTAAATGGTTAATCATAAATACAAGCGCTGGACCAGGCACACTGAAGCACCTAGAGCCTACGAACAAACACTTAAGACAATAAAAACTAAACTGCAAAGATACAATAACACAATGACATGCTCGCTGTTTTACACAGAAAAACATTTATATTCAAACGCGTACACAGAAACACACTCTCACAGACATACGCGCATACACGGGGCGACCGTTCATAATGGTACAAAATGTTTAGGCTTACACACATGTAAAATCACATCCACAGGGTTCATATAGATCTAGTATCAATTCGCAGTAATCAGCTGAATGGAAAATCGATTGTGTTTTAAAGTTTAAACGAACAATGTTATCATTTATCAGATAATAACGTTTGAGATTTGGTAAACTTTGACCGCAATTGAATTAGAACGCGACACGCGCTGGTGGAGAGATTATGGCGCCAAATGTATTGCAATTTGAATTTGGTAGCAAAAGAATGATGGGAAACAGATTTAAATTTTGGTTTAAAATTAAGAAAGGGTGGAAAGTTGAAGCCACGCAGGACCGTTTTAAGGTCTTCACACTGAGTATAAGGGCGCACTCATATACGTAGGCCCTCTTTATTTAAACTAATTTCATTATTAAAGTTTTGATCAACATGGCAGAGTGAAAAATGGCATAAAATGGAACAGTACCTAGCCTAGTAGAGCGATTTCTTCAATTATTTTACAAATTGAACACCACCACCGGTAAATAACGTTTCGATCTTCTGCTGAGTACTCTTAGAGCACATGCTAAATATATCGCAATTTGTATGTCTCATTTAATGATAATGACAGTAATTAGAGTGACATTAATTTTATTCTGGCGCAAAAGCTAAATCTAAAGATATTAACAATTTAGCGGCATTGGTGCCATGCACTGATCACAGCCTTTAATAGAGTGAATATTTCTTTCAACATTTATCTTCTTTTTATCTTATATGTTACAGACACTCCTTCTATACAGAACAATATTGGGTCCTTAGTACACTTTTTGGAACCATTTTCTCGGGGTGCAAGTTCATTTTTCCTGAAAAGACCACGCAACCAAAAATGAGGTCTTTGAAACCTATCGAAAGCCTTTTCAGGTAGTTAGGCCATGTGCACAGAATGGAGCATGGGAGAATCATAGAAGATCTGTTCTAACCAGAATTTGCCAATGCCTAAAGATCTAGGCTACAATTTTAAGTCAACCAAATCACATAATTAAAGATTTCTGCAAACGTGGTCTGAGGCTAGAGATGTAGACACCGGAAAGTGGGAAATCATAGCTCATAACAAAAGTAGTTCGAGGAACACACTAACTAAACACCGGTGTGAATGCTGGAGAGGAAAACCTAAGACTTACCTAACGTGGAAGATAAAAAGAGCAGCAAAGAAACAAAAAGCTCAAAGTCTGCCCAACTTTGGAAGTCTTGCACTCGTGTGTCAGAGCTGCAGCTGCAACAGAGTCTGTCGCTCACTGATATGGTTACACAGTCAAAGAAAAAACAACACCAGAGCCGATGAAAATACTCTCAATGGCGCGCTAAGTATAATTGTCTTTCGAAAGACTAGGGAACAGATGAACCCAATGATAAACTTGTACCTATTTATAAATTATGCCCCGGGTTATAAAAGTTATCATCTTGTTGCCCTGCCAAAGAAGGCCTTGACATTCATTCGTAAATATATGAATATCGTGTATGCATTGAATTACAGTAAAGGCATAAAACGACATTTTCTTTTATCCATCATATTTATTGTTTACACTTTTTAAAGATAGAGTCTACATAACTTTTTTTTTTCAAATTTATATTATCTGTCAATCGTCATATTATAGCACGTAGACTTACAGGCCTACGTAAAAGTACAATGCTGAGATACAACCTATTCAAATATGCACAGATTATTATGAAAACATGTCAAAAACTATTTACAATATGTAAATAACAAAATGGCATAGCTTGTTTTCTATGATTATGACATACGAGAAGAACTTCAAACTATATTGTAAAGTTTAGGCCCTTTTTGTGGTAGTCCTAGGACCTAGAGTTTAAATTACCCAGTTTGACTTAGGCCTACACCCACGAGCATCTTTTTAATGGTCGATAATTTTATATCGCAACAAAAACATGTTTATACAAAACCATCGTCCGTAAATGATAAGATATATTTAATATATTTAGGCCCTATGTTTGATTTTCCTTTGCAACCAGACGCACAAATCATACAACATTCAACAAATTATTTTATTCAGTGGTAGGCCTACATATATAATATAAGCTTATAGGCTATATATTATAATTGGCTAGTCCAGTCCACGCACACTGACATATACATTTTAAATAACACTTTAATTTGTTAAGGTAGAGATCGCGATCGGACTACTTTTTGCTAAAATGATATAGGCTATAGGTAGGCCTACGTATTTGTGTGTGAACGTTTCGGTGCGATGAGGTTCAGCATTTTATAAGTTAGCAAATTAGCAATATCATTACTTAATGTAGGCTACCTCTGCCAGGTTCTTTCTTTTTTTTTTCTACGCAAATTATTAATAGTACGTGTACATTTCATTAATTATGCCGCCACAATAATTTACCATGAAGTTTTTTTGGTTGGCCGTTTTTTTTTTTACCAACAAGCGCTGGATCATTAGACTACAAATGTAACTGATTCTCTACGGAACTAATTATTTGGCGAATGGTTCCGGTGATGATGAAAAACGTCCAGCATACAGCATATTATAATATGTTCATAGTGTCTCTTTTCTTAAAGTTGATACTTTTTAGAAAATATGGCCGTTAATGTTTCCAAATTAAGCTATTTTACTAATAGCTTTAACATTGTTAGATGATAGCCTACTCGAATCCTCACTTGTCCATAGGCCATAGAGCAAATGAAACAGCGTTCACAGATTCCCGTAGCAAGGACAAAAGAAAAAAGAGCTTGAAATTGTTTCCAGCGCTAAGCCACTTATTACTTTCCCCAAACTATTCATATCAGGCAACCATCAGAGCTGCTGGGTAGACTCGGTGACAGTATCGAGACAAGGCTCTTCACTAAAAAATAAACCTTTACTAAAGCTCTCTTAACATTTCGTCTATCTTTTTATTGTGTTATGTTATGAGCTTAGATATATATATATATTTTATATATATATATATATATTATATATATATATATATATACCTTGATATATATATATATATATATATATATATATATATATATATATATATATATATATATATATATATATATATATAGAGAGAGAGAGAGAGAGAGAGAGAGAGATTTCCATATTCTAGAACATAATATCCTAAACACCTGGTAGACATACTGGGCCACGAAATCAAAATTATCGGATCGCAAAAGAAAGGGGAAGAAGATTATTATCCAGGTCAGATGAACGTAATGTACTAATGATGGACCATTATGCTAACAATTGGCTTCTATGGGCCTTTTTTATATCAATTTTACTGCTCTCAAGTAGGCATATAGCCCATACCTAAACGACGCCATTTTTAATATCATAGTGTCGAAAATTGTGGGAAAAACAGTTCTGAATATTTTACATATAAGTAACTTAAGTAACTTCTAGACTAGTCTAGTATAAACGATAAAATGTTAGTGGATAGCGAAGTAAAATTAAAAAAAAAAAACTTTGTCACTAAAAAAAAATAATGAAAACCTCCGTTTAAGAAAATAGGTTTAGGCTATATATAGAATATGTCCAGCACGTGCTGTTTAATTGCGTCGGTAAATTAAAGTAACGCCAAACAAACATTGATTTAGGCCTAGATTTATATCTTAAATTATATTTTATACTGACCCAATAAATTTCCCCACAATAAAAGTCCCTAAAATTGTACAAACATTTCTCTCTATTTTTGTTTAAATCTTTTATATATTAACTTCGCAAAATTGTGTGTATGACAAATAAAATCTTCAGAAAGCTAATATAGGCCTATTAGGTAAGATTATTTGTTTGCTTCTAGATCTAGTCATCCTATCGAATTTATATTTAGTACATATTCTCGATGACGATGATGCCCTATGCCTGACCCCCCTAAAATCAGTTTTTCGTGTGTTTTTTTTTTTAATTTCATTACACTTTATTATGCACACTGTTAAAATCAAATTAACTGTGATTTAAATGACTGTGCTAATAATACTAATTTTAAGGCTAAATTCAAACGTTTTGACTTTTGACCAAAAAAAAATGTTAACCGAAATGGGCCTAAATATAAAGGATTTATTAAAAGATTTTAAAAAAAAACTAGCCTGTTCCTTAAATTTTAAAGGGTTGTTGATAATTTTCAAATTAATTTAAATGGACACTATCAGCTTGGGTGCAACGTTCAATAAACAGTGATAACATTTGGCATTATGACTAAACGAGTTGATCCATTTTACTATTTTTACTCCCTTTATATTAACTTGCGCTGTCTGTCTGATTGTATGCTTGTCTGGTTGGTTGCTTGCAAAAATTTGCACCAATTTTTCGGCCACTTCCCATCGTCCAATCGAGCCGAAACTTGGCCAGCAGACTTATCCCGACAAACAATACATTCTATCGTATTTTGAATAGTCACGAATACCTTACACCAATTTGCGAATCGAAGAACAAATTTTACGAAAAAACATGTCTGCCTTTGACGGAAGTAACGAAACTTTTCGGATATGTTCGTTTTTACGAAAAAAATACGAATGAAAACGACACAATGTAGCCGAAACAAATGCGGAATAGTTATAATAAGATATGTATTTGCCAACATTACCGATTCGAAATTTTAGTTTTGTAGTTAAGTGGAAATGGTAAACTTAGTAGGCCCTATACAAATAAAGGGAATATAATAAAAACTGTGTTTTTTTATGGTTTTCTTGTTACAACTTCTAAATCAATGCCATGTAAAATCTCTCTTAGGGTGTAATTATTGTAGGCTAGCCATCCTTTAAATTCGAGACACATTTATAATGCATTATTTATTCGGCTTCTGTGAAGTATTCGATCAGATTGTATTATAGAAAATAATGTGGGTAAAATTTGTAAAATTTGTTTTTCTAAAGATAATCAGGCTATTTATGAGCATTGTTGTTTTTTTTTTGTTTTTTTTAAAAGAACAAACTGGCCAATGTTTTTTCTTTTTTTTTTTTTAAGAAACATGAAGGATCATCTCACTGGATGTGTAGATGGAACGATAGACAGACTAATATAAAGATAATATAAGCTTTTACTGACAGACAGGTAGACATACACAACTAGAATCTACAGACATATTGATAGACATGCAGAGAGATAGATAGATATGAGATAAATTTTGAAAAAAAAAACAAGATAACAATGCCAGAAAAAATAGGCTACAAAGAGACGGATGGATAGATAGATAAACAGTTAGATAGATTATATTGATGGGTGGATGTATAGATATTTAGAAAATTATTATATTTTATAAACCAGTCTTTTCCTAATGCCAAGTCGCTACTATAGGTAGGCCTACGGTGCCACAGAAGCAACATTACTGGGTGGCGAAAAGAGAAGAAGAAAGGTTTATTAAAAATAAACTAAAGCTAGATAAGCGTTATATCAGCCACTGGTGAAAGACTTAAAACATTATGTCAATTTTCCCTGCAAATTAAAACATTAATAAAAAATGCAATACTAGACTCGGACCACGGGTGAACGTAGGAACGTCTTTATAGAAGGACCTAATAGTCGATATAGGCCTAAAAAAAAATGAGAAAGGCCTGATAGAAATTTCATTCTTTTTTATTTTTTGCGATATTTGAATCCTACTTTAGATACAACAATTATTTAGACGTTATTAACTTATAAGATCCGAAAAATGTGTGGAAGTTAAAACATCTTTAATGTTACTAGATCTAATACTTTTAAACGATTAAAAATGTTACAGTTCACGAAAAAAAACCTGTAAAGTTGGCATTACCTTTCACTTTTATAGATCGCCAAATGAATACGCGTGTATGTAACAGAACAGCAGGTGTAATAGTACAGTCGAAAGTCATGATTATGCAGATAGGCCTCTGTGAAGGTGACGTAGTGACGTAGTCGGTATCAGTGTTAGAAAGATATAGTTCATTAATTAGCACCGCACGCCGCTTTAAAAAAAGTCCGTATCGCCAAATCATCCCGTTTATCAACCCGATACTTCAACCTGTCCTTTGTCTAATAGGCGTCTATTGGGTCATCCAGATATCACGTCTCACAAAATGTGAAGATTTATTGACAAACTTCCGGTCATACTATTAAGTAACTATATACTATTGGTAACAAGAGCAATTTTTATTAATTTTTAACAAAGTTATCTCAAATGTTGGCAACAAAACATTTGATAATAATAAAAAAGAAAACTGTTAAACGATTTAAAGCCATATGAATCACGAGCGTGATGTGATTCACATAGAGTGGTATGATTCACATAGAGTGGTATGATTCACATAGATTTGTATGATTAACATAGAGTGGTATGATTCACATAAATTGGTACGATTCCGTAGTGGCATGATTCACATAGAGTGGTATGATTCACATAGAGTGGTATGATTCACAGAGAGTGATATGATTCACATAGAGTGGTATGATTCACATAGAGTGGCATGATTCACATAGAGTGGTATGATTCACAGAGAATGATATGATTCACATAGAGTGGTATGATTCACATAGAGAGGTATGATTCACATAGAGTGGTATGATTCACAGAGAGTGATATGATTCACATAAAGTGGTATGATTCACATAAATTGGTACGATTCCGTAGTGGCATGATTCACATAGAGTGGTATGATTCACATAGAGTGGTATGATTCACATAGAGTGATATGATTCACATAGAAAGGTATGATTCACATAAATTGGTACGATTCCGTAGTGGCATGATTCACATAGAGTGGTATGATTCACATAGAGTGGTATGATTCACAGAGAGTGATATGATTCACATAGAGTGGTATAATTCACATAGAGTGGCATGATTCACATAGAGTGGTATGATTCACAGAGAGTGATATGATTCACATAGAGTGGTATGATTCACATAGAGAGGTATGATTCACATAGAGTGGCATGATTCACATAGAGTGTCATGATTCGCATAGTGTGGTATGATTCAGATAGAATATAAGATTGACATTATTCACATAGAGAGGTATGATTCACATAGAGAGGTATGATTCACAGAGAGTGATATGATTCACATAGAGTGGTATGATTCACATAGATTGGTATGATTCACATAGAGTGGTATGATTCACATAGAGAGGTATGATTCACATAGAGTGGCATGATTCACATAGAGTGTCATGATTCGCATAGTGTGGTATGATTCAGATAGAATATAAGATTGACATTATTCACATAGAGAGGTATGATTCACATAGAGAGGTATGATTCACAGAGAGTGATATGATTCACATAGAGTGGTATGATTCACATAGATTGGTATGATTCACAGAGAGTGATATGATTCACATAGAGTGGTATGATTCACATAGAGTGATATGATTCACATAGAGTGGTATGATTCACATAGAGAGGTATGATTCACATAGAGTGGCATGATTCACATAGAGTGATATGATTCACATAGAGAGGTATGATTCACATAGAGTGGTATGATTCACATAGAGTGATATGATTCACATAGAGTGGTATGATTCACATAGAGTGATATGATTCACAGAGAGGTATGATTCACAGAGAGTGTCATGATTCGCATAGTGTGGTATGATTCAGATAGAATATAAGATTGACATTATTCACATAGAGTGGTATGATTCACATAGAGAGGTATGATTCACATAGAGAGGTATGATTCACAGAGAGTGATATGATTCACATAGAGTGATATGATTCACATAGAGAGGAAAGATTCACATATATTGGTATGATTCACATAGAGTGATATGATTCACATAGAGTGGTATGATTCACATAGAGAGGTATGATTCACATAGAGAGGTATGATTCACAGAGAGTGATATGATTCACATAGAGAGGTATGATTCACAGAGAGTGATATGATTCACATAGAGTGGTATGATTCACATAGAGAGGTATCATTCACATAGATTGGTATGATTCACATAGAGTGGTATGATTCACATAGAGTGATATGATTCACATAGAGAGGTATGATTCACAGAGAGTGATATGATTCACATAGAGTGGTATGATTCATATAGAGAGGTATCATTCACATAGATTGGTATGATTCACATGGAGTGGTATGATTCACATAGAGAGGTATGATTCACATAGAGAGGTATGATTCACAGAGAGTGATATGATTCACATAGAGTGGTATGATTCACATAGAGTGGTATAATTCACAGAGAGTAATATGATTCACATAGAGTGGTATGATTCACATAGAGTGATATGATTCACATAGAGTGGTATGATTCACATAGAGTGATATGATTCACATAGAGTGGTATGATTCACATAGAGTGGTATGATTCACATAGAGAGGTATGATTCACATAGAGAGGTATATTCACATAGAGAGGTATGATTCACATAAATTGGTACGATTCCGTAGTGGCATGATTCACATAGAGTGGTATGATTCACATAGAGAGGTATGATTCACAGAGAGTGATATGATTCACATAAATTGGTACGATTCCGTAGTGGCATGATTCACATAGAGAGGTATGATTCACATAGAGAGGTATGATTCACAGAGAGTGATATGATTCACATAAATTGGTACGATTCCGTAGTGGCATGATTCACATAGAGTGGTATGATTCACATAGAGAGGTATGATTCACAGAGAGTTATATGATTCACATAAATTGGTACGATTCCGTAGTGGCATGATTCACATAGAGTGATGTGATTCACATAGAGTGGTATGATTCACATAGAGAGGTATGATTCACATAGAGAGGTATATTCACATAGAGAGGTATGATTCACATAGAGAGGTATGATTCACACAGAGAGGTATATTCACATAGAGAGGTATGATTCACATAAATTGGTACGATTCCGTAGTGGCATGATTCACATAGAGTGGTATTATTCACATAGAGAGGTATGATTCACAGAGAGTGATATGATTCACATAGAGTGGTATGATTCACATAGAGTGGTATGATTCACATAGAGTGGTATGATTCACATAGAGAGGTATGATTCACATAGAGAGGTATATTCACATAGAGAGGTATGATTCACATAAATTGGTACGATTCCGTAGTGGCATGATTCACATAGAGTGGTATGATTCACATAGAGTGGTATGATTCACATAGAGTGGTATGATTCACATAGAGAGGTATGATTCACATAGAGTGGTATGATTCACAGAGAGTGATATGATTCACATAAATTGGTACGATTCCGTAGTGGCATGATTCACATAGAGTGATATGATTCACATAGAGTGGTATCATTCACATAGAGAGGTATGATTCACATAGAGAGGTATATTCACATAGAGAGGTATGATTCACATAAATTGGTACGATTCCGTAGTGGCATGATTCACATAGATTGGTATGATTCACATAGAGTGAGATGATTCACATAGAGTGGTATGATTCACATAGAGAGGTATCATTCACATAGATTGGTATGATTCACATAGAGTGGTATGATTCACATAGAGTGATATGATTCACATAGAGTGGTATGATTCACATAGAGAGGTATGATTCACATAGAGAGGTATGATTCACAGAGAGTGATATGATTCACATAGAGAGGTATGATTCACAGAGAGTGATATGATTCACATAGAGTGATATGATTCACATAGAGTGATATGATTCACATAGAGTGGTATGATTCACATAGAGTGGTATGATTCACAGAGAGTGATATGATTCACATAGAGTGGTATGATTCACATAGAGTGATATGATTCACATAGAGTGGTATGATTCACATAGAGTGATATGATTCACATAGAGTGGTATGATTCACATAGAGTGGTATGATTCACATAGAGTGGTATGATTCACATAGAGTGATATCATTCACATAGAGTGGTATGATTCACATAGAGTGATATGATTTACATAGAGTGGTATGATTCACATAGAGTGATATGATTCACATAGAGTGATATGATTCACATAGAGTGGTATGATTCACATAGAGTGGTATGATTCACAGAGAGTGATATGATTCACATAGAGTGGTATAATTCACATAGAGTGGCATGATTCACATAGAGTGGTATGATTCACATAGAGTGATATGATTCACATAGAGTGGTATGATTCACATAGAGTGGTATGATTCACAGAGAGGGATATGATTCACATAGAGAGGTATGATTCACATAGAGTGGTATGATTCACATAGAGAGGTATGATTCACATAGAGTGGTATGATTCACATAGAGTGTTATCATTCACATAGAGTGGTATGATTCACATAGATTGGTATGATTCACATAGAGTGGTATGATTCACATAGAGTGGTATTATTCACATAGAGAGGTATGATTCACAGAGAGTGGTATGATTCACATAGAGTTGTATGATTCACAGAGAGGTTAAGAACAGATTTCCTGGGGCTCGGTAACAAAATAAACGGAAAAGACAGTACCGAGTCATGAATTAAAGATCTATCTGACCTTGTGGTTGCATTTTACTTTTACTTCTGTGCCCATAGGCCTATATAGCCTACCTCAAAGATGGTGAGGTGTGTAAACCACCGATACGCTCCCATTAAGAGTACACCGGTGGGCTAACGCATGGGGGCCAGCCCTTGTTGCGCGTCTGAGATTTCATTGCCCTGCCGAGAGGCCCCGAGACTCGGTGGGGAGGAAACAATGTGCGGACCAGGGGTCTTACTAGTCTTAACAGTCCGTCTTACTAAGCCCAGGTGCCTGGATGTCTAGTCTTGTAATTTGTGATGCCGTGCAGGAATATGAGCGAGCCACTACGTTAATATAATTTGATATAATTTCTTCACTACAATAGAGCAGGGCCCTCGAGAGAAAAAAAAGATGCCGGTACGAAATCTTTTCTGGGCCCCCCCCCTCCCCATTTTTTGTTCTAACACTAGTCATATATCTAGATGATTTATTTATATTACATACGTTGGAAAAAAAGATCTGTGGACTGCGCCATTTTGTGAAACTGTCATAAGTGTTACCATTAAAGTGTAATTATTTCAATCACAGCCGTACAGGTCTATTACAAAAATACTTTAAGTACTTAGTTCTTAGTTTAAATTTGTGTAATTGTTCCTCCGCTTTAGTATTGATCTTGCGAATAATATTACAAAGATGTTTAAAATGGGAAAAAATGACTTTCACTGATGATTGATGATTAATTTGGTTGAACAGAACTCATAGAGAAGTATTGGATGTTTTAAAGTTGGACAATTAAATTATCATAATTCATTTTAAAATGGATTAATTTGAATGTGAAAATTGAGAGAGTCAATTGAAAATATGAGACAAATGTTAAGGTAGGCTACTTGTAGTCGTCACAGCTACTGGATTTAATAATTTGGGACACAGGCCTATCTATGGCCGCTGGAACTCTGTAATAAATAAAAAGCAATATTATATATAAGCTTAGTCAATTAAAAAGACTTTAAGTTTAATGCGTTTTAAATTTTATTTATATAAAGTAGGCTATAAACGATTGACAACTTCACAACATTTCAATACGGTACTATAACAAAAAATACATAAATTATAGACATCTTAATCGCATTTTATGCATGTTTAGACTATGTCATTATTTATTTACAAATATACCAAAATCATTCAACTTTAAATGCTTACTGTTTCGTGAAAAGAAATAGTCAACAGAAAATACATCAATACATGAATGATAAAAAAAAGACTAGTTCTATTAAAACAGGGCTGCCTTGAGTGCCTTTTTCATGGCAAAACTACGAATTATAGTGTCAACGTTTATTTGTCTTGCAATGCCAGACTCAATAATGAGCCTAGCTATGTTGTTCAGGCGATTCTGACTCATGGTGGAGCAACCCATTCCATGCCCGGATGCCACTCGGGATGAAAAAGTACTTGTGTGCGTTCGTTATCGTATAAGTTCGCATAATAGGGACAGGCCTAAGGGAAGTGTTATTGTCCTTATGTTTATCTGAGAATCGCAACAGATTTTTAAAAAAATGTATTTCTAAATAATTAGGGTTTTTTTCTTGTGTTTCTAGGTTTGAGTGATTTTACTATTGGTGTTACTCTTGTCAGTTACAAATATTCGCCAGTAATGTATAAGCTTAGTCAAATGTAAGGTTAGATCTGCCGTGGCAACAGTTGACACATAAATTTTTTTACAGACTCTTCCCAAAATACATTTTGTTAAATAATGACAAAAAAAAATGTGTTTTAAATGTTCAATACATTTGTCTAAAATTATGATACCTTTATTCAACCTTCCCTCTTGGCTACGCGCACAGGAATTCATTAAAGTGTAAAACGATCGACTAACTAGCTTTGACTAGGTTACCGTATTAGTAGCCTAAACAGCGACATAGAGTAGGTCTATTTAGGCCTAGGCTAGCCTACTAAGCTGACAGTTAGAAATGTAAGACTGCAAAGCTCATAGGTCTATATTTGTGTCTCTGGAGAAAAATAATTAAAAAAGACAAATATTAGGCCCTATATTACAACGAGAGGCTTCTTTGCATATTTAACAAAATGTTCAAGTACACATTCAAAGAATACTAAAATTAATTTTACATTTTAATATTCATGGGCCCCCTAAACTCTTGTGGGCCCCGGTACTGCGTATCGGCTGTACCCCCCCCCCCCCTCGTGGGGCCTGCAATAGAGCGTTTGCAATGGGCGGAACTTATGTTTTTTAGTGACGTCATTAGTAAATAGAAGCCACTTGAGGATCAAATATGGCGAATGTTCTTTATCATGCCAAATTCACATATTTATGAATACTGGCTATCCTACTCAAAAATAAGGAGGTAAATAGTAGTAGATCATCTTCTATGATCTATGTCTATGATAATAGGCTTAATACAGCTTAAATCTTAATACGACTTAAAACACAAAACATCTTTTTAAAAATGCTCGAGCCTATATGAAACTTTATTAATACAGCGGCCATTGTACACCACTACACAAAGTAAACAAAAATCACGTGCTTTTTGTCACGAGATTGCAAACGCCCTATAGGCTAATTACCACGGCGTCTGCTCCACTAGTCCATCTAGTTTTCACAGCCCTGAATCAAAACGTGTCAGCGATGTGTAGATGTAGAAAAGAACGTGAGGATTGCCGAGGATAAGCTACCCAGTTTGCCACCCCCCCACCCTCCCCCAAAATAATAACAGATTGAGCCACCGATACAGAAGTTACGTGTGTACAATCAGGGGATGGTTTGTGAGTGGGCCCTAGGGTTGCCATATCTAGGTGGGACCTCGTCGGGACACTCGAGATGAGGGTGTAGAAATGAAATAAAAAATGTATTTAATATAATAACTTTTTATTTAGAACACAATTACATGGAACATTCTGCGGGAGAAGTAAGCTTAGTTGGTGCACCATATTTTTCGGAAGATTTCACCCTTTTTTCAGCAAGTCTTTTTTCTATTTTACGTCTTAAAAAAAACTCCATGCAAGTGAGTCTCGTATTTTCTCGAATGATGGTGCTAAGATCTAGAAGGTACTTGCATCGTCAATACAGGATAGGCAACATGCAACAGCGTGAGACGACCATGTCAACATAAACTTGTTGACATAAATATAACTAACTGAGGCTGCATTTACATGTTGCGCTAACAGTGCAGATGGCGTTACTTTAGTACTTGAGCCAAGCTCTTAACAATATTTTGCAAAATCGGGACAAAATTGGGTCTTGTCGGGATGTCGGGACAAGAAGGTCCATTACGGTAACTGTACCGATATATCGGGACGGATGGCAACCCTCTGCGTGGCACAAAGTACTAAAGCTTTGTGTTGATTTCACAGATACTTTGATACTCAACCGATTGGTTTTCCTGTCATAGGCCTAGGCCTACGACCTACGTACATCATTATTTTCGAATGCCTGACAACGGAATCCCATCTTTCTTCAGTTCTCTCAAAATCTGTCGAGATGTTCGAAATTCTATCTGAGCTTTTACACTTTGAATCCATTAAGCGGAGAAAAGACCTCCATAATCTTTTCATTTCCGTCCATGTTTAGGCCTACCGCCGCCTACCTCGCTTTTCTGGTGTTTGTGAGATAGGCCAGGAGTGCAGTCAAAAATTAAGCAAAAATACTCCTTGCTCTCCATGTCTTGATCGATGATTTAGCAATGAAACTACACTCCTATAGTCTAGATCTACTGCTTTTATTTTCTGAATCTAATCTGTTCTTCATTTTTTGTTTAAATATTGGATTGAAGGTAGGGTTGCCATTACCTACCCACCTACATCCTACATATCCCGTAGTCTGTTAGACAGTTGGGGCGCCACAGATGACATGTAAACCAGCCTCCTCCATTCCTCCCGTCTCTCAGCCGTTCTCATTGCCTCGCACAGCTTTGTACCTGTCCATTCCCTGATATTATCTTCCCAATGTTTCTTTGGTCTTCCTCTCTTTCTGCCTTCTCTGGTGGTACCCTGCAGGATGGTCTTTACAAGCCCGTTGGTTCTGGTGACGTGGCCATACCATTCCAGTTTTTTTTTCTTGGCTGTGGCCAGCAGGTCTTCGTACTTTCCAATTTCCTGTTGTATTATTTTTCTTATCTGTTCGTTGGAAAAAAGGTCTTTGTAACAGATACCGAGCAGGGTCCTGAAGCATCTCATTTCCATGGCGTTTATCTTATTTTCCAGCTCCGCTGTTAGTGTCCATGACTCGCAAGCATATAAGAAAATGGAGAGGACCAATGAGCGCATCAACCTGATTTTGGTGCTGAGGGCTAAGTTCTTGTCTTTCCATATTGTCTTGAGCCTCTTTAGTGATGCTGTTGTCTGGGCAATCCTGGACATTACTTCTGGTTTCGAGCCCTCTTCGGATACAATAGCTCCTAGGTACTTGAAGCTGCTAACTGTTTCCAAACTCTGCCCACCAATCTTGATCTGCGTGGTGATCCCGCTGGTGTTTTTAGTCATTAATTTAGTTTTTTCGGCACTGATTTGCATGCCATAGGATGCGGAAGTTTTGTCCAGTCGTCCCACTAGATTGGCTAATTCTTCCTCACTCCCGGCGAGTCCATCTATATCATCTGCGAATCGAAGGTTGGTGATCCTTCTGCCATTTATGCTGATCCCTTCATGATCCTCTAGTGCATCTGACATGATTCTCTCCAGGAAGATGTTGATCAGTGTTGGCGAAAGCAAGCATCCTTGTCGTACTCCAACGGTAGTCCTAAACCAATCTCCAATGTTGTTGCTGTAGAGGACTGCACTGGTGGCCCTGTCATAGAGGCTACGTATCACCATTGTCAGGTTGTCATTAATGTTGTAATGTTTCATGGTTGCCCCGACCCTGTCGAATGCTTTTTTAAAATCAACAAATATATGGTACAAGTGTTGTTGGTGTTGCAAGTGCCTCTCACAGAGTATTTGCAGGTTAAAGATCTTCTCTGTGGTACTACGTCCCTGCCTGAAGCCTGCCTGCTCTTCCGCAATGATTCTTTCAGCATAAGGTCTGAGTCGGCTTAAAATTATTTTGAGCATGACCTTGCTTGGGTGGCTTATTAGGCTGATGTTGCGGTAGTTCTGGCATTGCTGAAGGTTGCCTTTCTTGGGGAGGGTGATGATGAGCGTCTGGGTCCATGGTTTAGGCCAGTCTCCAGTTATCCATATTTTATTGCAAATGTTCAATAAGACATTTACCATGGCTTCCCCTCCTGCTTTCACCAACTCAGCAGGGATGTTTTCCACTCCTGCAGCTTTTCCTTTTTGAAGTGCTTGGACTGCTGCTTCCACTTCTGTACGGTGGGTAGGGTAATTGTCATTGTCTGTGGCTGGAGGGACGTTTAGTATATCTGGATCTATAGTGATATTGTCATTATACAGTTCCGAGCAGTACTCAGTCTATCTTTTTAAGATATCTGGTTCCTCAGTCAGGTTTCTACCATCCTTATCCTGTATGGTGGTGGTGCGCCCGTGCTTAGTGGTGGTTAGTTCTTTTACTAATTGGTATGCTTTTTTGCTATTGTTCTTCCTTAAACTGTTTTCAATGTCGTTGCACTGTTCGTCAATCCAGTTTTTCTTTGCCCTTTTCATACCTTTCCTAATTGTCTGGTTTATTGTTCTGTATTAATTGGCTTCTTCCTTGTCTTTTGTCTGTTTTCTTTAGTCGGCGACGCTCATCACACAGCTCCAGGATGTCTGGTGTTATCCATGGTTTCTTGGCCGGTCTATGTTTGCCAAGAATATCCTGAGCTGTGTCGGTCACCACTGTATTGAAGGTGTCTATCAATGTGTCCATGTCCATAAAATCAGAATTTAAAATATTGAGGACTGCAAATTCTCTCCTATCTTTGCCTGGAAGGCTTCTGCTACTTTAGGATCCTTCAGCTTTTCGAGGTCAAATGTGATCCTGGTGTACCCCTTTTTCTGTATACCATTATCTAGCTGGGACATTATCGGGTCACTCTGAGATGGTGGCGTAGAAATGTAGTAAAAAAATGTATTTTATATAATTACTTTTGTTTTTAGAACACTCTTACATGGAAGGTCCATAACGGTGACGGTCCCGTTGTATCGGGACTCGGGACGGATGGCAACTCTAATTTAAGGACGTGATCCTTTAATATTTAGGCTTCAATGGCATTTTATAAAGATAATTTCGTCTTTTAAATTTATTTTAACTACTTATAAAGTCTAAAGTTAAATTTAAATTGAAAGTTTTCATAAATTTCGAACTATTATTTCATCAAGTAAAATTATTAGATTATTTTTTTCAGAATCGAGATTTTTTAAATTAAATATTATAATCCAGTTAACTATGTGTGGGGAAAAAAAAGAGAGATGTAGGCAATTCATAAGCTAATTTAATTTTTGTTTTTTTGTTCAAAAGTTTAAAAAGGAGAGATAATGACGTCACTTTGGCGCAATGTTGCCAATGTAACATATTTAAATCCATAAAGCTATCCCAATGGAAAAATAAAATATTTGATTTCTGTACATTTAAAAAGATTATATTGCTAATTAATTTGTTTATTAGGAATATACTATTGTATTATTTAAACCAATTAGTATTTCCCATTTTCTTACTTTTTAATGATGTCCTACATATGCAAAACTATACGGCTTTTTAATTCTCACAGTTGGTAACAGTTTTAGCGCCTTGTTATTGTGTATTGAGATTCCAAGATTTTAGCGGGATCTCTACTGTTTTTGTACTACACATAACTCATAACACCGTACCTGCAAACCAGAATGTTTGTTCAAAAAAGAGGTTAGTTTTATTGTTTATATTTACATTTTAACGCTAAATATTAATTTAAATATACATTAAAAATTAATAAAAATGTCAAAGTTAAATATTTGTTGGTCTTTTTTCTCATAGTTGTATTTCTTTTTAACCCACAGGAGGTAGGACTGAATCCGTCCATTTTGATAAAATAACTTCCAGAATTCAGAAACTTTGCTATGGTTTACACAAAGATTTTGTCGACCCCGTAAGTTACTCTTTAAAACAAAAGTTCTACTGTTCGAAAAAAGACACAGGTCTGATTAAATGTAAACACTGTCAATATTTTAATATATAATTTTTAGACCTGCCTACTCTAGGTACTTTGATAAAAAATTCAAAATAAGACTACAGGTACAATACTTATACTATTGAATAGAGCTTGATGAGACCTTTCCAATGACACCTCATTTATCTTTTTAAGTTAATTAGAACCAGAGTTATGATTTTTTTTCCGCTTGCAAAAAGGGTCTATTTTTACTATCTATAGAAAATTTGTTCAGAATTGTGACCCAAAAATTGAGTTACTGACATTAAAAACATAATTACTAAAAAAGCGTATGAGATAATGCTTTAATATTTGATACAGTGATTTATCATGACTAAACCTTTATTTATAATTTAAGTTTTCAAAGATTTGAACAGCTAATGATTAATAATGAGAAAAAAATAATGAAAATAGGGGCGGAAAAAAATACAGTGTTGCGCTTTTAAAAACTAAATAGCTCAAAAACTATTTGAGAAAGAAGGCTAATTATTTGTAGGCAAAGGTCTCATAACATATATTTTATGTATAAGTAACAAATTTGACATGGCTGGTGAAAGAGAGCCTTAAATATAATAAAATATATAATAATTAGCGCATATGGTAAAATGAAAATGACACAAATTTATTTATAAGCAAAAAATGATGAACTCCAAAACAACTTTTAAAGTATGTTACAATTTCATTTATTATAAAATGTTAATAATATGCCCTTTTTATACAATCTTGACATTAATCATTGTAATGTATTTAGTATTAAAAAATATAAACAATTAAATTATATTTAAAAAGTGTCAAGTTAAATTTACAAAATGCACATTTGTACTACCCCTCGAGACATGCAGGGCCTGCCTCGTATTCCTGTGATGTTGGTTGGTGGTGTGTTGGCCAAGTGGATTTTGTAAGACACAAGGATATCCCTGTCTAAAGCAGAGATGTCTACCTTTAAAACCAGTCGTATTAGGACAATGACTTTGAATGACTGTGTACCCTTCCTGACGTGGCACAATGCCCCTCAGAAAGGGGGGCACCAAACCTTGGTGGTGGGGTGTGCAAAACCAATGAGACTGGTATGAACAAGCAGCTCTACTCCTGGTCCAGCTGCTAGTACCACTCCTCACCCCAATGCCCTCAGAGAGGGCATACAACGACTGCAGTCACATGCGTTGGCCCAGCGGGTTGAATCAGCTTCGTCGGTTCATTGGTACAGAAGTCAGATAGTTCACCAAGATCCTCTGCCCTTTTAATTATTTACTTCATGATAAAAATCTGAAGAAGAAAAAATAAATTTTATTTAATGTTCACCCTTCATCAAGTCTTAACTATACAATGATATTTATATCATAATTCTAAATAAAAACAAATTGAGAAAGAAAGACTATGAATTTGTAAAATATAAATGTTTAATTTGGAATAAATATAGATTTATTTAATCAATAAACAAAATTGTATAGTATTTATTAAATAAATAAACAATACTGTGTAGTATTTAAATTAATTTTAATATTATGAGAAAAGACTAGTTAAGAAAGCCTACACCTACTAAAACTTAAAAAAGCCCTAGGCCTTTATAAATATAATCCTATAATAATGTATCATTTGAGCTTTATGACATTTGTATTTAAATATATTTTTTATAAAATATCATTAGTAATGTAAGGCACCATTTTAAACTAGCAAGAAAAACACTTATTTCAGTAGAGATGGTGCAAAATAAGACTAGATTCATTGGGATAGTGCATTAGTAGAATTGCCGACATTGTTTATGATTGAATTGATTGATACGGCAGTTATCGATAATAGGTTACCCACCGATATATTCGATTCGGAGCTTTTATTTTCAAAATTGAATAGTGTATTTACATAAAAAGTGCATAAAAGTAAAGTAGTTATGTATATGCTTCTGCAAAATCAATAAAAACTTTGCTATCTAATACCAAAATTAAAAAAATTTGAAAGTAAAATCTTACCTTGTTTTGGACTTGAAATTTTTCCATAACAATACAATGTATGCAGGATTTCCAAGTTGTTTATGAAAGGTTAGGTTATCGGCAATGAAATTACATCGTGTGTATATTGAAATGTAAAGAATCTAAATAGTACTAGGCTTTCAAATAGACACCATGACCAGGGCTGACAAAAATTCTGGTTCATTTACCTTATGGCTACACTTAGGGCTATTTCCGGGTCAAGTTAAGGCCAAAATCAAAGTACCTACCTACTCAGCAGTTTTTATAAATTTATAGTTTAGGCCTAATATCTAGATCTATACTATAATTTATATTTATAGCTATCATTTATATAATAATAATAGGCCTATAAATTATAATAAATAGGCTATATAAAGTCATAGTACTAGCTTAAAATAATACTATGACTAGTATGACCCATGTCACTAGAGTAGAGTCTAGGCCTACATGTTAATGTTAACTATGTATAGCCTTTTAGCACTTTTAGCCTATAGTTATAGGCCTATATTATATATATATACTATATTTACTATATACTATATATAATATTATAGTAGTAGTAGTATAGTATATAAATAAAGTCTTTAATAAGTATACTAGTGTTACTAGTATAGTATAGTAGGCCTAGCATAGAATAAAGTATAGGCTACTAAGTGATAGGGCCTATATGATATATACTACCTAATACTAATAGCCTAGATAGTCATAGTTCATAGTGAAGTCAGTACAGTAGCACTGTAACTAGAGACAGTAGAGACTAGTGTAACTGTATGTGTAATTAAAGACTAATAAAGTTATTAAACTAATAGTCAATATGAATATGGTGCTATAGGGCCACTATAGACCCTAGCCTACATAGAATTAGCCCTATATGAATTTTTTAAACATGTTATAAATATTATATTCATATACCGGTATTAAAAACAGTGAATAAATCTTGAATAAGAGTTTTAGACGATAATAATTTAATAATGACCAGTCCAGTAGTGGAAAATAGTCTTTGAAGTAGTTTAAAGACTTTATTTTTTTAAGGCTGCCATCACCTTGAAAGTCATAAATGGATTGTATCCTGGTGTTACTACTGTTGAACTTGACAATTTGGCAGCTGAAACAGCAGCAACAATGACGACTAAACATCCAGATTATGCCATCCTTGCAGCTCGCATCGCTGTGTCTAATTTACACAAAGAAAGCAAGAAAGTATTCAGTGGTAAGTTTTTGATTTATTTCTTTGTTGTTTGAATTACAAGATTTTGAAGATTTCTTGCAAGATATATTATATAGAATAGTATCTTCAATTAATTGTACTATTATTTTTCAATAGAGGCCATGTCTGACTTGTATAACTGGGTGAATCCAAAAACTGGAAAACACTCTCCTATGATCTCCCAAGAAGTATATAATATTATAATGAAAAATGCTGAGGTGAGGAGATGTTTCATTTTAGTAATCATTATCATTTTAATAATTAGTTTTTGTATGTACCATGAGAAAAGTTGTTTTTTTTTTTTTTTTGCAGACAGTTCAATTTAACACAAAAACTTAACATTGCCTTTTGTTTCTTTAACAGAGACTGAATTCAGCCATCATTTATGATAGAGATTATTCATACAATTATTTTGGGTTTAAGGTAATTATATTTTTACAATAAGTTTTTTTATTCTTTTTAACATGAAAATTTCTTATCCCTTATGATAAAGGTGTTGGGTCTATTGTCATTTATTTCTTAACTATTAGGTCCAGTTTTGACTAGATGTTTATATGTTTACAGGCATTTCTTCTAGATAGCAATTATTATATCTAGACCTAAAATTCCTGCAGAGTGACTGGGATTGGTCTGTGGCAGGGCTGACTTTTACTACATCATTGCAATAATTTAAAATGCCTTTATAAAGTAGGCCTACTGGAGCGGAAGAATAGAGGCCAACCTCATTAGTTTTTCAAAGCTTACAAAGGGGCTTGTGTTTTCCGTATAAATATTTTAGCATACCTTACTTTCCATAACTGATTTTCAGGGTGGTAAGGATAAATCTTAATATCCCAACCAAAATCCTAACTTTAGAAACAATTATGGTTGAATAATGACAACTGAGTCAAAAATATATAGTTAAAAAATTAACAAATTTTAAATAATATGGTAAATTTTCATCATAACTATATTAAAAGCGGTTAACATATTTACTATTTGGACAAATCCAGAAATAATTTTTCCTCTGTCGTTTGTCATTGCAGACTTTGGAAAGGTCCTATCTTTTAAAGATTGAGGGCAAAGGTAAGTTATTTATAATGTACCAAACTTTCTATTACATGATATATTTTTCTTTCTTTTATTATTTATAATGCTTTTAAATTCCCGTTACAGTCGCAGAGCGTCCACAGCAGATGTTGATGAGAGTTTCTGTGGGAATCCATAAAGAGGATATTGATGCTGCCATTGAGGTCAGTTTCTTTCTATAAGTATTTATATTAGTCCTGTACCTTGTAAAGTAAAATCTAAAATATCCATCATTCAAGGAATGGTGACTAAGCTGTATTTTATATAATCTCATAATATTTTGCTTTATACAGGGTTCCCGCGGCCTCCTGGAATTCCAGGAGGTCCTGGAATCCTCCTGGAATTAAGAATCTCCTGAAAAAGTCCTTAAATTTTAGTATTTCTCCTGGAATCTCCTGAAATTTTGATTGTTGAGCTTTTTTAAAAAAGTTTGTGAAAAATGCATTTTATTATCTAGATTACAGAAAAGTTTTGGAATTGTTGAATTTAGAAATTTTATGGTGCAAAAATGACCTTGATCCCGATTTTTTTTTCTTCTCCAACACATGTCACTACTACACTCTACTTGGAAGCAAATTCCGCTTTTTTTGTTGTAGCCCCACCTCTCGTGTGTTAAACTACACCAAGCCTATCCCTTATCCCTTTGTGAGACGTGAAGACGGTACCGAGCATTGTCTTCTCCTCTTTCGCTCCCTCCCCCAGTCTCCCACAGTTTGGTGTCTGCTAGAAAAAGTGGCCTGCGCAGATACGCAATGTTTGTCGCTATTTACACAGTATGTTACCGTAATACTATGTTTAAAAATGAATCATTTCATGTTGGCTGTTGGTTTTCACTCCCAGATTCTTTTGTCTTTTTGTATCCAACATTCCCCCTCCCTCTCAGTCTCGGCCAGTGGTCTCGGTTTTAGTTAAAAACGTAAGCAGCACTATGACGTTTTTGTGTGTGTCAACTACCATCCGATAGCAGACCCCACCCTTCGCTCTCTTCGTTTTGCGAGCTGTCGCGTTGGGTTTAGTATGAGTATGAAATGCATTAAATGCATCCCGTCTTGGTCCTGTAGGCTAAGTCTCCTAAAATAAAAAGTTATTAAATTCTTCTGAAATTCAAATATTTCTCCTGATATGTCCTGAAATTTGGTAATCGACCGATCAGATGTGGAAAAACAATGTAGAGTTTTGCAACAGACGCGGTTTTATCGAAATGCTAAACACTGTCCGCCTAGTAGAAAGCTTAGATCTGCATTCGTCCGTTAGGCCTAAATAAATAAAAAAAAAAGCAAGTCTAAAATTACTACAAGTTAACAAGCTTAGGCTATAGTCACTATAGACTATGCATTTTGAATTCTGCTACTTGGAGTCTGCGAACCGACACATTTTACCAATTTCATTTAATTTTAATACATTTGGATGAACATGCACAGTAATGTTACTTTTTCTATTAGCTTACAAGAAAACGTTTAAGACGCTATTTTATATGATATAGAAAAAAAATTATTCCAGTAGGCTTATATATTATATTAATTGCGTGATTTAGCGCATATTGCGTGATTTAGGCCTAGCCCTAGCACCAAAAGACGAGCCGTTCGCGATGTCCTCTGTAGGCCTAGGCTATGTGTTTTTATCAACTATTAGACTATATTGTTTTCGTACAACTTAAAATTTAAAAAATATGGCCGACAACGAGCAGAATATTACAATTGAAATGAATAAAAATGTTGTGGCTGAAAAACAAGTGTGGCCTATTTATGTTGTTGTGTTGTTTGTAGCGGACAATTTCGGGTCTAGGCGCAGCTGGCGAGAATCGCTTCTCGGCCAAGGAATAAAATGCCGTGCTCCCCCCCCCCCCCCAAAGTGACACCTCTTCCACAGTGGAGTCCAGGCAGTCTCATTCTCATTGTACCGGTACCTGTTAAGATATCCATCACCTCACTCCAACGGGTGAATGGCGTACGAATTTTAACGACCATTGTCCAGAGTGCATTTAACCGTTAACATAGGCCTGAAAATACCCCGCCCTTTTGCCCCCCCCCCCTCTCTTCATCCCCCCCCCCCCCCCCCCCCCCCCCCCCGGGTGACCAGATATTTTCTACTTTATTTTCTACTGTTTTAGGAAATGTAATGTGATTCCAGTTATCATTTTTGTGTGTGTACAGTGAATGATAAATATTTTTTTCAACTTATTTTTTAAAATACATTTGTAACCTGTTGAATTTTATTATTCCTCCTGTCTATGATGTATAGGAATATATATTTTTTCACCATTGAGAATCTATTTTGTTCTTATTGATCATTTACGCTTGTCGATTTTTGTGTCGTATCCTCCTGAAATTTTGGTTTTTCTCCTGAAAAACTCCTGGAAAGCTCCTGGAATTTAGTTCTAGATTTGGTGCAGGAACCCTGTTTATAGGTTTTTAAAATATACTTTGATTAATAACACTTTAGAGGTTGCTATTTTGCTATCTGTCTAGGTTTTTCATTTGAGTTTCTGTACTATCTTTAGAAAAATCTATGGAGTTGGATGTATGAGCACTCATTGATCAGGTCAGATATATTTGAATTTATTTAATAATCTGTTTACCTATTTGTTACAGACATACAATTTGCTGTCAGAAAAATGGTTCACTCATGCTTCTCCAACTTTGTTTAATGCTGGCACCAACAAACCCCAGCTGTCCAGGTAGTTGACTTTTTTTTTTAATTAGTAATGCGGCTTGTCACAATTTGTTACTTTTTAAAGTACAAAGATATCCACTTGTTATCAAAATGTTTTTTTTTTTAAGTTGTTACATTCGAAAGAGAAAATCGTAGGCTACCATCTAGTCTCTTATGTTGCGCACAATTTTTCCCACATATTTACTAAACAATTGATTTTTTTCCAGTTGTTTTTTGTTGACCATGGACTCTGACAGTATAGAAGGAATTTACGACACCCTGAAAACATGTGCATTGATTTCCAAGAGTGCAGGTGGCATTGGTCTAAATGTGCATTGTATCAGAGCCACTGGAAGCTATATAGCCGGGGTAATTTTAGTTCATGTTTTGCTGTATATAATTTTTATATAAATCACTTGAGAACAACTGAAAAAGACATGTAAATATGTTTGTCTGGCATTGACTGCAAGAGAGCAAACAATTCTGCAGACTGGCTAAAAGAAGAAGAAGAATATAAAGCACTTCAATGTTTTAAACTATTTCTTTTTTATTTATAGACCAATGGCACATCTAATGGACTAATTCCAATGTTGAGAGTTTATAACAACACAGCTAGATATGTAGATCAAGGTGGAAATAAGGTAATCAATATTAAACCAGTAGACGGTTACAATTTTATGCAAGGGTATCTTTGTGCCTACTTATATATTTGTTACTAAGTTACATTTTATCATATTTTTTCTGTTCTACTTCCAGAGGCCAGGAGCGTTTGCTATCTATTTGGAACCATGGCATGCTGATGTCTATGAATTTCTGGATTTAAAAAAAAACACTGGCAAAGAAGAACAGAGGGCCAGAGATCTTTTCTATGCCATGTGGATTCCAGACCTCTTCATGCGCCGTGTGGAAGAAAATGCTGACTGGACGTTGATGTGCCCTAATGAATGCCCAGGCCTTTCTGATGTCTGGGGTGATGACTTTGAAAAACTGTATACAAAGTATGTTATGTTTTATTATTTCTTATTCTGTTGTCTATATTTGTGTGTTCGCTTCAATTACATTACTTTTTTTTTTACCTCAAGATACGAAGCAGAGGGTAAGGGGAAAAAGATTGTCAAGGCACAGAAGCTGTGGTATGCCATCATTGAATCCCAGACAGAGACTGGAACACCGTACATGCTGTACAAAGATCATTGCAACAGAAAGTCTAACCAACAGAATCTTGGTACCATCAAGTGCAGTAACTTGTGTACTGAAATAGTAGAGTACAGTTCCCCTGATGAGGCAAGTTCAACAATAAATATGTAGGCCTATTGCTAATTTAATTACTTATTAAAGCTATATTTGAAATGTAACTAAAATAATGGTATCTTTACTATAGGTTGCAGTTTGCAATCTAGCTTCTATTGCACTGAACATGTATGTGAAGCCAGATAAAACGTTTGACTTTGAGCGTCTTCAATATGTGACTAAAGTGGCTGTTCGCAATTTGAATAAAATAATTGAAGTGAATTATTACCCAGTACCACAAGTGAGTGTATTAAAATGTCTGCTAAGTTTACATCATTAACCTTTTATTGAATTCTCCAGAGCTGTGATAAAAATTAACTGGGTTGTCCCAATGTAATAGAATAATTCTTAATGACTTGATGTGTAAATACACAAATTATAATATTCTTAATTGGTATCTATTAAATGAAGATTAGTTTTTTACCTTTTAAATTAATTCCTGTTTATTTTTAGTTTGAAGAGTTAAGTTTAAGTAGACTATACTAAAAAAAAGCACTGTGATGAACATTTTCCAAATGGCATTTTACTTATAATATATTTCTTAAATATCAACAACACTTTTGTTTTGTATTATTTACAATAAAAATAAGACAGACAGCCTTAGGTATAAGACCATTTTATATATACTTCATGTAAAACAAAAATGCCAAAAAAAAATGTGTATCAGGTCATTTGTTATTTTTATAATGGCTAATTAGGTAGAACTAATGTTTCATTATATGTTATATTCTTGTGCTTAACATTTTATTTACCCACTATTTCAGGCAGAGGTTTCCAATAAACGTCATCGGCCTATTGGGCTTGGTGTTCAAGGTCTGGCTGATGCTTTCATCTTGATGCGCTTCCCATTCGACAGCCCTCAGGCCAAACAGCTGAACAAAGAAATTTTTGAGACCATGTACTTTGCTGCTTTGGATGCCAGCTGTGAACTTGCTGAGAGGGACGGACCTTATGCGACTTACCAAGGGTCCCCTGTGTCTAAAGGAATACTTCAACATGACATGTGGGGCGTGAAGACAGTAAGTTATACAGCCATTATACATATTTTATACTATACTATTTCATTGCTCTGGTTATTTTGAACCTATTCATTATTTGGGCAATTCTTCTTATCTTGTCAGACAAACATATTTACATGTTTTTTTTTAGTTGTTCTGTATTGCTGTATAGTCCAGTGTTGGTAATGGTAGGTTGGGGTGGTGGGGAGTAGTGTGTGCCTGAGGTAGATTAGCTTATTCAAGTATGAAGTGGTGTACAGTTTCTTGTGGGTGGTGGCAGCGTCTGCAGTTGGGTGGGTGTGTTGTGTTTATTCACTTTTGGTGGGCCTTGAGTGCTGTATGTCTTGTTCTGAACTGGAACATAAGGCATTGATCTTTGCGGGGAACGGGGGGTTGAACTTTGAACTTGCTTTTATCTTGTCTTCATTTGGACATTAAAACATACAAATGTAACATACAACGTTACTTTGAAATTGCTTTCAGACCACTAATCTGGACTGGAGTGGCCTGCGCCAAAGAATTGCTAAGTTTGGTGTCAGGAACAGTCTCCTCATGGCACCAATGCCTACAGCTTCAACGGCTCAGATCCTTGGAAACAACGAGTCCATTGAGGCCTATACAAGCAATATTTATTCTCGACGTGTTCTATCAGGAGAGTTTCAGATTGTCAACCATCATCTTCTAAAAGGTTGGACTGTTGTTAGACTACATTGTTACATTGACACTTATTTATATAATATGTTATTAAAATTGCTTATAAAATTATGTCTATCATTGTTGGCACAGACTTAACAGACTGTGGTTTGTGGAACGAAGACATTAAGAATCAGATCATAGCTTCTGGAGGTTCCATTCAAGGCATTCCATCAATTCCAGATGATCTCAAAGATTTGTACAAAACTGTTTGGGAAATCAAACAGAAAGTGGGTTTGATTTTTAGTTGTTTTTTTCCAATTAATAGATATAGTTAAATTTTAAAACATATCAGATGTTTTATTTTTTCTGTTGCCAGTCAAGGAAATAGTACAGTACTAAATCTTCTATTCTAGGTGGTGTTGGAAATGGCTGCTGACCGTGGGGCTTTTATTGACCAAAGTCAGTCTCTCAACATTCACATCGCAGAACCAAATTATGGGAAATTGTCCAGCATGCATTTCTATGCGTGGAAACTTGTGAGTACCCGGTATTAGTATTATTTAGCATTGGTTGCAGTTTTTGAATACTTTATTTGGTTTACATATATTTAGTGCTTATTATTCATATCACCATTCATCATAATTCATGCCATAGACATCTCTTGGACCTTACAGTTTTACCAGCTGCGTATTTATATATAGCAAATATACACTTTTACTTGACATCATTGTTAAATAAATCTATTTCCAGACCTGTAATGATGCCAGTCAGTGTGACTAATCATGGCTAGATTGTCAGTTTAAATTAAAATGCTAAGGCTAATGAAAAGATATTTTTTTCTAACCTTTTGGGGAGGGTGGGTGCAGACGAGACATGACAACTCAGTCTGAAGCCAATGTGGTTGATATCAATCTAAATCAGGCTCAATCTTGGCAGGCACAACTCTTTACAATTGCTTGGACATTATGGTAAAAGGTTTAGTAAAAGAGCATGACACTGTCCCTAACAATGATGATCCTACTTTTTGCTTTTCTGCATCCTGACACTTTCAGTTTCAGAGTGTTTTCTTTTTGTTTGAATTGAATGACCTATAAAATATACCCTCTTTTAATTAGTATTTTTTTTTAATAGAACTTTAACATTTAGTATTTTGATAATATATCCATTTATTTAGTGATTGATTGTGTACTAGTAATTTGTTAATTAGTTAATTGCTAAAAAAATATAAAGGTTATAATATTACTTTTACTGCCCTCTCCTTGTTGAGGAATAGATTTTCATTATTTGATTAGGACATTTACTTTGCTGTTATCCCCTTGCTTTTTAATTTTTACTATCACAGTTGACTTTTTGTGTCATAGTTACTTTTTTTAGAATCATTTTCCATTTTTTTTAAATATTTCTCTTTAGGGTTTGAAGACCGGAATGTATTATCTTCGTACAAAGCCTGCAGCCCAAGCCATCCAGTTCACAGTAGACAAGACTCGTTTGGCAGAAACAAACAAAGCCAACAAGCTCGCAATCAGCTCAGACAAAACAGAAAAGATCTCAGAAAACAACACAGGTGGCAGCGCTGAAACAGAAGACAAAGAAAACAGAAGGAACCAAAACATGGCTGTGTTGGCCTGTTCATTAAAAAACAGAGAGGACTGCTTAATGTGTGGATCTTAACAACCGAACTTTCCCCGATTCAATGTTTCTATTATCTAATTTATTTTGTATTAGCTTCTTTCATTAGCTACTAGATGTTAGTTTATTGTGATTTTTGTTGCATAATTTAGTGGCACAATCCAACTTATTGTTTTGAAATTTGATTCCCTTAAGGCAGGTTTCACAATAAGGTTTTAAAAAGTTCCCTTTTTAAACCAAATTTTTATTTTAAGCTTTGTCACTGTATTATATATCATTTTAAAGCCTAGAAACTGAGGAATCTGAATATGAAGGTTAGAAAGTCAGCCGACTTTCCAATGTTTTATAATTAATAATTTTAAGATCGGGAAATTCCGTCTGGCACAGTTTAGCCGGCGCAAAAAAATACACGAGACTAAACAGCTGCAAAATATTATAAAAACGTACAATATTGTGTTTTTTTTATATTTTTATGAAAAATAAACTTATAATACTTGAAATATCATCATTTGTGTTGTGTTTTGTTATTAATTTCACTAATAAACTAATAATTTGGCATCCTTAGGTCATTAGGCCTAGGATATGTGGTACCGGAAAAATAAACAACATGGCGGCCATTTTTTACTTAAAACGTGGTTTTAGCGAAAATCATGGAGAGATATTATTTTTATGTTTAAACAATTACTGTTCGCGTAAATTTAGTTTTAAAACATTTAATAATATTGAAAATCGTATACAAGAACTTAGATATAAAAAAAGAAATGCGTAAATAGCGTTTTACTGTAAATTATCGATAACGGCCGAGCGTGCGGTCCTCGGCGGTGTAACGAAACCCTAATGGCAACATATCAGACAGACACGGGTAAAATAATTATATTAAATCAAAAAACGCATTTTTAAAGTAAAAAAACGCGTCAAATAGAACAAAACGGCTATCCGATTGGATTTATATTTTAAAATTCACTCGAGCGCATTTTAAAATGAATGAAAAATCGATTCAACTTTTTCGGTACCACGTAAGGTTCTCTTGACAGAGCAAGTTTTTGTGATGTACACCCGATGGTTTTTAGCAAATAAAATAAAATTTGAGGCTGAATATTAAAAAATAATGCCGTTTTTATGAATTAATATATATTTGGATTAAATTTGGAGAGTTTTAGAAATCTACAATGACTTATCTATTTTTAGTTCGAGTTTTAGGCCTAGCCTAGGGAATAAAGAAAAAATTCCAGACGCGGTGTAAAAAAACTAAGAGATTTGAAAAATTGTTTAAAAAAAAAATAAACATATGTAACGACTTTCATTGCAAGTATAGCATATTATAACATATGCATGAATGAAAAACATCCAGAAATCGCGTTAATTTTGCTTTTTAATACTTTTACTTAAAGCTTTTCAAGTAGGTACAAAAAAAGGGGAATGGGATCTGCATGCTTTGTTACGTTACACTGCATAAAAAATATAATAAACAACACTAAAATAAAATAAAAACTCACAATATTGATTTTGCTGATACTTTTATTACATATAAACACAAACAAGTAAAGAAAACAACATTTTGTACATACATTTTTTTTTCTTCAAATATTCAAAAAAAGTTGACCATTTGGTGGCCATTTTGTGAAACCTGCCTTAATGTACTGGTATTTACATTGACAAAATATTTTTAACAATGTTTTTTTTTTATATCAAGTTATTATTGACTAAATATATAAGGTTTTATTTTAGTACCAAGCTAGAAGTATATAGAAAAGGTTTTTGTTTCATGTATACACATTATTTTGTTTCATGTACACAAATTTATCTTTATGTCCTTATGAAATTTGGGCATTTAACATTTCAATTGATCATGTCAGCTCACCACATACCAAATGTGTTCAGCTTTATTATGTATTTACCATTACTGAATAAAACTTTTGTAAACTATACATGATTTAGTTTACTTATACATGCTTATTTTAAATCTGATTTAATACTAAAACTTTTTTAAAAGATGAATAATACTAAAACTTACTCTATTAGTATTAGAGATGATTAATACTAAAACTTACTTCTTTACTAATGATTTATACTAACAGCATTGTAATAAACAGTTTTTTTTAACTCATTTGCTACTAACCTACTTTCCAAAGACACCCGGGAAAGTACTAGCCAAAGGGAAGGAACTCCGTATTAATTTTAGTAAATTTTTTTTAAATATTTTTTTTAAATAATTAAATATTCCCCAAAGTGAATAAAAATTACATCATAAAATAGATAAATATCTTAGCTTTCTGGAAATGTATACTTTTATACATAAAAAATGCCGAATTATCGGTAGAATTATTCGCTGAGTGTTGAGACCCTATGATTTGCCTAAATATTTTCTCTAGGCCTAGCGTCAAAGTCCGATAAAGTATAATAAATCCCAAAAATCGAGTTGAAATGGAAATTTATCTAAGTCTATATCTGCAGCATCCTTATTATCAGAACTGTTGTTAAATGTTATATTCGGATGTATAGAGCTATCGATTAATAAAGTAAAAAATGAAAGACGAAGGCTATAAAAAAAGTTTTATAAGACGAAAGGCAAGTGAAAAATACCGATTTTTTGACGCGCATAGCAAAAAAACGAAATTAGATAAAAACATCCGGTTTTTATTAACGAAACAGACTATATTCCTACTTTTTAAAAGCCGTTTTTGCAGTAAAATAAAACCCCAGAACGCATGTCGAAAAAAAATCTAGAAACGACAAGGTTAGTCACACGCGTGGCGGCCGCGTTTGGGCGCATTAGTACGGAGGGGGGTATGTCGCATTCAGTCGCGGTAGTAGCAAATGAGTACACATTTTAAAATCAAATCAACAGTATACATGATTTAAACTAGAGACCTTATTCATTGGTGACACACAAATTATACTTTGATGTTGACACTTAAACTTGAATCCCATTACGTTCTTTCAGTACCAACTTTTATGAGATTTGCATTGTTTAATTAAGGATCTGATATTTTATACAAATATTTTCCTTTTCACATTCACAACCTTCACATTTGAGAAGTGAAGATGAGGGGGCTTCAGATCTATAACAAAAGTTTTAAACTCAACTTAGGGTTTGCAATCCAATTATATTTTATGTGTAGCTGTATTGCCTTCTTATAAGTATAAGACTGAAAGTCAATATAGAAGGCATCCTCTTCTGCTGTGGTTCTAAAAGTGAGACTCATGGCACCCTGGGGATCAGTAACAGTGGTGTCTGATCAGTGCAGCAGACTATAATTATAATGGCATCTAGAGTTTATACAAAAAAAAGCAGCATGGCACATTGGGAGGGATATAAACTCACTTCAACAAAGAGGTGCTGCAACTGCAAGAGATAAAACAACTGCTCTACTCCAGCTATGTTAGGAACCATAACTGTGATTCTGCTTGTTTCTAAATCTAAACCTTTAAGTTTAAGTGTCAGAAATATGAAACACCTCTTTAAATTTAAAACTTTTATTGTAAAAATACTTTTACATTCAATAAGATATATTTATTTATTGTGTGAAGAGAATAACATGAAAAATAAAGATATATGTATATATAAAGATATATATTTTTATATTATACACACGCACATTTATTCACTAGATATACTGCACATTATATATATACAAGCATGTACATGTAATGTACATTCCTGGTACAGATTTAAATCAAGTATTAAGTTTGTCAGACAAATGCTAAACCAAAATCTAAAAATTTCTTTGAAACTATTTGCACTTTCCAATCTAGTTCACCACAATGTATGACCTTTGGTTTCCTAACATCTTTCTGACTAAGGATAAACATATCACTTTCACAATAAACAGTACTGGTACATCACATATTAATACACAAGGACAAAAAAAGACTAGCTAAGATGATGATTTTTCTAAAGGAGTTATTGTAAATCTTGTATTGGTTTTTCTAGTAGATTCATTTTTCAATCTGCCTGAAGTCTTTAGTTCTTCCATCAATTTCTTTGCAAGAGATTGATTCACATTTGCATCCTGTATTAAAGTGCAGTCAAGAGTATCAGTACATAGAAACATTATTCATACACAAAAGCAACAGCTACTGCATACATATTTTTAATAAAAGTAACATTGAATTGTGAATTGTAAAATTGTAAAGAATGCAATAGGGAACTATGCCAATTAACTTCAGAATAAGAGCCTTTATCGGAACCATATATGACAAACACTGAGGATTGAGGGGGATGGCTGGATTTAGGAGTTTTTTTTTAACAAATGCTTACAGGGAACGGATTCTTCTTCTATTAGCCAGTCTGGAGAGCAGTTTGCTCTCTTGCAGTCAATGTCAGACATTGGCATTGTTATTCTGGGTTTTCCTTTGTGACTTTTTTCAAACCCCGCAGTTCAAGAGAGTTTTTGGTTCTGCGCCCAGCACCTGTGAGTTGTACTCCGGGATCGGGCAGCATTGTGTCAGGGCTGAGTTGTGCTGAGGTGGAGCTGGCCTATAGTCCAATCTCCGCCATCCACAGAGCTCTCCAAATGGTTATGACTTTTAGTTATGACACTCAGTTGTGCCATTTAGTTATTTAGATTCTGGGATCTAGGCCCCTTCACGACTTTACACCCACCCTCCTCCATGCTACCAACACCAGAGCCCCTCAGCAGGAGTTGCGCAAAACCTCTATCCAGGGTAGTGGTAGTGCAATCTGGACCTCTGTCGAACAGCACCATAAAGGGGGTACAAATTTTACGTGCCCTGGTTATACCCAATGCACAACCTACTATTAGTCGCCTTTTACGACATGCAAGTTGGACTTAGCAGTGGGGTTATTCTTTCCCCTGGTCATTTCCAGGACCCCGATACCCATATGGGGGAGGGAGCGGATTCAACTGAATGTGTTTTGTATGAGTAGAATTTTAAAACAGAAAAGGCTAAGTTTATCCTCAAAGTTACAAGAATGCCAACATTTATACAGTAATACCTTGGGTTACGAACATAATTCTTAAAACTCAGTTTGTAACCTGAAACCACTATTATAACTTTTTGCTTCCTAGAAGCACCACTACCATTCTTCTAACTCATAATTGATGGGGTTAACAGACAATAATGAAAGAGAAAAACTGACGCTGCTAAGAAATCTGTTACTTTAGTAAGGTCAATGAAATCGAGTTTGCGCACGCGTGCAAAAATAGAACAGGGCATTAGGCCTATTACAGTAGTGCTAAGTACTGCAAGGTCTGCGCTTGTACTTTATGTAAGCGATCGTTTGTCTCCAACTTTCCTATCTGTCTCTTTTTTGTTCGGGGACAAAAAATTTGCTAAATTGTTGTTCGAAACCTCAATCATTATTAACCTGAGGTACCACTGTAATGGCAAGATTTTGGTTAAAGGGATGAATTGTAAATAATAAATCAATGTTTGTCCACTAATGTTAAGGTATGGGCCAGCATGTGGTATCATGCTCAGATTGACAACCAAGGGTTCTAAGTTTAAATCTTAGTTAAACACAACGATTTTCTCTCAGGCCTAGAGAGTGTCCTGAGTTAAGCCAGCTCTGATAGGCACTTGTCATTAGTTAGGGAAATGTTAAGGTGGCTGGGCAATCCCCTCAATTGGCCATGGAAAATTGTGAACACTGTTTCTCTTTCCCCCTATGGATCAACATGATTGACAGGTATCAGGGATGCCAGCAGGCCTAGACAAAAAAGCCTGAACATTTTTTCTCTCCAAAAACTAATATGCGAGCTTGAACGCGCGACAATACGTATAGTGACACAAACCATAAACATTATTTTTTATTTAGCCTAACTAATTATGTAATGCAAATAGTGGTGTACTTACAAACTTTACATAAGCAGCATGTGTAAAAGAAGGGGAGGAACAGCTAATTGTTTGTCTATTTCCCTTTAAAGGGGCTAGCCGAAAATTTTCAAAAAGCTTGAAATCAGGCTTTAGCCTGAAAACTGGCATCCCTGGTATACTTTACTTTATTAATGTTATCAGTAAACCATAAAACCATGTAAAAAAAAGCTATGTTTTTATTGGTTACAATACCTCACTAGCTGCATGCTGGATGGTTACTGTCACAGGTTTTCCCTTTGCTAGAAGAGATTTAATTTTATTGGCTTTGATCACCAGATCATGTTCTTTAATGCTGCTCTTTATGTTAAATTCTTTAGGTGAGTCTTCATCTGTTTCCTTTGTTGCACTGCTTTGTGAACTTTGTGTACCGGTATTATGAACATCTGGATTAGGCAAAGGCTGTGTTGCTGTTTTTAAGGGCTCCAATTTAAAGCAGTTCATGTCGTCTTTATTTTTATTCATGTAAACCAGCCTGGAGTTTTTGGAGCGTGCCAGCGACTTGGCATCTTTGAATGTTACTTTCTTTATCAAAATGCCTGCTTCGTCAAAGAGAAGGCTTTCAGCCGAATCGTGTAATTGAAGACCAGTTTTTTTAGCGTCTCCTGCAAACATTCTGGACTCTACTCGTACAAAACTGTTTTGCTGTGGAAAAGTAGTCCTTGATAGGCTGTTGCGATGTTTTAAAAGATCATGAAGAATAACAGAATCATGATAGGATCTGTTACTTTTCAAAAGCCAAATTTGACTTTCCTTTGCCTTATACTTATATTTGCTGTTATATGCACTATATCCTGATGACATTCTGCAGCATAATTTTATGAAGTCGTGTCTGGGTGTGAAATTGAAAATCATTTTCAAAGTCCAAACCATTTCAGTGTTCTTATTGTTGTATTTTTATCCAATATCCCTATAAAAAATAGAGAGGAAAAAATATGACAATAAATTATGAGAATTTTGCACTTAATTTTATTATGCTTTCTGTTAATCATATAGTTCTTAAATGTATGTGAATGTGCTAAGCAAGTTATCAATTTTCTTAAGGTGTACAACACACACTTGATTTCAAGAATAAGAATAAGAATGGGCATTTCTATAGCGCTTCTATCCATGCTATTAAATTAGCATGCTCAGTGCGCTCTTGGTGTGATTTCCAGTGGCAGATGTATTAGCCAACGAGAAAGGTCTTCAAGTTCTTTCTAAAAGTTTCTCTTGTCCCAGATTCTCTCAGTGTGAGATAGACTGTTCCATAAAGAAGGTGCCACTGACTCAAATGAGCGCACTCCCAGGTATTTCTTTCTGTGTCCATCCAAACTAGGAGTTTTGAGGAGTGACTGTGTTGAAGATCACAGTTCCCTAGATGGTTCATGCCTTGAGATAAGCTCTCGAAGATAAGAAGGAGCAATGACCTTTATGCATCCGTATGTAATGGACATAATTTTGTGCTCTATTCGCTTCATCACCGGGAGCCAGTGGAGATCTCTTAGTGTTGGGGAGATATGATCTTGCCTCCTCACTCCTGAAACAATGCGCGCTGCGGTGTTCTCTCTGTAATCTCTGCAGCTGGTTCTGGGGCAAACCCCCACAGGCAACTATTGCAGTAATCCAACCTTGACTGGATAAGAGAGACTGCTACGGTATTGGCCGTCCTTCTATTGAGTTGAGGTCGCAGCTGACCCAGGACACGTAGATGAGACGAACAAGCCTTAACCACATGAGACATTCCATTTTTGTATTAGTTGTATTGTATTATTCTGTTAGCTTTTCTCCCTCCCAAACAACACATCATGCTAGGAGATTATGGTAACACCAATAGGTTTTTAATCGAAGAGTTATGTAAAGGGGCAGGAAATATTAATGGTGTGATTTTAATTAGACACTAATGTGGTATAGGCCTACCTCTCAATCATTAAGCTGCTATTTATTAATTTTAAACTTAAATTATATTATTCATCAACATACTTCTTATCTAGCTTACATGTTACATACGACCCTTTTATAAAAAAGAATATTGCCTCCTAAGCTTATCCATGGTTTGAGCCTAGTCTTGCATTTGTTATTAGTGTTTTAAATGATGTTAAGTGACTGGTTTTCCTGGTTTGCTCAGGCAACCCATTCTATGCCAGGATGCCACTTGGGAAGAAAAAGTAGGCTACATATATGCATTTGATCTTACTTATGGGACTCTTTATTGTCCTTTTTACATAATGATAGGGGAGAATTTTACTACCAAAACACATAACATAACAATTATTGCACTCAAAATTACCTTTTAGTATTAGATATTGAAAGACAAAAGTTGTTTTGAATTTTTAGAATGTAATATGAAAAAACTTTTAAAGCTTATGGCTAGTATAATATTTCAATAAGCTTTTAATAGCATTGAATCCTGACCATATTCAGCTCAGCGCTGAGACACTATCTTATAATGTGCATACTACTTCAATAAAGTATAACATCATAGGTAACCCATTCCATCCCAGAATGCCATTTTAGAAGATACTTCACTAACTATAACACTACAACAATGTAAAAAGTTAAAAAAAATCACCAGAAAATCAAAGATAACTTTATATCAAACAATAGTAACACCAGTGGTGACATATATGACATTGAGACTCAGAAAGTATATTGAATAACTGAGTGAGAAAAGACATTAAAAATATTTTGACCAACAAAGATTAAAACTGATGGAGAAATAAAGAATTGTATGAATCATACCAAGACCCCACAAAAGTGGCAGAGATTATTAAATAGAGCAGACAGGTCAGTAGCAAAAAAGCCAAACAACACTGGGGTAGTAGTAAGTAATCCCATATCATCAAATTGATCCATAAAGCTGGTAAAGCAGCAGTTCACCAGTTTCTGTGGCCCCTCTTACAAGGGGATTGTGTGACCAACACAATGCCCGGCTGTCTTTACTTTACCCTTATTACAAAAAAGTACAAAAAATCAGAGCTGGGTAGACTCAGGGACACCCTCCAGATCCGGAAACAAATCCTAGCCTTCACCAGGATTTGAATCCAGGACCTTCTGCATGCCAGCCACATGCTCTGCCACTGTACTGGGTGGAGTTAGTATATATATAATCAATATCCTAGCAGCATTTCTCAAGCTTTTCTTTTTGGGGACCGGTTATTTTATAATTCTACTTCATGATCCACTACTAACAAAAATTAGTTTCACCCCTTCTAGTCTATTTAACAGATTTAAATCTCCACAATGACAATGGACTAGGACTAGTGTAGTCTATAATCCTATGATATCGGCCTAGTTAAAATAAGTAAAATCTGGTTAAATTATTTTTAAAATGTCCATTTTGGGTGAAATGTAATAGTCTATACTATCACTAGAACATGATATTATGACCTAGGACTCCTAGGACCTAGGCTTTGATTTAAAAAAAAAATTTTTTTGCCTACTAGCTATACTATACTGACTAGTCACTATAGGTATAGGTAGTTTATATAATAATAATTTATACTAGTTTATAGGCAGTATAAAAATAGTTTAAAATTATAATTATATAAAATGCGAATGATCAATTTTGTGAGATAGGTACTTTACTTATTTTCTATATAAATAATAATAGGAAACAGGCCTAGGCTACCTAGTCTAAGCTAGTGTAATATTAGTTCATGTTTCTAATTCATAGTGACTATGATAGTCTGCAAAATGTAGGTAAGCAATGTAAATTGTGAAGCAGGATGGTCCGTGAAGCCGGCTGGTCCAGCGGTTAGTTCACGGGACTGTCAACCAAAAACCAACTGACAGGTCGCGGGTTCCATCCCTGCCACCGACAGATCCCCGTCGCCCTGCAGGAGTTTTGGGCCTTGTGGACACAATAATCTTTTATCTAGAAGGAACGTCTGTAAAATTTATAACATAAATAAGTAAGTTATAAGTAGGCCTAGATCTAGGCCTATATGATAAAGATACTAAATCAGGCTATTTATAGTTATAACTAGACCTACCTATAACTATAAGTAGTAGTACTAGTAAAGTAAATGTAATGAACTGTAATGCAATGTTTGTCACTATTACAACTAATACTTTAAATTTAAATACGGTAATACCTGGATGTCTAAGTTATTATTAATACAATAAGCAAACAAATTACTGATACTGATAGTAAGTGGTAGGCCTTATTCTTCCTCTCCTAGAGCGTAAAAGACAAGGACGTATAGTAAGTTTATAAGGACTCAGAAGACCAGCAAATGTTATTTCGAATCTTTAGTGTTTGGAGTACTGTTTGTTTTATAAAACCCACATATACGAGTCTTTACAAAAACCCATTTCTTTAACTTTAAAACTAGGTGCTGCCAATGCCAATGCTCGATTTTACTTTCAGATTTTGTTATTCGGTATCGCCTATTTTATATTAGGCCCACATTCATAGAGTGTTTGTTTTTTTCTCCTCACAATGACTGAATGACTCAACTAAAAAGAAATATTGGAAATATTTTTGTCCATGTTTAAACTAGTTCTTTTGGCGATCGTAAATGTGTAGGCCTAAATATTAAAAACTAAAATATAATAAATTTGCTGATTCACATTTGAATTCAAATTGAATCAACACCAACGCATCCCCAAAAATGTAATTTCAAAATGCATATCTTGAAAACTCTTTGCCTTGGTTTAGTGTTTCGAACTATATTTTGCAACCACTAGGCCATAGAAAGAATCTAAATCATATGAATGCAGTGCATAAGGACAAACAGATTAATCTTATTTCTACTACTACTAGAAGCCTAAAGATGATAGATTAATTAAAATGTAATTTTGAAAGAACTAACACTAACAGTGCTCACAAATTACATTTATCCTGAACCCATCCTTTAGAAAAGCAATACATGTTTTAAAAAATTAATGATACATTTTATATTCCAAAATTGCAAATGGTAAATAATTAAAATATATGGTGTATAATTCAGTATCTGTGAATCAAACTATGACTAGTAAAGTACCATACTGATCATACTATGAATATATAAATATAATAAGGTTTGGGTCGGGTGCCCTCCAGTTACAAATTTCTCTTCACAATTTTCGGCGTATAGCTTTGATATATCCATGCTTAATAATAATATCCAGCTAACATGGATTCAGTAGTATATCCAGACATAATTTTCCAAGGGCTTGACCATGATCTTCTGTATGGTAGATTAGTGGTCCATCTGTAGAGCATACCAACATTACTAACATTATGTGTTTATTGTTGAACATTTAAAAAATCCACAAGAAATTGTTGACATAATTTGTTTATTAACATAGTTTTATCAACTATTGTAAATAATGCTATAACAATTCTTCCTTTTTGCTAAGACTACAAACACAGTAAAATTCAATGAACAGGTAGAATTTTTGGTATTGATTTTATTACAAATTGTATAAGAAAAAGTGAGATGAGAAATATACAGTCTTAGTCTTTAATTTTATAATAATATAAAGGAATGTAGGACAAAAATGTTATTGAATGAAAAATTTAAGTTAATTTAAATTTGGAATGTATTGTTTCTGTGAGATTCTGGAATGTTTTTTTTTTCCACAACCATTTTCATATAAAATTGGCTTTCAGTATTGATTTGTACTTCAAATAGATTGCAATAACAACTACTGAATAGCCATTAAAAAAAGTGTTATATATGAAGAAAAAAATTACATTCCAAAATTTGAAACTGATATAAAACAGATGCACAATTAGGCTACATCAAATATTTACACATGCTTCTATTTACATATATTTACATTAAAAATAGAAATGAAAATAGCAGCTATTGATTCTAGCATTACTTTTTTTTTTTTACTTCAAAGGTACAAGTTTATTACACATAAGTAATTGAGTATAAACTGCAACAACTTATAATTATGATAATGACACCATGTTGCTAAAAAAAACAAAAAGAAATAACTATGGGCTGCTTCAAAGGGTCAATTATTTAAGTGAGTGCTGAATAAGAGTGAACATATTTCCTGTCTGAAGACCTCAGTTCATAAGCCATCTCATTCTCCATCTCATCTAGCCTTGAAAACAAAACTATTGTGATGAAAATCTGAGGAATACAAACATAACCTTGATGATCCAATTTTTAATTTCTTGAACTTATTTACCACAATTTTCAGACACTCTTTCTAGAGTGTTTATCTGAGTGTTATGTGTATGCGCAGCTTGCATAGGTATTATCATTATCCCATTATACTGATCTCCGAGCAGCTAGGTTTTACCACTTTTGGGCTATAATTCACTGCACAAGGCTACAATTCCTACCAGTGGAAAATAGCTGAATGGTGGGAGCTTTGAATAGTCAACATTATCTTATCTTCTTATGTTATATAGTACAGACGCTCCTTCGATAAAGAAGATTATTGCATCCAACGCTCACCCTAGATATCAGTCAAATCATGCATTTTAATCAGTGTTATTAAATGATGTTAAGTTACAGGAAAAAAGAGTACCTATATGCATATGGGCTAAAATGTTTTTGACCTTATGTTTATCCCAGCGACAATATTGTTTATTTTATTTATAGTGTTTTACAAATTAAGCAAAATTGTATTAAACTTTGGTATTTTATAGTTTTTTTTTTTAAAGGATTGTTGATCTGTAGTAAAAAAAAAAGTAAAAAGTAATTTGTTTAATCCACTTCTCGAAAAGTAATTCTATCAAATTTTTTGAATGTTAAAATAAAATAAAATCAGAGGTTTCAGTGATATTGCTGGTTTTTAAGAAAAAAGTATTTATATTATATCAATACTTGGACTATTGTAATTCGCTTTTGGCTGGTCTCTCGGCCTCCTCCCTTCAAGGACTCCAACGTATCCAGAACTGCGCAGCCCGACTAGTTCTCAAGAAGAAGAAGTCAAATGATATCAATCCTCTGCTCCGATCTCTGCACTGGCTACCCATCAACAACCGGATCTCATATAAGCTGGCTTCCCTCTGTTATAGGTGCCTGAATAACTGCGCCCCGGATTATCTTCGCTCTTGTATGGACCTCTACACCCAGTCCCGCCCTGTTAGTTCGGCATCTGACGCGCTTACTCTGCGGATCCCTCGTGTGAGGCTAGTGTCCGCTGGCGAACGTTCATTTTCCTACGCAGGACCGTCCGCTTGGAATCACCTCCCACTACAGCTTCGCCAGAGCCCTAGCTATGACACCTTCAGGAGCCGGCTGAAGACTCACCTATTTCGTCAGCAGCAATATTACTATATATTTCGTTGTCTGTCTGTATTCTGTAACTGTCGTCTGCGCATAGAACTGTCACCAACGGGATATGCGCTATATAAGCACCGTTATTATTATTATTATTTAAAATATATATTTCGTTGAATTGTACTTCTGAGAATGTAATGCTTTTTATGCATTTTAAGACATGTTTTTTGTTAAGATTTAGTGATACTGGTATATAACAATAGTTGTTCACTGTTGATTCAAAGTTGTTTTGTTTCTGAAAGAGCCTCCCAAGTTTTTAATGGTTTATTTAAACCTTTTGAAAGTCTTCCAGAAGAGATCATTAGTGATTTTGTTTTCGTTTGATTTAATCTTTAACCATTTAACTTTTAAGTGTGAAGAGAATTTAGTTAAGTTGCCCTATTTTTTTATTTTTATTAACCGTATCCCCCCCTCCCCCCAAGAAGCTGGCTGCCTATATCTACCCCATCCATAAATCAAGTTGCATAACTCAGAATATAGAACAAAAATCAGATAAAAAATTTTTAAGAATTCACACAATAAAAAAACTATTCTAGCAATTGAATTAAATTAATCATAGTTTAAATATAAAGAGATAAAGTTTAATTTAAACCAGAAAAGTTAACAAAATTAATAAACTGATAAATTTAAAAAAAATCACTGACCTTACTTCACAATATTTTATTGACTCTTTCTTTTCGGAATTATTTTCCCTATTCTGACGGAATTATCCTTTTTTTCTTTTTGTCATTACTATTGCTATCTTCAAATCTTAATAACTCCTTTGGTTTTAATCAGACAATATCATATTTGGTATAGAATTAAAGGAAACTAAAAGCTTCTTACAGAGAATATAAAATCGTGTGTAACTAATATTAAAAAAAATGAAAATAAAAAAAAAAGATTACTCACTAAAGTCTTACATAATACAAATTCCAAGGCTCACACCAAAAAAAAATTCATTCCCAAATTAATTAACTACATTGTTTTCCTAAAATATATACCCCTTTTCACTATTAAAAACTAATATGTCTTTAAAAATATAAATATAAAGCCCGTTTTTATCATTTATGATCACTACCCACCACATACGGCCCTACACAGGTGAAAAACAAATTCATAAAAATGCATTTTTTAAAATAAAAATCATGATGTAAACACAAATCAAAGGGAAATCATTCTAGATTTATGTAAAAGTAAAATAAAAATAATAGTGCTGAAAATAAACAAAATAAACGTATTTTAACAAACGACAAAATGGCCATTTTAAAATCGACGCTGGGATCGTTGATCCAGAGAGAAAGAGTTAACAAGGAATTTAGAAATCATTGTATCAAACTTGAATCCACCTATTCCAAGCCTAATAAACATCTACAACACTTTCAGGATCACTATTATCTTAACCATATCAAAATAATATAACCTTTCCAACCTAGCCCAATGCATCCCTAAATATTTCCGACAATAAAATGTGTTTTTAAAACAAATTTAAAAAAATGTGATAGTCTAGATTGAGCTAACAATACCAAACCAACAAGTAAAAATAGCATCACCATCGCTCTCTTTTGTCAAGAGTAAAAATGGGGTTTAAATAGGAATTTAAAAACCTGCAATGCTATCAGAACATCAGATACTCCGGGGACTTACAATTAAATATATGGGGGTAATGCCACTAGATATGGGGAGTATTTGTCTGACAATTGCTTATTACAAAATTTTAAAAAAGCTATAAATGTATGCTTACTCCACCAATTAGTCGTGCCAGCCAATACAACCAAATGAAGACCACAAACGCCAATCTCTGTAAGTAATAAGAACATTGTTTACTAATGTTACAAATATAAAAATAATCATATTTTAATCATTCATATACATTAGACAAAGCAATAGCAAGGATGTAGGACTAGGAACTTTGTAGAACCTAAAAATTTAAGTTAAACATTAAGATCCACAGTGGGCAAGCATTTGCCTGTACTTCATACCATATTTTTTTAAAGACAAACAACCATGAGATTTCAACCAAATAAATCATATACCTATTATAGAGCAATCCAATTTGTATTAATATATAAGCCTAAGCACTGATGTTTTTAATATGAATTAATTCAAAGTTTTTGTGGTAAGAAAATAAAAGTTCAAAGTTTGTTTATATTTTTGTTTCATTTTGATGTTACTAGTCCTCTTATAAGATGTTGAAAGTGGGAGTTATATTCAGAGGCGAAGCCACAGGGGGGGCTGAGGGGGGCTAAGCCCCCCCTGGAATTTAAAAAAAAAAAATTTTTCAATAGATTTTTTAAAAAATAAGTACTAAATTCGCTTCAAATTTGGTAAATGTTTATTACGCGAAAGTTCAGCCCCCCCTGGTATTTGGTAAATATTTGTTACGCGAAAGTTCAGCCCCCCCTGGAAAAAATTTCTGGCTTCGCCCCTGGTTATATTACCTTTTTTTTAGTTATTTAGATTTAGCTAAATATAACATAAATGGTTTCTTACAAAAGTATTTAGTCCATAGAATGAGAACTCGAACACAGAAAAGCAGAACTCTATGAAGTTGTACATAATAAATGTGTAGGTGTAAGTCCTCATAGTTTCCATGTACAACACAAAGTGCTAAAAAAAAAGAATGAAAAAAAACATGGTTAGCTTGTAGTATATACATTTTTTTTTTCTTATTTATTAAAATAAGGTCTATAGGTCTAATAAAGTTTTACTTAGAATGAATATAGTTTAAATCTCTAAACTATCACCTACCTTTTGTGTGACCATGTATATCATATAAACAGTAAACAGAATTATGACCACATGGAAGAAAATGACAACCACATCACTTGCCAGAAAAGCTGAGAACAAATATAAAGACAACAACCAATAAGATTTTTACCAGTAATTTTTTATAATATTTTTTTTTTGTATTCATTGTGTTTATCTTTAAAATAAAGACTTCATATAATTACTGCAATATAAAAATAACATTTTTTTAGTGATTTTAAAATCATATGTACAACCTTGCCATTCATGTGATCTCCATTGAGTTCGGAACCCCTGACTGATCTCAAAGTTTGTAACAAAGGCTCCAATGTCCAGAAGACGCAGCAACAGAGCCCCACCAGCTAAAATCTATTATTAGAAAACAAATAAGAATCTTATATATCTATGCAAGATCTACTTTTCAGTGTTTCAGTGGTGCCCGAGGGATATCAACATCTCACAAAACCGATTCAAATGGAATAAGTTAATAACTCTAAAGATAGTTATAATACCGAGCCAGCAGATAATCACAATACATTTGCGTTCACATTATAATTATACCTTTAAATACATTTTTATACACTTTTCATTTCTGAAAACTAACAAAAACACTAGCCTAAACCATAGTTTAAAAGTTAAGGCTAAGAGTGGTGCCATTACAAATACTGTCATTACCAGTTGTGTTTACTAAATATATAGATGTTAATCTAGGCAGAGGGATAGCAATGAATTGTGCAATGCCCAAGCACTGTCAGTCAATGTTTGCTAAAAGACATAGTTTAGAATAGAAGGGCCCACCACGAAACGCCATAAAAGCTCTACACAAGGGTCCCCAAAAAACGTTCTATATTTTCATTAGGTTTAAATTTATTTAGAGTTTAGAGTATGGCCTGCTAGATCATAATTCTTTCTATGTTGGGGATCTTCTGTCTTCAATCCATCTATTATCATAATCGAAGTGTCTACTCGTCCGGCAACCAGACAAACAGTGCACAAGATATACGTCCGGCGACCTAAGTCACGCGACCGACCAAATGAAAAAAAAAAGCTACTGTCGCATGCGCATAATCATTTATTCTTGCCCTATTTGCTTAATTACTATTTGTTGCAGGTTTTGATCAATGTTTTCTGGTCTAGTGGTCAGTACTGTTTGCTTGCAACCGGCGTGTCACTGGTTCTACACCAGCTTTCACCACCTTTTTTGTTTTTAATTCAATTATAGTAAAACGAGATTTTTTTAGTTCAATACGTGAATACCATAATTTTATTCAAAGTATCAGAGAAATAAAAATACAATTGTTAGGCCTAATGATAATGCCTATTTCTTTAGAAAACGTGTTAAAAGTCATTAACATCTTATAAGTATAAAGTCATTAGTATTAGTAAACATCTTGACTTGCGCTACAATTACGATGAGTCCTTCATTTATGCATGTGGGTGGACATAACAATTTCATTCAATTTACCCAGTCAAAGTATTAAACTAATAATAAGACTAGATCTATTAGTATTAGGACTAATGCTTATTTCTTTATAAATTTGTTAAATATAAATACGCTCTACGTCTCTCGTTTGTACTTGTAGTTGGGTGGTCAAATAACAAGCCCACCGGAATAATATATTCCGAATAATGTGTCCGTCAGTCACAGGACGTGCTCGCCGGAAGAATATCCCCCACAATATTTTGTCCGGTCGCCGGACCTATATCTCTCGCGCTATTTGTCCAGTCACCGGACGTATAGACACTGCCTATCATAATAGGCTAGTCTAAGATAATTTGTTTAAGACTTTATTAAAGACTTTTTATTACCGGGTATATAAAAGATACAATTCTAAATAGGCAATATGAAAACTATTTAAACTTGCTACACACATATAAAACAATGATGTCTTCAGGGTCTGGATTCTTAAAAGTAAAAGAGGGATACAAGTACTTTTTAATGTGTTAACTTTGCGTCTTGCTAAAATGTACATTTTTCCTTAATGAAAACTTGAACTATTTATCTCTTTTAATCATGTTCAGGTTACATGCATTAAAAGTTTTGAGAAGACTATTCAATTTTGCTGTGATGCTACAACTAGACCTAAATTACATAGTTGACATCTTATACATTACAGACGCTCCTTCTATAAAGAAGATTATTGCGTCCTACGCTCATCCGTGGTCCGAGTCTAGTCTTGCATTTTTATTAATGTTTTAAATGATGTTAAGTTAATGGTTTTCCTGGTTTATTCAGGCAACCCATTCCATGCCCAAATGCCACTCTGAAAGAAAGAATACTTATATGCATTTGTTCTCGCATAAGGGACAAGGAAAGTGTTTTTGTCTTTATGTTTATCTGAGCTTATTTGGGTTTTATTTCTAAATTAGAGTTTAATGCCTTGTGTATTATTACTACTTTACTCTTTGTTCTTCTGTCCTCTAGTGTTTCTAGGTGTAGTGATTTGACTAATGGCGTTACTCTTGTTAATTTGGAATATTCACTGGTTATGAACCTTGCAGCTCTTTTTTGGATTTGTTCTAATTTTTAAATGTTTTCTTTAGTTGATGGGTCCCATACAGGTGCTGCATATTCTAGTATAGGTCTAACTAATGTGAGATAGCATTTTAGTTTTATATTCTTATTACATTTGTAAAAGTTCCCTTTTATGAATCCTAATTTTTGTTAGATTTTTTAATTACTTCATCAATATGAGGGTTCCAAGATAACTTGTCATTTATTATTACTCTTAGATACTTAGCATTGTTAGTTTGAGTTAGTTCTTTACCATGAATGAAGTAGTTTGCTATTATTTGTTTCTTTTTCTTGGATACCCTTATTAGTTGGCATTTTTCTGGGTGAAAAGACATACTCCAGTTTGATTTGTAGAAACAAAAAGCGGTCTTTCTTCAAAACCGGCTTTGAATAAAAGCCAGTTTTAACATACCTAGTTTTAACCATATGTTCACTATTCCTTCTTACATTATTGTCCACACACACACATTATATACACACGGTAGTTGCCTTCCCTGTCCCCCTACCTTGCACTATTTGCCACCCACTCCTTGCAATACTGACAATGGCACTGATACTAATACATTTTTATCTCATATTTTTCCAGAAAATTAGAAATGAAAACGTACAAATTACAAATTACTAAATATGTAGCCTAATCGACCTAATTTTAATATTTCACCTATTAAAACGTAGTGAGCAAAAATATATTAGTTTATATATAAGAATTAGGGATAAACTTATTATGTTAAAAGAAAATAAGGTAGGCTAAGTCGTACTTCATGGGGTGGACCAAGAATTATTTTTCTGAAGGAAATATTTAAAAAATAAACCAAGTTGGATTCACAAAATTCACTTCATTCAATGCTTTAAAAACATTAGTTATAGTCTCGGCGAGGGCCTATTATTGTTTTTAGTTCTATTGTCAATCCCAGCCATCGCTTATTTGGCTTATATAATGAACGCAAGAATCTGGCGCCTAGCCTAATTTAGATGTACTGAGCGACAAAAAAAACAACAACTGGGTTTCTGAACGTTCTCTGCAGACAGTTTGTTGGTGTGTTTGTGTTCCTTCGTTATTCCAGCCACCATGTCTCGCTAGACTAGGGTTGCCAGACGTCCGGCAAAAGGAGACCCTGCCCTCCTATTTAGACTCTTGTCCACCATCCGGCAGGCAAAGCACAATGTCTTTAAAATGTCCCGCTTTTTTAATATTTTATGTTTTGTAGGCTTAAGGACAAATACATTTTAAAAAAAGTATTAACATGTTAAGAATATAATTAATAAACAGGTGATCATTTGTAGCGAAGGTGAGGTTTTCTACCATTGGTCGCTCACTTGCCTTACCTTGCTAACAATTGCATTAGTTTCCACCCATACATAGATCTACAAACTAGCAAGATGGACACATAAAGGACATATCATATGTAGTTTCCATAATTGGTATATTTGTACCAACGTAAAACTACGTTGTTAATGTTATCTAGAGTCTATGTAAGTTTAACAGGACGAATGTAGAATTTAGTACTAAATTTGTATCATTATTTACTTCATAAAAAGTAACATTGTTGACGTCAACTTTTCTTGACCTCCCTTTCCCCCATGTCAACAATTGTCAACGTTTTTCAGACCCCCCTCCCCCCTCTTTTGTTGACGTAATTAATGGACGTCCCCATACATAATGATAATGACATAGCATAGAATATGATTTTATTTAAAAGGGTTAGGCATATGCCTGGCCTATATTAATATTTGTTTTTTATTAACATTATGACATTATGATTCATTATCATTATATTATTATATATATGTTGTCAGAAAAATTGTATCATGATAATCAATAATAATCATGTAGGCCTATTATTTTATTAACCTATTTTTCATTGTGCAAGGCCTTACAGTCCTTACAGTGAGCATAGCTATTTATTTTATTTAGCCTAGCCTATATCATAGTCATAGTAGTATTGGTAGGCCAATTATAGTCTTTTAATCTTTTATTAGTTAGTAGTAGGCCCTAGCCCTATTTAATTATTTATTTACCTACAAATAGAATAAAATAATTCAATTTAGAGGAATAATTTATTGAATGAATGATAAATCATTATATTATTTATGATTATGCGGTTAGGCTAATAATGATCATAGTAATCATTTAATAATGTCAATATCAATAATGATATAATGTCATGATGATGATGTGAGATGTGTATTGTATTGTGATGAATGTGAAAACACGGAAGTGACTGAAGAAATGTGAAAGGTCGGTGGACAACGAAGGTGTCTATATCACTTAACTAATGCGTCAGGTTAACTCTATAAGTAAATCAAATTAAAAACTTTATTTAAAAGAAAGATCACCAACCACAATAGCGACAAGATTGGCGAATGTGGCTGTTCTTAGATCCCAGCACATACAGCGCCGAACTAGGAGCGCCATGTTGAGTTTTACCTTTAGCTTGGTACCTGTGACCTACATTCGACAAGGTGATGTTTCCGGTTTTGAAAAAGAATTCAACTTTTTAGGCTAAACTTTATTACATGCACTTCCAAACTACCAACTTTTTAGGCTAAACTTTATTACATGCAATTTACAAACTACCAATTCATAATTTAGTACTAGAAATATATTGTACCTGTAGTCTGGTGGACACCAGTGTTTCGAGCTTCGACAGCTAACGTAATTTCTTGATGAAATGTTATTATTTTAATTAATTTTTGAACATTTTATCAACCAATAATTTTATGCATCTATTCTGGTTATCCACTTTGAATGCTATTTTTCTTCTGATTTCTGATGATTATGTTAATCTAAATTTAAGGTTAATCTTATTGGAATGTACCACTGTAAATTGTAATTGCATGAATATTATAGTATATTTTGGTAGTAAAAAATATGGCTAAGTTAGCTTTTTCACTCCGGCATAATAAGTTGGCAACACCAACCGAGAGCCCCGGTCAATTTAAAATGCGAGAAAAATATTATGATAAAATTTTAAATATTTTTCCAGGAATGTGAAAGCAGAGACAATAACAGCCGTACAGCCGTACACTTTGGTCGACTCTAAGACGCCTAAGTTCGTCATACACTGCATGTTACTCTAAACTCTCAATGCTATAGCTAAATCCAAGGGCAATTTATGTTTTTTAGACTACGGCCTATCTTATAAACTATATCTAAATCTAGACTATATGATTATCTAGACTATATAACTTTTTAATAGTAAGTTTAGTTAATACTTATTAATAGGACTAGACTAGACTAGTAGTAGACTAGTGACACTATCTTATCTTATACATTACAGACGCTTCTCTATATAGAAAGAGCGTCTGTAATGTATAAGAAAAAAGAAGATAAGAAGAAGATTATTGCGTCCTACGCTCATCGGTGGTCCGAGTCTAGTCTTGCATTTTTATTATAATATTAATATTAATGTTTTAAATGATGTTAAGTTACTGGTTTTCCTGGCTTGTCCAGGCAACCCATTCCATGCCTGAAGCCAAATGCCACTCGGGAAGAAAGAGCACTTATATGCATTTGTTCTCGCATAAGGTCCTAAGGGACAAGGAAAGTGTTTTTGTCTTTATGTTTATCTGAGCTTTGCGACAAGTTGTTATTGTTACAACTTGTATTTCTAAATTAGAGTTTAATGCCTTGTGTATTATTACTACTTTACTCTTTGCCCTTCTTATCTTATAAGTTTTACAGACATTCCTTCTAGATAGAAGATTATTACGTCCACTTTGCCCAAAACTCCTGCAGGGCAACAGGGATCCATCGGTGGCAGGGATAGAACCCGCGACCTGTCCGTTGGTTTTTTGGTTGACAGTAGTCCGGTGAACTAACCGCTGGACCAGCCAGCTCTAGTGTTTCTAGGTTTAGTGATTTGACTAAGTGTTACTCTTGTTAATTGGGAATATTCACTGGTTATGAACCTTGCAGCTCTTTTTTGGATTTGTTCTTTCTAATTTAATGTTTTCTTTAGTTGATGGGTCCCATACTGGTGCTGCATATTCTAGTATAGGTCTAATTAAGTTGAGATAGCATTTTAGTTTTATATTCTTATTACTAATATTACATTTGTAAAAGTTCCTTTTTATGAATCCTAATGTTTTGTTAGATTGTTAGATTTTTTAATTACTTCATCAATATGAGGGTTCCAAGATAACTTGTCATTTATTATCACTCCTAGATACTTATCATTGTTAGTTTGAGTTAGTTCTTTACCATGAATGAAGTAGTTTGCTAATATTTGTTTCTTTTTCTTTGATACCCTTATTAGTTGGCCTTTTTCTGGGTGAAAAGACATACTCCAGTTGGATTCCCAATTTTGTAGTTCATCTAGGTCTTTTCAAATTTGTAGAAGTTCACTATCTTTTCCTGTCTTCATTGTTCTAGAAATTATGCAATCATCTGCAAATAATCTTACTTTTGTTCCTGTGTAGGTGCAATTTGGCAGATCATTAATAAAAATTAGAAATAGTAGGGGTTCTAGAACAGTTCCTTGTGGAACTCCTGAGTTTACAGTTATTGGTGAGACATTTATTACCACAGTTTGTTCTCTGCCTACTATAAGAAAGTCCTGAATCCACTGATGTAAGGGACCAGAGATGCCAAAATATTTAAGTTTTTTTAGTAGACTAGAATGATGAACTTTATCAAATGGTTTGGAAAAGTCTAGTAATATAGCATCAATTTGGTTGTTATTATCTAATTCTAATCCTTTAGACAAGTCGTCTATTAGGCCTATTAATTGAGTATCACATGATCTATTTTTCCTAAAGCCATGTTGGTGTGGGCACAGTGCATTAAGTTTGTCTAGATGATTTACTATACTACTATATATTATATGTTCAAGTATTTGACATGTTATGCTTGTTAGAGAAACAGGTCTGTAATTTCCGGGGTCAGATTTATATTATCTCCTTTTTTGAAAAGGGGGGTTACATTAGGTAATTTCCAATCTTTGGGCACTTTGCACTGGTTTAGAGAGGCCTGAAAAAGTATTTTAAAGATTGGAGATATTTCATTAGTTAGTTCTTTAAACATTCTTGCTGGTATTTCATCTGGACCAGAAGCTTTGTTTACTTTTAAGTTGGTTAGGAGTTGTTTAATGCCTTTTTCATCTACATTTATATTTCCTATCTCTTCTAGTTTGTTTAAATTTATGAGGATTTAATACAGTACATTAAATTGTTGTGGTTTTTTGGTGACTGTGAGAAGCCATAAAGAAAAATATTTTGGCAACCTGTTAAGTTTGCAGTTAATATCCCCAGTGTCTCATTTTTTCAAAAATAACCTTATTTTGTTTATTTTCTTTTTCTGTAATTTTGTATTTCTTTTTAATTTACAGAAACTCTGACTAGATGACCTACATGAATGCTGTGGACTAATTGGATCATCTAGTACATTTAAAATCTTCAAGCCTAAGGAAAAAAATCAAATGACAGGGACTACAGTTTCAACTATAATCCTAGTTTAGACCAATAAGTAACCAGGCTTACATTCAACATTTTCCACCTGTCATTATTAACCACATTGAACTGGAAGTAGTTTACAGTTTTGAAATAGCTACATAACACTACCAGTTAAAAATGCCTAATCAGAAGATAAAAACTAAGCTAACCAAAAAGAACAAAAATCTGTACAACTTTTCAGATGATTCAGATGAAGAGTTTAGTTCTTACATTCAAGATGTCAAAGCCATGCCTTCCAGTAGTTCCAGCTGTGAAAATGAGTTTCAAACAATTGATTTATCACATAACTGGACTTCTGAAAATAATTTTGACAATACAAAAGAAGAAGAGCCCAATAGTGCAGTTACAAACTCAGACAGTTATGTTCAGGTTGCAGACGTGTCCATTCAAACCTCTTTAAATAATAGTGTCAAATTTACAGATGTAGTAAATACATTTGGGCCTATTAAAGAAAATAATGACTCTCTAAGTGGAACTAACTCGCATAATTTGGATGAAGATGCAGACGTCTCATTTCAATTCAATGCAAATTGCATTAATAATCCAGATCGAGATGAGATTTATATCTCAAAGGATTCTGCGAATGGAACAGGCAATCTTAAGGGAATTAGACAGAACAAAATTCTGGCTTATGATACAGATGAGGAAAAATCATTAAGTGAAAACTCACAACAGGCAACCTCTTTAATCATTGGTGAAACTGACAGTGAAAGTAAGTTAATCTCTATATGCTCTATTACTTACTTACGCCTTCTACTCCTCTCGGGGCATAGGCCACCAACAAGGGCTCTACTCTATACATTGCAATAAATGATTACATTTTTTAAATATTTTTTTTGCTTAGTTTCCATTTTTGCCTTTATTAGGAAAATATAGGCCTATTATTCTTTTTATTTATCATGTTTACAGTTGATTAGTTAGCTAATTGGTTAGTAAAACATGTGAAATATTTTACCAAATCGGACACATTTCACTCTTCCTTCAATTCATCTTCAATTATAAGAAACAAGCCAATCAACACCAATGACTCAGTACCGATAAATACATAATGCATACTTTAAAATCATTACACATTATTTATTCTCACTATTCATGGTGAAGTATTAAATAAAATGTTAAGGAAATATTCATGTATAACAAAAATCTCATGTGGTTTTTTTTTAAATATATTTTGACTTAGCTGATGAGCTTGTTGAAGATCAAATGTTAACTCATACAGTCAGTAACCACCATAATTGCAAAGTGAGGACAAATGAGATAAATGATATAGTTGGAAAGATGGGGGCAATGTCAATAAGACGGTTTGTTTGTTCTTTGATCAAATATTTTTCATTAGACAAATGTGAACTTAAATTAAAATATTTGATCATTATTGTAATGTATTGATTATTTTGGATGAAATATTTTCACAGTGTCAAACAGGATAGTTCTTCAAGTGATGACGAATTTGAAAGTTGTAAGTTTTTATACTTTATTAAAAGCAAAAATAGGATAATAATTTAAATATGTTATTGGCAATTTTTGTCTGTGCCAGAGGACTTAAAACATTTTATAAAATTTATATGATTATATGTTATCACTTGTATGTATGTTTTGTTCTCCGTTTTTTTATGTGCTTAGAGTCTACACTATGTTTGTTGATAGCCCTTTATAAATACTTTTATTATTATTATTATTTATTAGCCTTATTTTAGAACTTTTGACAGCATATTTGAATATATTAATTATTTCAAATTTTCAACAGTTTTAAATGGAGTCAAGCAGTCTATGAAAGTGAAAGACAGAAGTCAAGAAAACAGGAAGTAAAATATACATTTATTCCTCATGCTTATGACTATTTGGATGAAAAAAAAATTACAACTATTATGCTGATTGTGAGAGTTGCATTAATTGGTCTAATGACTTCACAGAAATTTTACAGCTAATGCATATATTATATGTCAGGCTCATTTAAAAGTCTGATACTAGTTCTAAAATAATTAATCTTGTTCCAAATAAAGGCCATATACCAAGTAAGGCTTTGAAAGAGGGCATATAACATGGCAGTCATACACTATACAGTGGTTTCACTTTATATGTGTTTGTACTCTGCATTAGGTTTTTAGTTTCTCTGAAATTCACTGGAATCACCAATCATTCTGTTTGCTCCATGACATGCTCAGTTTCCGATCTAATAGGTCAGTGTTTAGAAGAATACATGGCTTTGTCCCACAGTCGTTTATCTCAGTTTCCATGGTAAATCATCTGGTTGTTTTGCTTCATAAATAGACTTAAAAAAAAACATCAGACCACTACTTGTATTTTGTCCAACCAAAAGTATTTGGCCAATTACCTAAAAGTCTATTTAGGCCCCTCTTCAACCCTGATGTGAAAGTTTGATCAGAACCTAAATAATATAAAATAATTCAATTGCACTTTGTTTTAATACATGTTTAAAAATTCATGCTGTATTTGTTGTAAGCAGTACAGATGAGTGAAGTATCCCCATCAGACCAATATGATTTATAGTCTGTGAAGTAGCTTTCACAAGTTGCTGCAGCTATGGTATGTTAGAGTATTGTTTGGCCAGCACAATGCCCAACTGCCTTTACTTTGCTCCAATTAATGTCAGGTACCCATCAGAGCTGGGTAGACTCAGGGAGCACTCCAGATCAGGAATTTAAACCTGGCACGTTTGGTACGCTGAGCTCACTGCTATTGGACCAGTGTTCCATCCTACAGTATAAAGGCAATCACAAAATACCAACACAGAATTATTTGTTTTTCATTCTACTTATCATTCTCTGATGGTATATATACATTTCTCCAAATTAGCTAAGTCTTATAAATGTTGCTACTAACTTATACTTATTTAAATAGAGAATATAATTATTTTTCTTTAAGGCCATCCTTACAACTTGAAGACTTCATTGTAAATGACTCAGACATTGATTATGACTCAGATGAGGATAGTGATGAATTGTTCTATATAAAAGCTACAAATGATTTAAGAAAAAAAGAAAAAACATACAGGTCAGTATCATTATCTATATCAGTCTTTGGAAGAATTTTTTTTATCTTTAATTTACAAAAAAAAAGTGATTTGAAAAATTATATGGCTAATTTTTTTTAAATTGCTGTGGTCATAAGTTTACTTAGCACTGATCTTATCAGCACCCAACACCCACTGGTTTATAAGGCCTGTCAGGCAGCATTCACAAGTTTCTTTGGCCATGGCATGCTGGGGGATTGCATGGCTAGCACTCAGGAAGACCTCCAGACACAGGGACAAATTATAGAAATCCCTAGGATTCAAACCCGGTACCGGGTACAGTAGCTAAGTGCAGCCAAAAGGCCACCATGTCCTACATAAAATATATAAAGAGACAAAATATTTCTGTATTTTACACATTTTAGCTGTTTAAATGGAATGATTTCTTAATCTCTTAATCTTAATTATTATATTTTTTAGACTGCAGGAAATTGCATATGACAATACCGGTCCTTATATAACCAATGTATAAATCATGTTATGTGACCAATTAATTGTAATCAACACACCATTTTTATCAGTTATGATACTTCTGCTTTTGTATTACAATAAAAAATTTATAATAGTGTGACACTTTTTATATGCTTCGATAGCCTAAGGAACTACAAAGTATGAAATACTTGTTGTTCTAAATAGAGTTATATTAGTTAAAGAACATAAAAGAAAGAGCCTCATTAAATTATTGACCGATGAATGTATTTCAGTTATGATTATGAATGCTCATCCTCATCTGATGATGGTTTAAGTCCAGACAGCTTGGATGCTGAGAACAAGAACTCAACAAGCACAAATTTGAAAAACAGTGTCAGTGACATGGACAAAGTCACAAGTACATCTCAGAGAAAAAGTATCTGTCCAAGTAAATAAAAATTTTCTCTTTTGAGCCTTTGAAAAACATTTTGTAAACTACACAGCACATTTTTGGAGTTTTAACTCATTTGCTATTACTACTACTAACCTAGTTTCCAAAGACACCCCTAAAAATACTAGCCAACTGGAAGTAACTCCTCATTAAATTAAGTAATTTTTTTAAATATTTTTTTAAATGACTAAATATTCCACGAAATTAATGAAATTACATCATAAAATAGATAAATATCTTAGCTTTCTGGAAATGTATACTTTTATACATAAAAAATGTTGAATTATCAGTAGAGTTATTCGCTGAGTGTTGAGACCCTAGGATATGGCTAAATATGTTCACTAGCCCTAGCCTCAAAGTCCGATAAAGTATCATAAAGCCCATAAATCGAGTTGTAATGGAAATTCATCTAAGTCTATATCTGCAGCATCTTTAATATCAGAACTTTTGTTAAGTGTTATATTTGGAGGTATAGAGCTATTGATTAATAAAGTAAAAAATTAAAGGCGAAGGCTATAAATAAGTATGACAAGATGAAAGGCCAGTGAAAACTACCCATACTTTGAAAGCACATTGCAAAAAAAACAAAACTTAATAAAATAAAAACATCAGTTTTTTTTTAAGGAAACAAACTATATTCTTACTTTTTAAAAGCCGTGCTTGCAGTAAAAACTCCCCTAATGAACGCGTGGCGAAAAATCAATAAATGACAATAGGTTAGTCACACACGTGGCCGCGCATTAGTGCTGGGGGTATGCCCCATTCAGTCGCGGTAGTAGCAAATGAATTAATAGTTAAGCTAATATAAGCCAAATCATCTTCACTGGAGAGTTTTATTTACCGGTATAATATGCAACATTGTGTGTTAACAATATTACTTTGAAATGCATTGGCAGGGGATTTCTTACAACCGCAGTGTGTACCAAGAAGTGCAAAGACAGAAATGCTAAAGGAAAAAGCATTGGAAAATCAAACATCACTTTTTAAAAAGGAAACCAAGCTCAAAGATACCCATTCCAACAAAGGTTCAGTCACCATTGTACTATATTTCATTATTATTTGTACAAGTACAGGTGTAATAAAACAACAAATCAATTCAAGTTATGCAGTCAACTTTATCAACATCACTTAGGCTAGGTCTGAATCAACAATCAAGATGTAACAAAATAACAAAAATAGCTTTTATTTAAGGTACCTAAGTGAGAGCTGGATGTAAATTTGTTAAGTTTTATCCAACTCAAATATGTTATGCATTGAAGATTTAAAATTTGTCATGAGTTTCTTTGTGTAAACTCCTTACATCCAATTTCATATTTCTTACACTGCTTCAGGTACATTAAAAAAATAGTGAGAATGTAAGAGAGAATGCTAGCTAGCATTTGGTCAACTCTTGTATTACTTTCAGGCATAGATGAAGACCTTCTTGATGAAAATAGATATTTCTTACATTCACTGTCTAGCGACTATCCAGATTTCAAAAGACATCCCAAAGCATCAAGGTCAGCATTAATTTTATTAATCAAACCATTCATGAATCAAGTTTTTATGTGCTTGCATTTAAACAATTACATTTGAATTTAAGTATTTTAAGACAAATATTTTAACTTAAACATATATAGACATGTAATATAATTTGTTAGAACCTTCTAATATTATTTTTTTAAAATATTTTTTACCTCAGATATTGGAAATGTTTTAAAGAAACCAAATTAGAATTAGCACAACATCTGCACAACATTTTTAATGAAGTTATTTTTGAGCAAAAGGTAAAGAACAATTCTATACATTTTTTTAAGGGGTATTAAAAATTATCTTTCTTTGATCAAAGTGATAATTGTAGTAATACTAAGTGAATTTCCAACTTTCAGTCCATCATTTTAAATGATACAGTCTATCAATATTTTATATGCATATCCTTTTGAAAAAAATACTAGCATGAAAAATATGTAAGTGTAAAAAGCTAATAAGTGATTGGGTTGATTTAGATCACATAAGTGCATATTAATGTCAATTGTACTATGTAGTAGAATTTGTTTCTTTGAAGCTCCCTAAAGATTTCAAGATAGAATGGAATCCTAGATATACAAAGACAGCGGGCACATTTTATTACAAGGGTACAATACATAATTTTACTGCTCAAGTTACACTGTCTGTGAAAGTTTGTGACTCACCAGGTACATTTTTAGTTCTTGATTCCATCAGTGAATTTAACTGTTTCATTTTATCATTTTAATAAAAATACCATTAGCCTAATGTAAAAGGAAATATATATTTTTTTATTGTGCTTTTCATTTAGAGCGTGTGAGAGATACACTTGCCCATGAACTTTGCCATGCAGCTGTCAAACTCATTAATGGTGTCAATGATGGACATGGCCCTATCTGGAAATCATGGTAAATATCTCAATACTAAAATACCAGCAATGAAATGTCTATCATAATTCTTTACCCTTAATCTGCTGTAGTAAATGATATTAACAATGGTATGAAATGTGTTTTTTAAAAGCTGCTTGCTTTTCTAATTCAACATATATCTTTATTTAATATATTGTTTGAAACTTTCCAAAAATGTGTATGTTCTATGTTCTAATACCGGTTTTGAAAGTAATGCAAAAATGGGATTAACCTATACAATATTTCATTTTTTGAACAGGGCCAAAAAATTTAACAGAAAGTATCCTTTCATGCCTGTGATAGTTCGCTGTCATGACTATACCATCAAAACAAAATATACCTACCAATGTACAAAGTGCAACTACAGGTATAATTAATAATTTAAATTAATGTAGGCTTATACTTGTTTTGCTAAATTTAATTAAAACACAATCTATTTAAAGATATGGATTTAAAAAAAAAGAAAATTGGCTCATTGGTTAATTTTGTTATCTAAAACTCTTGATCCAAATGTTATAACTTCATGATTGCATGACACTGAAACCATTAATTTTCAATATAAAATAGAAACTTGTTAGATATTATTTGTAAAAACATTTAAATCCCACAGAGCTACTATATCTATCACAAAGTTTTTTTCTGAAAAAAATGGAACCAAATCTAAAATTACTTTTTTTGTAAGGTTTTAATCATCAAAAGTAAATATGATTTCTAGCTAAACAAGTTTGTTTTTCATGTTTTATAAAGAACAGGGATGTATTAACAATTGATAGAATTATTTAAATGTTCAAACTTTATCTGTATATTTTGCACTTGTAAAATTTTGTTTAAGATATTTATCCCTATCGATTTTATAAATCTAAAATATTAACTGGCTTATACATCTCATTTTTTAGATAGTTTAAAATTATTCTTTTGATATGAAATCATTTAAGTTTACTCTTTAAATTTGATTTGTTAAACTGAAATCATTATAAATTTTAATATTTACTTGTTTTTAGTAACTTTTATATCATTGTTATTTAAAAGATTATGTACATAAATATTATTCTCAACAAAGAACTGAGATCTAATTTTGTCTTATATTATAAAGGATCTATCGACATTCCAAATCTCTGGATACTGATGCCAAGGTCTGCGGACATTGCAGAGGCAAATTTGAAGTATTCCTGACTAAAGACCTCGAGAGTTCTAGAAATAGTACAGCCACACCAAGAACTCCAAACAAATTTGCATTGTTTGTTAAAGAATGTTATTCAGTCAAAAAGAAAGAAACCGGATTGAGGCATGGAGATATCATGAAATTATTGAGTAAAGAATTTGCAGAGAAAAACTCTATTCATGATCAATAAGATAATTATTGTTCATAACTTTTTTTTCATGTCCAACTTAACTGATGTAAAAATGTTGAAATTGAACTTGAACTGTTTATTATGTAAAAATGTTGACATGTAATTACAATTGTTTTACGTGTTTTGTTATTAAAATGGTATGTATAATTGTTTTTCAAAAATCTTGTGTTTATGTCTATTGTTAAAGGCCATTAAGGTGTCACTTTACTTTATGTATGTTCCCATTTAGTTATGTATTTTCATCTACACTGCCTTGGTGTAGAAGGCTCTCAGGATTTTACTCTTAAAAATTTCTTTTTTAAATCCCTTAATATCCCTGCAAGAGATTTGGGATTAGATTCCAGAAATAATTCTCACTCACTCATCGATAATACGAACAGAGAGATTTAATATCGTTAAGGGACAGAAAAACTGATAATTTCACTGCCTTATATCATTGAAATAACACTAAGATATTGTGTAACAGACATCCTATACGACTGACATATTAGTATGGTCCATACTAATTACCATGGCTCATGGCTTTTAATTTAATGGCCATGTTCCTGTCTATACAAAATTAAGGTTGTTCTTTGCTCAGTATATTTTTTTCAATTGTAATAACTCCATAATATAATTAATTGCTGTAGATATATTGTATATTTACTCAACTTTTAACAGATATTGGCTTTAACTGACGTCTGTACGCTCAATTGTTGATCAATTAGAATTTTCTCTCAAACTCTACTAGTTTTAACAATTTCAAACTGAGCAAATAATATCAGTAGATTGAGATGTTTTCTGAATGAGTTTTCTGACTGCTTTCATCAAGTTTATGATCAAGAGGGCAAGTAGAAACAATTCATCAATTTTTTAAAGTGAACAATATAAAATTTTAAGGTGCCTTAACTTACAAAGGTAAATAATCTAATTAATTATTACAGGTATATGAGAAATCTGAGAACCAATGATTTGACGGTAAACAAAATTTTTATTACAATATTTTTGTTTATGTTTGTGAAACAAGTCTGAATTTCCCATGCAGTGGGGTAGGAATTATATGGAAAAACCTTTTCTCTAACACTAGACCTTTCTGAACTGGTAAATACAGAGGACTATCAGGATAAGGATTTAAGGTTTCTGTTGACATAACAACAATGCCATCATAAGCAGCTTTTAATGTCCATTTATCATCCATGATCACATTTTCACCTGGATAAAATCGCAGACCAAATTGTGTAGCGAGAATATCTCCTTTATGCACAAACTGTCCATCGAATGCTTTGATACCTCTATGTTTCGGCTTTGCCCTTCCAACTCTATTACGGGGAGCAGATGCAGCTTTTTTAGATGCACATCTGATGAATCCTAAGCCAATGGTATTCTGCGACAAAATAGGTTTAGCTAATGTGACTGATGAGCAGATCATTTTCCAACAAGGAAGTAGAAATTTGCTTGTCATGGTTCTTCAGAAAGATCTAAAATATAAAAAAAAAAATATAAGTAACATACCTAGGCTTATAAAATAAATTCTGCTGTTGAATAGTAACCTTATAAGTTTACAGACGTTCCTTCTAGATTGAAGATTATTACGCCCACTAGGCCCAAAACTCCTGCAGGGCAACAGGGATCCGTCGGTGGGAGAGATAGAACCCACGACGTGTCAGTTGGTTTTTGGTTGACAGTCCGGTGAACTAACCGCTGGACCAGCCGGCTTCATTCATTGAATAGTAGAAATGTTAACATTAAATTAAATCCTTTCAGCTAGGAGAAAGAACTATTTCCCTAATATTACAATCTTGTAATTAAAATAAATGGTTGTCAATTGTCAGTTTTATTAACTATAAGATTTATTCTTTTTAAGTTTTAAGGGTAGTAGACCTATAAGTTCTATAACCTATACTTAGTATATAATATAATACTATCTATATGGTGACTATATGCCTATTTCAAATCATTAATTTAAATTTATTAGACCTGGGGCCTTTCTCTGAGACCAAGTCAGTCTTACATATGATTAGGCATTTATATTATAATTGATAATCAATGACAATGTCATTGATTATCAATTATAATATAAATGACAATGTCTTAAAAGTTACAATAGACCCAAAGACAAGACCTAAGTCTAGTGAAAGTGTCACTAAGTCAAAGTCAATCTCAATTGAATTGAGATTGACAATTCTCAATCAATCTAAATCTAACTAGTAACTTTCAAAAAGTCTAGAAGTCAGACTAAGTACTAAACTAAGTCACTAAGTAGGCCTAGTGACTAGTCTATATAGATATTGAATATAATAATATTGATGATATTGGTAATATTAATTTATATTTTATACTGAATTATATTTTTAGACATGTCCATTTTATGTTTACGTTATATGTATAAATAATTTATCATTATGACATACCGGCACCAATTCAAAATTTATAAACAAACACAAGGTCGATCATCAGAATGCAGTCATAACTTTTTAAATTGCCGTTAACAGTTAAGGCAGTCTAAAATTTGTGGAAGTTCTAAACCAGTATTATGATAGCTAGGTTTTTCCTTCCTTAGATTTGGGTATTCTTATAAGTTTACAATCTGTGATTGTAAAACTTTCGTGAACTTTAGTGGCAATGAGAGCGACAACCGACCACATCTACAAAACTATCACTGTCAGTATTGATTGATAAAATTATATCTTTAAATAAAATGGCTTGTAGACCTAATATAACGGATTTTATGATCAAATTGATGAATGAATACAAACAATTACGGGGTAATAGTTTTCATAATATAAAATATATGGACTAGTCTAGTATTATACTTTTACTTAGACTTAACTTATAGACTTATACTTATGACTTATGAGTTATGACTTATACTTATACACTATTTATAGTATTATTTTTTATAGTTTATATTTATAGGCCTACTAATACTATACCTAGTAGTACTAGTAAGTAGAGATATACATTATATACTAATACTATAAGATAAGAGGATAGGATCGGCTATTAATTATTGATTATTAAAGTGTTAATTGACTAGGCCTGTAGCTTATATAGCAACTTATAGTCTATTGTTGTCAAACTATTGACTATTGATTTTCATTTATAATTTATGTATGCTATAAAATGTATTGCATAGGCCTGTCCTGACCTGTTTATTAATTTAGTCATTATCAGTTTATGGCACTTTATGGCATGGTCATCTAAGACATACATACTGTCATACATAATCATAGACGGAGTCATAGTCAAGTAGACTATTATATTTATGTTAGGAATTAGGCCTATATAGAAATTGGCCTATGCCTATCCTATAGTCTTATTATATTACCGGTAGTTATAAGTTATAGTTATAGATCATAGGCATAGGCTTATATATATATATATTATTTATTATATTATAATATCACTTAAAGTAAGTAAAGTACCCGTCAGACCAAATTGAATCATAGGTCTGGTGAAGCAGGGTTCACCAGTTTCTGTGGCCATGGCATAGGCCTACTAGGTGGCTAGCACTAGGCCTATGTATGGCTATATGGCATAATATGCACAGCCGCCTTTACTTTATCCCAACTAAGGCACTAAGGTCAGGGACACCCTAAAAACCCGTGAAAAAATCCTAGCCTGCTCCATGATTTGAACCCAGGACCTTTTGTACGACAGACAAACGCGCTGCCACACGGCCACTGTGCCCCAATAGGCCATTGGAGGTTTTATTATTATATATTATTAAAAAAATTTTTTTTTAATTTTCAGATATATTATATGATAATTGTACATCATAGGCCTACTTTTAATAACTTAATTGTATCATAAAATGAATTAGGGCCTACTTGTGTGTATGTGTCTAAAGTGGTAAACATTTTTCATGTAGTTCATGACTGTTTGACCTTTTTTTCTTCAATTCCTACACTTAAATATAGGAAGTAGGCTAAGATTGTCTACTACTTTTAACAATAGTTTTCAGTGTTATTATCTGTGACTGTGTAAAACAAAACACATCTATTTATAACTTGCGATTTATTTTGAAAGCTCTCAGACTTGCTTACTCAGAATTACTGTAAATTTAAATAAATCCCTTTATCTACCCTGGAATTTTAGTTTGATCTTTAAATACCGGTAATTATTTATAATTTATAAACTTCTTTCTTTTCATAATACAAAATATTATTCAGCTTACAATTTCTATAAATTTATAATTTTCAGGTAAAAATAAAGATAGTTGTGGAAAAAAATTTTGGGATTTGGTTGTCATAACAACTACAGATGAATCTCAGGAAAAAGCATATAGACTCCAGATTGAGGAAAAGCTTGCAAGGAACGAGCTTCCGCTTAATCTTCCAATACATGTAATATCTGATCCACCTGGAGTTAGAATAGGTTTGATTTTACTGCTCGTTTTATTATTAGTTTAATTGTAAATATAGTAGTGTTGTTACTAATAATACCATGACTTGTATGTCTGATTTGAATTTTTTTTATTTTTATAATAAATTATAATAACTATTGCAAGTTGGATAGAATTCTTAAGCACAGTAAGTTTTAAGTTTCTAGCAAAACTTTTTGACTAAAAGAAGCTACGGAATCTGATGAAAATGTTTTGGAACTAATTAATAAAAAGAATCTAAATTTTTTAATCCTTTAAATTAACTTTGCATGTATGTTTCTATTGGGCGACCAGATCTTTGGACGGCTTTGTTAACCCACTTTTTGTCATCCTATGGAGGCTAAACTTGGCACTTAGATTTGTTTCTGATTGCAATACATTCTATCAAATTTTAAGCATTACACTTTATGATCCACATTTTAAATCTTTATTGAATGGACCTGACTGACTTATTTTCCCATATTAATTTTGTTATTCTTTCATTCTTTGTGGGTAGCAAAGAGCAAAATATTTGGAAGGTTAATACATAATAAAAAATGATTTTAAATAGTTTTAAAGGATTCATATGAATGACTGTAACCTAAAAGATTAAAAACATATCATTAGCAAATCTGCAATATTGATAAAGGGTTTTTATGTAAACAGGATCTTATATAGTACAGACCCATCCTCTATGCATCCTCTATATAATCTTCTCTTTAGAAGGAGCGTCTGTAATGTATAAGATAAGATATGCAGAAGATTTTGTGTATTCATATTCATAGGGGATTTCCCTTGTCATTTCACCACATAAATGAATGTTTTAATAAATCCTTGACAATGTCTGCTAACATTTCTTGCATTTATTGTACATTAATTTTTCTTAAATAAAGATATTGCTAAATACAACAATTATAGAAAGCATTACAAATTATTATAAATTATTCAACTGAATATGCTAGTAATGATTGCTTCTGAAATTAATTAAATTTCTTAAAATTAAATGCTGTATTTTATCATTGATTCTAAAGTAAAAGGCGTCATTTTATTTATGTTTTGTTGATTTTTTTACCTTCAGATTTAAAAATAATATAATTCTTCCATTTTAGGTAACGGTGGTTCAACACTTACAGCCTTGGAGTTTCTAGCAGATACATATAAAAATGATGTGTTTGAGAAAAAGATTTTGATGATTCATGCTGGTGGTTGGAGTCAAAGAATGCCAAGTGCTACAGTGCTTGGAAAAATATTCTCACTACTTCCTCATGGCACCCCGCCGTATCAAATGTTAGACTTCAAGCTAGCTCTCTATTGGCCATTGGTTGATAAGATAGGACCTGGTGTTTTTCTCGTCTGTGCTGACGATTTTGTTGTGTACAGTTTTGGAGAAGAAAGCAATAGCTGGGTCATTCCTGACCAAGGATTCACTGCATTGGCTCATCCATCTCCAATAGAGATAGGAAGAACACATGGTGTTTTTGTTGTTGAAGGTGATTTAGATGCAAGCAAGCCAACTGATGTGAAGAAATGTTTGCAGGCATTGCAGAAACCCACAGATGAACGAATGAAAGAGCATGGGGCACTTTTAACTGGAGAATCTCATACGTTCCCTGGAGATATACACATTAAGGGGAGAGCAGTCTATACTGATAGTTCATTTTATTTTGCAGTCGATGTCATGAAAAAACTGCTACAATTCAAGAAAGAGGTGGATGATTTAAACTGTGAAATTGATGCTTATGGAGATTTTTTACAAGCAGTTGGAGCTAATGCCACCATTGATTATATTCAACAAACATCCAATGTCAGTGAGCCCACTCCCAATTTAATTAGAATGCGAGAAAGAGTGTTTCACGCTCTAAATGGTTCAGACTTTCACGTTCTTATTCTCAATGCATCAGCTTTTATTCACATTGGTACAGCCCAGGAGCTGATTTATCACTTTTGCGAGGACAACATCTTCAAAGAAAGAATGGGATTTGAAAATAAAATATTTAGTGGGCTAATTCATACAGATGAGTCAGATGATCATGAAGGCTTTCTATTGTGTGCTGATCAAAACGTTACTTCCAAGGCCTGTATAATGCATTCTATAATACCTTCTGAGTCTTCTGTAGCTGAGAAGTGTGTTATAGAATACTGTGATTTAGAAATTCCTGTTCATATCAAGTCTGGTTGTATTATCAGCAATTGCCAGCTTGCCAAGAAAGAAGCTACGCCCATCAGTCATGACATACCACATGATTGCTTCCTGCATACCATTCCAGTTGAAGTGAATAAGGACACTATGTATGTGACAGTATTTTTCAAGACTAATGATGACCTCAAGAAATCAACTTCAATAGATAATGTCGAATCCCTGAAATTTATGGATTCAACTATTCTTTGTTATCTGAAATCTCATTGTCTCAAAAAAGAAGATATATTGCCATCCAAGAATTCATCTGACAAAGTCAACCTTTGGAATTTGAAACTCTATCCTGCTAAACCAACCATGACATCTTCTTTAGAATCAGCAATTTCATCTCTTTCTTTGATGGGTTCCTGTGAGGAAACATCTGCACAACACTATCATGATGAAACCTATGTCAGTCTGGCTGATATATTAACTTCAAAAGATGTTGAGCAGATGCTTAAATTTAGGAAAGATTTGTATGACAAAATAAAATTATTGTGTTTAAAGTAAACAGAAAATTATTACTATTACCCACTTGGGCAGCAACCAGCAACTCATATTACTGAATATTTGATTGGATTTGAGCCTTATGTAATATGATTTCTAGAATGGTTTGTTTATTTTTTTTTATTTTTTAACTTTATTTGTTAATTATTTTTAATGTAGCTTCAATATGTGTGATACTTTTTTGTAGACTTGATCTTTACAGGTATTTATATTTTTATTGATTCCATAAAATGTATTCTTATGATTAATGTGAAGAACAAATTTAAATGTTACATGTCACTCCATGAACAAAAAGATGCCAAAATTGCTTTTTTGCTATGAATGTCTTGAACAATTTTTCTGTCAGGCTTCATTCTGACTATAAAGAAATAAAAGCAAAACTTTTTTTTTTATAATTGGGTTTGAACAAAATAATTTTTAAATAAATTATAATACCCTATAATAGATATTAAGATATATATGTATCAAAATTGTTTTTGAAATAAAATATTCCAGTATTGCTTGTTACTATTAATGATAATGAATGTGGTGATACAATGTATTTAAACAGTAATGAATGTGATGATACAATGTATTTAAACCGTAATGAATGTGGTGATACAATGTATTTAAACAGTATATTTATACAATTTTTATATCTCAATTTTACTTTATCTTGCTTAAGAAAGACATTTAAAAATATATGTATTTTTTTATTTTGAAATTACACTAAAGAAGGGGATTATTCAAACAAGGTCATTTGAATTAGGATAATGTGGGACTTTTTTTCTTCACTATTTTAAAATAGTAATAATATTTTGCTGTAACACTTTTGATAAGTCGATTAGAGACAATACATTCTGTTCTCGCAACTGTCTCAATTGATTAAAACTGGTACTTTGTACTTGTAGTTTTTAGTGTTTTTATTGTCTGGTCTATCTCACAGCTCAGAGGACCTACACTGTCATTTATTAATTATTTATTACACTGCCCCTGTGCAGTCTTACAATTTTACATATATTGTTTTGTAATATAGGCCCATAAAAATGGTAATTCTACTGAACAAACCACTTTACAAATTTTAACAGCCAAAAAAGCTTTTTAGAATGTGAGAGTAGTTTTACTTTTTTTTTTTACAAATAAAAGTATTATGGCAGAAAAAAAGCTAAAGTGTTTATATATATGTATGTGCTTTCTGTGATAATTTACCTTTTTTGTTTTTATTTAGTACCTTGATGTTTTTTCCTTTCTGTTGGCTATAGACTCACAAACATTTTGTAACTTACTGGTACCTCTTGGCTATAGACTTAGTATAGACTCACAAACATTTTGTAACTTACTGGTACCTCTTGGCTATAGACTTAGTATAGACTCACAAACATTTTGTAACTTACTGGTACCTCTTGGCTATAGACTTAGTATAGACTCACAAACATTTTGTAACTTACTGGTACCTCTTGGCTATAGACTTAGTATAGACTCACAAACATTTTGTAACTTACTGGTACCTCTTGGCTATAGACTTAGTATAGACTCACAAACATTTTGTAACTTACTGGTACCTCTTGGCTATAGACTTAGTATAGACTCACAAACATTTTATAACTTACTGGTACCTCTTGGCTATAGACTTAGTATAGACTCACAAACATTTTGTAACTTACTGGTACCTCTTGGCTATAGACTTAGTATAGACTCACAAACATTTTGTAACTTACTGGTACCTCTTGGCTATAGACTTAGTATAGACTCACAAACATTTTGTAACTTACTGGTACCTCTTGGCTATAGACTTAGTATAGACTCACAAACATTTTGTAACTTACTGGTACCTCTTGGCTATAGACTTAGTATAGACTCACAAACATTTTGTAACTTACTGGTACCTCTTGGCCACAAGATAAACAATATATATAAGATTTGTTTTTAATAATTCTGGATTGTAGCAATATTTATAGATTAATTATTGGAAATAAACTAAAATGTAGCCTACAATTGTTAGTTTCAAGCCCAGTGCTAAGTAATACATTTGAATATAGATTTTAAATAGACCAAAAAAAATGAACATGTTAAAATGTTCAAAAGGCTTATTACATGCTTTCAAACTTGTAGTAATAAAATGTTACTAAAATATGTGTGCAATATGAGTCAATGAACCAGTTCTGTACATTTAGATTTAACTGCTACACCATGTAGGCCTAAGTGCAAATATATATAATTACTGTACCTGAATAAAACAAAGTTAAAAATATGTGTTTTAACCACAGAATAAATCTAATAAAGTATTAAAAAATAATTAGGCCTACTAACTATTTCAATCATGGCAAAACATTAAATTCAAACTAAAAATTCTAAATAGCTTAAGTCATAATAAATGGAAAATAAAAAATCATGGAACAGGCATATTGATTTAGTAAAGTAACTAAAACATCAAACAAAACTTTAATATATGGGTATGTTCTAACAAAATATTTTTACAAACATAACAGGAGCATAAAACTAAAATGCTACCTACCAATAGCTAGACCTATATTACACTAGAACATGCCTCTTCAATTTTTTTGTCTATCTTGACCTGTGACCCACCAACTAGGCCTAAAGAAAAAAAAAATTAACTATTACACATTTAGAGCTGCAAGGTTCATTGATTACAGATATGTAAATATTTGCACCTGGCAATTTTAACGCCAATAGTTAGACCATTGAATTCCTAAACCTAGAAACATATTACACTGGTGGCTGCAGAGTGCAGACTATCATGTTCATCAGAGTGCATTGAAGAATTCACTTTACAAATACCATGCACTACGATGTATTTAAGAAAGGGAATACATCTCTGACCACTGGAACTGATTTATAAGTGACTGTACAGAAAATACTGGATGACCCTTCCGGCTCTTACGTCCAGGGCATAGCGATGTTAAAGGGTGAACAGGGGGGGGGGGCACCAAGGTCCTGTCCACTGATAAGGCGTGTCGCGTAACATAAGACATGTAGCTAGGCCTACTGTCTCCGTAGTACATATGTTACACTTCTCTCCCCACCTGCGGCTTCCCCCCCCCCCCCATGGATCATTATTGTTATGGCTCGCCCCTATACCTGCACTGTAACGTCGCCCGGACTAGCAGGGTCGGGTTTAAATAGGTAAATAGGTTGTTGCCGTCATTGCTTCCTTCCCAATGAGTCTCGGAAACTCTTGGTAGTGCAATGATCCTCGGACACGCAACAAAGCTGTCCCCCTTGTGTTGGCCCACCCCCACCGGTTTGCTCTTTATCTTATAGTCTCTTAGTCTTAATGTGGGCTAAACGTAAGCCTATCTATTATCTTGTCAAGTATAATGTGGTTTCCACACTTCACTAGCGATGAGGCCTATGCAATGGGTAGGCCTACACTGGAATCAGTTTCACTTACAATCTTTTAAGTGCTCAGGGTCCCTGATGGCTTTAATGGCCCTGGTAACATTGTGATTGTAAGTCGGGTAATTATAACAATAATGCCTATAAACCACTAAGCTTATAAATATAATATGTAGGCTATCTAATCTAGTATCTTGTCAAGTAGGCTAGGGCCTATAGGCTATAGGCCTAGTCTATAGGACCTATGTGGTTTCCACACTTCACTAGCGATGAGGTCTATGGGTACACTGGAATCAGTTTCACTTACAATCTTTTAAGTGCTTAGGCTTAGGGTCCCTCATGGTTTTAATGGCCCTGGCCCTGGTAACATTGTGATTGTAAGTCGGGTAATTACAACAATGATGCCTATAAACTACTAAGCTTATAAATGAAATTTATATATAGCTCAGTGCACAGCATAAAATGTTTATGTTTTTTCTGAGTTTCTCTTTTTACCAAATCCCAAATCTAAATAGTGTCAGATTTGTATCAGATTTGAGTACAAGTCAATACATAGTTACGTACAAACGAATACTAGACTAGCATGGCATCGGCAAAAGTGAAACTTGTAACGCGAAATAATTCCACTTTTGAAGGAATACTCCACCATCGTGATGAATTTACAGGCAAAATTGTGTTAAAAGATGGTAGGCCTATTTACTATACTACAATACAATACTAATACATAGTTTACATACTGACTTAGCCTACTTGCTAACTTAGATTTTTTTCGCTACACTAACTCTAACTACAGGCTACATGTAACAGGTACAGGCTACAACTAAACTAATGTCACTAAACTAATCTAATTCTAATGATCTCGAGTCACTAATGACTAATTAATTTAAATAACCAATTACTAATTAGGCAGACTAATAGTACTAATACTAATAGTGCTAATACTAATTACTAATTTACTAATTAACCTACTCGTTAAAAGTTAAATTCCTACCTAGGGCGGCCTAGGCTAATTAAAACTAATTATGCTAATATTTAATAATAGTAATAGGCTAATTTTAGGCCTACATTCCAATTTACCAATTTTAAACATAAGACCAATTATATTATTAAACTAAAACTATTTTTTAAATTTACAATTCAGAATATTCAATAGGCGATAGGCTATTTGAATATTTATCCTATCTTATACATTACAAACGCTCCTTCTATAGAGAAGATTATTGCGTCCTATGCTCATCCGTAGCCCGAGTCTAGTCTTGCATTTTTATTAATGTTTTAAACAGTGCTTTTTTTTGGTAAAAAAATAGGTGCTGGTAGGCCTACTCAGTGATTGATTGCCTAACTTTTTAAAGACTTTTATAGCAATTTCACATTTAATATTTTAATTCTAATTGCACGAAATTTTAAAATAATTCAATTTTAACAAATTAATAATATAATAAATTAATAATAAACCTTAAAATACAAGAAAAGTAATAATTTTATCCCCACATTGAAAAAGGTGCCGGTACGCCGTTCTGGTACGCCGTTCCGGTTCGTACCGTCACAAAAAAGCACTGGTTTTAAATGATGTTAAGGTACTGGTTTTACTGGTTTGTTCAGGCAACCCATTCCATGCCCGAATGCCACTCGGGAAGAAAGAGTACTTATATGTATTTGTTCTCACATAGGGGATAAGGAAAGTGTTTTTGTCTTTATGTTTACCTGAGTACTGCAACAGGTTGTTATTGGGTTGTATTTCTAAATTAGAGGTTAATGATAATGACGGTTAATGCCTAATGACTTATATTATGTATTTTATTACTAATTTACTCCTTGCCCTTCTGTCCTCTAGTGTTTCTAGGTTTAGTGATTTGAATTTTTTTGAATTTGTTCTAATTTTTTAATGTTTTGTTTAGTTGATGGGTCCCATACAGGTCCTGCATATTCTAGTATTATAGCCCTTACTAATGTGAGATAGAATTTTAGTTTTATATTCTTATTACATTTGTAAAAGTTCCTTTTTTATGAATCCTAATGTTTTGTTTGATTTTTTAATTACTTCATCGATGAGGGTTCTAAGATAACTTATCATTTATTATTACTCCTAGATACTTAGCATGGTTAGTTTGAGTTAGTTCTTTACAATGAATATAGTAGTTTGTAATTTAGCCTAAATACTAAATATTTAAATAATTGATATAAATTATAGGCTATACTATAATAAGACTAGATAGGCCTACTATATAATATTACTATATAATGAAGTATATACTATATAATTCTATATTACAGTATATTACTTTGACTTTACTATATAATATTTTATAGGCCTAATTATAATAATAATATATTTTTAGTCTATAGTTATGTTTATAGGCCTAGTTAATATAGGCCTATATCTATCTTATACTATAATATAAAATATAAATATTTTTATGACTTGTCTATGTCCATGATTCCTTGACCATACCTTGGGCTCCCATCCAACTGACCAAAGGGATCAAAGTGCCAAAGTATACTAGGGCCTAGTCTAGTCTACATACTACTACATAGTTAGGGCCTCATAGGCTAGACATAGAACATAGACATGATATAGCATAGCAGCTCATAGCCTGACATACTAATAGACCTACTAATAATACTTAGTCTTGTCAAAGGCAAGGCATAGGCATAGGCCAGTAAAAGCCTATGACCTATGACTCATAGACTCATACTAGGCTGGACATAGCCTGACAAGTCATAGGCATAGGCTAGCCGCATAGGTTCACATAGTCACATTGGTCTACTTCATACTTAAACTTAGACTTAGTTTAGAATAACTGAACAAATTTTAACAAGAAGTTTCAGGGAACAGAAAAAAACAAACAATAAGCAAGCCTAGGCCTACCTACTAATAATTTCTAGACATGTAGACCTACTAGAACATGATGCATCTTCAAACCTTCTGTCTGTCTTGGCCTGGCATGCGACCCACCAAATAAAGTCTAAGAGTCTAAGCCTTAGACAAGAAAAACTCACTCAGCTCACCGTTGTTTGTTGTCCAGTAGTCAGTGTATCCAGTTGTTTAGTATTGTGTCAATAATTGTGTACTTATAAATTATAAATAAATCTTCTCTTGGCTCTTGATGACTCTTGATTGTTGTTCTTCTTTGTCTTCATTCATTAGATTAATTCATTAAGTCTCTAATTTTATTAAATAATTAGCAGGCTCTAATGATGTTAAACTTTGACTGAAAGAATTTTTACTTATAAATTAGTTTAGAGCTTAAGAAATTTTTATTACTTTTATTTACTCCTCATTTTAGACCATCACCATGATGGATTAGAGTAAGCCTAAAGTCTAAACCTTAGACAGTGATAGTTGCACTTAAAAAGCAAAGTAATAATTTCTCTACCGTACTTCTATTTTGAATTAACTTTAAGCAAGCTACAGGTCTTCTACAATATAATCTACAAATGCACATAGGTGACATATATATAGACTTGGAATAGACTCACAGACACACTTTTTTCCTGCTTTTAATATGAGAATAATAAGAAAAACAAAAAAAAAACAATTTTTCCCACTGACCTCATAAGTCATTATAAGGAAAGATTTTTATTTTTGTGAATTTATGAAAATGAATGCTTATAATAAATGTATGGCAAAGACATACTTATTTTTTCAAAATATAAATAGACTATAAACATTATAATAGAACATATAAGGGTAAATTAGTGTTATTATTTCCTAACCTCCTAAAAAAATTGTTTTAATTGCACTAAGATAAAAATTAACTAATCAAATGATAATTTTATTGTTTCAAACAGTCATTACAGAAGGTGTCAAACTTTTAGGACCTCATTATTTCTACAAAGAAGAACTTATTGATTGTAAGTTGATCATTTATTTTTTGTGTACACATATTTCAAAATAAAGAAATACTTTTTTTAAAGGTTTGTTATTTTGTATAAATGTTTAGGCCATTTGGAAGTAAATTATAAAAAATAGTTCAGGATTTTCTGACATAAATTGTTTACACCATAGGCCAGCAAAGTCCAGCCTTTTGGCCCACTTGATACAGCCTAGCTGACATTATTGAATTGTTCCAGTTTCTTTTGTCATTCTATTCATTACATGCCTCCTATAGTATGAGATGTCCATGTTGATTGTAAACAAAATGCATCCACTCATTTGATTGCACACTTGCAACTGTTGACACATCATTTGCCTGCACTGTGACTCGGGGCATAAAGGGCAAACTCCTGAATAAATGTCCACTGTCGTGAATAAGAGCTGTGATCTCAGGACACTGCTCAGCCCAGTGCGATGCTGAAGTATGCATCAATGTGCTGTCAACCAAGTGAAAGGAATTATTTTTACCCTTCACCTGATGCACATTCACTTTTTTAAAAGTTCACAATTTTCAACATTCCTTTTAAGTGATATGAAAATGACCCATCTGATATGCTATACAAAATTCTATTAAATCAGACATTGAGATGAATTGCTATGTTTCTCTTCCATTCACATGTAAGAGCCCTTGACAGGATGGTTACTATTAATATTTGATTTCATTGAATTTGCTTGTTTTGATTTTTTGCAGTGCAGTACTTGAATAGTATGCCTAGTGATGAGAAGCAGCTAAAAAATGTTAAAAATGTCAAAAAAGATGAAAAGCAATCTCCTAACTCAGATGAAAAGCCCTGCCTTACCTCATTCGGGTATATATTTCATTTAATCAAAATTACATTTTCACTGTATTGATATATGAAACTAATTAAAAACATTTATTATAAAGCAAATCGATAGATATGAATTCTTTTTGCACAATGAAGTAGCCAAATTCATCGGGTTTCTTGTTTAATTTCAGGGAAAAGATTAATTCAATTAAGAAATCTACTCAGCCACATTTATCGAATGGCCAGGCGGAAGAAGATGAACTGACCATTTCCAGTATGTTCAAAGACTTGAACGGTGAGAGCAATTTAATTGATGGACAATTTTAACTCATTTCTTAAACTATTTTTGTCGAGAGGCTTTCAACATTTTTTTCTTTGTTTAGGAAATAGTAATGAAGACAACTCAAAAGATGAATTTGAAGATTTTTATGAAACAGAAGATTACATCATCATTAATAGACTTGGTGATCAGTTTTATGAAGCAGTAAGTGCCTAATAAGTATCATTTGTTTGATAAGACTGGGTTAAGATACAAACAAATGGAAATTGGACTTGATTACAAGTGGTTTGCCTATCAGCATCAATTCAGAATTAATAAACAATACTTAGTTTGCTCTGTTGTATTTCTGGCTGACAGGCAATTACGTTAATAAATTCAGTAATAAATTACTATTATGATACGATAACTCCCCTTATTTTCTTCAATGATTGTAGGCCCCATTGACTGATTTATCACAGACACATTTAAAAATCATTTCTAAGTTGAATTGAATGATATTAATAGCCTACCTCCTAGCAGATGATAAATCATTATAGAAAAAGAATTTCAGAAAAATATTAATTTCTTTCCTTTTTTAACATAAACATTTTTTACATGAGTGTTCCATATGACTGTGAGTGTACCCTGCTCTGATGGGTACATAACATTAGTAGTTTGAGAAAGTAGAGGCAGTTGGGCATTGTGCTGACCACTGCTTCTCTAGTCCTTTGAACTGTTAAATGGAACTTTACTTTTTCAAACTTTGACCTATGATATTTACAATTTTTTGGTAATCATTCATTGTTCAAAGTTTTGGGGTAAAAAATTTTTCTTCTTCAAATTTTCCATTAATCATACAAAGTTTGTTGTTTTCTTTTCCAAACATATTTTAGATTGTGCAAATTTCTGGAGAATCTTTTGTAGGCCTACAGCTAGATGGAGTAAACATTGGAAGAAATGGCACCTTGTCAGTTGTTGAGGTTTGACAAGATGAACATGAATTTAGCTTACTAAACTAAAATATACAGTCCACGCACAAAAAACGTATCTTTTTTTAAATACAGTGAATAATTTCATTTTTTGTCCTGCAGAATCCTACATAAATGTCTACTTATAAGCGTACACAATGACACACTATATTGCATATTGTTTTACAGCTTTTGTTAGAATTGTGTAAAAATAGTTGGGTATAAGTACTTGATCAAACTTTTTTTTGTGTCTGTAACTTTAAATTTCTGTGTTAATTGTAATTAATAATTTTTACTTTGACTGTAGATAATAGGCCTATATTCAAATCTTATGAATGTTACCAAAAATTTAATCAACAGGTTGCCACAAAATCCAAGATATACATATTTGATATTATAAGAATTGGTAGCAAAGCTTTTAGCGAAGGCCTGCAGTTAATATTTGAAAATCATAAAATCATGAAGGTGAGATTTTAATTAGGTTCTTGTATGTTCTTAAGTGTTTTTAACTTAGCAGTAATGGGTGGATTTGTTCATTTTTTTTCTCTAAAAATTTGGTGCACATATCTTTATATATTTATTAAGGCTTTATAATTATCAGTGAAGCACTAGTTTATATATTAACCCTTACAGCCCCAAGCACATATATAGTCATCAACCTAATTCTTTCCCTCCATCCGGGGCACGTTTATTGTCATCAAAATACACAATTCCCTGCCTCCCAGGCTCATATATATTCCTCAAGGAAGGGTGTCTATTTAAAGCTCAAAATAAAGGATTTGACCTTTCACCATAATCTCGGACAGAATATTTATTTGATAGTTGAATTATATTTTGCTTTTTAAATTATGAAAATTGAAAAATCGAGTATTTTTTTGTGAAATTGAAAGAGTGGTTCTAATGAATCTATGTTTTGGTGAAACGTTTTCTTATTAATTAATATTACGAATAAATGCCATTATTTTAAGAATTTTATTTTTCTAATAAGGTAAGTTATTATGTTTCAAGCAATTGACTCTCACTCTCTACATGTTATTATCACTATTTTCCAACAAAAAATAAAAATAAAAATTTTGGGACCCTTTTGATGTCTCAGCCATTCTAAAATAAAGTCTGGGCCATGGGTAGTAATTAATAAAATAATGGCCAGTACTGAAGGTATGCATAGCAGGAAAGTGTGTTGGTATGGGAAGGGTTAAATTATTAAATTTCATTTGATCAGTTCTATTTTTGATACCGGTATTTTTTTTTTCTCTCCATTATTTATGAACAAATTTCCAGATAAACATTTTTTTTCTGTCAACAGATCATTCATGATTGTAGATTTATCTCTGACATGATTTATCACAAGTACAAGACCTCCTTAAATAATATATTTGACACACAGGTATCTTTTTTCTTTTAAATTGAAGGTTCAGAAAGTTTAACTCATTAATTTATCAGAAGTTATTATCATAAATATTTGCTGGCACTTATGAGTGTAAAGTAAGCTAGAAAACAAGAATAACTAAATGGAACTTTACAAATAACCAAACTATTTTATATAAAAATATAAAAATAACAATGCAGGCATCAATTTGAATTAAAAGGTGCCCTTGATTTAAACTAAGAAATCTAGTCTGTAAGTTGTATTTAATTTGTTTGCAGTCTTTATGAAGTTGTTTGTTTTTATTTAAATTTATTTTCTTTTATATTGAATGCACACTACTTGTATGGAACCTCAAGTGAGATGGGATTTACTTGTAGTGATGAGGTGTGGCTGTGTTTCTCTCTATTTATCATAGTTAAACTAGTAATTAATTAATTAGTTAATATGTTTTTTTAATTTTTTGTCAGTATACATTTATACTAGTTGACCTGTTGTCACATTGTGGCAATAGGAAAGCTATGTATATTGTTACAGCTCCTCACTTGCCTGTCTAGGTTCTTGTTCACTATAACAATAACCCAAACCACTAGATGTATTTTCAAATGAAGAATTTAATGCTTGAGCTTGTGTACAATATAAACATTCAACTTCACTGGTAGCTAAGCAGAAATCAACAACAAAAGACCACACTAATACGCTTATATAGATTTTGGTGCAGAAAGTACTAGAAGTGGATTTTCCTGAAACATTCTGAATGCAAAAGAAAAGGCGTACGATTACTAGAAACTCTAAGAGTAACTACAAGAAAGTATAATTGTGTATTCACCTTCACCTATCCCATAACCCAAGTGAGGGTGGCTGGGGCACCATTTTTTGACAGTTGGTGTATTACGTAATAATAAATATCTCTTTAAAAAAAACTCACATATTCTCTGCACCAAAATCAAATGTAAATAAACAACTCAACATGAACTAGCAAGACAATCTCAAATACTATACAGAAACTATTATTACATGCTATGTAACAAGTAACATTATTAAAAAATAATAGTGAGAACATGCATGGAAGAAACAGACAAAAGGATCATACAATATCCATCTTCTAAAATAACAGACCACAGATATATATAAAGTGACCGAGCAAAAAGTGACAATATGTTTTCACAAGATCATTTTTTTTAATAATCCTTCCACCATTTCATTATTATCAAAGCAAAATATAAATTCATAGTAGCAGGAAATTAATTTGAAACCAGAAGAAAATACTTTCATGTTTGGGAGTTCTAATGTTATTGTTTGTGTTTACATGCCCTAGACCAGGGGTCGGCAACCTGTAGAGAATAGTGTGCCAAAGTAGCATTTTAAAATCATTCAGGGTGCCAACATCTTTAATGCCATCCTGCTCTTTTTGTGTAGAAGAGACTTGATTTTCCGGTTTGCTGTAGGTTACCGAGACTACATACCCTCTAAACATAATTGGGGTGCCTCATTTTACAATGAGCTGTATTTTGTCTTTGTTTTCATTGGCCTTCTTTCTGCAGTAGGGATTGGCATGCATTTCTATTATTTTATATTATAAAGAGCCACACCATAATTAGACACACAAAGAATAATTCAATGCACAAATTTAATTTAATTAAAGTTATTATTATGCCACAATAGTCTCAGGTGTTTCAAGTGTCATGCAAAGGGGATATGTTTAAAGAAAATATAATAAAAAAAATATTAAAAAAACAGTCTTTATAAATTCTATTAAAAACCAGAAAAGAACATATTGCAATAAAAAAGATATATATTTTAAATGGGAGCCACAGTTTACTAAACTAAGATTTACCTTTGCTCATATATATTGAATAGTCACAAAACAATAGACCACATAGTGAAACAGAAAGTCTGCAATACTTAAAGGGTCTGTTCAATCTATTGAAGAAATAACTCACCACTTATTGTTTGTATTTTCATTACTGTTTATATGCACAAACAATGTATCTAATGTTTCGTTACAGGTAGCTAGTGCATTTGTGCATAGAATAAATAATGATGGAGAATGGCCAGAGTCTGTTGAAAATTTACCTACCTGTATTATGAACCATTTGAACGTTTCCTCTGATCAGGTACATTTTTTAAGAGTCAAACAAAGAGAGGTTGGTATTTTCTGCTTTGTGCTAAAGTTAACTTCTTAATAATAAACAATTATTTTTTTGTTGTATACATTTAGCTATTTAAGTTATTAGGTGGATTTGATAAATCCTCTGCAAGTAAAAAAAAAGCATTGGAAACTTGGGACATGATCTTTTAGTTTAGTGGGCGTTTACATTGCTCTCATCTGAAAGTTTTTAATCTTATTCAATGGAACTTTACATTACACTCAACTGAAGTGTTTAAATCATTTAAGATAATATATTTATTAGATAAGTCTGAAGAAACCCTGATTATGGCTTTTGCTCTCATCTGAAAGTTTTTAATCTTATTCAATGGAACTTCACATTACACTCGACTGAAGTGTTTAAATCATTTAAGATAATATATTTATTAGCTTAGCTAAGTCTGAAGAAACCCTGATTATGGCTTTTGCTCTAATCTGAAAGTTTTAAATCTTATTCAATGGAACTTTACATTACACTCGACTGAAGTGTTTAAATCATTTAGGATAATATATTTATTAGCTAAGTCTGAAGAAACCCTGATTATGGCTTTCTGACAGCTAAAATGTCAAGAAATGGCTGCCTGTGTAAAGCATTATAAAAATTGGGGGGGGGGGGGGCAATGTACATTTCGCTATATTCAAATGTCATAATATAAGGTGTTAGTAGTGTATAACAAAACAAAGTCTCTGAATTCCCTGGCTCGGAAAAGGTTAGCCACATGGTATTGAAACCAGTTATTTAAACAGTAAGCTCTTGAGAAATAATGGTCAAGTATCCTCAATAATTTATATTGGGAAATTCTCAGCGATATATCACAAAGCAAGTTTGCAGTGTTTTATAATAAAGTTATAACAAAATTTATGTTTTTTTCATTTTAATTGGGACATGTAGAGTAAATTATCCCGTCAGACCAAATTGATCCGTAGGGCTGGTGAAGCAGCGCTTGCCAGTTCTGTGGTCACGGCATGCGAGGGGATTTTGTGTTCTGTTTTCATTTAAAATAGAAAAAATTTCATGTGTTGCTTTTGTTTTATTTCCTCCCATTAAAGCCAACAGTTTCACATGAATCTTTTCAACAGAACGAAGAGGAGGCTCTCTGGCTACAAAGACCATTGCCCAAAGAACTTCTGACTGCAGTCTCAGTAAATGCTAGTTATTTAATTGAACTTCACAATGTACTGCTGGACAAGATGCTGATAGAGTTCCAAACTGGAGTTCAAATTTACTTGAACCATGTTGACAATCTGGGTGGAGAAGTGGAAATATCTCATGTATGTTATTATTGCTTTTGTTTTTTAAAAATACAAAATACTTGTACCAGTAGACTGCTAGAGTTTTGACACCTATGATTCAGACCTGTAAGATAGATAGAAGATTATTACGCCCACTGGCCCAAAACTCTTGCGGGAAAGTGGGGATCGGCCGACGGCAGGGATTGGTTGGCGGTAGGGCTAAAACCCAGGCCGTTTTGTTGACATGCTGGTGAACTAACCGCATGACCAGCCAGCCTCACCAGATGTACTTTTGTTTAATATGGTTGATGTATTTGTTTGTTGAATTGGATTCAATAGCTTTGTTAACTGGATATAAACTGTAAACAGCTTCCATCGTTTGTTCTTGTTAGTTGAAAGTTAGGCTGTGCAAGTGTGTGGTGGATAGTAGGATTCTTCAAAGACCTAATAAAGTCCCTTGTGATATATATATGCCCCCCCCCGGCCCAGGCACCGAAACATAGGTTATCATTATATTATTCTACTTTGTTGTCAATATATTGTGCTAAGTAAAATAAATATGATCTAACAATCTAATTTTTTTTATATATTTAATCGATTATTTTCAGAAGTCCAAGTATCGGCTTCCCACAGAATTTAATAATCTTCAACATTATATGAAACTGTATAATGGACAAAAAAGAAGGTACAACTCAAAAGTAGATTTTGACAGAAGAAACAAGCCAAATATCCAGGAGAGAAAGGTTATCAAGAGAGACGATTCGCCAAACTGTATATCAAATATAGGTACGTTGCTTTATAACAAAGTTATAAATTATAAATTCTAAGCAATTCTTTATTAAAGAATTTAACAAAATGTTAAAAACTTTAAAAATTACATTAGAATGCAATAATAATTAAATGGTATCTAAAATTAGAAATACAAATATAGGCCTTACATTTTTTAAATGCCTTAGCAATATATTTATAATCTAACAAATAAAACCTACATGTAATGCTTATATTCTTTCTTGGTTTTCAAAAGTCCAATGTCTTTCCTTCTCTACCTTAAACTTAAATGAATAATCATCCCGTCTACCTTTTAAACCTTCTTACATAAAGGCCATCTCTTTCTCTTTGTTTCCACCCTTAGTATGGTTTACTGCTTCCTCTATTTCTTTTTATAAATCTCCTTTTTTTTTTCTATTTCTATGTCATTCCCCCCATTTTTTTTTTGTTTCCTACCTTTTGTTAGCTATAATCTAAAACATTATTATTGTTTATTATTAGGTAAAAGTTCATTATTTAAATATTTGAAATAATGAAATCGAATCAATGAATTTTTTATTTTATTACCCGTAAGTTCATATTTCTCTGCAAATCATAATGTAGAAAATGATTGTATAATATATACTCCGTCGTCGTTGGCATCCGTCCGTCTTGAGAGACGATGGTGTAGCTTCATGGTTGAGGTGACCAGCTGCACCGTCGAGAATGGCTGTGTAGACCAACTCGGGAGTGGAAATCCCTGCCGCACTTGAGGCATTTGAAGCGGACAGCTGCTGCAGCAGGTGTTTTCGCCTCACTCTTTTCTGGATGGCAGTCTCATTGCGCCCGGTTTCTGCGCGGGATGTGTCATGCCTAACTGCGAGCCTCCAGGTTGGTCGGTCAGAAACCTGGCATTCCCATTTGTCGAGGTCAATGGAGCTCTGGATCAAGTCCCTTTTACATAGGTCCTTGAAGTTGAAGCGCAGTTTCGGGCGCCCTGTCTTCCTACGACCTTCGACCAGTTCTCCGTAGAGGAGGTCTTTGGGAATGCGGCCTGCATTCATCCTCTTTCAATGACCGAGCCACCTGAGGGCGTATATATATACTATATAAGACAATAAAGACAGAAGGGCAAAGAGTAAATTAGTAATAATACATAAGGCATTAAATTCTAACTTTAAAATACTACACAATAATAATCTTTTGCTCTGATAAACATAAGGATATAAACACTTTTATTATCCCTTATGCAAGAACAAATGCGTATAAGTAATCTTTCTTCCCGAGTGGCATTCGGGCAATGAATGGGTTGCCTAAACAAACCAGAAAAACCAGTAACTTAACATTGTTTAAAACACCAATCAAAATGCAAGACTAGATGAGAGCAGGACGAAAACATTTTTTGTATGCAAAGAGTGTCTGTAATAAATAAGTAAAAAAAACTTTGAGGAGATTTTCCCAAAAATTAAATAATTTTTTATAGAGGGATTCCTTTAAAAAAAATTTAAAACAGAAATTGATACATTGATAAATATAATGATAGATATTGATAATAATATAATATTAATAATATTAATAATAATTAATAATAATAATATTAATAGATAATAATTAATTAAGCCATTTTTTTTAAATTTACAGCTTTATCAAAACACAGGGTTGGTCCAAGTATTCATCAAAATCTAAGATTGTTGACTCATTCAAAGACAAGCCAAACAAATTTAGGCATTGAAAACTCTGATGAAATTGATGATGATTCTGGTTGCAACAAAGGAACTTTAAAAACGTGTATGCAGGAGGTGAAGAGGAGTAATTCATTACTTTCATGTCCAGATGCAGACAGTGTTGGTGACCCCCTCAATAGTTCTCTGCCAGCAAATGAAACAGATAACAAGTCACTGGACTCCTCACCACCAGGGCGAATGGTGCAGTTCTGTGAATACTTGCAAAACCTGTCGTTAGAAAGTGATAAAGTAGACACAGAACTCCAGTCTGACAGAGTATTTAATGATTCTACGCCTTCCGCAAATAAAACTGGTTCCTCTGTCACGGAAACGGACTGCACAAAATCTGATGGTTTTTCCACTGTCGTAGAGCAGTGTGCTAGATCCGCTAATGAAGATGAGTGCTGCCCATCACCCATTGAATCTCACAAGAACACTGTTGATGTGTTCAAGACAATTCCTGCTGGCCTGAGAGATCTAAACAGAAGAAAGAAGAAAAACTCCTATGATATGGAAAAGTCCATCAGAAATGGTGAGTTGTCACCTTATATACATGCATTGAGCTACAGGAATGTGCCAGTTATTCTAATCACATTTATCCAACAAATATTAATTGTTTAAAGCAGCCATTCTCTTAAATAAAAATCACACACAATTAAATACTGAATATATTTTATTAGGAAATATTATATTGTGTTATCTATAGGAATATTATATTTAAATATAATTACCAATTTTATTAATTACAATATTTTAAATATATACATTTTTTTTGTCTTGACTTATTTCTAAAAAGTTTGGCAAGATTTTCAGTAGGACCCCCCCCCCCTCCCCATTTCACCCAATAGGCAGACCAACATAGACACGGGCTGGGACTTAGGGAGGTCAAAGAAGTCATAAATAGCTGAGAAGATGCTTGGCTTACCTAAAATAGATAGACATGGCATGGCAGAGTCTGATGGGTCTATAGAGAATCAGACACCAAGAATGCGCTAGCATTTATTTTTAATATGTATATAAGATAGCTTTTTTATTTGGATGCAAATATCCCAAACTTGCTTTTAACATGAACTTAAAATTAAATAGAGGCCTCTAAAAAGAATTGAAATTTTGCCATCTGATGTAGTGCTCACAAATAAATCTTAATATTTTCTGGCCTTTCTTTAAGCTGTAGGCTATAAGGGTAGTATGTCTTGAATGTTTGTATTATTCCTTGGTACAAAATTTAATTTTATTGGCAATTCTGAATCATTGCAACAGTCCTCTAAAAGGAATAAATTAATGCAATTTTTTTAATTACTTTTATATTTCTATAATTTTAGAATATTTAATGATGATATTAATTGATATCACCCAGACATGATTCTTGTTTGTATATTCCAGTTTCTTAGCTAACTATTAACTTTGATTCTTGTTTGTATATTCTAGTTTCATGTATATTCTAGTTTCTTAGCGAACTATTAACTTTAATTCTTGTTTGTATATTCTAGTTTCATGTATATTCTAGTTTCTTAGCTAGCTATTAACTTTTATTCTTGTTTGTATATTCTAGTTTCATGTATATTCTAGTTTCTTAGCGAACTATTAACTTTAATTCTTGTTTGTATATTCTAGTTTCATGTATATTCTAGTTTCTTAGCTAACTATTAACTTTGATTCTTGTTTGTATATTCTAGTTTCATGTATCTTCTAGTTTCTTAGCAAACTATTAACTTTAATTCTTGTTTGTATATTCTAGTTTCATGTATATTCTAGTTTCTTAGCTAGCTATTAACTTTAATTCTTGTTTGTATATTCTAGTTTCATGTATATTCTAGTTTCTTAGCGAACTATTAACTTTAATTCTTGTTTGTATATTCTAGTTTCATGTATATTCTAGTTTCTTAGCTAGCTATTAACTTTAATTCTTGTTTGTATATTCTAGTTTCATGTATATTCTAGTTTCTTAGCGAACTATTAACTTTAATTCTTGTTTGTATATTCTAGTTTCATGTATATTCTAGTTTCTTAGCGAACTATTAACTTTAATTCTTGTTTGTATATTCTAGTTTCATGTATATTCTAGTTTCTTAGCTAACTATTAACTTTGATTCTTGTTTGTATATTCTAGTTTCATGTATATTCTAGTTTCTTAGCTAGCTATTAACTTTTATTCTTGTTTGTATATTCTAGTTTCATGTATATTCTAGTTTCTTAGCGAACTATTAACTTTAATTCTTGTTTGTATATTCTAGTTTCATGTATATTCTAGTTTCTTAGCTAACTATTAACTTTGATTCTTGTTTGTATATTCTAGTTTCATGTATCTTCTAGTTTCTTAGCGAACTATTAACTTTAATTCTTGTTTGTATATTCTAGTTTCATGTATATTCTAGTTTCTTAGCTAACTATTAACTTTGATTCTTGTTTGTATATTCTAGTTTCTTAGCTAGCTATTAACTTTTATTCTTGTTTGTATATTCTAGTTTCATGTATATTCTAGTTAGTTAGCTAACTATTAACTTTAATTCTTGTCTAAATGAATGGTTAAAGTAGTTACTCTTGTCTTTAAACTGAAAGTGTAAATCTAGTAACTCCTAAAAAACAACAACCTTAAAACCAAGTTGTTGTTTTTTTAATCTTTTATCTGCATTATAGTAATGCATTGGCATTAGCCTCCCAAAGATTTTTCCTTTTGCCACTCACAAAAACAAACAAACAAAAGCATAGTTAATATACAAATATAATACATGTTAGGTTCTTTATGTCTGCCATTCCTCTCCCTCCTTCATCTGAGACAAAAGAGTCTTTTAAAAAGAGCTTAAAGACCTTTCTCTTTGGCCTAGTGGTTTACATACCAATACAACTGCCACTGCAATTTATTCCAAGAGCATGCTAAATGTAATAGCACGGTTAGAAGCGCTATATAAATTACCATTATTAATATTATTGTTGTTTGAACAGGTTAAAGGGTAACAACTGAATTTCGCTGATTGGGGTGGGGGGGGGGGGGGCGGTTAAAAAATTTGATAGAATGCGTTGTCATCGGGTAACATGTCTATGTGCCAAGTTTAAACTCAGTAGCATAGCAGTAAGTGGGTCAATTAGCCTTCCTGAGATCTGTTAGCCCACCAGAAACAAAGTAAGAAGAGAAAATTAATGTTTCTGAAACAGTCTTCATTTTATCTTAAAAAATGATTGTTTCGTAATTGATTTCAATGCAAGTCTTATGTAAACTTGTTTTTGTGTTACAGTTACATTTAAAGAGGAAAATGAACTGGACACCAGCAATGCAACCACAGATGCTATAGAAGAAGATTATGGTTGCATACCAATGCAGCATTCACTTCAACGATCAGAGCTTGTGGTTTTAGGCTCCAGGGCGATAGATCTACGGAATGCAGATGTTGAAGTTGACCAAGAAGCAGATGATGTAGAGGGGGCTCGTCAGAATTGTTCACAAGATGCGGAAGAAAAAATAGACAAAATTATCAAACTGATATCAAGCAGAAATATTCAAAGTAAAATTTTGCCATGTAAATTAAAACTGTAGAATGATTTTTTGCTGTATGATATGTATTAAATGTTATCATTTTTGGTATTTAATTTTATCTGTTAAGTGTACGGCTGTGCACATTTTGTTTCTTTCACTATGCATTTAAAAAACAAATGTTACTTTACTCTGTTCATTTTTGGTTTATTTATTATTGAACAATAAAAGAAATGTTGATTCACTATTGGAGGTTGAGTTAATTTTGTATTTGTATATTTGAATACCCGGTAGTAATTAGGCTGTTGAACATTTTCATTAGTCTCAGTAATTTTAAAATAAAATTTAGGCTTATGCTTATTTTTAAAAATAAATATATTTTTTTTATCAGTACTCCCACCTAATCATTTCAATTTATTTCAAAAGTTATACTATCCCTAGAGACAAAGTTTCTGGTATAAATCCTTTAAATGCATTTTTATATAGCCTTCTGCCCATTGCCACCCAGATAGTAATATTATAAAAGCACAATAGCATATTATTAAGCACAAAATATACAAGAAAATTTCACTGAAAACATGTATTGACTATCTTTAAAAAAAAAAAAGAAATGTACGTACGATTCAATTGAGAAGTGAACACTTATTATGATGTTTATATTAATAATATTGTTATAATGTTGCTATTTGTGTTTTTTTTCTTACTATGCCAGTGGGAAGTAATTAGGCATGTAAATGAAAAAAGCACTGAAAACATTAATAATGCCTTGGTGAAAAATTGTATCAACAGTTATAAAAAACACACACTTATTGGCTAAATTTTTTGAAGAAAGAAACAACAAAGTAAATTGTATTTAACAATATTATCTTGTTTATTTGAAGCACGGTGGCCGAGCAGCAGCACGTTCGACTGGCGATCCAAAGGTTCTGGGTTTGAATCCTGGTGGATGCTAGGACTAGGATTTTTTTCACGGGACTTGAGGGTATCCCTGAGTCTGCCCAGCTCTGATAGGTACCTGACATTAGTTGGGGTAAAGTAAAGGCGGCTGGGCATTGCGCTGGCCACACATCCCCTAGTACGCCATGGCCACAGAAACTGGTTAAGGCTGCTTCACCAGCCCTATGATCAGTTTGATCTAAATGGTTTTACTTTTTTATCTTGTTTATATGGATTTTTCTTATGCATTAGCATTCAGAAAATGTTTCCCTTTGCTACCACCCACAATGAAATAAAGAAAACACAAAGGTACAAAAGCATGGTTAATCACAATATGTTCTAAAAGGATTTGTCAATGCACACAATCAAGTGCAAAGAAAAGTTTAAAATTGATTTCTGTTGGGTGGGGTGTAGGTGGCTAAAAATGTAATATAATTTGTTGCCTTGAGCTTCATGTCTATCTGCCAAGTTTTAGATCAATAAGATGAAGGAAAGTGGTTCAAAAAGTCTCCAGCCAGCTAGAAAGTTTAGCAAAATTATTATAAAGAAATTTAAAAAGCTGATGATATTTAATTATATTTCTTACATATCTTAGACTGACTAGTTGAGAACAAATTGATTAATTAATTTACTGTAATTAAAATAAAAAATCAACTGTCTTTTTTTTTTAAAGTTTAATTTTATTGAAATTTAGGTTTAAGTATCAATGCAAAATAATAATTGGATTTGGAAGGGGGAGGGTAAATTACATCACACACACAATTGTATGTTTATAAATAGACATGTATCATTTATCCCATATTCAAATTATATGCTTACATTCTTTGTTTATAAAATTAACAATATCATATAATATTATCAACACATTTACTTCCATTACTATAAAAAAACATTTTAAAAGCAAAATTCACTATTTACAAAAAGATGTAATTCGATTGTATAAAAAAAAATCAATGTACTGAATAAGATATATAACCAATCAATACACTGAATAAGAATAAACCAATCAATACATTGATCAAGATTTTATCAATCAATACAACTGAACAAGAATTAACCATTCAACTACCGGTAACAGAATAGGATTTAACCAATCAATACGTAATCTCCATGAGTTGTGACTAGGGATGTAAACGAAAACTGGAATACCGGATTATGGTTTTCAAACCAAAAACTGGTTTTAATTTTCAAAACCGGATTTCAGTTTGCTGGTTGGAAGTTGGAAGGTAATCATTACTTCAAGAAGAAGACCCTTTTTCTTTTTGGTTCTAATGGAAATATTTTAAATAAATAATGTTGGATTCGCACAAAACAATTCCTGAAATGCTTTGCTAACACTATTTAGTCTTAGATATTGTGTTTCTTGTGTTTCCAAATACCAACTAGATCTATGGCTTGCGATAAAAACAACATCAAACCAATTGTTAAGTGACAGTTACAATTAACATGAATCTTTTTTACTTGTCTGCTCATCTTTTAGATGTGCGCTGCCCTTTGATGTACGCAATGGAGATATGCAAACTAGCCCTTCCCTGTGACCCAGAACAATTCGGCTAGACATCGCGTCTGTGCTTTATTATTAACGGCACTATTAAAAACACATTTTGATATGTGCTACGCGAAACATTTCAATTCAATACATTATTTTACAAGTTACCATATATGCCTCTTCAAATGCTTCTTATTATTAGGGTCAACGATAATCGGTAATTTGATTATCACTATTGAAACATGTAAAGCTATTATCTGTTTTAATCAATTAGCCCAGATTTTTTCTAGTTCTAATGAATTTTATGGTAAAGAGTAAAAATTCATTTTATATGCACACAAATCAACCCATTGAATGCCATGCAAACACTGCTTAAGTTGGAAGTATTTTTCAAATATACCTTCAAAACTACGCACATTTGGATTTTCCGGCCTGTGACTTGTGACATTGCGCTGGGAAGGGGGGGAGACCAAAATCCGGTTTCAAACCGGTTTTATAGAACCAATAACTGGTTTTGAAAAAAAAAACGGTTTTAACATCCCTAGTTGTGACCAGCTGGAGAGCATTGATAGCCATGGACTGCCTTTCAGAATGTCTTGAGTTTAAACCTCAGTAAATGCCAGCATTTGTAATCAGATTCAGAGAGCATAATTAGGTCCATCCATTTCTGATATTTTTTTATAATTTGTTTCAAATATGTAGAAAGCTACAGTGACTTCATTTTGATTTTGATGGAAAAGTTACAGGCAGAAGATCTTTGGCTGGAAATCCATGATTCACAAGTAAAATAATAATCATAGCTATGAAAGGAGCCAGAACTAACCACTGAAGGTCTAAAAGTATTAACTGGTTGAACCTGTGGATTAAAAAAAATAATTTCTATTCATAATATTTATACACTCTAGTCTAAAGCAAGTGCAATTGTGCTACCATCTATCACACCTTTCCAAATAGCTTGATTTTGTATGAGCTTTCAAAAGTAAAGCTAGTCCTATAAGCTATAAACCAGTATTGGGAGTAATATTTTCAGCGTATATCTTTTTATGTGAAAGTAAAGGCTAGAGCCTAAGGTACAGTAACTAAGTTAAGTTGGTCTGAATATATTTATTTTAAAATTTAAAACAAAGTTAAAAGCTATACACAAAAGGAGCTTAGTTAAGTTAAACATATTGCCTTCCCCAGATCATCAACTCACTAAAGGTCATGACTAAAGTGATCACTTTTCTACACAAGTTGAGCATAAGAAAATCATAAAGATTTAGTCACAAGACAACATGCTTTCTATGTGAACTTAGTTTCACATATTTTAACATTGGCCATTTCAATCTTTGACCAACTTCACATAATAAAAAAAAATATAATGAAAGAAAATCTATTTGTGGGCTTTATTTTAGACTTACTTGAGATAAATGGAATCGGTGAAAACAAATCCAAAATTATCACAAATGGAAACGACAATGTGTGCCTCCCCTGGCTGTTCTGGAGTTCGAATCTTTAAGCTCCATGGATTTGAATCACCTGATATCTGCTCCTCAGAGTGAACCAGATCGCTGCCCAGAAAAACCTAAATGGATTGTAAGAGAAATTTGTGTAAATATTGTTTCTTAGATTCATTTAACAAAAATAACAACACACCAAACTACTCATTGAAAACCATATTTACATTCAATGTGAAAATAGCTAAATCAGTAGTTCCCAAATTGTGCGACAAGGTGCCCCAAGGAGTCGCTGTATCAAAGGCTTTCAAAATTTTATTTGTTTATTTCAATTCAATGAGACAAAATGCAACATTTATGGCTTTAAACTAGAGAAAGGGCCCATGGAAAAAAATCTTTAAAATAAAAAGGGTGCCTTGAGTGGAAAAGTTTGGGAACCCCTGAACTTAAACATTACCTTTAAATTAAATTTTTTACTTGGAGAGGAATGAAATAAGGTGACATGAAACTCTAAAAAGCTTCCAGTCACTTCCTTGAGTCGTCGTGTAGTTTCATCTATTAGGATCACTGGCTAAGAATTGTAAAAAAAAAAAAGGGAATAATTGTGCATTTCTATTCATGACTCAAATAATTTCTGATTAAAGAGTAATAAATAAGAGCATAAATAAAAAGATAAAACATTTGAAACAATGGAGAAATAAAATGAAGTAAAATTGTCCTCAATGAGTGGAAAGCACTTTAAAAGCATATCAAAAGCACTCTAGTGACAGCTGGCTCAGATTGTCCTTTGGAAGGTCCCCGGTTTCATTGCCAATAAAATGCACAATTTTATCAAATGACAAATACACTTAAAATTAATGACCACCCAGTACACACAAAAATATGACCCCTACTATAGCCTTCCCCAGCAGGCCCAAAAAAATAGCCTTTGGGCCTGGGCACAACAAAGACAAAACTGAAGGCTAGGGAATCGGAACCAATGAAGATTGTCTGTATGGGGTGTCTCATGAGAACACAGAACATAGGCCTGCCCCCTTTATGAAACAGCTTCAGCTTGCAACAAGTTCTGGCCACAGAATACCTCCACCAAGACAAGAGAAAGACAGAGGGCTCTAGGGCTGAAACAATTATGCCTTTCAACATAGCTTTAGGCCCTTTATGTTTAAAATCCTACAGTGACTACCAATTTTGAGTAGAAGTAGAAGGTCCCTGGATTTAAAAAAAAGTTGTTCCCCCCCCCCCCCCCCCTTGAGTCAATCCAGCTGGGATGGGTACCTGACATTACTTGGAGAAAAGTATTGGTGGCTGGACATCCTGCTAACTACACATTCTCTTTGCTTACTGAAGCTACAGAAACTATCTGTGGCTTAAGTGTATTAATATTTTGGACATTTACAATCAGGAAGTAAAGCATATTTACAATTATAAATTAAGATAAGATAAGATTGCTTTACTGATCCACATAAATGGAAATTTGACTTGATTACATAAATTCCGTCTTTCAGCATACCTAAAACAATATTAAAGAACCATTTGTACTCAAACACAACAGACATTCACGCACACTATCATACCATTTATCATACAAGAAAGAAGTAGGCCTATTATTATTTATTAAGAGTTTACCTTCATTTGTAATTAAGGCAATTCAATAATTTTAAATCACCATGTCATTATTTTGAAGTGTCTGTGCAAATTAAATGACACGTTTGTTACTATGAGTGCCCTGGATAGACTGACTACACAGTGAATATTAAATTATCATTGCCTTATGTAGTGCCCTATGTGATATAATGTACTTTGTGTGTCAATGTTCAGTGGTCATAATATTGTTTGTTTTTTGTAGTGTTCCGGTAAGATCACATGCCACCTTATGTTGTAATGTTGTCCCAATAAACATCAGTTGAACAAAGCAATTGCATTTTTTTTTTTTAAACTTAGACACTACACCCTTAAATTAAGGCACTATTATGGTGGATAGTGGATACATTTTAGGTACCTTAGTTAGACTGAAATGATAACTGTTGTGAGTGGCAGTATCCGATGGATAAGCTAATCTCTGGCTTAGTATTTTGTACTCCTCCTCGATTGTCTCTTCCATGGAGCTGTCAAGCCCTGAACCCAGGCAGATCAAACTGCCATCTGATGTGGAAATTATGAATTCCATTCCCCGGTTCAAGGCCATGACATTGTACGTGACAATGTCCACGAAAGACGAGTCCGCCAGTGCCAACTGGCTAAGGCAGCTATGATCCGCGGCTAGAATATGAAGTATCCCATCATCTGATAAAAACACCTGAAATATAAACAGATAGAATCCATACTGTAACACATTTAAAACTCTCATTTTCAAACAAAACAAAAACATTGTTCATGCTTTGAAAGGAAAAGATAGTCATTTACTGAGGCCTAATCACAGTACAAGTGAAATGATGACTAGTGGCAAATGAACATGCCCACAGGGATGTTGAGATAGGTACTATACAAGGGTGAGACACAATACTGCAGTGCCCACAAACACTTAGAGAAAATATTGCCCTGTGAAGTTTATGCCATGTTGTACTTTATTTAAGTCATTGTCAATTCATAAAAAAAATGTATTTCCAGATTGGATGATGAAGTGTTGAAGTTTATAGAATTGTGAATTCTGTTTCACATATTTTTTGATTATTTGTGCATTATTTTTTATAAGTGAAGAAGCTATTAAAATGTATCATCTATTGAAGTAAGCTAAGAGTTGATTTAATATTTTAGTTTAGAGACTGAATTCTGTGGTGTTTTTGAATAGTTGTTTAAAAAACAATTTTTGTCAAAATGTGTTTCTGCCTAAAATGTGCTTTATTAAATAATAGAATTTGTATCTGTGTAGATCTATTACTTTTAATCATGGACACTATAAATTCAAGTCAAATCAGCCTAACCAGAATTTAATCTTTTATATAAACCTTAAACTATATAAACCTTAAACTAACAGAATCCTTGGTCTACAAAGATGGAATAATAAGCTCAATAAACAAGAAAAAGGGATAGGAGAGTTATACTACAACTAAAAAGAGTCCTTACCAAGTCATTGTAATTTTTGATGATGTTGAATTTTGTGACTAGAACATGGCCAGCGATTCTTCTACCAGCTTTAAATGGATAACTTGGAAACACAGTCCCATTGACCCCACTCAGTGCATATATTTTTCTGTTCAATATATATAAATATAAAACGTAACACAGGCACAACGATGGGGGTGAAATAAAAAAAATTAATTGGAAAATATAGTTAATAAAATAGTTAGAAATGAATAAATTATATAGTTAATAAAATACTCAAATTTAACAAGTAAACGCACCCTTGATCTGTGGCCACCACTACATCCAAGTAATTGTCCAAATCAATGTTTGCCACAACACTGCCTGCAAAAGATGTCCCGCCAATCTCCGTTGACCACATCACCTGACCAGTTTTGGAACTCAAACAGTGAAATGTACCTTTTGTATCCAGGACCAGGAGTTCTAGCTCTCCGTTATCATCTAAATCAGCAACAGTAACCTGGGGAATTCAATGTTGGCTTCATTTACTTCCCTTTATTTATAAAAACCAAAAAGTTGGATTACATAAAAATCTTCCTAAAATCAGGGAATGGCTGCTCTTTAAAAAGAAAGTTAAATGAATGAAATGTGTAGATGCCAACTGATACACTTACTCTGCCAGAAATATTTGCAAAACTCTGAGGGAACCCAGCTCTATGGGAACCTTCCAGTGATAAGATGTACAGCTGACCAGATGAAAGACCAGTTATGATTTCTGGTAAACCGAAATCTCCATCAAGGTCCAGGACAGTGGGAGTGAACAGGTTCAGAACTGGACTCTTGCATGACAGAAGATTGAGATATTCATATCCTAAATTTTACTTATGACATTTTTAGACAAGAAAATCCTTAAAATTGTTTTGAAAAATTAGCTTTAGCTCAAAAAAAGCATTATTAAAAAATATTAGAATTCTCAGTTTAACAACTATATGTTATGCTTAAAAAAGGCATTTACTTCAGCGAGTTCAAGAAAAAACATTTTGATGAAAGCTTCTCTCTGCAGTCCACCTTTGTTTCTGCCTGTATCCACAGAGTGTTTGAATTCTTTCAGAATTAGCACAGCTACAGCCGCCAGGTAAACTTTATTCTTCAACTCTATATCTCCCCAGGGTCCTCGACCATCTGATGTACTAAACAAAGAGAATGGTTGGAATCTTTCAATGATAATTAATCAAGAATGTATAATTAAAATTAGCTAGTATACCATTAAAATGCTCTATATAAAAAAATCAAGTAAAAGAAGTAATTTACTTACTTATAGTCATCATCACTGTAAAAACATGAAACCGGAAAAATTAAGTGGCTCATGTTGTACAAGACAGGTGTACTTAGCACATGTGGGTCAACAGGTATGTAGCCAGGTTTCTATACAGTGAGAAATAAAATTACCAAAAAAATGAGAACAATTTTTTAATTGCACAAAAATCCATAATGCGATCAATATCAGCAAAGAAAAAGAATGAAAATTTTTTTTTTGTGTATGAAATGAAAAGTCTAATTTCAAATCTATTTAGACACTTAGAAATAATGATCATTTAGTTATTTTTTTTTCTATTTTAACAAATGTATCATTTGCAACAAATATATACATCATGTTTAAATGGCAAGATAACTAATAACAAGTAATAATAATATTTGTATAGCGCTGCCAACAATCAAGCTACTTATTTAAGTTTAACAAATTTGGTTTAGTTTTTTTCTTTATTTACAGCCTATATAGACCTTTTCATTTTATTAATTATTCCAAAAAAGAGGTCAATGTCTATGCATGCGCAGTCGCTAGGGGGCAGAAGTTGTAAATAAAACCTTCTTCGCCTTTGTTATTTTACTGGGGGCCTAGTGGTTTTTAGGCGAAATTATATTAGCTTTTCATTTTACAAAAAAACTAATTCATAAAAACTTTATACCCAGAAGCTAGGGAGCGAACTGTACTTTTCTTTTACCTTTTGAACCAGTTTTTAACCCAAAAAACATTTATTATACATTCTAGGCCTAATGCGTCTATGGTTACCATGTCACCATGTTAATACAGATTGGCGTCGAGCGATCAGTAAATCGTCTTTAAGCATACAAATAAAATTTAACATAGTTATATATTTATAAAGCTTTGTTTGTGTTGAAGTATCAACGCGTAGGCTATATTGTATTAAGTTATTATTTGTAGCAATAGAAATTATTTTAATTTTAATTATTTTTTTTTTTTTTTATCGTTCGATTTCGATGTCACAAAAGAACCTTGAAAAGCCAAAGTTAAGCTCATCACAGTTTGATTCTGAAAAGGCCTAGGTCTATGTCCCATAGGCCTATGCTATTGTTTGACTTGTTCTGGGGTTTTATCGTTAAAATATTGTATGTAGAAGTAGTTAAGCGGGATTATAACATATTAGTAGGCCTAGACCTAGCTATAGGCTATATATTATAGGCCCTAATAGGCTAAGCTAAAGTAGCCTAAAGGCCTATATAAATTACACTTGCTAAAGTAGCCTAAAGGCCTATATAAATTACACTTGCTATTGTATGTAGAAGTAGTTAAGCGGGAATATAACATATTAGTAGGCCTAGACCTAGCTATAGGCTATATATTATAGGCCCTAATAGGCTAAGCTAAAGTAGCCTAAAGGCCTATATAAATTATAAATATAGGCTAATGGCTTATAGGATAGGCCTATAATAGCTATTATTTAATATAATATAGCATATCGAATCGGCCTATCATATATAGTTTACTATAATATAGGCCTAATTATTAGCCTGCCTATAGGCCTATTACTATTAGCCTATTATAGTAGCCTAAAGGTTATAAGCTTACACAGTTTAAACTATTAAACAATTGAAACTATTTAGGCCTACTATTTACTATAGAAAAGTGTTGATTTACCGATTGCGATTGCATGAAATAATTAAGCGAATATGAAGGTAGGCTATGCTATATATTTGATATTTGCAAACAGGTGCGTGTTTTCTTCATGAATTTTTAGTTATAGGCCTGTTATTGAATAATATTTCATGCATAGGACTAATGAAATGACAATATGAATAAGCCTATATTATATATCTATAGGCCTATCATATTCAATATGGAAAACATAGGCCTTAGGCCTACGCCGACATACGGTCATAGGCCTGACTATACAACATAGGCCTATATATATTATTATATTAGCCTCTTCCTACGAACAATATATATATTTTTAAAATTTAACATAATATTTGCTATGGCTATGGTTTTTATATTCGTGAAGATGCATCAGCTCTTGCCCCTGTCTCTATCAAACATTCAACATAAAATATATTTAGAATTATATTTGCCTTTTTATTAATCAAAACGAGCGATCTAGGTCTAGGGCTAAGTTAAGCAATAGCTTGAATTACCGACAGTAATAAAAGCATTATAGGCCTAATTATTATTTTTTCGATACAAAACTAGTTCTAAACGTAATTTTTTTTGTTACATTGAAGAAACTCAACAAAAAGTAATGACACAGTGATCACGATAGAATCGACCATAATATTAAGGTCCAAATCCAGGTCTAAAAAAAATTTTTCTTAAAAAAAAAAAGAAGCTCTAAACGTTATTTTTTAACAATTCCCTTCCTAGGTTCTTAGTTTAAGGTCTCCATGTGTTTTTATGGTTTAAAGTTCAAAAACAACTATAATAAAATTAAAAACCCCCAACACCTTTAGTAAAATACTATATGGAAATAAGAAACAAAAATCTTTGTGCCCCCAAAAGAAATATATGTCAGTGAGTCTCAAGACCACGTCTCTTTTCCGGGGTCGAACTAAAAAGGTCTATAATGATTTTCAAAATATGGGACTAGGTTTCGTGCTTAAAAAAAAGGGGTATCAAAGGTACAGTAGATATAAAATGTTTTATGCTAAGCACGTTTATGATGCAAAGATAAAATTGGAATCGGATCATTGTTGTTTACCTTTGTATAAAACTATTCATGACTCACCTCAGTCATTGAAACATACTGATGTATATTTTGAAAGTTAACAGAGTTTCTGTTTTTAAACCACACAGAATCAACATAGGGTGCGGGTATCTGTAAGAAAATGAAGAAAAAAAATGATACAAATATGATCAAGACATAAATTACACTTGCCATCCTAAATTTTAAATTCAATGAATATTTCTCAATGTAACTTAAGTTATTGCCTGATTTGTATGGATGAATACAATTAAAAACATGAGGTGCATCATTTTTCAATGCATCAAATTTGTATGACATACGGGTATACGGGTATATAAGTTGGTAATTGAGCTACCAAATTTTGCTGGATAATGAATAAAACTTCAAAGTACAAAGATTTGTTATTAAATTGTCTATTAATTACAACTGATAGTAATTGGGTACATTTTATAGAGTGACACTTCTCAAGCTCATTTCAATGCAGTGTAAATCTCAAATGTATGGAAAGTATAGAGTTTTTAAATATTATTTTACCAATAAACAAGATTTGTACCATATAAATCAATGAATACATCAAGTATACCACAAGACATGGGTGAATGTGGTAAATAAGAAAGCAAAGACTTAGATGGGTGTAAGATATGAAAACCAATCTACATCAGGTAGAGATACAAGATTAAATGAAAACACTGCTGACAGGTCTGAGTGGAAGGTGGTAAAGAGGCCAGGCCTTTCATGGATTCTTGCTGGATGAGGAATGGATGGATGAGGGATGGATGGACGAGGTTTATATGATTAGCGTAAGTTTCTAGTAAGTGTTATCCTCAATATTACAATGAAAAAATAATGTTGTAATTCACAATTCTCTGTCTCTCTTTCAGTCCCTTCTTACCTGAAATGTGTACTTGGGAAGAGCATGCCCAAGAGATGTATAAAATAATCCTTCACCTTGTGATGTGACAAATAACAGATCAAGAATTCCATCGCCATTGATGTCATACTTTAATAGAACAGCAGATAAAGAGTGAAACTTTAACAAAATAATTTACTTAAATAAAAATTATGGGAGTTTTATGGAAATACAAATACTCTAAAAATACTTTTCTAGCAATTAGATTAATTTTTGTAATCAAGCTGTTATTTTGAAATGCAATGCTAATACTATTTAATTCCATGCTAAATGCAGTTCTAGTCAACCCACCAATTAAATTTATTACAAGTTTATAGTTTATACCTGCAATGCTGAAGAATGAATAGACTTATCAAGGTTATGCTGTGGCCAGCTGGTATCATGAAGATGTTTCCCTGTTTCTCCTTCAATCACAGCCAGCGTCTCACCAAAAGGTGCAGCAACTATATCCAGACCACCGTCCCCATCAATATCAGTTACTAGCGGTGATGCCGCAAACGGGAATGAGCTTATGTCTGTTTGCCACAATTTTCTAATTTTGTATGGACACCTGGAATAATATTGCAGAAACGCTTTATTTTAGGGGTGAAACAGACATTGCCCAAAATAAGTTGAAGTAGGAAAAAGTCAACTTTTCAGGCTTATACTTATATAAGCAGACCTGCCTACTTAAAATGACAAAAATGTGTAATTTGGACCAAAAATTCATTATTTAGACAAAAAATGTGTAATCACTTATTTTTATTAAAATAGCATTGTCAATAATGCTTCAAAATACTTCCTGTAGTTGCCACATATTTGAAACACTTAATCAAAGGATTAGGCCTACTCTACAAATTGTGTAGGCCTATATTAACTATCTATATATTATTTTACTAAAACTGGTAGCAAAATAAGGTCCAAGAACAGAAGTGTTATGTTGAGTTGGCATATTAATATACACACCCAGCTGCTGAAGACACAGGCTCAATGGGCCGGTGACCTGTTAAGAATGCAAGAAAAACTTCTGTTTTGCAAGCTGGCATATGGGAAAAGAAAAACAGGTGACCACAAAAGGCGGTTTTAAAGTGGTCAACTCTAATAAACTTGACTTCAACCCAGACACGTGGAAAACCCTAGCAGCAGATCAAACCAAGTAGTGAAAAACACAAAGACCTGCTAGCATGCACTAGGCAGAAAAAAAAGGACGTCCAGTGCTAAGCAAAAAGGTAAAAAAAAAAATTCAAGATAAGATACCTTGCAAAACACTGCCAAATCTTGAAACAACAACCTTTAAGTACAGCAAATGCAGAAGAAACTTTTGGGCTCAAATAGGCCAGAGTCACCAGAGAAGCCAAAAAGATATAGGAAGATGAGGTCATGTTCATAACTGAAGGACGAACAACAATATAGCCTACTACATTATTGATGTAGATGCCAGATTATCAAATGTGACCTTTCACTGGCACTATAAATTCCACTTTTTGTAACGAATATCATTGCCTTTGTATGATTATACCAGCCTAAGTGACATACAAGTGCTATCCCTAGAGCCGATGATTTTCGGATAATTTACAGCAGCCCAGAGAATTTCATGCCATGGGTGGAATTTTACGTTTTTATTTTCAAGGCACAGTGCTATGTTGCTGAATTAACCAACTTGCCGCAGAAAATACAAAATATCAATGAATCAAAGGCTAGACTTAAATTATGGATGAGCGAACGACACAAAAGGATAGAAAGATGAAGGAGTGTCTGTATCTTAAATTATTTATTATATATAATAAATATATAGGCTAGGGTCTATAATATAGACTCTATATAATTATATATAAGGTATATTTAAGACATCAGTAGGCCTACAGCCTTCACTCAAACAATATGTATGCTGTAGGCCTAATCATGACATTCATGATCATGATAATGTAATTTTAGCTTGTATCACTGCTTTTTGGCAGGGCTCAGTCTAAGTGATAGTGTTAGTGATCAGCCTGCCTAGCTAGGCATACGACTCATTGTATACTGTATATATATAGGCTACTATATAGACTAGTACAGTCAGTATTTATAATATAATTACATGTATATAGTTACTAGTTAGGACCTACATTCATACAGCAAAAGTATGAGTATCATATGAATCATATGAGTATCATGGTATGTAACTTATATACCTCTAATACTTTATGGCATAGGTATAGAGCAGGGGTCGGGAACCTTTTTGTCTGAGAGAGCCATGGACACAACATATTTTGAAAAGTAATTCTGTGAGAGCCATACATTATGATTATGTTTAAAACTAAAAATTTAAGTAAATGTGTGCAAGAGTTATTTCCCTTTAAATGCAATGAATGCAGGGTTGCTATTTTCCTGTCTTTTAGATCAGCAGAGTTTATCTCCTTTACCACTTCTTATGCTGATCTGTAGTAGTCTTTATCTCCTTTGTAGAATAAAATATTGATACAATGATATGCAATGACTATGTAGATCAAAGGAGTCTAAAAAAACATATTTTTTTATTATTGAAAATGTGTCTGCGAGCCAGATGCAGCCATCAATAGAGCCACATCTGGCTCGCGAGCCATAGGTTCCCGACCCCTGGTATAGAGTATAGACTCCATAGCCTGGCATATGGCCTACTCATACTGCTGAGGCATACAGTACATATTCAGATACTGTAACTGTAATACTGTAACAATTAACATGACTAACATGACATAGTGATAGTCATAGTGACATAGTATAGTAGTATAGTATAGTACATATACATACTCATGCACGGTACGCCTGAAGCTGATGAAAGTGATAGTGATAGATAATAGATTTAATAAAATAGATATTAAGATAATAAGTTTAAGTTAACTAAGACTAAGATTAGTAAGAGTAACAGTAAGAGTCAGAATGAGAGAGATAGTGACAGTCTCAGATACTTCAGATAGCCTCAGACTCAGATACTGAGTCTGAGATAGGCTGATAGGTGATACTAGTCTAGACTAGTGATAGTGATAGGCTAACGGCTAAGGCTACGCGCGCTACGACCAGCTTCTTCATCTTCTTACCTTCGGTGAATGCTTCCCTGTTTTTGTAACAGTTTAATTTCTTCGGCGAAAATTAGCCCACAAAAAATAGCAATGAATACAATTTCATGCATGATATGGCGTTCTTCTAATACTACACATTATGTCAAAATATGATGTTTGAATGTTTGTAAACAAAGCGAAACTGTAGCAAAAGCAAAAGTTGGAAAGTCTAATAACCGCAAACCACAGTTTATCACAGAGAAATTGTGAAAATATCCACAGTTGTCACCATGATTGACACAGTTGGGCCAAATTTTTTTTATATCAATTTAGAACAGCATAAATGGACATATGCCTAAATTCTTTTAAAAATATATAGAGTCTACATACAAAATTATTTATTGAATGCTAACATTACTTTACAAAATATATATTATATGTAGGCTAGTTATAATTTTAAGTTTGTTATAAGATAATCTATAACTGCGTCTATTCTATAATTTAGAATTCATTAAATTTCTCTATTTACTCTTATGAAATAAGAGTCCTATGCCTATATTATAAGAAGAGTTTGAAGACATTTCTCTTTTGCTAGCGCGTAATAGGGCCTATATTATATATTGTGCCGTCCCCATCTTAACACTAATTGAATTAAAATCCTGAAAGGGCACTGAGCATGCTAAATTCAATATTCAATAGTATGGAAAAATTCGCCATATAAAATTATTATTATTATCTTCCCCAATGGAGATGGCATGTATCAACTCACAGAATAATAACCTACACGTAGGTACGCGTACCAGACTAAAACATTATTTTCATGGTTTAACGTTTTTTAAACAAGGATGTGGGTATTTTTAGTGACACTGCCACCCTTGCGTACTCGAGAAACATATGCTTTGTTACTCGTCGATATCACTCATCATCATTGGCTCCATAGTCTCGAAAGGCGATTAGATTTGCGCGTCTGTGATTTGGCCAGCCCTGCAAAATTGACTGTGCCTGTGGAGACCTATCCTTGAGAGACATGCTCTATCGCATCTCTGGCGAAATCACTATTAAGCTTTTTAAACGTAGATTACGCGTTTCAATTTTACTTAGACTCACTTAAAATAATTAAAACAATGACTAATAAATTAGGCAAATTTTTAAATCACGGCTCTTCTCTTCGCTTTTGTTCGGCTATGTATAGACTAAGTATGAGCGAGTCCAGTCTTTATAATTATTATAGATTATAGACGACGTTTATGAACGACCCCAAAACAACCATTATAAATTATAAACATGTCTTTAGAATAATTAATTTAGGTCTGTAAAAAAAAAAAGTTAACCTTTTTAGATAGTATATTAGTGTTTTTTTCCTTAACAATTAAGTAATTAATATTGTAGCGTCTAGTTTTTATTATTTATCGTTAGGCCTCAACATTAATCCAATTTTAGTCTTCCGAAATTTTGTGTTTTTTTTTTAAACACCAGCGCGGGTCGCAAATGCTCGCAAATCGTGTCCTTGCCCTTTGTTATTTTGGTTATCACACGTCGCGTTAACAAATAACCAAAATGGCCGATACTGATTCAAATTCAGGCGAGGGGCAAACTGAAACAAGTTTAATAGTGAGGATTATGTCTGAACTGTTTGGCAGTCCACTGAATCTTGCATTGCTTGGAATATGTGGTTTTCTAATTTATAAAATAATTGCTAGTAGGAGATCGACAGACGCCACTCCCAGTAAAGAGCCCGAACTTCCTCCGTTAAAAAAACAAGATTTTACTCTAGAGCAGTTAAGAGAATACGATGGGAAAGGCACGGATGGACGAGTTCTTGTTGCTGTCAATGGAAAAGTCTTTGATGTAACTCGAGGAAAGAGATTCTATGGACCTGGTGAGTTTCAATAGTAAACGAATTAATTAATCTACACATTTACTAAACACAAAACTTAGCCTAGGCCTAGGCCTAGTTACCTAGCCTGAGCCTAGACTAGTTCAAGTTCAAGATTTAATATTTTATTTTAGTTTTACTAAATTAGCCTAATATAAGTTTAAATAGCTTAAATCCAGTTAGGGGCCTATCCTATTCACTACACTACAGTAGTAGGCCTATATTCTATACTACTATACTATGACTAGGCCCTATACTGTAACTATTACTATTAATATATTAATTACTAAACTATAGTATTAGTATTAGTATGCTGGCGGTGTTGATGTGATATTTGGACATATTTTTATTGTTTATATTTATTTATTTTAAATATAATTAACTTCAGGAGAGGGAAAACTCTGATCGCAAACCCCACTGCCTTGTGGCTAAACCCATGTACACGGAATGCTAGGGGAGTAAACCCCAAAAACAACTCAGGAGCTGGAGTCCCTAAGGCAGTATGCTTTCACATTGCTTTCTGCTTGTCACGTAGCATACTGGCAACTCCTGCGACGCAACTGATGCCAAGCTGTATTGGCTAAGCCTTACCCTTGTACACATCTGATGCTTGGAGAGAGGGGGACTGATGCATGGCAACATCAGCCGCTCCTTAACACACTGCCCCTGCTTGCACCCTAGAGAGGACACTCCAGCTTTGCTATTTAGTACAAGCTGCATGTTACAATTTCATATTGGTGTATTGTAGTGAGAATCATAGACCATATATAGACATAGTAGGCCTACTATTATGGGCATTTTGACTGACAAATGACAAATGCCACTTTACTAATAGGGCCTACTTAATCATCATCATCATCATCTGTCCTTTGGGTTCCTTGTGGAACATAGGGCCTCTGTCAAAGCACGCCACTCTTCACGGTCTCTTGCTAGTCGCTTCAATTCTTCCCAGCTCTTTCCAGTTCTTTCAGTTTCATCCAGTATGCTTCGTCTCCATGTTCGCTTGGGTCTTCCTCTATGCCGTTTACCCTGGGGATTCCACTCTAAGGCCTGTCTAGCTCTGTTGTTGTTATCTTTCCTGAGGGTGTGTCCAATCCATCTCCACTTCCTTTCCATGATTTGTTGTTCTACTGTTCTTTGTCCACACCTCTCCCACAGCTTGGAGTTAATACTAGACCTTAACTTTAACAACATTTAAATTTAAGAGTTAAAGTAAGGTCACTTGTGAGTGGCTAGGATTTTAAAGCCTTATATTAGGGGGAGAGAGGACCAAGTCAAAAGTGACAATTTGGGGAGGGTAGTGCACGATGATGGGGGGGGGGGGGGGGGAATATAGTGTGTGGTAGTGATAAAGAGCACTGTAAAAAAAAAGGGGGAAGTGCAATAACAGGCTGATTCTGAAATGATGCACAGTTTTACGCTAAACATGAATAATATAAGGGAAATTATATTAAAAATGTAGGCTACATTTATTCCTAAGAAGTGGGTTAAAAAAATAAGACAGCACTGGCCCAAAAGACAGCTAGTCCAAAAAATGGTTATATCATTTATACTAAAATTTATATATATATACATAAAAAATATATAGAACATTATATATATTTTTTTTAAAGGTATTATAATAAAATTTAAATTATTTGTGAATGCCCCCCAAAGTTTTCTGATTTAAATTCATTATCATCTTTTTAATGCAACCCACTTTGATACCTCATATTTTTAGTCATCAGCTTCATTTTACTAAGCTTAATTTCATTTTTAAAAAATTCTACTAAAAAAAAAAAGAACCTGCTGTTTGTTTTGTCACTTCCTTTATGTGATGTGTTTTGACATTTCAGGTATGCCATATGGTTTATTGGCTGGGCATGATGCATCTCGAGCATTAGCCACATTCTCACTTGGGGAAGATGCCTTGTCAAATGAATATGATGATTTAAGTAATCTAAACAGCCTTCAAATGGAAAGTGTGAGAGAGTGGGAAATGCAATTCCAAGGTAGGGACACCTTTTACTTTTAATGTTGTTTGAGATTAAAACTCTTAATATTTTTCACCAGTACTGCTATCAGTACTTAAAGTTTTTTTTGTTTGTTTTTTTCATTCATGCTCATTTTTCAAAAAGAAAATAATAAATGCACTCTTGAAGGATTTAAGTCTATCAGCACACATTATCAGCTGTCTGTGCTAAATTTGGCTCTTGCTTTTTTACATACAGGAAATAAAAATAGACACTTGTCAAGAGTTTTTCATTTGCATTTAAAAATATCTTTTTGAAACTTTTTGAGTTTATATATGTTTGTTTACTATTTCCTTAAGAATAAGATATTTTGTTTCTTTTTTTTTAATTATTTAATGGTACAATGTGTGATAGCTGTACTTTTATGGTGATCGGACAATAATTGCTGCAGTTTTTTCTACTTAATCTTCCCAACACTCTACCTTTTCAACACAGTGTCAAGTATGATAAGGTTTATCTATATTATACAACTGTGCTAAACAAATGTACATTTGCCCAATGGGAAGAACATTACATGGGAGGCAAAACTTATCAAATCACACTCAAGTGTGTTTGTGTGTGTAATTTTGGGTGTGCTAGAATCTCCTCTTCCCCCTCCCCTACCTTTGAACATTTTTAGTTAATGTGCTTGGTGATGCACAAGCCTCCACCCGAACTCTGAACATAATTTTTTTTTCTCCTTTTTAAGGCAAAATAATGCAGATTTTTCCAGATATGTGTCCATTGGCCGATTGTAGTTTTGCAAGCATTGCTTAGACATGGCGCAGTTTTCTTGAAATGCTAAACAATGCCTTAGTAGGCTATAGCCTGTAGGTCCTAAAAACACATCTTAAGCTACTAGTCAACAAATTATATTATAGGCCTAGTTAGGCTTTAAACATTTGCAATTATTTCCATAATGTAATTAGCATTTAGGCCTAAGAAAAATGCCGCCTTTAGCTTACACTATGCTTTGGCAATACAAAATCGGTCCAAAACTAAAAAAGAAAAGAGGATGGGGTCTAAAAAAAACGAAAATATTTGTTCATTTTAATTTCAGTTATATAAATCATAAAGATAGTATATTTACACCTATGAAAGTTTTCTAAATGTATGCCTAAGCAATAGCCTATTAATTATAAATCACTACAGTCAACGATACGGGTGATATAGGAAACTTTATGACAGAGTAGTGAAAACATTGTTAGGTGAATAAGTCGCACTCCTACTTTTTGGTAAAAAAAAGTGTCACTAAATACGCCAGTATATATATAATTTATATGATAAACTGTTATTAAGGCGTTTTAATATTTTTTTATTAAGATGTTGATTATTAACATATTTATTGTTTTTTTTCTTCTTTTTTTTGTTGTGCAGAAAAATATATTTATGTGGGAAAACTCCTGAAACCTGGTGAGCAGCCCACAGAGTATAGTGACACTGAGGATGAAGACAAAACAGAAACTGAGAAAAAGACAGACTAATTCGAGTATTGCAAATGTTACATTGTTGCTGTGTCCTGAACCCATTGTTTGTGTATGCCAGTGTTTACGTGGGAGATTGAGAAACTGTTTCACCCGGTAAGCTTTAAGCAAGATGATTGATGGACATTGTTTACATGTGGTCATGAGTGAGTCATGACTTGGTTGAATGAGTTGCTTCTCTTTGATGAGTGGATTTTGTGAAACCAGTGTCAGCTTTTTATGTATCCCCCCGCTCCTTTCTTTTCCCCACAATAATGTGTTTGTTATGCATTTGAATATATTATGTAAATGACAAGTGTTTAATATTCATTAACTCTTATGTAATTGGGAAATTATTTAAAGGAAGTTGTGCACGCCATGTTATATAACAAGCTGAGACAAGCAGGTGAAATGTGTATATTTTTTTATGTGTAAAAATGTTGTGTCAGATCTATATAAATTAAAAACTATGAGAACCATTTTAATTTAAGAATTTTCTTGTTCTAAATGACAGATAAATTACTTACTAAGAGGAGATTTAACAATAGAAAAGAACATTGTAAATAGTATATTTGCTCACATATTTTTAAAACTTTTCATTGGTAAAAATATAAGAAGAATAAGAAATCACAAAAGAGAACCTTTTTTTTTTTTGTGGATGTTGTTTTGCTCTTGTTAAAAATTGTGTCTCAGTCTTATTGTATGTGAAGAAGTAAATAATTAAACAGAAAACAGAGGCTAGTTGCACAGTTGTTGTTTCTTTGTATGGATAAGTTAAAATCTTTTTATTTGAAATCTAAGAATTTTTTATTTTTCTTAAGCAGATTTTTGTTTATTGTTGATGTTGTGGAGAAAATCTAATTAGTTATGAGTTAGAGTCAAGGTACCGGTATCTCAGTGGTTTTAAGTGGAATCATCTCTATTGAATTGCTAATGAATTCTATCTTACCATACAGTTACAGGTGCTTGGAATTCAATGAATCATTTAAATGTGATATCTAAGTTATTGCAGAAACTTCATCAACATTACCACTACCTTATTCTGTTGTTCCTGTAAGTGTAAGAACTTAACTTTAGGTATATCAACCCTTTTTTTAAATATTTTTGTCTTGTGTTACTGTAATAACAGGAATATGGTTGTGCAAATCAACATTGTAAAGTTGAAAAAACAAAACTGTTCTCAAAATATTTTTTTATAGAAATTTTTGCTCCAATAGTAGACTGCCGAAGCAAAAGAAAACTGTTTAAGCACTGTTTATATGGGTGTAAGTAATATTCTAGTTATCAAGGGCTATTATCAGGCAGTTTGATAATCCATGTGTGTTATGGCCACAGATATTAAGTTATTGATTTACTTTCACCTGCCCATAGACCATTGCATCCTGAAAAGCTTTAGTTTGTTCCCAACTGTTAAAATGATATGTTCAGTTCATCTGTAACATTTAATGAGTAAATAATAAAGTGTTCAAAGAGAAGTCATCTCACAGTTGCTATGCAGTTACCTTGATATGCTGCTGTTTGTTTTGTTTTTTAAACCACAAACTTCCTTGTGTATTCCATTACTCATTACCATCAGCTAAATATTTTTGACATGTACTAGAAAAATAACATGCATGGTTCTGGTATTTAAACACACATCTAACTTTACAGTGAAATAGAACAATCCTCATATATGTGGTTGTTTGCTTTCTTATTAATAATGACCTAATACTGCATAAAGTAAAGTCTTATTTTATAAACAAACAATGTTATTCATGGTTTTCCTATTGTTGTTTTTTTGGTCTGTGTGTGTGGTCTGAAGATTTTAATGAATATGAATAATGTGTTAGGATTTAGTAATCATTATTAATGGATTAGATGGGAATCAGTGGTCTTGCAGCAAACACTGAATGTTATTTTTTATCAACTTTGCTGGCCACAAAACTCTGTTTTATTCCCAGTAGCCTACATCACATAGACAATACGTTCTAATTAGTGGTAAAAATTTGTCTGCAAGTAATTTATATTAAAATAAATAAATATGATTACCTGCAAAAAGCCTACTAGTACTATGGCCTAAGAAAAATATGAACAAGCATGTAGATTGTAGATAGTACCAGAGTTTGGTTAAATTAAAAATAACACTTATTGTTATTAATGATATCATACTTAGTTTATAATATGCCATTACATGCCTTTTTTTAAAACATCTAAGGATATGATCTTCCACTTATATAGACTAGTTACCAATTGCACCTGACCTAGTATCTAACATTAGTTGAGGGAAAATAATGGATGCTTGAGCATTGTGTTGGCCACATAACCCCCTCATATGATATGTGGGGGAAAGTGAAAGCACGCCTATATTAATCGCTGCTTCACTAGCCTAGCGTCATTGACTAAACCGGGCCAACGTTCAATTTTCATATAGAAAATATATTTGACAAAACTTAATAAACCTAGAAAGGATGGTAGCCTATTACAATTACATTAATAATGCATGTTTAATCAGTTGAAAAAAAACTTATTTCATGCAAGGGTGGAAATTAATGTGCAGTGATGTGTGTCAAGATGAGATAATATAATGTGATCCACGCAGGTTAAAAAAAGGGAGAGAACTGACCCATAAGTCATAAGTGTAGCCTACATTTAAAACTAGACATCAAGATTAGGCCTAGACACTAATATTAAAAACTTTTTATTCAAAATAAAACAGTTAGCAAAATCAAGAGCTACATTTATCCATCCATCCCTATGGCGCTACAGCCCATGTAGGACTTTGGCCTACTCCACCACCTCCTTCCATTCGGGCCTATCCCTGGCTTTCCTTCGCCAAATCCGCACACCAAGATTTTGTAGATCTGACTCTATGCTTCGAGCCATCTTTGTCTTGGTCTGCCCCTAAGTCTATTTCCTCTTGGTCTGGTGATGTACTGTTCTGGCTGCTCTGCCTTCTGTCATTCTTTCCAAGTGGCCTGCCCACCTCACCTCAGTCTGTCCTTCTTTATTTCAGCTATATTTGTCAAGTAGTATTATCATATTCTATAAATAATATATTTACAGTTTTAATATGACCTATATTATATGGATCTATTATTTATATAGTATATAAATAATAGATCTATATTAATATATTATTGTAATGCTAGACTGGATTGTTACAAGATCAGACAAAGCGATATATATAGCCTATGTTTGGTCTGTAATATTCCTTATATTGTCGGATAACTTACAAATATTATAATGGCTAGACTAGATATATTGCACAAAAGAAAACGATTCAGGTGAAAAATACTTGGATATAGATTAAATTATAGATTCCTTTCGCGTACCGTAAGTGATTTAGTAGAGTCACCGCTTGATAATTCCGATCAACTATTAGGCTATAGTTTTCCTGTACAACCAGATACTCTCTCATCTCTGTTGGATAAATACGCCCCTGTGACAAAAAAAAAGTTTGTTAACGACAGACCTAGTTGATACCTTTCTTATACTTATAGAGTCTAGGCACGTAGGCCTTAGACTATATCAAAACTTCTTGATAGAGTTGTGTCAGAGCAGCGTGTCTGGGATCTTAACAATATTATAGTATCCTATTTTATAAGTTTCAGTCAGCAACAGTGGCGTAGCTAGGGGGAGGGGGGTCCAAATTCGAAAGTCCCCCCGGGCCCCTACTCGAGGAAGGCCCCCCAAAGGAGTGTCCGAATTGTTTTGTCTCGTGTCATAATGTCGAAATGCAGGGGCCCCTAAACAGGCCAAGCCCCCAAATCCCTTGCAACGGCACTGGTCAGCAAATTGACATAGGCACAGCACTAGGCCATACAGAAGATCCGTGCCATGATTGATATTCTTTGTATTTGTAGTAGGCCTATGGGCCGTGGTAATCTGATTCTCTTAAATTAGTTATGCTGGATCTCAGCGCTGCTTTTGATGTTATTGACCATGATCGAATCTACTCATCGAGTTCATGAAAGTCTGTATCTTCTTGGTGTTAGTAGCTGTGGTTTTCCACGTTTTAGCGCCGTAGAGTAAGACTTCATAATATATAGGCCTACCCACATAAAAAAAACATAGATGGTCATAGTAGACTAATAGCAGAAGGGCAAAGAGTAAAGTAATTAAGTTTATACATAATAGGCATTAAACTCTAATTTAGAAATACAACCCAAAATCAGCCTGTTGCAATACTCAGATAAACATAAAGACACTTCCCTTATGCGAGAACAAATACATATAAGTTTTATAAGTAGCCTACTCTTTCTTCCCGAGTGATTCGGGCATGGAATGGGTTGCCTGAACAAACCAGGAAAACCAGTAACGTAACATCATTTAAAACATTAATAAAGATGCAAGACTAGACTCGGATCACTGATGAGCGTAGGACGCAATAATCGTCTTTATAGAAGGAGTCTTCATATAAATATTGAGATATTATAGTCTTTATCCTCCAAGGCACGGTGGAAGGTGGGCATTGGAGGAGCCGTCAGCGGAGATGCTGGTTCGACAATGTCAAGGATTGGACAGCGCTGCAGTTGACTCAACTATTAACAACTGTGCAAGATAGGCTAAAGTGGAGAAAGTTGACTCCCGAAGTGTCCATTCGCTCACCCCAACGACCTCAACGGTCATGGGATTGATGATGATGATGGTCTTTATAGCAGATACCGAGCAGGTTTCTAAAGCATCTCATCTTCATGGCTTTTATCTTCTTTTCCAGCTCAGCTGTTGATGTCCATGACTCACATGCATATAAGAAAATGGAAAGGACCAGTGAGCGCATCAGCCTGATTTTGTGGCTATAAAGACCATATCTCCAATGAACGGGTACGAAAAAGAATACGCCAGGAAGTTGGAAAATATGAAGACCTGCTGACCACATTCAAGAAAAGGAAACTGGATTGGTATGGCCACGTCACCAGAACCAACGGGCTTGCCAAAACCATTCTGCAGGGTACCACCAGAGGAGGGAGAAAGAGAGGAAGACAAAAGAAACGATGGGAGGATAACATGATGGAATGGACAGGAACAAAACTGTGCGACGCATTGAGAAAGGCTGAGAGACGGGAGGAATGGAGGAGGCTGGTGTACATGTCATCTGTGGCGCCCCAACGGTCCAACAGACTACGGGATATGTAGGATGTAGGTAGGATAGAAGGAGTGTCTGTTATAAGGGGTCTATAATATATTATTATATAGATAATATAAGATAGCCTACTTTTAATATTTTTTACAAGCAAATAGTCCAAACGAAAAAGTATGGCCATGCTGATAGGCCATATCTTCTAAAGCCCTTATTGAAATGCAAGGCTTATAATCATAGATAGGGCGCATTAGTATATTCTGTATGATTCAGATAAGGAGCATCTGTAGGCTACTGATGTAAGATAAGAAATACGGTACGATAAGTGAACAACAGTGGCGTAGCTAGGGAGGGGCAGGGGGGACATATGTCCCCGGGCGCCACGTTATAGCGCCAAAATGAGTACTAAAACTAATTATTTAATTTTGTTTTGATGTAAACTAATGTATCCCAAATACTTTTGCTAGATTGAATTTTGGAGCTCCACAAATATATCTTCATTACAAACCAGTTGGCAAGCATGATTTTGGCGCCCCCATTGAGCCATTCTACTCCTTAACAAATGACACATCCACAATGTAGGATTGCTGGTGGCGTTTTTTTAAACAAAGATCAGTTCGAGTTCAATTATACTTCATATACTGAAAGTGGCATCTGCTTTTAACAATTATACAGGTTGGATAATTTCGAGTCGAATATAGAATTTTACGCGAGTGCAAGGAAGATAGAATAATAATACTTCACATAAGTTGAAAAGAGAAAGATAGATAACAAGTATTCGTCTCATTGAATATAACCTGTAGCCGTAGCTTTCTCTCACTTCCACCAGTATAAAACAGTATCTCACATCCTGATGTTGGCTACTTAGAATTTGATCAAACGAAAAAACTATCGATAATACTACAGCCTCTTCGTGATGAATTGATAACTCTCAGATCTCTACCCTTTCAGCATAGAGGCAGTCTATCGTCAGTAGCAGGTGAACGTTCGATTTCTGCGTCATGGTTTAAACGCCGACTAGCAAATGGAGAGGAAGTAAATCGCTCGTGGCTATTATATTCACCAATTAATAAAGCTGCTTACTGTTTCTGCTGTCTATTGTTTACATCATCAAGTTCAAACTCACGATCTTCATTTGAGTTAACCAATGGTTAACCAATGGTTTCAACAAATGGAGAAAGCCAGAAAAAATACAGTCTATCGACACCGCAGAGCTTTTACTAGCCTACATGGAAGGAAGCCGAGCGGAGGATAATTGATAAAACTGGAATTGATGCCCAGGTCCAAGCTCAAATTCAATTGGAAAAACAACGTTGGCGCGATATTTTGAAAAGAATACTTACCTGTATTAAGTTTCTAGTTTTACAAAATTTGGCACTGCGTGGCCATGAGGGACATCTACATAAGGACGAGGATAAAAATGTTGAAAACTTTCTCACTGTGATCAAACTCCGGTTCACTGTTAGAAAAACACCTACAACATGCCCGAGAAAATCCAGGTTCAGTATCTTATTTATTACCGGAAATCCAAAAGGAATTTATCTACCTACTTGCATCGACTGTAAGGAATCAGCTGTTGAGTGTAATCAGAAAAAAAACAAGTACTACGGTAACTTACTAGACTCAACACCCGATCTAGGACACGGGAACAGCTTGCTCAAGTCATCTGATTTGTGAATGTGGATTTTTAAACTAAAAAAGTAACCCTCAAAGAATCATTTATTGTTCAGATACATTCCAAAGACGCAGCAAGCCTTGAAAGAGTTATCGTAGAGAAACTGGAATCTGATAACATACCTCTAGCCGACTGTTTGTCACAATGTTATGACAATGCTGCTGTAATGACTGGGCATAAATCCGGCCTTCAACAACGAATATGTGCCAGAAATCACAGAGCATTGTTCATCAAATGTGACAACCACAGCTTAAACTTAGCAGGAGTACACTCAGCTAACCAGGATCCAGTGGTTGACACATTTTTTTTTGGAACAGTTGAAAGTATATGAGCCCAAGTCAAAAGGTGCTCTTTCAAGGGTAAAAAATTCATATGAGCTTGTCAACATTCGTGATAGTTTGAGCCAGGTTGCGGTAGAAAATGGAAAAACAAGATGCACAACTTTGGGAATTGAAGTTGACAGAAGGATTATACGACATTGGAGGATATCTGGAGAATTAGCAAGAGATGCAGGACTTTCTGCAGAAGAAGAAATTGCACGTCTTATGAACAGCGTAATTGATAGACTCCAACAGAAGATATCAATACGATTTTTACGTCTAAAAAAAACAAATTTGGATTTTTACTAGACGTCAAAACTCTTCTCGCTGAGACAAATGTCGTTACACTTCGTCAAAATTGCTTAGATTTTGGAAATTTCTACGACACTGACGTCAATGTCACGAATTGTGCACAGAAAACGGAGACTGCAAAATACTGCTCAGTACCCGGACTGAAGTTCTACTGAAACTCCTTTGGATCTTCTTGCTTTTATTGTTTCATATGGTGATGATGTACGTATTTCCGAATCTGCGCATTTCACTGCAAATACTTCTAACAATTGCTGTTTTAGTTGCAAGCTGTGAGCGTTCCTTCAGCAAACTGAAGCTTATTTTGTCTTATTTACGTGCTTCAATAGGACAAGATTGTCTGAGTGATCTTGCGCTCCTTAGCATTGAATATATTTGACAACGTGATTGACGAGTTTGCGACAGTGAAATCAAGGAGGATCAATTTGTTGTAGACTATGTCTATTCCAGTCATGTATAATAAGTAGGATTTTTTTTTCCAAATAAATTGTTTACAATCGTATAGAGAATTATTAGTCTATAATCTATTCTTTTTCATTAAAATGCCAGATGCTTCGAAAATGAACCATATAAACCGTAAAATTTCAAAATTTTCATGGGGGCTCAGTGAGTCCCCAGACTTTGTCGGTCCGAAAATGGGGCGCAGACTTTGTGTCATGTCCCCGGGCGCAGATGACCCTAGCTTAGACCCCCCAGCCGACGCCGCGCGCCGAATACGCCGCCGAATTTTCGTCCGCCGAAAATCCGCCGGAAAATGTGCGGCGCGCCACATTAGCCGCCGTATTTCGTCCCCCGTAAATCCGCCGAAAAATGAACGAGTCGCCGTAACGTAATGTTTTTGCTTTCTTAAATTTCATGGCGTTCCGTTTTAAGTTCGATTGCATTTTTAGATTAACCGTCGCCATCGTTGAGAGTCATACACACAATCCTAAGTCAGTGAAGGCATCATGTCCAACGCGTTAGAATTCAACACTGACAATGATTCAGTCTATACTTGACTTAAGAAGGGAAGTTCAAAATACTCTCAAGCGTATTGGTCGAGTTGATATTTGTCTTCATGAAGATGAAATTGACTTCTTAAGTGAACTCGTTACCTTTCTGAAACCATTCCAAGACCTAACTGATCTCTTCAGCTGTTCAATGCCAACCTTATTAACTATTCCACTAGTGAATATGCACATCAGAAAGATCTGCACTGCATCAAATGACGATGATGACAAGACACAAATGATCAAGCTGTCAGTTCTCAACCAACTTGACCATCTTCTTCTTCTTCTTCTGCGTTCCATTTAGCTTTCCTTTGCTGTGTCAGACTGGCAGTCCTGTTTATCTGACAAACCGGGCTGTTATCCCTGGTATCCAGATTCACAGAGCCGCCAGTCGATTCGGTGCCGCTCTCGCCTGGCTTTGTTTTTATGGTTGCGTGTATGTCCGGTTTCTGATGCTCCCACACTGTTCCCCAGTTGGAACAGTCGACATATCTCCGACTTCGTTGGGAGCTGCTCCCCTCTGGCAGGGAGTGTATGACTTCGCCTTAACCTCGTTTGTTGTCCCATCCAGCCATCCGCTGGGGTTTACACCCAACCTCTGGCTGGATTGCTGGGTAGAACAGGGCTCACCGGCGGGTAGGTGAGGTAGGCTTGAACAGGAGAGGCTAGTAGACATAATGAGTCTTGTTTTAATAAGATTTACATGACCCTGACATTTTAACTTCTAAAAATTGATAAAAATTTCAGGCTCGTCCTTTTTTTTGAGCCGCAAATATCAATTTACGGAAAAATCCAGCTAATCCGGATATCAGCCGAAAAATTATGTCAGCCAGCCGAAATTTTTAAAAAAATTCGGCTGGCAGGTCTACCCTAGCTACGCCACTGGTGAACCATAACATGTAGGCCTATAAGCAAATGACATAGGCTATTTCTTTAAAGGACTCTTGAGAAATCAGTTTTAAAGGTTCATCATAATTATGAGCTCTTACAACATCGACACTGTCACATATTTTGTGTGTATAGCCAATATAAAGATTATTTGTCGATTTGGGACCAGAAAAGTCGAAATCACGAAACGAAAATCTTTGCTGCAAAAATCCTTTACTCTCTCAAACAAAAAATTTAAAAATAATTTTTTTAACATTCTTTAATTGTGTAAGTATTTTGAATTTTAAGGGATTCCAACAATTTTATGTTTGTTTTAGGGCTAGGTGGAAAAAAATAATTGTGGGAAACATTGCGCCTGCGCCATTAGATACGAATTTTTGTTTCGGTTCTTGCCCTAATCATTTGCAAGTACCGGCAATCATCCCCCTTGACGTCATAAAAGTGATATGGGGATGTTTTCTTCAAATTGACATACTGCCAAACTTACTTCAGCATACAATAATAAATTCGATGGAGATATGAATAACTATCGAGTTTGCGCTGGAGTAATCGTAATTTCTGCGGGTACCATAGTTGCAGTAGCTCTGTGGAGATTTTTCAAACGGAATAGTTTTGATGAAGAAGTAAGAATAATAATAATAAAATAAAAGTTTTTTTTAGTCATGTGAGTCATGTCACGGACTCATGTGACAGTCATAATTGGCCCATGGCCCCATGCCCATGTCAATTATGTTGTTTCTTCAACTTGCATTAACTAAAACATGTACTAACTAAACTATAACTATAGTTAATAAAGTTAGCTTCTCATCAATTCACATATGGTCATATGCCCCACCTCCTTAAACTTAAACACTTGCAGGTGCAACATGATCAGCAACTGGAACTGCGACATATCTTTTTTTAAATAGAGGTCTTGTACTTCAAAGTACTCGTGTTTATGGAGTGGGATCACAGATAGTTGAGATAGATCTAGTTCTGAATTTTTGCACTCATGTGCAGTTATTTTATTATTACAACTAATAGCCTACTAACAATTTTATGTACCTGTGATCCATGCATGCACTTGATAGTTTAAAAATAGTTAATCAAAAGTTACATTGGATATACCATATACCTAAGTCCTAAGTCTAAGGTTCTAAATTATTATTTACTAAAAAAAACACATTATTATTTAGGTAACTAAAGTACCCTTCAGACCAAGGGCATACTAGGGGATGTGTGGCCAGCACAATTTCCAGCCGCCTTTACTATACCCCAATTAATGTCAGTTACCCATCAGAGCTGGGTAGACTCAAGGACACCTTCAAGTCCCGGGATAAATTCCTAGCCTCCCCCAGGATCAACCCAGAACCTTCAGATTGCCAGTCGAATGCGCTGCCGCTTGACCACTATGCTCCATCAAAAGTTACAGTGAATGTACTTTTAAGATTCTAAATTATTATTTAGGTAAATTTATTGAATAAAATTAGGTCTACTTTGTCTGTGAATACATTTTTTTCAACAACTGTAAAGTTTTTTAAGGTTGATCTTTTTTTAGATCATGAACACGTTATGCACACTTGACAGTAAAAGCAGCCAATTAATTTAATTTTGGTTCTCCAGGCTTCTCAATTATGTCGATTGGTTTCTCCACGTAGGAGCAAAGATGATGACAGACGTCTGCAAATAAAGCGTAGACGAGAGTGTATGTTCATATATTAATATTTTAAAATAAAAACAATATAGCATCATGTATTTAGGCATTAATAAAAAAAATCTTTATTAAAAAATATATGCTGCTTTTTTTTTGTTTTCAGATAGACTAAGAAATTCCAAAACTGACAATTTATATCATGACCGAGCATTCAAAAGACAGAACACCATGTGATGAGATTATTTCACTACTTTTCATTTGCCAACATTTTTAACTTTCATCTTTGATACTATACAATATCCTGATGTTGACATCACATTAATGACATGCGCATCATAAGCTATATTTACTGTCAACTGGTTTTGGATGACCAAGACAGTGTATTCAGAAAATTATTTACAAACTAATGCATTATCAAGGAATACTTCATTGACCGAGATACAACCCAGGAGAAATGAATCTTACAAGACTATAGATTCTCATAGGAGTAGTACAACTGTTGATATTATTCCTCGTTCTAAAAGAGATCAATTCAACAGATCCATAAACACTAGCAAGAGTAGTTCAACTATCGACACTTATCTTACGCCATTAAGTTCAACAGACAAAGATAATGGAAAGATTTGGGATTTCTGTTGCTTTAACATTTGCAGAAAGACAAAATCGCCAGAAGAATTACACAAGATCTTGCATGCTGGGGCAAGACGTATGTCCCAGACAGGGACCCCTTTAAATGCATATTTTAATCAGCCCAAAAAAGGTGGACATGTATATTATGAAACAGGTTATTTATCCCCATCAATTTCAAGTGGTGATCTTAAAACTATGAGAGAGCTCAGGAAAGCTAGCCAAATTACTGCAAGCTTACCAGAGCCTGAGATAGCCATTAGTAATTCTAATTCCAGAAAAGGAGTATTTAAACAAGCAAAGAAAATGGCACCCGGAGAAACTTATTTGCATGAAATCAATTTGATGTTAAAATCTCGTCTGAATGGCGCATTAGCCATTGACAGTGAAGATGTAGATGCTGATAAAAGAGGTGAAGCTCTCCTCAAGTGCAATCGTACTGGTAAAGATTATACTGCAGCACTTTTATCTCACCTTGTGAATGAAGCAGATACCCGTAGAATGTCAGTTCATTCAGAACAAAGGGGCTCTACTTTCAGAAGCTCATTCTCAAAATTTAAAGTGGACTTGAAAGTAGAAACAAGAGCAACTAAAAGTGGCCCAAAACCAGAGGAAATGAGTGATTCAGAGTTCTTGAACAAACTGACGGAGGTTTCGACAATTGTCAAAACTGAATTAGAGAAAGACTCTAACTTTACACAAAGTTACATTAAAACGTTAGACAAGTTTGTTAAAATGCAAACATCACAACAGGTGAGTAGTCTTGAATAATTTAAAATCCGTTTTAAGTGTTTTAAATTAAAAAAAGATCAATAAATTAATGAAAAAAAGTCTAAGATGAATGTTATTGTATTTTATCCAGACATTTCAAATTGGTAGTGAGCGGTGGATGGTGATTCTGTATACTACTAGTGAAGAGTTGGATGATCTTACAAACTTTAGATGCTTACTAACGCGATTGATTTTACAACAGCATCACATTGCCTATGAGGAGCGTGATATAGCGTTAGCTAATATGACCTACAGAGAAGAACTTCAAAAAAGACTTGATACCAACATAATTACTGTGCCATATGTTTTTTCTTATGGCGTGACTATAGGAGTGAGTATATTGCCGTGCATTTTTAAAATTAAAATGTTCTATGAACACTAGACCTTGTGACTATATAATAGAGACATTGTATTACTAATATTACTATTACATGCATGTAGCAGATGAAAATTACTAATCAACAGATACATAAAAAAACAGTATGTCTGCTACCCACAACTTTTCACTTTCATGATTCTTGCCCTGTTTCTGATCTCAATATTTAAATTGACCAAAATCATACACCCAACAACTAGAGTTATATAGACCTTCAGCAAATCTTAACTCGTGAAAAAAATTTACTTAACAATTGTTCTTTCTTTTTAAATAAAAAAAACCCCTAGAAGCCAAACTTTCAGAGCTTTAGGAGAAATAGAAGAGTGTACATTTTACTTCTGCTAGCCAACAATTCTGGTATTTTCGTCCAGATAACTGGCATTGCAAAGAACAATGCACCATGTTTGAATTAAGAACAGGACATATAATTCTCAACCTAAACAGAATAAATCAAACACATCCACTTAACTGCAGACATGAAACCAGACGATCACCCCCTACATTGAAATTAAATGTCCCATGCTACCCAATCTCAGGCATCCATTATTGCTCCCTCAATCTACCATTATCAACAGACTAATTAAAAATAAAGATCAGTATACCATATATACATTTAAGCTAAATATAGACTTTTTATTTATTATTAATATCTCATTGCATTTATTTGCATTTTTTATTGCAGCTAGCTTTATTTGGTAAATTGTCCATGAGCAATGACATTCATGTCACCAATGACAAAAATTGTATTACTATAGTGAACTGGTGGGCAAACTTTATGGACTAAAGGTTGTCTTAGTGTAGCTGTTAGCAACGCCATTCCTAAAATTAGAACAAATAACTAAAAATAAGTTTTAAGCAACACTTAGTCAGAATGTAAGGAATGGGAAGCATGTTGCTGACCTCTGGTATATGTTAAGCTACTATAACATTTCTATTGATTGTCTGCTCAAAACAGTTAAGTTACAGTAGTTTTTTTTTATCTCAGTTTTTTCATGTCTCTCTTAATTTGTTTTAAAACTAACAGAACTGTCAAGTTATTTATGCCCTTCACAAAATGAAAATGATGGACACATTGTTCAAGAATTTCATTGTAAGTAATACAATATATTGATCTATTTCTTATAATTTAGAAAAACAATTTTTTTTTAAATTAAAGTTTTTATGAAAGACCCTGGTGAAGGTCCATACAGAAAGACTGGTATAATTTCAAAAACATTGTAAACTTATTTTATTTCTAAAAAATTACTTTTTCTACCTATTAAACTTTCTTTACCATATTTTGCACTATAACGTTCTAGGTTTTTTAAAATTGTGATTACTTTTGTTGTAAACATCTCTCCTAGTTGACAAGGTAGTTGAGATATAATGTGCTTGTACTTTTATGTTTAATGTATAATTGATTGTATTATTTGTACTTTAAAAAAAAAAGGTGTGGGGGAATTTTCTGATTCTTCTTTTAACTTCTGACATTGTAGTACAAACAAAACAAAAAAAAAAACTATGAAAAATACAATCATTGATGGTAAATGGTTTAGCAACTTAACTGAATATCTATTGCAGATGCCAGCTAACAAATATGCTGAATGGTTAAACACCAGACATTTAGGGAAAGGATCTGGTTTGAAAATTGATAGTGAGTAAATGCTATATGTTTATGGTATATTAACTATATTTTTTAGCATTGGCCTTCTTTCTTCATGAAAAAGAAAAGAAAAAAAAATAAAATTAAATATTGCCTTAATAGAAGTGCTATTGAGAGCTCATAAAATGTTCCTTATCTCAAAATTTATGTTTAATAGGAGATATAAAATTAATAAATTAATATAAAATATTTTCATAAATTAAAAGAGGTTAAAATATATATTTATTTACAGTTAAGGTCAGTTCCTTTCCTGCATTAAATGTTATGGCCGGGCTGCAGTCTGAAGTCAAACTAACAAATGAGGATGCAGAAATAACCAAATTGGGCAAAGAGATTGTTAGGAGAGCAAGAACTCGATGGGCTGAAATATCTAAAAAAGGTTTTAAACAGCCGGATCTTCTAAGATATATTCTCTTAAAGAGAACTATAATCTTAGCACTTACTATGATGAACGACATTTACCAGACCTACCTGACCAAAAGAATGATAGGTAGGTCAAAATGTTTTAGTTAAACTTTTGTGACATGAAACAGAAGTATTTAAAAAATAATCTCTTATTATTTCTAAAGATAAAATTGAGTCTCTTAGATTAGTACAGACTTTATGTCTTAAAAATTTTTTTTAACCTTACAGTCCCAGTCGCGTATATATTCATCAACCTACTTCTTTTTATCAGACCCTTATGCTTATATTGTATTCAAAATGGGAAATCTCCTGGAACCCAGTCGCGTATATTTTTCTCAATGAAGGGTGTCTATTTAAAGAACAAAAAAAAGGATTTGACCTTTCACCATTCTCTCGGGCAGAATATTTATTTGCTTTTTAAGTTATGAAAATTGACCAATTACTGAGTGTATTTTTTGTGAAATTGAAAGTGCGGTCCTAATGGACGCTACAGATTAACTTCCGTTATTATAGACGTACGTGTTGATGAAGCCTTTTCTTATAAATTAATATTACGAATGAATACAATTATTTCATGAATTAGATTAGAATAATAAGGTAAGTTATTATGTTTCTAGCAATTTACTCTCTACGTATTATTATCAATTTTTACCCAAAAAAAAAAAAGTAAAAAAATAATTTTGGAATCCTATTGATGTCACAGCCATTCTGAAATAATCTCTGGGCCCAATGGGAATATTTAGTAAAATAATAGCTGGGACTGAAGGTATACATCGCAGTAAAGTAGGTCAGTTCGGGAAGGGTTAAGATGCTCAACCATAATGGGTGGCATACTGGAGGTTCTGAGTTCAAATCCTGGTGAAGATTAGGATTTTCCCCCTGGGCTGGAGTGTGTCCCTGAGTCTACCCAACTTGGATGGGAACCTGACATAAGTTGGGGATAAAGTAAAGGCGGCAGGGCATTGTGCTGGCCACACAATCTCTGAGTATGTCATGTCGACAGAAACTGGTGATTGTTGCTTCACCGGCCCTATGATTAATTTGATGGCTACTAAACTTTTTACAACTATTATTTTTTTAAATCATATACGTAAATAATCGTAAATTGTTTATGATAATGGTAACCATTTTTTTCAGGTCAACATACAGCTATGGCCAAAAAGAGAAGGTTTTCCTGGATGAAGTAAATTTACTTCTTGAGTGTATATAATCCATTTAATGAATATATAATTAGTGCTGTGCACATATATATACTTCAACATGACTAATGACATTTGTATTTGAGGTATTCATTTATTCTGCTGTGATTGTAAATAATTTATTACAACATTTATTTGTTTTTTTTAATACATGTGCTGCTTGCTATATTTATGCACAACTTAGCTATAGGTAAGTATCATGAAATATGCTGTATATATTCACAAGCATTCCTTTTCATTATTTAAATAAAATATCCAGTATGTCATTATGCTTTCTTGTTTATTTTTAGTATTAGAATAGACACTAAAAGTATGAGATATACAGATTTAAACTAACATGTATCTGAAAAGAAATATTTATGTTAAAAAAACTTAAAATAAGAGAATAATTAGATATTGTAAGAAATGAAGCAATTTAATAGAATATTATTTGAGAAATGTCAAAATCTAAGACATACAAATTAGCAAAGTATTTTAAGGAAGACACTGAATAACTTTATGAACTAAACTCATGAAAAAATACAAATAAATCTAAAGATCTGGCCATATAACTTAATATAAGGAGTGAAGTATATCCATCCTTTTTTATATAAACATCCCCTAGTTGGACCAATTTAATATTTCATTGATACATTCTTTATAAAACTTATTGAGTTGATTGAGCTGTTGAAAATATGACCGGCAAAAGGCAAAGACCTGTCTGTCTTTTAGCTATATACTTCATAGATAATAATAGAATGAAAGGGAGGTAATTAAATGGAAATCCATTCAATAAGATAAGACAATTGAATGCAATGAGCAACATGAAATAATCTAAGAGCATGCTAATTTATAAATAGTTAGCAATTATTTACATTTTCTGTAAATGCTAAATTTGACTTTTTGATAATTCATTCACAGGCATAATTAAATTACAGAAATAATATTGAAAAAAAAAATGAATTGAGTTTTAAGTTTGAAATGTAGATGAAAATGTTTTGAGTTTATTTAAAAAATAAATATTGCATCAAAATTGAACAGTGACACAAGAAAGCAAACAATAGACCTCAGTCTTGGGTATTAGTTGAGGATAAAAAAAGCTTTATAATAACACTAGATTGGCCTAGAAATACATTTAAAAACGTTATTGACATAAAGATATTTATATAATATACATTCATACAATAGATAACAAAACAATGTATATTATCTATATATATATAATAAATAACACATATTAACCTCCTTTAAATGAATGTAGACAAAAGTACTATATAAGTTTAAAAGAATAAACTGAAAGTGTGGCTAAGAAAAGCAAAAGTTTGGAAGGACATTTTTATACACTAAGAGAAAGCAAAATTTACCGGTTTAATTATTTTAGAAATCTCTTAACCAAAAATTACAAGATTGACACACTTTATAATACTGACTTACAGGCTTCTTATAATTAATATTCTCTTCACTGTTCTTTAATATATTAAAAAACAAAAAAAAATCTGCATTACTAAAGAAATACAAAAAGATTTAATTACTAAACTATAATAGCCACTTTTAGGTTTAATATCATGTGATGAGAAAATAAGTGCTGACAATATTTTTTTTGAAAAAAACTTGAGTGCATCAATAAGTTACTCAATGTGTTTGTAGTTCAATAAAAAAAACCTCCTGCAATGTCAAGAACAAAGTTTTCTCTAAGCTGTGTAGTGTGTTGAGCAAAAAATCTACAAACACACACTATAAGGGAACTTTGTCCTGAGCAGGTAATGAGCAAGTTAATGTTGATTTCTGCTATGGGATGAAAATGTTCAGTGGGCTTGTGGTGTGAATAATGAGGCAAAATTTGCAATAATGTCAGAACTTGTGATTAAACAATTGGATGTATTTAAGATATATGGAAGCTGTTATCTTTTACTAAAACCAATTCCTATATTATTATTATTACTACAGGCATAGTAAGTTGTCCTTTTTTTTACATGCAAGGTTCAACATAATTAAAAGGGAAGAGCCCTGTTTGACCATCCATGACACCTTCCCACCAGCCATCATCATTCTTGTGTATAACGTAGACGACTGCATTCTCAGCAAAAGACAATTCATCCGACTTGTTAGCTTGATAATCATAAATAGCCACCACTGAAATAAATGAATAGGATATTATTCTTAAAGTTTTACTTGAAAATATTAAACATAGTTTTCTATACATCAGGAAGTACCGTAATGAGATGAAAAAGCTTTCATACATAAATTGAAAGAATACCTCTTAACTCTTTCCATCCCAGGGCTTTTTCCATGGTTTTACCAAGCATTTTTTTTACAGATACAAGAAAAAAATAGGACCTTTTTTTTAAATGTAAATCTTGGGACAAATATTAGAGATAGACCTTAGTGTTCTACATCAAAAGAAAGCAAAATAAATGTAGTTTATGATCAAAGTACTTTAAAATATGTTTATTGAACGATATACATTTTTTTATAGTGGTCAACCACTAAGAAATTATTTATACACAAATTTTTTTGTTCTTTCCAATAAAAGTTTTTTTATTTATAAAACGTGTGAACCAATTGATGCAATAACTTAAAACCCGGGTAACAAAGTTACACAATATTTAGCCTTAGATATGCCTTCACAAAAAAAAAATTTAGCAAAGTTGAAATAAACAAACATCTACTCATATTCTCATAAACTGGTCTAATATTAAAAATAAACATGAAGTGTAATACATCAATTGAAAGGAAATTGAATGTAGCATATGATAAATGTATTTACAATTATATTTATTATATTTGAAAAATAAATTTTAGTCCAAATTTGTAACCTTTTCAATTGGGCCACGCCCCCTTTTTGGACGCTTTCATTACATCATTTATTTTGCTTTATTCTAAATTATAATCGATCTCTCGTGTTCTGTGAAGTTTTCATTGTTAGAAGTTAGTAAAATTTGTCACCGTATTTTGTAATGAATAAATCAGTTATAGAGCTTTATTAGCGGTAATAATCTAAGTTGGAGATGCCCCTGGACCGCTTGGCCCCATAACAGAAATAATTGAACCCAAATATCGATCAAAATGTAAAAAACTAACGCAACAAATGTAAACAAATTGCATTAATAACAAAGAAAATGGTGTAACGAAAATGGCGACGTAAAATTACATCTTTACACCGTATAGGCTTTTGGCAAAATTATTAATCAATCATGAGCCGGTAGAATCGGCTCACGGAACAGAAACGAAAAATAAAAAAGCCGATTGTACCGGCTCATGGGACGGAAAGAGTTAAGTTACCAGAGAAAAGTGAATTAGCCAAAGCTCAACTTAACTGTGTATACACCATATTGTCTATGAAAAGGGTTCCTGTACCAAAATTATCCTCTTTTTTTTTTCTTTAACTGATAGACCAAGTATAACTTAGTATAAGAATATGTATAGTGATAAGAAAATAATTAAGAAAAAATCAAATGGGCAAAATTTTCTTTATGGATCACAAAATACAATCTGGGGAGAATTGGAAATGTATATAGCCAATCTATTATATAGGCCAAAGCTTATAGTAGTTAAAGATTTGACTTTTTACCAAATTTACGCTATATTAGTCTATACTAAGGCCAAGGCATAAAGTGTTTTTAGAAAATCTTGGCATGATACTTAAAAATCTTTTTACACCTCTGGTCATCTGATTGCCAAATTTCATGACATTTCAGCAGAATCATTCAAATTTCAGGCAATTTTCAGGATCTCCTGGAATTTCAAGAGACAGCAGGAACCCTGCTATGAAGTCAGTGTCAAAACTACAAGTTTACCTTTCTCTAAATAATGTTTGGGTATCCATGACTGTTGAGAAAGTAGCTGAGGTCCTGTAGCTGCATATGGATCACCGTTTCCTGGTGTCGAAGCATAAGTCACCTCGGGTTCACTGCCCACCATCCTGTTTGACCATGCACTGGGTGGCCCTCTCATGTCATTGAAGTCTGGGGGAGGTGCTGCTGGATAGTCAAACTGATTATAGTCATCAGTTGGTGGGGCCGGCAATGTTTGAGCTAAAAATAAAATGCAGGGGGAAACTGTAAACAAAGTGTGATTGACTTTTTTTCTCCAAACTAAAAGAAAATATGGGGACAGGTATTTGAAAAAATGCTTACTAAGAACTTTTTTTACCATTCATTTTTTTACTTTAATAGCAATTAAAAAAAGCTATAATGTAAATTAATATTTTTAACAAACAAAATACTTAAATTATTACACAAATTATATATAAAGCCAAACAACATCAAAAATAAATTTACAACAGATTGTGCTGTTCTTAGAAATAAATGTCCAGTCATTAAACAAAACTGATACAGCACCCATTAATTCATTGTTAGGTTGGGTTAGTAAAGTTCAAAATGAAAAAAAAAAAGGTTGTTGCAGATGGAGAACAAAAAAAGGTAAGAACTAATATTTAATTAAAGGCATTAATTGTATTTTGTGCAGTTAATAAGCTAAAAAAAAAATACAGTTTCTTCATCAACAATCCTTTTTTGACCAATTGTTCATTATTTTAAGGTGTTAATTTTTTGAGAGTGACTTAAAATACAGATATTAAAATGAAAACAATCTAACATTACGTTATTTTACATTGAAAATAAAATTAGCAATAAATCAAATTGTTATCATACAAGGGCACTGAAACCAGAGTAATTATGTGTTAAATTAAAATATATGTATATATATGTGTGTTTGTATTTCATGCTCACACCTTCTATTTCAATGAAGGGAGCTGGGAATTCATCGTCTGGTGGTGGGGGCAAAGGTGTTGAGTCTGTAAAAATAAGAAAAGCCAAAAAACAAAACAAAAATATGATTAACTCCCAACAAGAAAAAAACATTGAATGAAAATGATACCAATAATGAAAACCAACACCAAATAGACATGCAATCAGAAGAACTTTGGTAGAAATTACTTCAAGCAACAACAGCATACATTTGCTGCCAACTAAAATCAGTATAATAATCTAAAACATTTTTTTATAATTAACTTCAAAGCCATGTGCTGTAGTAAAAATATGAATAATGAAGTTAGTTAATCATTTGTGTATCAAAACAATTTATATCAATATTTTATTTATAAATTTATTTACCAAATCTACATTTAACTCACTGAGGAAATAATTGAGTTGAATTAACATACCGTATATTTTAAAGAAATTTTTTTTTTTCTCTAAAATTTTGTAGGTATGATAAGTGATATTTTGAATAAATACTACAAGTCTTTTCAAATTTGGAAATATTACTGGTAATTCACAATTCAATGAGTGTTACAATTTTTCTGCACTCCAGGTACAGTGTTAGTTTCATTCCCATTAGCACCAGAAATACAGTATGTTAGTTTAGAAACAATTTCATGGGACCCTTCCATAAGAAGTTAGTCATACATTTAGAGTTGCCAATATGTTAGTTTAGAAATAGAAACCTTTCTAATGGGACCCTTCCAAAAACAATTATCATACATTTTGAGTTGCCTTGATTAAATTAGTGATTAAATGTTTAAATAAGAATTTTTATGTAACTAGACTTTAAAAAGACAAAAAGTTACGGTAAGTGAAAATTGTCTTAAAATTTTGAAATTTACTGAAGTTATATTTGTCTGCTTGAATCCCCTTCTCATATTGTATATAAATGACAAATAAGGTATTACATAAGAAGATATTACAGGTGAGAAACCATGGTTTACTTTAAAGTACTTTTTACCCAATCTGGAGAGCTCATTTAGTTATGCTTTTACTTTTAACTTTACAATTTCATTCTAACAAGTATGGAGTCCTAAACACAAAGACTTCATATTTACACAATTCAGATAAATTACCCACATTGTAAATTGAAAATCCCCAGGCTAAGTAGGTTTTTTAATATTTTCCTTTTTTTTTCTCTATAAAATATATTTTATCCTATGTAAAAACAAACTAACACATGCCGTTGGTGATGCAATAAATACATATTTAAGGTCAAAGTTCAAAAATGCAAAAATAAATCCAGATAGAAAGAGACTTCAGTGAAGATTATTTGAACATTATCATCAAAACTATTTGCAGCAAAATTATAATAAGCCATCACTAAAGGACCCGCTTTATTAACATCAACAATTCTAACTTTACCAAATTATTTTAAAAAAGTAACCCACTTGCAAAAGGTGCTACATCACTTTTTTGAAAAAGTTTTCCCTAATGTCATTGGGACACAATAATCTTTAGTACAACCTTCTAAAAGTTAGCAGTACTCTAAAATATTGATAGAAAAAGTAAAGCGCTGAATTGTGACGTAAAGCCCAAATCATTTTCTTAACTTAGCACCTTTTGCTAGTGGACTACTCAAATACTCTTTTAAAACAGGCTTTTGAATTATTCTTTCTTACTGTATTATAGTTATATGGCTGAAAATGCCAAGGCAAAAAAATGGATTTCCAAACTTTAACAAGTTTTTTTTGAATGATATTCCATATTGGTTATGTGGTAAAAGTTTAAATAAAAGCGGCTTGAATTTTTTCTTTAAGTTGGTAAATATAAGCACACAGCCATTGGTTAAAAAACAATAGTTAACTGTTGTAAATGGACAGTTAGTTCTAATTCTATAAGAGGAGACATTAAAACAACATTTTTATCCTTTTAACAAAAGTGTACATGTTAGGGGTTGAGAAAAATGAATACAAAAGGTATGGTCACACTTCACCACATTCAAACAAGATATTCCTAGTCTATGTACATTTAGTATAGTAATATATTTGTTTTTTTATAGTAAAAAGAAAAGTTAATTTGAAAATATATGTACATGGTTAAACACTAAGCTTTATTTGTTTGAAAATCTAAAAGATAGGTAAGTTTCAAATAAATTTTGTTCATCATTAGAAAGAATAGAAATTTATTTTTAAGAGTAATAAGAAAATATGTTGTTACAAAAAAGAGCATTAACCGTTTTTTTATTTTTATGGGAATAATTGAAGCCAACTAAAAAGGAGTAAAATAAATTAATAAAACAACAAAATACATGTTTACAACTATTTCACATTTCTTACCTTGAATTTTTTTTTTAAAAACAGTCACAACATCAAAACCAATACAAGGTACTTATTATAACATATTAAAAGCCAATATTTTTTTTTTGGCAGACTGACAATACACCTTACCAATCAAACTTTGTCCACGACTAGTACTACTAGTACTACTACGAGCATAAGCAGCTGATGGGAGTAAAAATTAGAAGATATGAAATTGTGTGCTAAAGATGAAATGGAAAGTGTTATTCTACCTCAGAGAAACATTTATAAAAAACTTTCCCTAAATCATTCAAGGATGGAGAACACAAAGTGTAAATATAATTTTGAAAATTAATATCATTAATGAAACAAGCGTCCATACATTTAGATCTACATAAAAGAAGAAATATAAATGATTTTTAAAAAAAGCTAAGGGGACTTGTCAAAAGTAAAAATTTCATACAACCATTCAAAAATTTAAAAAAAGAATGCCAGAGATTATTCTAATAAGTAAATAATATACATGCAAGTGAATTTAAAATATCTTTGCAGGCATAAATTGTTTTCTAAATTAAGACTTACATTGAAAATACTAGAATATATTTTTCATAACTTTGAAATCTATATTATTTTTAACTACAATTTATTTTTACATTAAATAACGGTATTCACAGAGTGAACAAATCAGGTTAATTAAATATTTAGAAAAAAACTTGAGTCTAAAACTAGATAGAAGTGAATTCAGTATGTTGTTATTTGGTTAACAAATAATCAAATACATTACATTTGAATATATTTAAAATAAAGAGTATTAATTGTATACATGTATTCATATTACCAAATCTCTTTGTGTTAGCAGTATAAATATGAGTTTAAGAGGTGTGTGTTAAATTAAGCAGCTATAGTACCTTACTAAACTAGAGTCAGGTTGGCAAATGAATGAGCATAAAAGCAGGTGCCAACATTTAATACAGTAAGTATTATCACTGGTGGATGTAAGAAAGTTTCATCCTACAGGCCATAGACAGCAGTTCTAGAATAGGAACACAATAAATAAAGATCATTTGATTATGCTAAATTTTTCAGAAGCCTAAACTTGAGTCAAACTACTCAGTGAAGAAGACCAGCAGTAGAGCAAGTTCAGTATGAAAATGAAGTTGACAATTTCTTTTTTTTTTTTAAACAAGGCACTAAAAAATGGTAAGGCCAGTTCTCAAAACTGAATGGCCTTACAAATGAACACTGCCGAGGAGCAGTAAACAACGATTTCAGCAGATTAAATGGAATTACCAGACTATGAAGGACTTCATAACAGCCCAGAAAATGCTAGCCTGAGCAGAACATGAGATTTTCAAAAAACTTGAAAAAGTCCAAAGAACTCAAAGAGAAAATGCAAATATGATGTTCTTTGAAACAGTTGTCAAGAATCTTTGAATCATCATTATATATGATATATTAATACAAGAAAATGTGGCAAAAAGCAGAAAACAATGTCAAGAAAGGTTATGCTTCTGTTGCTTAACTAATGAGTCTATATCGGCTATAATATAGCTATAAAGAGCCTATGATGTAATTGATGAAAAAAAGCAAATATCTGCAATTTTTTTTATTTTTTAAATATTTCAGTTTTCAAATGTGCTTGTTAAAGTTTTTATTATTTGAGATATTTTAGTATTATGATACACAGATAAGCAAAATTGATACATATATCTTTTTTAATCTTAAAATTTAGTTTGTATTCATTTTATTAGACCGATGCTTTTGTAAATTAGATGAAAATTTAAAAAATCATTATGAAACCAATCTCATTATGCTTTTAGAAATTATTACTGTCCCTACACACAATATATATCCTACAAAGTGTACAACAATGTTTTGAAATTGTTCCAGAAATACTCACTTTTCATCAAAGATAAACTGTCTACATTTATTTGTTGTATGAAATTTGTTATAATTTTATATATATTAATTAAGTAAATCTTTGAGTCTAACAGATAAAATGAGTATTTAATATTTGCAAAAGTAAGATTTTATAATGTGTAACAAATACATTTAGAATACTTTAGCAGATTTAAAAAAAAATGAAACCACTGGCACTTCTGTATTTCTAAAATATAGAGATAGAACACTCTGTATAATGTATGTACTTTTTTCTTGTATGATAAATCGTATGATAGTGTGCGTGAATGTCTATTGTGTTTGAGTACAAATGGTTCTTTAATATTGTTTTAGGTATGCTGAAAAACGGAATTTATGTAATCAAGTCAATTTTTCATTCATTTGGATCAATAAAGCAATCTTATCTTATCTTATCTTATATTCTGTGACTCCCTCTGACCAATATTGAAGTAATACTAATTAAATTATCATAAAAACACTTTATAAGCAACCAAAGCTCTAAAACCAACTACTTAATATTATTTAAGTTTTAAATGCATTTAAGTGCCTGTTACTAGAATAAACATGTTACCATATTATGAATAAACATAATTTTGTTTGTATTGTAAAAAAAACATTTGATAGCATGTTTAGTCTATGTGAGAAAAGGGAAAGACCAGTGATTTGCTGTGTATAAATCAATATATTTAATTTTGGAAATAAGATGCATTACATCACAGATTAAAAAAAAAAACAAGAGCATTTCTTGAACACAAACAATGGTCTTTCTCTTTTAGCAATACTACATAAGCAAAATTACCCTTTGCCTCAGGATGCGTTAGAGAAGGGTTTGCAGGGCGTGTCATACTATGAAGAGTGTTAGGGGATGGATTATAGCCCATCCCCGGTGGCATAGAAGGTGAGTGAAGTTGACCCATAACCAGCATGTTATTAGGGGAATAAGAATTCCCTGAAGATACAGGTGGCCTGCCTGGCTGAGGGTGCTGTGGAAAATTACCCTGTGGATACTGTACTGGCGGCACTACTGCCCTGTAGGGTTGCTGCTGATGGCTCCGTCCAATAGTTCCACTAGGCCTGGCGGAAGGGGGAGTAGGAGGCCTATTAATTGGAGGCTGAATGGGGTTTGTGGCACTGTTGTTGCTGTGGGTGCTGCTGACTGATGAACTCCTAGCTGTGCGCGGTGCAGTATTACCAGCAGATTTCTCCTGAAAATATTAGATGCTAAGCCTAATGTTTACTGCCACATGTTTTTTATAAGATATATCATTTATAATGCTTGAAGAGACAAAATAATACACACTAGCATTACATATTACATTTGATCGGAAGTTCAAACATTTATATAGAAGTTGTAATTAACATAAAAAAATAAAATTTATAAAATATCAAGGACATTTTTACAGTTATAATTTTTTTTTGAAAAAACAAATAGCATTACCTCATCATATTATAGAAGTAATACGAAATATTTATAATTATAATATAATTAATAATCATTAATTAACATTATATGTGACCCGTTCTGACGAAAGGTGACATAAGTCGGAAATATTAATTTGTGCTACGAGTGTTTTTGTGTTGTGGGGGTCTTTCCGGTGAATTTTTTTATATTTTTGTAAATACTAGGTTATCCATTTTTAAATCATAATTTATATGTTTTTTTAAACTTAAAAATACTTTAATTAATTATTTTGATCAACGTGTGATTTAGAATTTAGCATAAGTTCACTAAAATTCGACTTTATTTAACCTATTGTTTTGTACCTAAACCTTGACAGAACCCCATAACAATATATATCAATGAAAAGGGCAGACTCTCTGGAATTTTCTTGCGATCACTATTTATTTATAGAAACCAATCAGAAAATATTTAAGCCTGAAGTTTGGGATAAACAATTCCTTTCTTTCTATCCAATGAAAATTCGTTTATAAATTGATCATTGGTTACGATACCATATTTTTCCAATACAAATTCGCTGATTGGCTAGTGGGATACAATGCGGTAAAGAATTAGGCTTTCCGTTTTCGATATTATGAAAATTTCACACAATGGAGAGCGGCATAGCTTCACTGTTAAATTCTTTGAGAGATGTGATTTTTTATTATTTTTTGTTCAGTTTTATTATAAAATAATATCGTATATACACCACTAAAAAGATAATTGAATGCCCTTTTGATTGGTATGTAAATATAGATATTACGAATCTGGTTGCTATAGAGTTTCTTAGTCTTTATCGCTCCCCGTGGAGCATAAGGCAGCAACAAAGTTCCGCCAGGCCTCCCTATCCTGGGCGAGCCATCGGATTTCGTGCCATGTTTTATTTGTGGCCTTTGCTTCCTCGTCCATTGTCCTCCTCCACGTTCCCATTGGCCTTCCCCTTCGTCTTTTTCCTGGTGGTGTCCATTTCAATGCGCTGCTTGGGAGCCTCATTTTGTCCATGCGGAGGATGTGACCCAGCCATCTCCATCTTCTTTTCATTATTTCATCGATAATGAAGCTTATTCCAGTTCTTTGGTGGACTTCGATGTTGGAGATGTGGTCCTCCCAGCCGATCCTTAGTATACGTCGGAGACATCTACCTTCAAACCCTCTAAGGCGGCCTTCAATTTTTGTATTGGTCTTCCAGGTCTCTGCAGCATAGAGAAGGACTGAGCGTACATTTGACTTGTATAGTTTCAGTTTTGTTCTTAGTTGCAGAGAGGATGACTTCCATATTTTCCCCAGTTTGTTGAAGGCCTGAGCTGCCATAGCTAGTCTGGTGGAGATTTCCATGTCTATGCTTCCATTAGCAGAGATGTAGCTGCCAAGGTATTTGAAGTTTTCAATCTCTTCCACCTCCACACCATTGGCACTTGTCCTCTTAGAGCTCTTTGTCTTAACTTTCATGATTTTTGTTTTCCCTGAGTTGATCTTTAAGCCAACACTTTTGGCTATTTGTTCTACTCTTGTTGTCTTCTCCTGGATATCTGGTTGAGAATGAGAGAGCAGAGCTATGTCATCTGCAAAATCGCAGTCTTCTAGATAGGAAGTTAGTCCCCATACAAGGCCTCGAGGTTTATCTGCAGTAGCTCTCCTCATGACCCAGTCCATTACTATTAAGAAGATAACAGGTGATATCACGCATCCTTGTCGGACACCTGTTTTCACCTGGAACCATTCACTCTGTTGGTTTTCATGGCGTACACAGCACTGGTTTCCAGTATAGATGTCTTTCAGGATGTTAATGACTTTGCCTGGGAATCCATATGATTCCAGAATTGTCCAAAGTGTTGGGTGGTGGATGCTATCGAAAGCCTTTTCAAAATCTATGTAGTTGATGTACAAAGAGGAGTTCCATTCCAATGACTGTTCCACTATGGTACGCAGGACAAAAATGTGATCATTGCATGATCTTCCAGCTCTGAAACCAGCTTGTTCTTCACGTAGGACTCTCTCTATTTCTGTTCTCATTCTCATCAGTAAGATTCTACAAAAGATTTTTCCTGTAACAGACAATAGGTTTATGCCTCTCCAATTCTCACAGAGGGTTAGGTCGCCTTTCTTGGGAACTTTGACAATAATCCCTCGTTTCCATGAGGTAGGTACATGTTCTTTGTCCCATATTTTATTAAAGAGTCCTATAAGTGTTCTTGCACACAGGGTTGGGCTGGACTTGAGCATGTCTGCCGAAACTCTATCCTCTCCTGGCGCCTTATTTCCTTTTGTCTGTTTAATGGCTTCTATTATTTCTTGTTCCATAATGGGCCCTTTAGACACTTCAATCTCAAAACCCGTGTCTGTGATGACAGCCTCTGTTTCTGGGTCCGGTCTATTCAGGATATCTTCAAAATGTTCTGCCCACCTCTGGAGCTGGTCTTTCTCTGTCGTCAGATTATTTCCATTTTTATCTTTAACAGTCGTCGATTTGCTCCTTAGACCTCCCGTAAGGGACTTAATAATTTTGTAGACGGTTTGGTTGTCGCCTTTATCAGCTGCTACTTGTGCCTCTAGTGCCATGTTGTCTATATAATCTCTTTTGTCTTGTCTTGCACTTCGCTTTACTCTAATGTTGAGTCTTTTGTAATCCTGTCTAGCTTCTGAAGTTCTTTCTCCATTTTTGGTGAGCATTTTTCGCTTTGCCTCTTTCCTTTGTTCTATGAGGCTCCATGTGGCATCTGAAATCCATTCCTTTCTCTGTCTTGTTTTGTGTCCTAGTGTTGTTCTACTGGATTCGGTGTATACATTTAAAATCTTATCGCAGTGTGTGTTAATGTCGTCCTCTAAAAGATTTTCTAGTAGGCTGAATCTATTCTGTAGTTCCAACACAAAACTGTTTTTTACTAGTGTATCTTTTAATTTGGAAGAGTCATAGAGTTGGTAACTAGTAGTTTTGGTAGCTTTCTTTAGTTTGAGTTTGAGTTTGCATAAGACAAGGTTATGGTCACTACCAATGTCAGCACCCCTAATCGCCTTGACATCTTTCATACTTCTTCTCCACTTTTGGTTGATGACAATGTGGTCAATCTGATTCTTTGTCCTGTTGTCAGGAGAGGTCCAGGTGGCTTTATGAATATTCTTGTGCTGGAAAACACTACCTCCTATAACCAGGCCATTCTTTAGGCATATATCAATGAAGCGTTGGCCATTGTCGTTTCTTTCCCCCATGGCTTCCTTGCCCATGCAATACTCATAACCACTGTTGTCACATCCTATCTTTGAATTTAGGTCTCCCATGATTATCATAATATCATGTCGAGGAGATTTATCTATCTGACTTTGCAGGTTATGATAGAACATGTCTTTTTCATCTTCTGTTGCTTGTTCTGTGGGCGCGTAGCACTGTATGACAGTAATCTTAGCATATGTTGAGAAAAATCTTGCTCTGATTATTCGGGCATCAATTGGCTCCCAGCTCAACAGACTTTTCCTTGTCTGCTTGTCCATGATAATACCTACACCTTCCTGATGCTGACCGTCAGATCTTCCAGAGTAAACTATGGTTTGGCCTGATGCCAGAGTTACCATTCCCGAGTCAGTCCACCGCATTTCACTTACACCCAATATGTTGACTTTATAGCGTACCATTTCTTTAATTACTTGGGCAGTTTTTCCTGATTCGTACATGGTGCGTACATTCCATGCTCCAATTCTGATTTCTTTTCGAGGGGTCGCCAAGGATTGTGTCAGAGGAGAGACTTCCTTTCGGCTTTCATCTCGCCTCGTCATATCAGGCATCACAGCCTCAACCCTCAGCTGAGCTCCCATAATAGTTTGGCTTTTGGATATTTCTGTTGCTGTTTCTGTAGCTTTATGTTTTTTTACATGGCAGGTTGCTAGCCTAACCGTCTAGGGAGGATTTCCCCTCTCAGCTCTCAGGATAGCTGCCTTTTTTCGGGTTATGTTCCCTAGCCTTTGTGGATCCCTCCACTTCCTGCAAGGCAGCAGGTACTGATTTTGGTCCGCCCCGGGTATTTGATTTCCCCGGTACCTACCATATCTGGTGGGCTTTCCCCGATCCGCCACCTGGGGAGGCGCCCGATGGGAGATCAGTAACTCCACACGGGGCTATAGAGTTTAGACATTTTCAAATGCATTAACTTTAAAACGCATTTTCTCGAAACTCTTGTTTTTTTTGTCTGACTAGTTCTAAGTGATAGTAAGTGTCATAGAAAAATGAAATATTGACGTATAATAATAAATTTGGTATTAAAATAAAGCCTATTCAATGCCCTTTCAAACGATATATATAACTTAAAATGTTGAAAAAAACACTTATGTCTCCTTTTGTGGGAACGGGTCACACATACATTGTTAAGATAAAAAGCTATTTTTAAAGATAACACCTTATTTTTTAAGTAAAAAATATCTTATAAAAATTAACCTTAGATAGATTTTAAAGATAACAAAAAACTCCATACCCTAACACCATGACCAACTTCATCCAGTACTGTGTAATCAATGGGCTTTCTGTTGTATTTGATTGGACGTTCAGTTTGTTCAGGGTATACTATCCCATTTTTCATTCCAAGAGGACGGGGCACACTCCTGCCTGCTGTAAGCACACCAATTTCTCTTCTAGCAACTTTTTCTTTGTGAATCATGACAATCTACATTAAGATGACATAGGTTTTTTTTTAAGGGCTTAGAAAATTGTGAATCATGACAATCTACATTAAGATGACATAGGTTTTTTTTTAAGGGCTTAGAAAATTGTGAATCATGACAATCTACATTAAGATGACATAGGTTTTTTTTTAAGGGCTTAGAAAATTGTGAATCATGACAATCTACATTAAGATGACATAGGTTTTTTTTAAGGGCTTAGAAAATTGTGAATCATGACAATCTACATTAAGATGACATAGGTTTTTTTTAAGGGCTTAGAAAAAAATGTATGAAATAGCTATCTTTACTTTCATTGAGCGTAGAATTTTCATCAAGATCAATTGATCAACAGTAAGCAAATTAATGTGGTTTATGAATGATTTAAGTCAATCAAAAAAAAAATAATTCTTCATATATTTATCTATCTTCATTTCGAAGGTAAGATGTTTTATATAAACAATCATTTCAATCAACCCTAACAGTGTTTATTCTAAAGACATAGTTTTGTATGATACATGCATTGATATTTTTTACAATGCCAATTGTCCTTAGTCAATAACTTATGATTGGGTAGAAGAGTTACCAAACAAAAAAAAAAAACCACCTCTTTCTCAGTTCCCTTTAGTCAGGTATTACTACATTAAAAATATTATGAACCATATTGGCAGTGGCGTAGCTAGAGTAAACGTCACCCGGGGCGGTCCGTTCAAATGTCACCCCAGTGACCCCAAACGACCCTATGCTGAATGGTTAGGTGTAGCTAAATTTTCATACATACTCTACCTCTAGGCTCTACTTTACTCTATAACCGGTAGGTTACTGCTTACATGTATCACATGATGGATGATCCAAGACAAAATCCAAATCCAATACCACAAAACAAATAGTTCAAATCCAAAGATTTAAAAAATGCAACTGTTCAATTTCAGAACATCTTAATGCAAAACACGGCAATGCACAGACCAAAAGAATGTCCTTCGACACTATAGTCCTAGAAGGAATTTTCTTCTTGTTTTCATTGTGGCAAACAGTTCAATGACATTGTCAAAATCTATTTAAATTTGTCTAGTAAGCTTGTGTTCAATGGACAGAACAGCCAGATTCGACATTCTCGACTGGCTCATGGATGACCGAAGGTAATTTTTTTATAAGTTTCATTTTGGAGAAACTTCTTCCACATGATGCCACAGAAACACATATTGTCAGAAAGAATCTTAGAGACAGCGTAAGATATGGCAATGATTCAACAAAGTCCCACTTGATGATAAACCGTACGAATTGCAGTACAGTCCAGTGCTTGGCTTCCCCCAAGTTTATTTCGGTTGCTTATAGGTTGCGCCTTTAACGTGGTATTTTTAGACAAAGGTCTTCTTCAGACAGCTCATCTGACATGGCTGCGAGCTTGGTAACAGACTACTGTATTCCTTCGTTGTTGGCACAAATAATATGGTCTGGCTGAACAGCAGAAAAAGTCAGCAAAATGTCGTTCACTGCCTTTCCTTTCGTATCTAACTCCATATGAAAACGGTCCAGACACTCTAACATTGTTCTCTAGGTCTCCTGCTGCAATGACAATCCAGCATCTCTTGCCACCTCTCCTGGTAATCTTCTCTTTTTTATGATTCTCTTCTCTGTAGGGATATCAAGTTCTTCACATTTCGCAAAGTGCCTGATGGATGGCATTGTCAACAACATTCGTATGCTGCTCTTCCAAGAAGACCTTGAGAGCCCTTGGTTTGGTTGCAAGTAATACCTGGTGTTTGCATGTACTTCTGTGCTAAGTCGACTTCTTGGAAAACGTCACCCCAGAAAAACAAGAACGAAATGAAAGAAAAGTTGCATATAGCTGGCAACATATTGTGCGCAGCGCCTCTTGTCTCGACGCTTTCTTCGACATCACAAAGAGCTTCAATGGCTTCCACAAACTGGTTAAACTTCTGTATCACTGGCTTCACTGCATCATGTGCACTCCAGCGAGTTGTGGATAGTCTCTTCACTGTTAGACGTGTATATTTCACTAGTACATCCCAGCGATTGGTCGACAGAGCAAAAAAAGTGTACAGCGCCTCAAGACTTCAAAAAAACTTTGCACAAGACAGATTGTTAGCAAACGAATGTTTGCCACAAAGGATCAAACAATGATTGGAGCAAGGTACAAAAATTGTCTTCGGATTAATGTCTTTGATCAGTTGTTGCACACCACCTTGGATTGCATGCTTTCTGCATTATCGTACCCTTGACCGCGACATAACTGAATATCAAGTCCTTCGTTTTCTAGTTTCTCGAGGATATCGCCAGTCAATGCAGTAGCATACTACCTGAATGTCTGTTCTTTGCTGGAGTCTGACAAGATGTTCTCTTAACGCTACATCGTAGTGAGATAACAATTCAACAAGCTCCAAGAAGTTACCTTTGTTTAATGATGACGCATCCTCTCAATGTTCTCAAAATGACAGGTTCTGTCGTGCAAGGAAAAGTATCACATCTAAAGCTCTGTGCAGAATGTCTCTGAACTTCTTTTTCTCTTTCTCCACCAGGGAAATGGTTGCTGCATCGATGGTTGTTTGCAGCTGGAGTCCTGAAGCCAGTGTTTTCCACTTCTCCAAGCACGACAGATGATCCTTTGATTGTTCATGACTTTTTTCGCACCTTAGTCCGGCTGAAAAAAATTTGTTGAAGGTGACAGAGTGTCACCCCCCATATGCTGTCACCGGGGGCGGTCCGCCCCCCTCGCCCCCCCCTTAGCTACGACACTGCATATTGGTAAAGTACCCTTCGAACCAAACAGATCATAAGGCTGTTGAAGCAGCCTTCACCAGTTTCTGTGGCCACGGCATACTAGGGGATGTGTTGCCAGCACAATGCCCAGCTGCCTTTACTTTACCCCAACTAATGTCAAGTATCCATCAGAGCTGGGTAGACTCAGGGACACCCTCCAGACCCAGGAACAAATCCTAGCCTTCACCAGGATTCAAACCCAGGACCTCTGTATCCCAGAAGAAAGAAAAGTCAAGTTATAACACCTGGTTTTAACCATACAGCTTTGAGATTCCTATACGGAAAGTAATCTGAACATTTTTAAAAAATTAAACATTTTTACTATAAGGTTTATTTTTATTATTTGACATTATATTTATGAGGATGTTATTGATGATGTAAATGGTTCAAAACTATGTGGCCATTTAAATGTACCTGATTTAAGTGATTGACACTGGACTCCATATCTGTCAGTTGACTTTGCTGCAGATCTAAAAGCTTTAGGAAATTGGTAGCTAGATTGTTGATCTGATACGCCACGCTTGCAAGAGAGTGGGTTGTGTAATTTTTGGTTTCTGCCAAAGCTTGAGCTGTTGCACCTGTCTAAATGAAGTGAAAATTACCATGTTTTTTTTTTGTATGTATGTTATAAAAAACTTTAACATGACTATTTATTTTTATAAATCAATTACAACAGGCTTAAATCTAATTTCAAACTTTAGCTAACACTGTCACAAACAATTACTATTAGCATAAAAGTCAGCATAAGCTATATGTGATTTTCAGTAATTTTATTAAAATCGCCTAATCATGTTTGAAAGCAACACAAATGGGTCACATATAGTCCATATAGAGAAAAAAAACATTCTGATTGTAGAGTCAGAGTGGACATGAGTATGAGTAAATCTGAATATTACTAGGACTTGAAGAGGATAGTTTACAAATCATCTGTGGCATCCCAATGGTGAAGCCGGCTGGTCCAACGATTAGATCACCGGACTGTCAACCAAAAAATCAACTGATAGGTCGCGGGTTCTATCCCTGCCACCGACGGATCCCTGTCGCCCTGCAGGAGTTTTGGGCCTAGTGGACGTAATAATCTTCTATCTAGAAGGAATGTCTGTAAACTTATAAGATGTAAAAGACTAGAACTGAACAAAGTAGGCCTATAAAGTATAATAAAGTGTGACAATAGTTAACTTAAACTTAAGACTTTTATTAAGTCTAAAAGTAAAGTTGTTAAAGTTAATTAAGTAAAGACAAAGAAAGAAACATTTTCAAAGTAGGCCTATCACACTATCAATTTTATTTTACAATCTTCCAATACTTCCATTTTTTATAATTATTATATTTAATTAAATTATAAGTTAAAGTGAAAGTTAATTAAGGAGTTAAGGTTAAGTTAAGGCAGGCTAAGGTTAAAACAGCATACATTAAACTCATTGTACCTAAACATAATTATAATGGAGAATATTCATATGCTGAACATCATGTTCAAAAGGGATAAGGAAGGGAAATACAAATTATGAAAATGACTACTACTACTACTACTAGTCTAGTCAAATACTATGACAATGAATAGTAAACAAACTCTAAAATTAGTCGTCAGATCTGCAAAAAAATTATTCTTTTGACGATTGTGCACGTACCTTAATGGATTTAAGATAATTATTTTCACAATATTGGGCAACATTTTCGAGGTTGACATAGCTTTCTTGCAGACTTTTTCGTCCGTCAGGTAATTCTCTATCTATAAGTACAAGAAGTTCTTCGCCAGCAGCCATTTTCACCCGGAAGTAACCTGCATGTAAAAAAAAATAATAAAAAATAAAAATAGTATGTTAAAAAAACAACAACTACAAAAATTGCCAGATTTATTAATCTATTAATATTTAGTACGATTGTTTTAGCTATAAGTACAATTAAATATCTTTAATGCATTCCTGAAATGGGTATAAATAATATTTATACTTATAATTACATATTAAATATTATTTTACCATTTTTTATTTAAAAACTATTGTGTACAGTTGATGTTTTGAACTTTTACTTATTTCACACAATGTGGCACACTAAAATTTTAGCAAAAACGAGGCCAGCGCTTAAATTCAAAGTATCACCAGAAGTGATGACCCACTAAACTACCCTTTATTTATATTATTTTCCTTGGGCTAAGAATCACCTTAAAACTAGTAATAACAACGAACAAACGTATATTATATATTATTCAAATGTTTTTTGTCTAAATGTGTAAATAAAGGTATGTCAATTTTTTTTTTATTACCATTAAAAATGACATCTTAAATGATCTTATCTTCATCTTCTTAATTCTTACGTATTCTTATTAATATTATTTTTAAAGTAAGTCTAGATCTAGAATCTAGGTCAGTTAATGAAAATGAATGAGAATATGAGTTAAGTTAATGATAATGTTAATAATGTTACTGTTAATAGTGTAATGATGTAGGCCTATACTATTACAAATGTAATAAGAATATAAAACTAAAATAATGCTATCTCACATTAGTTAGGCCTATACTTAGTGACTTAGTAGGCCTATAGTGCAGATACTATAAACTATATTATTACTAGTATATGCAGCACCTGTATGGGACCCATCAACTAAAGTTAACTAAAGAAATAATAAAAAAATTAAAACAAATTAAAAAAAGAGCTGCAAGGTTCATAGTGAATATTCCCAATTAACAAGAGTAACACCATTAGTCAAATCACTAAACCTAGAAACACTAGAGAACAGAAGGGCAAAGAGTAAAGTAGTAATAAAATACAAAATCAAAAGGCATTAAACTCTAATTTTAATTTAGTTTTAGAAATACAACCCAATAACAACCTGTTGCAAAGCTCAGATAAACATAAAGACAAAAACACTTTCCTTCTCCCTTATGCCAGAACAAATGCATATAAGTACTCCTTCTTCCCGAGTGGCATTCTGGAATGGAATAGGTTGCCTGAACAAACCAGGAAAACCAGTAACTTAACATCATTTAAAACATTAATAAAAATGCAAGACTAGACTCGGACCACGGATGAGCGTAGGACGCAATAATCTTCTTTATAGAAGGAGCGTCTGTAATGTATAAGATAAGATTTATATATTCTAATTTTTATTTTATGTAATGCCGAATATTAATATATATATATATCTAGGTCATAGACTAAAAAACAACTAAAAAAGGCCTACCTAAAATCTAAAATGATGAAAAAAGGCCTAATTAAAAAGAGACCTGCTTTAACTTTAACACTGCTTTTATTTTTATTATATTTATATTTTATATATATTTTATTATATAAAGACTTATAAAGTTATACTGCCAAGTGTTAGCCTCAGAAGTTTTTACTGTATTAAATTACTGGTATGCTATTTATTATTTTTTACAGTATTTAATTATTTTGTTTAGAAGGGCCTGTTTTTATTAAAAGCCTATAGCCTAGATAATTACTTACATTTTTAAATATTGTATATTGTATCCATTAGCTGCCTATTAGTTGTTCTAATGGATGAGAAAATGGACCCACAAAAAAGGGAGACTGTTCTGCAGATGGTAAGTCTACTACATCTAGGCCTATACTATCCTGTATTATAATTATTATTATATAAATAAAATATAAAAATAAACATTGAAGACTTGTAAAATCTTAACCCTTGCCTTATATAAATGCCTTATGTAATCACATTTTTATAGGGCCTACAAGTTCATCTAGTAAATCATAAAAAATTTTTTTTCCATAAATGTATTCTTAACACAGTTGAAATTTCATACTCAGGTACAATCCTTGTGGCAGAGACAACTGAACTCTATTCATGACTTAAAAGATGGCCAATTCTATATTCATGCTCTAAATTTATTGTGAGTAATCTTTAAGAGAAGTTTTGTTTTTATATCCTTTATATTAGGTTCCAAAAATGTGTATACATGTTTCTGGCAGCGACTAGATCTTCAAAATGCTTGTATTGTTATATTGATCCACTGCATGTTGAGCTGAAACTTTGCTCATAGACATATTTCCAGATAACATTATATCAATTCTTTCATATTTTTTGCCCCATCTCCTGACCCCAACTCCCAGTTTTTAAATGTGTTTTTTTCATTAGGCCTACATGTTATAACGTGCATTGTAAAATCCCTTTTTTAAATCCCTTTTTTAACACACATATATTGCTTTTGATAGGCCTACTTTGTGGGGGGCACAGCGAAATCTTAGGATGTATAGAGAATAGAAAAATATACATGTAAATGATTGTTTTGGGAAAATGTTTTTACATCATGCTTTTCATGTGCCTCATTATATGGCAATATATTCGAATATTAATACAGAGGAGTCAGAAGTACAAAAAACTGAGGAGTTGGAGCCGGAGTCGGAGCATTTATCTACCGACTCCACAGCCCTGATAGTAATGCATCTGTGTTCTTTAACTTATAAATTTAATAATGCTGCCAAAATAATTTTTTATTATATACCATTTGAAAGTGCTAACATCAATCTACCTGTACATTTATTTAATCGGCAAGGATATTATCATATTGTTAAATTTTGTTAATTGAGTTGTACTGGCTATTATTAGCTGCATTATTTATTCAATTATTCAAAAACATTCTTTAACAGGTATCAGTTTCAGAAGAAGGTTCATTTTGAAAGATCGGAAGACAGGCTAGAATACACTAAAACATTTTTACAAGGTAAACTTTGACATTTTTTTTGTTATCCACTTACTGTCAGTAGGATAAAAGATGAAAGACATCTATATGGGTGACTAGCTTTATTGCCTGGCGTCGCCTGGGGGAAAATAAAACAGGCCTGTATAAGCTACAGATAAAAATTGTATAAACTACAATAAACAGAAAGCTGAAAATCTAATCATTTAAAATAATTATATTTTTTTTCCAAGCGTATCCAAAAGTTATCAAATCTGGAAGCTCTTGACTAATATTATTTTAAGGAATAATGACATAAATGCAATCTGTTGTGTCATTAAAATAGATTCTACACAGATTCTGTAATCCCTTTCATTTTCTTTCTCCCTCTCCTTCGTTTTTTAATGGTTACCTTCTTGATGATTGTTTTATATATATATATACACAAAGAGAGAGACGTAATAATATATGTTTAATTTTGTAACAGGAATTTATGGAGCGGACAGGGTTGAAAAGTATCTCAATTTTCATATACTGACATGTAACCCAGCAAAATTTTCAAAACTTGATGAAGAATTTGAGCTGAGCAAGGTTATAAATTTATATATCTTTTAACCTTTTTTTTATCGATATTTATTGTTTTAGCATTAATTAGTTCAACCATTGTCATTGTCTGATGACAAGATTTATAATGTAACTGTAATTGATTTTTTAGTTGGACATTCTCATTCTTTTCTGTTTTTTCTAACATACAAATAATAATATTTACTATATGTTTTTTTTCACTGTATTATTTGTTTAAATAGTCGAATGTGCCAGGCAGTTGTAGCATGTACTTTTTTTTACCTTTACCTCTTGGCTTTAAAGTGTTGAAGTAAATTATCCATCATGCAACATTGACATTTCAAATGTAGAGATATCTTTTATCCTTTCTAAGATTGGTTTCCTGTGGTTGTTTATGTACAATAAAACCATTGTCACTAAAACAAAATTAAATTCACCATATTAATTGTTCTTTTACTATTGAATTGTTATATTCTGTCTGTTCTATAATTACTATACTAATTGTTCTATAAAGATTGCCTTGGTGTTATATGGAATCGGAGTTCTTGATAAGAACCGTGGACTGTTTGTTGAATCTGCCCTGAAGCTCCCTGCAAACATGCACGCCGATATAATGGCTCTCATACAGGCTGTGGTTCAAGCACGGTCAGTAGAAATGCTGCTGACAGACAATATTGAAGCAGTCTTGAGATCACCATCAGGTAATTTAATTTAGTTTTTCAACGTCTCACTTTTTAAATGGGGTTTAAGTTGTAAATGTTTAAAAAAAATTCATAACCTGGAAGCACTTGATTATTATTTTTAGGGAATAGTGACGTCAATGCAGCCTGTTGTGTTATTAATAGATCTACAATAGACTTGTAATCCCATTCTTTTTCTCTCTATCCCCCTTTTTATAAATGGTTTTCTTCTTGCTTGTGGATAGATATATAAATGTAGACATAATAATATATTATGTAACATGACTTAAAATGCTATTTTGTTATCAATTGTATCAATAAATGTCTATCTGTTAGTAAGTGAATTTATCTGTTAGTAAGTGAATTTACGCTTGCTCCCTAACTTATTTTAGATCTCAACATATCTACCATGGTATCATGGTTCCAGTCTTCTCAGCCCTCTATTTCTTTAGAAGCTTTTGTAAATGAACAGAAGTGCCTGACATTTTCTCTTGTGAATTCAGGTAATTAAAGTTATGGGCAACTTCATTTATTCTGCTTCTTTAATGCATTAATTTGTTTTAAGCTGAAAATAAAGTACTGTACTAAATTTTGAAAAGGGAATGCCAGAATTATCTATAATTAGACATAATTAAAAGGCAATTTATAAGTATTCTCAATACATGTACATTGCAAAGCTTGTCCTTTATAGCTGTCTTTTTACTCTTGTGTTCTAATCTGGGAAGGATGTATGAGTTACTGTTCTTATTTTAGTGTATGTGGTCTCTATTTTCTGGTTAGAAAACTTCATATAATATTGTTGTGGCAGATTGTTCTGTTCACATATTATATATCCATTATCATTTCTTCATTATTTTAAAGTAGCCAAGGAATATCCTATTTACCTTTTTGTGACCATCATGTATTGTTGCACAACCAGTCATGAAGTTTATGTCACAACTTATGGTATTTTCATGGTCTTTAACTCCTTGGAATTTGAAATTTTATTTCATTAACATGATAATAAAGAATTTTTATACCATGCGATGAAATACTACTTTGATATTAAGATAACTTAATGCTCCAAAACATTTGGGAATTTGTTTACAACCCTACAATAAACATAAAATATGCAATATTCAGTATAACTAACAGTAAAAAAAACAATATGTACATCACTGTTTTAAAAGTTGTTAGTATATTAAATTTAAATAGGAAATGAATGAGTTATTGTACCTCTAAAATCATAAGAAAGTAGTCCTCCACTGTATGTACTTTCTATTTAAAGGTTGTGTATAAACATATTTTTTTTCAAAATATAAATAAATCTGCTTGTGAAAGTCCATATACACTTTTTTTTACTCACTTTGGCAACTGTAGATGGCTTCTTTAAATATACATCTGTAATACTTAGCTATCTAAAAATGATGACTTTATTTTTCCTTGTCACATATAGTTCTTTTTCATTCCATATCTACTAACATTATTTTTAGCCTCTAAAACCTTTATAATTGATTGATGCATTAATTATTCACTCAAAGTAGTACTACTTTGATTAGATACCTCAATGGCAGTATTTCTAGTGGATTGATAAATTTAAACATTAAATGATTTTTATCAGCTCTCAATATACCATTTTGTTAATCATAAAATGTTGTTAGCTATGAGATTGTTGCAACTTAAATGTCCTATTATTTTCTGTTTCTTTTGTGCGATTACAAGAAAAAAGATACAAAATAATCATGATTTAAAGATAGTCGGACATGTTTTTGTTGGTTACTTTTCAGATGATAGCAGCAGCCCTCCACCAGGTCAGAATCCACACCTAGCTGGAGCATCTACCTCAAAGGACTCACGGCTTCTTATGTTTACTCCTTCAACAAACAAAAAAGACAGCCACTGTAGAGTAAAGAATGTGGCCCTGAACAACTCTTTAAGTGAAATCACATCACCTCTAAAGGATCTTACTATAGATGTTGTTTCCCCAGCTTCACCTTTCTTGCAGTTTGTGCAATCTCCCCAGGTCATTCAAAAGGTGTGTGTTATCTAGCAGAAATTTGTCAGGAAAACATTTGGCAATCCAATAAAAATGTTCTGTTTAGTATAAGCTGATCATCATTTATAAAACTATTTTGATTTATTTATATAGTTTATACTATTTAGAAAAAACTAGATCCCCAGTTTTTCTATCTGAAACTGCTGGTTAAAATTTGTAAAAATGACTTTTTTTTATTAATTATACAAATTTTCTAATGGCCATTTTTTTTTTTAAAGTTATTAACTCGTATCAAGTAAATTTTTAAAAAGTTTAGTTGATGAGAGCCTAACTCCCATGATGTTGTTCTTAGGGTAAGGACCCTGAATATACACAAAAAGTTTTTAAAAATACCTAAATACACAACCAGATATTTAAAAATTTTTACACACATCTGTATGAATTGTTTGTGGAAAGCTTGGGAATTTAAACATAATTTTGAGTAGGTACCCTGCAAACTGGTGAAAGCTGCTTCACCTGCGATGGGTGCATTACAAAATAAATTGATTATATTTAAAAATGAATGTTAAATCAACTGGGTAAATTGAATGCAAGTAACTAAACTTGTAAGGACTTTTCACGGGATATATCATAAGACAGTGATAACTTTGGGTAACAAAAGACATGATTTTGAGAGAGGATTACTTGTAATGTCTAAAAATATTTAAAAGCATATTTTTTTTTAGAACTTATCTGTTTTTTATTATTTGGTAATTTATAATTCTTTCCTCTTTCAAAATATTTTCAAGGCAACAATAAATCAGAAAGATATGGAAAATCGAAAGTTAAAGCAGCAGTTAATGGATGAACAATATGCTAAAGATGAATTGCAGGATCAATTGCGTGACCAACTTGCCCAAATAGCACAAAGAGGTAAGGTAAACTATATTGTAGGTTAAATTAGATTCTTTCTAAAAAGGAATAATATAGGTTGTAATTTTTTTGTTTTTAATCATGCAATTATTTTTTATGATTATTTACAGATGCAGAAAATGCAAGTTTAAAAGAAAGGATTAAAAACTTGCTACCTCTGCAAGATGAAGTTGACAAGCTGGAGGAACTAAGGATAAAATATGCAGAATTGGAGTCAGACTGTAATAAGTAAGTCTAAATACTGCGAGCAATAACTGGAAATTTGCAATATTTGGGCAAAGTTGTTAATATCATATAGTACATGGAACACAGATTTCTATGCATGTCTCCTTTCCATTGAGATAACATGGTTGTAGAAAGAGAGAGATTGGTGAAAAAAAATAAATATAATAAGGTATCCAACCTGGCTGTGACCATAGATTGTTCAGTCCTTTAATACACCTTTAAATAAGGGACGACAATACTAAGGCTATTGAACTTTTGACATTCTAATACATTTGTTGAGATTCTGTAAAATATATGGAGAAATCACACAAGTGTAACAAAGCCTGAAATATTGTGATATTGCTTAGTGAAAGTTTAAGGGTTAGTGAAATAATATTAGAAAAAGGCACCCATAACTGTTTATATTTTGTTAACTATTTTTATAGAAACAAGCTAGACATATTTAAGTGTTTTGATTTTTTTTGCCAGATTCATGACTTGTTGTTTCAACACATATCAAATTAGTTGAAAATAGTGCTTCATGTTATAGAGCTGAGGTGAAATTGAAATGATTGTCAATTAGCTCTTGTAGAAATGCCTTTTGCAAAATGTAAAAAATAAAAAAAAATTGTTTTGGTTATCCCCAATTGGAAACTATATTAAAATAAAAAGGAAATGCTTTTACTTTTATGTTTAAACATGCACAAGTTAAAAGTTAAAAGAAATATTTTTTTGCTGTATTTTTTACAGCATATAAAATGTTACTGAAAATGAACTGTTTTGATGTTCAACAAATTGCCAGCTTTTGCTATAATCTGTTATCATATTAATTGTTTACACTGTTTGTGTTTTCCTTTTATATTATTTGAAGACTCACAATAAAAGTAGCTGATCATGAAAACTGCAAGGAGCAGATTAACTTTCTGGAAAAGATATCAGATGAACAAAGTAAAGAACTGGATAAGCTCTATAAAGAGGTTGGCTTGTTATTCATAAGTAATCAGGGTTCCCGCGGCCTCCTGAAATTTCAGGATGTCCTGAAATCCTCCTGTCCCTATTTCAACAGCCCCACCTCCTGAGTGTTACGCTTACGCTTGCTACGCCAAGCCTATCCCTTCTCCCTTTGTGACAGTAAAGATGGTATACATACAGCTCTTCCTCTTTCGCTCCCTCTCCCACAGTGTGGTGTTTGCTAGATTAGATAATGATAAGGACTAAGGTTAAGGACTGATGTGCCTTTTTTGCTATCTATGTTGAGTATGCCTGATCAGGCTACGCGTGGCGCCTATTAGTCTACTTGGGGTCAGCGAACTGACATATTTTGCTGAATGTATTTATTTTGAAATATATTTATATCAAAATAAACAGAAATAGGTCTTTTTATTAGTTAAAAAGAAAACGATGAAGTTTAAGACGTTATTTTATATCATCTGGTAAAAATTCCAGTAGGGCTATTTAGCCAGCCTTACCAGAGGAGTTATTCGTGATGTAGGCCTACACTGATTAGCGTCGATATCATTATCAGCTTTTTAAAGGTGAAGGCCCAAAATGGTTTTACTAATTATTATTTCGTATGCGTAGGCCTACAATTAATGTGTTTTTGCTATCAGTGTGGGAAATGTAGGCAGACGATTTTGGGTCTAGGTATAGGCCTAGCAGGTGTGGCCCTAGGTCTATCAGACTAATAACTAGGCCTAATCTAGAAGTCTAAGTCATTTTATTCACCAATACATGGATGCAATGCACTAAATGCTGAATATATCTGACTAGAAATCATTACAAACAATGTTAATGGTAAGTAGGTTAGGGCACTTGTATAGCGCGTCATCAACACTGTCATCAAAACCGGCGCCGTTCTGTCTAGAAAGCAAGGCAGGCCTACTTCAAAATACTTTATTATGTCGAACCACTATTGTGTTAGTATAGGGATAGGAACTTGAGTATGGACAGGGACTTAGATGAAGAAACAGATACCTTACTTTCCCATATGACTAATGGCTGTGTTGATCAGTTGTTTAAAATAAGTGAAGAGCTGTGTTTACCTTATACATGATTGAAACCATATTTTAAGGAAAGTTTCCAAATTAGGGTGAATATTTAGTAACTTTTATGTTTAAAAGGTATGCATTTTTGAGAAGTCAGTGTAACAAAATATTTTCTTATATTTCTACTATTTGTACTTTTTTTTTTAATTATAAGATTTCTAAAGACAATTTAAGGACACTTTATAACGAACATAACTTATTGTTACATTGTTAGATGGCACAATTAATGCTCATAAAAATATTTTATTTAAATGTATATGTATCTGTCAATGTTAAGTGAATTCGGTTTTGCTGCACCTCCTGAAATTTTAGATTTTCTCCTGAAAAACTCCTGAAAACATAATGAAATTTTGATTTGATTTTGGTGCTGGAACCCTGTAATATCTGACTAGAAATCATTACAAACAATGTTAATGGTAATTACAGCACTTGTATAATGCGTTATCAAAGCCGGCGCCGTTCTCTCTATAAAGCATAGGCAGGCCTACTTCAAAAGACTTTATTTGTGTCGACCCACTATAGTGTTACTAAAGAGATAGAAACTTGAGTATGGACAGGGATGAAGAAAATGATACCTTACTTTCCCTTATGACTGACTAATGGCTCTATTGATCAAAATGATACCTTACTTTCCCTTATGACTGACTAATGGCTGTATTGATCGGTTGTTTAAAGTAATTGAAGCGCTGTGTTTGCCGTATAAATATGCATGATTGAAACAATTTTTGAAGGAAAGTTTCCAAATTAGGGGGAATATTTAGTAACTTTTATGTTTACTATTTCCCCCTTGCATTATTGTATTTACCTCCTTACCTAACTACCCCTAACTGCTCTAAGGTTTTATTTTTGTAGTAGGATTTTAATAGGCTACATGATCCTAATGATTGGAAAGTAATCAAATTGGATTATGTCCATGTCCTTTACATTAGCAGTTTTTTTTCTTGTTATAGTGATGGTTTTTTTTAACTTGTAAATCTGTAAGCTTTCTATATACTTTTCAATGTAGGCCCATATAAATATTTTCTATATACCTGTTAATGTAACACTCTATATGTTACAGATGGCCCTATACAGGATACTATATTTTCATTCTCTGTCTTTCCCCCCCCCCCCCCCTCCTTTTATTTTCATAAACGAAATTTCTTTTATTTGAACTTTTTTTTTTAAATTATAAGATTTCTAAAGACAGTTAAAGGACTCTATATACTGAACATAGCTTATTGGTACATATTTAGCTTTCACATTATGCCCTTAAAAATCTTTAATTTAATTTAAATGTATTTGAGTCATTGTTTAGTGATGTAGTGTGGTTTTGCCACACCGCCTGAAATTTTAGATTTTAGTCCAGATTTTCTACTGAAAAACTCCTGAAAACCTCCTGAAATTTTGATTTGAGTTTGGTGCAGGAGCCCTGAGTAATATTATTCCTGGTATATTGTTTGCATTCTGTAGCCTAAAGACATAAGGACTTGTATTTCTTTTAAACAGGTTAGACTTCTTGACATGGAAAGAGAGAAAAATGCTGCACTAGCAAAGAATATTCAAAAACTTGAATCTGAGATAAAAAATTTACACTCAAACCTAGATGAATCTAATCAGTCCAAAGATGCATGGACAAGGGAAAAAAATGCCATCCTAGCCAACTTAGAACAGACAAAACAGCTAAATGATGTCTTAAGACAAGAACTTGAAGAATCTCAGGCTATTCGAAATGGTAATTTTTAAAATTAAAATGATTTCTTTATAAATGTTTTGCTTAATACTACATGTAACATCCAGTTTTTAAAAAAATGTAATATATTTAAAGTTCATATGGTGATGCTAAAAAACAAACATTCCTTCATTATTAGATACTGCGCAAGGTGAGTGCATGGGCGTCATCCTAGAAATCCAGATCCGGGAAATACGCTCTGAACTAGATGGTCTTCGTTCAGAAAGAGATGCTTTGCAGCTGCAGATTGATGACATGCAGAGAAGAATGGATGACAAGGACAAGGAGATAGCTTGGCTGAAATCAACCTTACTAGAAAAAGATAATGATATATTAGATTTACAGGAAAACTTGACATCTAATAAAGAACAGGTAAGGTGATGTGTAAAGAGTTCAATTAAAAAACAAATTCATTGCCTTTTTTAGTATCATTTAAACTCATCATAACCGATAAGTGTGGTATGCACATTTCCTGTTGGTTGTCATGGCTTTTAAAAATTTAAACTTGTTAAGTATTATTGTATAATATTATTTTTTTTAATACTTTACAGAAAAGTAGTCTTGAAGTTAAGTTACAGGTAAGTCTCATCAATAGTTGAAAGGAATAATTTGGTCATTTAGCATTCTTAACTAATTTACACCTTATCTTTAATTGGTTACAATGTTTCTATCAGGAGAATATACAGGGTCACGCTGAAATACTTCTAAACCATAAGAAGAAAGTAGAGGAATTAATAAGCCAGCTTCAAGTCTCAGAAAATCAAATTCAGCATTTGGAGGTAATTGCAACTTTACATGTTTAAAATAAAAAAAATTGTGTGATTAGTCTGTCTAAACATTCATTTATCATGGTAGCTGAAGAGTTGGGTAGTTATTCATACAATATTCCTTCTAGAACTTTTCAAAAAAAAGGAAGTTATATTGAATAGTTCATGAATTACAACCTTAATGACCTTTTTTCCGCCCTGAAAACTTCCAAGTAATGATCAACTTGTATATCAAATCTCAAGTAGTAGATCAATTAAATAACATTATATGACATCTATTTCTGTATTGACGTTCTTAAGCTTCCCACCCAATAGAATAAGGTTTGTTTGGACATCATATAGTCAGTAGCAGCATGCTGAGACAAATGCTTATCAGTTGTGTTGTAACACAAGTATGTAGCAGAACTAAAGACACTTATTAGATTGATGAATTAAAACTATTTTTTAGATTTCCTGCTCATGGCAAAATGCTACACTAATGAAAATACTTTAAAAATCTTTCTCTCTTTAGAGCTTGGGCAAAATATAGGCCAAAATCAGTCACTTTAAATGTAAGAATAATAATTATTCAATAATTGCAGTACCCATGGACATTGTTGAGTGTTAATTGAACATTTTTGATATATTTTACAATAAAAAAAAAACACTGAAAGATACAAGTGGCTTACAATTTCCATTCTAGATCAGTGGTTCCCAAACTTTTTTAGGCCGCGACCCCTTTTTACAGTTTATCATGCTTTGGCGACCCCCCCCCCCCTCCCCCATAAAAAAAATAATTTCATTTCTAGTTTATTACTGGATTTTGCGACTGTTATGAATTGTAATGTAAATATCTAATATGAAGGCTGTATTTTCTTTTGTTACAAGTTGAATCTAATAAAAGCATAGCGATTATTCATTTAGAAAAAAAAGAAAACACAAAAACAAATGTAATTAAATATTGCAAGATACCGGTATAGGCTGGCTTAGGCCTATATTTCTAATTACAACACGAACGTCAACTATTGTGATGGTTGACTTTGCGTATTTCTCATCAGTTCAGAAATTCTTGGGACAGTCTTTGCAAGAGCACAACCTCCAACAATAAGTCTACTGTGTTTAGACTTGATAACCAACAAGGTGGAAAAGCATGTTTACTAAGATATTTTGTTGGAAATGGAAGAAAATTGCGCAACACAATCCCAGTCAAAATAGTTTATGACTGCAAACATTTGATTCAGAATTTTGTGCCTGGCATTATAGAGAAATCAGTTCGCTATGCATCGTTGTTAATACGCTCAATAAACTTTGTGCTTTCTCAGGAATATCTTAAACTTTGAATGTGAATGGGCTTCTGGCAAGTACATAGATATGTAGTGTCAGGTAGATTTGGAAAGTATCATGAAGTTTCAGCTGCAAGCATATGAAAGTGTTATTTCACAGAATTTATCATCGTAATCATTTTGTCATGTTTTTCAAAGAAAGCAGATAAAGTAGACCAGGAGCTGCATGAGAAAAAAAAAGTCCCGGTTTGATCCTACTTTTCAACACTAGTCAAATCTAAATGATTTATTTGCATTACATACGTTTATAGAAATCAGGAATCTTTTAAAATGCCCGTGGACCATTTTATGAAACTGCCATAAGATTTACCATTAGAATGTAATCATATAATTCACAACATTTACAAGCCTATTCACAAACTTTAATCAAGTACAGTTTTTAATTTAAATTAATGTAACTTTTCCTAAATTTCAGCATTGATCTTACAAATAATATTACAAAGATAAACTCTTATGGGCCCCGGCGCAGCGCAATAACTACACACACACACACTAACACACGCCCTCTTCGTGGGGCCTGAAGTAGACAGCATATATACATTTCATTTTCATCAAATTTTTTTATGCAAAAGCTAAATTTCATTTGGAATGATCGGATCATTTTAGATAAATTAAGGCATGTTATATTTTCCTCCTTGAAGTGATAAATTTAACTCATTCAAGACGACAAAATGTCAACCAAGTAAGTTATTGTCTGCAGTTCACTTTAATCGCCAAAAAGTGCTTCAAAGAACAGTCTTGCTTTCTGAAATAAAATATATTTAAATAACTAGTTCACCACGAAGCTAAAAAAACAAGTTTTAATTTCTCTCAAAAATCATCTCACAAGTGTGAAATAGCTAGCATTGTTCGGAGCATCATACTCGTTGCACAATTGCGAAAACAGTTGACTGTTTAATGATCTTGTTTTTACAAAATGGCACAACTTATGACGCTTTATATTACTTCTTTTAACTGGTGTGGCAATGTCTTTGTTGCTAATATTTGTCCATATATCATAAAGTGAGCTCCGATTACTTTTGGTCACTAATTATTTTTGAAATCCAGGCCGAACAGAATCTACTCTAAATTCCAAAATATTCATGAAGTATCGGTTGTTTTATTGCCAATACTACTGCTATATACTACAATACTACAATACACAATGGCTGCTTTTAACAGAGAAGAGGCTTTTTAACACAACTCTCTACACACGTGTTACTGGTCTGCATACGTGCATTATGGTGCCGACCTTGTCACATACACCTGTATTGATGTCATTACGCCAAGTAACCTACACGTAGTATGCGGATGTATCTGCATGTTGGTGGACTCGCTTGGAGACGGAAAGATGAACTGTGTTTCGGCGCCAAAGACCATCAAAAACATACGTTTTCCGAAGGTCTTTGGCGACTCCCGCAAAATGGTAATTCGACCCCCAAGGGGCCCGGTCCCCCCAGTTTGGGAACCACTGTTCTAGATGAATCAGAATATGATATTTAGAACTGAGCAGTTTATTATTATTTTGTAATTTATTATAATTCTTTCCTTTTTCAAAATATTTATTATCAAGGCAACAAATAATCAGGAAGATATGGAAAATCAAAAGCTAAAGCAGCAGTTAATGGATGAGCAATATGCTAAAGATGAATTGCAGGATCAATTGCGTCACAAGCTTTCACTAATAGCCCAAAAAGGTAATCTATAATGTAGATTAAATTAGATTATTTTTAAAAAGATATATAGGTTGTACATTTTAATTTGTTGAAGAATGCTGGGCAATATCATTTCTATATGGTAACTATTTACAGATGCAGAAAATGCAAGTTTACTGGAAAGGATAAACAAGTTACTTCCGCTGCAAGATGAAGTTGACAAGCTGGAGGAGCTAAGGATAAAATTGGAGTCAGAATGTACTGAGTAAGTTTTGATTTTTAACTCCTATTCTAACTTTAATTCAATAGAAAGCTGATAATAGGGCAACCAGGATTTAGAATTAAAAAAACAAATTCATACCCGACAGCCATGAATTAAAAAAAACTTTTTAATTTTAAATTTGAAATAAAATTTAGCAAAAACAAAATGTCCCAAATAAATAAAATAAATAAATATGAGACTTATATAGCGCATATCCCGATCCCGTTGAGAATAGTTCTATGCGCTGCTGTAAACATAGTGCTGCCTGTTGGCGCAAATACGTTTACAGGCTCAAAACTCCTGCAGGGCGACAGGGATCCGCCGGTGGCAGGGATAGAACCCGCGACCTGTCCGTTGGTTTTTGGTTGAAAGTCCGGTGTGCTAACCGCTAGACCAGCCGGCCTATTTATTTCTTTTTGTTGATAGGAGGTGTACCTTTTCTATTTGCTGCAGACAATTTTATTAGGTTCAGGCCTAAGATAATTTAACTCATTCTGTGCCGGGGTGTTTACCGCGTTTGTGCCAGGCCATTTTTAAGCAGCTAGAATTTTTTTAGGGTGCCCTATTTATTCATAAATTTCTAAAGGTAATTGTTTAGCAAGATAACTGTATTTCATATCAAATTAAAGGTAATTAAACAGGGAATAATAATAAGTAGAAGCTAAAACAATATTATAATAATAGTTACATCTTTCTTAGTTATTTTTAGCGATGAAATTTTTTGGTTTTAAAAAAAGGAGCAAAAAAATTGATCTTAAAAGATTTTTATATGGTATGCTTACTTAACCATTTCGCCACTACAGTCGCCGCGCGTCTCCTCTACAAGCTGACAACTATAGTCGCAGCGCGTCGCCGATTTTGGGTTGTTTCGTTGCCGACAGCACTGCTAGTTTTAAATTGCTTAAAAAACTCTTTTTAAACTCTAGAAGAGAGATAGTGACGCTATTTTTACGTGTTTGTTTGGTATTTTTAGCCCGATCGATCGGATTTGAGTGAGTTTTTGAAAATAACACATTTTTAATGCTAGTTCTACAAAAATTGAAGGTATTTTGGCAACCTTTAGAGAAGCATTAGGCCAGGCTTGTGAGGAAAAGGCTGTATTCAGGGTTCTCACACAGTCTGGAAAAGACTGGAGTTTCAAAAAAATAAATCAAGGCCTGGACAACCTAGAATATTGGCATTTTAGCCTGAAAAAAATAGTCTCTCAGCCTGGAAATTTATGATAATTTTTTTAATTATAAATATCAAGATAGGAGATGGTGGAAAAAAGGATGGGGTGAGGGAGGGTGAAGAGGGCCGTCAACTCATTTTATTTATTAACAGACTCTTATAATCTTTATAGTGATGAGGTTTTACAATAAGAAATATTGAGTTACTTATTATAAGGTAATAGTAAATTTTAACGTGTTCCGGTAACCTGGAATTTGACTCTTATAGCCTTGAAATAGTCTTGAAACAGCCTTGAATTTGTTTCCCAAAAAAATGTGAGAACCCTGTGTATTATTTTGATAATGCTAATATAATATTTATATTGAAAGCATTGTAGAAGTTGAATAGGCTTTGAATAGGAGGATTTGAGTCCGATACGATAAATTCAAAATTTGTTGACAAACTATCGGAACCTATTGATGTATACTCAGTGATTTTTATTATTTTCCTTTTTATTTATTAGTTTATTGTTGTCACTTCTGGTTTGAATTAAACTTTATATTTTTATATTTTAACTTTGAAGAATTTAATTCAGTTGCTTGGATAGTTCTTTTACAGTGAATTTTTTTTAAAAAAAATTTTCTGATTTTTTTTCAATAAACGGAGTTATGCAACTTGGCTTAGGGATAGGGGAGTTATAGGCTGGAAAATGCTTAGGGCTGAAATGGTTAAAACCACTAAAAGTATATCTATTCCTGATGAGAATGCATTTTGAAATTTAAAAATATCCCATATAGTTACTGAGTTGTAAGCATTTTTGTAATATTAGTATCAGCCGGCAAACGCCGATCCTTTATATTTCTATATAGTTTACATAGGCCTAGTCCTAACCACGAATGTCGCAATCTTTAATTAGTAAATAAACCAACTGTCCTCAAAACCAGATTTAAATGATTTAAAGTTATTATCTGATGAATAGAAATTAATAATTAGCAATAAAAGTTATTTTAATAGCAAATTGGACAAGTAACATTTTTAACAGAAACATTTTGAGTAGGCGTGGCTATACTTTGTTTACAAAAGTTTACAAAGAAATCGATTAAAAATCGTCATTATTATTTAAAAACCAAAAGTAAATAAAGCAGAAAGGAAGCAGAAATAGTTGTCATTCGTTTGAAAATATATAAAGTCAAATTAATAGGCTATAGCAACAAAATAAGCAATGAAAACCAAATTGACCAAATATGGTGGATTGGCACGGAAGCCCCGAGTATAATCAACCATATATGGTGGATTGGCACGGAATGAGTTAAGTCCTTGCCTAAGTCAGTATTATTCTCTGATGAATAAAGTGATAAAATACACTCAATGAAAAACTATTCAATTTAATAAATATTCAACCAAGAAACATAGTTTGGCAAAATCTCAAATCTGTAGGAAAGGAAGTTACAGTTTAAAGTATAGGTTACAAAATTTTCCTAAATATCTGTTGTTTTGATACTCAACAAATTGACACCTTTAGCTATAATCTGTTATCATATTAATTGTTTACACTGTTTGTGTTTTCCTTTTATATTATTTGAAGACTCACAATAAAAGTAGCTGATTACGAAAACTGCAAAGAACAGATTAACTTTCTGGAAAAGACATCAGATGAACAAAATCAAGAACTGGATGAGCTCTATAAAGAGGTTGGCTTGTTATTCATAAGTATTACTATTCCTAGTATATTTTTTTACTTTCTGTAACCTAAAGTCTTAAGGACATTTGGTTTTGCAAACTAATTACCCTTAGTATTCATTAAACTCATCATAACAATTAGTGTAGTATGCATATTTTGTGTTGGTTATCATGGCTTTAAAAAATTCAAACTCGTTAAGAAATACATGTATATTTTTTTCATACTTTACAGAAAAGTAGTTTTGAAGTTCAGTTACAGGTAAGTCTTATCAATAGTTGATATTAATCTTTTGGTAATTTGTAGTCATTTAGCATTCTTAATTTATATAATTTACACCTTATCTTTAAATGGTTACAATTTTTCTATCAGGAGAATATACATGGTCAAGCTGAAATACTTATAAGCCATAAGAAGGAAGTAGAAGAATTAAAAAGCCAGCTTCAAGTCTCAGAGATGCACAATAAAGAATGCATGACACAACTTCAGCATTTTGAGGTAATTGCAACTTTAGATGTTTAAAATAAAAAATGGTCAATTAGTCGGTTCTAAACAGTCATTTATCATGGTAGCTGAATTATAGGGTAGTCATTATACAATATTCCTTCTAGAACTTTAAAAAAAAGGAAGTTATATTGAATAGTTAATGAATTACAACTTTAATGACCTTTTCCCCTCTGAAAATTTTGAAGTATTGATGAGTTGATGTATACTTTGGAAATATTTCTCTCTTTAGTGCTTGGGCAAAAGATAGGCCAAACTCAGTCTCTTTTCTTTCTTCTTCTTCTGCCTTCTCGCCCTTGAGGAACAGGCGCTGATTATCGACATCTGTGGTCCTTCCTAGGACATAGGCCACCAACAAGGGTCCTCCAGGCATCTCTATCCTGGGCCAGTCTCTCCAGCTTCCCCCAAGTAATGCCAAATTCCTTGGTATCTGCTTCTACATCTCTGCGCCAAGTGTTCCTCGGTTCCGTTTTCCTGAGGGTTCCAGTTCAGGGCATGCCTTGTTGTGTTGGAAGCAGGTTTTTGAAGTGTATGGCCAATCCATCGCCATCTTCTCTGGAGGATCTCCTGTTCTACTGGTTTTTGCTTGGTCCGCTGCCACAGCTTCAGGTTGCTAATCCTGTCTGGCCAATGAATCCCAAGAATCCTTCTTAAACAGTTATTTATAAAGGACTGTAGTTTCTTTATATTTGTGGCCGTGGTTCTCCAGGTTTCAGCTCCATACAGCAGCACAGTCTCTTTTAATGTATCAATAATCGCAGTGCCCATGTTCGACTGTTTATTTAGCATATTTTATATATTTTACAATTTTAAAAAAAGCAACGAAAGATAATCGTAGCTTACAAATTACATTCTAGATGAATCAGAACATGATTTTTTGAACTGAGCTGTTAATTATTCTTTTTTTAATTTATTAAACATTTTTCCTTTTTTAAAATCTTTTCAAGGCAACAATTAATCAAGAAGATATGGAAAATCAAAAGCTAAAGCAACAGTTAATGGATGAGCAATATGTTAAAGATGAATTGCAGGATCAATTGCGTGACAAGCTTGCACAAATAGTCCAAAAAGGTAATCTATAATGTACTTTCAATTAGATTGTTTCTGAAAAGATATATAGGTGTAAATTTTATTCGTTGAAGGATGCAATAATTTTTGTATGGTAACTATTTACAGATGCAGAAAATGCAAGTTTACTGGAAAGGATAAACAAGTTACTTCCGCTGCAAGATGAAGTTGACAAGCTGGAGGAGCTAAGGATAAAATTGGAGTCAGAATGTACTGAGTAAGTTTTGATTTTTAACTCCTATTCTAGCTTTAATTCAATAGAAAGCTGATAACAGGGCTTTTATACAACCAGGATTTAGAATTTAAAAAGAAACAATTTCATGCCTGACAGCCATGAGTTTTTAAATATTTTGTTATTTGAAATGAAATTTAGCAAAACCAAAATGTCCCGATAAAAAAAAATGTGTTTATATATTTATGTTGAATCAGGTGCACCTTTCCTTTCTGCAACAGACATTATATTAGGTTCAGGACTAAGATAAGATCATTTTAGTCCTTGCCTAAGACAATATTATTCTCTGATAAATAAAGTGATAAAATATATTCAAAGCAAAACTTTCCAATTAAATAAATATTCAAGACAGTTATGCAAAATCTAAAGTGTGTAGAAAGTTACAGTTTATAGCATAGGCTACAAAATGTTACTAAAATCAGTTGTTTTGTAATTCAACAAATTGCCAGCTTTTGTTATAATCTGTTATCATATTAATTGTTTACAATGTTTGTGTTTTCCTTTTATATTATTTGAAGGCTCACAATAAAAGTAGCTGATTATGAAAACTGCAAGGAGCAGATTAACTTTCTGGAAAAGACATCAGATGAACAAAATCAAGAACTGGATAAGCTCTATAAAGAGGTTGGCTTGTTATTCATAAGTATTACTATTCCTGGTAAAGTGTTTACTTTCTGTAACCAAGACTTAGGGACATTTTGTTTTGTAAATTGATTACCTTTAGTATTCATTAAACTCATCATAACCAATAAGTGTAGTATGCAAATAAATTTTCTGTTGTCATGGCTTTTAAAAATTCAAACTTGTTAAATATTACTTGTATATGTTTTTCTTACTTTACAGAAAAGTAGTCTTGAAGTTCAGTTACAGGTAAGTCTCATCAATATTTGAAAGTAATCTTTTGATGATTTGTAGTCATTTAGCATTCTTAACTTGTATAATCTACACATTATCTTTAAATGGTTACAATTTTTCTATCAGGAGAATATACAGGGTCAAGCTGAAATACTTATAAGCCATAAGAAGGAAGTAGAAGAATTAAAAAGCCAGCTTCAAGTCTCAGAGATGCACAATAAAGAATGCATTACACAAATTCAGCATTTTGAGGTAATTGCAACTTTAGATGTTTAAAATAAAAAATGGTCAATTAGTCGGTTCTAAACAGTCATTTATCATGGTAGCTGAATTATAGGGTAGTCATTATACAATATTCCTTCTAGAACTTTAACCCCTAAAGCGCGTTGGCCACGATCGTGGCTCAACGTTAACAATACGTTAAGTGCGTGGAGCCACGATCGTGGCTTCGCTCTGTTTCGTCTACATTGTGTTGTTTTCATTTTTTTTTTTCATAAAAACTACGTTTATCAACTTCCGTCTCTTCTGGTAGTTAAAAGTAGCCATTTTTTTTCGTAAAAGGGTCTTCGATTCGCAAAATGAACGAAGATGTTAGGGACTATTCCAAAAGCTACCATGGAATCGATGCATAATTTGAATTATATTTTATTGATTTTGATGAAATTCTACAAAGTAAGAAGTGTATTGATTTTATATGTTTTATTTTAATGATTTAGTTTTCAAAATACTAAAATAGGTCAAAAAGTCGATGAAATATTTCAATAAATTAGCTTAGCCTTTGTTGTTAGCAAGATCGTCATTTTTGAAACATGGGCGTTGATGAGTGTTAATTATGTGTAATTAATATTCTCTATAATTATTATATTTTAAACTACTTATAAGTTAATTAAAACAATCATACAGAAAACACATATATATAAAGATAGAGAACAAACTAATCAGTCTAGTTATAGTTTAATTGTATACTATATAATTATTTGTCTTTCACAAATCTACACATACTAAAGTTAAAGTGATACTTAATAGGATATCTAAACAACTTGTTCTTGACTAATTCTTGACTGACAGGCTGTATGGCTAGGGTGCACCTCGCAGTATCAAACACATCATGTATAGTACCGTCGTCACTTCAACACACACATGTATAGAACCGTGGTCACTCCAACACACACATACACGCCTATATAATATTAATAACATCTAACAATAACAACTGTGTTACAATAGATAAAGATTATTTCTTACTATGAGTATGGAACAACATTGTTATGATAGACTTAAAATACATATACTATTAGTACTATTCTAAAGTTGACAATAATATAATCTATGGATAACAATAACAATTAATTAGTAAATAATAAAATGATGCTGCATTAATCTTACCCCGTGTCTCAAACTGTAACTGCATGAAGAGATGTCTAAAGGTCCAACACCAATGTGACACTCTCCTACAGCTACCTCCCCTAACAAAGGTATTTAACTGACTGGCAGCTGAGAGCGTTTCTCCTAAGCGCATCACTGCGCATGTCTTTTATTCCCTTGAGACACTGGGCAGATACTTACTCATCAGTAACGTATACAATATAAACTACTATAAGCACTATAATAACAAAGTTAGCTCTCAACAGGTGTCGCTAATTATTGTCTTTATTTTAGTTATTATTTAAATAAATTTGTATTTAAATGTGTTTATTTTGCGGGCCTAGGTCAAAACTAGTATATTTATATCATAATTTAATAAAAATGTGATAGTTAAAATCATTTAATATTTATTTTCATTTTTTTTAACTGGGTGGGTGCGCACTAGGTTCACTGAGTGCTATATCAGACTGTACCCTGACTATTTTCTAAATATTATAGGAGACTCTAATACTTACCAATATACTTTTTTTATATACATTTCTTTAATTTAATACATATATGTCTAAAATATAAGTGTATTTTTTATTATTTTTATTAGATGTTTACTACTTAGATGGGTGTTAAATTAATGAAAATATTTTTTTGAAGTTTTTGTGAAAAATATTGCCCTGTATTTATTTAATTTTTACATTTTATATTCTAGATATTAAACAATTAATATGTTTTTCCAGTTCCCCAAACCATTAGCTTTAATAAAATATATAGGTTTATATATCTAATGTAAAAATATCATAAAAGAAAACAAAATAAAAGCAAGAGGTTTTGAATGTTTAATGCACTTCAGTTTTAGCTACACTACACTTTTTAATGCATTTTTGTGAAAATAGGTCAGCGCTTTGGGCATTAAAAAAAAAGGAAGTTATATTGAATAGTTAATGAATTACAACTTTAATGACCTTTTCCCCTCTGAAAATTTCCAAGTAATGATGAGTTGATGTATACTTTGGAAATCTTTCTCTCTTTAGTGCTTGGGGAAAAGATAGGCCAAACTCAGTCTCTTTTAATGTAATAAAAATAATTGCAGTGCCCATGGTCGAGTGTTTATTTAGCATTTTTTATATATTTTATTGCAGGATCAATTGCGTGACAAGCTTGCACTAATAGTCCAAAAAGGTAATCCATAATGTAGTTTCAATTAGATTGTTTCTGAAAAGATATATAGGTGTTAATTTTATTTGTTGAAGGATGCAATAATTTTTTTAATGGTAACTATTTACAGATGCAGAAAATGCAAGTTTACTGGAAAGGATAAACAAGTTACTTCCGCTGCAAGATGAAGTTGACAAGCTGGAGGAGCTAAGGATAAAATTGGAGTCAGAATGTACTGAGTAAGTTTTGATTTTTAACTCCTATTCTAACTTTAATTCAATAAAAAGCTGATAACACGGCTCTTAAACAACCAGGATTTAGAATTAAAAAAACAAATTCATACCCGACAGCCATGAGGTTTTAAATATTTTTTTTTTATTTGAAATGAAATTTAGCAAAACAAATGTCCCAACAAAAAAAAAAGTGTTTTTTTATTTATGTTGAAAGCAGGTATACCTTTCCTATTTGCAGGAGATACTTTTATTAGGTTAAGGCCTAAGATAATTTAAGTCATTGCCTAAGTCAGTATTATTCTCTGATGAATAACGTGATAAAATATATTCAAAGCAAAAATAGGCAATAAAATAAATATTCAACACAGTCAGGCAAAATCTTAAAAGGCTACAAAATGTAACTAGAAATTAGTTGTTTTGATATTCAACAAATTGACAGTTTTTCTTATAATCTGTTATCATATTAATTGTTTACACTGTTTGTTTTTTTCCTTTTATATTATTTGAAGACTCACAATAAAAGTAGCTGATCACGAAAACTGCAAGCAGCAGATTAACTCTCTGGAAAAGACATCAGATGAACAAAATCAAGAACTGGATAAGCTCTATAAAGAGGTTGGCTTGTTATTCATAAGTATTACTATTCCTGGTATAGTGTTTGCTTTCTGTAACCTAAAGACTTAATGACATTTTGTTTTGCAAATTGATTACCTTTATTATTTATTAAACTCATCATAACCATAGATTGTAGTATGCTAATTTTCACTTAATTATCATAGCTTTTAAAAATTCAAACTCTTTAAATATTACTTGTATATGTAAAGTAGTCTTGAAGTTCAGTTACAGGTAAGTCTCATCAATATTTGAAAGTAATTTTTTGATGATTTGTAGTCATTTAGCATTCTTAACTTGTATAATTTACACATTATCTTTAAATGGTTACAATTTTTCTATCAGGAGAATATACATGGTCAAGCTGAAATACTTATAAGCCATAAGAAGGAAGTAGAAGAATTAAAAAGCCAGCTTAAAGTCTCAGAGATGCACAATAAAGAATGTATGACACAAATTCAGCATTTTGAGGTAATTGCAATTTAGGTGTTTAAAATAAAAAATGTGTAATTAGTTAGTCTAAACAGTCATTTATCATGGTAGAGGAATAATGCGGTAGATATTCATGCAATTTCCTTCTAGAACTTTTCCGAAAAAGGCAGTTATTTTAAATAGTTAATAAATTACAACCTTTATAATCTTTACACCCGCAAAGTTTCAAGTTATGATTAGCTTATATAATAATAATCGCAGTGCCCATGGTCAAGTGTTTATTTAGCATTTTTTTTATATTTTACAATTTTAAAAAAAGCACTGAAAGAAAGACGTAGCTTACAATTTACATTCTAGATGAATCAGAATATGATTTTTAAAACTGAGCTGTTAATTATTTTGTAATTTATTAGAAATTTTTCCATTTTCAAAATCTTTTCAAGGCAACAATTAATCAGGAAGATATGGAAAATCAAAAGCTAAAGCAGCAGTTAATGGATGAGCAATATGCTAAAGATGAATTGCAGGATCAATTGCGTGACAAGCTTGCACTAATAGCCCAAAAAGGTAATCTATAATGTAGGTTAAATTAGATTGTTTTTTTTTAAATATATAGGTAGTAAATTTTAATTGTTGAAAGATGCAAAATTTTTTTGATTATAACTTATTACAGATGCAGAAAATGCAAGTTTACTTGAAACTATCAACAATTTTCTACCGCTGCAAGATGAAGTTGAGAAGCTGGAGGAGCTAAGGATAAAATTGGAGTCCGAATGCACTAAGTAAGTTTTGATTATTAATTTAACTCTTATTCCAGATTTAATTCAATAGAAAGGTAGTAACAGGGCTCTCACACAATCAGGATTTAAATTTAAAAAAAAACAATTACATGCCTGACAGCCATGAGTTTTTAAATATTTTTTTATTTGACATGAAATGTAGCAAAAATAAAATGTCCAGACAGAAAAATATGTTTATGTAATTATGTTGAAAGCAGGTGTACCATTCCTATTTGCAGCAGACAATTTTATTAGGTTCATGCCTAACATAATTTAAGTCCTTGCCGAAGTCAAAACTATCCAATTGCATTTATATAAATATTCAACACAGAAACAAAGTTTTGCAAAATCTGTAGGAAGTTACAGTTCATAGAATAGATTAAAAAATGGAGTTATTATTTCACTCAAAAAATTGACAGCTTTTGTTATAATCTCTTATTTTGTTAATTGTTTACACTGTTATTATTTGAAGGCTCACAATAAAAGTAGCTGATTACGAAAACTGCAAAGAACAGATTAACTTTCTGGAAAAGACATCAGATGAACAAAATCAAGAACTGGATAAGCTCTATAAAGAGGTTGGCTTGTTATTCATAAGTATTACTATTCCTAGTATATTTTTTTACTTTCTGAAACCTAAAGACTTAATGACATTTTAGTTTTGCAAATTGATTACCTTTAGTATTCATTTAACTCATCATAGCCAATAAGTGTAGTATGCATATTTTATGTTGGTTATCAGAGCTTTTAAAAATTCAAACTGGTAAAAAAAATTTTTTTTCTTACTTTACAGAGAAGTAGTCTTGAAGTTCAGTTACAGGTAAGTCTCATCAATAGTTAAAAGTAATCTTTTGTATTTTTGTAGATTTAGCATTCTTAACTTATACTAATTGTCTTTAAATGGTTAAAATGTTTCTATCAGGAGAATATACATGGTCAAGCTGAAATACTTATGAACCATAAAAAGGAAGTAGAAGAATTAAAAAGCCAGCTTCAAGAATCAGAGATGCACAATAAAGAATGCATGACACGAATTCAGCATTTTGAGGTAATTGCAACTTTAGATGTTTAAAATAAAAAATGTGCAATTAATCTTTCTAAACAGTTATTTATAATGGTAGCATAATATTCCTTCTAGAACTTTGATTTAAAAAAAAGAAAGTTTTATTGAATAGTTAATGAATTACAACCGTATTGACCTTTTCCCCTCTGAAAATTTCAAGTAATGATGAGTTGATGTATACTTTGGAAATCTTTCTCTCTTAAGTGCTTGGGCAAAAGATAGGCAGAACTCAATCTCTTTTAATGTAATAATAATCGCAATGACAATGGTCAAGAGTTTATTAATTTTTTTTTATATATGGTTTACAATTTTTAAAGAGGCACGGAAAAAAGATGTGCTTACAATTTACATTCTAGATGAATCAGTATATGATTTTTAGAAGTGAGCTTTTTATTTTGTAATTTTAATTTTTTCCTTTTTCAAATTATTTTCAAGGTAACGATTAATAAGGAGGATATGGAAAACCAAAAGCTAAAGCAGCAGTTAATGGATGAGCAATATGCTAAAGATGAATTACAGCATCAATTGCGTGACAAGCTTGCACTAATAGCCCTAAAAGGTAATCTATAATGTACTTTCAATTAGATTGTTTCTGAAAAGATATATAGGTTGTAAATTATGATTCGTTGAAGGATGCAATCATTTTTGTATGGTAACTATTTACAGATACAGAAAATGCAAGTTTACAGGAAAGGATAAACAATTTACTACCGTTGCAAGTTGCAGTTGACAAGCTGGAGGCGCTAAGGATAAAATTGGAGACAGAATGTACTGAGTAAGTTTTGATTTTTTTATTGAACTCCTATTCTTACTTTAATTTAATAGAAAGCTGGTAACAGGGCTATCCTCAAACCATGATTTAGAATGAAAAAAAGAAATTCATATCCGACAGCCATAAGTTTTAAAATTGTTTTTTATTTGAAATTAAATTTAGCAAAGACAAAATGTCCCTATAAAAAAAAGTTTATTTCTTTTTGTTGAAAGCAGGTGTATCTTTCCTATTTGCAGCAAACAATTTTATTAGGTTCAGGTTTAAGATAAGACAACTCAAGTCCTTGCTTTGTCAGTATTATTCTCTGATAAAGTGATAAAATACATTCAAAGCAAAACTATCCAATTAAATACATTTTTAAGACAGAAACAATGTTAGGCAAAATCTAAAATATGTTGGAAGTTACATTTTAAAGCATAGGCTACAATATGTAAATAAAAATCATTTGTTTTGATATTCAACAAATTGCCAGCTTTTGTTATAATCTGTTATCATATTAATTGTTTACACTGTTTGTGTTTTCCTTTTATATTATTTGAAGGCTCACAAAAAAAGTAGCTGATCATGAAAACTGCAAGGAGCAGATTAACTCTCTGGAAAAGACATCAGATGAACAAAATCAAGAACTGGATAAGCTCTATGAAGAGGTTGGCTTGTTATTCATAAATTCCTGGTATACTGTTTGCTTTTTGTAACCTAATGACTTAAGGACATTTGGTTTTGCAAATTGATTACCTTTAGTATTCATTAAACTCATCATAATCATTGATTGTAGTATGCACATTTCTTTTGGTTGTTATAGCTTTTAAAAATTCAAACTCGTTAAATATTACTTGTATATTTTTTTTCATACTTTACAGAGAAGTAGTCTTGAAGTTCAGATACAGGTAAGTCTTATTAATAGTTAAAAGTAATTTTTTTGGTAATTTGTAGATTTAGTATTCTTAACTTGTATAATTTACACATTATCTTTAAATGGTTACAATGTTTCTATCAGGAGAATATACATGGTCAAGCTGAAATACTTATAAGCCATAAAAAGGAAGTAGAAGAATTAAAAAGCCAGCTTCAAGTCTCAGAAATGCACAATAAAGAATGCATGACACAAATTCAGCATTTTGAGGTAATTGCAACTAGGGCATAACCGATTGTCATTTTTCTGCCGATTTCCGATTCCGGATTTTTTTCCCTCTTTTTTACCGATTCCGGATTTGGTCCAATTAATCGGACGGCCGGCTCTATTTAATTTTGCTATATTAAATTTAATAATTATATATAAATAATTGATTGTTGTGCTTAGGTCCCATGCAACCCTGGACGTCAGAAGGCAATATAATATAGCTGGTTAACAACAGTGAAATGAGCTTACGAATGAAAATAATAAATTCTTAAATTTGTTATTTTTATATTATACTTAAAAAAAATTGTCATATAATTTAAATTTTAAAGAATAAATTATAAACAATGAAAACCTATTAAACCGCGAGATTTTAACAATGAAACTGATTGTTTATACTTGGCTGATGTAACTTTTTCATGTTGTTTTTTTTTTTTTTTTTTAATGAAAATGTAAGTTTTTTATAAAATGCTATTATTTCAATAATGAAATTATCGGTTGGTCTTCTGGTTGCCGATACCGATTAATCGGAATTTTTTTAAATCAGGCGGAAACAGATTACCGATTCAAAAGTCGGATAAGCCTTCCTAATTGCAACTTAAGATGTTTAAAATAACAAATGTGCAATTAGTCTGTATAAACAGTCATTTATCATGGTAGCTGAATAGTGGGTAGTTATTCATACAATATTCCTTCTAGAACTTTTTCAAAAAAAGGAAGTTATATTGAATAGTTAAGGAATAAAAACCTAAATGATCTTTACCCCCTCAAAGTTTCCAAGTAATGATGAGCTTATATATACTTTGGAAATCTTTCTCTCTTTAGTGCTTGGGCAAAAGATAGGCCAAACTCAGTCTCTTTTAATGTAACAATAATGGCAGTACCCATGGTCGAGTGTTTATTTATCATTTTTTATATTTTACAATTTTATAAAAAGCACAGAAAGATAGACGTAGCTAACAATTAACATTCTAGATCATAGGTTCTCAACGAGGGCGTTATCGCCCCCCTGGGAAGGCGGTGAGAAGCTTTAGGGGGGTGCTGACATTCCCGGGGTCGATTTGGGACAGTGAAGGGCAAGTAGGTGGTACAAACATACCTGAAATAATTTGAACACCTCAGCTATTTGAATGGATTAGTTTTTGGATGAAATATGATGTAATCGCAAGGACTGCTAAATATCTTATGTCCCCCAACAGTAGACATACATGTTATTAAGCTAATAAGAAATAGGCATCGCAATGACTTTTCGATGAAGTAGGGGTCAGTATTTGGCAAATATGGTGTGCGGCCGGCTGGTCCTATTGTTGGTTCACCTAACTGTCGCCCTAACATATGCTAATAAAATGATATTTTGATCTCAGTTTTACCGAGATGTCCTTTAATCCATTTTAATCCTTTGAGAAATATTGACACTACAGATAACCGGTATAGATACGTAGTAATCATACAAACCGGATAGTTACTGTAATGCTTCAAAATATACATATAAATTCTATAGTCGTATTTTACAGTTTGATAATTTCAAAGTTATAAATGTAAGCCTTTTGTTTTATTTTAAAAAATAAAAAAATACAGAAATATTAGCTCAAATGAAATGGGATAATTATCTTCCTTTAATTAACAAATGTTTCCACATTTGATTCAATAGTGATGCCGAACAAGTTCTGTTTTTGTAATATAACAAGTATTACTGATTATTATTATTTCTTTATATACATTCAACATTATGGTATTCATAACAAGATTTAATTATTAGAGGATTAAAATAATTTACGTTTATGTTTTATCCGTTTAAGGAGTTTTTATGTTAAACATTAATAATTACAGAAATTACATGACATAGTGCTATTAAAAAAGTCTCTTTTATTTCTAAATGAATTATACAAATAAATTTGTTTTAGAATTAATTATATTTATGTTTAATTAAAATTAAGTTAAGGGGCGGTGAGCGGAAAAAAATTGTTAAAGGGGACGGTGAGACGAAAAAGGTTGAGAGCCTATGTTCTAGATGAATGAGAATATTATTTCTTTTATTTTCACTGTTTTTTTGTTATTTATTATGATTCTTTCCTTTTAAAAATATTTTCAAGGCAACAATTAATCAGGAGGATATGGAAAACCAAAAGCTAAAGCAGCAGTTAATGGATGAGCAATATGTTAAAGATGAATTCCAGGATCAATTGCGTGACAAGCTTGCACTAATAGCCCAAAAAGGTAATTTATTATGTAGTTTCAATTAGATTGTTTTTAAAAAGATATATAGGTTTTAAATGTTATTTGTTAAAGAATGCCAACATTTCTTCATTGTAACTATTTACAGATGCAGAAAATGCAAGTTTACAGGAAAGGATAAACAATTTACTACCGTTGGAAGATGAAGTTGACAAGCTGGAGGAGCTAAGGATAAAATTGGAGTCAGAATGTACTGAGTAAGTTTTGATTTTTAACTCCTATTCTTAAAATTCTAACTGTAATTCAATAAAAAGTTAATTACAGGGCTCTCATACAACCTTGAAAACCAGGATTTAGAATTATAAAAAAAACAATTTCATGCCTGACAGCCATTAGTTTTTAAATAATTTTTTGGTTTTGAAATTAAATTTAGCAAAGACAAAATGTCCCTATAAAAAAAAAGTTGTTTTTTAATTTATGTTGAAAGCAGGTGTGGTGTACTATTCCTATTTGCAGCAGATAATTTTATTAGGTTCAGGCCTAAGATAATTTAAGTCATTGTCTAAGTCAAGGAGCGCGGCACGATCGACATGGTATTCGCAGCTAGACAGCTCCAAGAGAAGTGCCAAGAGCAGAACTTAGACCTGTATTCAATTTTTATCGATCTGACCAAGGCCTTTGACTCAGTCAGCAGAGATGGCCTATGGAAAATCATGGCAAAGTTCGGCTGCCCAAGAAAGTTCATAGCTATGGTAAGGCAGTTTCATGACGGTATGCAGGCTCGTGTCCAGGACAATGGAGAGATGTCTGAACCCTTCCCAGTGACAAATGGCGTCAAGCAGGGATGCGTTCTGGCTCCAACACTGTTCAGTCTAATGTTCACAGCCATGCTCAGTGATGCATTTAGGGATGGACCTGAGGGTGTAGACATCAGGTACCGCACTGATGGCGGGCTGTTCAACCTTAGGAGACTCAAAGCAAAAACAAAGGTCAGGTCTGACACCATTGATGACTTACTATTTGCCGACGACTGCGCTCTCAATGCCGGCTCTGAAGCTGATCTGAAACACAGTGTTGAAAATTTTTCCAGTGCATGCTCCAACTTTGGACTTACCATCAGCACTAAGAAGACAGAAGTCCTGTACCAACCAGCCCCCGGTAAGCCCTACGTCGAGCCAAACATCAGTATCAATGGTGAAAAAATCAACACAGTAAACCGCTTTACGTACCTTGGTAGTACACTGTCTCAGGCTGTTGTCATTGATGATGAAGTAAACCTCCGTATCTCAAAAGCCAGTGCAACCTTTGGAAGTCTGTACAAAAATGTTTGGAACAGAAGGGGCATTAGCACCCAAACCAAAATAAAAGTCTACAGAGCAGTCGTGCTCCCTACTTTACTATATGCATGTGAGACTTGGACTGTTTATCAACGACATGCTAAGCTCCTAAATCACTTCCACACAAAAAGCCTGAGAAAAATCCTAAATATCAAATGGCAGGACAAAATTCCAGACTTTGAGGTACTCGCCAGGGCAGGACTCCCAAGCATCCACACAAGTCTGATGCAGTCTCAACTTCGCTGGGCTGGGCATGTTATACGCATGCCTGACTGCCGTCTTCCAAAGAGGCTCTTCTATGGCGAGCTAAAAAACGGTCAGCGAGCTCGCGGAGGTCCAAAAAAGCGATATAAAGATACCCTCAAGGCATCACTCAAAGCGTTCTCCATTAAAGAGGACTCCTGGGAGGTGACAGCCAAAGACCGTGCCTCATGGCACTCAGCGGTCCATGAAGGAGCAGCTCTTTGCGAAGAGCAAAAACAGAGAGCAGCTGAGTCCAAGAGACAAGCCAGGAAAGATCGTGCCCTAGAGCCCATTGTCGACGCTCTAACCTTCCCCTGTACGGTTTGCAGTCGTACCTTCCGCGCAAGGATAGGCCTCTTTAGCCACATGAAAACCCACCGCACAGCCACACCCCATACTTCATAGGACGACAAAAATGGTCATCGTCGATCACGACGGACGAACAACAACATAAATCTGATAAATAAAGTGATAAAATATATTCAAAGCAAACCTTTGCAATTTAATAAATATTCAACATTGTTATGAAAAAAATCCAAAATCTCTAGGAAGTTATAGTTTATAGCCTAGGCTACAAAATGTTACTAAAATCAGTTGTTTTGATATTCAACAAATTGACAGCTTTTGCTATAATCTGTTATCATATTAATTGTTTACAATGTTTGTGTTTTCCTTTTATATTATTTGAAGGCTCACAATAAAAGTAGCTGATCATGAAAACTGCAAGGAGCAGATTAACTCTCTGGAAAAGACATCAGATGAACAAAATCAAGAACTGGATAAGCTCTATAAAGAGGTTTGCTTGTTATTCATAAAAATTACTATTCCTGGCATACTGTTTGCTTTCTGTAACCTCAAGACTTAAGGACATTTTGTTTTGCTAATTGATTACCTTTAGTGTTCATTAAACTCATCATAACCATTGAGAGTAGTATGTAAATTTTCTGTTGTCATGGCTTTTAAAAATTCAAACTTGTTAAATATTACTTGTATAATTTTTTTTTTTCATACTTTACAGAAAAGTAGTCTTGAAGTTCAGTTACAGGTAAGTCTCATCAATATTTGAAAGTAATCTTTTGATGATTTGTAGTCATTTAGCATTCTTAACTTGTATAATTTACACATCATCTTTAAATGGTTAAAATTTTTCTATACAGGGTCAAGTTGAAAAACTTATAAACCATAAGAAGGAAGTAGAAGAATTAAAAAGCCAGCTTCAAGTCTCAGAGATGCACAATAAAGAATATATGACACAAATTCAGCATTTTGAGGTAATTGCAACTTTAGCTGTTTAAAATCAAAAAGTGCAATTAGTCTGTCTAAAGTTATTTATCATGGTAGCTGAATAGTGGCTAGTTATTCATACAATATTCCTTCTAGAACTTTTTCAAAAAAGGTAAGTTAAATTGAATAGTTAATGAATTACAGCCTTTAATGATCTTTACCCCTTCAAAGTTTCCAAGTAATGATGAGTTGATGTATACTTTGGAAATCTTTCTCTCTTTAGTGCTTGGGCAAAAGATAGGCCAAACTCAACCTCTTAATGTAACAATAATCACAGTGCCTATGGTCGAGTGTTTATTTATCATTTTTTTTATATTTTACAATTTTTAAAAAAAAAAACTGAAATAAAGATATAGCTTACAATTAACATTTTAGATGAATCAGATTATTATTTTTAAAAATGTGCCGTTTATTATTATTTCGTAATTTATTATAATTCTTTCCTTTTTAAAATATTTTCAAGGCAACAATTAATCAGGAAGATATGGAAAATCAAAAGCTAAAGCAGCAGTTAATGGATGAGCAATATGCTAAAGATGAATTCCAGGATCAATTGCGTGACAAGCTTGCACTTATAGCCCTAAAAGGTAATCTATAATGTAGTTTTAATTAGATTGTTTCTGAAAAGATATATAGGTGTAAATTTTATTTGTTGAAGGATGCAATAATTTTTGTATGGTAATTATTTACAGATGCAGAAAATGCAAGTTTACAGGAAAGGATAAACAAGTTACTTCCGCTGCAAGATGAAGTGGACAAGCTGGAGGAGCTAAGGATAAAATTGGAGTCAGAATGTACTGAGTAAGTTTTGATTTTTAACTCCTATTCTAACTTTAATTCAATAGAAAGCTGATAACAGGGTTCTTATACAACCAGGATTTAGAATTTAAAAAACATACCTGACAGCCATGAGTTTTAAAATATTTTTTTATTTAAAATTTGAAATGAAATTTAGCAAAACCAAAATGTCCCGATAAAAAAAAGTGTTTATATATCTATCTTAAAAGCAGGTGTACCTTTCGTTTTTGCAGGAGACAATTTTTTTAGGTTCAGGCCTAAGATAACTTAAGTCCTTGCCTAAGTCAGTATATACTCTGATAAATGAAGTGATAAAATATATTTAAAGCAAAACTATGCAATTGAATAAATATTCAACACAGAAACAAAGTTAATCAAAATCTAAAATTTGTAGGTACTTACAGTTTATAGCATAGGCTACAATACTTTAAAAAAAATCAGTTGTTTTGAAATTCAATAAATTGCCAGCTTTTGTTATAATCTGTTATCATATTAATTGTTTACACTGTTTGTGTTTTCCTTTTATATTATTTGAAGGCTCACAATAAAAGTAGCTGATCACGAAAACTGCAAGGAGCAGATTAACTCTCTGGAAAAGACATTAGATGAACAAAATCAAGAACTGGATAAGCTTTATAAAGAGGTTTGCTTGTTATTCATAAGTAGTACTATTTCTGGTATAGTGTTTACTTTCTGTAACCAAGACTTAGGGACATTTTGTTTTGTAAATTGATTACATTTAGTATTCATTAAACTCATCATAACCAATAAGTGTAGTATGCAAATAAATTTTCTGTTGTCATGGCTTTTAAAAATTCAAACTCATTAAATATTACTTGTATATTTTTTTCATACTTTACAGAAAAGTAGTCTTGAAGTTCAGTTTCAGGTAAGTCTCATTAATAGTTGAAATTAACCTTTTGGTTATTTGTAGTCATTTAACATTCTTAACTTATACTAATTTACACCTTATCTTTAAATGGTTGCAATTTCTCTATACAGGGTCAAGCTGAAATACTTATAAACCATAAGAAGGAAGTAAAAGAATTAATAAACCAGCTACAAGTCTCAGAGATGCACAATAAGGAATACATCACACAAATTCAGCATTCGGAAGTAATTGCAACTTTAAATGTGTAAAATATTAGATAAAAATGTGCAATTAATCAGTCTAAACAGTCAATAATCTTGGTAGCTGAATAGTGGGGTAGTTATTCATACAATTTCTTTCTAGATCTTGTTCAAAAAGGAAGTTATTTTGAATAGTTTATGATAGTGATGGGACGATTAATCGGAATCGTATCGGAATAATGTGAATTAGGGATTTTTCCAAAGTATCGGGAATCGTATCGGAGCTGAATAATTCAGACCCAATTCCAATACCAAAACGATTCTTAAATTTAAAGGGTGTAAGATAAATAGCTGTAACTCAGGAGTGCATTGTGTGGGGGTTTGCGTAATGTTCCTAACTCCCTAATATTTCTTCACTCTTTCCTGACCATTTTCCAATCCATTCAATTCAAGCTAATTCCAACTCTATGCAGTAACAGTATAGATTTTCTTCTGAATGAATGTACCCTAACTTTTTTGATAGGGGTAGCAACTGTGAAAAAACACTTTAGAAGTCAGAAGAACGATCATTTGCAGTTTTAAAATTCAGAATTACTGATTGCTATGATTACTGCCGTATTCCACGCACAAGTGTAAAGGACCACCTTAGATCTAATAGCACCTGAACAGAGCAACCCAAATCGCTTATAGAAAGGAGCTATGGCATATAAAAATGTGAGTTCCAAGGACCTGATGAAGTGTGTCTCTATTAGCAATTATCTGTAAGAGATTTTGGTCTCCCTGTTTGGGTGCTATTATATCTATTGCTATTAAAATGCAATATGATTGTATTTGTTTAGTTTTTGTAACTCAATCAGGTCATCATCAGTTTTATTTATTAATTTCTATTCATTTTATTTCAGAGCCCAAATTAATCATTGCGAGTGGCGGCAAAAGTTTAATACATTCATGTAATAATGGTCAGGAATCGTGTCGGGAATCGGGATAATTGGGTAGAATCGGAATCGTTAAAATTTTAGTATCGTCCCATCACTAGTTTATGAAATACAACCTTAATGACCTTTTTTTCCCTTCAAAGTTTCAAAGTCATGATTAGTTTATATATCAACTCTCTAACAAGTACTAGATCAATGAAAAAACATTACATAACATATATTCTTGTATTGACATTCTTAAGCGTCCCACCCATGGTTTGCTTGGAAATCTTAGCAGCCTGCTGGGACTTAGCGACAGATGCTTATTATCAGTAGTGTTGTAACAGAAGTATGTAGAACAAAGATACTTATTGGATTGATGAATTAAAACTTTTTTTTAGATTTTCTACTTGTGGCAAAATGCAAAAGTAATGAAAATACTCTTGAAACTTTTCTCTCTTTAGTGCTTGGGCAAAAGATAGGCCAAACTCAGTCTTTTTTAATGTAACAATATTTGCAGTGCCCATAGGCCAGACTCAGTCTCTTTTAATGTAACAATATTTGCAGTGCCCATAGGCCAAACTCAGTCTCTTTTAATGTAACAATATTTGCAGTGCCCATAGGCCAAACTCGGTCTCTTTTAATGTAACAATATTTGCAGTGCCCATAGGCCAAACTCAGTCTCTTTTAATGTAACAATATTTGCAGTGCCCATAGGCCAAACTCAGTCTCTTTTAATGTACCGTATATACTCGCGTATAAGTCGCACTTTTTTTACCGGAAAATATCGACAAAAAGTAGGGGTGCGACTTATACACCCGACACTGTTTTTGAAAAGGTCGAAAAACATTACTTTTCTGTCATAAAGTTTCCTACATAACCCATATAGTTGATAGTAGTGATGTAGAATTACTAGGATATGCGTAGGCCTACATTTTAAATTTAGAAAACTTTCATTGGTGTAAATATTGCTATCTAAATATAATTGAAATGGACAAATATTTTAGGTTTTCCGGACACCCACCCCCTTTTCTTTTGAACTTTTGGACCGATTTTATATTGCCCAAACGTATTTAAAGGTGACATTTTTGTGTAGGCTTATTGAACGCAAATTACAGTATGGAAAGAATCGTAAATGTGTGAAAGCCTGTCTAGTCCTATAATTTAGGTAGGCCTATAAGCTTATAGACAAGTAGCTTAAGATGCGTTTTATTTAGAACCTAAGGCCTAGGCTTATAGGCTATAGCCTACTAACAAGGCAGTGTTTAGCATTCCGCCGCGCCATGTCTTAGCAATGTTTCCAAAACTACGATCGAAAAAACTACGATGACCCACTTTAGTATGACAATAGGGATATGAACTTCAGTAGGGATAGAGACTTACATGGAGAAACAGATACCTTACTTTCCCATATCACTAAAGTCTGCAGGCCTATTGATCGGTTGTTTAAAATAAATTGAGCCTTTTTTTATTATGTTTGCCTTATGCACCATTGAAACCATTTTTAAGGAAAGTTTCCAAATTAGAGTGAATATTTAGTAACTTTTATGTTTAAAAGGTATGCATTTTTGAGATATTAAAAGGCAGTATAATCCGGAAAGTCAGGGTGCGACTTATGCGCGGGTCAATGACAACATATAAGAAAAAAAAGTCTTGAACTAGGGGTGCGACTTATACACCGGTGCGACTTATACACGAGTATATACGGTAACAATATTTGCAGTGCCCATAGGCCAAACTCAGTCTCTTTTAATGTAACAATATTTGCAGTGCCCATAGGCCAAACTCAGTCTCTTTTAATGTAACAATATTTGCAGTGCCCATAGGCCAAACTCAGTCTCTTTTAATGTAACAATATTTGCAGTGCCCATAGGCCAAACTCAGTCTCTTTTAATGTAACAATATTTGCAGTGCCCATAGGCCAAATTCAGTCTCTTTTAATGTAACAATATTTGCAGTGCCCAGGGTCGAGTGTTTATTTATCTTTTTTGATATATTTTACAATTGAAAAAAGATACAAGTGGCTTACAATTTACATTCTAGATGAATCAGATTATTATTTTTAAAAATGTGCCGTTTATTATTATTTTGTAATTTATTATAATTCTTTCCTTTTTCAAAATAATTTCAAGGCAACCATAAATCAGAAAGATATGGAAAATCAAACTCTAAAGCAGCAGTTAATGGATGAGCAATATACTAAAGATGAATTACAGGATCAATTGCGATACAAGCTTGCACTAATAACCCAAAAAGGTCATCTATAATGTAGATTCAATTAGATTGTTTCTAAAAAGATATATAGGTTGTAAATTTTATTTGTTGAAGCATGCAATAATTTTTTTATGGTTACTATTTACAGATGCAGAAATTGCAAGTTTAAAGGAAATGATAAGCAATCTGCAAGATGAAGTTGACAAGCTCAAGGAGCTAAGGATAAAATATGCAGAATTGGAGTCAGAATGTACTAAGTAAGTTTTGATTTAACTTATATTCTAACTTCATTCAATAGAAAGCTAGTTGACAAGGCTCTCACTAAACCAGGAAAACCAGGATTTAGATTTTAAAAAAAAACCAATTTCATGACTGACAGCCATGAGTTTTTAAAAATAATTTTTTTAATTTGAAATGAAACACAGCAAAGACAAAATGTCACGATAAAAAGAAAATGTGTATATATATCTATGTTGAAAGAAGGTGTACCTTTGATTGTGCAGGAGACAATTTTTTTAGGTTCAGGCCTAAGATAATTTTATTAGGTTCATGCCTAAGATAATTTAAGTGTTTGCCTAAGTCAGTATTATTTTGTGATAAATAAAGTGATAAAATATATTTAAAGCAAAACTATGCAATTTAATAAATATTCAACACAGAAACAAAATTAAGCAAAATCTATAATCTGTAGGGACTTACAGTTTATAGCATAGGCTACAAAATGTAAATAAAAATCAGTTGTTTTGATATTCAACAAATTGACAGCTTTTGTTATAATCTGTTATTATATTAATTGTTTACACTGTTTGTGTTTTCCTTTTATATTATTTGAAGACTCACAATAAAAGTAGCTGATCATGAAAACTGCAAGGAGCAGATTAACTCTCTGGAAAAGACATCAGATGAACAAAATCAAGAACTGGATAAGCTCTATAAAGAGGTTGGTTTTTTATTCATAAGTATTACTATTCCTGGTATAGTGTTTACTTTCTGTAACCTAAAGACTTAAGGACATTTTGTTTTGCAAATTGATTACCTTTATGTATTCATTAAACTCATCATAACCAATAAGTGTAGTATGTCAATTTATGTTGGTTGTCATGGCTTTTAAAAATTCCAACTTGTAAATAAAAATTGTTTATTATATTTTTACAGAAAAGTAGTCTTGAAGTTCAGTTACAGGTAAGTCTCATCAATAGTTAAAAGTAATTTTTTGGAGGTTTGTAGTCATTTGACATTCTTAACTTATACTAATTTACACCTTATCTTTAAATGGTTACAATTTTTCTATACAGGGTCAAGCTGAAATACTTATAAACCATAAGAAGGAAGTAGAGGAATTAAAAAGCCAGCTACAAGTCTCAGAAATGCACAATAAAGAAAGTATAACACGAATTCAGCATTTGGAGGTAATGGCAACTTTAGCTGTTTAAAGTTAAAATGTGCAATTAGTCGGTCTAAACCAGTGATGGCGAACCTTTTTGAGGCAATACAAGACCAACTTATTTCTTTCGACGTGCCAACACAGCAATTGAAACAAAATATTAAGGGTTTTTTTTAGAAAAAAAAACAGCTCATACAGTTGTCCGAACTAATTAACATCTTTTGTCAAATAAGAATGACAAAATTAACAGATCTTTGAATGATACGAAAGTCTTTTAAATAAAATAAAACACGAACTGTAGTAAATGAACAAATTATTAATATATTACAATTACACATTTACAGTCATTACAGTTAACTGTATGCATTTGGCATGATTTGGCATACTTAATGTGATTTTTGCTGTTGTGTGCATGCTGATAATTTGTCCATCCGTGGCTGATACTCCGTAACTTTTAGAGCGACACATGCAGCACTTAGGTCATCTGTCAGTCTGTTTCTGGTATCATATATGATACAATTTAAAGTTGAAAACTGCTTCTCATAAGCATAAGATGACTCAAACAAAGTACGAAGTGCAATCCCAAGTGCTTTCATCGACTTAAAATTATTTGGCAGAGAATTCAACACTTTAAGTATTTTATCAGAGATACCAACTGTTCTATCCTTTGCCATCCTTTCATACTCTATCTTCTCAAGTGTTTCACGCAGATAATAGAATTTATTTTTCCACACAGAGCTTTCTGAAATTCCAACAGATCCATTTTCAGATTTCCTAAATCTAACCACAATAAGCCGGAAAAATCAAGTTCTTCAAATTAGGCTTTATCTAGGGAAGTAAGAAAACAGAGGGTTGTCTCCATCTTACGAAACTGTACAAATCTATTACTGAAATTCTCCTTTGCAGCTGCTACAATGCTAGAAAATTCCTTGTAGATTTCCTGTTGGACTGTAGGATTGTCAGTAAATGTTATAGAATTTTGTAAATGCATTTTTACATTTGGAATATATTTCAGCTGCCCACTCTATCAAAAACCTGCAAATTTCTTTCAAATGTTCTGATATAACAAAACATTATTTCTGCTGTTTTTTCTGAACCTTGCATACCATATCAGTGAGCTGTGGATAGGCCTAATCCTGCCCCTTTTGAACCATAAACAGCCTAATTTCATACAAGCATGCTACAAAGCTCTCCAATACTCGTTCTATGCTCAGCCATTATTGTAGGCTACATGAGTAAAGTATTATACTGCGCCGCCTTGACCTCATCAAGGATTGCGTGAAACTGTCGACAATTAAGAGCACAAGCCATGATGTGATTGACAAGTTTTTGTGACATCTTTAAGGAAATCATCTAATTTCTTGCTGCTATCCTTGGCACAAAGAGCTTTTTGGTGTATAATACAGTGAATCTGAACCACTGTGTGTTTTGCTTCTTTAACAAAGACTGTATGAAATCAGATGCGTCCCCCACCATGCAAGGATTCCTCATCACTAGTAACTGAAAGAACTTTTTGTGGTCCCATCCCATCCCTAGCGGTGTGGTCATAACTAAGCTGTTCCATTTTTTTAAAAATGCTTGCGTGCCCACAGAAATGGCTCCGCGTGCCAGCTGTGGCACGCGTGCCATAGGTTCGCCATCGCTGGTCTAAACAGTCATTTTACATGGTAGCGTTAGGCACCTCCTTTTCTGTATAAATGTTCTAAATATTTACAGAGTACCCTAATCAACTTTGTGGCACTGGGGCACAGGGGCAGTGCTTTTGGATTGTGTGAAATAGGTCTTGGGTTTGAATCCTTGTGAAGGCAAGGATTTTTTTCAGGGTCTGAAGAGTGTCCACCCTGAGTCTAGTAAGGCTTGGAGGGTTCCTGACTTGATATCTTCTTCTTCTATCTCATAACCCTAGTGAGGGGGGTTGGGGCTCCATTTTTTTACAGTTGGATGATTTTATGCCATTTGTCTCGGTCCTGCGCCGCCCTCTGGGAGTCTGCAAGAGACAAGCCGGTCCACTCCTTGATGTCATCATCACATCGTCTCTTCTGCCTGCCTCTCTTTCTTTCACCCCGCACTGAGCCCTGCTGGATGGTTTTTGCCAGGCCTTAACCTTTGGATCTTGCCACATGCCCATACCATCTGAGTTTTCTGGATTTAATGGTGCTGAGTAGATCCTCGTAAGGGCCGATGACGTTGGTGATTCCCTCAAGGACAGCCTCATTTGTAACTTGATCTTTGTTGGAGATGTTTAAAATTTTACGTAGGCATCTCATTTCCAGGGCTCTGATTCTCTTCTGGAGATCTGATGTAATGTAATGGTAATTTATATAGCGCTTCTATCCATGCTATTTTAGCATGCTCAGTGCGCTCTAGAAGACTATTAATCTGTGAGAGGTTTCACTGCTGCCGGTTAAGCGCATGTGATAACAACTCAATATTAACGTCATCTAGTCCCAAAACTCCTGTAGGGCGACAGGGATCTGCCGGTGGCGGGGCTCGAACCCGCGATGTGTCAAGTGGTTTTGGTTGACAGTCTGGTAAGCTAACCGCTAGGCCAGCCGGCTTCACAATGTAAGTGATGATGTAAGTGTCCATGTTTCACAGCCGTACATAAAAACTGCCATCGCTAGGGAGCACATAAGTCGAATCCTCGAGTAAAGTGAGATTGTCTTGCTTCACCAGAGGTTTTTTAGCTTGCAAAGTACAGCAGTTGTCTGGGCTATTCTTGCAAGAATTTCCAGCTTGGATCCTACATCGGATATTATGGATCCCAGATATTTGAAGGAGGAGACTTTCTCAAGCCTCTGACCACCCATTTGTACTTTGGATTCAAACTCTACGTTTACCATAGCTTTGGTCTTTTCAACGTTGATTTCCATGCCATACGCCGTTGATATTATCTCTAGTTTGGCTGTTAACTCCCTCAGTTCATCTTCACTGCCAGCTAAGCCATCTATCTATGTCATCGGCAAAGCAAAGATTGGTGACTGGTTTCCCCCCGATGCTTTACATGGGGTAAAGTAAAGGCTGGCCACACAATACCCTAGTACCCTGTAGCCACCGAAGCTGGAGAAGGCAGCTTCACCGAACCAATGGGTTGAATTGGTCTGATGAGATACTACCTTTACCTACATAAATCAACTTTTGTTTGAATTTTATTTTGTAGTAGTTTCAGTGACACATATGTACCATATATTTCTCCCTTAAACAGGCTGATGTGAACAGATATAAAAAGATGAGTAAAACCCTACAGGAGGAAGCAGTTACTTTAAGGGAAAGAGAAAAACGTTTATTAAATGAATGTGACGTGAAAATTTCTAAAGCCAGAGATTTTTGCAATGACCTAAGAAGGCAACTAGAGGAGACAAACAAGAAGGTTAGTTCTTTAGTTTTACTAAAGATTTTTCACTTGTCTACAAATTTTCAAGAAAGACCTTATTTCATTTCCAGATTTTAGCTCTATAACAAACTTTACATTTTTATTTTGCCAAAAATGTTGTCTTAAAATCTAATAGTGAAATGTGTGTTTGTCTTAACTTTCAATATGATGGCATTTTTAATTTTTGCATGATATGCATGTAAAAGTCTAGTGCCCCTATCAGACCAGTTGTAAGTTCAGGTTACAAGGGGATTGTGTTTCCAGCACAATGCCCAGCCACTTTTACTTTCCTCAACTAATGTCAGGTATCTATCACAGCTGACCAGACTGATGAATTTCCACTAGACCTAGAAGAAAAATCTTTTTTTTTTGTTTTACTTGGATTTGAGACAGAGAACTTGTGAATGAGTGCTGCTAGACCCCCAGGTCCTTTACATGAAACATAATATATGTTACATTATTATACACATTAATACCTTTTAAAAAATATCTTAAAGAATTTTTTTTATGCCTTTTTTAAATCAAGGGTTTAGTCAATAGACATATTGTATAGTGCAAAAATTGGCAACCAACAGCGTGCGTGCCAGAGTTGTCGCGCAGAGCTAATTTCTTATGGCACGCAGAAGACCCCACAAAAAGTCAATTCAAGTATTTTTTACAAGAAACTGAGGGCTAGAGCCGGATAAAGTTTAGGCTGTTGGCACGCTGAATGATTTAGAAATCCTACTTTAACACACTATTATCAAAACTGGTATAGTGTCCAGACGATTTAGCTAGCTTTCTGGTTTTTTTTTCCTCACAGCTAGAGGAGTCGAAGAAAGAAACTAAACAGCTCACAGACATCTCTGAGAGGGCAGATTCTAGCTTGCAGAAGATGAAAACTGCCAATGAAAGCTTAAACAAGGCTTTGAAATTGGAAATGGAAACCAACAGCATCTTAAAGAAGAGAACAGAGGCAATTGATCACAAGTTTGAAGAAATGAGGCAAAGGCTAGAAACTGCTCAGAAGGAAAATAAAAATTATGGTAACTTTCAAGGCATTTTTCTTTTTCATATATCTGATCATACAAATAATAATATATATTATATGTATATACATATAATCAAATTTTAAAAATACCCATTAAATTTAAAGTTCTAGCTGATAAAGACAAATGTATACTTTATCGAGTACACTAACATTAGCTTACAGGCGTTTTTTTTGCTTTGTTATTTGCCTTGTTTAATTAATAATGTTAAGCACATGTACACTAAATAATCAGCAAATGGCTTTCTTTCTAAATATTTTGACATCTAAGCAAATAAAAATATTTAAATTGCATGAATAGAAAACATTATAGTTAATGCTATTGTTATATCAGATTTTTTTTTTTACCATTACGCCATTTAAATATGTTTACCGGTTATCCATCAGTGGCTGAAATTAGTAGGCTGAAAACAGCCGTGGATTACAGTGACCGAAAGATAAGAGAGTATAAACACTTACTTGATCACTCTGGAACGGTTCACTTGGGAGATTCCTCTCATTTCAGAAAGATTATTGAACAAGAAGGTAATTGAACATTTATATTCATATAAAATAATTAAATTATAGGGAGTGTTTGAATTCTATTGTGTGAAGTGTCTCACAATTGTTTTTTTTATCTATGTCACAGAGCCTGACCATATGGAAGAGTCCATAAGCTCTGTGGATTCCAAGAGGAAGCTTAGATCTCATACTGCTTCAGGTATGTATGTTAATGTTAGTGTATACACAATTTTTTGAGTTGACTATAATTTGGGAGTATAGTATTTGTATCATTTGTTTTATGCATTTGGTTATTTATTACAGATGACAGTTTCCACGCAAGCTCGGATGAAACTATTTTAACTGCTGATAAAGTGATGCTACGAAGGTAATTTTTTTGTACTTACTAATATAGAATAATTGCTCTCTTACAGATTTTTTTTTTCTGATCTATAGTTTTTTTTTATTTTATAATGCTATAATATTTTACTGTTTCAGTGTGTCTCCTAAGTTGCTATCAGGTTCAATAAATTGTATAGCTTTTTGTTTCTTTCAGAGAAACTTTGGCAAGTGCAACTGATTTGAGGTCAAAACAGACTACAGGGAAATCTTATCAAAGTGAAGATCGCCTTAGCCTTTGCTCAGTTTCATCAGCTCAGTCCATTAAATCTAAAAGTGATGTTCCAGGTATAGCATAAAACTTTTCAATTTAGATTTGGGGCTGCTGAAAATTTGATAATTTTTATCGTGTACTTTTTAACTGTAGGTGGTAAGCCAATGTCTGGGAGACCATGATAAAATAGCTCATTTTTTTCATAGGAAAAATTGTATTATTAAAATCATATTTATTTATATTCAAAACTGTTAAACATATATTTAAGTAGCAGAATCAACTGCCTTAATCCTGAACTTCCAGGTATAAGATTTACACATAAAATCTTAATCTGGCCCTTAAATTTCAATTAGACATTTTTAAAAATGACTCTTTGCTTAATTTAAGCTCTTTATGAATAGCTTCCAAACAGCTAACTAGTTTGTATCAAATGTTTGTAGTTGGATTTTTACCCAATGCCAATTCATGTGCCAATGAACCAGAAGATCCAGACTTTGAATGGGATCGTCTAAATGAGTTGCAGCGCAGGAACACTTTGTATCTTCCTCATATGAAATCAGCATACCCAGTTGAGTTGCAAACTAGCAGAAAAAGAATCACTGATGATTCAATACGACTGAGCCTGATGCCTGATGGTAGAGGAAAAGTAAGTTATTTGTTGTGAAGTCTTCTTTTTTAATCCACACCATTTTCTTCACTTACTTTACCTCACACCACACGAAACTGATTTTATGACTCAGTGAGTAAAGTCAATATTATTGACTGTTTTAGGCTAGTCCAGGTAGATACAACACAAGACAGAAGGATAATACAACAAGGGCAGGATATGGTGAGCCAGTGAGGAATGATAAAATGGCTGTGAAAAGGAAAGCCATGGTAAAACAAGGAAGTGATGAACAGTCCTTTGATGAAAGTCCTGCTAAACAGGTAAAAGCATTTATTTTATGTATTCTAACTTTTGAATAGATGTACACTTTATCTGTTATGACAGTTACTATGAACATATTTGCTAGTTACATTAAGCTGACCGAAAGAGTTTCTTCATTTCAGATAAAGTCTGATTTACCCCTTGGTGAAACAATTGTGTATTATCCTGTGGTATATACATTCACTTAGCTGTAGTGTTGCATTTACCCTTTTAGATCTTCTCGTAGGCAGATGTGTTTTTTTTCTTCTTTCACATCTTTTTGCTTATATGACTTTTTATATTTCTCTATTTTGTTTTTCCAAACTGAAATAGGCTGCTACTCTTTTTCTTTAGAAAATAAGTTGTTCAAAATGACCTTTCAACTTCTGATACTGTAAAATTGTTGTTTTTTTTTTGCTTTTAAGTAAAGTCTATAATTAACAAGAGTAGTATTGCTTGTCTATGAATGTAATCCTTTTAGCTTGCATTATATGTGTAGATGTTGTTCATTTAAGCTTCAGTTTGTCTTTAAAAAAATTGTGTGTCCTTAATTGTTCAAATAATGTTAAAGAACAAATGTCTTTTTAGTACCTGTATATTAGACGTTGGAATTAACTGCACATACATTCAAATTGTTTAATTTTTAAGTTCTCTTTAAATAAAGGAAATTATCTCCAAATAGTTTTATAAGTTATTACTCATAACAGTTAAATGTAAAAAATAACAACATAATGTTAATCACAACCAAGTCTTAAAGAATGTTTTCTTCATTTCTGTTTAATACTTTAAAATGCGGTACTAAATGAAATTCCTACTTGCTGCAATCAAAACAGATAAAGCACTAAGCTTATTGCAACAGACTACATGTTGATATTTCTCTTTCTTTACAGCTTAGAACAGCTCCTGTGTATCAAAGACCAGGTCCACCAACACCAGGCAAACAGCCCCGTAGAATATCTGGCAGGTACACCCCATCTCATGGTGTGTCACCTGCTGTGAACAGTAAGATTAAAGCCTTGGGGTCTCCCATCGCTCGTCCTAATCCACGCCTGACTCCTGGCAGGAAACCTTCACGCAGATCTCCTAGATTGAATTCTCAAATGGCACAATCTTCATCTTCCGATGAAAATGATGTAAAAGTTTTTTTTACTTTAAAGAACTGATATATACATTTCAAATTGTTGTAATAATAATTCATCTGTATGTAGTTTAAAGGATTCAATTCTGAAATCTTTAATATATAATTAGTCATTCATTTCTAAAGTTTCTTTACATTTGTCTTTCTATAGCGTCGAGAGAGTGTTGCCTTTAACATTGGTTTTACACCTGGCAAGTCCAAAGGACCCAAAGGATTTTTACAAAAGACTTTGTTTGGCTCCAAGGCTAAAAACAATAGTAAAGGAGGAGAGGGTCAAGAAGCTCAAGCTGACCAGCAGGTTAGTTCTTTGGTTGAGGTTTCTCACACAGACAATCCATCTAGTTGTGAAAGTAGCCGGATGAGCTTTGAAAGTGTAGAGCTTTGTTTGAATTTCATTGATAGTTCTAGTGTGTCTAAGCCTGTCTCTAAAATTGTGATTAACATTAACCAGCTTCCATTTACATCTAACATGCAAACATATGATCAGGGAAAGCATAAAAGTGACTCACAGAAGAACAGAAATGTGCCTGCCGTGAAACAGAGTGAGCCAGAGAGATTGACAACTAATGAAGACAAGCAAACATTGACTACGACAAACTTTGAAAGCATCATGGGCATCAAAGCTTTAAGGTTTGATGATGGAGTTGATGAAGTGAACCAATCATCTCACCTGTTGCCAGATTCACATGAATCAAAATCTGTTAAAGATACGTTAGAGAATACCCAAAGCTATGGTAAAAAATCAACAGATTCTTTGGCTGCCTGGAAAAAGAGTGCTGATATAAATAAAAGCAAAAGTTCAAATAATGGCTGTAACAAACGAAAGCCACACCAACACTTGAATAATTGTGATGATAAAAGTTTAAAGGCCAATAATGTTGAGACTTTGAATAAGCCAGCAGTGATTGTAGACAAGGTTGAAAATACACCCTGTGGAACAAAATCTCTTGCTCTAGTCAAGTCATACACAAAACCTGCAAAGAGAAAGCTTTTTTCTCATTTGAATGGTACTGAGTTAATGAACAAAACCTGTCCTGAAAATGGCCCTGTAAAAGATAAGATGTTCACTTACGATGAGACCAGCACATCTTTCCATTCCAAGATTCTCAAAAAAAGTGCAGCCTCTGCATTAGATGGGAACTTAGAATCTGAAACCCCTGTCGGAACAAATTTGTCAACTGTTTCCAGTTTAAAGAGAAAATTTCAATCATCTTGTGACTCTACCAAACTGTCAAACCCAGAGAACATACAAACAACTTATTTGAGAGTGAAAAGTCCAAGGCTGGAAAAAAACCTTGAAACCTGTCTACATAAAGATACCATTCAAACAGCTGGTGTTTTGAGCCAATCAGGAAAGGATCAAAGTTCAGTTACTGATTTAAAACCAAGAACCCAGCAACCTAATCCTCATATTTCAGATCAAGAAGATTTAAATAAAGACGATGCAACAAATCAGAATAAAAAATTCAAATTTTCTTCATTCATGAAAAAGGCTTTTAACACTAAGAAGAAAACATCCACAAGTATTCACCCCAGCCCTCTAGTTAATCCTAATTCAAAGCATTTAAAATCTGAACATTGTAAAAATGAGAAAATGGCTCAGCTGAGGGCCCTTTTTGAGCCTAACAAACCTGATTTGAAAAAGAAAGAACAAGCCCAAATCTTACAGGCATGGCATTCAAAATCAGATTTATCAGAAGTTACAAAAATGTCCATCAACAAAAATAGCCAGCTCTCTAAAAATCTTTCCCCATCCCACAAAGAAAGACCTGCAACAACCCAGAAATCTAAATCTCTATTCAAACTTTCCAACAAAAACCCACTACTATCTAATGCACCACAAGAAATTACTCATACTCCTATAACACCTCATCGTAGAAAATTAGCCAGTAAATTGCGGGCACATAATAAGGTGACTCCTGCATCAGTGAGAAAATGAATTTGTTGATGTAAATAATGTTTGTTAATTATTTTCCCTTTTTTTTTTACATGTCATTATTGTGTATTGTTAAACTATTTGCTTGCATAATGATAAATTTCATGTGTGCTTTTAAAAAAGTTTTTGTGTGTTTTACACATACAATCTGTACATGTAAAACTCATGTAATATATTATGTTTGTTAATTGTTTCTGATTCATGGTTTTTTTGTTATCTAGACTTGTGTCTAGAATTGACACTACTACTGTCTGTTTGCATGGCTTTTCTAGTAGAATAGAAGTAGAATCTATTGTGTATTGCTTACTGTAACCAAATGTTATATAAAACTCCCTTAAACTTTCTGTGAGGCTTTACTGTGCTGCTTCTGTTATCTCTTACTCCAAATATTTAGCTTCAGGAAGATGAGATACAGTTCTAATGGTATGAATTTACCTACCAGAGATTTTTCTTTCGTTACTTCTAACAGTTGTTTGTTTTTTTCTTCTAATAATGAGAAATGCATGTCTTGATTTATTTATCTGAATGACAGTTATTTGTTAGTTGTATGCAAGTTTATTAACATAATAAACAAATTTTTTTTTGTTGATATTAACTGCATGTTTTTTGCAGTTGTGCTAAAATAATAATTATAATTGATTGACACTGAGGCCAATAGATCATCCCCTCAGTCTTATTTTGTTCTATGTCATCAGACTATAGTTTTAGAAAAATGAATCTGAAGCTTTTAGAAGACTGAAACGGAAAGATGGTAGTTAAAACAAAGACAAATTGATAAATTGTTGAAAAAGCAGAGAAGATATCATTATGTAGATAAGTAGAGATAGGACATATTGTTGTTTAAAAAAAGTAATAAATAGGTTTTTGGAAAACATGAAAATGTGTATCTAGAACAAGATAAAACTGAGTGGGTGATATGTCATAAAACTTTATTAGAAATACATATGCTAATTAAATGCTTATGAATACTTACATGAGCTTAACCAGCTTTAGGATAAACCCCCAGCAAATTATTACTTGGATATAAACAACAAATTTAGGGAGGTGAGGGGGGCGTTAACTTGTTTTTAATTGTGCATTTATCTTTAACTCAACAAAGGTTAAGTTGGAACAATGTTCAACTAATAAATAGAAAATGCATGACATTGTTAAACATTTTGGCTTATTATTTCTTACATATTGACATTATCTAGGAATGAACATTAATTGATGAAGAACATTTACCATATTGTTACTATTTATTAAATGTACTTGAAAGGTTAGCAAACTATTAGGCTAAAACTGCGCTTAGCACACTTAAACAAAAGCCTACAATTCACATAATATAAAATATCTGTATAATTGTGTATTGACATGTGTTGATTAATGGAAACTGCCATTAGTTAACCCACTCTTTGATTTAACTTTATATTTACCGGGTAATTGTAGTGAGAATATTGTTTGGCAGTATGTGATAGTACTTCACTAAATTTCATTTCAAGCATGATTATTGCTTTATAATGTATTTCATCAATATTTTAGTTGAGTAACTTGATACTCATGGTTCTAAATAACATTGACATTTTTTGTTCTTTTTTTCCCCAGAAAAAAAGAAAGCCACTTGGTGCAAGAAATTTTTTAGAAACAGGCATCTAAGGTTACAGTTGAAACTGTTGTGAGCATTTGTTATATCCTGGCTAATTTATATGTGTACATACAACTTGTAGTTAGTGTAGATAGAGCAGAGACTTGTGTGTGTGTGTATATATTATATTATGTATAAAATGACTGATACTGCTGTTGACTTAATGGTTAAGCCCACATCACATGTACCTGTGAACATATTGAAAATAATGCCTTTTTATTATAACACATTTGTTTACCAGCCTTACTGATGAAAAATTTATATTAAATTGAGTACCATATAAATATAATGTAACTTAGTGCAACTGCTGCTAGTACTGCTCTATTACTATATGTACATTTATATGTGAACACATTGCTGGCACACATGTATAAAGCTAATTGGATGAAGCCATTAATCTAGTGTGCTAATTGTATTACTCCATTAATTAAGCAACAATAGTGCTCTCCTTTGCTTAGACTTGTTTGTGTTTATAAAACTGTACATTGAATGGTTATTGGATTTTTAGGTCATTGCTTTATTATTGTTTCTGGGTTGTTGTTTTTATTGAACCTTTAATTGACCTCACTTAGTAACCCATTGTGACTTTTTTCTTTTTAAACTTTGCTCTTCATAAATAAACAACTAGACTGTAGATATTACATTTTTGTTTTGTGGTAAATTGTATCAAACTCTATTTTATATTTATTTAGAAACTTGTGAATGCTTTATTTAATTAGCCCCATGGACCAACCTGGCTCTTAGGGGATACTTTTATTTATTTTACACAGCACAGATTCAAATATGTATCTGTGTTTGTATGTTGCCATTAGACTTGTGAGAGTTGAGCGACTGTTAAGTATTTTAGTTGCTCTGATCTTGTACAAATGTAAAAAAAAAAAAACTGTTATTGTTCTATCATGCTTCCCTGCTAGCAGTTCTGTAAATTGTATCCATTGGTAGACAGATGATTTAACTTTTGAAACAATTCAGGATGTTATCAAAAACATATTTTGTATTTCACATTTTTTTATGATTTTTTTTTTCTAAGCTTTGTAGACCTAAAGAAATTGCTATGCTATATTTATACATGTTCGCTGTTACAATTTGTACTGGAAAAGCCATACATTTAAACAGTTTAGTTTTTTTAGACAAATAAAACTTGTTCTTCTTAATTTATAATTATCTTAGTTTTGTTTTGTAATTTATAATTTGTAGTTGTATAAATTAGTTTCCTAAACAAGATAAGAATATAAAAAAAACATTTTGATAGTAATTCATAATCATCAGTTTAAATTTATACAAAATGACCTTCTTAGGGACCAGTTGGGCAGCACAGTTCTGGACACGGAGGCCCTGAAGGGAGGAGTTCGAGAGGCCAGCCAAGATTAATTAAATCTTGTAATGAATACCATAATGTAGGATAAAGAAATAATAAGTAGTCAGTATTATTTGCTATATTACAATACATAAGTTGTTTGGCATCGGCATCACTATAACATCATATGTGGAAACTTTTTTTTTTTTAAATTAAAGGGAGATGATTAAACCATTTTATTTGAGCTAATATTTCAAAAGTTTTTTTTATAAAAGAATAAATGGTTTACAATTTATAACTTTAAAATGAAATGACCAAACTGTAAAAAGTATTTGAATTATATTATATAAATACTAGTGGCTATGCCCGTCAAACTGACGGAGTAACGAATGACTACAATTTGTTTTGTTAAGAGAGAAAGAAAAAAAAATACTGCATTAAAATAAAAACTGGAGTGAGACCTGAGAACGTTTCTTTCGGTATTTAGTTTTTATTTTAATTGTTTCTGGTCGCCTTGACCCTGGCATATGCATATGAATTGTGGCTGTCAAGCTTCGGGTATTAAAAGTATCAAACAGTTGTGTTGACTTGACTTGTTAGCCTATTAATAACATTAAATTAACAAAAAGGCCAAAAAAAAAATACAAATAATATACACTCTATAAATTAAATGATACGAATTATAAAGGACAAGTTATAAATGATAAATACCAGAAGCTTGACAGCAACAATTTTTATTTTTGCTAGGGTCAAGGCGACAGGACACAACGGCTTAGGCGCCTATAGGGGACAAACAAATATATAAATATATATAAACAAACAAACTCACCGTAATTATATTTAATATATATATTGATTAAAAAAACTAACGAATTTATTTATATGTATGTTTTTAAACATTTAATTAACTACCCAGTTTGTATGATTAATATGTATCAATTGCGCTAAACGTTAGTGGAGAAGTGTTGAATACAACTATTCAGAAAACATTAAAATTCTTCTCAGTTAAAGTGAGATCATAATATAATTAAGATAACATTTGTAGGTGCTAAAGTCTCATCTTGACTAACAAATAATAAAGTTTAGACAATAATTACCATACATTTGAAAGTCAAGTAATATCATGTTGTATTTGATACGATAAGATAGATTGCTTTAGTGATCCAAATAAATGGAAATTTGATTTGATTACATAAATTCCGTCTTTCAGCATACTTAAAACAATATTAAATAAAGAACCATTTGTACTCAAACACAATAGACATTCGCGCACACTATCACTATTATACTATTTATCATACAAGAAAAAAGTAGGCCTATCATTTAGAAGTCAGCTATTGAGCCATTGTAGGCCTATTTCCTGGCTGAATGATGATTCTTTTGGAAGATTCTCACTGATAGTGTAACAAAAGAGTTCCTAAATCTCTCTGTTCTTGCCCTTATTGAAAGAAGCCGACCACTTCGACTTTTGATATTATGTAATTACCATGAAGCGGGTCTGCGTGATCTTGGACAGAATCACCTTAGGCACCTTGAACTGTAAAGATCTGCAAGAGATGGTAACTATGAAGCCGGCTGGTCCAGCGGTTAGTTCACCGGACTGTCAACCAAAAAACAAGTGACAGGTCGCGGGTTCTTTCCCTGCCACCGACGGATCCCTGTCGCCCTGCAGGAGTTTTGGGCCTAGTGGACGTAATAATCTTCTACCTAGAAGGAACGTCTGTAAACTTATAAGAAAATGATGTCTGTGTAGTAGTGTAGTAGGCTACGAGAGGCCTTGTTTATTAGGCGGTCCATCCGGTGTTTGTTCAATGTACCGTAGTGGCATTACCATACCAGCAGGTGATTGTGAAGGTATGATGCTACCAACAGTCGCTGAGTAAAAGAGATTCATAATGGTTTTCTCTATATGAAATGTTTTTAGTTTACTAAGACAGCAAAGTCGTTGGTGCATTTTCTGACAGAGGCTTTGGCAGTGGTCAGACCAAGTCAGTTTGTCAGTAATTGTGACGCCAAGATATTTATATAGCGAGACTTGATCTATTATTTGGTTGTTTATTTGCAGATCAGTCATCTTGTGTTTTTCCTTCCGGAAGTCTACAATCATTTCTTTCGTTTTTGTGATGTTCAATATCAGGTAGTTCTCTCCGCACCATTTGTAGACATCCGAGGTCGTCCTGTGCTAGAGACTGTCGTCACTGGAAACAAGGCCGACAATGGCTGTATCATCGGCGTATTTGATTAAAGATAGCGTATCAATTGCCGAACTTTGAATGTCATTGGTGTAAATTGTGTATAGAACTGGAGAGAGGACACACCCTTGAGGCGCTCCAGTGCTTATTTCTCTTATTTGTGAGGTACATCCAGTAGGCCTAAATCCCTCTACTCTGACAAGTTGAGGGCGGTTTATCAAAAATTGCATGTTCCAGGCTTGGATGCGTTGACTGACATTTAAAACAGATAGTTTCTGTATCATAATGTGTAGTTGGATGGTATTAAAGGCAGATGAAAAGTCAACGAAGAGTATTCGAGCGTAATTCTTCGGCGTATCCAGATGGTGGTACAGTATATCTATTAACTATAATATTGCATCCTCAGTGCGCAACAAGCCTACCTCAATCATCAGCAGAGACAAGGAATCAAGCCTTTATTGTTTCATTGTCAATCTACTTGGATTTTTTAACGGAGAAAAAGAGCGCTCAGTTGAACAGTTCGTAACCATTAATGTTAAAAATATGCGCAAGGCTATTTCTACATTTGGAAAAGCACACTCGATGTTGTCTCTAACTATTACTTTGTATAATTCTGTATGACTGAACGTGCTGTTTTCAGATTTTGATGCATGAAACTTGTGGCGAATATATGAGTGGAACTGTTGAAGTTCAGTATATAAATTATTATTCAGATCTTCAGGATAAGCATTTATTTGTCCTTCACAACAATGAGATGCTTGTGATACATCGACCAAACAAGAAAATCGAACTGCTATATCATTATATACCTGTCCACGTCTACTCATCTCTGTCTCAAAACAGTCTACCAGATTTAGTGAATGGGCAGCACGGGGTATGCATGCTATAAAGCAAACTCATTTTCCTCTAGAATTAGTTTCTGCATGCCCTTGTAGTACCCAGAAAAATTAGGACTGACCTCTGCATTTCGAAAAATCAACACTGCAAACTTCACGTAAGTACTGCAACACTTGCTTAGCCATACCTTCACCGGTGTGACTTTGCAGCTCCAAGAAAGTAAATAAGCACTCAATAGGCTCTCCATCTACCACATATCGAAGTAGGCCTACCTATAACGCTTAACTGATCTATATGTGAAATATCGGGTGTTGAGTCTACTTACAAGCTGAAATAACAGGAAGTCTTTAGCCTATTCATCTACAAGTAGGCTACTTCATGGAACTTTTGGGACATAATTTCAATCAGTTCTTCAAATATAGTTTTGGATAAATAAGAAGGAGTTCCTTTTCCGGAATTTTCATATTTCGCAGTGTGTGATGCTAAAAATGGATCAAACTGACTGACCAACTCCAGCAACCCTAGATAATTTCCATTTTGTAAAGATCCACATTTTTCATTTGTCCCTCTAAAAGCCAAACCACGCTCAGCTATAGCCTAGTTCAAATACCCGCGTTTGCTCGCCTGAAAACATGTTCCCAATAACTGAAGGCCCTTCTCCTCATTTATTTGCTCTTCTAGCTTTTGTAGTAGACCCGAGCCTTGTCGACGAGCTAGGTATATTAACACGCAGTCTTTATGAGTAGCGCTTTGTTCATGTTGATTACGCGCGGCTACCGGGACAATATACACATATTTCTTGAGGACTTGTGGTGCCCCCCTCCCCCCCCCCCCCAAACGCTTGGTGCCCTAGACAAGTGCCTTGTTTGCCTATTGGTCAATCCAGGCCTGGCATCTGGAATAAAAAATAGAGAACCAAACTGCTATGCTCGGAAATAATTATATTACAACTATAGGCTACTTTATGTAGGCCTATATTTAGCAAAATGTTCAAGGACACATACAATGAATAGGCCTACGAAGAAAACTAAATTTAAAAGCCCCCGGCGCCACATGAGATTGTAGGAAGTTTATGGGCATTTCCTCTCAGCTTCAAAGCAATAATTAAAAAAATAGGCTACATGCGTAATTGCCCATTTCATTTTTTAATTTAATATAGTCTATTCATGGGCCTCCTTAACTCTAATGGGCCCCAAGGCGCACCGGCTGCACACTCTCCCGTAGGGCCTGATTACACGCATAGGCCTACATGTTTTCAAAGTTGAGAAAATAAAATAGAAAAGAAATGGGACTTAGATCTACATAGGCCTAGTATCAGTGCTCGACCAAGCATGAAATGAGTTGGTGGTCCAAGCTGGTCTGACCAACTGATGAATAATAGCCCATTGACTATGACCTTGACGGCTTGACGTAACTCATAATTGTAGCCAACACTTGTGATGTGGCTCTTGTATTCATACTGTATGGTTGAAGGCTGAAGGCCGTCAGCACAACACAGCGAGAGAGAAAAAGAGGGAGGGGCGTGGAAAGAAATTTGAAGCAATTAAATGAGAACTTATGGCGCTGTATTCTAAATTCTAAAATCAAAACAGTGTTATAAAAAAACGGGGGGGGGGGGGGGTGTATCCTAGACTCATTTTCAGCAGTAGGTCTACCCACAAATACCACGATCACAGATGTAGGCTACATACTACATGTCAGACAAGCAGCTAAATACTGTGCGTTCACACACGGACATAACCAATCAGAGTTGAGTTCTCCCTATCCTTTATAATACGGACAGGGGGGGGGGGGGAGAGTGGGGAGAAATGGCCAGGTGGGAGAAATGGCCCACCCCTATTATATCCAAAAATGCTGGACCTTAATGTTTAGAATGTAAATGAATGTATTTAGTACATTCTTTTTATGGTCCTCCATCAATTTCCGGGGGAAATGTTCAATCATTGTTGGACTGGATATGTTTGAAATTTTATGTTAAAAAAATATACTTTTTGAACTTTAAAATTTTTTTAATTAAAATTAAACCCTTTTTGTCTTAATAATTGGTAAGTCATTTTCTTAATATATCAATTATTTAGGTATAACAATATGATATTTTAAATTATCTTTTATATCATGTAATTTTTTTTAAAATATTTTTATATCACAACCCCCCTATGGGGAGAAATGGCCCATAATTTGTGGGGATAAATGGCCACCCATAAAAATAACTTTTTTATCAAACTATCCTTAAAAAAACAACTGTTTTATAGTAAATTAATTTAAATTTACCACTAATATTGATAATAATTTAAATTACTTATTAAATATATTTTGATATTAGAAACTATTGTGTTTTTTAAAGATTGTTTTTTTATTATTACAAATTAAATAGCCAATAATAGTGAATGTAGCCCTATATATAGTTTATAGTAAGCATATGCAATCTATTGCTTATTAAACTATGATTAATATGATTATAACAACTATGAATATTAAATAGACTTTACCAACATGTTATTTCTAAGTGTCTAATTATGAAATTATAATTTTTCTATTCAAACGTCAAGATTTTAAAAGGACTCCAGATACCATAGCATTCAATGCGATGAAAAAGTGGACTAAATACATTTTTTTTTATAGTACTAAATATGTAAAATGCTCATGCTAAGATACAGTTTACATATAGCCTACTTTTCAAAAGCTAAATGGTAGGAAATAGCAAAAACAGCATTCAGGGCCATTTCTCCCCACCTAGTGGGCCATTTCTCCCCATGCTATGGCCATTTCTCCCCACTTATATGTACATCAATTGTTATTTATTATCTTTAAATCTATATATAATTAAGGCATAAACAAGGTATATTAACTTGTATTATTGGCTAGACTAACATCTAGTACAATTTCATAGTTAAATATAGGCCTACATATTTGTATAAATTAGACACAGTTTATCAAGAAAGACTATTTGGTGGGCCATTTCTCCCCACTCTCCCCCATACTACATCAGAGCTTTAATTTATTCGGACCCGATAGACTTAGTGATAAATAGTTAGTATCGGTTAGTTTAAATAGGTTAGGGATGGCTTTGTATAGTATTTTTGGTAATAGTCAGTAACGGTTAGGTTATAAAGGATAGGCAGAACTCAACTCTGATTGGTTATGTCCGTGTGTGAACGCACAGTATTGAGCTCCTTGTCATGTCAGTCAATGTAATGAATGTCAGTTTTTAACTGCTTTACTATATCAAAATACCTTAATGCACTTCCGGAACAATGTTTACCTCCAGTATTTTTGTTTTTCACTCAAGTTCAGGATAAAATACTAATACGTTTATGGGAAGTTATATTAGTGTAAAATAATGTTATAATACGATGATTATGTTCGTCCTAAACTAGTCTTATTATGCCCGATAAACCTAAAAGAAAAGTCTGGTAATTTTAGTGACCTGGAAGAATGTGTACGATTACTTAAAATAATTTAAGAAACTGGTAGCTGGTCACTGGTGTGAAAATAGATTCCAAATACTAATAATGATTATAATAATAATGAGGCGGTACCAATGAGGCGAATTCTGATGAGCTTCTGAGGTAAGCACACTCATTTCCATTTCACTTTCACTAACTTAGACGACTTAGACTCTTAATAGTTAGGCCTAATAGTTTACTAATATAATACACAGATTGTTTAGTTCAGTAACTGAACTAGTCAACTATTACTTTAAACAATGTATATCTATAGCTATAGCCAGGGCCTATAGGCCTACAGCATAATTGAAGGCTAAATAAGCAACATTATTATTATATATGTTTATAAACAAGGTTACGTAGTCGAATATCAAAGGCTATCTAGGCCTATACGTTTGTATAATATAAGCCTAACGATATCATAGATGTTCAGAAAAATGCTACATGTCTAACCTACATATAAAATATTTGTGTGAAGAGATATCTAATTGAAACTTTTTGTATTGTTATAGAATCATAAAAATTTGAGGTTGGGGGAGGAAGATGTTTTGCTCTATGCTACTCTATGACATATTTGTTATAAAATAGCAAAGCTCAGATAAACATAAAGACAAAAACACTTTCCTTGTCCCTTATGCGAGAACAAATGCATATAAGTACTCTTTCTTCCCGAGTGGCATTCGGGCATGGAATGGCTTGCCTGAACAGACCAGGAAAACCAGTAACTTAACATCATTTAAAACATTAATAAAAATGCAAGACTAGACTCGGACCACGGATGAGCGCAGGACGCAATACTCTTCTTTATAGAAGGAGTGTCTGTAATGTATAAGATAAGTAGGCCTAAATGTATCCCCAAATGCATTTCATTATCAAAAGAAATTAATCCAAAGCAAAACATAATTTTATTAAACACATGTTTTAAAGCCAAGGGTCGGCAACCTTTTCATAATTGTGTGCCAGTGTAGGATTTATAATGCATTTAGAGTGCCAACAGCTTAAAAGTTATCCCGCTATTTTCTTGTAGAAGATACTTGACTAATCTTTTTAGCTGTCTAAAGCGTGCCATTGAAAATCACTCTTCGTACAGAGTCTGGCATATGTGCCTTAGGTTGCATACATTGAAAATCACTCTTCGTACAGAGTCTGGCATACGTGCTTTAGGTTGCATACATTGAAAATCATTCTTCGTACAGAGTCTGGCATACGTGTCTTAGGTTGCATACCGAGTCTGGCATACGTGCCTACGGCATACGTTAGGTTGCAGACGCTGCCTTAATTTAAAGTACACATTTTGACTTGAAATGAATGATCCATATTTTGACACACACACACACAAAAATAACGCCTTTAACTTTTGAGTTTAAAATTTGGAATTGGAGATTTTTAAAGAAAAAAAAGAAACAGTATAAACTGGCTTCCAATCTGAAATTGATAACGACCTGAGCCTCAAAATATGGCGCGTAGTTTGGAATGAGTTAAATAACATGTAATAAATATAAATTAAGCTTGCATTTTTATCTTATTCTCTATTATACACGCTCTTCTATAACTCAATGCAAAAGCCTTTATTGCCTCCTATCTTTATCTGTGGTTTGAGATTAGCTTTGGATTTTTATTGAATTTCTTTGGACATTGCTTCGGCAGAATATATAAAGTATTTCCATCTGACCAATTTGATCTAAAGAGCCTGTGAAGCAATGTTTGCTAGTTTTCATGACAATCGCAATTGTGTGGCCAGCACAATGCCCAGTTGCCTTTTAATTTACCCCAATATTACCTGTCTGAGCTGGGAAATCTTAGGAACACCCTCTAAGACCAGGGGTTGGGAACCTTTTTGTCTGAGAGAGCCATGGACACCACATATTTTGAAAAGTAATTCTGTGAGACCCATACATTATGTTTTAAACTAAAAATTTAAGTAATTGTGTGCAAGAGTTATTTCCCTTTAATTATAATGAATGCAGGGTTGCTATTTTTCTGTGGAGTTTATCTCCTTTACCACTTCTGATGCTGAGCTGCAGTAGACTTTAGCTCATTTTTAGAATGAAATATTGATATATGCAATTAATATGTAGATCAAAGGAGTCTAAAGAAACATTTTTTCAATAATCAAACATTTGTGCGAGCCAGAAGCAGCCATCAATAGGGCCACATCTGGCTCGCGAGACATAGGTTTCCGACCCCTGCTCTAGACCCAGGAACAAATCCTAGCCTTCAACTGAGTTAGAACCCATCATGTCCCGTTTTCTAATACACATTCCTAACTATTGAAATTGTTTTAAGTGAAGACATGGCAGGACTTATATATAGTACAAGCTACATTGCCCGGCGTTGCCCGGGTGAAAAAAAAAAGGACTGTCTGGGGTGCAGATAACAAATTTATAAACTACACTTACTGAATACTTTTAGGAAAGTAAATAAATATTGTAATAGGGTAAAAAAAATAGTCAAATATTTTTATTTAACAAAATCTATATTGCCTATAGATTTACAATGTCTTTTGTTTTTAAAAGTTTGAAAAATTAATTGTCGAAAAAAAAAAGTATAGTCTAACTGGAGAATCGAACCCTGGTCGCCCGTATAGCAGTCCACTACGTTTACCACTGAGCTATCGAAGACACATGTCCGATGTGAAAAATTATTAGACGGTATATTGGGCTAGGCCTAGATAGGTCAGTGACACACGTGTTTTCAAATTGACCAATGGGGATCCTCGCGGGGCTTAACACTGTCTTTTTATATATATAGATTAGTATTTGACTATTAAAAAGAAGGTTATTGTCCAATTAGGCTATTGTTTCCAGTTGTTTATGACCAAACCTCATGTAGACTTGATTGTTACTTTTGCCATTGTAAAATCTAGCTATCCAGCAATATTCTGCTAATTCAAAATGGATCCCAGGAAAGAAGCAGCACTCTTAAAATACGTAAGTAGCAACCAGCATGGTGAACTGTTTTGTTGATTCAATGCAATTCAATTTTGTCTGTGCTGTTTTTATATAAGAGGATTTAAATAAGACCACTTTATGATAATAATAATTGTGTTTTGATTTGTTTGTTTAAGTCATTTTTATTTCAATAAAACATTTGTATTATCAAAAATAGAGGAGTTTGGCAAAGTTTCTATAATACATTCCTAGTTTTGCCTTTAATCAGAAGTACGTGTACACTTTCCTTAATTTTGTCTGTAATCAGAATTAAGTGGGCATACTTAAATTTTGTCAGTAGTTGGAAGTATGCATCCCTAAATTTTGTTGGGACGAATAATTCCTTACTTTTGTCAGTAATCAGAGGTGTGCAGCCATAAATTTTGTCAAGTAAACAGCGGTATGCAACTCGATGAAATAAATTTCTGATGTTCTTTTGCAGATATCTATGCTTTGGCAACGTGATGTTTTCAAGTTGTCTTATCTGAGTGATTTTCATTTTTTTATGGATATCTTGATATTGCTGTGAGTAGGCCTACATGTATTGGGGAAAACAAAAGGGGGGGGGGGGGCATATTCATGAATTATTTTTAAAACAGATTGGCTGAAACTTTTTATTGTATTTCTTAATTCTGTATACAAAGCTTTTTTTGTTGTTATTTTGTTTAAACCAGCCTTGAAGGCATAACATCTATTTAAATCAATGTTGTGCAAATATAAGGTGATATACAGTGCTGACAAGGTTTAGTCCTATGATTTGTAGTTTCTTTTTATTCCACACAGAGGGAAAGAGAAAAGCTATTTCCCCCAGAGTTGTGCAAATAGACTCGATGTAGTGCAAAAATTTCTTCAAGGTACTTTTAAAAAATTTACTTTTTAATATGTAGGCTACATATTTGATACAATTTACTTTTTTTTAAAACAACAGGCATCAAAGAATTTTGAAAAAGTAATATTTTTTCTGAGAAAGCAATATTGATTATCTTATACATTACAGACGCTCCTTCTATAAATAAGATTATCGCTTCCTACGCTCATCCGTGGCCGAGTTTAGTCTTGCATTTTTATTAATGTTTTAAATGATGTTAAGTTACTGGTTTTCCTGGTTTGTTCAGGCAACCCATTCCATGCCTGAATGCCACTTGGGAAGAAAGAGTATTTATATGCATTTGATCTCGCACAAGGGACAAGGAAAGTGTTTTTGTCTTTATGTTTATCTGAGCTTTGCAACAGGTTGTTATTGTGTTGTATTTCTAAATTAGTGTTTAATGCCTTATTTATTATTACTACTTTACTCTTTGCCCTTCTGTCCTCTAGTGTTTCTAGGTTTAGTGATTTGACTAATGGTGTTACTCTTGTTAATTGGGAATATTCACTAGTTATGAACCTTGCAGCGCTTTTTTGAATTTGTTCTAATTTTTTAATGTTTTCTTTAGTTGATGGGTCCCATACAGATCCTGCATATTCTAGTATAGGCTTAACTAATGTGAGATAACATTTTAGTTTTATATTCTTATTGCATTTGTAAAAGTTCCTTTTTATGAATCCTAATGTTTTGTTTGATTTTTTAATTACTTCATCAATATGAGGGTTCCAAGATAACTTGTCATTTATTATTACTCCTAGATACTTAGCATTGTTAGTATGAGTTAGTTCTTTGCCATGAATGAAGTAGTTTGCTATTATTTTTTTTTTTCTTGGATACCCTTATTAGTTGGCATTTTTCTGGGTGAAAAGACATACTCCAGTTTGATTCCCATTTTTGTAGTTCATCTAGGTCTTTTTATCATTATCGTTTCCTGTCTTTATTATTCTGTAAATTATGCAATCATCTGCAAATAATCTTACTTTTGTTCCTGTGTTGATGCCTTGTGGAACTCCTGAGTTTACAGTTATTGGTGATGACTTAGAGCAATTTATTACCACAGTTTGTTCTCTGCCAATAAGAAAGTCCTGAATCCACTGATGTAAGGGACCAGAGATGCCAAAGTATTTAAGTTTTTTAAGAAGACTAGAATGATGAACTTTATCAAATGCTTTTGAAAAATCTAGTAATATAGCATCAATTTGGTTGTTATTATCTAATCCCTTAGACAAGTCATCTATTAAGCCTATTAATTGAGTCTCACATGATCTATTTTCCCTAAAGCCATGTTGGTGTTGGCACAGTGCATTAAGTTTGTCTAGATGATTTACTATACTACTATATATTATATGTTCAAGTATTTTACATGTTATGCTTGTTAGGGAAACAGGTCTGTAATTTCCGGGGTCAGATTTATCTTCTTTTTTGAAAAGAGGGGTTACATTAGCTAATTTACAATCTTTGGGCACTTTGGGCACTTTGCCCTGGTTTAGAGAGGACTGAAAAAGTATTTTAAAGATTGGAGATATTTCATTAGTTAGTTCTTTAAGCAGTCTTGCTGGTAATTCATCTGGACCAGAAGCTTTGTTTACTTTTAAGTTGGTTAGGAGTTGTTTAATGCCTTTTTCATCTACATTTATATTTCCTATCTCTTCTAGTTTGTTTAAATTTATGGAGATTTCTTTGTCACCTGGATTTGAAAAAGATGATGCAAAGTGTGTGTTTAGGATATTAGCTTTAGTTTCATTATCATTATAAGTTTCATTGTTTTGGCCTTTTAGTGGAGCTATGCCTGTAGTGTCCATTTTTCTTGATTTAATGTAGGACCATCCATTTTTATTATTATCTTTAGAAATTACATTGTTTACATATTCATTCTGCAGCTGTCTGCTTAGTTTCTGAGTTAAATGTTTAATTTTTAGGTATTTTTTATGCAGTCTAATTGAGTTTGTTGCCTTAAACTTTTTAAATATATTTTCTTTTTGTTTTAGTTTCTTTTGCTTAGTGTTAAACCAACATTTGTTAATTTTATTTGATGTTTGTTTTGTTGCCACAAAATAAGCCGTTATTGTTTTTAAGTTTGTTTTTATGAATTGCCAAATATCTTCAACTGGACTATTTATATTGTATTTATAAGGGTTATTTGTTTCTATTCTGTAAACATTTTCTTGACATTTTTATCTTTAACATTTCAAGTCGTGTGTTAAAAAAAAATTAATCAAGTTTAAACATTTTCCAGACTATTTTCAGGGCCAGGCTGATGTTTGTAGTTTGGTTGATTTTAAGAAAGTTTTAGACTTTGAACAACATTGGGATGCTGACATTGAGCTTGCTAAGGTATGGGCTCCATTGACTATAACTACAAAATGTATGTTTTAATTCAGAAGACTTCTTTAAAAAGATGATTAGCTTGTCATAGAATTGTTTAAAATAAATAAAGGCATTTAATTAACCCTTTAGCTAATTCAGGACTTTGGTACACATTATTGCTGACTTTGCATATTTAAAAAAATATATTTTATTACTTTGATGAGATGTCTTCTGTAGTTATGTATACAGAACCCATAATGTCAATGTAACATCCTTTGTAACCAAGGGGCTTAAGTATTATTCTATATTGCAGAGTTATTTTCTCACTACTTAGTTGACCATAGAGCGATCTCAATGGTAGAAGGAAAAACTAATTTATAGTGATAGTTAACTAAATAATTTGCTCTTCACTTTTGTGTGAAAATAATAAAAGATAATAATTTACTTGACTCCTTCCCAAAGACATCCAATGAATATCTACTACTTATTGCTTGTTGTGTGTGTATGTTTCTTTGAACAAGCAGATTGCTGTGCTACTTATTGCTATTGGGGTGATCAGCAAAGCTCAGAGCCATTTCTTTGACTCGGCACTGAAACTACCAGAGGCAATGCACTCAGACATCTTGTCCATGATCCTCTCCTGCATGCCAGACGGCAGTTCCAGAATTGTTCTCACCCGCAACATTGAAAAAGTCTTGCTCAAAAGATCAGGTTAAGAGATTTTTTTTGAACCAGTTATACATTATTGCTGGGTTCTTTACAATGAATACATTAATTAATGTTATTACGTAATTCAGTTCAAATGACGGAACGAGTCACGATTTAATTATATCACACAAGTATAATTATAATTTATATTTTTATTACGGCTAGAGCCCCCATTCAGGTTATGAAATAATAGTTATTGTGTTGTTATCGTTAGTGTGATTATCCTTGCATTTAGTGAAGGCCTTATTATTTCAGTCTGAAATTAATTTGTAGTAGTCTAAGGTATTCCTGGTTCTAAGTATCCCCTGGCAATTCACATAACGTAGATTAGAGTTTCAGTTGATTTTCCTTCATGTATAATTACTTTTGGCTCATATTATACAGCAAGTATCGTGATGTTGAGTTGTAGTGTTGGTTGTTAATATAGTTGTATAAGTACCACACATACACACATGTATATAACTTTGATAGATTGACGTAACCAAGTTGTGTAAAAAGCAACGAGTGATTGGTTTAATTACAAAATCAATCCAGTAGGAATCCAAACAATATTATATACACACAATTAAGAAATACACAGAATCCAATGAGTAATGAATATCTTCAATAAACATATAGCATTGTAGCTAATAGTAGAATAATATAGAATCCTTCATAATATGAATCAAATAGGAATATATTTCAGAGTGTAGAATTAGATGCTTCTCGATCGGATACAAGCCACGAACTGAACTAAAAATGTGCGTGGTCGCTTAGGTAAATTTTATGGGCCAATCCGAATATTGTCACCGATTACATGAGAGTACATTATAATATATATTATATAGTAAAATATTACTGTTCAATGCGATACACGATTACAGCCGCTTATTGACATCATCCGCCATCTTGTCCGGACCACTAGCTGGAAATTCCAGATAGCCTAATTACACGGGTTTTTCAAGCGACCTTGCAGCTGTGTGTGTGATCAAGTCGTGTTATTATTGAGGTTAAAGAAAAACAATCGTTCTAATTAAATTGGGGAAAACCTAAGACCTTGGTCTATGAAATGTTATATATCGCTTTTACGGCAATTCGGATAATGATTAGTATTTGTTTATTAACAATGTAATGTATGAAATTTACGTTTCATAACAATGTTTTCTTCTTCATGTGTTTTGAGCAGGGGATAAAGACAAACTATTTGACATTGCTCCCTCGCCTGTGACCTCACTTAGTCTATGTCGCACTGCCAGTCCTATCAAGAAAACCAACTTCAAGCTTAACTATAGACAGGATGTCATTTTAACACCACTTGGTAATTACAATAGTACTCTGTTCTATGTGATGTCACCAGTAAAAGTCATTCAAAGGGAACAACCAACAGACTCTGTTTCTTTTATGGACAAGGTAAAAAAAAAAAATTTCCTATTAAATAAACACAGAGCATATTCTAGAAATTTAATTAATCAAATTATTTTATTAAGTGCATTTAGACCTGAGCACCATTAACTCGGTGTCTGGCAGCGTTCACCAGTTTGTGTGGCTACAGCATACTAGGTGATTGTGTGGCCAGCACTATGCACAACCGCCCTTACTTTAACCCAAGTAAGGTCAGGTACCCATCAGGGATGGGTAGACTCAGGGACATCCTCCAGACCCGGGTAAAAATCCTAGCCTGCACCAGGATCCGAACCCGGGACCTTCGGTACGCCAGCCAAACGCCCTTCCGCACGGCCACCATGCCCCCACATGAACCAGTAGATCACCTCCTAAACTAGCCAATCTCAGACATGTATTATTGCCCCCTCAAGCTACCATAACCAACACACATCAAATGTACAGAAAAGCTAAGCAATAAAGGCCTGTCAATATGATTGTCCGGCATTGAATTCAAGAGAGCAAAAAAGCTCTGCATTGTTGTTTAACAGAAGAAGAAAAATTTGATCCTATTGGTCAAATGTCAAGATTTTAAAAGTTTTTTTTTGGATCATTTCAGGAAAATCATAAGGAGTTTAATTTATCAAAATTGAAACAACAGTTGAGTGATGAAATTTGCTTAAGAGAGGAATTGCAATATTTAGTGGATGAACTGAAATCAGAACTAGCTAGCAAAGGTAATCCTTCTCATCACTGGCAGTTTTCATAATAAAGAAAATTGACAATATACTTGGTACAGTATTCACTTTGCCATACATTACCTGTATATGTTCCTCCATTCATTCTGTTTTTAGAATATTTCAATCCTTTTATATAGCTTATTGATATCTGGGACAATTATATTCTTATAATGTAAGATTTATTCAGATTTAATGTCCTGAATTAAAAAGTTTGAAACCTCTACATCACTACATGAAACTTAATATTTTTTCCCAGAAATATTTTGTGTAAACTGTGCATGGAGGAGTGTAAATCCCCAGATTTGCATTTTAACAAAGTGCAAATAAATGAATCATAAGTTTTACTTAATTGTAAACACATAACTAGGGGAAATAAATGAATCATAAGTTTTACTTAATTGTAAACACATAACTAGGGGAAATAAATGAATCATAAGTTTTACTTAATTGTAAACACATAACTAGGGGAAATAAATGAATCATAAGTTTTACTTAATTGTAAACACATAACTAGGGGAAATAAATGAATCATAAGTTTTACTTAATTGTAAACACATAACTAGGGGAAATAAATGAATCATAAGTTTTACTTAATTGTAAACACATAACTAGGGGAAATAAATGAATCATAAGTTTTACTTAATTGTAAACACATAACTAGGGGAAATAAGTGAATCATAAGTTTTACTTAATTGTAAACACATAACTAGGGGAAATAAATGAATCATAAGTTTTACTTAATTGTAAACACATAACTAGGGGAAATAAATGAATCATAAGTTTTACTTACTTGTAAACACATAACTAGGGGAAATAAATGAATCATAAGTTTTACTTAATTGTAAACACATAACTAGGGGAAATAAATGAATCATAAGTTTTACTTAATTGTAAACACATAACTAGGGGAAATGGTGGCTGAGTGGCACCACATTCGATTGTCATTTTGGTTCAAATCCTGGTGAAGGCTAGGATTTGTTCCCTGAGTCTACCTAGATGGGTACCTGAAATTTGTTGGGGTAAAGTAACAGCGGCTGGGCATTGTGTTGGCCATACATCCGCTAGTATGCCGTGGCTACAGAAACAGGTGAACACTGCTTCACTGGCCCTATGATCAATTTGGTCTGAAGGGTACTTTACTTATATTATACACGTATCTAAAATTAAATTAATAATAAGATAACAAGCCCTTAAAGAGTGTAATAAAATAATTGAGTTCAAAAATGTCTTATTTGTATCTATTGAACAGCATTAGAAAACTGTAAACTTCAGGAACGGATCAAAGAACTTCTTCAGCTCCAAAATAATTTTGAAGATCTCCTGGACATTAAATTGAAACTCTGTGAGGCTCAAGTACTTATTGTTGAGTAAGTGTTTATCTGGCGGATATGTTGTGTTATGTAATAAGATTCAAGAGATACACCAATCTCACCTTGATGGGATTTACTCATTGATATTTAACAAAAACATTTTTTTTGTCTGGAAATTACACAAAGTAAAAATAAAGTTTTTTTTTAATGATTAGTTTAGCGATAAAATGTAAATGTATTAAAATCCAAAAACGTCACAACCTACCACTTCAGATTTGTTCTTCTAAAATTATTTATAGCTAAAACAAAGTCTCCTTAATGATACTATAAAAGTATTTATCATTTATCTTTATTTCTATGTCTGTATTAGTACAACTACTTCATATTCTAATCAACAATATTACTCAATTAAAAAATTGCTTTCACCAACATGACTGCACTGTTTAAATAATGAAATTTTTTTTCTGTGCTAACAACTGGGGTTGCTAAAGTATGGTTTTCCTTTAATATGTGTGACAAAGAAATTCAGCATTTACTTTTTTTTTTTCAAAATACAGCATTTTATATGACTTAAAACAGTTGAATTGTATCAAGCTTAATACAAAATAAAAACACAGTACTTTCTAAAGACAAATGTCAACGTGGATGAACTTTAATATTATGAGTGTGAGTTGTCATGTATCTGCCAACTGTCCTGCTTTATACATCTTAAAATATTGGCATTTAGTTGCTTGTTAATTTAATTTTATTTATTTGCTACTCAATTGTAGTAGCTCTTACACATTCATTAACTGTGTGTTCTCAGGTTGAGGAGGAAAATTTCACAACTTCACAACCTAAAAGATTTGTTTCAAGGCCAGAAGCAAGACATCGCCTTTCTTGCAAAGGAATTAAATATGTTGAAAAATAAGGTACTGAAGCAATTTCAAGTTGAAATCAATATTCAATAAGTTATCTTAATATGAACATTTAAATTATCATAATATGAACATTTAAATTATCTTAATATGAAAATGAATGTTCTTTTATTGTGCATTAATCTCACATCTAGACATTTGATAATGTTCTCATCTGATTATTTCTTTGTCTGACGACTACTTGCAATTGTTAAATGCTTGAGCTGGTCATTTTATTTGAATTGAATAGGAGAAGAAAACAAAGACAATTTAAGTATTAGTTTCTAGGGTTATATCATGGTATTGTGATGTCTTTGCCAACTTTTCATCACATCACATCCATCAAAGTTGTTAGAACTCAAAGATACCTTTATTCATCAGCAGGGTTTAAAACCCAGAGTTTTTTTAAAATTATTATTCAGCAATCTTGTAACACCCAATAAATGTTGGACTTGAAACGTTCAAGATTAATACAAACTGGTCTAGTCGTTAGTTCACCGGACTGTCAACCCAAAAATCACTGTGACACGTGGCGGGTTCTATCCCTGCCACCGACCGATCCCTGTCGCCCTGCAGGTTTTTTTGGGCCTAGTGGACGTAATAATCTTCTATCTAGAAGGAACGTCTGAAAACTTATAAATAAAAAATAAAAAATTCTGTTTCAAAACAGATTAAATTGAATGAGAAGTTGGCAGCATTCAAAGTGAGTGAATTACAAGAAATCATCCAAATAAAAGATGCTGAGATAAAAATTCTGCAGGATGAAAACCTAAAGTTGACAGAATCAAGAGATGAAGAAGTAAAAATGAGGAAAATTCTTCAAGAGTCATTTGACATGAACTACTCATTTAGTGGTTCAGAGGAGGAACAATGGGCGGGTAATGTTAACTTTTAAAACTTTTGGGTTGTATTTGATATTAGAACATTAACTCCAAATACATTTGTTTGGGCATGCTAGTGATACAGTAGAGTTAGATATGATAAAGTACCCGTCAGACTAAATGCCAGTGAAGCAGCGCTCACCAGTTTCTGTGGCCACGGCATACTAGGGGATTGTGTGACGAGTGCAATGCCCAGCCGCCTTTACTTTACCCAGACTAATGTCAAGTACCCATCAGAGCTGGGTGGACTCAGGGTCACTCTCCAGTCCCGGAAATAAATCCTAACCTTCACCAGGATTCGAACCAGAACCTTGATTACACAGCCATATGCGCTGCCGCTCATTAGATATAATAGTGTAACTATTTATTCAGTAAATTTGGTTGACATCTAAGAATAAATGAGTTAAGTGATGATCTAATACAAATGGTCTCTGTGTAACCGTTAGTTTTGTGCTTGGAATGTTTCAGGCTTGGAATTAAAGTACACACCAGAATGTGGTCTACCAATTTACTACGACATTCAGCTGGCTGAACTCAAAGAAGAAATCCACAATACAAGAGAAGAAAAAAGTGCTTTACAGGAAGAGCTGGAGAAGATGAAGATGGACTCTGAGACAATGAAGGAACAATTGAACAGTGTGCTGTTAGATAATGAAAGAGAAAAGAAAACGATGTTAGATTGTCTCAAACAAAAGGATCTGTCTATATGTGAACTGAAAGTCATGTTAGGTAAACTTAAAACTGAAATAAGAGACTCAGATGTGATCATAAGACTCCAGGAAAGGGCCATAACTGAATTGAGAAGGGAACTGTTGCATGCTGGAAAGAAACAGAGTTATCCCCCTTGGCCTGTCCAAAAATTAGAGATAGAAATGATGAGCAGTGATGATGGCCGAGTGAGCATAAAAAAAGTACAAAATGAAATATTGGAGGAATCAGAAAACCTCGATTCTGAGTCCTTAGCCAATAATGGAATTCTGTCAACTCAGACTTGTGCAGAAAAATACAGCATAGTACCAGATGTACTGGTGAGAAAAGGAGAAACCCATTCATTTGAATTAAATGAACATGTTAGTGAAGACCAAATCAGTAACAATGTAGAGATGAACACAGGCAACACTGGATATCCTATGGATGGTTTTCTTTCTTATTCTTCAGTTGGCACTGCTTCACATTTACCTTTGTACTCACCAAGCAAGCATAGTTTGGCACCCAGACCGTCTGCTCATGTTGACAGACAAGAGAACTGTCTAGTTCATCAAACTGAAAATTCTGTACAACAGCCACTGACACAGGTTCCGTCCCTGTACTCGAAAGAAAATGCTTCAGTTGTAACCGCACTTTTAAGTGAATCAAGAGACAGGACTTCCAAAGTAATAGTGGAACAAACTGTGAAACATTGTAAGTAGATGTTTATTGTCAAAAAGTCAACTAGTACCATTTCCCTGTTTTAAGCTTAGCTGTTTCTATTTAACTTTTTTTATTATAAGCATTAACGTAATAATTATTGTTGTTTAGGTGACCAAAGATTTCTTTACAGAGAATCCCAGCAAGGAATGCATCAAACTCATGTGAGTAAAACATTTGTCTTTTATAATCTGTTAGACTTATTAGAGCACTGCTAAACAATTGTAGTTCTTTTTTAGATTTGCTAAAATGGTTCATTGCTGCATATTTTGTGTGTGTCATTTTTTAATGTGTCTCCAGGCCCATGAAGTTTTACCTGAAGCTGTAACTGTAGCTGTTCCTGAAGTTTTACCTGTACCTGAAGTTTTACACGAAGTTTTATCTGTAGCTACACCTGAAGTTTTACCTGAAGTTTTACCTGAAGTTTTACCTGTAGCTGCACCTAAGGTTTTACCTGTAGCTGTACCTGAAGCTGCACCTAAGGTTTTACCTGTAGCTGTACTTGAAGTTTTACCTGTAGCTGTACCTGAAGCTGCACCTAAGGTTTTATATGTAGCTGTACCTGAAGCTGCACCTAAGGTTTTACCTGTAGCTGTACCTGAAGATGTGCCTGAGGCCTTATCTGAAGTTTTACCTGTAGCTGCACCTGAAGTTTTACCTGCAGCTGCACCTAATGTTTTACATGTAGATGTACTTGAAGCTGCACCTAAGGTTTTACCTGTAGCTGTATTTGAAGTTTTACCTGTGGCTGTATCTGAAGATGTGCCTGAGGATGTATCTGAAGTTTTACCTGTAGCTGTACCTGAAGATGTGCCTGAGGCCATATCTGAAGCTTTACCTGTAGCTGCACCTGAAGTTTTACCTGCAGCTGCACCTAATGTTTTACATGTATATGTACTTGAAGCTGCACCTAAGGTTTTACCTGTAGCTGTATTTGAAGTTTTACCTGTGGCTGTACCTGAAGATGTGCCTGAGGCTGTATCTGAAGTTTTACCTGTAGCTGTACCTGAAGATGTGCCTGAGGCCATGTCTGAAAGTTTACCTTTAGCTGCACCTGAAGTTTTACCTGCAGCTGCACCTAATGTTTTACATGTAGCTGTACCTGAAGATGTGCCTGATGCTGTATCTGAAGTTGTACCTGTATCTGTAGCTGAAGTTTTACCTGTAGCTGCACCTGAAGTTTTACCTGAAGCTGCACCTAAGGTTTTACCTGTAGCTGTACCTGAAGATGTGCCTGATGCTGTATCTGAAGTTGTACCTGAAGTTTTACCTGAAGCTGCACATAAAGTTTTACATGTAGATGTACTTGAAGCTGCACCTAAGGTTTTACCTGTAGCTGTACCTGAAGATGTGCCTGAGGCTGTATCTGAAGTTTTACCTAAAGCTGTACCTGAAGTTTTACCTGAAGCTGTATATGAATCAATCCTTCATCAACATTTTCTACTTCATAGACTATTAAAAAATGTCTCCAAGGCATTCGCTCAACTTAGAAAATTAACAAAACTGGGAATAAGATTCTCCAGGAAACCAAATAACACTTACATAATTGAGCAATGCGCTAAGGGAGAAGTGGATAAAGTCAATCTACTGCCAACTTCAGAACATGAGAGAAACTCAGAATTAAAACTACCTTACAGCAATCTGTTTGATGAATGTCAGAATGACACAAGTTTCTGCCAGGACATGACAGACCACTTTCCAGTTGATTGTTCACAGTCTCATCCACGGGTCAGGTGGAAAAAATACAGACAGAACGGTTGTGGAAGTACTCGTGTCTCAAAACTCACATCACAGAATGATTCCACATACATCCGATCCACTGAACAGACGGACAGTAAATTATCACAAGGCTTTTGTGAGCAAAGTCAAGACAATGAGAGAGAATCTGATGGCTGTCAAGATGTTTCTTATCTTCAGACAATAATACAGAACACTGATGACATTTGTGTAAGTAGATACAATATTGTTTATTATATGATTGTAGTGTACAATCAATATAGCTATTTATTTATAAAGACTTATTGAGATTAACAAGGTTCTAGCTGTGATTTTTCTTTAAATATTGAGTTGTGGGCCCTATATTGTAGAGTTATGGACCCCCTTTCTTATAGTTTTATGAGCTCATCTTACAGTTAAAACAAACCCTTTATCATATTCACAGACGTACTTTTTTTAATAGGAACATATTACCACTAGAAACAGTTAAACTATGACATGGATCATCATGTCTTTTATTACCAGGCTTGAGATTAACTTACTGAGCTTGAAACATTTTAAGAAGCTAATTGAATTTTACATACAACATTTCTTTCTCAATTATATGAACACTAGCTGACCTCTATGTACAACTCTAAAGTTATTTTTATTTAGAGCTTCCGAAAATCAAGAATACAAAAACACAGATTCTAAAATTCTCATTTTTAAACAATGTATGTGGACAAATTTGATAAGAAAAACTGGACATTTTTAAAAATTTAATTTGAAAATGAATCAAGTGAAACAATCATGCACAACTGCACAATATCGCCATTAATTCAAGACTTAATTCTTATTACACGTTGGGATCCACTAGCATCAGAAATGTTAGAAATTATGTTACTCAATTTTGTTTCACATAAGACCATGTATTTCAGAAATTAACCCTCTCACCAGGACTATGTAGGAACCAAAACGGCAGCAGAAAATGTGATCATTTACAGTACGGCAAGATATTTAATGCCAGTCGAGAATCGCTGGACTTTCATGTGAGCTAAGTTTATTGCCCGGATATATTCTGTTGGTCTAAATGATCATTTGATATATACATATATATATATTTACCTATGTACCTAGTACCTGTTACCACCTACATATATATATATATTTACCTATGTACCTAGTACCTGTTACCACCTACATATATGTGACCCGTTCCCACAAAAGGAGACATAAGTGGTTTTTCAACATTTTAAGTTATATATATCGTTTGAAAGGGCATTGAATAGGCTTTATTTTAATACCAAATTTATTATTATACGTCAATTTTTCATTTTTCTATGACACTTACTATCACTTAGAACTAGTCAGACAAAAAAACAAGAGTTTCGAGAAAAGGCGTTTTAAAGTTAATGCATTTGAAAATGTCTAAACTCTATAGCAACCAGATTCGTAATATCTATATTTACATACCATTCGAAAGGGCATTCAATTATCTTTTTAGTGGTGTATATACGATATTATTTTATAATAAAACTGAACAAAAAATAATAAAAAATCACATCTCTCAAAGAATTTAGCATTGAAGGTATGCCGCTCTCCATTGTGTGAAATTGTCATAATCTCGAAAACGGAAAGTCTAATCGCTACCGCCTTGTATCCCGATAGCCAATCAGCGAATTTGTATTGGAAAAATATGGTATCGTAACCAATGATCAATTTATAAACGAATTTTCATTGGATAGAAAGAAAGGAATTGTTTATCCCAAACTTCAGGCTTAAATATTTTCTGATTGGATTCTATAAATAAATAGTGATCACATAGAAATTCACGAAAGTCTGCCCATTTCAAGGATATATAATGTTGTGGGGTTCTGTCAAGGGTTTGATACAAAACTATAGGTTTAAAAAAGCCGAATTTTAGTGAACTTATACTAAATTTTAAATCACACGTTGATCAAACTAATTAATTAAAATATTTTTAAGTAGAAAAAAACATAAAACACATATAAATTATGATTTAGAAATGGATAAACTAGTATTTACAAAGATAAAAAAAAAATTCACTGGAAAGACCCCCACAACACAAAAACTAGTGTAGCACAAAATGCTAATCGCGACTTATGTCACCTTTTGTCAGAACGGGTCACATATATATATATTTACCTATGTACCTAGTACCTGTTACCACCTACATATATATATATTTACCTATGTACCTAGTACCTGTTACCACCTACATATATATATATATTTACCTATGTACCTAGTACCTGTTACCACCTACATATATATATATATATTTACCTATGTACCTAGTACCTGTTACCACCTACATATATATATATATTTACCTATGTACCTAGTACCTGTTACCACCTACATATATATATATTTACCTATGTACCTAGTACCTGTTACCACCTACACATATATATATTTACCTATGTACCTAGTACCTGTTACCACCTACATATATATATATATTTACCTATGTACCTAGTACCTGTTACCACCTACATATATATATATTTACCTATGTACCTAGTACCTGTTACCACCTACACATATATATATTTACCTATGTACCTAGTACCTGTTACCACCTACATATATATATATATATTTACCTATGTACCTAGTACCTGTTACCACCTACATATATATATATATTTACCTATGTACCTAGTACCTGTTACCACCTACATATATATATATATTTACCTATGTACCTAGTACCTGTTACCACCTACATATATATATATATTTACCTATGTACCTAGTACCTGTTACCACCTACATATATATATATATTTACCTATGTACCTAGTACCTGTTACCACCTACATATATATATATATATTTACCTATGTACCTAGTACCTGTTACCACCTACATATATATATATATTTACCTATGTACCTAGTACCTGTTACCACCTACATATATATATATATATTTACCTATGTCTCTAGTACCTGTTAACACCTTTTTATGTCAGTATTTCTGTGTGGATGAAACAAATGAATACACTTTTACAGGATCCTCCCCCTCTATGGCCTTACTGGTTTCTGGGCTTCACTGGTGGATGGCAGCCTTAAAACTCTTACTGCTGGCAGGAGAGGTAACTATACAGGTAACTATGGAGTTTTCATTTAATTTCTAATCACTAGTCTAATGGGACAGTGTCCCAGTGGCAGCACTTGCGCAGTAAAGTTTGGGTTAGGATTTGTTTCTGGGTTTCGGGGGAAGTTTCTGAGTCTTCCTGGCATTCATTGGGGCAGCTGGGCATTACGCTGGCCACACAATCCCCAAGTATGCCAAAGCTACAGAAGCTTGTGAACATTGCCCTATAGATAAAAAGGTCTGATTGGGATGCTTTACTGTTGGCTTTAGTCTTGGATATAAGGCTTAGAATTTTATTTTATCTTTTTCAATAGCTTTATATTTCTTTTTTTTTTTTAATGCAATGCATTTTATAAATGAAATAATTTGTTATTTGATTTATTTTGTATTCATTTTGTTTAAGCAGCCAAAGATAGAATTTAGCCATCGGAAGAAAGACTGTCTGCATTGCTGTAAGTAGATTTGTTTGTTTCTATTGTACATTAAATAGCTTGTAGAACACCTTGTGAACTTCATTGTTTGATGCCAACTTTATCTTCCGTGTTAAAATGCCAAAATTTTAACTTTAAAGTTTTAATGCCAATTTTTCAACTTCATAGGAAGCAATCTTTTTAGTAAACATGAGGCCTACTATTAATTTGGACAGTTCTTGAACATTCATAAATAATATATGTCTAATTTGCTTTTGATTAATGTATATTTACCATTGCATGAATCAATATTCACATTTCTCTGAAATGTTATACTTAAGTAAATTTTCTAGTAAAACACCCCATCAGTTTTTCCAAGGACTAGTTAATGAAATATGTCTTTAACACATTTATGGTGTATTCATGGTAAACAGAATTTTTTGAAAACTTTATGGTCAGGGTCAACCAATGAGAATTCAGAAATCAGATCATGTGGTACATTGGCACAGTAAGCTGAATATCTATTGGATGAAATGTCAGCAAGAAAATAAAGACGAGTATCAAAATTTATTGTGTGTAATAAAAATGTAAATTATTTTATGTAAAAAAAAAACAACAAAAAATTGTTGTCATCATTTTATCAACATTGTTTAATTAATCAGTTTTTTAACTATAATTTTATAAAATGTTTTTCAGCAATTAATTTTATTTTTTTAAATTAGGCTCTTGAATGTAATATTATTGCACATATGAATAGTCCAGTATCAAAAAACAAATTTATTGTAGATAGTTTCTTTGTTTTTTTTCATACAATACAATTTTATTGTTTTATTTGTTTGTATGATCAATCCGTATAATTTCCATGAGTATATTTATGTATTTGTTTATGTATTTGTCTATATATTTGTCTATATTATATTTGTTTATGTACCGTATAGGTCTATATATTTGTCTATATATTTGTCTATATACTTGTCTATATATTTGTCTATATATTTGTCTGTTCTATTTACATAGGTTATTTGTTACAATAGGATAAAAGTTCAGCATAGTTACTTACATTATCATGCTCGCGGCTGAATAGGTTTTTATAAATGTATACTAAATATATAATATAATTGTATGCAAGATTATCCCCTTTCAGAACTTGTTGGCCTAAGGGAGAAGTGAAGAAGTGTTCACAGTTTTTAGGGTTCACATTGGCCCTAGCATACTAGGGGATTGTGTGGCCGACACAACGCCCAGCCAACATTGCTTTTCCCCAACCAACGCCAGATACCATTACTGCTGGGCAATTTTAGGGGGGCACCCACCAGGCCCCAAAAAATATTATCGCGAATAACCTGGTGCCGAAGCCAGTCTCTCCGTGGAACAATAACAATCCTAGGTCACTGCAGTTAGATCATCTGCACCCTGATAATGCACATAGCCTACATGTAAGCTTAAATTAAAATACAAACAATGAATGGCAATTTTGAGTCTCATGCTAATTGGGAATTTATACAATTTAGTTTGGAGAGTGTGTATGTCAGTGAATGAAGTTATTACTGTAAATCTGACTATGTGGACCATAACTCTTGTTGTCAACCTCTCCCCTTTCTATAAATGAGAACATTCAAACTGAACTCAATTATTTGAAATTAGAAGATATTGTCATTCTCTCCTCAACCATTTGGACAAACATCTTAGATCTAATGGAAATTAATTAAACTCGTATGTGCATTTTTTGTGTCTTAATATTTGTTTTTGTTTAAATTGTTAGATTGTCAATTGAATTTTCCATTCCACTCATATGACACGTATAAAATTGTACTTTTTTTTATTATAGGTCTAATTGTTTTGGTTATGCAATGGATCTATCAAAAGTAATGTTTGCCATGGTTTCATTAAAAAAGTTATTTAATAATAAGAGTTTCATTTTCAGTGTTAATAAATATATAGGTCAGTGAAGATAAAATAAATACAACAATAATAATTCTATTTGTATAGCCAACAAACATAACATAATGTAAGCACAGAGAGAATTTAGCAACAAGAACACTGACACTGATATAATTCTTCAGGCTTAAAAAGATAAAGCTAATTAATTAAAAAATTAAATAAATCTAACATTAACCGACCTAATACAAAAGTAAAACAGAAGGCAGCTCTAAAAAACGAAGGTAAATATTAAAATTAAAATATTGTTTTCAAGTTCTTTTCAAAAGTAACCAGAGTTTAATGGGAAGTGGATTACATACAGTTTAATGGGAAGTGGATTACATACTTTCCGGCCAGATATTGAGCGGCAAATTTTTATTTGTAAAAATACTATATTCACTGTTGCAAATAATATTATTATTATTTAAGGAATTAATATATGGACCTATTTAAACATAACTAGGCTAGATTCTAACTTAGATTGAAAAATGCATTTGAAAATATCAAAGTCTAAGTCTGTGAGGGGATGCAAAAGTTAATGAATGCTGGTTCTTTCCCCTTACCAATTAGGGCTACTTTTCTTTGCCACACATTTAAAAAAAAATAAAGGTCATTCCGGATATTTATAAGATATAATAAGAAAGACTTATCTATTATATCTAAACAATAACATTTTAAACTATTGTTTTTAAAAAATGCAACTAATTGTCTTTTGATTTATAGATGTCTATCGATGACGCAATAAACCTCTAAAGTGAAGGAACAATAATACTAAAATTAGGCCTATATCTATTCTAGAGTCTAGATTTTATAAGTTCTACAGACGTTCCTTCTAATCTAGATTAACACTTTACTACGTCCACTAGGCCAAAAACTCCTGCAGGGCCAGGGCGGCAGGGAAATTAAAACATTTTGACGTAAGCTTAAAGGATAAAGACATACTATGTCGGCATAGGGCCTACTACTAGTTTAACACGTTAAAACAAAATCAATTCGTCCCACTCTAAAAAATAGATCATCATAAAATAAATAAAAATTCGTGCCCTGAAATTTGGAATACACACGAGCTAGTCTATTGGCATTGATTATTGTATAGAATAGGTCTAACACCGAAGACTGGGCAGTTATATCAAAACAGCTAGAATTACTATCACAGCTGTGATAGAAATGAATGAAACAAAGTAAATTATAGCAAAGTAGGTGTTTAGTCTGTGGGCCCATGACGTCGGTCTAACATTGTGTGACGACATAACTCGCACGCCAGTGACGCAATCAGGTTTCTTTGGCCCTTCCCCGGTGAATGTTATTTTCTTGAAGTGTGTGCTCTCGTCAAATCTCCATGGAAACGCGGTGACCAGAACATTCTCCGATGCCGATCTCGAGTTCTTTTGATGCATGTCGTAAACAACTGCGTTGCCAATGACAACCAGAAAGGCTAGCAACTGCAATGCCGTGATGTAAGCAACTAAAAAAAATAATAATAAAAAGCCTCCGATTAAAAATACAGTAGATAGGCCTAGGCGTAGTTATGAAAATAGATCTATAGGCTAGGCTACTCTTCAAATATTATAGATCTAGACCAGGGGTCTCAAACTCAGATGAAGGCATGTGCCATTTTATCACCGAAGAGATGTGTCAAGGGACGCACCCCCGCTACCAACAAACATCATACATCTTAACTCGTTTTACTACATCTCACTAATAATAGGTAGGCCTATGTTATGTGGACTCGATATAAAATAAACAATAAAATTTGATGTGTACCGTATCAGTTCTAGCTGTCTGAATTTCATAAATAGTAAATCTTTTTTGTAAGCTTACTCACTGGCAGGCCTCAAAAATCCATTTGGTGGGCTAACTTTCCGTTATGCAAACGAGCTAACGCTTGGCTCATAGACGTGTTTCACGTGACAACACATAACACATTCTTTCAAATTTCAACCCCAACCCCGACCCACAAAACACTGTTTTTAACTTTCATTACACTCTATGGTGCGCATTTTGAAAGCCTTATTGAATGCATTTTAAAATCATTTTTGAACACTGGTGTCAGAATACACGTGTTTATCCTTCAATGGGCTATCTATAGACTATATTCAAGGGGTCGGCAACCTTTAGATAGTAGGCTAGTGTGTCAAAGTTCTAATTCATTCAGCGTGTCAAAGTTCTAATTCATTCAGCGTGTCAAAGTTCTAATTCATTCAGCGTGTCAAAGTTCTAATTCATTCAGCGTGTCAAAGTTCTAATTCATTCAGCGTGCCAAAGTTCTAATTCATTCAGCGTGCCAAAGTTCTAATTCATTCAGCGTGTCAAAGTTCTAATTCATTCAGCGTGTCAAAGTTCTAATTCATTCAGCGTGTCAAAGTTCTAATTCATTCAGCGTGTCAAAGTTCTAATTCATTCAGCGTGTCAAAGTTCTAATTCATTCAGCGTGCCAAAGTTCTAATTCATTCAGCGTGCCAAAGTTCTAATTCATTCAGCGTGCCAAAGTTCTAATTCATTCAGCGTGCCAAAGTTCTAATTCATTCAGCGTGTCAAAGTTCTAATTCATTCAGCGTGCCAAAGTTCCAATTCATTCAGCGTATCAAAGTTCTAATTCATTCAGCGTGCCAAAGTTCTAATTCATTCAGCGTGTCAAAGTTCTAATTCATTCAGCGTGTCAAAGTTCTAATTCATTCAGCGTGTCAAAGTTCTAATTCATTCAGCGTGTCAAAGTTCTAATTCATTCAGCGTGTCAAAGTTCTAATTCATTCAGCGTGTCAAAGTTCTAATTCATTCAGCGTGTCAAAGTTCTAATTCATCCAGCGTGTCAAAGTTCTAATTCATTCAGCGTGTCAAAGTTCTAATTCATTCAGCGTGTCAAAGTTCTAATTCATTCAGCGTGTCAAAGTTCTAATTCATTCAGCGTGTCAAAGTTCTAATTCATTCAGCGTGTCAAAGTTCTAATTCATTCAGCGTGTCAAAGTTCTAATTCATTCAGCGTGTCAAAGTTCTAATTCATTCAGCGTGTCAAAGTTCTAATTCATTCAGCGTGTCAAAGTTCTAATTCATTCAGCGTGTCAAAGTTCTAATTCATTCAGCGTGTCAAAGTTCTAATTCATTCAGCGTGTCAAAGTTCTAATTCATTCAGCGTGTCAAAGTTCTAATTCATTCAGCGTGTCAAAGTTCTAATTCATTCAGCGTGTCAAAGTTCTAATTCATTCAGCGTGTCAAAGTTCTAATTCATTCAGCGTGTCAAAGTTCTAATTCATTCAGCGTGTCAAAGTTCTAATTCATTCAGCGTGCCAAAGTTCTAATTCATTCAGCGTGCCAAAGTTCTAATTCATTCAGCGTGTCAAAGTTCTAATTCATTCAGCGTGTCAAAGTTCTAATTCATTCAGCGTGTCAAAGTTCTAATTCATTCAGCGTGTCAAAGTTCTAATTCATTCAGCGTGTCAAAGTTCTAATTCATTCAGCGTGTCAAAGTTCTAATTCATTCAGCGTGTCAAAGTTCTAATTCATTCAGCGTGTCAAAGTTCTAATTCATTCAGCGTGTCAAAGTTCTAATTCATCCAGCGTGTCAAAGTTCTAATTCATTCAGCGTGTCAAAGTTCTAATTCATTCAGCGTGTCAAAGTTCTAATTCATTCAGCGTGTCAAAGTTCTAATTCATTCAGCGTGTCAAAGTTCTAATTCATTCAGCGTGTCAAAGTTCTAATTCATTCAGCGTGTCAAAGTTCTAATTCATTCAGCGTGTCAAAGTTCTAATTCATTCAGCGTGTCAAAGTTCTAATTCATTCAGCGTGTCAAAGTTCTAATTCATTCAGCGTGTCAAAGTTCTAATTCATTCAGCGTGTCAAAGTTCTAATTCATTCAGCGTGTCAAAGTTCTAATTCATTCAGCGTGTCAAAGTTCTAATTCATTCAGCGTGTCAAAGTTCTAATTCATTCAGCGTGTCAAAGTTCTAATTCATTCAGCGTGTCAAAGTTCTAATTCATTCAGCGTGTCAAAGTTCTAATTCATTCAGCGTGCCAAAGTTCTAATTCATTCAGCGTGTCAAAGTTCTAATTCATTCAGCGTGCCAAAGTTCTAATTCATTCAGCGTGTCAAAGTTCTAATTCATTCAGCGTGTCAAAGTTCTAATTCATTCAGCGTGTCAAAGTTCTAATTCATTCAGCGTGTCAAAGTTCTAATTCATTCAGCGTGTCAAAGTTCTAATTCATTCAGCGTGTCAAAGTTCTAATTCATTCAGCGTGTCAAAGTTCTAATTCATTCAGCGTGTCAAAGTTCTAATTCATTCAGCGTGCCAAAAGACTAAAAGTCATCGTGCTCTAGCACTCAATTTCTTGTAAAGAAACTTGAATCGCCTTTTTGTGGGTCTACCGCGTGCCACTGAAAATCGCTCTGCGTGCCTAGTTTGGCACGTGTGCCATAGGTTGCCGAACCCTGGACTATATAATAATAATGTATGGGCAAAAGTTAAGCGATTTCTTTTTTTTTGAAAATCCTTTATAGCGCCATCAACAGTAATCTGTGTGATTCTTCATTTGTGAGTAATGAAGAGCGAAATCTTTGAAAGGTAACTGCATAACACTTATGGGTTTTATAAAGTAAACGATATACATTTCTACGAAAAAAAGTGGTTTTATGGCCAAGAATACATGTTAACTTCTTGATTTTTTTGAACAGGCCATAAATAAATGAGCTTTAAAACAAAGAAACAACTAAATACGCTACCCATGAGAGAAATATTTTCAGAAGTCTCAGGAAGGTTTTCGTTGATGACTCCAAGAAAGACGGTGAAAGACAGCAGGATGGTGATGGAGATGGCAAGTTTCTCTGGCTCGTCTGGTGGCATGACGAATGACACGCCTTCCAGCATCGATATCAGGCAGATGGGCATCAAGATCCTGCGGGCAGATTACACGTCATTTTAGGACAGATTTCACCAAGCTGCACTTAGTCACTTAGAGACGAAGGCAATAGTTGAAATTATGGTTTTACTTAATTATTAATACGTCTTTTAATCTTCAATGACATATATGCAGACAGCCTTGTCAGTGACAGCATGAGTACTTACGTCATTGCCATATAGGCAGGTCGCCTTGTCAATTTCAGCAAAAATGTATAGGATTCATAGAAGCGACCATTTAAATAGTACGTCTCCTTTTCTGGCTTAAGAGATGTCACAGTGAACTGGCTGTTGTGTTCTAGCTGCTCAATTTCGACGCTTTCCGCTGACGCCATCAGCTGTAAACATAACCAAGACAGTAACAAGTGGCATTAAACAATAACTTTGCTAGGCATTGCTAGGCAAATGTGCTATTTCGAATAAGAATATCTCCAGCAATAGGCAATCTTTAAGTTAAAACCCAGAGTTGGGACTGAATGTTTCTTATATACAATTAACTGTAACATTTAAATTTCTTTGGTTTCCCAATGACACGTAGTGCAATTTGTGCCTTTTCCTTACATCTAACTAAAAAAAAAAAGGGCACTGTGCCCCTAAGTTTACCCAGAGTAAAGTAAAGGCGACTGGACATTGTGTTGGCCACAGAAACCCTACTTTTTGTCTAAAAAAAAACACTAGAGGACGTCGCTTCCCTGACACTATGATCAATTTGGTCAAAAGGATACTTTACTAAATAAAAATAGTTTTTTTTTATAGGCTACAATTTAAATATTCCATAACTTACTTTCACAGTTGTGTTATCATGTAACCATGCTGAAATGATCGGACCGCATTTGTGACTGTCATAGGGGAATTTTGAAATGTCTACCTGCTAAATAAAGTATGACAATGAGCTATGACAGTGTTTAGTGGTGATAGTGATGGAAGATACTGTAATGATAAATGGACATATAGATACAGCGTTATGAGAAACGTTGTAAACTAAAGTTCAAATTTCATTGCCTGACAAGGAACTTCCATCACAGTTGTTGGACTGTACAGCACTGAACCATCACTTACAATGTTGACCACTTGCCCGTCACCATCTGTGTTCAAAGGGTCAGTTTTTCTATCAACAGATGCAAAAAATATTAACATTATTGGCATTTTATTAAAATAAATTTTGTATGTGTTAGATACAGTTTACACTCTAATCTATTATACTTAGTCTTGTCTGTTAAAGCTGTGATGTACTATTTAAATGTTATTTAATAATATATCATATTTAAATAAATATAAAGTGGTCAGGGCTAGGTTTTGATCAATAAGACCGGTGAAGCAGCCAGCGTTCAACTCAGGTCAGGTACCCATCAGAGCTGGGTAGACCCAGGAACACCCTCCAGATCCGGGAAAAATCCTAGCCTTCACCAGGATTCGAACCCAGGACCAGTGGCGTAGCTAGGGGAGGGGGTCGAAATTCGAAAGTCCTCCCGGGCCTCTACTTGAGAGGGGGCCCCCAAAGGAGTGTCCGAATTTTTTTCTCATGTCATAATGTCGAAATGCAGGGGCCTCTACAGAGGCCAAACCTCCCGGGCCCCCAAATCCTTAGCAACGGCACTGCCCAGGACTTGTATGGAGTTTTATAAATAGGGCGTTTGCAATCCCGTGACAAAAAGCATGTGATTTGTGTTTACTTTGAGTAATGGTGTACAAGTAAATATGGCCGCTGTATTAATAAAGTTTCATATAGGCTCGAGCTTTTTTTTAAATGATGTGTTGTGTTTTAAGTCTTATTAGGATTTAAGCTGTATTATGTATGTTAAATAAAATAGGCTATTTTATTATTATCACAGACATAGATCATAGACGATGTGAGCCTAATAGTGACTTGACTAGATAGCCTATTCACCAACAATATCACTTGACATCGTAGCCTAGCCTACGAAACATTAAAAGTGTAGGCCTATAAAGTGAAATTGAAAGTGTAAATAGGTCTAGCCGGCCCTAGCCTAATCACATTAATCAATTAATCTACAGTACTACTATTTACCTCCTTATTTTTTAGTAGGATAGCCAATATTCAGATGTGAATTTTGCATGATAAAGAAGTACTTCACTTTCACCACGTTACATTTGTACCTCAAGTGGGTTCTTTATTTACACAAATACGTCACTAAAAACCTAAGCCACGCCCACTAAGAACGCTCTATACGTAAAAGGGAAAAAAAGACTTGCTGAAAAAGGTGAAATCTTCCGAAAATATGGTGTACCAACTACTTCTGCCGAAAATAAGTTCCATGTCATTCTGTTTTAAATAAACAGTAATTATATTAAATACTTTTTTGACTTCATTTCTACCCCCCCCCCTTATCTCAGGGTGTCCCGACGAGGTCCCTGCAAGATATGGCAGCCCTAGCTGGGACACGTTCTCTACATAGACATAAAAAGGTTTCCTGGAATACTGGCACTTACTGGAACATGGAGAAGAACCACCGAAGAAGAAGTGAAGGCCATTAACAAAACCTGGCGCGAAATTAATTGGCTTGCCCAGGATAGGGAGTAGGGAGGGCATGGAGTGGTTTTGTTTCTTTGTTGCTGCACCCCCTTCCCCCCATCCCCAGGCGTGACAAAGACTAAGATAGACAAAGATATACAACTTAAAAAATTACCAGTTTTTAAAAATAAAAACCCCACTATTTTTCTGTGTTTTATTTGTGGGCTACTTTTCTGAGTCTATAAATAGGAACACTAGACTTATTGTTAGGAATACTAATGAAAACTAGATCTACAAGGAATATAACCTTACGTGTTTATAACCAGAAAATTGGGCGTCCAGATTAATTTGACTGGTACAACAAAGTTGTCTATTCCTCCAAAATCTGCTGGATTCCACTGGAGGAAGTCATCTGTCCATACCTTGAAAAGTTTGGTTTTAGAAAAGTAAAGTTTATTTCACATTGCTAGATTTTCCAGACTACAACATAGTGATACACAGCGGTAGTGTTGACTTGTCTAAGTGATATTACTGCCCTGTGTTTTTGTCATCTCGACTGACTGGACTTGGTGGGAAATTTTCTCAAATGCCTTTGTTTAAATGTATAATTATTGGCAGGATGACTTAAAGGACTGATTAGGTTAAGTGCTCGATAGAAAAAATGTTAAATTGAGAATAACGTTGTTACACACACAAGAGCCTTGAATTTTAAAATATTCTTTCAGATTGTGTTTCATCTCATCTTTCCTCATTTATCAAAAAGCAGATTTTGAAATTTTAAATACCATTGAACATTAAGCTCAGCATCACAAATGTATAATTAAACAGATTTTGACACGGTGACCACGTTTTATTTTATCAAGTAAGTTGGCAACACCGGCAAACATTTAAATGGATTTGTCGTCTGCTACATGGCCGTAACAAAACAAATGTTCTGGACAGTGAACGCAAACATTCTGAGTTGCGCTAATGGCAGCCTTAATTACTGATAACATTCCTTGGTCGTTTTTACTGGTCGTTATGTAATTAAAGTTAACAGTAACTAGATACTAAAAATTTGGATTAACCCTAAAGTGTTTCAATAAAGCGAGTTGACACACACGGAAATGGAAACAACCAGTACAAAATAGTTTCATTAAGCATATTCAAATACAGAGATTTTTTAAAAACAGTAACTAGGGATGTTAAACGAAAACCGGAATACCGGGTTCCGGGTTTGAAACAGATTTCGGTTTGTTGGTTGGAAGATGGAAGGTAATCATTACTTCAAGTGGAAGACCCTTTTTTCGGGGGGCGGGGGGTTCTAATGGAAATATTTTTTTATAAATAATTTTGGATTTGTACAAAACAATTCCTGAAATGCCTTGCTAACACTATTTAGTCTTAGATATTGTGTTTCTTGTGTTTCCATATACCAACTATGGCTAGCGATAAAAACAACATCAAATCAATTGTTAAGTTACAGTTACAATTAACATGAATTTTTTACTTGTCGGCTCATTTTTTATCGCTGCTCTTTGATATACGCCACATGGAGAGACGCAAACTAGCCCTTCCCTGTGACCAGTGCCGGATTTTCCTATAGGCTATCAAGGCTTCAGCCTAGGGCCTCAAGATCAAGAGGGGCCTCAAGATCAAGAGGGGCCTACATACAAATTGTTAGCAAAATTAAAATTACACTATTCTAAAACAGTGAACACTAAAACACTGGACCGAAAATAAGGAGAAATAAAGTTCAATAAAGTTCTGAAATCATATTTGAAACCTCATTCTAAAGTGCCTAAATATTTATCAGACACTAGGTGGGAGGCACACTCAAAGGCTACAGAAGCTATTTTAGAAAATTACAATGATATCACCCATGCACTCAATTATTTACATTCAGATAATAATACAAAGGGTGATACTAGATTGAGGGCCAACAATCTTTTTGATAAGATGGAAAAATTTGAATTCGTGTTTATGCACCACGTCTGGAATCGAATACTCAGACATTTTTCAAGAGTAAAAAAATTCTTCAAAGCACTAAAATTTTACTTAGTAGTAGCGCAGATTGGTATAGTTCCGTTTTGGATATTTTACATAAAATTAGGGAAGATTTTGATGCACTTGATCAACAAGCAAAAACACGTTGCCAAATACTGATATGGAACTGCCAGAAGGATAATGAGAAGTAATAAATGTCCAAATAAGTGTTTTCGACTTTTTTTTAAAATTTATTATCCGCTTCACATTTTTTATAAAAGTTTGTAGAAATTACAACATGTTTTATTTAACATATTGATATATATATCACAGTTATGATGTATTTTATTATCTCGCATGTAATTTACAAACTTAAAAATCGTAGGTGAAAGGGCCTCATAAGTGGAATAGCCTAGGGCCTCTTTTCATCTAAATCCGGCCCTGCCTGTGACCCTGAACAATTCGGCTAGACACCGCGTCTGTGCTTTATTATTAACAGCACTATTAAATACACATTCTTTTGAGTTCTGTTACGCGAAACCTTTAAATAAATTATTTTACAAGTTACCATATATGCCTCTTCAAATACTTCTTAATTTTATGGCCAACGATAATTGGTAAGCTATTATCGGTTTTAATCAATTAGCCCAGATTTTTTTTTAGTTCTAAAGAATTTTATGGTACAAAATCATATTGTAATCACACAAATCAACCCCATGAATGCCTTGCAAACACTAATTAAGTTTGAAGTATTTTTCAAATATACCTACAAAACTACGCACATTTGGCTTTTCCGGCCTGTGACTTGTGACATTGCGCGATGGGGGAGGGGGGACCGAAATCCGGTTTTAAACCGGTTTTATAGAACCGAAAACCGGTTTTGGAAAAAAAAACGGTTTTAACATCCCTAAGTAAAACGATCGATAGTAGGACTATCAGCAAAGAAAAGTTGGCAATTTTCATGCTATCATGATTCTCATGATACTATCATCGCTAATCTCTTAGTAACAGCAACTAAAAGCAAGATTCCTCTAAAATTATTAAAATATGTAAAATCTTTCTAGATCTAAATTTTTTTTAATCCGTGAAAAAGAATACAAGTGTACCGTACTTACCAAATTAAGAACTCCAATAAATTTAAATAGTTGGTTTTTGACATCCTGACCCGAAATAAAATGTAAAAAAAGGCAATTTGATTAAGTCTTATTAAAATAAGGCAAATTGTTTATGTCAACAGAAACATTGTCTCAATAAGATTCGATGGACAATACACACACATGTAAGCACAAACAATCTCTCCCCCAAACTCCATTTCTCTCTATCTCTCCCACTTTGACAATCTCTTTTAGTGGTGTTTTGGAGCTGATGAACCGTTTATTTTTTTACTCGGAGCTGAAGTAGCAACTCCTTCAATGCATGGCCGTTGTACTGCTTTCCACTGTGCTTGCAGGGCGTCTTACTCCGAGGAATTTCAATATTACGCGAAGACCCCGGCATTTCAGGTCTTTTCTGCAAGAAATTACGTACTAGCGTAAGATTACCATTGACACGTTGAAGAAATTAAAAATGAAACAGATAAAGTCACATGATCTACCGCAGTGTCTCCAGACAGATTAAGTCACATGCTCTACTGCAGTGTCTCCAACACTATTATCAAATGGTTGCTAACCTGTGAGTGATGGAAAGGGAGGCTACACTGGGGCGTTTTGGTCTGCCGGCTTTCAAATTGCCATTCCGGAAGGGTTTGGGTTCGAATATATGTTCAACGTCTAGGAGCAATGATGGATGCCTAACATTAGCTTGCGGGGAAAGTAAAGGCCACTTGGAATTTTGCTGGCCACACGCTTCCCTTGTACGCATTGGTCAAGAAAATGGCATAGTTTAAATGGAACCTTTACTTAACCTACCTAGGTTAGTTACTTTATAAGCCAGTATTAAAAAGCGCGGTAAAAATACAACTACAACCTTACAACAAATAAAAAGTTACATTTATAAAGTGTAAGTTTTTAACTGAGAGCACCAAGATGTCTGAAGAGCTGGAAACTAATGCATATGAAGTCATGTAATACATTGAAATGATATTTGGGGTTTTGTATTCTTCTGGTTAATTTCGTTCAAACAGAAAATTTATTTTAATACCATTTAAGTTGGGAGAAAAAGAAAAGGCATATAATCAAAGTTTTTATTTCTGTATTTATTTATGTCAGGAACGGTTATTTGAATATATTTAGTTACATAGTTTCAAATACATTGGAAAAATAAACTTATTAAAGATTCAAAATATATAGTTATAAATACATGGTAAATAGATTTACTAAAGATTCAAAATATATTGCCAATTATAAATACATGGGAAATAAGCTTACTAAAGATTCAATATAAGGAACAACCAGATGTACTGTGACGTCAATAGGTCGACTGTAGTTACGTCTGGGGGGCACCAGTTTGTTGTAATTGGCAAACGTTGCATTCAGCAGTGCCTTCATGTCGTCTGCACCGCCTTGACAAATTGCTTCGTGGAAGAGGAAGAAACATAATAATAATAATAATAACGGTGCTTATATAGCGCATATCCCGTTGGTGACAGTTCTATGCGCAGACGACAGTTACAGAATACAGACAGACAACGAAATATATAGTAATACGCTAATTCTGCTGACGAAATAGGTGAGTCTTCAGCCGGCTCCTGAAGGTAACTATAATAATCATATTATATAATAATAGTTTGATATTTTAAAACTTTAATAAGCTATACAGGACAAATCAGCAATCGTAGAATTGTACATATTTTCGTTTTGTTTATCTACTTCTGTGGCTGAGTCAGGAAAAGAAAAAAACAACTAAAAACAAACAAAAAAATTCAGCGAGTGCTTTAACAAACTTGCACACTTCTGTTAACATGTTGATCAATTTATATTAATCAATTTATACTCTAAAAATATGCTGGTCAACTAACTACTAACTTACCAATGTTTATGTTGAAATATAAAGTCAACAATAGAAACACCAAGAAACACATTTTCCATGTCAAATGCATTGTTGATATAAAGGACAACACCAACAAACACTAATATCATGCACTGTAATTAATAGCGTCTCGGTTGTCCTTAAATACAGTATGGTTTTAATGAACAATTTATGCAGTTCATAATTCATTGAAGCAGCAGAAAACAGCGTTTGAAAAGCAAGAGAGAGAGCGCAAATCGAGCAGGACAAACTGGCACATTTGAAAAACATGTCTTTGTAACGGACATTCATATAATATTATCATAGCATTCGATAGCATTTTAGCTTTTATGTTCTTGTTACGTTTGTAAAAAGTTCCTCTTTATAAAGCCTAATGTTTGATTAGATTTTTTAATTACTTCATTACTATGTGGATTCCAATATAATTAATCATTCATTAGTACTCCCAAGAATTTTACATTTTTAGTTTGGGTTAGGTCTTTACCATGAATGACGTAGTTAGTCTATAGCATTATATTTGTTTCTTTTTCTTTGACACTCAACAATTAAATAATAAACAATAAAATGTTATCGAATAAAATGTTTAAAGGGAAAGAATAGTACACCCTCCCCCTTTCCAAAAAGAACAAAACAAAGAAAAACAAACAACAAACATAAATACATACATTCATTAGACCATAAATATATATATATATATATATATATATATATATATATATATATATATATATATATATATATATATATATATATATATAAAAGGGCGGTGACACTAACTAGAAGGAAAAAATACGGAGACTAACAGAACGAGGCTAAAAAGAACAACAGATCATACGATGAATACTTGAAATCATTAATAAGGGGCTGTGTCACTGTGTGTCAGATATTCATAGTTCATAAAAAAATATTTCAAGCGCAATATACTCTACGACATTTTGACTAATTGGTTATATTTATTGTTCAAATCGCAGGCACAATTTTAAATTTAGCTATAGATAGAGTTTCGAAAGAGTTTGAAGTGTAGATCGTGGAATTATTTTTTTTCGACAGTTCAATGAATCGGCTAGAAATGTGTCAAATTTGTAGTCGCTTTTCTAAAACCATGTTATGTTTAGATTTCTATGCTTAGAAATACAAATGCTAAAAATAGAATAGAAACGTAAACGTCAAAAAACAAAGACAATAATAAATAAATATACTAAACTATATCCATGACGAGTATAGTTGTATGACGATATGGGTGGAGCTATGAGTGATGTTTTAATACAAGTGTATAATATACACACACGCAGTCTCCATTCATTACAATGTCTTTTTAAGTCAGAGATAAAACTCTAATCTGCATAAGATTTATTTATTTTTTTTACCGTTGTGACATTATGTTTCTTATCAAAAAAACTTATTTAGACAGATAAAGCCACATGATCTACTGCAGTGTCTCCAAAAACGTTTCCTTTCGTGGAACAATTCAACTAAACAATTTTTGGATCACAATCAAAATGAATAAGTAGTTTTGTTGATCATGGATTCATGAGCAAATAAGCAGAAGACTTTGTTATGTTTTGTTGAGATAGTAAAATATTTCTTTGTGTTACTTTTTTAGTATCTTCTGGTGTTGAGCGTTTTATAATTTGAGATCCTTTGCTATAGCTTGTATGTCTGTACAAAGTGTGAACACCACGTCGTCTGATTCAGTCAGAACAAATAAACAACTGGGCGAAGATGAAGCTCTTCACGGCGACCCTGGCTTTGGTGTCATTTGCACTGGTCTTTCTCTACAACGTCCACACAGTGGACAGTCATGACCGACACACTGTCAGAAAGGCGCAGAAAGATATTTTTGATTTTCTGGTGGCCAAATCTGAGAAAAACTACGTAAGTATTGAGTTATATGTTTCTACATTTAAAAGAAAAATCACCCGACATTTAGTGTACAAGTTCATTTTTATAGGTTTTTCGTAAAATGTTTATTTAGTTATTACATATGCAAAACTAGAAATTGCATTTAGGTAGAACGGTATGGTGGTGATGACTCTACAGAGTGTCTTTGCTTTGAATCTTCGTCATTACATATCACTAGATCTGTTCAATATCTGGCCTTAGTATGTATGCACTATCAGTTGGGCCATCATTTAGGCCAGCTGTTGGGCCGCAATTGGCGTATTGGCAATGCAGGATATTTGATATACAATCCCTTCGTAACCGAAAACACTAACTTTTGTAAACTGGAAACCTTTTAATATGAAATGTTTACCGTTACGGCATTCGAAACGTCAAGAAACTAGTGTTTTTTTCTACCTCATCGAGCTTAATTAAACATTATTTTATGCCCGGACAACAGAATGTCAACAAAACATTGGAAAATAGTTAAAAACTAAATAACAAAGACTATTGAATGTCACTATTTGAGAGTATTTCATTATATAAATTTAAACACTTTGTTCTTACTTTAACAATAGAAAATATTTATTTTGAATACGAAATTAATCGTAATATCAGTTTTGTAATATTTCTTTCTTTTTATTTTGACATTTTATCTGTTTATGTATTAGATGATGTGTCATTCTTTAAAACTCATTTAACATTTGAGGCCTAATTCTTCATAATGTATTGGGAAAACCATAAAGACCTTGTGTAACTTACTGAACTACACATCACATTGACCTTATACTTTATTCCACTTCTTACTGAACTACACATCACATTGACCTTATACGTTATTTCTCATCTTACTGAATTACACATCACATTGACTCTATACGTTATTTCTCATCTTACTGAATTACACATCATATTGACCCTATACTTTATTTCCCTTCTGTGTTCAGTTCAGAAAACCTCAATTGAAGACCTACAAATATGTGAACTGTGGGGATGCTGGTAAGGAGCTGGCCAATCTATCCTCTTTAGTTCTCGGACCAGACCCTCTTGTATTTCCTGGTGTACTCTACGTCCAGTTTGAAGTGAGCATTCGCACTCTAGTAGATGCCCCCATCAAGGTAGGTAATAGTGCATCAGAAGACTCTAAGGCTAATGCTTTTTAGTGGGCCCCTAATATTGGGCTAGTGGGCCTTTATAAAATGTCTGATTTCAGTGGTTCACAAGCGCGGTAATCCACCTCTACAGGACAATTTTGAAAAATAAAATACATGAAGCATTGTGCCGTCCACATAATCCTCTTCTATGATTTCGCCAACGAAAAATACTTTATATACTTGAAACAAGTCCAATAGCTTTGTGCCTTAAATCAAGTTGACGCAAACCCCAATGTACTGGTTCTATGATGCAGAGAAAACGCGGGAAAGGGGGAAACTAGTGCAAAGTGGATGGGCCATATAGTACAATGTGGATGGGCCAAATAGCACAATGTGGATGGGCCATATAGTACAATGTGAATGGGCCATATAGTACAATGTGGATGGGCCATATAGTACAATGTGGATGGGCCATGTAGTACATTGTTGAGGGGACCTATAGTTCATGGTCGAGGGGGCAGATTGTGCAAGGTACAGGGGGGAAATAGTTATTTTCATAATGTTAATCTGTTAAGTCTGCATAACCGTCTTTTGAGTTTTTAATTTATCCCCCCCCCCCCCTTTCTATTTTATGCCTCACATAAACAAAAATAAATTTACTTGATCCCTTGTTTTAGAAAAAAAGGCGGAAGAAATTAAGGTTAAAGGGCACGCGCCTCTTGCTCCCCCCCCCCTCCCAAATTATGTCACTGAATCGGACAGCCGTGGCCTTCTCCCCAATGCACTTATAAGATATCAGAAATGCATTAGGTTTGTAAAAAAGGACAGGCGCGATCGTTACAGTTCTTTTTAAGCGCTTATACCAAGTAACGTTAGAAGAAACATCGTACTAGCGGTCTTGAGGTGTTGTTTTTTTGTATCAATTAACCGTTAGAAAACATTAACAATAATCACCATCTGATAAACAGTAAGCAGAAAAGTATCTGCAGTTAATTAAAACAAAATTCACTTATAGATTAGTTTGTACTGTGGCCCCTGAAATGATCTTCTTGACGGCTTATCTACAGTCTACAAACTTTGAAATCAATTAAGACTTAAGTTCTGAAGACGATCCATTTCAGTTTCATATTCAATCAAGGTCATGGTAAGGGTGTTAAGGTTAGAGATAACAAAAACTAAAAGGACTTTATTATCTAGGTAATTTTATATTAAAGTGCAAAGGGTTGGAGATAGGCAGCAAAAAAAATCATAGGCGGCCCAGTACATCAGGTCCTGAGGGTGGGGGGGGGGGGGGGGGGGAAGGCAAGTCGGAAATCAGTTAAATGAAATATCATTTTATTTAAGCACATCCATCATGCATAGCATTTTTTAGGCCTGTAATAAGTACTATTTCTTCCCGAGTGGCATCCGGGCATGTGATAGGTTGCCTGAACAAACCGGGAAAAACAACAACAGTAACTTAACATCATTTTAAAACTTTAATAAAAAAAATAGACTCAGACCACGGATGAGCGTAGGACGTAATAATCTTCTTTATAGAAGGAGCGTCTGTGATACAACATAAGATAAGATAAACTTGTTTGTTTTTTAAATCCTTTTTTAAACTTTGCAAAACTTTTTTTATGGCTGACAATTTTCTTTTATAGATATATTAACTTTTCTTTTGAGTCTTTCTTTCTATTTGGGTGGCGAAGAAAAGTTGTTATGGGTTGTTAAATTTCTTTTTTTTTTAAATCTAAAAGGTGTCCTATATAGATGTTCTAGTGTAGTTTGTAGAATGTTCATTTGTGAAGGAACAAAATGTAATGATATCGTCATCAAAATTGTTGTCAACTTGTATGCCATTTCGTTTTATCAAAGACTATAATAAGATGGACCGCTTGCTTTGATATTTCTGCTTGTTGATAACTTGAAATAAAGTGTCTCGCCATTTCCGATCACACCCGGTCCTATAGACCAGGGTTCGGCAACCTACGGCACGCGTGCCAGACTTGGCATGCCGAGGGATTTTCAATGGCACGCGAAGGAGGCCCAAAAAGTTTATTTAAGTCTCTTCTAAAAGAAATTTAGTCCTACAGCATGATGACTTTCAGACTGTTGGCACGCTGAATGAATTAGAAATTCTACTTTGGCACACTAATATTAAAAGGTTTCCGACCCCGTTCTAGACACCCGGTTGGGAAATTCGCCATGATTTTCTCAATGGGAAATTAAAATCGAAAGTTGTATACAAGCGGAAGTCTTTAGGCACGTTTATGAGTAATTTAGGACAGCGTTGTTGGCTGCGCACGGATAAAACAGCACTTTAGCTCTAAACATAGAGCAAGCGGTCCATCTTATTATAGTCTTTGGTTATATTTTATGTACCCAAGGTATTAAAAGAAAAAAAGCAACACTTTTCCTTTTTGCCATTTACTCATAAAAAATCAAATGTTAATTCATTCTGTTTTTAAACTTACGTTTTTCTTCTGCCATCCAATCAAAAAGGCCAGCGTAATTTTGGAGAAGAAAGTCGGCGACAATTGGCTGAAGATTCCTTGCGTGGGTGTGATTGGTTCATGTGACTACGATGACCTCTGTGATATTTTATCCTTAATTACCGAGTGCCCAGAACCATTTGTGGATGCCGGTGTACCTTGTCAATGTCCATTCCAGATGGTTTGTAACATTCTAAATTTTTGTTTAAGTTTTGTTATAGGCCTATGTCTTACAAATTTAAGATTTTTTTTATAAAGTTTATTTACGGCCTAATCCTAAATAGTATTGAAAAGTCTTTAGTACAGTCTATATCTGTACATAACAATCGGTTCAATATGAAACTTGTATCAACAAGTAAACTAATGCAACAAGACCATGAAACTGTTACATAACATTACTTAGACTGTACATACAATATGGAATACAAGTTGAAATATATTGTTTTGTTTTTTTATCTACATCTCGAGGTTGACCCTGGGTCTACTAAGTTCTAAAATCTATGTGAAAACTAAGAAATAAAAAAAAAATTCTCTTTATCCGCTAGTAGCTCTTGGAAATGGGTTGCCTGAAACAAAACATGGAAAACAAAAAACTTAACCATTTAAAAACACTAATCAAAATACAAGACAAGACACAAACCACGGATAGCTTAGGACGCAATAATCTTCTGTTTGAAAACAGTGTCTGTAAGGGTGATCTTGTAGGATACATTATTACATAGTAACTAACTCCAAATTTACATAGTAACAAGTTTAACACCGTTACTTAATTCACCAAATAAATTTAGAAAAACACTTCAGGAAAGAAAAATTAAAAACCAAGTAATAATAAATACACAAAGCATTAGTCTAAGTTTCTAGCTCATAAACAAAAAAAAAAGACGCAGTAATCTAATAAAACACTCAGATAGCTATAGAGATAAGAAATCTTTTCTTATTCCACAAAAAGTGACCCAAATCTGTAAATAATTATCTTTCCTATCAAATGCCAATCTGCCAGGAAACGCGCCTGTAACATATGATAATATACTCCCCCCCCCCTCCCAAGTCATTCAAATTAAGTTCGTCTACGCCACTCACTCCCCACCACAAAAGAAAACAACAACACCAGTTATAGGTCGGTGTGTGTGTGGGGAGGGGTGTGACTGTGCTACGTATTTATAGATTTACACCAACTTTACCGTCCCGTCTCCTAATTTCTCTGAGGTTGTTTATTATCCTCTCTTCCAACAGGGTCACTACGTCTTGCCCCAGACAGAGTTCGATGTGGAGATTCCAATCTTTCCAGCAGGCGACTACCACGCCAGGGCCAACTTGACCCGCAACAATGACCTGATTGCATGCGTGGAAATTTTCGCAACTTTTGCATGAAGGAAGCAAACACTTCCGTTCTCATATTATAAAGACTTTCATTAACTTTAAATAGGTTTTATTTATTAAAAGACAACTTTTCTCTTTACAGTAATATTTTCCTGTAATAAATGTACGTTATTAAAATGGTACTTGTTGTGTGATTCTGCTTTACATTGTTTAGCATGGTGTAGGGATGAAGGAGGGAATACTTTCACAGGAAGGCCCGTTTAAATCATTTTAATGTTTATGTAGATGGCGCTTCTAAACACATGACTGGTGACCTGCCTAAACAGAGGTATTTTCAAACGCATGACTGTGATGATAAATAGATAGATAGGTATTGAATAATCTTTATAAAAGTACTTTTCCTTGTGTCCAACGAGCGCTATAAACTAGAAATGACTAAACCTAGGAAACTACAAAAATAAATTAGGAAAAACAAACGTCTTGTTGAGGATTACACAATGTTTTAATAAACAGAAATTAATCAACAGTTGAATGCAACACATAGTCAGTCTACTCAAGTATAGTTTCCCCAATATTTCAGGTCGGTTATCGGTAACAGGCTACAAAAGTTACATACATTGGGACTGCAGGGTTGCGAAATTGAAAATACCTGGTTTAAATTATCTACTTCCCATAGACCTTGAACCGTGTATTTCGCTTAAGGCGGGTGTCATTTTCATGATTTAACTTAACTATATGTCATAGTAATTTTGACTGGTAAAACTACTATTTTTTAGTACGTTAAGTAAATTGATCCATAGTCCCTGTGAAGCAACATTCAACAGTTTCCGTTAAACACATACAACACAATACCCAGCCGCCAGGGCCCTCGAGAGAAAAAAAAGATGCCGGTACGAGATATTTTCTGGGCCCTTCCCCCCCCCCCCCCGCCCCCAAACATCATTTTTTTTTCTTACACTAGTCATATCTAAATGATTTATTTGTATTAAAAACGTTTGAAAAATCAGGAATCTTCTTAAAAGGTCTTTGGATCATTTTGTGAAACTGTCAAATGTCATTTACCATTAGAGTGTAATCATTTCAATCACAGTCTTACATGTCTATTACAAAAGTTTTCAAGTTCAATACGTTTTACACTGTATTTATATAAACTATAAACGATTAACAACTTCACAACTTTTCAATAAGGTACTATAAAAAAAATTACATAAATATAAGCTTGCATATTAATCGCGTTTTATGCATGTCTGTCGAATCATTAATTATGTACAAATATACCCAAATCATTCAACTTTTGAATGCTTACTGTTTCGTGGAAAGAAATAGTCAACAGAAAATACATCAATAGGCCTTCATGAATGATAAAAAAAAGACAGAGAAGAAAAAGGCAAGTTTTATTAAAATAGGGCTGCCTTAATTGCGTTCTTTTTTCTTGGCAAAACTACGAATTACATTGTCAAATTTTATTTGTCTTGCAATGCCAGACTCCATACTGAGCCTAGCCAAGTTTTTCAAGCGATCCTGACTTATGGTGGACCTAAAGTAATTTTTGATGAACTTAAGATTACTGAACTCCTCTCTGCTAATGCTACTGTGGCTGGTGCTGTAACTGTAAGGGACATCCTCGAACTGACACTTATGTTAGGAAAAATATTTTCGAATTTGGAATTTACCAAATCATTTAAAAGTTCAATGCACCCAACTGTTCTTTACCAAAATTTGAATTGTGAACCATTGTTAGGTGAATTATCTTTTGTCATTATAATACTTTTCTGTTACTTAGCAGCTTTATACTTCAAGTCTTCTTCTGACATCTTTTGGTAGTTCCTAAGAAAGCTGAATGTAAAATGTGTTTTCGAAAGTGGGCTTCCTCATGGCATTCTTCTGTTTCATTCATCTCATTCACATTTTCATCAGGTGTATCCTTATCATAAAATCTTGTTTTTTTTTCTGTAGTAGTATTACTGTTCCTAAATAATTGTACTTCAATCTGCAGGTTGGCTGCAACAAGCTTAGCTTCATTCCACATTGCTTTCCAACTGTTTAGCAAAAAGCCCCAAGTTATGCATATTATACGCTTTCTGTGTTTGCAACTTCCATATCTATAGTCGCACTACAAGCTTGAATGACTTTGTTGCAGAAGTCATTAGGGACTAGTATACTGTGCCACACAACTGACATTATGATGCAAGTGAAAGAACCGACATAACATATAGATTTCATGGATTTCGTTTCTGGTTTTCGGCGTAAGACTTAGCTTTAACAGGTCTTTCAAAGCCAACTCAACCCCTGTTAGATGAGCTATAAATGGTTTTACACTTTCAATTCGACCATATGGTGCTAGAAATGTCATGTAGCTTTGACAGTATTTTCCACCTCTTGAGGCTACAACTGAATGATGTGTATTTACATTTATCTCAAATTATGATACCTTCAATCTCCCCTTTTTAACTGTTGCTTGGCTTAAAACTAAAGGCTTCATTGCATATTTAACAAAATGTTCAAGTATACATTCAAAGAATATCAAAATTAAAGGCCCGCAGCTCCACCTGAGATTGTAGGAGGTTTTGAGGCATCTCTTCTTAGCTTAATAGCAACAATTAAAAAATACTTGCGTAATTTTCAATTTAATTTTAAATTTTAATATTCATGGGCTTCATGGGCCCCCTAAACTCATGGGCCCCGGTACGGCGTACCGGCTGTACCCCCCTCTCGTGGGGCCTGCCAGCCGCTTTTACTTCTGCCCTACTAGTGTCAGGTACCCATCAGAGCTGGATAAACTCAGGGACTTTCTCCTCAACCGGGGAAAGTCCAAGTCTTAACCAGGATTCGAACCCAGGAACTTGGCTACCTTTTCCTTTTTATGGGTAAATCCATTATCTCATTAATATTCGGACAAACGTCTTTCTCTCTTCCTTCCTTTCTCTCTTTCTTTCTTTCCTTTTTTTTCTTTCTTCTCTCTCTCTCTCTCTCTCTCTCTCTCTCTCTCTCTCTCTCTCTCTGACAGGTGTTTGTCTGTGTTTTACCGTGTTAGTGCTTTACACCAACTAAACAATTAAACAATTAACTAACAATAAAACTAAACTTCTATTCACGTAATAATTTTGTGCTGATACAGATCTAATTGTATAACTTTATAACTCACTACGTTTGCTATGTTCAAGGTTTTTGTTGTAAGTTGTTAAAATAAACTTAGTCAGGGAGTCTCAATGTTTTGCAAGTCATCCCCAGTCTGAGCTCTTGTAACAAACTGCATTATATATTTTTTTTTGTATCTGTGTGCTTTTAAGTTGATCTTTGGGAAGGAGGGGACTTTTTAACTTTGACCTTTTAGCGTAGATCTACATTTGAGCACTGGTTGATGCGAGAAGCTGTCAGGGCTTTCAGTCTTCCAAGAAGAAGTAGTTCCCGCTCTTTTTCTGTTCAACATCCTGAGGAAATAGTATAGAGCTTTGCTTAAATTAAGCTAAATTAGATTGTAAAATTTCAAAGCTTATAATTCATTACCATAACTAACAAAGTTTGTAGTCACTTCTGTTTTCTAACAACGTCTGTAGTTCACGACTTTCAGCTAACAAAATTTATAGTTCACTTCTGTCTTCTAACAAAGCTTGTAGTTTAGGCCTACGACTGTCAACTAACACGTAACTGTCAGGTCACACGTTCTAATTGCATTTTAATTTTAAAGTGTAAACAAAAAAAAATCATCTAAAATAAAAACAACCGTATACATTGTATACTTGCTAAATATAATGGTTTAATTACAAATGACCAAAAAAAATTATTTAGAAAGTAAGGAAAACATTACATGTAAAATGGAAACTACCCTATTGAAAAATATCTACCTGTGCAGAGTTATGCTTGTTAATTCTTGGTCTGTAGTTGTGTCTGTCACGTCGGAATGTGATGTCCAGAAATTGCAAAAATTTGTTGATTCCGGTCAGTAGAGACTGTGGTCTGATGGGAAATTTTGAGTGAAAAGAAAATGAAAAGAGTGCACCAAGAAAATCTATACCCGCATGCATCCTTTCTGGGGGGAAAGGTACATCGTAACATAGGATTTCAACTTACGCGTTGGCCTTAGTCTTTTTCCCAGGGGCTCCTTCAAGTACAACGACTCGATCAGCCAGGTATGTCGCCATGATGAAATCATGCTCAACAACGAAAGCTGTTTTCTTGGAGTGGAGAACAAACCTATGACAACAAATTTAAATGTATTTCATTATCTGAAAGTATTTTTACCTGTTAATTTAATAATAATAATAATTAATGTATGTAGCGATTCTATCCATGCTATAAAATTAAGCATGCTCAGTGCGCTCTTGCAGTGGCAATGTCTGCTTAGGTTCAGAAAATATTTAGGTCCCAAGAAAATCTATACTCCTTCTTCTGAAGTATCATCCGGGCATGGAATGGGTTGCCTGAACAAACCAGGAAAAACAGTAACTTAAAGGTAAGTAAAGTAAAGTACCCATCGGACCGAATTGATCCATAGGTCCGGCAAAGCAGCGTTCACCAGTTTCTGTGGACACGGCATACTAGGTGATTGTGGGGTCATCACTATGCACAGCCACCTTTACTTTACCCCAACTAACATCAGGTACCCATCAGAGGGGTAGACTCAGGGACACCCTCCAGACTCGTGAAATAATCCCCGGCCTACACCAGGATTCGAATCCGGGAGCCTCGGTACGCCAGCCGAACGCTCTGTCGCACGGCCACGTGACCCCCATAAAATACAGCAACTTAAAAATATGTAAAACACTAATAAAAATGCAATACAAGCCTCAAGCCACGGATGAGCATACTTTATGTTCTGTTACCACCAGCAGTGCCCTCACATAGGGCGGGGGTCGGAGGGGGGAATATGCCCGGGGCGACACTTCCAGGGGGGGGGGGACAAATGTAGTCTAAATATAACAAATATAACACTAAATAAACATTTACAGTATGCAACTTTTGCCCTGGGGCGCTAAATAACCTTGTGAAGGCTCAGACCATCGGTTAGATTATGTCTAGACAAAGAAACATAACTTTTAGAATCTGAACTAATCTTTCATTGTAGAGTGGCAAATTTCTTTTTTTTTTAGTTGCCTAAATTTACTATATTTTTGTTGTAAATAAAAGGATATAATTAATACTTTTTCTTTGCGTTAATGTTTCTAACATTTAAAAAATATTTTGTACCTTATAAAAAGAAATCAATGACTTAAAACGTATAACTTTAAAAAGGATTAAATTAAATTATAAAAAATAAGTTAAAATTATATAAACTAAAAAGTATGTATGTACATTTTTAATCATTCTTTTAACTACCCAGTTTATATAGTTACTTCACATCAATTCCGCCAAATTATTACTCAGGTGGGAAAAAAATTAAAAGAATTACAAGTACCGGCAGCTACTAGATTTGTCTCTTGATAGCTAAAACAAATTTTTAGACATTTTTGCGGGAGTTAAGTTATGCCATTTAATATTTGCTACAGACCTAAATGAAAAACAAAAGATAACAATTACAAACACGCTAATTTTTTTTATCAAAGTTAAAACGTTCTAACGTTGTTCTCTATATATCTCCTTTGCTTTTGGATTTAGTCTTGCTACGTCGCTAAATTAATTGTCTTATAAAATAAATTTTAAAAAAAGTTTAAAAATAGTCTAGATGACTTACAGCCTGCAAGATGAATTTTGACAATTGACAAGAGTAACATTAATAGTTAAATCACTAAACCTAGAAACACTAGCGGACAGTAGAGCCTAGAGTAAAGTAGAAATAATACATAAGGCATTAATTTCTTACTAAGAAATACAACACAACAACAATCTATTACAATGATAAGATAAAAATAGGGACAATAACACTTTCCTTATCCATTATGGAAAAACAAATGTATAGAAGTACTTTTTCTTCCAGAGTGGCATCCTGGCATGGAATAGGTAGCCTGAACATAGCAGTAAAAACAGAAACGTAACATCATTTAAAACTGATCAAAATGCAAGACTAGACTCAATTCACGGATAAGCGTCGAACGCAATAATCGTCTGTAACAGATAAGATAAAACTTTCAGGATGTTGGCACGCTGAATGATTTAGAACAGGGTCGACAACCTTTTGATAATAGTGTGCCAACGTAGGATTTCTCATTCATTCAGCGTGCCAACAGCCCAAAAATCGTTTTGCTCTACCCCTCATTTTATTGTAGAAGAGACTTGAATTGCCTTCTTTATGGGTCTTCCGCGTGCCATCGGAAATCGCTCTTGGCACGCGTGCCATAGGTTACCGACGCCTGATTTAGAAAGCATAGTTTGGCACACTATTAGCAATTGTTGCCGACCCCTGTTTTAAAGAATGTTATTTTTTTAAAAAAACTTATTATTATAAAATAATAAACTTCTATAAACTTCTGGAATAAACTACATCATCGAAGAAATAAAAAAAAGAAGATGGAGATGGCTGGGCCACATCCTCCGCATGGACAAAAAGAGGCTCCCAAGCAGCGCATTGAAATGGAAACCACCAGGAACAAGACGAAGGGGAAGACCTATGGGAACGTGGAGGAGGTCAATGGGCGAGGAAGCAAAGGCCACCAACAAAACATGGCATGGAATCAGATGGCTCGCCCAGGATAGGGAAGCGATAAAGAATAAGAGGGATAAGAGAGAGATTATTAAAGCACCGAATCCATGCAATTTTACCTTTTGATGACCTTGGCAGCGTGAAGTCGCTGCTCCGAATCCAAATAGGCTGAAGGCTCATCAATAAGATAAATATCAGCTGGTCTGCCCAGACACAAGGTCAAGGCCACACGTTGGAGTTCACCGCCTGATAAGTTTAGAACCTTGAAGAAAAAAAAGAAAAAAGAGAGAGAGAGCGTGTGTAGCGTTTCTGTGTGTAGTAAAAATATGACTTTCTTCCATCAGCAAAATGTAATATTGAACCAACGTATCGAAAAGTACAAGGAATTTTTAAAAGCGTACTCAAAATACATTGCAACGTGTGTATAATAGTTTTCATGTCGCGTTAAGACTTGTCTCGATCATTTATTTAGAGCTATTTATTTGTATTTAATTTCGGCTTCCAGATTATATGAGTACCACTGTATAAATAGTTGTATATTGTGACGAGCTAACACCAACATAAATTGTTTTCTTGTTGTCTCTACAACTTCCTACTTCTACTTTTGCATTCTGAAATCTTCAGGGAAAATATTTTCTAGCACTCTATCAAAAACTATAACATTCACGCGGAGGTATTGTTGTTTTGTATAGCGTTATAGAAGCTACTTAGTATTGACCAGTGAAGTTGAATGTTATTATTGTATTAAACTCTTCATTAAACGTTCGTCGAGTGACTTGAGTGTATTATTTCATAGTGAACAAGACACTGAGCTATAATATTATGGAGTGCTCAAAAGAAGTAAATTGTTGGAGAAAATGCGGACTTTTAAATATAGATAAGTGCACTGTATGGCACTGAGCTATATATATGTCTAAATAATAAATATTCATTAAAATTATTACTCAGTTAGCATATATATGTGGTATTCAAAGCATTATCCAGAAAAATCATTAACCATTTCATCTTTTGACTTCGCCATTAAATTAATGAATCCGGTATTCATTAAAATTAACACAATTTACTCGTATAAGAGAATATAAGCTTTATATATATATATATATATATATATATATATATATATATATATATATATATATATATATATATATATATATATATAATGCATGTTCAGTATAAAAGAGTTCATTTTCATCAAATTTCAATGACGCAATCACGAAAAGTTTGTTTTAAATTTTTGGTACTTCCAGTGCACCTATCTATATTTAAAAGTCCACATTTTCTCCGCTTTTTTTCTTCTCCATTTTAATTGCTTGAGCACTCCATGTATATATAGCTCAGTGGAACAAGACCCTTGACAGACGACAAAAGACCCGGATATATAAAAACATAGACTTTTTTTTTCTTCAAATTATAGTTCTGCATTCAAGTGCTTAAAATGATGAAGGAAAAACTGAATCGATTGAAACTTGGTTAGGATCAGTTCTTTTCTTTGGGTGTGCCCAAGAAAGGAAGGAAGTAGGCAAAGTAAATTAATTAGAAATCACTGCTGTCTGTTGGGAATTCGAAGCTCACGTGCTCATCGCCCCACTAAATGGTTTAAAGGTGACAGAACTAGCGACCATCACACCTACCTGTTGGTCATACAGATGCTCAATCTGTAGTGGCTTCAAGACGTCAGTAACAAACTGTGGGTGAACGTAGGCATCTCGAATCCTTTCATGCAGAAGTTGTCTCACAGTACCCTGATGTTTTGGGCTAATCTTTTGGGGCTTGTAGCTGACGCATAACTTGGGCGCTTCGCCTGCAGGCGTGGAAGTGAGAATGGAGAAAATAAAATCTCATTAAACCAAATATTTTCAAATCTAGGCCCTAAGGTTTACATTTCGTGTTGGGTTGTGCCTAGATCTCTGGCCTGGATGTTCAAGCTGTTTCTAAGTCATCATGATTCTTGACAAGGACATTATATTTTAATAAATATTGAAGTTTTAAAAACTTTAAACGTCATTTTGCAAACACTAATAAACTTCACCGTTACTATGAGAACAAAAAAAAACAAAAACAACATTCACGTCACAAAGCAAAAACTATTTTTAAAAAAGATTAACGTCTAATATCGTATCTTATATATTACAGACGCTAATTCTATAAAGAAGATTACTGCGTCCTTCGCTCATCCGTGGTTCGAGTCTAGTCTTGCATCTTTATTAATGTTTTAAATAAGTTACCGGTCTTCTTGGTTTGTTCAGGAAACCCATTCCATACCCGAATGCCTCTCGGGAAGAAAGAGTAGGCCTACTTATATGCATTTGTTCTCACAATAAGGGATAAGGAAAATGTTTTTGTCTATGTTTATCTGAGCACTGCCAGGGTCGGCTCATACATATAGGCGAACTAGGCGGCACCGAGGGCGCAAAATTTTGGGGAGAGCAAAAATTTAATTTGGGGATTTAAAAATATAAACAATATTAAAGTTTAGTGCTTCTGTGCGCTACTAGCATAGGCAGATGAATTACTAGGTAATGTAAGGTGAAGTGTATTTGATTTAAGTTGTCTTAGAAAATAGGAAAGTATGCCCAAACAGTACTTAGTTTGGCAACCTCGCTGTGAGTAGCGGAGTGCAAAAGGGCAACCCCTCACTTTCCCCTACCACACCCTGGATGCGATGTGGCGGCGGCGGAATATCATAGTGAAGTGACGTGACCTTCAAGTCAGTTCGTGAACGTAAGTCGTGAGGGCGCTGAGTAGTTTGCATTGGCAGTGCAGTTGGTGTTTTTGTGCATTTGCAGACTGTTAATTACGAAAACGAGTACATTAAATCCCCTAAGTGGCACAAGATGGTCCAGACGAATTGATGCTCTAACACCCCTGCGGTACCAGTTATCTCATGTTTGTGATGCTTTGGAAGAGATTTCTGAAGACACTAAATAAATCTAGTGGCAGTATTGCGAAGGTAGAAGCACTTGGGTTACTTAAAAATATCTCAGACTTCAAGTTTATTGTTGTGCTTGTCACATAGCACAATGTTTTCTTTCAAGTAAACATAACTAGTAAGATGCTGCAAGAAAAGGACCTGAAAGTAATTTAAAGTTCATTGGAGTTCTGGTTGATGCTAATAAAGTAGCATTAGAATTTGCATGTAATAGAACCAGTATTTGAGAAAGTAAAGGTCCGAATAAAAAAAAAAGAACATGGTTGATTACAAATCAACAGATGAATCTGTAAATATTGCACGTGACCCCCTCAGAAAGTTTCAAGATCCACTTTTATGATGCTGCTTTAGACACAGCTGTATTTGCGGTAAAAGAAAGATTTTCCCAGTTAAATAAAGCATCTGGTGTCTTTGGATTTTTGTACAACAATCCTGACCTTAAAAAGAAGTCTACATCAGAGGTTAAGTCGCTGTACAAAAACTGGGAAAAAGCATTAACAATCGAAAAAGATGAAGGTTTGAATGAATCTAACATTGCTTCGGTAGGACTGTGTTCTGAACTAAGATCAATTTCGCATCATCTCCATGACTCAGTATCATACACTGAAGAAGTCTTATACTACATTTACCAACATAATCTTGAAAATGGATTTCCTAACACTTGTGTAGCCCCTACGTATTTTGCTTAGGTTGCCACTTTCCGTAGCTAGTGCTGAACGAAGTTTTTCAAAACTTAAGTTACCCGGTAATTAAAACCTATCTGTGTAGTACAATGTGTCAGGAGAGACTTGCGGGTCTGGTGACAATTTCTATTGAAAGTGAGATAGCACGACAGACTCAAAAGCGCTCATACAAGAATTTGCTAAGCAGAAAGCAAGAAAAGTACTATTAGGGTTTTAGTCTTTAGTAGTATAAATAGGCGCTACTGGTAATCAGTATTTAAAATTTTTTAAAGTGACTTTTGGACCGTAGTTAAGAAAACAATAATCCAATATCAAACAATATCAAGTATTCTTTGTGTATTTTTTTAAGTATTATAAAAACAGAAAAAAATATCTAAGCTTTTAATCTAACAGTGGGTTTCGGATTGTTATTAAGAGAACTGTACCAAAAGCAGGTATCAAACCCATAAATCCATAGATCTAATGTAAAACTGTGTGTTATGTAACTTTTCTAATAATAATTTAGATTTCTAATTATTAATCTATAATGCAAAGCCATTGTTATTTTTCATGCAACTGTCTTATTTACATTTCACAGTCATCAATCAAAGGTTATAAAACAAATTTCTTTGTTGGACTATAACAATTACTAACAAAAACACATTTTCGAAGTTCTATACCCGACAGATCCCACCGAAGACACTTTAATGAGGGCGCATAATTTGTCAAAAACCCTAGAGCCGGCCCTGAGCACTGCAACTAGTGAACTCTAAAATAACGAAGGCCCCCTTTAAACTAATCTTTGTATAATACTAAAAATTGTAATATGAAGACTGTCTTGAATATCCTGAAAAGATCAGCAAAGTCAATATTTCATGCAATATGTTTAGTAATTTAAAGTATCGTTTTATAATATAAACTTTAACTAGAGTAGCAGTCTTTAAATGTGTAGATTCGAAGTACTCTAATTAAATGTCTAAAGAGAATAGGGGAGAAGTTTACCTCCTTTATCGGGTTGTATAATTCCTGCCAACATTTTGATGAAAGTTGTTTTCCCAGTTCCATTTTCGCCAAGCATGACAATGATCTCAGAATCAGTAAATTCTCCAGGTTCGATGTCAAGTTCAAAATTTCCTTTTAGAAACATTTTTTTTTACACAGAAACATTACAATTCAAAATCACAAAGGTCACATTGACATGTCACATGCAAGCATTTACACTAAACCATGCAATTATATATTTCCCAAGCCCATCTCACCTAGTTGTTTAAACTAGTGGTCGCCAACCTAAGGCACGCGTGCCAAACTTGGCACGCAGAGCAATTTTTAATGGCATGCGAGAGACCTCCAAGAGGTGTTTTTTATTGATAAAATTCAACATTTTCCAGTTCTGAGTGAGGAAAACTGACTGTTGAAGCCTACTATTGAAGCCAATGTTTCTGAATGACATAGTGACACATTTCAGTAAGCATTTACACGGACCATTGGAATGGATTTGCTTTGAAACTGGACATATCTTGCTGTGAAATCAATTTAAAAACCATTTAACTACATGTACATACATAGACTATATTAATGCACAAACTAAGATCTTTTTTTTTCTGTAGTACATCGACGCACTCAAAGCAGAGTTTTCTAATCATAGGCAAAACTTTCAAATTTATGGACTCATTTTTTCATTCCACATCAAGCCTAACTGGTTTGATATTATTACAACCTTCTTAGATGTAGATCTCTTTTTTTTTTAAGTAAAGGGATAGTGGCGATTTAAGTAAAGGAATATTGGTGATTTTAAAATACAGCAAGTTGAATTTTAAACATTTAGAAAATGGGCATCCTAATGTGCCTATTTGCGGAAAAAAACTTTGCGGAAAATCATCTGCTAGGCATTTGCTCTTTTACTTTCAGCTTGTAGTTCATCTTTTGGTTCAACTTTCACTTTTGAACAGATTTTATGGTACATGAAAACTGTTTTAAGCATACAAAGAGGTCACTTACACTTGACCGCTCATTAATTCATACAGACTAAGCTTAATTACATTTAAATGACTTTTTCGTGCTTATCTTCCTTAGGTAAACATAAATATAAGTAGTTCTAAAACAAATGTATTTGTTTTATTAATTAAAAGAATATAATTATTTAATGTCACTATATTATGTAATTTTTGTAATTATTAATGTTTAAAACATAAACTACTTTGATGGACAAACAATTAATGTAGGAAATGTTTATTTACAACTGTTTAACGTTAATTATTTTAATCCTCCAATAATTAAATATTTTAATGAATACTATATTTTTGGATTATATAAAGAAATAATAATTAGTCAGCTATATTTGTTATATTACAAACAGAACTTTTTTGGCATCAATATTGAATCAAACGTGAAAACGTTTTGAATTAAAGGGACATAATTAACCCGTTTTATTTGAGCTAATATTTCTAATATGTTTCTTTTTTTCTTTCATAAAAAAATTAATGGCTTACAATTTATAAGTTTGAAATTATCAAACTGTAAAAAGTGTTTGAAAATTATATAAATGTAATAAGACTAAAGAAATATATGTATGTCTGCATACATTATATTTACTACCCAGTTTGTACGATTACTACGTATCGATTCCGCTAAAAGTCAATTAGTCTGGAGCAAAAAAAATTGGAATAAAACCCAGTAAAAACCTCTCAGTTAAGCTACAAACGCAGTGGGCACAAACACCAACACGTCTTCTCAGTGAATACGTCTTTCGTTGTGAGTCGGTGTTGGTGACACTATTTAAACCTAGTAACCGCACGCAGTGAGTTCAACACGACTTCGGACTTCAACAACACGCCTTCGCACCAACTTTTTTGACGAGAGTGCTCAACTGGCTTGCTACATCTCATGCCTTCGTTTTTTTCACGGTTGCTAGTAGTCGCGTCGACCTTGAATGTGTGACGTCATATGGCTGGACTGGGGACATTTTCACTTTCAATTTTCTCATCGAGAAAGCATCGCAGACAATATCTGATTTCATTTTTGAATTCAGCGACTAAAAATTAAGGGGAGATCCGAGCAGAATTTGAATTTGTGAAATATTTAGCGAGATTAAAAAAAAAAAAATACGGTAATAATATTGCACACTGCCGGGTTTCGTCTGGCGCCGCGGCCACCAAGAGCAGTACATTTAAATGTTTTCTTTTAGGACTTGAAAAGTCAATCAAGAAGCTATTTCTTTTTTCCATAATATCAATGATTATATACACCACATTGGATCGGACTTTGATCAATAAAAAGTTACAGTACTTTATAATAATCAGTACGTTTTCTTGTTGCTTCTGTTTTTGCTTTGTTCTGACTTGTTTGTTTTGTACATTAATTGTTGTTTTATGTTTGTCTGTTTGTTTGTTTGTTGTTATCAAGGACTTGTATGAGTATTGGAGCTCTTAAAGTTTAAGTGGTCCGTAAAACCTGTACAGCCATGGCAGCCATGCTTTGTGCCCTGGGGACTGGAGGACCTTAAATGTACCTCAAGATTCTGCTGAGTGCAGATGATGATGACTTACCTCAATGTAATCAAAAGTCGTTCTCTTGGGGACAACGGTTTTCGGAAGTTTGTGGTGCGCTCGGTGATGCTTGGGATCGCTAGCTATAAAATAGGGATATTAAAACCGGTTTGTTTTGAAAACCGGTTTTCGATTCTATAAAACCGGTTTAAAACCGAATTTCGATTCTCCCCCCCCCCCCCCATCCCCAGGCCAGAAAAGTCAAATGTGCGTAGTCTTGTAGGTATATTTGAAAAATAGTTCAAACTTAATTATTGTTTGCAGGACATTCAAAGGGTTGATTTGTGTGAATACAATATAATTGTGTACACTTTACCATTAAATTCTTGAGAACTTAAAAAAAATCTGGTCTAATTGATTAAAACCGATAATTGTTTTCAATAGTGATAATTTAATTTTCAACTATCGTTGACCGTATTAAGAAGCATTTGAAGAGGATGACGATGTTAATCCAGGATGCTTCCTATGCAGGTGCGTACGCAATCCAGTGGTACTGCCACCGCTCCGGCTTATATGTTGGGAACATAGTTTACACTGAGCCATCGTTAAAGAATTGTTTTCGAAGATGAACCGAAAAGTAAAAAGATTCATTTTAGTTGTAACTGTAACTTAACATTAGGTTTGATGTTGTTTTTATCGCAAACCATAGGCCCTAGTTGTTATTTGGAAAAAAAGAAACACAATATCTAAGACTAAATAGTGTAAGCAAGGCATTTCAAGAATTGTTTTGAGCGGATCCAAAAAAATTTATTACAATTATTTCCATCAAAACAAAAATAAAAGGGTTGCTACCAAAAAACCGAAATCCGGTTTTGAAAATCAAAACCGGTTTTCAGTTTCAAAACCGGAATCCGGTATTCCGATTTTCGTTTAACATCCCTACTCTAAAAGTGTCCGAACAGTTGAGGGTCTCATCCTGATGTACGCGATGCATTTTTCCTCGTCGTTCAAAACCTCGTATAAAAGATGATGGTATTCCCCAAACCTTTCTCTCTTTCAAAATATGTGATGAACCCAGTACCGTTGCCCTATAATACCTTTTCCCGAGCCAATAAAATAGAACAAGCTGCAAAGCTGCAATGCACAGCTCCTCCATTTTGGAACGACCTGTGTGTCACATGATCTCTAGGCTCTCGCTGGCTAAAAGTTGAACGCAAGTCGTATCGCGCACTGCGTTTGTGCCAATCCCAGTTCAATCGTACAATTGGCGTTCGGCTTAAGATACGTGCCGAAGGTGTGTTGGTGTTTGTGCCCACTGCGTTTGCAGCCTAAAACTGAGATCAAAATATAATTCACATTTGCAGGTGTTTTGTTCAAATCCTGATAACCAAATGATAATGTTAAGACAATAATTACCATAAATGGGTAATTTTAGTAATAAAATATTGTATTTGATAAAAATGCAAAAAAAAAAAGATGATAAGCACAGATACGTTAATTTTGTATTAAATATTAAAACGCTTTAACGATTTTCTCTATAAATAATCAAACAATCTCCTTTGCTTTTGGCCTTGGTCTTGATACGGAGTTAAATTAATTGTCTTATAATATTATTTTTAACCTACTCTATTATACTTAGACGGACGCTGTGAGCCTGAAATTCGAGCAAGGATTGGGACTGCAATGGCGGCAATGGCTCGCCTAAACAGAGTCTGGACCAGTAAAAGCATTGGTCTCCCAAAAAAGCTCAGACTTTACAGAGCCCTTGTCAGAACTATTGTTCTGTATGGATGTGAGACATGGACGCTACTATCGGCAATTGAAAACAAGTTGCAGGCGTTTGAAAATAAATGCAAGAGAAAAATACTTCAAAACTCCTACGTAGAACACAGGACTTATTCGTATGTGTGGGACAGAATATCCTCAATTGCAAGCCATCAAAAAAACATTATGGCTACAATCAAACGGCGCAAACTGACATGGTTCGGTCATGTGTTGCGGCAAAATAGCCTGTCAAAAACTATCCTCCAGGGCACGGTAGAAGGTGGGTGTAGGAGAGGCCGTCAACGGTGATGCTGGTTCGACAATGTCAAGGATTGGACAGGGCTGCAGTTGACTCAACTATTGACAACCGCGCAAGATAGGCAAAAGTGGAGAAAGTTGACTGCCGAAGTGTCCATTCGCTCCCCCCAAAGATCTTAACGGTCATGGGATTGATGATGATGATTATACTTTTAAAAAATAATTTTATTAACCTACTCTATTATATTTTTGTACTTTGAAGCATTGGCACGCTGAATGATTTAGAAATCCTAATTTGGTACACTGTTAGCTAAAGGTTGCCGACCCCTGGTTTAAACAATGCTGGATATGTAAACCGTTAGACTAAACCATGCACTTATTTATTTCCCAAACCCATCTCACCTAGCTGTTTAAACAATGCTGGATACTCGTAGCGGCAAAATCTTTTACGATCTTCTTCACCTGCTTTCTCTGACACCTTAAAGGTTAAAGATGTTTCCCTGAATCTGAGATTCTCCGTCGGAATAAAGCCATCCAGAAATATATTGATTCCTGGAAAAGTGGAATATTTGGGTTTGGATTAGAGGCGTCTATCAATTAGTGTAGGCCTAGAACTCACAGAGAGTGAGAGAGAGAGAGAGAGAGTGAGAGTAAGAGCGAGGGGGAGAGAGAGAAAGAGAGAGAGAGAGAGTTTGAATTGTAATGAAATGTAGAAATTCGCAAATATCGTATGACGTATTAAAATGACGTTAATTTGTTAGTTCAGATAACCCATTCCACCGCCCGAACGCCACCCAGAAAAAAAAACTTCTACGAATTAGGCACTGCACGGGGATTATGAAACATTTCTTATCTTATCTTATACATTACAGACGCTCCTTCTATAAAGAAGTTTATTTAGTCCTACGCTCATCCGTGGTTCGAGTCTAGTCTTGCATTTTTTTATATTTTTTTTATGTTTTAAATGATGTTAAGTTACTGGTTTTCTTGGTTTGATTAAGCAACCCATTCCACGCGCGAACGTCACTCGAGAAGATAGAGTACTTATATTTTGTTTCTATAATTTACTCTCTGATATAAAAATTAGTTTTAAGTCACACTGATAAAAAAAAATACATATAATTATGATATAATTCTGCATTTAAAATCTTATAGACAGAAGCGTTACCATTCCGGACGCCAGACGGCAGAGTCACAACTCCGTATGCCCCAGGCACTCCATACAAACAGCAGATGTAGTCAGACAGGTAGTCTAGTACAGACAGGTCATGCTCGACGACAATGACGTACTTGTCCGGATGGATCAAGTTCCGTATGGCTCGGGCAGCCTTTAATCTCTGTTTGACGTCTAAATAGCTGGACGGCTCGTCAAACATGTAACTAGACAGGAATAATAGACTTTCAGTAAAAGAACGAAATTAAAATGTGTGAACATTGGAGAAGATATTTTTTGTAACTGTCTCTAAAAATACATGACGAGCCTTCCCGCTCTTGAGTCTATGGAGTGACGCTGTTAAGGATTTGATCTAGGGGATGGCACACAAAGATCCTGGCCAAGACTAGCCACCCAACGGCACGCCGATAAGACGTGTCGCGTAACAAAAGGTTCGGTCTCCGCACTACACTTCACTCCCCAACTACGGAATTTCTATTGGATCATTATAATGGTGGCTCGCTCGTATACCTGCACTGTAGCCCGGAAGCACAAATCACAGATTATAGGTCTGGACCTCCAGACGGGCTGTTGCGCTAATTGCTCCCCCCGCCTCTACCAAGTATCGGAGCGTCTTTGTAGAGCAATTATCCTTCGGCGCAAAACAGGGGCTGCCCCCCCCCCCCCCCCAAAATGCGTTCGCTCGCCTGTGCGCTATTAATGTAAGCGTATCGGCGGTTTACACACTTCACCAGACTTTAAGGATATAGAATGGGTACATTTAAATGATTACTGTAAGTGGTATGCATGAAATTTAAAAAAATCAATTATTTGCCATAAAATGTATCCTTTTAATTGAAATAAACGTTACACAGTTTTAGGTTAATTTACGTACATGTCAGCTGTCTGGACACACACCATAGCGATGGCAAATCTCTGCAGTTCCCCACCGGATAGATCTTCTATGTTCTTGTCTAGCAGATGCAACAAGTCTGAGGACACCGTAAAATAAACAACATACCTTTCTTGTTTAAACAGCTGAGAGAAGGCAGTCTTGTGTGTATGCGTGATTATATATGTGTATATGTGTGTGTATGTGTATATAGTCTGTGTATGTGTGTGTATGTGTATATAGTCTGTGTATGTGTGTGTATATTCGCGATAATATGTTACAAAAATAAATGTATTTTAAAGTCAATGAACTCAATGACAATGGTATTTTGTGGCCAGCACAACTTACTGCCAATTAATCTCATGTATTTATCAGAGCTAATTAGACTCTAATAGTCTTCTTATGACATGGATTCGAGCCCTAGACCTTTAGATTAACATTCCAAGATCTGGATCTTAACTGGCCTAGTATGCCGTTGCAATTGAAACTGGTAAACGCAGCTTTACTAGATGAATGGACAAACACGGTCTAAAATACCTTACTTTTTAACAAACTGAATACAATGTCATTGTTCTGCACATTTTAAAACAAACACCTACCGCTTACGGTGCAATTTTGTAGAGCTGTATTGTTGTAACAAAATAGATCAAAGTAACATTATAACTAAGGTAAAATAGTATAAGATGTATTTTAATCAAAGCTATCCAATAATATCATCGTGTGGTCATCATCGTTGTCTCCATAGTCTCGGAAGACGATTTGATTTGAGCTCTTGTGATTTCTCCAGCCTTGCAGCATTGGCTGTGTCTGTGGATACCTATCCTTGAGAGACAGGGACCGTTGGAGTTCGTCAGGGGGCAGCCTCTGTTCTTTACTTTTCTTCGCTGCTCTTTTAGCCTTATAGGTAAGGCGAAGTCTGCCCCCTGCAGCATTTGTACCGGTGTGTAGATTACTTCTCCAAATACTTCTGTTCTGAGCCAGGTTCTCCTAGTTTCCAAGCGCTAAATAATATCATTGTGTGATAAGCAAAGAAAATACCTAATTGTTCACAAATTTCCCTTTGTCTGTTGGAAGTATCCTTAGACTCAAGCAACTGGCGAACTGTGCCCTGTATAGGAAAAAAATAAAGCAACCGGTTTTAATGTTTTGCTAGATGTAAATGCCCCCCCCCCCCATATAATCAACAATATAGCTGTTCACATTGGTCACATCCGTGCCATGACACTCTGACATATACTGACCTTGACCGCCTTGGGTATTTGATCAACATACTGAGGTTTTATCAAAGCCTTGAGATTATCTTGTACAATCTTGTTAAAAAAATTCTGGAGCTCCGAGCCACGAAAATATTCGATGATTTCTGCCCAGTCAGGAGGGTCCTAGAACATATAGATCTAGAGTTTAATTCAAACGTGGAATTATTTTTTAAATTATGTACGTTTGATCTAATTTAGATTTAGAAATTAGAAAGAATGAGAACGCGAACCCACATGACACATTTTGACACATGCATTTGGATAACAATGTAAACTACATTTAACTCAAAATTTTTGAAATAAAATGGAGCTATGGTTAAAAGTCAACTTAAAAGGTTTACAAAATGTCCATGCTTGTTTCAAAAGGTTCCAGTACTCACGTCGAAGCGTCCCAGGTTTGGCTTGAGTTTTCCAGACAAGATCTTCAACGCAGTTGACTTGCCGATTCCGTTAGTGCCTACAAGCCCAAGAACAACGCCTGGACGTGGTGTAGGCAATCTAAGACGAAATTAAAACAAGGAAAAGAGATATAGGCCTTGTAATATGATGATGATATTCAAGCAAATGTTCTGCGTGTGTTTGTGTGTCTATGTTTGTCTGCGTGTTTTTGTGTTAGCATATATTTGTTCGTGTGTGCATTTGTGTGTGTGTGTTTGTATTTGTCTGCGCGTGCTTTTGTATCTTAAATTAACACTGTACGTTTTTTATGATCTACACTTTACACCAAATCATTAATTCTATCAGATGTAGCCTATGCCAGATTTCCACATGTCACACCTCGCACACATTGAAGTCTTGTTGAAATTCTAATGTGAATGGAAGAATGAATCCATTTGATTGCTGATATGATTTTCTGGTCTAGTTACAAGTAGCCACGAACTACTTATGTTTAATTAACGGTAGCTAGAAACTGCTCTTATCTTATATATTAAAGACGCTCCTACTATAAAGAAGATTATTGTGTCCACCGCTTATCTGTGGTCTGCGTTTTTATTTATGTTTTTAATTATTTCATGCTACCGGTTTTCCCGGTTTGTTCAGACAACCCATTCCAGGCTCGGATGCCACTCGGGAAGAGAGAGAGAGTACTGATATGCTCTTCTTTAACTCCTGGTTCTTTGGATCTATTTCCACTCTAGATGGTGAGTCTATCAATGGTACTTACCTGTGTAGCTTGAAGGAGTTGGCGCTGTACCTGTGTGTCGTTTCTCTGGTGATGCTACTGGGCAAGTTAATGATGCTCAGCGCCTCCAGTGGACACTTCTGAAAGAAACAAAACAAAGAAAGAAATGTGTAAGGCACAAATGTGTTATATAAATTGCAGCTACATGAAACCTTTGTAATCATTAATTCATAATATTTTTTATTGCAATAAGCAATAACAATACATAATATCGTATTTGCCGCATAATATATAAGTATAATAAAGGCAGTCAAAATTATATATAAAATAGTAAACTCTTGATACATGTAAATTAAAGAGTTGATCAATCCCGCACATAATAATATACTATTTCTTACATCTCTTTCACAAATATTATTTTCAGATTGTACTATATGTATTTAACATTTGTAGTTTTTAAAAAACGTACGATCTAAAAAAACAAACAGAGGGGTGGGCAGTGGCGTAGCTAGGGTGGGGGGGGGGAGCGGGGTCCAAATTCGAAAGTCCCCCCGGGCCCCTATTTTTGTCCCCCATATCTTGTCGTCTCGTACCGACGACAAGAGCTTTAGTGTTCTCACTGTTCAACTAACTTATTCTCAGTCATCCAGTTCTTGATGTCCAGGAAACAGATGGAAATGGAAGCAGGGAGTCCATTGAAGTCTTCAGGCTCAGCACTGTTATAGAGCTGGGTGTCATCGGCGAAAGAATGATAATCCTAGTATGATAAGTCCTTCTATTCCTCATCCACCTACCTTTACCGGGTGCTTTTATTAAGAATATTGTTGAGGGGAGGGAGTCATTTTTGAAGACTATCTGAATTGAAAAATGTATGTGTTTCAATTAACTTTATTAGCACTAAGTCTATAATGGACATAACTTCACAGAGTACAGTTTAGATTAATTGCCTACCTTTGTGCATATACCACATCCTATACACAACGTCTCGGAGATGAAGGCAACTTTATCTGTAGTCTCTACTTCAACGCAATGTTTACCTTGACAAACAAACAAAATGAGTTGACTTAAAAAACTCCGTTGGTAAGAACTCCATGACGCATCGTTTCCAAAATAGATCTATCAGGAATTAAACTAAGTTTGTAAGTAAAAAGTAAAGTATCCCGAAGGACCATATTGATCCATGGGGCTGGTGAAGCAGCGTTCGCCAGTTTCTGTGGCCACGGCATACTAGGTGATTGTGTGGCCAGTACAATGCCCAACCGCCTTTACTTTTACCCCAACTAATGTCGTATCGCCAGTCGAATCGAATAAATTCGCACTTGCACAAAACTATTCACAAAAGAGCTTGATTAAATTTCATATTGAAGCAACAAAAAATGTAATTATCAACAAAATTATGCTATAACTCTTTTCATTGCATAAAAAACTAAATTATGGATACTAAAAACAAGTGTCATTGCATCTGACACATTTGATATTAACTGTCAGTTTTAAACGTTGTTAATCATAGCAGGCAACAGAAAAACATAGATCAAACAAATGCAACTCGAATGAGAATGTGCAATAAACAAAAGTTTATTCACTTAGAAGGTTCGATCTTATTGATTTTGTCACTAGATCAATATTATATTATATTATATATATATCCGTCTGGCTAAAATTGAGCCATAGGGCCTGGTGATGCAGCATTGACCAGTGTCTGTGGCCACGGCGAACAATGCCCACCCACTTTTACCCCCAACTAAAGTCCGGTACCCATCAAAGCTGGGCAGACACAGGGGGCACCCTCCAGACTCGAGAACAAGTCCTGGCCTTCACCGGGATTCGAACCCTTGACCTTCGGTATACCAGAAGTACGCTCTGCCGTTCAGGCACCATTTCAAAAGAGAGCAACAACACGTTTATTATATTCACACTACATATGTAAGGGTCATTACTTCACAAAGCACAGTTTAGATGTATTACCTACCTTTGTGCACATACCAGTTTCATTAAATTAAACTAACAAAAACTGTACCTATTCTAACAACTGGACAAAAATTTCGACACTCGTGACGACATTTCTTGGGTTTACATTTGTCTTGATTCACTATGGCGATCCTAGTGAGTTTGTCATTTCCATCGTCTGCTTGACGTCTGCTTCTTATGGAAGCCATCTTTTTTTTTTCTGAAGAACCAGACAACATATGGAACAAATAATATATGTTTAGGCCTCTATGGCGATAAATGGTAGCTTACATCATGGGATCGGCAGCCTTTAGATAATAGTGTGCCGAAGTGGGATTTCTAATTAATTCAGCGTGCCTAGAGTCCAAAAGTAAGCCGGCTCTTTTCTTGTACACAGGAGACTTGAATTTGTATTCAATTGGTGGGGGGTCTTCTGCTTGACTTTGACAATTTCTCTGCGTGCCAAATGTGGCACACGGAACGTAGGTTGCCGATTCCTGGCCTTCGTTAGCATATACAACTTCATTTAGAACATTTTTTTTACGCAGAGGCGTATCTAGGGGAGAGCAGGGGGTAGTATGAAGGTAATAGGGCGCCAAAATGAAGCTTAAAGCGTTATATTATAATAGAAAAAATGTGATTAAACAGCAATGGGGTGACAGGGGGGGGGGAGCGACAATTTATAGTCAGGGCGCAAATCATCCTATCTATCTATCTATCTATCTATCTATCTACCTATCTATCTGTCTATCTATCTATCTATCTATCTATCTCTATTTCTATTATAACCTCTCTCAATCTCTCTCTCGATGTATTTATATATAAATATATATATATATATTATACACACACACATAAATATATTTTTACCCATATATAAAAACTCGAAGAAATTAAACACTAGCCTACAGTATAATCTATAACTAAAAGTTTGTTGCTTATTTATTTAGACTATATTTAAAAACAAAATCAACACATGTACAACAAATAGCTTATATCTATAAATTTTACCTTTCACACGTTCTACGGTTCTTCGGTAAAAACTTTGCAAATAACAACTCTAGAACAAGTCTAGTCTATATAAAGTTAACAATAACAACTTTCAACCACATGTGCAATACATTCATAATACAAGTTTACGACACAGCCTACGTTACCGATGTGTCTATTTTTAGTAACTGACATACTGTCTCCGATACACCCATTCAAGGCAGATAACCTTCTAAAATGTGGCTAGTCACTTTTTTATTGGGTTATCTCCCCTAGCTTTCTTGTATTTTGAATCGAAAGGACACTCAATTTCAGCAGATATAAAATGATTAAGATATAGTCTATAGCTTAAAAGATTTTTTCCTTAAAGTGACATTATTTTCAATACATTTCTCTTGTTGTTTCTAGTTCAATAATAGTTTTGGTCTTGGGGGAATGTCTTTCTTAATTATCAAATCGTGTTTTTTGTTAGCAAAGCAATATTCAATGTATTGTTGAAAAATAACTTAATCTTACCATGCATGTTACTGTTGTTACAGAAGCTCCTCCTATATAAAAAAAAACTATTATTGTGCATTGTGAAGTCTCAATTCTTTTTTTTTTATGATCCCTAACTATAGCTTTTAGGTTTCGTAGACTTAAAACTGCTAAAAAATTACAAAAAGAAATTTTGTTTCTTAATTACAAAACTTATTGTTAAAGTGTAAAACAAATTTTATCATTATGAAAACCAATTGCCATCAATGGTAATACTAGATGTTATTTAAAATAATAATAATAATGTCAACATTGAAGAAATAATATAACTAGTTTTAAAGACCATAATGCATGCTAGAACTGTACCCGTAGAACTAGTTAGATTAGTTTTAAATTCTTTCATATACTTGTTGCCCAAATGTCATCATACCATAAAGTACTATTTTAATCTAGGTAACCTATCTGTTAACATTATAAACGTAGGCAATGGCTGGATCTAGGCAACCTGTCTGTTAACATTATAAACGTAGACGATGGCTGGATCAAGGCCACCTATCTGTTAACATTATAAACGTAGGCATTGGCTGGATCAAGGCAACCTATCTGTTAACATTATAAACGTAGGCAATGGCTGGATCTAGTCAACCTATTTGTTAACATTATAAACGTAAGCGTTGGCTTGATCAAGGCATCCTATCTGTTAAAATTATAAACGTAGACGATTGCTGGATCAAGGCAACCTATCTGTTAGCATTATAAACGTAGGCAATGGCTGTATCTAGGTAACCTATCAAACCTATTAAACCTATTAAACGTAAGCGATGGCTGGATCAAGGCAACCTATCTATTAACATTATAAACGTAGTCGATGGCTGGATCAAGGCAACCTATCTGTTAACATTATAAACGTAGACGATGGCTGGATCAAGGCCACCTATCAGAATCTGTTAACATTATAAACGTAGACGATTGCTGGATCAAGGCCACCTATCTGTTAACATTATAAACGTAGGCATTGGCTGGATCAATTTGGTCCGACGGGTACTTTTTACTTTACTTATAGTATGCAACATTTAAGTAGAACGTAAATCATTGTATTTATAATAAATATATCATATCTTTTTTTATTAATTAATTTATTTGTTGAATAAACTCTACTCATTTGATTAATTATATCTGATTCATTTTTTTTTTAAACAATTCACTTTTTTTACATTACCCGTCTTCAAAAATATTCTACATCCACCTTCTATATCCATTTTCTATATCCATCTTCTATATCCATCTTCTATATCTATCTTCTATGTCCATCTTCTATATCTATCTTCTATACTTCTATATCCATCTTCTATATCCATTTTCTATGTCCATCTTCTATATCCATCTTCTATATCCATCTTCTAAATCCATCTTCTATATCCATCTTCTATATCCATCTTCTATATCCATCTTCTATATCTATCTTCTATGTCCATCTTCTATATCCATTTTCTATGTCCATCTTCTATATCCATCTTCTACTTCCATCTTCTAAATGAACACTCAGTTGTTCAGAACTCATAGTTGCTAAATCCTATGGAGAAAAACAAACCCTGTCTTTTCCATTCTGTCGTTGAATAGTTCTGTCTGTTATGTTTTATTATTGAGTACAGGAGCAGAGCTATACTGTGAATGTTACACTAAGCTTTGGTCTTTGTCTCTCTGTTGAATCGGACAAGCCGACTTATTGAAATATTCAGATATCATTGGCCTTTCACCTTTTATTGAGAGCATTCTATGTGAATCTATTGAGAATTTAGCTCTGTGTGAACTGACAGATATATCAACAAAGACCTTATAATATCACTGTCGATAGTATATATCATTGTCCCTAAGCTAATACATAATTTGAAGATACATATTTATGCTAAAGTGTGTTGGGCGACTGATAGACAGGTGGCTAGATACATTGACGAATTAATTAGATAATAGACGAATGAATGAGAGATTAGATAAATGAATGAATAGATGGATGAATGGATAAATTGAAGGATGGATGGATGGATGGATGAATGAAAGTTTCGTTAGGTACAAAAAGAAAACCTTGGAATGCGCCCCCCCCCCCCCTTCCCTTAAATCTGTGGAACATCTTGCCTCGGACACTGAGAAAATCTGCGGTAAAAGAATGTTCTAACCATAATTAGAGTTAAAGTAACTTTCTCTTTAACAAAATGCAGTTATACTAACATTGTTATGATTAAACTGACATCTCTGGGCGACTAGGATTTACATACAAATATAACTATTATAACCATACAAACTATCAAACAGGTATGGAAGAGTCCACTTTATCTAAAGGTTAAACAACCCTAACAGCTGACATGCCAGATGCAGACATTTTTCTGTCTCTATCTTTGTCCAATAACGTGAGGGTCATTTTATTCTGGCCTTTTCATTGTGGGCTATCATTTTGCTATAAATACAGTGTGAATCCCTCTTGCTGGGGGTTCAGATAAATACACGGAGCAACAAACTACGTTATATCAACTTATAGATAATTGTGTTCAATATTGAAATGCACTTTTGTCAAAGATAGAAACAATTAAAATATTTTTCAAAATAGCGTTTCGTGCAAAAGAAGCAGACAAAAATGTTGTTTTTCTTCATATTTTTAACGGTGTTTAATGAAGGTAAGCCCACATTTATTACAAACGTATCTTGTTAATTGTTTCTTTTACCAAGGGACTTTACCGTCATAATTATTGTAACCTTATTGTCCAAAAAACATTTAAAACATTAACTAAAAGTGTTGAGTTTTTAACTTAACATGTCAAGCTACAATTTAAATAGATCTATTATATTAACGAAAGCTTTGAAAGACTATAACTTTATGAACGTTTACCCAATTAAATTCAAGCCAAATGTTTAATTCAACGGAATAATTCTACGAATCTTTAAAATCAAAATTATGTTTCAATGACCGATGTTCAGTCAATCACAAATCAAATGCAACTACGGATAAAAGCGTAGGACGCAAAAATCTTTTATAGAGAATAAATACCTGCCTTAGGCTACTAGCCTAAATTTACCCAGAGTTGTCCAAAAAAGGTATCAAATAATTTTCTTCATAGAAAAATGTAAAAAGACATTGTAATACGAAATAATTTTTTTATTTGGGGTTACCTCACCCCCCCCCCCTGTTTTAAAAATTTAATTCTACTCTAGTCACAAGAGCTTTCCTTTAATTTCTTATAGTTGTTTCTTAACCCTTCCCGTACTGACCTACTTCTATCTATGCTGCCTTCAGTTCCGCCATTTACGCGCCCGGGACTGTAAGTGTTAATACTGGGTTTGCTCACGTTACAACTAAGCTTATTAAAGAAACACAATGAAACGTTCAAATTATATTTTCTGTGCACACTAGCCTACATAAAACGATTGATAAAACAAAACAGGCGAAAGAGAGATTTATACACAAGATTTCAATTAATGAAACTATAAATACATCACACATAAATATGCTTCGGGCACTGATTTTAGTAACAAAAATTAGATCGTTTGATCTGAATCAAATGTTAATTATATCCAAGTTGTAAAACAAATTCTGTAGTTGCTTTTGTTATTTGCATTTAATTATTGCACATCTATCTTGCAGCTGTTTGTTTGAAATAACAATTCTCTTCACCATTGACAGTAATTCTATGGGGCATGGTAGCCGAGTTACAGCGCGTTCTACTGGCGATTCGAAGGTCCTGGGTTCGAATCCTGGAGGCTAGGATTTTTCCAATGACTTGAGGGTGTCCCTGAGTCTACCCAGCAATGATGGGTATCTGACATAAGTTGGGGGTAAAGTAAAGGCGGCTTGGCATTGTGCTGGCCACACGTCCACTAGTATGCCGTGGCCACCGAAACTGGTGAACTATGCTGCACTATGGTCCGAAGCTAACTTTACTATACATTAATTGTATGTATTTAAATCTAATGAGGTGTGTTTTTTCAACCGATGATTCAAGTTCAAACAATTCCAATGTACATGCGCAAAGTAAAAAATAAATTGGTTGAGTGATTTATGATCCTTTCCCAGAAAAACCCACATCAATATTTGAACTATATATATATATATAGATTTATAGTATTGATTTAAAACCGTGGCTATAGAATTTTTAATAATTCTTTTGTTTACTACAAATTTAAGTTCTTGTAAAGGAATGATGTCCTTGACTGACTAAAGTTGCATTTAATTACAAATGTCGTTTTTAAAGTTTTATTATTTCAACTCTGGCAGCGGCTGAAATTCCATCTAATTTTACTATAGTTGATAAAACATTTTGTCTTGCTCTGGTTCAGGTCTAGCTCATGGAGGTTTCGAAATAATGAATCGTCTGCACCATGACTTGTTTGCTAAGTATAATCCGGCAGTTCGTCCATGTATGTACCACAACCAGTCCATTGAAGTCACTACCTCATTGACCGTGTCATATGTCATGGGTTTGGTAAGCATAATGTCCCCATACTCTCTGTGATAGCCTATACTAGTATTGGGTGCCCTGCCAATCCTCTTGCTGACTTCCGTGTCAAGGGAGAGACTCAAGTGTCAAGTGAGATATCGCTGAGAATAAAAGATGTTAAAAGTAAATAATTGTGTCCAATGATAAAGAGGTTCATAAATGATTTTGATAGATAAAGCTGATTTAGATAATTAGCTTGATGAATCCGACAGATAGTTAAGACAAAAGTTATACTGACAGATACCTGAGTAGATACGTTGATCGATTCTGAGAAGTTGATCTATAAGTTGATTGATATTGATAAATACGTTTCAACATACACTGATATATATCTTATATATATATATATTTATATATATATATATATATATATATATATATATATATATATATGTGTGTGTGTGTGTGTCTATGGTACATTGTGGAACCATAGAATTGGGTCACATCATTTATAATGGCAGTGTCAGATTGACTTATGTCGAAGAAATGAAAAGAAACAAACTCTAATTCCAAATCTATTTCAGGACATCAAAGACCAAGTGTTCAGACTTATTGGTTACTTAACACTCGTAAGTAAATCTATTTATCTGTCCAGCTATCTATCTATCTATCTATTTATCTATCTATCTATCTATCTATCTATCTCACACACACTCTCTCTCTCTCTCTCTCTCTCTATCATTCTCAACATCTCAATCTAATTCGTGTATAACTGAGTTCAAACTAAGAACCTTTTATTTAAAAATAAATAAGAACATTTAAATAATGTTTATACCAGACATTTAATGTTGAAATTGTTTACTAAACAAGTGTAGATCAATAATCAAGCTCTAAGACTACTTTGGTGCTTATTGTATGGACACAATGCGCCCACGGGCCAACTACGATAAACACAAATATTACGTGATATTCCCAAGAGTGACAACTCTGACAAGCTATGACATTAATAATACAGACCTCTTTGGCTTAGATAATATCGTGATCACAGACACACACAGTTAAAAAAGAAAGAAAAAATTGCTCTATTTCATAGACAAGCAATTGTTTGTTATCCATGAAATAGTAGCCTACATACAACATAATACATTGAAACATTAGTTAGTGAAGAAATTAGAATGAGATAAATCGTTCAAATGATATCTTTATATTAATATCCATTCAAATACCCACTGAACTATATATACATTGAATGTTCAATCACTTAAATTTGTCGGGGAACATGCAGACTTTTATCTATAGATCAGTGATGCGTATGCTAATGACATACATAATCATAAACATCTATGGCATTTGTGAGCGTATGAGACAAGCCATATTATTATTACGCCTTTATGGCATTTATTTCGTTCCTGAGTATAACCCGAGTTATAAATAAAATAAATAAAAAATAAGTGTATATAATACAATACTTGCCTACTTAGGAAATATTTATATTTTTGGCATTTAACACATTCAATCGATAATGATCAGTAGCCATTTTGTTGAGTTGATTTTCAATGGCCGCATTTCAGGAAAGTGTTTAAATCAAAATCATAATGACCATATTTTATACATGTCAGTGTCTAAAATCGGCATTAACCATACGCACCACTTATCAATATATAAAAGTCTTATTTTCCCGACATTTTTATACTTAATTTAAAGTGATTGAGCACACTATGTATATATATATATGTCTCAGTTACGTTCAATGGTTTTGTTTCTTGGCGCCAGAAATGGAAGGACGATCAATTGTCCTGGGATCCAGACACGTATGAAGGCATCAAGAGAATCTTTGTCAAAGAAGACAAGATATGGCGACCAGATATTGTTGTTTTTAACTCGTAAGTACTTTTGTCTAGATGTAGATATTGATGTCAATAACTTTTGTCTAGATTTTGTCTAGATGCAGATATTGATGTCAATAACTTTTGTCTAGATTTTGTCTAGATGCAGATATTGATGTCAATAACTTTTGTCTAGATTTTGTCTAGATGCAGATATTGATGTCAATAACTTTTGTCTAGATGCAGATATTGATGTCAATAGCTTTTGTCTAGATGCAGATATTGATGTCAATAACTCGTAAGTACTTTTGTCTACAAGCAGATATTTCTTTTATAAGCTTACTATTAAATATATATTAACTTGGTTTTTGTTTATTTTTAAATCCCTATTCAATGAGACTGACCTATGAGTGTTTTTTCATATAAAGTCAAATGATTTCCCCCATGTAGTTGAATAATTTATAAACTTTTTTTTCACTTAGCTTTTTGCGTGTGTGTCTTTTTATTTGTGAGTAGATCTAGTGAATAACTAAATTTTCTGGAGGCTAATGCATAACACAATTTTATGTAAGGAATTAATACGAAAAACTTTGTTATTGTAAAATTGATTCTTATTTTCTTTCTTTCTCTCTTAAAAAAAACACCCAGTGGTCATTCGTTTCTCCGTCATTTTCACGGGCTAGTTGTTAAATAATTTATAAACTTATTTTCATTTAGCTTTTTTGCGTGTCTCTTCCTTTGTGAGTAGTGAATAGCTAAATCTTCAGGAGGCTAGTGCATAACACAATTTTATATAAAGAATTTATATACAGAACTTTGTATTATAGTGGCTGTTTAATTTCCCCATGTTTTATTTTAACTACTTCAGTGTAACTGACAAAGTATACGTTGGAGAAGAAGATGTTATAGTGTACATCATTTACAACGGTACGGTGGTCTGGGAACCAGAAATCAATTTAGGAGTCACTTGCAAGGTATGGATCTGTGGATACTCTCTAAACTTGTAGAATAGCATAAACGGTAAACGGTATTACCATTAATATCATTGATGTCGTCAGAACGATGTACTCTCAAATCGGTTCACACTTGAACAAAAATAATTTTAAAAAGTTTATTGATATGGACAAGTCTTATTGAGGCCTGACCTTTTTGGGTTCAATGCATACATGAACTTCCGGTTTACTTCCGGCAACTTTTTTTTTTAAATTGCGAATCACCATTAGCTCATTTATATTATATGTCAGTTGCTTCTATTTTTTAAAATAATTAAGTACGATTGATTTACTTTGAGCAGACGTAAAAGCAAAGACTATTTTTAGAGCTTACATGTTGTTTTTTTGTGCGCAACCAATAAGGCTGCCTTAAATTACTTCTATGCTCCTACGATTGTATTAAAGTTTTCCGCTGTATACAACTTTAGATTTTAATCTTAATTTTCCATTGAGAAAATCATAGCGAACTATTAAACCGGAAGTCTAGAGGACGTATTGCGATCGAAAATTCCGAAAATTCCAGTTATCGAATAGCAGAAATATCGCAGAAATATCGCTCCTTCTTATTATAGTCTTTTTTTATAGGGCATGTTCTTTTATAAGTGTACAAAGATATTTTCAAAATAATAATAAGCAGCAAGTTTTCATCATATTATTACGTGTTTGTGTTAAAGTAATAAAGATTTTAAGTAAGAAAACTTGGACATTGACTCGCTGATTTGATCCTCCTTTAAGAAGAGACTGTGCGTGCATCTGGAATAATTTCAATAAAGAATGAAAAGCAGTATTAATAAAATTTTAATAAAGAATCAGTAAGCTACTACAACTATAAAAAAAAACGATCGAACATTCACAATACATCGTTTTCTTTCGGTACAACCAATAAGACACAATTATACTGATGTAATCCTCAATATGACGTCATATGTTCACGTGAGTCGACAATTTACTTTTTTCCCCAGGTGGACATTTCCAAATATCCGTTTGACGTCAATGTGTGTACGGTGGTTGTCGCCTCCTGGAATTATCCAGAAGCCGCAGTCAAAGTAAGCTAGTCATCCAGGCATTCTCTCTTTTCGGCATCCTTCCGTCCCGCGAGAGAGACGATGGTGCATCACCGTGGGTCGAGGTTGCATTTTCTCGTGTGGCTGGGCAGACCTATCCTTAAATGGAAGTCTTTATCACAGCTTTTACACACGTGTTATGTGCTTTCCATTTTCTTCGCCTTTCTCCTAGCTCTTTTTTTTTTACGGTCTCCTGCATCATGCTCTTCTCTGCTAGTTTTACTCCTTCCCTGACAATAGAGCGCCAGGTAGATCGATCCTCTGCTTTCCACTACCAGTCATTTGTGTTTATGCTGGCTGCTCTCATGTCCCTCGGGCAGACATCTTTGTACTGCTTCGATACGCCTTCAGGGATAGCATAGATGGAGTCTGGTTACAAACCAGAGCTGATTGTGGCCTGCAAAAATGAATGTCATGTTATTTGCATACTACATTTTACATTATTGGGAATGTTGATATGGACTTAATGGACTATTGCTCTCACATTCCGGTACTTACAAGTGACCAAGACCAACACACAACAACAACAAAAATAAACACACTTGAAACACTTGGAAGTATCTACCTAGAACTAGCGATGTCAATATAGTGTTTTTTCTTCAAATTTTTGGTTCTAGAAATCCAATTTTTTAAACGATTTTCAATTTCACCCCCCCCCACCCCCATCTTTTTTGTATATCTTTTTTTTATTATGTATGTTTATGTAGAAAATAAAGCAATTGTTCGTAAGCGAAGTGACCGACCGAGCGACATGAAAAAAAACAACTGCGCCTTCGCAGTTCAGCAAGCTATATTCATACTCGCGAAAACAACAACAACAAATACAACCGGAGATCCAGTTGTCGTTTAACATCCTCCTTACCCATGGCCCATACATCTCTTACATTTGAATTTTTTACCAAATAAATCTCTTACATTTGACGCTATCTCGTAGACTATCTACCAAATAAATCTCTTACATGTGACGCTATCTCGTAGACTATCTACCAAATCAATCTCTTACATTTGACGCTGTCTACCAAATAAATCTCTTACATTTGACTGACGCTGTCTACCAAATAAATCTCTTACATTTGACACTATTTAATGAGTAAATCCCTTACAATACACTGCCTAAGGCAGGGGTCGGCAACCTACGTAACGCGAGCCAGACTTGGCACGCAGAGCAGTTTTCAATGGCAGAGCAGTTTTCAATGGCACGCGGAAGACCCCTAAAATGGCAATTCAAATATCTTCTGCAAGATATTAATAGCTAGTGCGGGATGACTTTTAGGATGTTGGTACGCTGAATGAATTAAAAATCCTACTTTGTCACGCTATTATCAAAAGGTTGCCGACCCCTGGCCTAAGATTTAGAGAAAAAAACAACAAAGAATTATCTATTTTGTCCTGAACAGCAGAAGTAATTATCAGTAGATCTAATTGTTGGTTGCTACAGATTTTATTCTATTATCCCCTGAACAAGCTAATGACCGATGCAGTACCGATAAGGATACGGGATGCGACGGGGAACGGCCAATACTGGATAGACATCGGTAACGCCTCAATAACTAGATCCAACCATTACGATGAAATGTACAGAAAGCTGCTGTTTGACTTTAAACTGGCCAGGCGACCTGGGTACTTAATCATGACGTAAGTACATTCCTTGGGTACTACTGGCTTACTGTCATGACAATAGAATTGAGAAAGACTTATCTTATACATTACAGACGCTCCCTTGTATAAAGAAGATTATTGCATCCCACGCTCGTCCGAGTCTAGTCTTGCATTTTTATTAATGTTTTAAATGATGTTAAGTTACTGGTTTTCCTGGTTTGTTCAGGCAAGCCATTCCATGTCCGAATGCCACTCGGGAAAAAAAGAGTAGCCTACATAACGAAAGAAGCGAAGTATACAACTGGGCTAATGAGTTGAGTAGCGAGAAACTACTTCCTGTGAAACAGGGGAGAGAAAAATGTATTAAAGTATGATCATTATAAAATTGGTTTAAAATCTTTCAAAGCTAGAAATGTATTATGTGTGAATTTGTGTAGTATGTGTGTGTGGTTGTGCATATTTGTTTGTTTGGGTGTGTGATTGAGTGTTTTTTTTGCGTGTGTGTGTGTGAAATATAATATATAAAACATTTATGAACTATGTTTTCTAAGAATTGAACACTTAAGTAATATATTATTATATATTGAGTTCACTCTTATTCAATAATGATTTCATGACATATTGGACAACAAAGTCAAGACGATACTGGTAAATTTAAACACACAAGAAATTTAGACTATATGGATTCCACCAAAAGCATTGTAGATGAAATCAGACTTTTTCACCCTGAGCTATACAAACTAAAATCAGCCATTAGCATTCACCACAACTTATGTATAAATAAAAGTCTGCAATATCCTGGACACAATTAAGTGATTGTGCACTCCATGTATACATAGCTAAGTGCGAACTATTATAAGTGTACAAAAAACAGTGATTTTGTATATGGAAAACCAATCAATGAAACCTTTTTTATACAGCAATACATGAGCATGACAAGTTAAATAACGCGAGCCCTTTCCGAGGCTCTAAAGCCCTCTTGCTACTTATCAGATTGTTTGGACTGTTTCAGTCTTCTAGTCCAGGTGTCGGCAACCTATGGCACGCGTTTTGACACATTGTTTTGCGCAGAGTTGGTTTGTTGTAGTTTTTTTTTTGATGTTTCAATTACACTTTTTCCCATGTATTTTACCGCCAATTTATTTTTCTCTCGTCTGGTCCACACACCAGACTTCTACTTCCGCTCACCTTGCTGGCCGTCCTGTGTGTCGTTTCCTTTATGTTGTCACCGGAAGTGTCAGAGAAAACGCCATTAGCCATCACGATACTTCTGGCCTTCACCGTCTATCTGAATGTTGTTGACAAAGAACTGCCAGAGACGTCTGACCAAATGGCCCATATGAGTAAGTAGGTCAATGGCTAGCTTTAAACATTGCTAGCAATTAATTGATACAAAGTAAACTAATGGGTAAAAAAAAAAATTGTTTAAAAGATACATAATAATAACTTTGTTGACTTACTTGAAACGTCACTTTATGTTTCTTTCAGTTAAATACGTCGCCATGCTACTATTTTTGTCCTTCTGCTGCGTCATCGGCAATGCTAGCGTCATAGTCATCCACAAGAGAGATTTAAAAGCAGAAGGTTTATTGGACAGAGAAGATCAGCCTTGTGACCAAAAGGACGAAGTCTCATTGGACAGAGAAGATCAGCCTCGTGTCCAACAGAAAGTCTCAACCAAGCCAGAAATCAAGTTTTTCAATGGTCTGTGTGTAATTAATGGCAAAAGTACCAAATTCAGAGAGCAGACGACAGTTACCAAACAAAAAAGAATTTCCAGAGCTGAGAAACTTAACAAATGTTTTCTAGTTCTGAACTTTTTAGCTTTAATGTTTACAGTCGTTTCTTATTTTGCTATTGTTCTTCTGTAAAGAATTTGTCTGGTCTGATTACTGAAATTAATTTTGTTTATACATCATTTGTTGATTCGAGAATTAAGTAATATAACACTTTTAGAACATGTTCGAAAAAAAAAAAATGTGGGGTGGCAAAGGGCTGGTAAAGAAAGACATGACCAAAGCCTGGGGGCACTTACCTGGTTAATGGGTAAATGTAAGCGCTCTAGGAAGGTTTAATTACCAAGATAATGTATGCATCGCGGTGCCATGAGAAATATCAGGTTAATGAAGTTTGTCTCACATTAATGATTTATGCACTATGCAAATAGACCTTCATCGGCAGGTGTCCATGTCATATCCTGCTACATAATAGTTCAAAGTTCAAACAGGATTTTGGGAACTAAAAAGCCTTGCCACCTTCCTCCCTTTCCTCCTGAAATTCTAATTTGGATTCGTAAGACTCGTTTTTGGTAATTGAGACTAACATGTACATCATACGGTTATTGTCTACTTTATCAGCCAACCGGTTCTTGATTGATTCTTGTCTTAGAATCTCACTTTTGATCTCGTTATAACTCGAATGTTGTATAAAGGTGCTTTCTTTTTTTTAATGGCTTTTTTGTGTATGTGTATTTTGTTTAATGACAATATAAAATTATAAAAGCTTTGAGATATTATGTTGATATTAATTTTTGTGTTTGAGCAATTTCTCTTTAAAACACTAGACTTTATACCGAGTATTTTATGATACATTGAATACACTGATTTACATTTTTTTTCTTGTATAAATAGGTTGCAAGGCTTCAACCATATAAATGTACATTAGACTTAAACAAAAAATAACACATTTTCATTAGTTCAAAGTGCTGTAGGGGCTCATGATGATGTTTGGCCACCAAAGCAGAGGCACTTGTTTTGAGGCCGTAGTCCTATAGGATATGACATAATAAATAAAAACAGGCGGTTTTCTAAGACGTTGATTCGATGGATAAACTTCCAAAAAAATGTGTATTTGTATTATTGCTTATTTCAAACAATGTCAAACGAACCCACGACTATTTAGTGCAATAAAAAGAAAGGCATTTGTATACATCGCTGTAACGTTTGTATTGTAAATTGTATATTTATTCTAATATGGAGATGAGAAAAGAAATTCGTGGAAAAAAGATTACATGACGTTTCTAGTTTTACATAGATCCGTTAGATTGTTCCGAATCTGAAGTACAAATATGCCATTTGATTCACGTTTTTTTAAATCAGGAAGTCAGAAACAAAAAAAACTTCTAATGCCACATATAAAAATTATCTGGCAACAAGACATGTTTAAGTTGCGTTTTTCTCCTTCCAGCATAATGATTCCAGTCACCATGCTTGCTGTTATGTCTGCAGTTCCATTTATGTTGTCACCAGAGGAACCCGAAAAACTGATGGTAGCCATCACCCTATTGCTGTCATTTGCTGTTTCCATTGAATTTTTATCCGACAAACTTCCACAGACTTCAGACAAACTTTCTGCTTTAGGTAACTGGTGTTTCTTCCCCCTTCTATCTTTCTTTCTCTCACACGCACACAATCTCTCTCTCTCTCTCTCTCTCTCTCTCTCGCTGGTTTTATCTTTCATACTACCTGATATTGAGCCATCTTTTGTTACAATATTGTTAGGACTCGTCGGGGCTCGAATACGTCTCAAAATTGAGAATTACGGGAAATTTGAATATAAATATGATCACTTTTTAGGGGCATTTTTTTAGTGTTAGTTTAGTTTAAACTACTTTCATTCATCCACACAATTATGTATGCTATAAAAAAAAACTTGACAAGTTGATGAAGATATTGTTTTATCTCTCACTCTATTTCAGTGCTCTATTTGACATCACTTTTTATATTATCATTCCTGGGCGTGGTCGCTAATGCAGTTATTCTCATACTCAAGACATGGGACGACGCCCATGAAAAGGTCTTGAGAGAGTCTGGCAGTTGTCCTTCGGGATTGTTGCCCAACATCAATGATGGTTCCCCACAGATTTATCAAGAGAACTCTGGGAACAAACGCAAGTCTAGAGCCTACAGATTAAATAAACTATTCCTGATTATCAATGTCATTCTACTGGTTGTCATCAGTGTGGTAGCCTGGGTGTTTATGTTGTACTAGTGGTTATGCTCGTCAAATGGTGGAGAAACTAATGATGACAATGTGTTTTGTTAAAAGAAAAAAGATTGCTTTTTTAAATTGTATAATACATCATAATATATGTTAGGTGTGTCATTATGTAATAAAAAATAATTCTTTTATCATCAGCAGTTACTGTGAACCATCCGCGAAATATTGCTTTAATAAATAAAAATAGCTTTTTATGTGGTATCAAAATATTAGAGCGCTATTTTATATGTATAAAAAAAAGACTATAAGATGGACCGCTTGGACTATTTTTAGAGCAAGTGTTGTTTTTCGTGCGCAGCAAATAACGTTGTCTTAAAGCCCAAGTGAAGAGCTTTTTATAAAAATTGAGTTAACATTTCATTTTGATATTAAATAGTGTATTCAGCATCTGAATGTCAATAAAAATCATTTATACAAGATATTAAAGATACATTTTAAGTAATTAGTTCACTAGTTGCACTAAAATGTGTGTTTTTCGAAGGAAAAATCCAAATCTCGTAGCCATTTGAGATGTTTTTATTTCCGGCAACATAGCAAAGTGACTTAAGAGAAAGGATTCCGACTAGGAAAAATGAATATTGTCACGTGTTTTGAATCTATTGCCACATGTTTTGAATCTTTTCCCGGTTCTTATTTTTAACAAAATGGTTAAATATAGATTTATAGCGTCTAGTTTTGTTAATTATTCTCTTCTCAAACGTCACCTCCGTATGAGGCTATTCCAAATCTCGTTCCTTTGAGAAAAACCTCTTCACTTGATCTTTAAATGACTCCTAAACTTCCCTAAAGACTTCCGCTGTATACAACTTTCTATTTTAATCTTAATTTTCCATTGAGAAAATCATAGAGAATTACTAAACCGGAAGTGCAGAGGACAGGGTGCGATCGGGAATTCCGAACCAGAGTGTTTCAAGTTATCAGATAGCCTAGCAGCAATATTAAAGAGATCGGTCCATCTTATTATAGTATTTGGTATAAAGTATAAACAATAGTTCAATACAAGCATGTTCAAGGAAACATTACTCTAGTACAAACAGGCATACACACACACAGACAATTTGATGAACAGATATACAGTTAGTTCTACGATACACCAATGGTCTATATCTTTGTATTGAATAATTATTGCTATGTCTATGTAAGCTTCTTGTTTCAATGTTCTGGTCTATGTAAGCATCTTGTTTCAATATTCTGTTGTGCACAAAGCTTAAGGGGAAACCAAAAGGGAACAAACAAAGTGAAAGTGTGTAGCTCTACACAATTTTTCATTCTCATAACTTTGACGTCAGTTAATTGTTGGCAATATTTGTAGTACAAAGCTTGAAAATGATGTTTACTCTAGCTCAGGGGTCGGCAAACCTTTTGGTAGTGATCTGACCAAGTAGAATTTCTTACTCATTCGGCGTGCCAAAAGCCTAAAATGTATCCTGTTCTAGCACTCATTTTCTTGTAGAAAAGACTTAAATTGCCATTTCGGAGGTCCTCAGCGTGTCATTGAAAATCACTCTGCGTGCCAAGTCTGGCACGCGTGCCGTAGGTTGCCGAACCCTGCTCTAGGTTATAAAAAAATTAAATATCTTGAAACAGCTTCACATAAAATTTGTATTGGTTTCTTGTTTGTGATGTTTGCTTACAATATTAACATTTATAATACTTAATAATATACTTAAGTAGTTTCCAGATCATTGTCAGGGGTTTTGGTTAGCTATTGTATCGTGCCTGCTCTCTGTGGTATAAAATATGCCAAGAGTTTATAATAATAATAATAACAATGGCTCCTTCTGTCTTGAGAGACAATGGATGCGCCCCTCTACAACTTCAATGGCTACTTATGCAAATTCTGCGGTGGCTGAACAGTCCGATTCTTGAGTGGCAGTCCTCTGGAACAATCGAGACATCTGTATTTGAGTAGCAGTCTGTACATCTGGCGGTTTTACGTCTTTTCTCTTCATTCTTTTCTCTTCATTCTTTTCTCTTCATTCTTTTCTCTTCATTCTTTTCTCTTCATTCTTTTCTCTTCATTCTTTTCTCTTCATTCTTTTCTCCAGAGAATCGTTGGTTCTCTTGGTCTCAGAGGCAGATACACCAGCATGAACAGAGGCAGATACACCAGCATGAACAGAGGCAGATACACCAGCCTGTCTCTATGCTGTGCGGTCTATTGCAGACTGCTCCCAGGTATGCAGGTCGATATTTGTAGACCTGAGGTCACGTTTAGGACGTCCCTGTAGTTTAGTATTGGTCGCCCTGGGACCCTTGTGCCATACTCCAGCTCTCCATACAAAATGTCTTTAGGGATGCGGTCGTCAGCGCAATCTGCGCTGGGTTAGCAGGGAGTAGATGCTAGGAATATTTGCCCGGTTCAGGATCTTATTATTTGCTATGTGGTCCTTCCAAGTGACGCCCAGTATTCGGCGCAGACATCTCATGTGGAAAATGTTTAACTGGTGTTCCTGGTTGACCAGCTCTCTTGCATGCCCTGTAAACCATCATTTTGGTGGTCCTCGTAAATTTTGAGTTTTCCCAAAAACGCTTTGATAGCATAGTCATGGCAGCAAATGCCTTGCCCACTCTTTTGCTTATCTGCTTATCTCGTTGTCGATTGACAGATTATCTGAAATGCTCGAACCTAAGTAGTTGAATGACCCATGATTTCAGTTTTATTCAGACTGATTGTTGGGCCAAACTTCCGGCAAGCCTCTGCCAAAAGCACTGACCACCCTCCAGTTTATATGTCAATAAGAAGATACTTTGTGAAAATTCTGCTGGGGATTTTTTATATACTTCAACTGAGAAAACCAACTACCAAATGAGCGAATTGTAACAATTATTAATTCATGTTTAAACTATATAAAAACCAATGGTCTATATTTTTTAAAGACATAATTTACATTGTCTTCTACCGGTGGAGGGGAGAAGGAGGAAGTGGTCCGCCTTGGGTAGCACGTCTAAGGGGTCGGCATTTTGAGGGACTCGTAAAGTTTCGACCTTTACAATCATTCATTTATCAAATGTAAAAAAAAACCCACACAACTCAAACACTATATTTACTTTTTATAAAATCTATTCCAAAATATAGATTTAGCCTATATGGCCTATATTATACCTACCTAGGGTTCTTAATTTTAACATTAGATCTAAATAATCTAATCAAAAGTACTTGCAACTTAATCTGTTTATCTTTATATTGTATGCATTTCAAATTTCTCCAACGAAATCTTTTGTCATGGAACAAAAGTGCTAATCTCAAAGCATGTGGGCTACACCCGGCAGGGCGTATATTAGAAAGACGAAGTGAAGTAAAGCCGTAAGAGTGAAGGCTACGCACTTTGACATCTGTAATAGTGACATTAATCTGTAGGCTATGGGGGGAAAACAGGAATTACCGCCCACAGTCTTACAGGCAAACATAAGAACGGCTATTCCCGAACAAACGTAGAAACGAAAGCAGGAGTTGATGGTATCTTTGCATTCCATAGGCCTACAGCCAAGCACCAGCAATCTAACGACTGTACATCGGACATCTGGAAAGCAATCTTTCATGATTTCAGCATTGAATGAAAGTTAGTCTCTGCCAGGACCCATTTTGTCAAGACACAACGAAGTTAAGCTGTGTACGTTAGTAATCAGATTCCTTAACACCAACTGAGTGCAAGTGTTTCGCCTTCTTGGTATGCGATCGCTGCCGGGTGATACTTCTTTAAGAGATAATGAACGTTATCATCTTGGCAAGACACAATAATTCTCTGGACCCGAAACAGATGACATCTTTTTTTTTGTATGCCGACAATACGACAATGAGCTTTGGAGGTCCAAAGCAGCATGGATTAAACTACGCCCTCTATCGACTTGACGTGCGTGTTTAATTTCGGTCACCTGCCCAGCGTAGGCCTATCTTGCATAATGATAATGATGTGGAGCAAAAGCGAAACGCCAAACAGCAGACGTGGAGACAAAATTTTGCTAAAGGACCCGATGGACAACACAGAATAGGCCTACTGAAATTAAGAAAGTAGGCCTAATTGCAGTAACGGAAATGTTATTTTTCACAGTGTGGATGCGCTCGTATCTTATCTTATTAGTTTACAGACGTTCCTTCTAGATAGAAGATTTTTGCATCCACTTGCCCAAAACTACTGCAGGGCTAGAACCCATGACCGTGTTGGTTTACAGTCGGTGAACTAACCGCAGTACCAGCCGGGCCCATTGAGACAAAAGTAAATTTTTTTTTTACTTTTTACAAGTGTTTAAAGACATCTTTACACGAATTTAAGTGTTTGTGTGTCTTAGCCTACCAACACATAGGCCTATTGTAGGCTATGATATAGGGCATAGTCTAGAGCAGGGGTCGGGAACCTTTTTGTCATAGAAAGCCATGGAAAAGTAATTCTGTGAGAGCCATACATTATGTTTAAAACTAAAACTTCAGGTATATGTGTCATTTTGTGTAATTTCAACACTAAAAGTACACTAATTATGTCTCTGAATTCTTCTGATGTTGAGCTGCAGTAGACTTTAGCTCATTTGTAGAATGAAATACTGATATGCCATTAATATGTAGATCAAAAAGTCTTTAAAATTATTTTTTTTAAATAATCGAACATTTGTCTGCGAGCCAGACGCAGCCATCAAAAGAGCCACATCTGGCTCGCGAGCCATGGGTTCCCGACCCCTGGTCTAGAGTCTATAGTCTAGATTGCTCTAGATAAAAATAAAGGCTATCATCTGTCTCTGAAATTTCAAGAGCGCACTGAGCATGCTAAATGTAACAGGAAAGATGCTCCATATAAATAACTATTCTCATTATCTTATTGTGATTTTTTAAATATCCCGATTTATATAAATTATTATTTTGTGCAGCCTTGTAGCATAATAGGCAGCATTGAATATATATTATGTAGATCTATTGATAGGCTATAAGCTTAGGGGCCGTCCATAAATTACGTCACACAATTTTCGCTGATTTTTTACCCCCCCTCCCCCCCTTGTCACACATCGTCACAAAAAGTCAGACCCCCCCTCAAATATGACATCACAAAATCTGCACCCCCCCCCCCTCCTTAAAGATATTTTTCTAAAATGCAGATTTACAGTTCCAAATTTAAAAAATTTTGTCATCGTTTTGTAATAATTAATTAATTAATTTTGTATTACACAAAAGAAAAATCGAAAGTGTAATTATAACAATATCATGTGCACAAAAATAAATGCTTTAGTAAAATCAGAACAATTTAAAAAATAAAGTTTATAAAAAAAAAAAAAACACAAAATGTATGTTTATCATGCATTCTCCCATAGTGATGAAAAATACTCCTTTAAATGGAATAAATGGGGACTGTATTGGTCTCTTCATCAGGGGGAATAGCTATTCCATTCAAATCAAGCTCTTCTTCATCTATCCATTCAGCACTCTCTCCATTTTCTTCATTAGCGATAATAACAATTAATTCACGTTACCTATGTGCAGCAACTCTTTGTGGCCTGATAGGTTTGGGAGGAATAATTGATTCCTGCTTGTGTGTTTATTTAATGGCTGCGCAGCATGACTAACGAAGCGAAGTACATAAATATAACATTTTTTAAAAATCCCATCGCTAATCACAGATTGTATTGACGGACAGTACAAAATCTTATGGAATCGAACGGTAAGGATTTGATGACCGAGGAAGGATATCATCCACTTTCAGTTGTCTGTTCTGGAATTTTCAGACCTTCGCATGATTGAACAACTGGTAAAGGATGTGGAAAAAATCTCTCTGTTACTACACTGAAATATGAGTTTCTTGGTTTTGAACAGCACTTTTTGTCGGTGCATTTTACAATTTGAGTTAAATATTGGCTTGTTCGTACATGAACGTCAAACCATTTTTGATCTCCATCGATTTCTGAGACTGTTGGGTCAATGAATTCTGCTACTGTTGAAAAATTATCGACTACCAACTGTGACCAAAGTTCAGCTAGAGTGTTGCCTGAAAACTGAAATATTTTTTTTCTAAATGAGCATCTATATATCAACCCAGTAAGTTCCTTACTGAGTGACGCCATTTTTCTTTCGACCCTATTAAACGAACTTCTCCCTGTAGCATTGGTAGCGATGAATACAGCATAAAATCGTACTGAAGAAAGTGGTAGACTGCAACCTTAATAACTTTTCCGTATCTTGGGTTTTCGTCTGAGCCACCATTAACTGTCGACACTAAAATTGGTTTCACCAAGCGATCAATACCCCTCCGTGTAATGACATTAAATTCCTTGAGACAATTTCTTGAAATCGAGTCAATGACTGAATTCTGTTTATGAAGAGTGTTTTCCAGATCTGATTGCAATGTAAGTCGGTCCTGAATAACCAATAGCTTCTCGGTTTCCTAAACCATTGGACTGAATTTGGATTCCAGCATATACCGACGGAATTAGCTTGTGTCCTGCAGCCAAAACCCAGTCATGGTCAGCCAAGCTGACTCAGTATTCGATATGCATCAGCAAAGGACTTTGCTTGTTAGCAGTAGTCAACCCGACTGGCACTCGAGCTTTATCGTCTTGGCTCACAAAGCACACTTCGTTTGACCCTAGCATGGGTGCCAACTCTTCCAATAGTCTTATTGTTGCCGTACAAAACAAACCGTTTATATATTTAGCATGTTTAGATCATTCTGTGCTCTAATGAGCGTCACTTGGACTGTTGAGACATGACGCTGGCCTTTAAGAGATGAGCTGCACTTTGGTAAAAGACGAAGGTAGAGTCCACTTTTACTGATTGTAAATCCGTCCATCTTTAAGTGTTCAGTGAGTTCATTTAATGTTTTTATGCTTCTGTACACATCACTTAGCCTTATTTAGTGTTATGATGATCCGTGCATAGCAATATCCACAATAGTCTCCAGTAACGATGTGTGATCTTCCTCAAGTCTTGGCCTACCATGATTGGCTCTGACGTTCAGTGATGCAAATAGTTCTGGATTACTTTCAATCAGAGTATTACATTTTTTTAGCATTCAGACGCGTTCGCAATGCGATCATCATTTGAAAATAGCTAAGAAACAATGCGATCATAATTTTAATTTACAATTCTTATTAATAGTAACTAGTTGACCCGTGGATACATTGTGTCCATACAACACATATAGAAATTAAAAGAATAATAGCGAGATCAACAATAGAGAACAAAAAAGTACAATGTAAACCAACAATGCAAATAAAACAACAGAGTGCGCAGTAATACACACAAAAAAAGTCGGGAAAACCCAAAGTTGGCTGTTTAACACTCTCAGTGAAAGCAAAATGAAAGGGAAGCTACTCGCTTTTACGTCGAGGAGCTTTTTCTTTTTTTTTTAAATTAGTTTTCATGTGTGCATAAATGGCATATATTATACTTCTATTTATATAAAATTAACAAAGTCAACAGCATACGTGAAAAACTAAAATTTTATATTCCTGAAAGTTGCGAGAAAATATTCATTTTTGGTTGTCCCGATCGATCTAACGGCATTAGAGTCTATAGCGCACAAACATATTTATGTATACGCTTATTCATTTTTATGTGACGTCGGATATCTTAGACCCCCCCTCCCCCCCTCGTCACACCTCGTCACAAATGTGTGACCCCCCTCCCCCCCCTAATCGTGTGACGTAATTTATGGATGGCCCCTTAGGCCTAATAAAAAAAAAGACTTATTGCTGTTCTGCTTTGTGTGCAGCAGAATTGATTCTACATGCCGGTAAACCACGTGAATCGACGGAATCAAATGAGAGAAACTACGGTGTTACTATATTTTCTCATCTCATTATACTTTTCAAATGCATATATGTAGAGATTTAATTATATTTTTTAACTAACACTATAACATTATAACAGAAATTATATTATGAATTTTATTATCATATACTTTTAAATAGTGCTCTTTCATTTATGTTTTAATAGTCTGTCATTTTTATAACGTTAAAAAAATTCTGTGTGAACACAGATGCTACACCGTCAGCACGTTGATTTCACCATAGATATATTTTACTATCCTTTCCCTCGCCATATTGCGTGGTTGCAACGCACCACACTAGGTGAGTTACTTAAAAATTTTTTTTTTAGGTCCATTTAAACCTTATTATAATAAATTTATGGATATTTAAAAAAATCATATTTTAGCGGCATTGTGAACAAGTAATGTTACAGCTAAATATCGAATATTTGGAAAATGAATTGAAAATATTGTTAAATTTGACCACGACCACGCCGCGTCAGTCGCACTCTCAATCTGCTAACTGCTAGGTTTGAGTGGTACTATTTAAAATTTAAAGCTACTGTACTGTAATAATTACGATATTGTCGATAAATGTATATGTATATGCTTAGTGTTAAAAATTTGACGAAAATTAATTTTTAATACGAGCTATTTATTTTAGTGCCTTATTTTTTACTTTGACAACCTAGACTAGTTAACCTAGTCTACGCGGTCTAGAATCTAGATCTAGACTAGTCTAGTCTTTGACTTTCATTTAGAAATAATATGAGGAAAAAGTAGTTCAGAAGCATATGTTATTCTTTAGTTAAATTATTTAGATCCGATATCGGAATGAAAATCTTTTTGGATACAAATGAATTTTTTTTATGGTCTACAAACAAGGGTTGGCAACCGTTTGATAATAGTGCGCCAAAGTAGCATTTCAAATTCATTCAGCGTGCAAAAAAAAGCTAAGTTAAGACTAGATCTAGACATCTTATTAAATCATCTAGATTAGAGTCATATTGTTCCAGCACATACAATTTCTCGTAGAACAGACTTTATATGCCTTTTTTGAGGGCCTCTCGCATGCCAATGAAAATATGCTCAGCATTTGACAAAAATTTTGTGAAACCTGCCTTAAGATTAGACTAGTCTCTAGATTTAGATTTGTACAAAATGTTCCTATGATGAAAGTAATGTCATGCACCACTCTGACTAGTTCTGTGGTGAGAAACAGACACCATTTTAAATGCTGAGGAATATTAACACTGTACAGTATAACATAATTTAATTATAGTAAGAAGATGTATGGGCATGGGTAAAGGCACTTAGAGTTTAAAAGTTTAAGATATAATAATCTATAGGCTAGGCCTAATTAGTATGGTAAACATTTCCATAATAATTTATTCAGAATCATGTCAGCTGCTAAAAGAAAGACAAAATCTGATGCAGCTAATGATCAACTGACAAGGATTGCCATCGTCAGTAATGATAAATGCAAACCAAAAAGATGCAGACAAGAATGCAAAAAATTTTGTCCTGTTGTCAGAATGGGTAAGTAGGCCTAATGATGAATTTGTATGTTCTATGTTGCCTGCATTTTAAGCTATGCGTAAGAGTATCTTTTCAGCATTTTAAATAGGCCTAACAATTTTCTCTTTTCTCCAGGAAAATTGTGTATAGAAGTAGCGCCAACAGATAAGATAGCATTTATTTCAGAAGAGTTGTGTATTGGCTGTGGTATCTGTTCAAAGGTATGTAGCCTAAATAATAATGCTTATATAGCGCATATCCCATTGAGTAGCCTACATTCTATGCATTGACAACTGTTACAGATGTATACAGATCCATTATATATCTTAATCTAGTATTTGAAAATAAATATAATTTCATACTATGCCCTTTTGTTAATCAACAGAAATGTCCCTTTGAAGCAATTACAATAATTAACCTTCCCAGCAACTTGGAACGTGATACAACCCATCGATATAGTGCAAATTCTTTTAAACTACACAGGTACACTTTTTAGGTACTTGATAAAATAATAAAAAATTATATTAATGTAAAACCTTCCATAAAATATACCGTTTTTTTATATTTGTATGTAAGTTATTTAACACCTTTCTCTCAATATATAGGCAGATAGAGCAAAGGTAAAAATGTCTGGCGTACACACACACTTAGGAATTGAACTGCAATATTTAATGTTTGTAATTTTTCACAGATTACCTACGCCTCGTCCAGGAGAAGTGCTAGGTCTTGTTGGTACCAATGGTATTGGAAAAAGTACAGCACTGAAGATACTTGCTGGGAAACAAAAGCCCAACCTTGGCAGATTTAGTGTGAGACCTACTTTTTATAGATTGATGTGATACTTGATCTGGCAGTAGACTGATGTGGATGTATTTGTATTTAGTTTTTAATGACATGTTTCTTCAATTATTTTTAGGATCCCCCTGAGTGGACTGAAATTCTTGAATATTTTAGAGGCTCAGAGCTGCAGAACTTTTTCACAAAGATTTTAGAAGATGATTTGAAGGCTCTCATAAAACCTCAATATGTGGACCAAATACCAAAGGCTGTTAAGGTAATTTTATAGGATTGTAATCTCCGCAAGGGAATAGAAAGATGAGTTAGTTTTTAAAAAATCCATTGAAATAGGACAATATTTTATTGTTAGATTTTAATGATTTCAAAATTCCTCAGGGATCTGTACAACAACTGCTGGATAAAAAAGATGAGCTTAAAAATCAAATGCGTGTCTGTGAACAGCTAGGTGAATAAAATGTACTTACATATATCTTGTTTTACACTAAAACCTAATGGTCTATGATTATATTACATATGCTGTTCACATTCTTAATATTCAATGTGGAAATACATGTCAGAATGAGACCAGTTAAGGTTACATCAGTTTTATCTTAACTATTTCATTTCAAATGTGAGTTTCAATTAGTTATAATCACTTTTTCAGATCTTATGAATGTTAGAGACCGGAATGTAGAAGATTTGTCAGGAGGGGAGTTGCAGAGATTTGCAATTGCTATTGTGTGCATTCAAAATGCCGACATGTAAGAACCCTTCGATTTGTAGTATTGTAATGTTTTATTATCATCATTGTAATATATAACATGTCAATTTCAACATTAGTTTAATTGTTGTGTTTAATTTGTGTGCAGTTTTATGTTTGATGAGCCCTCAAGTTACTTGGATGTGAAGCAGCGTCTCAAAGCTGCCCAAGCCATCAGGAGCTTGATTCACCCAGACAAATATATTATTGTAGTTGAGCATGATTTGTCAGTTCTTGACTATCTCTCTGATTTCATTTGCTGCTTGTATGGTGTGCCTGGAGCATATGGTGTAGTGACTATGCCTTTCAGTGTTAGGGAAGGTAAGATTAATTTTTTGTTGTGTAAATTTTGTTCCTATGATGAAAGTAATGTCATGCACCACTCAGACTAGTTCTGTGGTGAGAAACAGACACCATTTTAAATGCTGAGGAATATTAACACTGTACAGTAAAACATGATTTAATTATAGTAAGAAGATGTATGGGTAAAGACACATACCGGTAGTTTATCTTGTTTGAACTTTTTACACCAGGTATCAACATTTTCCTTGATGGATTTGTTCCTACTGAAAATTTAAGGTTTAGAGAAACTTCCCTGACATTCAAGGTAGCAGAGACGGCTTTAGAGGAAGAAATCAAAAGAATGTGTAGATATGAATATCCTCAGATGTTCAAAAAATTAGGCAAGTCATGTTTCTTTGTACTTAACTACTTTAATTGTAACTAGAAATTAGTGTATGGTGATTTAAAATAAAAAACAATTTTTTTTAAAGGTGAGTTTGAGCTAAGTATACACCCGGGACAGTTTACTGATTCTGAGATCATTGTCATGCTTGGAGAAAATGGAACTGGAAAAACAACTTTCATCAAAATGTTGGCTGGAAGACTTCTACCTGACGGAGGAGGTAATTACAACTTTATATATTGTCAAGGCTTAGTTTGATAAAATAAACAAATGTCATATTGTGTATATATATATTTATGAATGAGCCTGGTGACAGGCCGTCTACAATGGGATAACCTCCCTGGAAGCGAAAAGGGCCAGGGCTGACATTGACAGAAGGCAAAAACATCCTCCATACAGCCTCAAATGCGAGGGATGCTCTAGGGACTGCCACTCGAGGATTGGGCAGTTCAGTCACATTAAGTGCTGTCCCTCGTTAAAATCCTAAGGGCGCATCCATTGTCTTGCGAGACAGTTTGGAGCCATATATATATATACAAGTGCTTAATGTGTGATTTTAGGCAGAAACTTGCAGAATATTTTCATGCTTGCCTGCAGGCCAATTAGATCCAGCGCATGTACACTAGATACAATTTATTAATTAAATTTATTATGGTAGATCAAACTTTGTCCCATGATGATACTTTGTCATGCACCACTCTTACTGCAATACTGGAGATAGAAAGACACCATCTTTTTGTTACTGAGGACATTGCACTTGTCATTAGCTACAATTTATAGTATTTTTAGTTTATAAAATTTGTATAAACATTTTTTTTATTCAACCTAGGTGAAATCCCCGTTTTGAATGTCAGCTACAAGCCCCAGAAGATTAGCCCAAAACATCAGGGTACTGTTAGACAACTTCTGCATGAAAGGATTCGAGATGCCTACGTTCATCCACAGTTTGTTACTGATGTCTTGAAACCACTGCAGATTGAACCTATCTTTGATCAGGAGGTAAGATAAACATAGCCTTCTCTTTGAACTAAATATTTTTAAAAGGGGCACTGTCCAGAGAGACAAGCATTTCAGGCATGTCTAGTTTTGGTATAGAAAGGAAACGTTGACACGGCTAATGTGTATTTAGTTGAAATGGTTCTATACGAATGTAGTAAGTACATTTAAAATATCTTTCTGTGATGAATATATGTCATGCACCACTCTGATAGTGTTCTGTGGTGAAATCAAGACACCATTTAAACAAATCTGAGAAGATATTTTACCATAGCTTTTATTGATATTCAGATATTTATACTTAGTTCTATTTTAGCATTTGTTCTAATGCATTGTTAATTTCTCTGATTTGCCTTGTATTGTAGGTTCAGAACCTGTCTGGTGGTGAGCTTCAGCGTGTAGCTTTGACTTTATGTCTAGGTAAACCAGCTGATATTTATCTGATTGATGAACCTTCTGCTTATTTGGATTCAGAACAGCGTTTGCATGCTGCCAAAGTCATTAAAAGGTTAGAATTTATTTGTACAAACATTTTTACACTTTACGCTTAATTATCATAGTGGAATTGTACAATTATGTGTTTGGTTTATAGTCATAAAACAAGTGTTCACATTTGCATTAAAAATCTTTGCTCTTCTTTAAAAAAAAAACATTGTCAAATGTTTTTTTTATTTGACAGGTTCATTTTACATGCTCAGAAAACAGCATTTATTGTAGAGCACGATTTCATTATGGCAACATATTTGGCAGATCGTGTAGTTGTGTTTGAAGGTATGCCTTCCATCAAGACTCTGGCAAATACGTAAGAGTTTTTTTCCTTCTGTTTTTACATTTAGTTATCAATAACTTATCTACTTGACAATAATATAAAATAATTGTAATATTTTTCCATTTAGACCTCAGTCTCTTCTGAATGGCATGAATAGTTTCTTGGAGTCTCTTGACATAACCTTCCGTAGAGATCCTAACAACTTCCGACCTCGTATCAACAAGTTAAACTCTGTGAAGGTAAGGAATGTTTTTCTTTAGTTGTATACAGCCAATGATTAGAAATGATCTCTTAGCATACTATGCTGAGACAAATTTCCCGAAGATGAGGCTACAAGTATACATTTATTTTGTTTATCCTTTGTATGTGTGGATTTGAGTTTTACTTTGTTACAGACTTAGAGATTTGGTATTCTGTAAACTCAATTTGCATTTCTCAATAATCTAGAACTTGCAAATAGTTTTAGTAACACAGTTGCGAGCATTAAATTTAAGAAGATTTGAATGAATTTTGATCAGTAGACCTGAACATTTAATTTTAGTATTAACAAATTGTAGGTATTTAGCAATGTTTCCAAGATAAAAAAAACTTGTAAAGTTGGGTTACATTTTTTCAGCTGTTTATTCGATTGAAATTGTGGCCTTATAAAAATTTACTAGCAACCCAAATTATTTTGTTCTATTTCAGGATGTTGAGCAAAAAAAGAGTGGCAATTTCTTCTTTTTAGAGGATTGAAATTGGCCTAGCCAAGGGCAGAAACTTGGCATGGTTCAAGGGCAGTGGTGTGGATATATGTTGGTCCTGTAATGTCTGTTCTTCAATATTGGTAGAACTGAGGCAACCCCATGTAGGAAGAAGGTTCATGGAATTACCAGTGCACATTGTAACAACACAAAGCTTGCACACAAGAGGAGGCTCACAATTTTGGTCTGTTAGCTCATTCTGGTCTTTAGATGTATTCAGCTTCCCACTTTCATTTCCCCTAGTGGCAATCTATAAACCCTTTAATCAAGGGGACCTCCATTACTGGCCCATGTTTGAAAGCATACTGCCTATTGAATTGTATCTTGTTCTGTCCTTCAAGTTTTTACTTTCTTTATGGTGATTGTTTTTTTTATATTATCTATTAAAGGTCCCCTTTGGTATTTGCCCTAATGAAAGTGGGACAGCCCAGGGGTTGTTATAGTGGGGGTTTAAATTGTTGAAACTGTGTTGAGCCTCCTCCAAACTTGTCCTGACCAGATCCTACACACATGGGAAACCATAGATTATCCCCACTGACTCTACTGCAATGTTCTCATCTGGCAATGGATCCATCACTAATTTGACGTATGGGCTTTGAACATGTAACAGAATTGAATCAAGTCTAAATCAGCTTGTCATTGGGCAATGGAATTTTTTTGTTTCAATTTCACTATATTCATAACATTTTCAGTAAGACATTAAACTTATGAACTGAACTTTTTTTTGTTATATTATTTTTAGGTGCAGTGTCTTAAATATTGTAGATATATTGATGCATGTTTCTTACTTCTCATTTAAAATATTTAAGAGATGTCTTATTTCAGTTCCATGTAATATTTTTTAACTTTAATACAATTTTGCACAAAGCTAAGTCTGACCTGGTTATAAAAAAGTATCCCCATCATACAATATGATCTATAGTAAGCAGGGTTCTCAGTCTGGAATTTCAAGAAAACAAATCAAGGCCTTGACAACCTTGAATATTGACATTTTAGCCTGGAAAAATAGCCCGTCAGCCTGGAAATTTATCTATATTTATATCTAAATTTATTATAAAAATGAAGGTCAGACAAAAAACGCCAATCCCATTTTTATACACCATAAATGCCCACTGACCGAGCCTTAGATTAATACTAATACCTCATTCACGCAATATTTGGGTCACTTAGGGGGAGGAGGCGTGTGACCATTTTCCAATTGTGTTCCAGCAGCCTGAAATTTGGCTCTTATAGCCTTGACTTGAAATAGTCTGGAAACAGCCTTGAATTTTTTTTCAGAAAAAATGTAAGGACCTGTACTGTGTGTTCACTTCCGCTGCTATGTGACAAGTAGATTCTGTGGCTAGGACAGAGTTAGCCACGTTCTTTACTAATACCCAGTAAATGAAAATGTCTGGTGACCATCAGAGTGGGGTAGACCCAGGCACACCTTGAAGTCCTGGGAACATATCCTGGCTTTATATTTAGATACAAATTTAATGCATACCCCATAGCTATTTATATTGAATGATCAAGGTGTCTATATTAACCCTGATCTTAACAATTCAATACACATTTTTATGTACACAACTTGATTGAAACTATTAGAATTGTGATTATTAGTGGTAGACTTTGGGACAAATCATTTGTGTGCTATTGTTCATTCAATTGATACATAGGTTAATTTAATAGAAGTTAAAAAAGCTTGGATAATACCTTAAAAACGAGAAAAATTTTTTTTTACAAAGTTTGTGTTTCAATCAAGACAGAACTTACACATATTATGAATTATGCCCCTACATTTTAAATTTAAATGCAATTAAAATTAAAGTAAGCAGAATTAGAGGATAACTATCAATATCGAAATTCAATGAAATAATCAGAATTTGGAGATAACTATCAATATTGAAATTATCAGAATTGTGGGATAACTACACGGATAACTAGTACCAGTATTGAAATAAGCAGAATTTGGAAATAACGAGATCTATAGGCCAAGGTTGAAATTATAATTTGTGGATACCGGTACTATTTACTAAGACTAGATTGAAATAAAGCAGAATTTGTGGATGACAATAGCCAAAATTGAAATAAGCAGAATTTAACGATAATTGTAATATTGAAACATAAGATTACAGAATTCTGGGAAAACTAGCCCGTACTACTGGGTATTGAAATATGCAGACCACTTGGAAGAATTTAGAACTCTGAACTGGGGTCCGCGTTCTTGGGAAACTGGTTTTTTGAAGGACCACGATGTTTCGTTCAGTCAGTATCGGTATTCTAAACTCCTTATGCTATGTATTTATAGATACTTTTTATTGTAAATTTTTAAATTTAAAGGGAACAAAATCGCCAAACATTTTAGTCACATATAGTAAATATAAATACTTTTCTATTCTGTGTTATTTCTAAATCCATTTATATTTTATTGTATGCATTCATAAATGACATAAATATCAATATCGTTTCACAGGTATTAGGTTTGATTTTTATATTTTAATTAACTGCGTTTAATAATTGAACCATACTTGTACACAATTTCAATTAGCCTCTACAGACAGCTGTGTCCTTATGTGGTCCTTACATTGACCATCTCAGGTGGTCCCAGAGTAGAACCAATTGTGTGGTCGATAAATTGACCAACTTGAAAAATACTATTTGTCTTTATTTAGTCACTTAATCGACCAAATGAAAAGCACTAGTTGTGTCTTTAGTCTTTATGTGGTCTTTTAATTGACCAACTTGAAAAGCACTAGTTGACAGTTGTGTCTTCATCTGGTTTTTTAATTGACCGACGTAAGCACTAGTTGTGCCATAGTGCTATCTTTTAATAAACCAACCTGAAAAGCACACGTTCTGCCTTAATACACGTTCTGCCTTAATGTGGTCTTTTAATTGACCATCTTGGGAAGTAGGCCTACTATAGTATTGTGTCTAGGTGTGGTCTTTTAATAAACCAACTTGAAAAGCACAAGTTTTGCCGTAATGTGGTTTTGAATTGACCAACTTTGGGAAGCACTAGTTGAGTCTTTATTGTGATCACTTTTAACTGACCGAATTGAAAATCACTACCGGTAGTTGTGTTATTGACTAACTTGGGAAACACACAAGTCTTTATGTATTGTATTGATACCGGTTAAACGGGGTAACTTTGTACCACTTTTTTCATACTTAATAATATTTTTACACAGTCTTTAATTATTTTGATGATGTTAATAGCTCTAACTAGGGGGAACAACAACAAAAAAAAGAAATAAATAAGTAAAAGACAATTATTTTGGAAATTTAAGTTTTATTTTAATATTTTGTGGGGTGGTCAAAGTTACCCCGTCATGGGGTTACTTTGGACCAAAAATATTAATTCAATAAAAAAAAATTTTGGACCAAAAATATTAAAAATTATATTACAAGTCATTCAACATTAAATAACAAACTACATGGCAAACTGAAAATGAAATATTACAATTTAAAATAAACATTTTTCTAAGTTATTTTTAGACTGTATTCCTTTGTAGGTGAATTTGCGGTATCCATTTGTCAGCTGAACCGTAATTGACGATGTTTTCACCGGTCATGTTTTGAATGGTGTAAAATAAATGTGAGAAATAGTCACTAATAACTTGTCAAGATGCAGGAGCTTTTTTTTAAAGTGTTCGGCACTATTCTCTTTCTGATTTCGTTCTTGTAGCGATAAAGAAAAGTCCAATCAGCCATAACCAGGACAGTTGTTTTTAAACATATAAATAGACCTCCCTTGTTTGTCAAAGTATGTGTCTTGACCACTTTTATTATGTCTGAGTCATCATTAGTATGTCTTCGTAACAGGAGCCAAACTTTCTAAGTGCGGGGCATTTTTATTCTGAAAAGATAGTGTCAAAATTAAAATTTACAGATAGCCTTTTGTTATTAAATTTAAATGGATAAAATTTTATAGCGTATCAAGATATTTTAAATAATTTATTTTTACTTATATTGACATTTAATAATTAAAATAAAAAAAATGCAAATTCACATCATCAGATTTCATATTTTTATTTTTTTGGCTTCAAACTTAATGGTCCAAAGTTACCCCGAAATAGGGGAGAATTTCGGGGTAACTTTGGCCACCGCCCCTATTTTCCTTCTTAGGTTAAATAAAAACTGTAAAACTTCACATAAAGTCTTAACCATTCCATTTCTTAATTAAAAAATGTAAATATTGATATACTTACTATATTGGATGAATGTGTATACTCCTTATTTTGACGTATACAAATCTTACATGCAAATGGTGGTCATCTTGAAACGATTCGCATTTAGAAAATAATGGAGAAGTGTAGCAACAAATGATCATTAAATAGTTCTTTTCCATTTAAGTTTCAAATTAGAAAGGTTGGTCTAGTTAAAAGAATTACAAATTATAAAAAAAAAATACAAATAAAAACTTTTTTCTTCCTGGTCCAAAGTTACCCCTTATGACGGGTATTTAAAAAAAATTTTTTTCACGATTTTACTACCCTCGAATCAGTAAATAATTAGATACTAATTAAATATTATACAAGGAATATAGTTTTGCATCTAAAAGACTAATCACTAAAAGTAAAAGACAATTGAAAAAAAAAAGCGTGTGTGTTTTTTGACAAATAGGTGCTACGACAACTTAATATAAACGTGTTTTTTGTTTCATGACAATTCATTCTATAATGGTACTCTTAGAGCCTTTTCCCTTCTCTCTCCAATACTCTCTGCTTTTTCGTCACATATATCATATAGTCTGCCAGTCGATGTTGTATCTAAATATCATTGAATATTTCATCTAATATATTATATCTGCTCATTGCAATGTAAAAATATTAATTTGACAAAATAACACATTAAAAACGAGTTTCCAAATAAAATCACTCGAGATAGAGTTTATCGTATGATTAAGACGTAAAGATACCCAGACACGGTTAACGTCAGAGCTGAAAAATTCGCAACTAGACACACTGTATTTATTCGCTCAGCCCTTGTTTTTGGAATGGAAATAATTGCCGTCTGCTGGTCTACCACCAAGTCATTATCTTCAACATCGGCAACTTGTTTCTCGCACTTGCCGTCTGCTAGATGCTTCTGTGCACGGGACTGAAGTCTACGAACGTTTTGAGATTTGATATCCTTTGGGTGGATGACGATGACGATTGCATTTCCGGTGACACACAGGAATGACAAAAAGAGCAGAATGATGATGTCGACAACTAAAAGAAGAAAAATATTGATAAGAAACAAATAACAAAACTTTAATATTAAAAAAAAAATTGTTTTATTTTATTACTTAACAAAAATCGTTTAAGTTAACTTCGCAAAACATTCTCATTATGTTTCTGGTTAACTGGCGAATTTTCGGAAAATTTATTGACATTTCGCCTCATTCAATCGAGCTGAATCTTGTCACAAGCTCGTAAAGCCCATTACAACAATTCTTTTTAAAAATAAATTGTTTTTTTTTTTCCATTGTACTTTATCAATATAAATGTTAGTTTTATAAATTAAGCACGATTCTAAACGAGCTTATTAAATGGCTATTGATGGGCAACCATTTATTAAACTATTGGCTAACATTTGAACGTGCTTCTACAAAGTAAATAGGTTTAAAATATATTTAATTTTTTCAGTTAAAAATTCACCAATTCGGAACTGGGAAGAGTTCCTATTCGGAATTTCTTAGTGTCTTGGTGGACGAGTAGTACAGAACATAGCACAACCAGCTCATCACTTACCCATACGAGACATTCCGTCAGATGTCTTTGGGAGTTCCTGGTCTATCAGGTTCAGGTAAACCGTGAATGACAGAAGTATCGTGATGGTCAAAGACATTTTCTCTGGCACTTCCGGTGAAAGCATAAAGGAAACGACACACAGGACTGCCAGCAAGGTGAGCGGAAGTAGAAATCTAATGCAGGAGGGAAGAATTATTTTTTGTTTTAATCTAGGAAGAAGAACAACAAGAATATATATCAATATAGATTTAATATGTGGGATCAATATAGATCTAATATGTGGGTATGCACAGCAGCCTGATTTTTCAAACATTTCTTTAGTAAGTCTTCATATCTAATTTATATATCTACTTTTATTGACATTGCGACACCATGTTTTTACGTTATGTAATGTAGCATCACACCATTTAGTAAGGATATAAGATCACATTGTGTGATTTAACAAACACAATGTTAGGTGGTATAACCTTTCACCAGTAGGCTATGTACTGTAGGAGTTTACCATATTGCAACATTACAATATAGAGAGTGTGTTTAGAGAACACGGGTACGATTAAGAAATTTTACAACATACAGTAATTGCTACGAAGCAACACACCTTAATGTTATTTTGTGTATGATCACAGCATTATGTTATGTAATACTACACCAATATGTAATTATAATAGCATACCGTTATAGTGTAATGTTATAATACACTTGATAGAGACCAATTGTGATATCGTAATTTTGTATAACTTTCTGTTTTTTTTTAATGGTACACTTACGTTATGACTAAATAACTAGGCCTTCTGGTCAACTTGAGTCGAAAGACTAAAAGTATGTAGCCTTCATCCTCGTACGGGATAGTTATTAGCTTTGGTTCGTAAGGGTCGACCAAGTACTGGCTATGGTGTAATGACTTGAGGACGAACATAAAGGGAGTCGCTGGCATAAACTGAGAAGAAACAGAAAACTACTTAGCTAACGACGCTCTATGCTTTGCTGTTGTTCATTGGTGTTAATAGATAATTAATTCGTTCAATATGTGCTTATTGATGTGTTTAATGATGTTTTAAATGATGTGTTCAATGATGTGTTTAATATGTGTTTAATGATATGTTAAATGATTCGTCAATGATGTGATAATTAATTCGTTCAACATGTGCTTATTGATGTGTTTAATGATTCGTCAATCGTGTGATAATTAATTTGTTCAATATGTGCTTATTGATGTTTTAATGATGTATTTAATGATGTGTTCAATATGTGTTTAAGGATGTGTTTAATGATTCGTCAATCGTGTGATAATTAATTTGTTCAATATGTGCTTATTGATGTTTTAATGTTGTATTTAATGATGCGTTCAATGATATGTCAATGATTTGATAGTTAATTCGTTCAATGGTGTGTTTAATGATGTGTTCAATGATGTGTTCAATGGCGTGTTTGTTTAATGATGGGTTCAATGGTGTAAATAGAGTATATTGATTTCAGCAAAAGTTAACATTTTCAAGAGCTAATCAATTTAATAAAAACCTTAACAATCAACAACTTCCTGGGTTTATAAATCAATTTTTGTTTAAATTTTAGTAAACAGTTATATTCAATATAGATCATTTATAAAAAAATAATCATTTGACAAGTCAGAATTCCTGCCAAAATATTTGTTTCGTTTTGGAAATAAGTCATTAGATTTAGTACGGAGAGCTAGTCTACGTGTCAAGAAGTTTCATGCAATGTTAAATAATGCATTTAAGTACAGCGCTGCTTTTACGTAGGCCTACACATGACTGGAAAGCTATCTTAAAAGATTAAATAAAACTATTATAAATAAAAAAACAAACTAAAATAACAGACAACAAAAAGCATGCAATAATAAACCAATAGATACAATAGACTAAGAAATTTATGGCTGATATACCCCCTCCTCCTTTCAACACTAAAGATAAGACATGTACTGTATGTACATAACATAACAAGTAATTTACCTTACATGTGACCCCCGTGTGGAGAACTGGCTCCCACGTAACACCCACATTATATAAGACGATTACTAAACCATGATCATCACCAATATATACTTTCTCAGTCACACTGGAATTGAAGGGACGCAAAATTATAACATATTGAAGAAAACAGTAAAATTGAAGGAACGCAAAGCTAGAACATATTGAAAAAAACAGTCAAATTGAAGGAACACCAAGCTAGAACATATTGAAAAAAACAGTAAAATTGAAGGAACACCAAGCTAGAACATATTGAAAAAAACCCAGTAAAATTGAAGGAACACAAAGTTAGAACATATTTTTAAAAAGTGAAATTGAAGGAACACCAAGCTAGAACATATTGAAAAAAAACCAGTCAAATTGAAGGAACACAAAGTTAGAACATATTGAAAAAAACTATAAAATTGAAGGAACACAAAGTTAGAACATATTGAAAAAAACTATAAAATTGAAGGAACACAAAATTAGAACATATTGAAAAAAACAGTAAATTTGAAGGAACACATATTGAAAAAAACAGTAAAATTGAAGGAACACAAAGTTAGAACATATTGAAAAAAACAGTCAAATTGAAGGAACACAAAATTAGAACATATTGAAAAAAACTATAAAATTGAAGGAACACAAAGTTAGAACATATTGAAAAAAACCGTAAAACCAAAGAAACACAAAATTAAAACATTTGATTTCAAAAAGTAAAAAACTAAAAAAATATATAGGCTACCGTATTGCATTTCATAGTTTTTGTATCGTATAGCTTCACTAGATCTATATGAATTTAGTATTATAATTATACTTTTTTTTTTATAGTTTCCACCTAATATAGCATAAAGACTTGATTAATACTAATTCGCTTACATCTTAGTTATCTAAATTAATAATTAGTTCACAATAAATTTTGTTTTAAACTTAAAATAAAGGATTAAAAAATTTATAAGCTTACATAATACTCAAACTATATGCCATTGAAAGTTCAGCGGAAAATTTAGCTAGTTTATCGTAAAATAAACACAATAATTTTGAAAATATAGTTAGACTAGTATTTAAAGTTATAATAAGCTTAATATGAATGCAACAAAATAATCTGTAAATTTTTTTTTCCCCCTCCCCCAATCCCCAAAATAAAAGAAAAACCGCCGTGGCTTAAAAAGAAAAGGTGGGTCTCCTGGATGAGGTTGGGGCACGACTAATAGTAGATCCCAGGTTATTTGTGGAGATAGAGGAAACATAACTATGTTGTTGTTTTTATATGTTAACGTGGATTGAGAAGATAAAAATTAAACTTACGAGTTATAGATAGCTATACCAGGTCGCCATACTCTGTTTTCTTTCACAAAAATTCGTTGTATCCCGTCATACTTCTCCGGAGACCAGGTCAATAGTTCGTCCATCCACCTCTGACGTTAATTAAAGAAATATAATATTTGTAATGAGCATCTGGTAGAATGTTATATATTAGAGCGTTCTAAGTAAAGAATACAAATATAGCTTTACGAGTGAAATAACTTCTCTATAATTAATCTACAGAATAACGAAACAATCTATGCAGAAACTAACGGGTTATAATTCCTGATAGAACATTGTTGGTCTAATAAAAGGATGTGTTTTGTGGTCGGCAAATACGACTTTACGTTGGGCTGGTCGCTCAATCTCCTGGAACTTTTAGCGGCTATTGGTGAATTTTTACTACGTCCGTAACAAGTGCCAAAGTGCGTGATCGAAACTATTCAAATAAGTAGGTCTACCCAAAAGACTATAATAAGATGGGCCGCTTGCTTTATTATAGTCTTTGGTCTACCTAATTATTACTTATTTATTTTTCTAAGTGTATCTTAGCTTAGAGGTTTGAATCGATGTTTAAATATTTAGAATTGATTGGAAATATAATTTAAAAAACAACAACATGTGGAATAAACACTGTGTTCTAAACGAGAAATTTATTTTAAAAAAAATCGAACCCTCACCCCAACAACAGCGTTTCAACTCGCCAGCGCAGTGAATGTCTCAGTTAATGGCTGGTCCATCGGTTAGTTCACTGGAATGTCTCAGTTAATGGCTGGTCCATCGGTTAGTTCACTGGACTGTCTCAATTAATGGATGGTCCATCGGTTAGTTCACTGGACTGTCTCAGTTAATGGCTGGTCCATCGGTTAGTTCACTGGACTGTCTCAGTTAATGGTTGGTCCATCGGTTAGTTCACTGGAATGTCTCAGTTAATGGTTGGTCCATCGGTTAGTTCACTGGAATGTCTCAGTTAATGGTTGGTACATCGGTTAGTTCACTGGAATGTCTCAGTTAATGGTTGGTCCATCGGTTAGTTCACTGGAATGTCTCAGTTAATGGTTGGTCCATCGGTTAGTTCACTGGACTGTCTCAGTTAATGGTTGGTCCATCGGTTAGTTCACTGGAATGTCTCAGTTAATGGTTGGTCCATCGGTTAGTTCACTGGAATGTCTCAGTTAATGGTTGGTCCATCGGTTAGTTCACTGGAATGTCTCAGTTAATGGTTGGTCCATCGGTTAGTTAACTGGACTGTCTCAGTTAATGGTTGGTCCATCGGTTAGTTCACTGGACTGTCTCAGTTAATGGTTGGTCCATCGGTTAGTTCACTGGACTGTCTCAGTTAATGGTTGGTCCATCGGTTAGTTCACTGGACTGACTCAGTTAATGGTTGGTCCATCGGTTAGTTCACTGGACTGTCAACAAAACGGTCTGGGTTCTAGCCCTGCCGCCGACCAATCCCTACCGCCCTGCATGAGTTTTGGGCCTAAGACGTAAACATATTCCATCTAGGGGGAACGTCTGTAAACTTATAAGTCATCCAAAATAAAAAAAATAGGTTTAGGCTATGTAACAAAGAATATGAATATGAATAGGGAACAAGAAATACAAACTTAGGTTATGTAACAAGAAATACAAACTTAGGTTATGTAACAAGAAATACAAACTTAGGTTATGTAACAAGAAATACAAACTTAGGTTATGTAACAAGAAATACAAACTTAGGTTATGTAACAAGAAATACAAACTTAGGTTATGTAACAAGAAATACAAACTTAGGTTATGTAACAAGAAATACAAACTTAGGTTATGTAACAAGAAATACAAACTTAGGTTATGTAACAAGAAATACAAACTTAGGTTATGTAACAAGAAATACAAACTTAGGTTATGTAACAAGAAATACAAACTTAGGTTATGTAACAAGAAATACAAACTTAGGTTATGTAACAAGAAATACAAACTTAGGTTATGTAACAAGAAATACAAACTTAGGTTATGTAACAAGAAATACAAACTTAGGTTATGTAACAAGAAATACAAACTTAGGTTATGTAACAAGAAATACAAACTTAGGTTATGTAACAAGAAATACAAGCTTAGGTTATGTAACAAGAAATACAAACTTAGGTTATGTAACAAGAAATACAAACTTAGGTTATGTAACAAGAAATACAAACTTAGGTTATGTAACAAGAAATACAAACTTAGGTTATGTAACAAGAAATACAAACTTAGGTTATGTAACAAGAAATACAAACTTAGGTTATGTAACAAGAAATACAAACTTAGGTTATGTAACAAGAAATACAAACTTAGGTTATGTAACAAGAAATACAAACTTAGGTTATGTAACAAGAAATACAAACTTAGGTTATGTAACAAGAAATACAAACTTAGGTTATGTAACAAGAAATACAAACTTAGGTTATGTAACAAGAAATACAAACTTAGGTTATGTAACAAGAAATACAAACTTAGGTTATGTAACAAGAAATACTAACTTAGGTTATGTAACAAGAAATACAAACTTAGGTTATGTAACAAGAAATACAAACTTAGGTTATGTAACAAGAAATACAAACTTAGGTTATGTAGCAAGAAATACAAACTTAGGTTATGTAGCAAGAAATACAAACTTAGGTTATGTAACAAGAAATACAAACTTAGGTTATGTAACAAGAAATACAAACTTAGGTTATGTAACAAGAAATACAAACTTAGGTTATGTAACAAGAAATACAAACTTAGGTTATGTAACAAGAAATACAAACTTAGGTTATGTAACAAGAAATACAAACTTAGGTTATGTAACAAGAAATACAAACTTAGGTTATGTAACAAGAAATACAAACTTAGGTTATGTAACAAGAAATACAAACTTAGGTTATGTAACAAGAAATACAAACTTAGGTTATGTAACAAGAAATACAAACTTAGGTTATGTAACAAGAAATACAAACTTAGGTTATGTAACAAGAAATACAAACTTAGGTTATGTAACAAGAAATACAAACTTAGGTTATGTAACAAGAAATACAAACTTAGGTTATGTAACAAGAAATACAAACTTTTACCAAAGATATCAATCCACTAAATTGTAGAACTTGATTCTTGATGTCCCAAAATAAAATAAAAATAATATTTTAGTTTTATGTACAAAGAAAAAACAAACAAAAAATAACAATAACTAAAAAAAATTAAAACTAAACATTATTTAATTAATTTATTATATTGCAATTCTAATTGAGTGACATTATGTTTTTACTTCTTTCACATTAGTGTTCCGAGTCTAGTCTTGCATCTTTATTAATGTTTTAAATTTTAAATGATGTCACGTTACTGGTTTTCCTGACTTGTTCAGGCAACCCATTCCATGCCCGAATGCCACTCGGGAAGATAAGATTACTTTATTGATCCAAATAAATGGAAATTTGACTTGATTGCATAAATTCCGTCTTTCAGCATACCGGTACTTAAAACAATATTAAAGAACCATTTGTAACCAAGCACATAAGACATTCGCGCACACTATCATACCATTTATCATACAAGAAAAAAGTATCATTTAGGAGTCAGGTATTTGTATTTTCTGGCTGACTGATGACTACTGAAAGAGTATATGCAATTGTTGTTGCATTTTGTAATTAATCTGGTCCCAATCTCTTTGCTATTAACATAATTGGACAATCAGTTGGTCAGAAACAGTTTCAACATTTAAAAACGTGTCTTCCATATTATGTTGTTTAGATCCAACACAGTTTTAGCAATGCCGACCAGTGGCGCATCCAGAAGGGGGGCTGAGAGGGAGCTAAATTTTAAATATGCACCCAACATAATATATTTTCTTAATTGTATGTATTAGCGTATTAATGAGTGAATATTAACATTATACTTAGGCATCTATTTCCACCCCGCCCCAGCTTATGTAGTGCCCCAGGGCAGAAGCTCCGCATACTGTAACTGCTTGTTTAGTTTAGTGCTATACTTGCTTTATGTAGACTAGATTTGCCGCCCCCTGGAAGTGTCGCTCCCGGGCATATGCCCTCCTCTGCCCCCCTCCTATGTGAGAGCACTGCGTCCCAGACGCCATAGGAAATGAAATAATCAATTCCAGTGTCAGCGAAATGACCACCATCAGATTGCATCAATGCACCGACGGCCAAAGGTTGATTTATCTTAGCCTGTCCAGATAACATGGTACCGTTTCTTTTACATTATTCCAAAACAATACATATCTAGATCTACAACTTAAAAAAAAACTATTGTCAGAAATAACAAACAGAGAACTTGAAAAAATGTTTGCCACCCATTGCAAGATGTTGAGATAAAAGTATTTACTAAATTTAAGACAATTAAATGGAAGTGAATAGATATATGAAAATTGTAGGAGTTTTTCATTATGGCTTTCCAAGTCAACATTAATACTTTTTTAATCGACCTCAAGTAAGAAATTAAAATATTTCTTGAGATCTGTAATTGTAAAATGGCAGTTCGGCTATTTAGCACTGGATTCATTAATGGATTCTATGGATGGCTGGATACTCTGAGTTACCGTCCCTTACCAGATTCATAACATGGGCCACGTTTAAAAACGCCGTGACTTCCGTTGCTCGAATGTAGTTTAAACATGGACGAACTTCCGGATTATATTTAGAAAACAAGTCTATGAGCAGACGATTGAGGGCAATGGCGCCTCCTTGACCTAGAACTGTACAGAATACAACAAAGATACCAAAAAGTATTAGCTGCCGACATTCTGCACTTCTCTCTTTGTCCCACACGACCTTTGACTAAACTAGACTTAATTGCAGAGATTTAATAGACAAGTTGTATTGACATTTAGATTTGTCATACATGACTTAATGTTCGTTCTAATAGCATCTCCTACATTATAAACAGGGGCGAAGCTACAGTGGGAAGGGGGGGGGTCTGAGTGGGGCAAAGCCCCCACCCCTGGAATGTTTGTAAAATATTTTTATCAGCAGTTTTTCTTTTAAATATGTACTAAATTCGATAAAAAAAATAATTTGGTAAATGTTTGTCACGCGAAAGTTTTAAAGTTTTGCACACCTTTCCTGGATAAAAAAAATTTCTCGCTTCACCCCTTGGATATATATAAATATATAGAAGCTAAATTATATATATAATATATATATATATATATAGGTCACGTTATACAATGCCTAGGCATCAATCTTAAAATTGATATTGATAGGCCATTGTAAGTTTGATAGGCCATTTTAAGTTGACAGAAAAAGCCATCGGTCATTTGGTAAAGGTGACAAGGAGAGATCCAACGTCCCCCTCTACTATTTAGTAGTAAAGTACACGTCTGATCGTAAGGCAGTTGCAGAATTGTTCACCAGGTTCTGCGGCATACAAGGGGATTGTGTGGCCAGCACAATGTCCAGCAACCATTCACTTTACCCCAAACTAATGCCAGATACCAGAGCTGGGTAGACTCAAGGACACCCTCCAGTCCCGGGGACAAATCCTAGCCTTCACCAGGATTCGAACCGAGAATCAAACGCTCTGCCCCACCGTCCACCTGTTTAGTAATTGTTTGAAAATTTTAAATCCAGTATTAAGTAAATAGTTGCTATTAGAAGCGAGTGTGAATAAAACTATTAAGCAGTAAAATCAAAATGCGGACCTACCTCCATGTAATACGCAGACAGGAATAAAGAAAACATTCCATAATACGGGCAACATCTTGTTCCAGGAACAATGCAGAGAGATCCACAACTTTATTGTTAATTGAAAAAAAAATACTTGTCTATTATAAACATTTACTCGTTCATTGTAAACGTAAGGGCTATTTCATTATAATCTAATAATCTGTTCATTGTAAACAATTCAATTTCAATACTTTGTGCTTCGGGATCGGGTATTCCCGTACTGCGAAATATTGCTGTCTACTTTTTTTAATATCAACTTTTTTTATTGTTTGGTATTTGTTTTCTTTTTTTTTCCTTTTTGATAGTATTATTATTAGTCTAGTTTAATATTATTAATAAAAAGTTTGAAGCTTGACAGCAAAAATTCATATCCATATTCCAGGGCCATGCGACCGTAAACAATAAACAATAAGAAAATCTAAATGCCGAAAGAAACGTTCGCACTACAGTTTTTGTTATAATTTTGTTTGTTAGTTTTACTTTCTCTTTTAACAAAACACTAAAACCCATGCTAATCGTTCGTTTCTCCGTCATTTTGACGTCATTTTGACGGGAATAACTCATAGTATATAATAAAAACGAAACGAAATTAAGCCGAAAATTGAGAAAGACTTTCGCATAATGATAAAATTATGTTACCAAAATTTTTAGAGTTCGAAGTTCAAAGATACATGCGGCAGTATTTACCTAAGACGGATGAAATAATTCGAAATTTAACCAAACCCTAAAAACAAAGTGTTTCGTTTAAAATATAAGCCATTCAATGCTTTTTTTTCCTGTACAAACTTTTTAAAATTTACAACAATATTACATACACTCCTTCTATAAAGAAGATTGTTGTGCCTTACGCTTATCCATGATCTGTCTGTGTCTAGTCTTGCATCTTTATTAATGTTTTAAATGATGTTAAGTTTCTGGTTTTCCTGTTTTGTTCAGGCAACCCATTTCATGCCTGAATGCCACTAGGGATGAAAGAGTACTTATATGCATTTGTTCTAGCATAAGGGATAACAGGGTTCTTACTCTTTTCAGAAAATTAAATTCCAGACATTTTCCAGACCTTTTTCAGACTTTTAACAAAAATTTCAGACTTTGAACAAAAAACAAGGTTTTTGATAGGCTACATAGGGCTATATTATTTCTAGTAGTAGGCTATACGAACACTAAAATAAATGCTAACTATAAAATTAAAAAGTAGAATAAAAGAAATTGTTAGCACTATTCTTCCTTTTGATCTAATTGAAAATGGTTTAAAATAAAAAAACATTCTAAACAAGTGTTACTGAATTTAACATAAAGAAATAAGCTCTGTAAAAATACTAAAAGCATGTGAAATTATGCTTTATAGGCCTACTAACTAGGCTAACTAATACAGAAAAAGATATAACAGTAATAGGCTATAACACAATAATTTAATGTAGCTATACTTAATTTTCAAAATATTTATAGCCTCCATTTAGACTCTATAAAAATAAAACAAAAAGAATAATGTTCTAGAAAGAGCTATATAAATCAGGCCGGGTCTCAAACACGCGGGCCGCATGCAAATTTTTGAGGCCCGCCAGTAAACTTACAAAAATGAACTATTCGTGAAATTCAAACAGCTCTAGTATATTGATACACATCAAATTTATTGTTAATGTTATATACGTAAGATATACCCATTATAAGTGATAAGTAGTAAAATGAGTTAAGATGTGCAAAGTGTGTTTTTGTTTACTAGGGTCGAATCGTTGCACATATCGATCTTAAGTGATAAAGATGGCACATGCATCTGAGTTTGAGACCCCTGCGCTAGATCTATAGTGCACGCTAATAACCCTACACTAAGTCCCAGAGAGAACCAGATACTAAGATAAAGAGAAAAAATAAGCAAGAATTGAGTCTTTTAAAAGTTCTGAAAAATAGTCTAACAAATCATAGATAGAAATAGAACCAAATCTAGATCTAAAATCTCTAAAGGCCTATTCTGATTCAGGCCTATGTAGGCCCTATACTAAAATTGAAAAAAAAAAATACAATGTAAGCATGAAGGGACAAAAATCAAAGAATTTGCTAACAGTTTTAAGAAGTTACTTGTTTTGTTCATTTATGTTCTTAAGCTTTTATCTGGCCTATCAAAAGATGCTGGGTTTTATTTGTACAACAATTTAAACAGATTTTGTTAAAAGTTATATTAAGTGGCATTGTCGTAATTATTAATGATTATGTTTTATCTACCCGCAAGCGAACCCAAGCAACCAAAGGCAAAGGCTGTCTACGTTTTTTTTTTCTTAATAGTCCCTCTAGTCCTAGTCTACTAGTGCTACCTTTAGGCCTAATCAATAATCATATTAACAAAATGATACCGGTATAGACTCTAGCCTACTAGGCCTACTTCTCTATTGAAACCTACTTATTTCTAACAATCTAAAATAACTATTTTCTAAATAGGTGTTGGCTACTGCATTGTCCGAATAGGACTACTGAACTTCTGACTATTGTCGAATTCTGTCGGAATTCGCGTATTTTTTAAGCGGTTTTGTTGTTTTTTTCTTTATACGCGTATATTTGTCAGCTTACTTGTTTATTATAACTTATTTCCATAAGGCATATTATGTGAAAAGGCTAATGTGATGACAAGATGTACTTCAGTTAGTAAGTATAGAGTATAGGCCTACACTCCTACACCTTCATCAGACTATCAACAAAACGACCCGGGTTCTAGCGTGTTTCTAGTTTCTAGCCCTGCCGCCGACTGATGCCTGCAAGAGTTTTGGGCCTAGTACGTACACTATAAAAATCTTCTATTTAGAAGGAACATCTGTAAACTCAAATATTATATATAGTCTAACTAGATATAATCATTATAGGCCTACATTCGACAATTTATCGAAGCCCGACAAGATAATAGGCATAGGCCTACTTTGCAATTTTTAATATTGAGTTGATTGAAATTTCCTTTTCCTGAGGTGCGACTGCTGCTTGCAATTTTTTTTTAACGAACGTTGTCAAGTCTAGTATTTTTATTATAAAAAAAAAGGAAGGTTGGATCATTTAGTGGCGTAAAAAAAAACTGCACTAATATACAATTAAGTTTTTTTTTAAATCATCAACCGCTGTTATTTTTTTGTTTAGCCTAAAAATAGGCCTAACACAGAGAACGCGAGAGATCTTTTTGTAACACATAGGTCTACTTTGGTTCCAACCACGACCGCTGACAATGCGAAGAGAGTGGAGAGAGACTGAAGTCCACTATCGCTATGTGGATAACGCACTAAAATCGTCACATGCGTTTGTATTTTTAACTAAACCGGATTCGAGAGTTGGTTGGGAGGGAAGGGGGGTATGTTGGATACAAAAGACAAAGGAACCTTTTTTTTTCCATTACAGACTTTTAACCTAAAAAAAAATCGAAACTTTTTCTTTTTTCGATTCCAGACTTTAACCTAAAAATTCCAGACTTTTTAAAGACAAAAATGAACATTTAAGACTTTTGAGGGTCTGGAAAACCAAAATCCGATTTTTCAGACTTTTTCCAGACTTCCAGACTTGCGTACGAACCCTGGGATAAGGAAAGTGTTTATTGACCTTATGTTTATCTGAGCATTGCAACTGGTTGTTATTGTGTTGTATTTCTAAATTATAGTTTAATGCCTAATGTATTATTACTGCTTTACTCTTTGCCCTTCTGTCCTCTAGTGCATTGGTCGGCAACCTACGGAACGCTTGCCAAACTTGGCACACAGATCCCTTTTCATTTGCACGCGGAAGACCCTGAAAAGAAAGAAATTATTTTTTTTTTTACTAGAAAATGAGTGCTAGAGCAGGATACATTTGAAGATTTCGGTACCGGGGTGCGCTGAATGATTTAGAAATCCTGTTTTCGCACACTATATCAAAAGTTTGCCGACCCCTGCCTAGTGTTTCTAGGTTGAGTGATTTAACTATTGGTGTTTCTCTTGTCAGTTAATGGGTCCCATACAGATGATGCATATATTCTAGTATAGGTCTATCATTGTGTTGCGCCAGCAGGCAGCAGTGTGTTTTCCGTCTCTACTTGGAGTATTTATGTGTCTTCTATGTTCACTTTAGAGTGTTAATTTTTATACCAGTGGATTTGTGGAAGTTTTCTCTTGACAATAGTATAAACATTTTAGTGTTTCTTGATACGTGTAAGGAGTGATTAATTAATTAAATTATTAATGAATCTATAAATACTGTAAAACAGGACTGAGCCTTTTTCTTGAACTGGTCTCAACTGGTCTAAATGTTTACCCGTTCCGCTCTAGTAAACCGGTGTTTACAAACATTTCTGACGACACACTAGTCCTATTGTGTGTTGTGTTTGGTTTCTTATTCTGATCGTCTTAAGTATTTTAAAAATGAATCACAGCCTTCTCCGTAGTATTGGGAAAATATGCTCTGAGTGCCATACCCGTGTCGATAACAACGTTTTTCAAATGATTCGTTGTTTTGGCATAGGGCGTCGTCTACCTACAAGACGCGGGACAAGGGCTGGAAATCTTCATCGCATTTGGCATAACCTGTCTTCTAAACCTGCCTGGGCTACTCCTGTTGCGAGTGTGCTTGATCCCCACCAATCTGCGCCTACTACATTCGCAGTGAGTGCTAATTCTGGCCCACATAATACTCATTTCAAGTCTGGATCCAGTGACATTCGTCGGCTCGGTGTAGGGGTTCAAGCACCCACAGGGAGAGGAACTAGGGCTGGACGGCTTCACCTTGACGTGTCTACTCCAACATCCTCGCTAACACCTCTAATCCCTAATGTGACCGAACAATGCCCGGTAATATCGACTATTCATTCTGCAGGCGTTACTATCGGCCTCTTAAATACTCAATCTTCCGTCAAAAAGGCTTTAGTTATATGTGATGTTATAACTGAGAAGTCGCTTGACATTATGGTTATCACTGAAACGTGGCTTCACGAGGGTGGAGATGAAGTAGCCATTAGGGACATGACGCCTGGTGGATATGCTTTCTTCCACCGTCCTCGGTCAACAGGTCAGAGAGGGGGTGGCATTGCTGTGATTCACCGGGCCTCCCTAATTGTTAGATTGTGCAAGGGCACCAGTTTTAATTCCTTTGAGTCTATACAATTCACCATCTCTCAAAGGAAAATGACAGTACGCACCGTGGCTCTGTACAGACCCCCACCTTCTGCTTCAAATGGTTTGAATGACAACGTGTTTCACGAGGACTTTGGAAAACTTGTGTCGTCCATAAGTTCTAAGAATCTCCTCATTCTTGGTGACTTTAATGTTCATTGGGATGAGTCAGATAATAGGCACACTCGCGACTTTGTTCAATTGTTGCACTCGGCAAACCTGGTACAGCATGTTTCGGAACCTACACACAAGGATGGACATATTTTAGACTGGGTTGTGTCACGATCTGACAATGATGGTTTTCTTAAGTCGGTAATTGTTGAAGATCATCTTATATCTGATCACTTTCTTGTTACCTTTACCACAGATATGGAAATGCCTGCTGTTCCAATAAAGAAAATTCAGGCCAGGAAGTTACGAAATATAGATATGGACTTATTTCGCGATCATCTTTCAAGATCAGATTTGGTTATATCACCACCTGATGACATCTCTCAACTAGTTCTACTCTACAATAATACTCTATCTTCCATGCTGGAGACTTTTGCCCCTAGGACTGAATTGTATGTTAGAGATAGACCCAATACCGCTTGGTTTACACCCTCCGTTCGGATGGCTAAATTAGCCCGACGTCAGGCAGAGAGACACTGGAGACTGAGTGGCCTTGAGGTGGATAAACAGATGTTTAAGATAGCAAGGAACAAGCTTACAAATGTGATTAGACGTGCGAAAGCAAAGCAAGTTCAGTCTGCTCTTGAGGCTGCGGGCACTGACTATCGAAAACTGTTTTCCATAGTGCAGAATCTTCTTGGAAAAAATGAATTAAGTCCAATTTTGCCTGACATGAGCAGCGAGCAGGCTGCGGAGGCTCTTAATGAATTTTTTAATGAAAAAGTCGAGACGATTAGAAACAGCTTTGATAATCATACTACTCCACCCACCATGGAGAAGTCATTTTCTGGAATTTCTTTGTCAAATTTCCTCCCAGTTTCCGAAGAGCAGTTGAGGCGTCTTATTTCTGTATCTAAACCTACATCCTCAATTGTTGACCCCATTCCAACGAAGATTGTGTTGGACTGCCTTGAAATTCTGCTTCCAGTTTTAGTGCGTATCATAAATGGTAGCCTGGAGTCAGCCACAGTCCCACAAATGTTTAAGACTGCTGTCATCAAGCCTTTATTAAAGAAAAAGGGGCTCGATCCTAGTGACTGCAAGAGTTTTCGGCCAGTATCTAACCTTCCCTATGTATCGAAGCTTCTTGAGAGGGTTGTCTCTCAGCAGCTTTTACAACATCTAACCACACATGGCCTGATTGATAAATTTCAATCTGCCTATCGTCCTGGGCATAGCTGTGAGACGGCAATATTACGTGTTATGAATGATGTTCTATGTAGTGCTGACCGTGGTGATCTGACTATCTTAGTTCTGTTGGACCTCAGTGCTGCCTTTGATGTTATCAACCATGACTTACTTTTATCAAGACTTCAATACGAGATGGGCATCACTAATACTGCACTTCATTGGTTTACTTCCTACTTGGCAGACAGGACTCAGAGAGTTTCTATCAATCAGACCTTATCAAAAGCCACTTCTCTCATCTGTGGCGTACCTCAAGGTTCAGTTTTAGGGCCTATCCTTTTTGCTGTTTACACTAGCCAGCTTGGCAGAATAATTGATAGCCAAGGATTATCTCGCAAACTATATGCGGATGATACCCAGCTGTACAAAAGCTTCCATCCTGATCATAATGCTTGTGCTGCCGCTGTTAATGCAGTGGAAGAATGCTGTCTAGCGGTGAAAGCGTGGATGACTGCCAACAAACTCAAACTAAATGACGACAAGACTGAGGCAAGTATGTGCGGTTCAAACTTCAATCGTAGGAAAGTCGATATTCCATCTATTAAAGTAGGGGCCTCTGATATCTTTTTGTCCAACACTGTCAGAGACCTGGGCTTTATCATTGACAGTAAATTAACAATGGGTCCACACATCAGTACTGTGGCTAGGGCATGCTCCTTCCATCTTCGTGCCCTGGGTCAGCTGCGACCTCTGATTAATAAAAAAACAGCCAATGCTTTTGCTGTTGCAACAATACAGTCAAGACTAGACTATTGTAACAGTTGCCTGTGGGGTTTACCCCAGAAACAACTGGATAGACTTCAGAAAGTTCAAAATACTGCAGCACGCATTGTGTCACGAGTAAAGAAGCATGACCATATCACTCCAATTCTCAAAGAGCTCCACTGGCTCCCTGTGACGAAGCGCATCGATCATAAGATTATGTCCCTTACCTATGGATGCGTGGAAGGCACAGCACCTGCATATCTCAAAGAGCTTATACCGAAGCATGTCCCGTTAAGGATGCTGCGATCTTCAACACAATCTCTCCTGGAAATTCCAGGTTTGGAAGGTCACAGAAAAAAGACTCTTGGTGTACGCTCGTTTGAATCTGTGGCGCCTACACTGTGGAATGGCTTACCTGAGACACTGAAAAACTCTGTGTCAAAAAAAGCATTCAAGAAGAATTTGAAGACTTTTCTTTTTAACTAAGTTGATGAAGTACACATCCATCAGCAAAATACTTGTTTAAAACTATTTTAAAATGTTATTGTCGTTTCGTGCCTTCATCGGCCGAAACCTAGTTTAAAACTTTTTTAGAGTGTTATTGTCGTTTCGTTTTTGTGAGCGCGCTGAGCATGCTTGCATTAGCATGGAGTGAGGCGCGATATAAATGACCAATTATTATTAATTTGAGATAGCATTTTATGTTTTATATTCTTATTGCACTTGTAAAAGTTTCTGTTTATGAAACCTTATGTTTTGTTATATGATGGAGTGTACAATTGGGTAGAAAGTAGTGTTATGGGAAGTTACTCTATGTGCTGAATAATATAATGGGAGGTAATTTGCATGAAATTGTGATTAGTCCGCAATTTCATCAATATTACATACAATCACACACTTACGGTCCATTACGTCGAGTAATCCGTAGCGCGGGGCGACCTACAACTGGAGGCTCATTGTTTATTTAGATAAACGACAATAAAGACACGGACGCAGGCTCGTTGTTTGTTGAAAAAAACAACATCTGAGCGCCCGTGATCACGGGAATCACTCGTAATTGTAATAATAAAGCTCAACATTGACAGAAACTGCGATGTGCTTTGACGAGAGGAGACAATGGATTAAGGTCGAATTATCTTGTGTGTCTGCATTCCCGTTTCCTATGTAAGTGTTAATGACACACATCCAGGTAAAGCACTACTTTGTACCCTGAACAGAATGCCGACCATCAGGATAATATACATCGTATTCATACACACATTGAGACATATATTTCATTTTGTCTTATCTAAAAGGTGGGAAACTGGGAAAACACAAAATAAACTGGATAGGCAGACCGGACAGGTTGAGCGAAGATGACCAAATCTTGACTGACCCTCTTTCCCCCATGGCGTGCGTGCCGGACAAGGACCACGTGACTGGTTTTCTCGCATTGATCGACATGTAAAGTACCCTTCGCACCAAATTGATCATAGGGCTGGTGAAGCAGCGTTCACCAGTTTCAGTGGCCACGTCATACGAGGGGATGTGTGGCCAGCACAATGCCCAGCCGCATTTACTTTACCCCAACTAGTGTCAGGTACCCATCAGAGCTGGGTAGACTCAGGGGCACCCTATTTTTAACCCGATTATTTTAAATTACTTTCCTAAATGTCTTCAGTAAAAAAAAATATATATTTTTAAATTATTAGATTTATAGCTTTCTGTTTATTGTAGTTTATAAATTCTTTATCTGTACCTTATACAGACCGGTTTTATTTCCCCTCGGGCAACGCCGGAGAATTTATTTTGTTATTCAATGCAAAGCTATATATAATTGGTGTGTGTAATATAACCCAAGTATAGTGTTTCAATGAATATGTTTATATAGTGTCTGTATATAAAAAAAAGCTTACAAATATAATCAACAATCAATAATACAACGTTTTTTATTCAGGTGATTTTTCTTTGAGTGTTAAGTGACCCTGGCTTAACAATTACCTAACGATACATATAACATGCATTGAAAAAATATCTAAGCATAAATCTGATGCTTGTCATTAATATACACTTCATTAATCTAGTAAAAATACTAATTCCCAAATATTTAAGACATTTAAAAAAATGCTTGTAGAAGATATTTTATGTTTTTTTAATTAAACATCAATATGAAAGTAAAAAAATAAATAACCATAACAACAGCGAAAAAAGATTTTAAAAAAAATCAAACAATTCCAGATCGTTGGTTTATAAAGGGTAAACAGCTCTAACAAAATAATGTTTCTAATACAACATTAACACACAGGCTATAACACATCCAATATCCCTAATACAACATAAACACACAGGCTATAACACATCCAATATCCCTAATACAACATAAACACACAGTCTATAACACATTCAATGTTCCTAATACAACATAAACACCCAGGCTATGACACATTCAATGTTCCTAATACAACATAAACACCCAGGCTATGACACATTCAATGTTCCTAATACAACATAAACACCCAGGCTATGACACATTCAATGCTCTAATACAACATAAACACCCAGGCTATGACACTGATGACAACCAATAGAATGACATTGATAATCAGGAATAGTTTATTTAATCTGTAGGCTCTAGACTTGGGTTTGTGCCCAGACATCTCTTGATAAATCTGTGAGGAACCATCATTGACGTTGGGCAACAATCCCGAAGGGCAACTGCCAGACTCTGTCAAGACGTTCTCATGGGCGTCGTCCCAAGTCTTGAGTATGAGAATAACTGCATTAGCGACCACGCCCAGGAATGATAATATAAAAAGTGATGTCAAATAGAGCACTGAAATAGAGTGAGAGATAAGAAAGACAATAATAATTATAGAATCTTTTGTATAATAATTATTAAATATTTTTGTTAACACTACTTACTTTGGGATTCAATTGGGAAAAGTATAAAGACAAGATTGGAATGGGGGAGTCAAGAGAAGCTATAGAAATTCATCATTCCATTAGTATAATTATTCGAGGAAATATTTATCTTGATACGGTTTGATCAGACAGTTTAAAAGATAGACTGCGTCATAAATTTGTTTAGAAAGTATGTAAAATAAACTCTGTTTCACCGGCCCTATGGATCAATTTGGTCCGACGGGATACTTTACATAAAAAAATAAAAATAGATAGTATAATTAGAAAATTGAAAGAAATTAGTTTATTTGGTAATATGAAAGATAACACCAGACAGTGCGCTAGCGAGACAGAGAGAGAGAGAGAGAGAGAGAGAGAGAGAGAGAGAGAGAGAGAGAGAGAGAGAGATAGAAGAGGGAAGAAACACCAATTACCTAAAGTAGAAAGTTTGTCTGAAGTCTGTGGAAGTTTGTCGGATAAAAATTCAATGGAAACAGCAAATGACAGCAACAGGGTGATGGCTACCATCAGTTTTTCGGGTTCCTCTGGTGACAACATAAATGGAACCGCAGACATAACAGCAAGCATGGTGACTGGAATCATTATGCTGGAATTAGAGAAACACAACGTAAAGTTCTACATGTCTTGTTCTGTTGTGAGATTGGTTTTTGTCTGCGCCAATTGAAGTCTTTGTGAATTCCTAAATATAATTATTAGAATCAAATGGCGTATTTGTAATAAAGACTTTTTGTAAACACAAAAGCTACAGACTTGTAATAAGTATTCAGTAAATAACTATTTTATTTTCTGTGGCCATGAAATACATGGGGTGACATGGGGATGTGTCGCCAGCACAATGCCCAGCCGTAGACTCGGGGACAATCTCCAGACTCAGGAACAGGATTCGAAAACATGGATCTTCGGTAAGCTAGATCAGGGGACGGGAACCCATGGCTCGCGAGCCAGATGTGGCTCTATTGATGGCTGCATCTGGCTCGCAGACAAATGTTCGATTATAAAAAAAAAGATGTTTCTTTAGACTCCTTTAATCTACATATTAATTGCATATCAATATTTCATTCTTCAAATGCGCTAAAGTCTACTGCAGCTCAGCATCAGAAGCGGTAAAGGAGATAAACTCCGCAGACCGAAAAGACAGAAAAATAGCAACACTGCATTTGAATTTTTAGTTGTAAACATAATGTATGGCTCTCACAAAATTACTTTTCAAAATATGTGGTATCCATGGCTCTCTCAAACAAAAAGGTTCCCGACCCCTGAGCTAGATCAACACATTGCCGCTACACTAACGTGCCCCATTCATGAATACATTGTACACATTGGAATTCTACTAAGTCTACATCACTGATCTATTTTATAGATCAGTGGTCTACATAGAAGGATATCGTCACTTTTATCTAAGGAAAAATTGTGTTTACTTAAATAAGTTAATATAGTTAATAGTAAATAGTTAAGCATAACTAAAAATTTCTTATTTTTTACAATAAACTTTTTAAATTGTATAATGTACATACGTATGGCTTAAGCATATTAACAATATATTAAAAAGTTCATATAAACATAAGGATAAAAACACTATATTATCCCATATGCGAAAACAAATGAGCATAAGTAATCTTTCTTCCCGAGTGGTATACGGGCATAAAATGGGTTACCTGAACAAACCAGGGAAACCAGTAACTTAACATCATTTAAAACACGAATCAAAATGCAAGACTAGACTCAAACCACAGATAAGCATAGGACGCAATAATCTTCTTTATAGAAGGAACGTCTGTAGCATGTAAGATAAGATGACAAGCTGTGCAAGCCTATATTATCAGATAAGAGAAAATTGAAACCCACTGAATTCAATGTAAGATATTTGTTATAATGGGTCTTGTGACATACAGAAATTATGACACATAATAAATACGTATATTCACATTATACAACCTACACATTCATAAAACACACACATATATAATTTTTCAAGAGCAACATCTCAATGCAGAAGTCGTTCAATTATTTAAGAAGAAAACTGAGATTCTATTAGAGAAAAAAAAATGGCTGACGAATTATGCAAGCAACATTACAACTTGCTTTAACTTTTTACTTTTACGGTAATATTTCATTTCTGAACTAGTTAAGTACATTTTGAGATGGTAGTGGGGGGAGGGGGGTGGGGGCAAGTTTTTCAGCTCCCTAAGCCAAAGACAACACTGCTATGTTTAGGCCAACATGTGTATGTTGGATGTTAGTAATATGGACACCGACCATGAAGTGGATAAGATTTATATATTGATTAGAGGCAATCTTGTTTATCGTAATTTCAAATCACACCACGATGCTTAAACTATCTTCGTAAGTCAACCTTTCTGAAATGGTTAGAGTAACCCATTGAGTCTGGACGTGTCTTTCTTTCCCCAACCCCTTGCAACTCCAAATTTTGGTGGTAGAAGACTTCAAATTAAATCTAAAAACTAACTTATTTTCAATATGTTCTAAAAGTGTTATAAAATGTAGCCTAACTCTTGGATTTTTAGATAACTAATAACAAATTATGTTAATTTTAGTCATTAAACAAGACACACGCATTTACAATAGCACAGAAGCAAAATAAGAAACTATTGTTAACACCAAAGCTAAAAAGTTCAGAACTAGAAAACATTTATTCAGTTTCTCTGCTCTTGTCATTCTTTTTCTTTGGTTGGTAACAGCCGTCTGCTCTTCAGCCATTGATCTTCTGCCATCTAAACACAGACTATTAAAACAGGTCATCGGTGAGTTGTTTGGAACTTTCTGTTGGACACAAGACTGATCTTCTCTGTCCAATGAAACTACGTCCTTTTGGTCACAAGGCTGATCTTCTCTGTCCAATAAAACTTTAGCTTTTAAATCTCTCTTGTGGATGACTATGACGCAAGCATTTCCAATGACGCAGAAGAAGGACAAAAATAGTAGCATTGTGACGTATTTAACTGAAAAAAACAAGAAACCAAAAGTGACATTCAAAGCAAGTCAAAACATTTCTTATTTTGTATGCTTAACTTTATTTTCCCTCATTAGTTTACTCTGTATCTATAAATTAGCGTACAATTAAAAAAAACCATTGACCTACTTACTCATGTGGGCCATTTGGTCAGACGTCTCTGGCAGTTCTTTGTCAACAACATTCAGATAGACCGTGAAGGCCAGAAGTATCGTGATGGCTAATGGCGTTTTCTCTGACACTTCCGGTGACAACATAAAGGAAACGACACACAGGACGGCCAGCAAGGTGAGCGGAAGTAGAAGTCTGGTGTGTGGACCAGACAAGAGAAAATAAATTGGCGGGAAAACATCATAAAATGAAGAGTTTTATTGAAACAAATAGCAAATCTAGCGTATCTATTAAACTGCCGCCAAAATTTTAGACTGAGATTGTATTTTAACATGTAAAATAATTCCAAAGATGACGTTTATAATTTACTGAAAACAAACATTTGACATTTTATTGAGATGCTGAAAGTTTCTGAATTTGTTTTGTTGTAAATGTGTACATTTGTAATGTTGTAAATGTGTAATTTGTAATGTTGTACATGTGTACATTTGTAATGTTGTACATGTGTAAAAGTCTAAAATGTTGTAAAGTTTAAAACGAATTAATGTTGGTCGTATTTGAAATATTTTGTTAGAAGCAATTTCTAAGCAAGATGGCCGCTAGCGTCATGGCAACCAATGCTCAGCTCAAGACTGAAGTATTTTTTTTTCTAGTCTTTCTCACTATATTGTAATGAAATACTATGTTTTTTAATATATATCATCAGTTAATAGTAACAATGTTGTAATTGCGATTTCGGAAAACAAATAAGTTATGAGCCCTGTCATGTTTCTAAACGATAAAGTTTGTAAACATTTAGTGGTCTCTGTCGTATTTTTATTAAAATAACAAGGTTCTTTATCAGTTGCGCTTCTTTATGGGACAATTTATCTCAGACACTGAGAGAGTCTGGGACAAGAGAATCTTTAAAAAAAACACTTAAAGACCTTTCTCTTTGGCTAATACATCTGCCATTGCAAGTCACACCAAGAGCGTACTGAGCATGCTAATTTAATAGCATGGATAGAAGCGCACATTCTTAGCTTATCTATATCCGAGGCGCCAATCAGAAATAATGCTTTTATAATGAAGTCTGTTTTATCAGCCAATCGGTGCGCTTGTTTTAAAAAGTCTAGAGAGTAGTGGCAAAGGTTGTATACCATAGGTTCTCAACGGGGCGATATCGCCCCCCAGGGGGCGATGAGAGGCTTTAGGGGGGCGATAACAGTCCCGGGGGCGATTGGGGGGCGATAAAGGGCAAATGGGCGGTACAAACGTACCTGCTATAATTTCAACACCTCAGCTATTTGAATCGATTAGTTTTTGGATGAAATATGATGTAAACGCAAGTGCTACTAAATATCTGATATCCCCCAACATTATTGAACAAATAAGAATCGCAATGACTTTTCGATGAAGTAGGGGTTAGTATTAATTTTGGCAAATATGGTATGCGGCCGTCTCGTCTAATTGTTGATTCACCAGACTGTCGCCTTAACATCTGCTAATATTACTCTTTTGATCTGTTTGTATTACCGAGATGTCCTTTAACGCATTTAAATTCTTCGTAAAGAGGTAACCACAATAGCTGTGCGGTATAGATACGTAGTAATCATACAAACTGGGTAGTTATTGTAATGCTTCAAAATATTCATATAAATTCTTTAGTCATACAATATTTATAAAATTTTCAAATAATTTTTTTTACAGTTCTATCATATCATTTCAACGTTATAAATGCAAGCCATTTAATTTTTTATAAAAGAAAAAAAAATTGAAATATTACCTCAAATGAAACGGGTTAATTATCTCCCTTTAATTAACAAATGTTTCCGCTAAAATTAAGTTGGGGGGGCGGTGAGCGGAAAAAAAATGTAAAAGGGGGCGGTGAGCCGAAAAAGGTTGAGAACCTATGTTGTATACAAACAAAAATGGCCGACGATAAGCCGTCGAATCAAACCTTCTCTTTCATTGGCTATTAAAAGTAACGAAAACATGTAACACTGCAAGTCTGCTGTTATAACGCGTGGACCTAGAGTTCACTTACGTCATGATTAAGTAGCCAGGCCGTCTGGTCAGTTTGAGCTGAAAACTCAAACTCTTGTAAACTTCTGCATTGAGTTCAAGTCTGTATATAATGACGTCACCGACGTCTATCCAGTATTGGCCGTTCCCCATCATATTCTCATTTCTTATCGGCACGTCAGCGGGCGTCAGCTTGGGGGTGAAGAGGAATCAAATCACATTTGTAATAATTAGCATCCTACAATAATTACTTCCGCTTTTCTGATCAATCAAAAGTAATTCGTTTTTTTCTTCTGTTAGACAGTTTAATATAGTTTTGCAAATAAATATTATTTCTTTTAGGTATACTGTGGTACGTCGGGTTACGAACGATTCAGGTAACGAACGATTCAGGTAACGAACAACAAGTTTTAACATTTTTTATCACAGGTAACGAACAGTGTCTTGAGTTACGAACGAAGGCAAGAGAGAGAGAAAGAAAGAGAAAGAGAGAGAAAGAGGTTTAACGTTGGAGATATTAGCATTGCTACATGACAGTAACAGATGTCTTAGCAGTTGTAGGCCTACTGTGTTCAGTTTTTCTCTTTTATTATTTTCCTGGTTAATTCCATCAATTATGAGCTCGAATAACATATTTGGTTGTTGTATTCATCTTTTTTTATTTACACGTATTCTGTACGTTTTGTCAGGTAAACGACCCGGATGTTATTAAAAAAATAACAACGTGATCTTTTTCTTCTTGAAACGGATTTAATTTATTTCATTGTTTTCAATGTTTCAGGTTACGAACGTTTCAGGTTACGAACCGATTTGGGGAACGAATTAAGTTCGTAACCAGAGGTACCACTGAATTAATATTTATTTATTTAGTCCAGTGTACCAGCTGTCCTGGGCAAGTACTGACCAGTCTAAGCAGTGTCCAGTGTACCAGCTGTCCTGGGCAAGTACTGACCAGTCTAAGCAGTGTCCAGTGTACCAGCTGTCCTGGGCAAGTACTGACCAGTCTAAGCAGTGTCCAGTGTACCAGCTGTCCTGGGCAAGTACTGACCAGTCTAAGCAGTGTCCAGTGTACCAGCTGTCCTGGGCAAGTACTGACCAGTCTAAGCAGTGTCCAGTGTACCAGCTGTCCTGGGCAAGTACTGACCAGTCTAAGCAGTGTCCAGTGTACCAGCTGTCCTGGGCAAGTACTGACCAGTCTAAGCAGTGTCCAGTATTATTTTTTGGTGTCCGTCTGCCACGTTTTATACTTAACTAAAGATGTAAACAATTTGTTTACTTTTGTTAACGTTTTCAATAATACATAATTTAATTAATTTAAGAAAAATACTATAGTAATTTGTAGAGGGAGACCAAAATTCGATTTCGGTTTTGATTTCGGCACCGAAAGTAGGCAAATGGCCTCTTTCGGTATGGTTTCGGCCGAAGTTAAAAAGTTAGTTTTCGACCAAAACTGATATTGACTTTCATTCATCAGCCGAATATCTATTTTAACTTTGAAAATTACGACTGCAACGCTAGCGATGCATCTATTACTCTGCTTATTGATAATTCTAAATAAAATTATATATAATACATGTATATACAACTGTATATTACATGTTCTATGGTTTAATTAAATTGTACCCATAAACTAGTTAATATTTTAAAAAAAATGTGCAGTCTTTTAAAATCTCAATTTCGGTTTATCTTACGGTATGTTTTCGTTTTTGACAGAAACCAAAAATTTGGTTTCGGTCGGCCTCTAGTCATTTGTAATATACCAATGAATGCCCTGATGACTGACTTACATTGACTGCAGTTTCTGGATAATTCCATGAGAGCACAGTCACATTGCATAAATTTACGTCGAACGGATAATTCGAAATGTCCACCTGTGGAATGTAAAAAAAAGGGACTGATCACGTGAACATGACGTCAATTGGAGAATTTCATCAGTAAACTTTTATGTCGATCAATGAACTCGTTTTTTCAAGCGTTAAAGCGTTATGGAGAGTTCCTTGTTGTGACGTCATTAACTATTTAGGGCCTGTTTAGAGAGTACAACTGCACATTGACATACCTTACAAGTGACTCCTAAATTTATGGCTGGCTCCCATACAACTGTGCCGTTGTAAGTAACGAAGGCCATGCCCTTTTCACCCCCGACATAAACTTTATCGGAAACGCTGAAATAGAATTAGTGAAAACCGGGGAATCAATTTTGGTTTGTACATTAAGTTCCACTTATCCTCCCCATCTCCTCCATCTATCTGCTTGTGCCCAAACTACTGTGTAGACCTTTTCATTTTTTAAATTATTCCAACAATGGGGCCAAATTTGACGCATGCGCCGTGAGTCGGGGACAGGAAGTATCAACAAATAATTAAAAATATGAAAAAGTCCATACCAACCAGAGTTTCCCAACATGCCAAGTCACATCTGCCGGCAGAAGTGCCGCACAAGGCCGCGACATTATTACCGGCTCGGTAGAAGGAGATAAGAAACACTTTAAATTTATAATCCATTTATCTTGATGTACTAGCAGTAGACACTAAACAATATATTTTGTACCAAACAGTCATTTTCTAATCTGTGAACCCGATTTGCGACATAAAATGCATAAATGATTTGTATATAGTATATTTTGAAATTAATTTCTAATGATTGTTTCTTTCCTTTGACTAGTGCAATGAAAATTATACATTGTGTTCGTATTTTAGGGAAACAGTATAACATTAACTTATGCTAACTATGATTGAACTTTAGAAGTTGCATTCAACTTTTTACTAGATGTGATAGGAACGTTTTCTTCAGGGGATGCATAATTTAGATTAGGGTTTTCAACCTTTTCATATAATTGTGTGCCAAAGTAGGATTTCTAATTCATTCAGCGTGCATAAAGCCCCGAAAGACATCCTGCTTTAGCATTTACTTTCTTGTAAAAGACACTTGAATTGCCTTTTTGGGACTCCTCATGCCATTGGAGATTTGTATGCGTGCCAAGTGTGGCACGCGAGACATAGGTTGCCGACACCTGATTTAGATTATCGCTTTTTTTTTACACCTTAATGGAAAGACCACTAACTTCTGTAGTGTACAAGAGTCACTCGTTCTGTTATAAATCATCCGTGTACCAATATCTAGTTAACAGTCTTCGAAATTGAACTCCCCATGTGATACCAGCCTTCCTAAGCATTGACTTTCTGAACACAAAATAGTTTTTTTGTTCAATGTACATTGGATTATCACTAATTTGGATAAACATTCTATAAATAGACAATAGTACTTACGAGTTAAAAACAACAATATCTGGTCGCCATATCTTGTCTTCTTTGACAAATATTCTCTTGATGCCTTCATACGTGTCTGGATCCCAGGACAATTGATCGTCTTTCCAGTTCTGGCGCCAGGAAATAGATTTTTTTAAAAAGAAATGAAATTCAGGTACCATCTTTTTAAACTCATACATAATCTAGCAAAGAAAGAAAATATAGACAGCGTGAGTGGAAGAGAGAGAGAAAGAGAGAAAGATAGAGAGAGAGAGAGTGAGAGAGAAAGAAAGAGAGAGAGAGATAGATAGAGAGAGAGTGAGAGAGAAAGATATATTTACTTACGAAAGATAGATAACCAATGAGTCCGAGGACTTGGTCCTTGATGTCCTGGAATAGAATTGAAGTTGGAGTTTTATTTCTTTTCATTATTTCTACTTAAGTTACTCACTTAGAAACTGATTTCAGAGGCAATATAACTTATACACCTGGTTCAACCGTTTATCAAAAAGTCATATCTACCAACCTATCTATCAAGGCAATTATCATCTTATCAATCTACTCATATATTATAAACTCATATGAAAACCTATCAACATATCTACACCAATGGCAATTCATTTTAACTATCAACTTTTCTCTTGATTACAATGTCAGCCTTTCCATCAGCATTTGTATATCGACAGACTTGTTTGTTCACATTTTTTATCAACTTTTTCATTTGTATAGGCCTGCTAGTCAGTGCTAGCATGTAATTTTAAAATGTTCTTTGTTTTTGTCTAAAATTCATGTCATCACTTAACACATGGGGGTGTCCACACGTGAATAAGTAATGAAGAACAATGTTACGTAACGTGAAGAGACACCCTTGAACCTGGGTGAATAGTGAAGATCCAATTAATTATCCCCTTTCTCACCCACACACCACTCCCCGCAAACAATTTTAATTTCCAAGTGTAAACTGACTAGCTTCTCTGATTTAGACCCTTTCGCCGCCAACACACATTGAGAGAAAAATTGGTTGTAGGCATTATATTGGTTGTACATTTGTTGCACATTGTTTGTCAATTGGTTATACATTGGTTGTACATTGGTGATACATTGGTTGTACGTTGTTTTTATATTGGTTGTACTTTGGTTGCACATTGGTTGTATATTGTCATTATATAGGTTGTACATTGGTTGTACATTGGTTTTACATTGGTTGTACATTTATTGTATTGGTTGTACATTGTAGACTATTGACATTTATTAAAGACAATATAACAAGAAAGTATGTTTTTTTCCAAAGTAGAGCTGCAGAAATATCGCTATTTTAAATATTGGTTAACGCATTCTAATTATTTATTTTTAATGATTTCATTGGCTAACTAGCTAGTGGGCATGGGTGTTTATGTGTTTAAACCGATTACTTACCAAACCCACGACATACGACACGACCAATAAGGAAGTGACGTCAATGGACTGGTTGTGGTGCAAACATGGACGAACTTCCGGATTGTACTCAGCAAACAAGTCATGGTGCAGACGATTCATCATTTTAAAACCGCCATAGGTCAGACCTGTTCAGAGTACAGAATACGCTCATTCGTGGTTTGTATCTAGTCCTGCATTTCTATTAGTGTTTTAAATGATGAAGTTACTGGTTTTCCTGGTTTGTTCAGGCAACCCATTCCATGCCCGGATGGAAGAGTACTTAAATTACATTAAAATTTGTTCTCGCATAAGGGATAAGGAAAATGTTATGGTCCTTATGTTTAATTATTTGCTTTGTCCAGTGTTTGCCAAAGTTTTGTGATTATTAATTAGCTTTATATCCTTTTTAGCCTAGAGAATTATACCCGTGTTCTTGGTTGTTTGTTGCTCAATGTTAAATGCTCTCTGAATTTACATTATGTTTGTTGGCAGCGCTATACGAATAAAATAATAATAATTATTAAACAAATAATTACAATTTTAAAAAAAGTAGCTAAAGTTGCATGTTTGAATAACAACATATTTTTTTTGTTAAATGAAATGAATACTTTCTTAGCTTAAATGTTACAGACTCTCCGTCGTTCAAAATATTATTGCGTCCTATACTAATCTGTACATGGAGTTTGAATCCGAAATACAAGTGGGCGGTCAGAGACTCGAGAAAGTCTCCTCCTTCAAATATCTGGGATCCACAATATCCGATGTAGGATCCAAGCCGGAAATTCTTGCAAGAATAGCCCAAACAACTGCTGCACTTTGCAAGCTAAAAAACATCTGGCGAAGCAAGACAATCTCACTTTACTCAAAGATTCAACTGATGCGCTCCCTGGCGATGGCAGTTTTTATGTACGGCTGTGAAACATGGACACTTACAGCAGATCTCCAGAAAAGAATCAGAGCCATGGAAATGAGAGATGCCTACGTAAAATTTTAAACATCGCCTACAAAGATCGAGTTACAAATGAGGCTGTCCGCGAGCGAATTACCTACGTCATCGGCCCTCATGAGGATCTACTCAGTGCCATTAAATCCAGAAAACTCCAATGGTATGGGCATGTGGCAAGATCCGAAGGCCTGGCGAAAACCATCCTGCAGGGCACAGTGCGAGGTGGAAGAAAGAGAGGCAGGCAGAAGAGACGATGGGATGATGACATCAAGGAGTGGACCGGCTTGTCTCTTGCAGACTCCCAGAGGGCGGCGCAGGACCGAGACAAATGGCGTAAAATTATCCAACTGTCAAAAAATGGTGCCCCAACGACCCTCACTCGGGTTATGGGATAGAAGAAGAAGAAGATACTAATCTGTGGTTTGAGAGACTTTTAATTAGAGTTTAAATTACATCCTTTTTATTTTAACATTCCTTGAATCGTTTCGATTAATGAAAAATTTAGATTGAATATAATGGAACAAAGTTCATACAGTTATAATATTTCACTATAGATCTATTTTAAAAGTAGCTTCATAATAAATTATGTTAGCTTAAAGACGCAACACTTTTAGTGAATGTTTATTGGACAAAGAAGTTCTAAAAATAAACAGCCGCATAACGAAAATAAATGATTCTATGTCATTCGAAAAGCAGGACTTACCTCCATTAAACGCCGTTATAAGTATGACGAAGAACAACATTTTCATCATTTAGCACAGAAATCACAAAACAGCAACAAAAAGAAATATTCCCCCCAAAAAAATATTCCAATTGTTTCGGTCTCAGAGAATTAAAATATCTTTAATTGAACAAAAATATCTGTTGTTTGATATAACGTAGTTTTTTTGCCCCCAGTTTACTTATTTTAACCATCAGCGAGCAGGTTCATTTGTTTGGTTTTCTATTACATCACACTAAAAAATGATAAAAAAAACAACAACATCGAAGCGGTATTGGGGCATCGATGGAGCCAGAAATAAAAATGCAAGCCCATGACCTTTATTGGCCGTCAGAGCTGTTTAACCTTTAAAGTAGACTCGTCCATTTCTGTTTGTAGTTTTGTATTGTTATTTCATGGTAATATTTGTATTAAAATCAGATGCGCCCAGAACTGTCAGTTTAGTAATAACAACTTTAGTTGTTTCTTTTTTAATTTCTTGCACACAATTTTTCAATGGTAAAATTTTTACTGCCCATCCAGTCAACATCTTTCCATTTATCCTTCCATCCTTCCATCCAACTATCGGTCTTTCTATTCATCTTTTAGTCAGTTCACATTCTAAAGCATAAATATTGTATATTTAAGTCGTGTATTTGATTAAGAAAATGGTATAACAATATTCAGAATAAATAATACGTATCAAGTCCTTACTAATAAATGCAAGTTCATTAAATGCCAAACTCTCAAAAGTTGCTTGCCATATAATGCTCATCACTGACCTATATAGATACATGGAGTGCTCAACCACTAGAAAATTAAAATTAAGCAGACTTTTATACATAGATAAGTGGTGCGTATGCTAATGGCCGTTTTTAGACACTGTATTCTTACTACAAATTTAAGTCACTGTGCACATGTTTGTATAGCTCAGTGGTGCTCGCCATAAAAAGTTAAAGGTCAAAGACTTATTAATATTTAAACATATTGGTACTTATAGGTACCGCTTGTGGAAATCTTTCGTGGTACTCAAAAGTACCGCATTCGGACACACCCCTCAAAAACAAATTTTGTGTAAAATTTTGATAGCATTGTTCATCTACCTCCATTTTAAGCACATTCTACAAATATAAAAAAAAAATTCAATCCTAACCACCTTTGGTCCTGAAATGGTTAAATAAGTCAGCTTGTGCCATTCAACTTGGAATCAAAACCAGTGATGCGATTGGTTGATTTTGTATTCTATTGTTAAACGCTACAAAACTATCAAATTACGTTCGAGCAGGAAAAAAAAACGTAACAATAATGTGATTTGCTTTTAACCTGTGCATTTTAGCAACTATTAGTACTGAATAAATTAGAGTTGGTGTAGAAGATGATGGATTTAGAAGGTGGTTGCAGAAGATGGAGGTACGAGGTAGACGTAGAAAACATGGCATTGGAATTTCTGTTCAACCCAAAAAAGAGAATACTATAATAGATCTATGTGTTAATAATAGTGCCAGGAGACGTTTTATTTCAACTTGTCTTCATTTATTTTATTTGGTAAATGATATAAGATAAGATTAGTTTATTGATCCAAACAAATGGAAGTTTGATTTGATTACATAAATTCCGTCTTTCAGAATTATATTTATACAATATTAGTTATTAGGTTCGTTCTTTTATTAAGGCTAAAATTCAAATGGATTGAAAATAAGACAACAGTAAACAACTAAAGATAACATATTATTACACATATTAGTGGTGAAATCAAGAAATGATTTTATACATGGTCGTTTCTGTATTTCTAGCGTATTTTATGCTACAGATGATTATTCTGTACAGCTTTGTGTTGTGTACTACATTATTCTGTCCAGCTTTGTGTTGTGTACTACATTATTCTGTACAGCTTTGTGTTGTGTACTACATTATTCTGTACAGCTTTGTGTTGTGTACTACATTATTCTGTACAGCTTTGTGTTGTGTACTACATTATTCTGTACAGCTTTGTGTTGTGTACTACATTATTCTGTACAGCTTTGTGTTGTGTACTACATTATTCTGTACAGCTTTGTGTTGTGTACTACATTATTCTGTACAGCTTTGTGTTGTGTACTACATTATTCTGTACAGCTTTGTGTTGTGTACTACATTATTCTGTACAGCTTTGTGTTGTTTATTACAAATCTCCTGGATGAGCCCAGTTGTGTACAATTTTCTGAACCAAAATGGTGATCGATAAATATTCATTAAATAATCCATAAGTGGGATCCCAGCGCCAATCCTCAAAGGGGCGTTCGGGATAAATGTCCCCCCCCCCCCCCTTTGTGTTGGCAGTCACAACGCGTGACGGCACTGACATTAGAGGTGGTCCAGAAACTTGGCGTCCAACGAGGTTCTCACACAGACTACTGGGGTACAAGTCTAAATGTGAGTTCGTTGAATACATGCAGGATCAGGGATCGACACACCTATGATAATATTTTGCCAAAGTAGGATTTCTAACTCATTCAGCACGACAACAGCCTAAAAGTCATACTGCTCTTTTCTTGTAAAAAATACTTAGATTGCCTTTTTTTTTGGGGGGGGGGGATGTTCAGCGTGCCAGTGAAAATCGATATGCGTTCCAAGTCTGGCACGAGGCCGCACGTTGCCGATACCTTGACTAGGTTCTAAACCAGAGAGAAACTGTAGGGTACATTAATCATCATCATTAATCCCTTGACCGTTGTGGTCGTCGGGGGGGGGGGGGGTTAATGGACAGCTCAGCAGTCAACTTTCTCCACTTTTGCCTATCTTGAGCGGCTCTCAATATTTCAGTCAACTGCAGCCTTGTTCAATATTTTATGATGTCGAAACAGCATCTCCGCTGACGGCCTCTCCGACGTCCACATTCTACGGTGCCTTGGAGGATTGTTTTTGGCAGGTTATTATGCCACAACACATGACCGAACCATGTCAGTTTGCTCCGTTTGATTGTTGCCATAATGTTTTCTTGAGGGCCTACAATAGCGGATATTCTGTCCCAGACATTGTCATTAGTCCTGTGTTTGACGTAGGAGATTCGAAGTATTTTTCTCATGCATTTATTTTCGAACGCCTGAAACTTGTTTTCCGTTACTGCTAGCAGCGTCCATGTCTCACATCCATACAAAACAATGGTTTTCACAAGGGCTCTGTAAAGCCTAAGCTTTGTTGAGAGACTAATGCTTTGCTGGTCCAGATTTTGATAAGCCATTGCTGACCCAATCCTGTCTCGAATTTCTGACTCACAGCTTTCGTCTACGGATATGATTGCTCCTAGATATTTGAAATTATTTACTTATTCCAGTTGTTGTTGGTTCATTATAATGTTTGTACTTCTGGCATCTGTGCTGTTGATCATTATTTTGCTTTTTCCTGAGCTGATTTCCGTTTCGTATGCCATTGCTCTATCTGCAAGCTTGTCTATGAGGTCTTGTAGTTCTTTGTTGCTCCCGACCAACGGGTCGATATCATCAGCAAATCTTAGAATGCATAGGGTCTTCCATCAATGAAGAGAAAAATAAAATTGACAAAAAATTGTTTTAGGAGTATCTTTTAATCTTTTATTCGTGTAAACGGCTTGTTCTATAAAGCGGTGTTTACATTAAATGATCACATGTTGTAGTTGTGTAAGGGTAAACCATAAAAGATATAGAAAAGCGTACATCTAGAATCTAAACGTTAATTAATAAGACGGTTAGTGACCATAATAAATGGCTGATTTACAGAACTACACGCATACTGATACAAATGTATCCCTCTGCCACGAAAGTAAAACATTATGTCATTTCAAAATGTTAACCACTCAATGGGTAAATGCCAGGAATGTATAACACATATATGAAAAATTAAACCCGCATAAATGTACCTCATTACATCATAAGTTTATTATAATGAAATATACTGCGTAAAGGAATGTAAGAGTAAACATTATGTCTAATAAACATTCAGTTAAAAAATATTATATCAACAAATCAAACTAAACGTGAAATATAGAGACATTAGATATCTTATACCGGTACTGTATTAGAGTCAAACAACAAAAGAACATCTAATAATGGACTGCTATCTTTCTTTCTACAAACAATAATGGAGAGAGCATCTTATCAGATCTTTTCTCTTAACTCTTGGCTAAGCCAAAAGTTTGTCAAGATCCACAACTGCAAACGTGAGGCCGGCTGGTCCTGCGGCTAGTTCACCGGACACTTCGCGGGACCGATCCCTGTCGCCCTGCAGGAGTTTTGGGCCAAGTGGACGTAACAATAGCGCACAGAGCATGCTAAAATAGCATGGATAGAAGCGCTATATAAATAACCATTATTATTATTAAATGACAAATATTTCAGCCCTTAAAAAAATAACAATACCGAAAGTGGAGAGCTTTTTTTTCTCACTGGCGGCCATTGCATTTGCTGATCTTTGTACTAGGTAACAGGTGAGCAAACTACGGCCCGCTGTCACATGACATTATGCGCCCCTTTGAGTGGATTTGGGAAAAAAATATCTTCGTTTTTTATTTAGTTGATTGTTCTAATATTTTTTTAGGATAAAAATTCAAAGTTTTGACAATACTCTATAAAAGCCTTCATGGTCAAGCTCCCCAGTACATGCGATCCATGGTTGAGCTGCACACACCGAGGAGGGGAGGACTGCGTTCGGACGGAATGCATCTGCGGCTCAAGGTACCAGGCGTAGAAAGAAAAACATTTGCAGCTCGCTCCTACAGCGTCGTGGCACCTCTGTGGTGGAATGAACTTCCAAACAAAATCAAACAAGCTGACAACATAGACATTTTTAAAACAAAACTAAAAACACACTTTTTTTTATTTATTTTAATAACAGATGGTAAATGTAAAGCGCATTCGAAGACTTTGTTATGAATAGCGCTATATAAATATGTAATTTGTAATTTGTATTATTTTTTGGAAAATTTACAGAATATTGTTGAAAATTGCAACCAATATACACACGTCTAATTAGACATGAATAATTGTATCGACATGGAAGTCGGTTTGTGTCAAAATTAAAGCCATTGATAGATAAAAACAATTTGGTATTATAATTTAAAAAAATAAAATATTTTTAGCAAATTAATGAAAAGTTTTGTCCATATTATTGTAAAATGTATAAGTGTGAAAGTACAATAAAATAGAAATAATTGTATAATAGCCTCAAAATAATTCTTAAGTACTATAGTCTAGTGATAGGTTGCTGCAAAAAAAAACAACTGGACATAATATTATATATATGGCTGGCAAGTAGCTTTAATTTTGTCTATGCGGCCCTGAGCACAAAACGTTTGCCCACCCTTGCTGGTTAGAATTGGACTACAAAGTAATAACTAGTGAGGTATTTAACTATCATGTAATGGCCAATGAAGTACTTGACTCCAATGTAAAGACTAGTGAATCATTAGTATGGAAAATACAGTAATGAGAGTCAAAAGGACAACTGTGTTTAAAACCAGGCAGTAATTATTAAGTGTATGTGCCTTAGAGACATGCCTTCGTCCAACAGTAGAATTTATTTCATTGCAGACTTTCTCTTTCGCTGGGACATGCTTTGGTTGGGGTAACTCTACCTTGTCTTTGGAAACACAGCTGAAATTACCAGAGTTGTCGCAACTGAGTTTCTCTAAATGTTGAGGGTTGTTGGCCAGAATTGTGGGACTTTGTTGACTCTTCTTTGTTTCGCTATGGTGAACAACTACGACGATAGCGTTCCCTGCCACACAGAGGAAGGAGAGAACCAGGAGGAGCACAACGTAGGCAACTGTGGAGTTAGGAATATAAAAGTCATTGTCACAACATTTGTTTGAATTGAATGTCCCAAACTTTGCCAGTCTCAGTCATCATCACACCCTAAAGCTACCACGAATATCTCTCTCTCTTTAACTTTGCCAGTCTCAGTTATCATCACACCCTAAAGCTACCACGAATATCTCTCTCTCTTTAACTTTGCCAGTCTCAGTTATCATCACACCCTAAAGCTACCACGAATATCTCTCTCTCTTTAACTTTGCCAGTCTCAGTCATCATCACACCCTAAAGCTACCACGAATATCTCTCTCTCTTTAACTTTGCCAGTCTCAGTTATCATCACACCCTAAAGCTACCACGAATATCTCTCTCTCTTTAACTTTGCCAGTCTCAGTCATCATCACACCCTAAAGCTACCACGAATATCTCTCTCTTTAATTTTTTTTCTGTATTTATGGCGTTGATTGTAAGAGACCAAACAGCTGTAATTTTTTGAGTCTACCCAGCTAATTAATCAGAGCTGGATAGATTCAGGGGACACCCTCCAGACCCGGGCAAAAATCCTAGCCTGCACCAAGATTCGAACGCAGGACATTTGGTACGCCAGCAACCGTGCCCCAAAAAAACACTACTAATGAACGTATATGTAGCCAAGCTGCACGACTCGAACCTGATCATTATTTCGACACCCACAACCATCGCCCCTGCCCTTTTCCCTTCAGTCAGAGCGGTCACAAAGGTCAAATCCACCTACACCCCGCCCCAACCCACACTCAGACAATATGTTTCGTAGTTGGGGTTATGGACAGCACTCTGGATCGCAATGTCCCAGTGGTAACACTGAACTGATAAAGCTGCTGATACTAAACACATTCACGAAAGTAAAAAGAACTAGTAACATAAAAAGGACGTTTCACACGTAACAATGTCGCAAAATGTCATAAGATGTCACTAAATGTAATACAAATTCAGAAGACAGTTAAATAGTTGTACACTTATTGACCACTCGACCAATTCCTTCCCAGCAAACGTCATTTTACTAATACTCTCTGCTCCTAGGCAAAAGTAGGTCACGCTACCGGCCTACTCACCAATCAGACAGAGCTGGTCCGAAGTCTCCGGCAGGTTGTTGTCCACAATACCCAGGAACACCGTGAAGGACAGCAGGACGGTGATGGCCACGGAGACTTTCTCAGGCTCCTCAGGTGACATGAGAAACGAAACAACACACAGGACAGCCAGTAACGTGACCGGAACCAGGAACCTGCAAGACACAAACTTGTCAATGAATGGCAATTCAGATGTAAAAATTGGACATTCAAATGAAAACACATTTCGCTTTGAGCGCGCAAAGAGAACCACCCCATGTTTGACCACACGCTATTTAATACATCCCTATGACCACACAACATAAACCTCAATACTTTGACAATACAACAAAAATCTCAATACTTTGACAATACAAAATAAACCTCAATACTTTTCACAACACAACACGAACCTCATTACTTTGACAACACAACACAACCTCATTACTTTGACAACACAACACAAACCTCATTACTTTGACAACACAACATAAACCTCATTACTTTGACAACACAACACAAACCTCATTACTTTGACAACACAACATAAACCACATTGCTTTGACAACACAAACCATATTACCTTGACAGCACAAACCATACAGCCAAAAAATTAATTAGACCAATACGTCCTGCCAGATTAGCTCTGCCCCACTGACCACTATAATCTCCTCGCATAGTCCAGACACCCACTTACGTCATCACGAGATAGTTCGGCCGTCGTGATAGTTTCAACATAAACCCCAGGGTCTCGTAAGTCTTTCCGGAATAAAAGGTGTACACCTCGTAAGTACCTGCTGACGCCACCCAGTACTGACCGTTGGACATCATCTGGTCTAGGAGAATCGGCTCAGGAGGTGCCGACATCTGGAAGAAAGTCAACTTAAAAGTATTACATGGTTAGTAAAAACAAACCAAAAAGAAATAAGTAAGCATCGAAAAAAATTCAGAACGAAAAATGCTATTGGAAAATGTAAAATAAAACAAATTGTCCAACCTTACCGAATCATGATATGATATATATTTAGACAGAACTGGGCTGCTTATGCTGTAGTTTAGCATCATTTGTAAGGTGCTTGATTTGTTTATCAAATATTATACTAGAGCAGGTGTCGGCAACCCACGGTACGCGTGTCAAACTTGGCACGCAGATCGATTTTCAATGGCACGTGCAAAACCCCCGCCATATATATATATATATATATATAGGCCTATATATATTGTTACGTGTCGGAGCACATAAAGGCTCGTAATTGCTAAGGGAGGGGAGGGGGTTGTATCCCCTTTAGTATTTGAATGCTGTAAAGATTATTCAAGGAACAAACAAGAGGTCTTAAAAATGATTGATTTCTTTTGGTCTCTACGAACCTATGTGAAACAACTTCACGGGGAATGTTATAGACCCTTGATTACATGTTAGATTACATATCAACCGTGAAAGTATGGTGTGACAACGATAACACATTTGGGAAATAAAAAGCTAATTCTTAACAATATATCTAGACTATATAACAGGCATTTGCGTCATAAGAATGAAATGAAATACTCACATGGATACTTGCATTGTCGTGCATCCAGGTGGTCACGTTGATAGTGCAGATGTTCTGATCGAATGGGAACCTCGAGATGTCAACCTGGTCAGTACAACGGGAAATCCCCATTAGATTATTCATAGTATACCATCTATTGATAAATAATCACAGTATAGACTTGACCAATCAGTATATTGGAAGTTACCCTAAACACTTAGCCAACTGCATGGCACAATACTATATAATATATAAGAGCATTTCTGTAACAATATAGATGACATATTGTGTTTTTCACATCCCCTAATTTATCTTGAAGCTTTTGTCACATATAGGGCACCGTAGCCGAGCGGCAGCGCGTTCGACTGGCGATCAGACGGTCCTGAATTCGAATCCTGGTGGAGGCTAGGATTTTTTTTCTACCCAGCTCTGTTGGATACCTGACATTAATTGAGGTAAAGTATAGGCGGCTGGGCATTGTGCTGGCCACACATCCCCTAGCGTGCCGTGACCACAGGAAAGCTGCTTCACCAGCCTTATGGTCAGTTTGGTCCGAAGGGTAGTTAACTTTTGTCACATTACATTCACAATGAGATTGTCAAATAAAAAACTTAAATGCTTTCAAAGTACATCTATGATGTTTATAAAAGAACTGCCGGGTTAGATTGGTGATGTATGAAAATCCTGTTAAACCTGTTCACATAATACTGTTTGTCACAGGTCATTTGTCATATCACTCATGTCACCATCTTTAGAAAAACATATCCTCATTCCGTATCATTGGCTCACTCAGTCGTAATGTCACACTTGCCATTTCCACACGTGTCATTTTCACACATGTCATTTCCGAAAATGTCATTTTATACCTGTCATTTAAAGCCTGACATTTCACAAACATCGTGTCATTTAACAACCTCTATTTCAAAAGTTGTTATAATTTGTGTGAGTGTTTAAATCATGTTTTGAGAAAGAAAATAAACGTGGTTTGAGTCTAGTCTAGCATTTTCTTCAGTTTTAAATAATAAGTTGCTGGTTTTCCTGGTTTGTTCAGGCTACCCATTTTATCCACGGATTCCACTTGGGAAGAAAGAATACTTATAAGCATTTTGCGTATGGGATAAGAAAAGTGTTTTTGTTCCTATGTTTATCTGAGCATTGTAATAGATTGTTATTGTATTGTAGGCCTATATCTAAGTTATAATTTAATTCCTTATGTGTTATTACTACTTTACTCTTAGACCTTCTGTCCTCTAGAGTTTGTGTTACTCTAGTCAGTTGTCAATATTCACTAGTAATGAACCTTGTAAGTCAACTATATTTAAACTTTAAACGTTATTTTTTCTTCATTTTTTGTAAGACAATAAATATAACGACAATTGAACATAATCTAAAACACTAATAAAATTACATGACTAGACAGACCACAGAACAGCGTAGGACGCAATAATTGTCTTTATAGAAAGGGGCGTCTGTAATATATAAGATAAAATAAGATGAGATCGTTGCATACAAAATTTCCTGAACTTTAACACGCGACGTCCAGCGTGATTTTCATTTAGTTTGTCACACAGCAGCCATTAATTATCCTGTAAAAAGTACGTTGTTTTAAATTATATTAAACAAATCTCCTTCTTGGAGACCAATTAAAATCGCACAGCGTGCCTAATCTTTCACGCTTGCCTTAGGTTGCCGACACCTATTCTTGAATACTTTCTCAAAATTAAAGAAATGAAGTGGGGAGATGTAGGGAATTAATTAACTTTAAAAAAAAATTGCAGCCATCTTTTAATGAGAGGCCGGTGGAGCGTATGTATTGGTTGCCATAGAGACAGTCAACATTAGGCGAAGTTGATATTTATTATTTCCTTAAGTAAACATTAGAGTATTGTTTGTTAAAACTATTGAGATAGAATGAAAACTAGCACAGTCTCATTTTTTACTCTCTCTCTCTCTCTCTCTTACAAGATCTCTCTCTCTCTCTTTTACTCCCTCTTTCTATCTCTCTCTTCTTCCCCTTTCTCCTCTATTACTTTCTCTCTCTGTCTCTCTCTCTGTCTCTCTTCCTGTCTCTCTCTGTCTCTCCCTCTGTTTCTCTGTCTCTCTCTCTGTCTCTCCCTCTGTTTCTCTATGTCTCTCTCTCTGTCTCTCCCTCTGTTTCTCTATGTCTCTCTCTCTCTGTCTCTCCCTCTGTTTCTCTATGTTTCTCTATGTTTCATTCTTTTCACTTTTGATTTTCCCCATTCTCTTTCTCTATTTTTACTCCAAATTTTTCACTTTCTCTATTTCTCCCTGTATTACATCTTTCACTTATATCTCTATCTTTTCTCTTTCCTATTGTCTAACGCTTTCTTTTTTTTCTGTTTTTTCATTTCTCTTATCTCTCTTATTATCTTGCTCTTATTGTATTTCTTATTGTCTGATCTTTACTCATTCTCTCCTAGGTTTTTACCTTAACATTTTGGCAACGCCTATAGACCTTTTCATTTTATTAATTATTCCAAAAAAGAGGTCAATGTCTACGCATGCGCAGTCGTTAGGGGGCAGAAGTTGTCAATAAAACCTTCTTCGCCTTTGTTATTTTACTGGGGGCCTAGTGGTCTTTAGGCGTAATTATATTAGCTTTTCATTTTACAAAAAAACTAATTCATAAAAACTTTATACCCAGAAGCTAGGGAGCGAACTGTACTTTTCTTTTACCTTTTGAACCAGTTTTTAACCCAAAAAACATTTATTATACATTCTAGGCCTAATGCGTCTATGGTTACCATGTCACCATGTTAATACAGATTGGCGTCGAGCGATCAGTAAATCGTCTTTAAGCATACAAATAAAATTTAACATAGTTATATATTATTATAAAGCTTTGTTTGTGTTGAAGTATCAACGCGTAGGCTATATTGTATTAAGTTATTATTTGTAGCAATAGAAATCGTAACTTTTAATTATTTTTTTTTTTAATCGTTCGATTTCGATGTCACAAAAGAACCTTGAAAAGCCAAAGTTAAGCTCGATCATCACAGTTTGATTCTATAAAGGCCTAGGTCTATGTCCCATAGGCCTATGCTATTATTTGACTTGTTCTGGGGTTTTATCGTTAAAATATTGTATGTAGAAGTAGTTAAGCGGGATTATAACATATTAGTAGGCCTAGACCTAGCTATAGGCTATATATTATAGACCCTAATAGGCTAAGCTAAAGTAGCCTAAAGGCCTATATAAATTATAAATTTAGGCTTATGGCTTATAGGATAGGCCTATAATAGCTATTATTTAATATAATATAGCATATCGAATCGGCCTATCATATATAGTTTACTATAATAGGCCTAATTATTAGCCTGCCTATAGGCCTAGGCCTATTACTATTAGCCTATTATAGTAGCCTAAAGGTTATAAGCTTAAACAGTTTAAACAATTGAAACTATTTACTATTTACTATAGAAAAGTGTTGATTAACCGATTGCATGAAATAATTAAGCGAATATGAAGGTCGCGCTATGCTATATATTTGATATTTGTAAACAGGTGCGTGTTTTCTTCATGAATTTTTAGTTATAGGCCTGTTATTGAATAATATTTCATGCAAATAGGACTAATGAAATGACAATATGAATAAGCCTATATATCTAGAATATCTATAGGCCTAGGCCTATCATATTCAATATGGAAAACATAGGCCTTAGACCTACGCCGACATACGGTCATAGGCCCGACTATACGACATAGGCCTATATATATTATTATATTAGCCTCTTCCAACGAACAATATATATTTTTAAAAAAATTTAACATAATATTTGCTATGGCTATGGCTATGGTTTTTATATTCGTGAAGATGCATCGGCTCTATAGCCTCTGTCTCTATCAAACATTCAACATAAATTCATAAAATATATCTAGAATTATATTTGCCTTTTTATTAATCAAAACGAGCGATCTAGGTCTAGGGCTAAGTTAAGCAATAGCTTGAATAACTGACAGTAATAAAAGCATTATAGGCCTAATTATTATTTTTTCGATACAAAACTAGTTCTAAACGTAATTTTTTTTTTTACATTGAAGAAACTCAACAAAAAGTAATACACAGTGATCACGATAGAATCGACCATAATATTAAGGTCCAAAGCATAGAGTCCAGGTCTAAAAAAATTTTTTCTTAAAAAAAAAAGAAGCTCTAAACGTTATTTTTTAACAATTCCCTTCCTAGGTTCTTAGTTTAAGGTCTCCATGTGTTTTTATGGTTTAAAGTTCAAAAACAACTATAATACAATTAAAAAACCCCAACACCTTTAGTAAAATACTATATGGAAAGAAGAAACAAAAATCTTTGTGCCCCCAAAAGAAATATATGTCAGTGAGTCTCAAGACCACGCCTCTTTTCCGGGGTCAAACTAAAAAGGTCTATATTGACAGCTAGTCTTACCTTACATGTAGCACCTATATTGACAGCTAGTCTTACCTTACATGAAGCGCCTATATTGACAGCTAGTCTTACCTTACATGTAGCGCCTATATTGACAGCTAGTCTTACATTACATGTAGCGCCTATATTGACAGCGAGCCTTACCTTACATGTAGCGTATATATTGACATCGAATCTTACCTTACATGCAGCACCTATATTGACAGCTAGTCTTACCTTACATGTAGCGCCTATATTGACAGCGAGTCTTACCTTACATGTAGCGCCTATATTGACAGCTAGTCTTACCTTACATGTAGCGCCTATATTGACAGCGAGTCTTACCTTACATGTAGCGCCTATATTGACAGCTAGTCTTACCTTACATGTAACGCCTATATTGACAGCGAGTCTTACCTTACATGTAGCGCCTATATTGACAGCGAGCCTTACCTTACATGTAGCGTATATATTGACATCGAATCTTACCTTACATGTAGCGCCAATATTGACAGATGGTTCCCATCGTACAACTCCTTCAAAGTTTATAATCGCCAATACATTCTCATTGCCGAGATAAATGACATTATCAACTCTGCGGGAAAACACAGAAAAATAACATTCTGTTTAATATGTTGGGGTTCAATCTTTTCTTTTGCATTTTAACACAACATTTTAACACAACAATCACATACATCCTGTTAACACAAACTTTTAACACAAAATTCACACACAGCCTTTTAACTTTTAACACAAAATTTTAACTTAAAATTTTAACTTAAAATTTTAACACAAAATTCACACACAGCCTTTTTACACAAAATTTTAACACAACATTCACACACAGCCTTTTTACACAAAATTTTAACACAAACTTTTAACACAACATTCACACACAGCCTTTTTACACAAAATGTTAACTTAACATTTATCATAAACAACATTTTAACACATTCTAACACAACGTTTTAACACAACATTTAGAACAACTTGTTAACACAACATTTAACACAATGTTGAATACAGCATTTTAACACAATATTTTAGCTCGGCATTTAAACACGGTTTTATCACACACATTTTAACTGAACATTTAACACACCATTTAACACAATATTTGACACAACATTGTACCCCAGCATTTTAAAAACAGCATTTCAACACAGCAATTTAAAAACAACATTTTAAAGCAGCCAAGGTCACGTGCGTTCAAGATGTCAAAAAGCCTTTTTTTCCCCTATAAGTTTTGTATGCCGTTACCAAAGACCAAAACTAACAGACACCAACTAACTCTTTTCCGGAATTCGTATCACGACGACGCTTCCGGTGTATTGATCTAGTGCAGAGGTCGGCAACCTAAGGCACGCGTGCCAAAGTTGGCACGCAGAGCGATTTTCAATGGCACGCGAGAGACCTCCAAGAGGTGTTTTATTGTTGATGAAAACAAAAACAAGTGTATTTTCCAGTAATATTTATATTGAGTGAAATCGATTTCACAACATTTAAATAGATAGTTGGGCTTTTTCAGAAGCACATTGAAGCACTCAAATCCGATTTTAAAGACTTTCAAATTAATGTTTTTTTTATACCTAATTGGCTTAGTCTTACTACGACATTATTAGATGTAGATACTTTAAGTGAGGGATATTGGCGATTTTAAAACGTAGCCAGTTGAATTTTAGACCTTTAATGAAATATGCCATATTGTTTAAGAGATAAACTCCTTAAGGTTGAATGGACAAATAATTAATGCCGGAAATGTTTACTTACAATTGTTTATCGTAAATTAATTTTATACCTCTAATAATTAAATCTTGAAATGAATACCACAATGCTAGTTTATGTAAAGAAATAATAATTAGTCAGTAATATTATTTTGTTATATTACAAAACATAACTTGTTTGGCATTACTATTGAATAATTGAATCAAATGTAATTTAGAATCTTTATTTTAATTAAAGGGAGATAATTAGCTCCTTTTTAAAATTTCCGTTTATATTTCTAATATTATGTCTTTTTTTTTTTTTAAGACTAAATGGTCTACAACTTGTAACTTTATAATGACCAAACTGTCAAAGAGTAGTTGAAAATTATATACATATTATATGACTATTATAATATATGTACATTTTATGAACATTACGTTAACTAACCAGTTTGTAGGAATAGTTTGTATCAATTCCTCTAATCTCTAATTGATAATACTGTATTTCCATATGCATTTGTGACTTGAATAAATTATAGAACATCTCAGTTAAACTGAGAACAAAATTTATTTTAATAAATATTAGCAGTTGATAGATATGCATCTTGTCAACTAAATGATAGCCTTTACAAAATAAATGTGAAAGTTTGGTAATATAATTTTGTATTGGGTATAAATGCTAATTAAAAAAGATGATAATCACATACACATTATTTTTTCAAATTAAATATAAAACGCTTTAACGATTTTCTTCCTTTTTTTGGCCTTTGTCTAGCTAAGGATTTAAATTATCTACGTGTCTTGTAAGAAAACAAGTATAATAGAGCAGGTTAACTTTTAGCTAGATGATTTAGAAATCCTAGCTTGGCACACCATTAGGTAGCCGACCCCTGATCTAGTGCACTACCACTTGACCACCAGCCCTACTTAGCATTGTATACATTTAGTTTTAAAACAACTCGTGTGCCACTACTAAGTCTAGTCACTACTCAAACAAACCATTGGTCCGTTTAAATTAATGACACTCGTTACTACTGCATTGTGGGTCGGGGGGGGGGATGGAGCGGACACGATGAAAATAGTTAATTCAATTGATAGCACATTTGAAGAGTTAAGTTAAATTAATGGCACCACCATGACACAACCGTTGTTCAGAAATGAGATTGCCTTCCAGTAGATTCAAACACCCGTCAGTTAAATTAGTAATGCGAGGCTTGACAGGGTTGCGAAATAACTTGAAACAATCTTTTAGTCGTCATAATTGCACTTGGCCTAATTAAATTGAATAGTTAAAACGGTCAGTTGGCCGTAACACAATCATATATAATACGCTATAACAACGCAATAATATAACATAATATAAACCATAGGAGAAAACTAAAGAGAAATTATATAGAAATATGTTTTTTTTTAAATCAACTTTTATAATGTTTCAATTGTCTGTTTTTATGTGGATCAAAGCCAAAAGTGTAGGTTTTTGAATGTATAGAAATTATTTGGATTACTTACGAGTTATATATGGCAATATCCGGTCGCCATATTTTGTTCTGCGGGACTTCTACTTCTTGAATGCCGTTGAAGTTTTCAGGATTCCATTGGAGCAAATCATCTTTCCATGTCTGTGATGACAAAAATTGTTGTTAGGCCGAATGCGAAACGAACTAGAAGGACAATGCTGGACATTTTATTGTATGCGGTCAATTGTTCTTGACAGCGTAAACACTGGGCCATATCTACAGCTGCACATTCAATGGTTGAAGTCCAGAAATACGAACTGCACTACAGAACTACTACGGTGGTCGACCTGCAGCGCGTTCGGCTGGCGTACCAAAGGCCCTATGGATCAATTCTGTCCGAAGAAATACTTTACTTTTATTTTACAGAATGTCACTGCCACTATTGCTGGTGTTCTTATCGTGACAGATGTGACATTTTTGGAGACGTTATAACTGCCAAAGTGCCGACTTTCATTCTCTCTCCAAATAATAAATAATTCTAACAAGTCTATTTTTCAGCAAGCAATTTATTGCTTATCAACAATACAAATAGTATGAAGATGCCAGAATATACATTAAGCTCATTTCCCTTCATGTTCTCTAAATATCAACGTCTATTCAAACACTCTATAACTCCAGATCGCTAACAACGATCTTCCACTCTCTAAAATCACTCTCTTTCTTGACCGCCCGTTACACACCCCACAGTTCACCCGTGCTGACCTCTTCTTATTTGTTAGTGACACAGAACTACTACACTTCAGAATAAATAATATCTACCTATCGTATGCCGTGGCCACAGAAACTGGTGGTCGCTGCTTCATCGGCCCTTTGGATCAATTCGGTGCGACGGAATATTTTACTTTTTTTTTACAGAACTACTACATTTCAGAATAAATAGTATCTTATCTGTCTTAAAAAAAAACACAAACTATTTTTCATTCAGGTAGATTTATTGTATTTTCGGACGTAGAGAGGGCTTCTTGAACTCTTCAGGCAAACCTAAAAGTTCAGTTAAAGACTCTTATCCCAATGCAAGATTTAAACTCAAAAGCCACATAACGGTCTCCCTAGACCAGGGGACCTTTTGTTAACAGTGTGCCAAAGCAAAATTTCTAATTCATTCGGCGTGCCAAAAGCTTTAAGGCCATTCTGATCTTTTATTGTAAAAGAGGTTTCAAATGCCTATTTTGGGGGGGGGGGGGGGGGTCTTCCGCATGAAATTGAAGATTGATTTGCGTGCCAAGGCTGCCGACACGTGATCTAGACAATGCGTAAATTATCAGACCAGCTAGTCTGACCAACTACGACATTACAGCCAAGTTTGTAAATTTGTCCAAGAATAAAGCTAAAAGAGACCAAAATATAAATATAAAGCCCGAGGTCAAAAACTAAACCAAACACATACATTGTAATCATTCGTTTCTGCGTCGTTTTGACGGGCATAACCACTAGTATAAAACAAACAAATGAACAAATGCATATGAGTACTCTTTCTTCCAAATTCTTCCCAAGTAGCATTCGGGCAAGGAATGTGTTGCCTGATCAAACCAGTAACTTATTTTCATTTAAAACACTCATAAAAATGCAAGACTAGACACGGACGCACTAATCCTATTTATAAGAAAAGAAGGAGCGTCTGTAATAGGCCAATATAAGATAAGAACAGTAAATGATGTACTTACAAAAGCAAAGAATCCAATAAAATTCAAAATCTGGTTCTTTAGATCCTGTCGCATAGAGAAAAAAAAATTCTGTTAGAAAAAAATCGAACAGTGAAATATCTAATAAAACTTTTTCTGGACTGCGTTCTGCAATATAATATATAAGCCTTCTACCAAAATAAATACTTAACACATTATGTACTTTTTAAGTATCATAAGTGTATCTTGTGGTCTTTCAATATCAAATTTAAATATATTTAAAACAAGCTATATTCTCCGGCGTAGCCCGGGGAAAAATTACATATGCTTATGTAAAGCATGTTCTTAATTGCCCGAACTAGTTTCGGTCGAATCAGGTATCGTTCAATTCGCAAGAGCTACTGTTTGCTCTTAAATGGGCTCGTGCACTTTCGCCGACATTAGGGCGAGCTAGGAAGCTCTGCGAAATGGTGCTCTTGTTTTTAACTGGCCTATTTTTAGCGCTGAGGCGAACTGCCGGATGTTAATATTGCTGCAAAATGGCTGCGCTCACAGACGAAGAAGCTTTGGGTGTTTCGATTACATTGCACACAGATTTTGGGCAATATTGTTCAAGGCCTTGGTTTTTTTCACCCTTATTTTTATAGTGAGTTTCACAGGTATGGAACATTTTCCCATGCATCTATGAATATTACTAGACTGTCCTCTGACATCTCTGGCAGCTGACTGTCTTGTAAGACGCCATTTTTTTTCATTAAGACTAGGAAATTTTGGTGCCTTTTCGCATAATGAACGTGATCAATTCAGCCAATCAATACGCGGCTCCGTCAACATGTCGACGAAGCAATCGTTCGCCCGAATTTGGTTCGCCGATACCCCCCGAGATGTCGTTCGTCGAGCAATAGATCGCCCTGTTAAGCGCGAAAACGACGAAAGGCGAGCAATTTACGAAGCGAACCCTTGCTCGGGCTGTTCGGCGAAGTACAATTCGGGCAATTAAGAACATGCTTAAGCTACAGATAAACATTTTATAAACTATAATGAACATAATTCTATAGTAATTTTAAAGAAATATTTATTATTTACTGAAAACATATTTGATAGGAATTTAAAATAAATCTTGAAATCGGGTTTTAAAAAAGTTTGGACTATCCCTGGCTGAGAATCGTACACCCGTCTCCCGCATGCGTCCAAAATATAATTAATAGAATTTACTTACTTTAAACATTTTAGAAAAGCTCTAAGTCCTGAAATTCTTTAGGATAAAAAAAAGTAATATTAAATGGAATATAAAAATAAAGTAAAAAACAAATTAAAAAAAAAATTATCAGTGGGGAATCGAACCCAGGTAGCACGCACGAGATCGCAAAACTAAAATATGAGAGAATAAGGTCACGTGTCGTTAAATTTATATACAGACAGACCTACAACACCAATTTCTTCTAGAAAAGACTGAAATTGAGTTTTTGCGGGTCTTCCGCAAGCCATTGAAAATCGTTCTGCGTGCCACGTCTGGCACGAGTGTCGTTAGTTTCCGACTCCTGTCCTAGTCTAGTCATGGTTATTTAGATCAGGGGTCGGCAACCTTTTGATAATAGTATGACAAAGTAGGAATTCTAATTTATTCAGCGTGCCAAGAGCCTAAAATTTATCCTGTTATAGCACTCAATTTCGTGCAGCAAATACTTGAATTGCCTTTTTGTGTGATCTTTCGTGTGCCATCGAAAATTGCTCTGCGTGCCAAGCCTGGCACGCGTCCCATAGGTTGCCGACCACTGATTTAGATTATTCTTCACTATGCATGCAGATACATTACATTTTTTTTTAGTAACAAACATTTTCATTAGTTACCAATTCTAAGACTGAAGAAACACTCAGGTAGATTTGAACGTCTGTCGTTTGGTTGAAGTCTAGACAGGGGCGTATCTCACTGCTGTAGTTTTCAAACAGAGTTTGGTGAAGTCGGATCATTTCTTTCACACCCCCACAAGAAGCTTTGAGAAAAGAAATAAACAAGATACTTATCACAATGAAAGGTGATAACAGCAGTATAAGGCACAATGAAAGGAGATAACAGCAGTATAAGGCACAATGAAAGGAGATAACAGCAGTATAAGGCACAATGAAAGGAGATAACAGCAGTATAAGGCACAATGAAAGGAGATAACAGCAGTATAAGGCACAATGAAAGGAGATAACAGCAGTATAAGGCACAATGAAAGGAGATAACAGCAGTATAAGGCACAATGAAAGGAGATAACAGCAGTATAAGGCACAATGAAAGGTGATAACAGTAGTAGAAGGCACAATGAAAGGAGATAACAGCAGTAGAATGCACAACTGGCACTATGGCACAAAAAGAAGTAAATGGCCACAACATGATAAAAAACAAACAGCACAAAGCATTTTTTAAAGCGTGTATGTTCTTTTTCCCGTGTGCATGCAATAACGCTGTCTTAAATGTCTATTGCGCTCCTACGTTTGCCTAAATGTTTCCGCTGTATACAACTTTCGATTTAAATTTTAATTTTTCATTGAGAAAATCAAAGCGATTGAAAAAAAAACGGAAGTGCACAGTAGCCTACAAAAGGGAATTGGGAATTCCGAAAAGAAATCATTAGAGTCATCAAAGAGCAGAAATATTAAAGCAAGTGGTCCATCTTATTAGAGTCTTTGTTTAAAAAATTAGGCCGTAAGCATAGGCCTATGTATCACGTATGTATATAAAAAAGTGTGCATTTTTCCTACATTGTCATGCTTTTTTTTTAAATAATTGAGCACTCCACACACACACACACACATATATATATATATATACAAGCTACATTGCCCGGCGTTGCCCGGGTGAAAAAAAAAAGGAGTGTCTGGGGTGCAGATAACAAATTTATAAACTACACTTACTGAATACTTTTAGGAAAGTAAATAAATATTGTAATAGGGTAAAAAAAATAGTCAAATATTTTTATTTAACAAAATCTATATTGCCTATAGATTCACAATGTCTTTTGTTTTTAAATGTTTGAAAAATTAATTGTCGAAAAAAAAAAAGTATAGTCTAACTGGAGAATCGAACCCGTATAGCAGTCCACTACGTTTACCACTGAGCTATCGAAGACACATGTCGGATGTGAAAAATTATTAGACGGTATATTGGGCTAGGCCTAGATAGGTCAGTGACACACGTATTTTCAAATTGACCAATGGGGATCCTCGCGGGGCTTAACACTGTCTTTATATATATATATATATATATATATATATATATATATATATATATATATATATATATCTCAATGTTTAAAAATGTGTGATTTTAAATTATCACCATAGAAAAACTGTATCTGTTTTAAAAGTGTAAATAATAACTGTAAGGTCCACTTACCTGTACTTACTGTAATCCACATATAATAGCAAACTATAAAAACCATCATTTTGGATCTATCAATTTTAAGACAGTGACAACATACACCAGGAGGCAATTAGGTTTGAAATTAACGAACCATAAAAACGCTGAAAAGCTCAATTTTTGTTTGGTCGATCCAACCGTTTAGAATTAAATCACAACTCTCTCTCTCTCTCTCTCTCTCTCTCTCTGTCTCTTTCTGTTCGTGTAAACAAACATTACGTTTGCTGTAATACCCTGCCGTTGACTAGCGTTAAATATTTAATTATTAGAGAGACATTAATTTGTGTTAATTGGAAGGAAAAAGTAAATGGAACAGGTATATAGACCCGCTAGTCTGACCAGGTATATAGACCAGCTAGTCTGACCAGGTATGTAGACCAGCTAGTCTGACCAGGTATATAGACCAGCTAGTCTGACCAGGTATGTAGACCAGCTAGTCTGACCAGGCATATAGACCAGCTAGTCTGACCAGGTATGTAGACCAAATAAATTAACGACATAAATGAAATAATTATATTGACTTAAAATCGACAGCTTTATGAAGTATGCTTAAAGATATGATGATTTAAATGATATAACAAAAACACTAAAGAACTCTTGGCTAACGTATTGCCTTTAAATATACACAAAAGCGTATTTTGATGATTTCAGTTATATCATAATTGCTTTATGATAAATAAATTACCACACATATAAGAATAGACGGTACAATTAATAATTTGTACGAAATAATGAAGCCTGTGTAGCCTACTTCATTGATAATAATACATGCAGAATTTCACAAAACGACACCCGAATATTAGCATAATATTTTGATCATACATTGTAGCGTCTCTCCCTCTGTAATTACACCTCTCCATTGGTCTCGATCATAGACGGCTCCCCTCAGTTGAGTCCATGTGAGAACAGCATTAATTAACCTTTGGTTTATGTAAACTTGTTTGAAGAAAGACATTTTCAAAACCCTGGGACTTTAAAGTCCATTCAGCGTTATTGCTGTTGATCGATTATGATAATGTTATACAAATATTTTAATAACTAGTCCTGATTATTGGTACTGGAACACTCGATATACGGTCCAGGAATCAGTGGAACCTTCAACTTGTAGACATTAGTACTAGCATATTGATTAATACCAGGGGCGTATTAAGGATTGTAGGGCCGTATTCCTGAATATATGTCGGGGCCCCTCGTGGCTTCGCCCTGCCTTCCACATACTGCAGAAAAGTGCCGTTAATTAATGTTACATTCTGTAAAATCATAAATTGTATGTTGCGCTTAGCTTGGTTGGACTGGAGCGCTTAACATTGCAGTGGAATAAATGAATTTTATTTTACATTTTCCACAAAAGAGTGGGGATGTCACTAAAAGAATTCTTTTGTGATGTGTGTGTGTGGGGGGGGGGGGGGGCTTTTGTGTGGGGGCTGCTGCTCCAATGGAACATGTGGTACATACCTAAATACGCCACATTAATTACCGCTTAATACAGGTTTCAATACAGGTTATGTTTTTTTAACGAGAACTAAAGTTAATCGTAACGAGTGGATTCAAAGTGTACCAATGTGATGGAAAGGGTTAAGAAAACATCATCACTAAGTACATGCTCCACTTGTTGTTGATTTATTGTTGTTGTTTTTTGTGTATTGACAAATGACTATTTTCAATTGGTCACATTTTAATTACCTTTTCTATAGAAGCAAATAGAGACGAATTATTTTCCATAATTCTTACTGGTTAACTTAAAAATAAATAGATGATGCAAAACAAAATTTTCAGTTCAATACATGATATGTTTATTTTCAGCAAAGTTGACGAATAGAATTATAACAATAGACACACATTTTTTTTTTTTTTTTTTTTTTTTTTTTTTTTTTTTTTTTTTTTTGTGTGTGTGAAGCCGGTATTGTTGTTTTTAAAGCTTTATAAATACCTTTATTACATTTCTAAGAGTTAATTATATTATCATGGGAAAGATATATGTACAATAAAAATATATGTGGCTTGGATTATATAGTGTATACATTATTTAAGAAGTTTATATTTTTAATTTGTATTCTTTTTCATCTAAAATCAAACTTTTAAAATATATAACTCAAGCTAAAGGAACACTACAGATCTATATGCAAACTTTCTTACATCAATGCACTTGAAAGAAAAAAGCTTCTCTTTAGACATGTGATCTAGGCTCGGAGGAGCACCAGTTCCAAAGGTGTATGTCTGTAACAGTCTGTATGAGATGCAAATATTAGTGCCAAAACTTCCTAGTCAGAAGATAATATTCTTTCGCCATTCAGATGCGCTGGTCACACGACATATACACTGAATCATAACGTTATTACCACATTCATGTAAATATATATAGTCTACAACAGACGCTGTACACGTGTGAAGCTGTAAATATGAATGTAATACTATAGTCCCGATACACTAGTTGACAAAGAAATGCCACACAAACAAAAATAAATCAATCTTATGAATTGAAAGTATTTTGATGCATCGAAACTTCTTGATTGTAAGCATCTAATCAAACCAACAGTGTAAAAACTGTATGATACAAAAAGTGACAAAAGTTTACACAAGCCTAATATTTTAACATTGGGCTAAGGAGTTATGAGAAATAATTGTTTATAATAGTTCAGTTTCCTTTTTTTATTCCGTGATGTTTCGACGTTTAGAAAACTGTTTTTAAACGAAATAAATAGGCTGTTGATATAATGCTTAATTATTAGGTCATTTAATGTCAGATAATGTATGATATGTCATTGAATGTCTGATATGACATTGAATGTCAGCTAATGTCAGATTATGTCTGATACTTTCAGGTAATGCCAGGTATGTCAGCTAATATCAGCAGATGCCAGATCAGTGCTGTGGATTCGGGCCAAAGAAAAATGTCGTTATTCTTGGAACTTGACCCCCCAAAAATAGGTTTTATTAAAGTTCATTGCACTTTTACAGTAGCATTTGTATCCAAGCTGTTGCACTGAGTGCAATTAGGATAGTTATGTTGATAACGATCAGGCATTGGTTGGCTTTATAGGCACGAGACGTCGCATTAGTACTCTCGGGGACGATCATATGGCTGACGGCCACATGGTTCAGCTCTGCGCACGGCGCCACGGTGGTCTTTTGCGCCACGCGTGCCAGGGACGCTTCCACCGTTGCCACGGTAACGGCGGCAGGAAATGACCGTTTCCGATGACCGGTGGGGCCGGTCCCAGCCCGCTTCATGTCCAGCTCATGTAGCATCAGCACGAAGGCGTTACAGATGACCCCGATGAAGGCTTGGACGAACAGTGAGGTCATGTACCACACTGAAACAGAAGCAAACACATTGAGGGATAGATTAGCTGGGATAATAGTTAGGATAATAAAAATGATACAATTTGGGATAATATTTGGGATGATAATTTGGATAGTGTTTGTGATAATATTTGGGATGATATTTATATACTAGCGGATTGTGTGGCCAGTACAATGGCCAGCCAACTTTACTTTAACCCAAGTACTTTCATGTACCCATCAGAGTTGGGTAGACTCAGGGTCACCCTCCACACCCGGGGAACAAATCCTAGCCTTCATCAGGATTCGAACCCAGGACTTTCGGTACGCCAGACGAACGCGTTGCCGCATAGCCACCGCGCCCTATATTTAATATCTGAGACAAAGCAAACATTTAATGGAACTATTACACTTATACATATTCCTATTTAATGTATAACAACTGAGACCAAAAGTTATACTGGTAGCTGGTACATTAGTGGTAGCTGGTACATTAGTGGTAGCTGGTACATTAGTGGTAGCTGGTACATTAGAGGTAGCTGGTACATTAGTGGTAGCTGGTACATTAGTGGTAGCTGGTACATTAGTGGTAGCTGGTACATTAGTGGTAGCTGGTACATTAGTGGTAGCTGGTACATTAGTGGTAGCTGGTACATTAGTGGTAGCTGGTACATTAGTGGTAGCTGGTACATTAGTGGTAGCTGGTACATTAGTGGTAGCTGGTACATTAGTGGTAGCTGGTACATTAGTGGTAGCTGGTACATTAGAGGTAGCTGGTACATTAGAGGTAGCTGGTACATTAGAGGTAGCTGGTACATTAGAGGTAGCTGGTACATTAGTGGTAGCTGGTACATTAGTGGTAGCTGGTACATTAGAGGTAGCTGGTACATTAGAGGTAGCTGGTACATTAGAGGTAGCTGGTACATTAGAGGTAGCTGGTACATTAGAGGTAGCTGGTACATTAGTGGTAGCTGGTACATTAGATTAATTTAATGCTGCCTTACCTATCGTGGAGACCTTGTCCGATTTTTGCGGAAGTTTTCCTGTGATGTAGTCCGTCAGCACCGTGAATGATAACAACAGAGTGATGGATACCATCAGCTTTTCTGGTTCTTCGGGCGAAAGGAAAAAAGGAATAGCACACATCACAGCCAGCATTGTGATGGGTACCATCAGGCTGGTAGATAAGAAAATAAACTATGACAAAATGAGGTGGGCAAAAGCGGCTAAATGCGCCCCACCCACCTTAAATTAGAATTTTTATTATTTTTTTTTAGATACCGGTAATTTTTTTTTATATAATTTTTATAACGAATCTTTGCAAATTGACGAAGTAAGAAAAGTTTAGATAATAGGGCTTGATATAAATCCTTTAATGATGTGTACGTCATTGTTAAAATAATATATAGCCCTACATGTAACTAATATAATATTTTTTTTTATTGTATTTTCTAAATTGTGTATTTTCTTACAGATGTAGATTACATTGAATGTAAGACTAGTTTATTATAGAACAAGAATATAGTAATACAAATAAATTTGGTTTTGCTTATTGGTATCCAAATACTATATTATTATGTAAATAAGGGAATACATCTCTCATAGACACGAGTCCCCAGTGGCGTAGCTAGGGGAGGGGGGAGGGGTCCAAAGGAGTGTCCGAATTGTTTTTTTCTCACGTCATATTGTCGAAGGTCAAAATGCAGATCCCTAAAGAGGCCAAGCCCCCCGGGCCCCCAACAAATCCCTAGCAACGGCACTGCGAGTCTCCATCACTGGTTTATAAGAAAAATGTTGTTATATTTGTTTTATCTTCAGCAAAATTTTCCAGTTATCATGTAGATCTAGAATAATCTAGATTGTGTGTCTTAATTTTCCATTTGTTTCAATTTAGCGCGGCTTAAATATGTGCCGATTAATTGGTACCTGTGGTGGTACCTGGTGCAAATCTTTTTTTTAGCCGCTACTTGATTTTAAATAAAACATTTTATTTATTATTCCATAAGAAATTGCGAATTCATATATATCTTCTCTATCTACCGAGTGGCATTGGGCCATGGAGTGGGTTGCCTGAATCCATGATCCATGATCTAGAGCTCATTTACTATTTACAAAGTCTCAGTTTAAGCATATTTTGGCATGGAATTTAATAAATGTTAATGTTGTATCTTTTTTTTCTGGCCATTTATTTCAACTCTACATACAAACTTCTGATTCCACTACTGTGTTAAAAGAATTAATTTTTCGTTTTTAAATTATACAGTATTCCTTTTTCTCCCTTTCAATCAATCAATCAATCAATCAATCAATCGATCGATCGATCGATCGTTCAATCAATCAATCAATCAATCAATCAATCAATCAATCAAACAATCAATCAATCAATTAATTAATCAATCAATTAATCAATCAATCAATCAATCAATCAATCAATGAATCAATCATGGTATAAATTCATACACTTTTCTCACCGCCACAATACCAACAAACAAAAAAAAAGACATACACTAATACAAGTGAATTTAATTTTTAAATGTTACATTATACAAGTAAACATTCACAATATCACAAGTTTAACGACTTCTATTGATGACGACTGATATTAATTATTTTATGAATATATTTTCTTCTTTGCTCACGTGAGAGTCATGTGCAAATACATTTAATATCCTGGCAAGGCTCAGTGTGCTAAGGGACACAACCGATTCAGTAAATGGACGATTTTTATTGTGAAGAAATTTTATGATGTAAACATTAGTTATCGCCAATATAACTATTTCAAGTGAAAAACTTTAAAAAAAAATGTATTTCAGGTTAGACAAATGTGTTTTAATAGAAACATGAACATCGAATAAGGGTAGAGAACAAAGAAATATATTAATAAGTGCATTTATATTTTCACGGTTTTCTCCCTTAGATCATAGGTAAGCTTTAATGTATTTACAATATATGTATAATATAGAACGAAATATCAAATGAATATATAGTACAACATCATATTTATACATCATAAAGAGCCTTGCGGTGGATTGTTACATCTCTAGATAACCCCGTGGCGCCAACTCGTACATTGCGCCTCGGGCATTGTGAGAAGGAAAGTATTAACGACTGTGCCATTAAAATTAATCAATCATCTCATTTTCATGGTCAACATTATAGCCTACATCAAACACACAAATACTTTAGGAAAATCGTCACATATTACATGAAAACATGAAATAAAAAATAATAATAAATATATAAGAAAAAACAACAAAAAACTATTTATAAAAAAAATGAATAAATAAGAATTACAAATACGTCAAAAAACAACATATTTCTTCCTCTTAAAATCCACCATAATTTGACTTAAAAATATATAATCAGAGTTATAAAATGTTTATGAAATGAAACAGTGTACAAAACGTATGAAAATATAAATGCAATAAAATATTCTCTAACCTCTAACTATGTTGTAAAATATACTTTTTGGGGCATATTTAACACATTTAACATAATATACATAGATCTATATATAATATATATTATATATTCACAAATTAGACTTAAAAATATATTTACAAATACATTCTATACTCAGTATTGTCGTTTAAAACACATACAAAAGAAACATAAACTGATGTGTTGTTGTTTTTTTGTTGATTGTCCGAATTAGGACAACAATTTAACAATGCATATATTTTGCAATGAAATTTTAGAAGAAAACAATAAAGAATAACATCAGGCAACAGCAGCTACAGCATGCTTTAAAATAAATTAACAAGAAGAAATAAAATTAATAAAATAACATCACAAGAGAAACAAAGAAAACCATCCACAAAACATCTAATAAGGCCAGTGGTGATGTACAGTAGTGAAACATGGACAATGACAAAATCCATTGAGACCCTGCTAAATACCTGGGAAAGAAAAGTACTAAGTGAGGGGCAATAGGGCTTAGGGGCAACCCAGCTTGGTGTGTGGGCATGGCCGAGGAAAGCCACGGATAGGCCCGAACGGAAGGAGATAGTGAAGCAGGCCGAAGCCCCACATGGGCTGTAGCGCCAAGAAATGGATGCTGGACGGATATATTTAGTTTTATTTGTATATATTTGTACTCTACACTCTAGATAGTGAAGTGTGCTAGTTTAAATCACTCTAATTAAATAAAGACTTGTACAAACACTGAAATAATATTTTGTTATACTTTTTTTATATTGTCAAATACATAACTTTAGAGCTAGGATGCATTTAAAACATCAAACCAAATACTTACTAAACGAAATTGACAGCAATGACAATAACAAAAAAAAAAATCACATAAAATTAGAATCTGTCAGACCTTTGATTACTCTCACCATCTGAGTTACTCAGTCATATAAATTTATCTTTTTAACTTTTTTAGTTGCAGTCATATACAGCTATGCGTTTATTTTTACTTTACTCCGTTTGTATAGGTCTAGTAGGTAGTCGTGTGTTTAGTAGGCAATCATACGTGTGTTTTTTATGTTAAAACATCAAAAGGAGTTAAACAGTTTGCTAATATAAACGGAATTACATTGACACCTACCATCTGTTTATATATACACCCTTCTAGACAACATGCTACCATCACTGCTAGTAAAATTTAAAGCTTATAGTTTTTATGTGGTGCTTAAAACTATTTGCAATCTTTGACTAGACATGGAAGCGCTGCTATACAATATTTATAACATGGTGATGCTACCAAAACAAAACATTTTTATCTTTCAGATACAGCTCCCTTATGGCCATAATGACCTACTTACTGCATCATTAATACAAAGAAAGCAATGACAATGGAAGACAAGACCACAGTGTTCAGTATCAGACAATATCTGTTCAGCCTGTGAGCTCTGGACAAATCTATCTTTGTTTTCTTCCCTTCAGCAGAATGCACATTTTCTTCCTGTACAACTTTCTCTGATGTTGGATCTTTGTAGGGCGAATCGGGGTTTTCCAGTTTTGTTGGAGAACAATGGACGCTGCTTTTGGCATCGTTTATCTGAGGTCCTTTTGTTGTTTTAACGTGTCGCGGGGTCCCAGACGGAACTAATTGTCCGTTGGCAGGCAGCAGATGAGAATCGATCATGGCTGCAGACACGTGCCGCCATTTTTTCACGTCCCGTTTGTAGATGACAACGACCACAACGTTACCAGCCACGCAGAGAAATGAAAGAACCAGAAGTAGCACCACGTAGATGACTGGAGGAGAGATAAACATGGGAATTAGATTATACAATTACATCCACAAGACAGTAATTCTTGGAATTAGATTATATAATTACATCCAAAAGACAATAATTCTTGGAATTAGATTATATAATTACATCCACAAGACAGTAATTCTGTGAAATAGATTATACAATTACATCCACAAGACAGTAATTCTGTGAACTAGATTATACAATTACATCTACAAGACAGTAATTCTGTGAACTAGATTATACAATTACATCTACAAGACAGTAATTCTGTGAACTAGATTATGCAATTACATCTACAAGACAGTAATTCTTGGAATCAGATTATACAATTAATTACATCCAAAAGACAATAATTCTGTGAACTAGATTATACAATTACATCCAAAAGACAATAATTCTGGGAATTAGATTATACAATTACATCCAAAAGACAGTAATTCTGTGAACTAGATTATACAATTACATCTACAAGACAGTAATTCTTGGAATCAGATTATACAATTAATTACATCCAAAAGACAATAATTCTGTGAACTAGATTATACAATTACATCCACAAGACAGTAATTCTGTGAACTAGATCAGGGGTCGGCTACCTAAGGAACGCGTGCCAAACTTGGCACTCAGAGCGATTTTCAATGGCACGCGAAAGGTATCCAAGAGGTGTTTTTTATTGATAAAAAAACATTTTCCGGTTCTGAATGAGGAAAACTGACTGTTGAAGTCGATGTTTCTGAATGACATAGCGATACATTTCAGTGAGTTGAACTTGTATTTACACTGGAATGGATTTGCATTGAAACTGGACATACCTTGCCGTGGTATCTTTTTCAAAACATTTAACTAATCTACATCCCTACATTAAGGCATACATTAAGATATACACTTGGGCTTTTTCAGAAGTATATCGAAGCACTCAAAGCGGAGTTTTCTAATCAAAGACAAGACTTTTTATTTATGAACTCGTGTTTTCATACCTTATTAAGCCTGACTGGTTTTAGATTATTACAACCTTCTTAGATGTAGATCTTTTTTTAAGTAAATGGATATTGGCGATTTTAAAAAGCAGCAAGTTGAATTTTAAGCATTTAAAATTGGGCATCCAAATGTGCCCATTTGATGAAAAAGTCTGGAAGGAAGCTTCGTAGGAAAATCATCTGCTATTCTCAACGGCTAGACATTTGCTCTTTTACTTTCAGCTTTTGGTTCAACTTACACTTGTGAACAGATTTTATCGCACATGAAAGCTATTTTAAGCATACAAAGAGGTCAGTTACACTTGACCGCTCATTAATTGATACAGACTAATTACACTGAAAAGAGGTTTTTATGATCATCTTCTTTAATTAAACATAAATATAAGCAATTCTAAAACAAATTTATTTGTATTATACATTTAATAGATATAAGAGACTTATTTATTAGCACTATATGATGTAATTTTTGTTATTAAAAAAAGTATCCCGTCAGGCTAAATTGATGCATAGGGCTATAATGTTTAATAAAATATAGACTCCTAGAATGGACAAACAATGAATTCAGAAAATGTTTTATCTACAACTGTTTAGTCAGTAATATTTGTTATATTACAAAACATTACTTGTTTGGCAACACTATTGAATCAAATTTGGAAACATTTTTATTAAAGGGAGATCATTAACACGTTTGAGCTAGTATTTATAAAATGTTTCTTTTTTTCTTTTAGAAAAGTATAAATGGCTTACAGTTTACAACTTTGAAATGATCAAGCTGTAAAATGTCTTGAAAAATTATTTAAATATTATATTACTAAATAATGTATATGTATATTTTTTTAATATTACATTAACTACCCAGTCTGTATAATTAATACGTATCTATAATGCTTTATGTTCATTCCACAAAAGGAACAGTGGTTATAAATCTAACATTTAAGTACTTCTCAGTTAAACTGAGATCAAAATATGTAACAAATTTACATTTGATATATTCACATCTTGACTAAAAGTTTTTGTGTTAGACTATAATTACCATAAATGTGATTATTTAGTATAAAAAAATATTGTTTGATATAAATGCAAATAAAAAGGATGATAATCACCACAAACACGTAAATTTTGTATTAAAAATAAACGCTTTAACTATTTTCTCTATAAATAATCTCCTTTGCTTTTAGCCTTGGTCTTGCTATGGAATTAAATTAATTGTCCTTTAAAAAAGTATAATAGAGCAAGTTGACTTTTAGGATGTTGGCACGCTGATTGCTTTAGAAATCCTAGTTTGGCACTCTGTGAGCAAGGTTGCCGACCCCTGAACTAGATTATACAATTACATCCACAAGACAGTAATTTTGGGAATTAGATTATACAATTACATCCACAAGACAGTAATTCTGGGAATTAGATTATACTATTTTACACACAATGCAATCATCGGTGGTTAAAATTCGATGATTGTATCTCTTTTTTTAATAAAAACTTTTAAATATATATTTTTTAAATTAGGAAACGAAACATGAAGTTTCTAACAAAAGTTAGGAAAATGTAAATAGGACAGACCCAGCGACTGCAGCAGATAGAGTGAGAGAGTAAAAAAGATACAGACAATGACAATTCCAGTAGTTGATTTTAGAGAAATGTCGCAGACTTCCAAGACTTGTGTCCACTCACCTATCAGGGCCATGTTGTCCGAGTTCTCGGGCAGAACGTTGTCCACGACACCTAAAAATACCGTGAAGGACAAGAGGACGGTGATGGCCACGGAGACCTTCTCTGGCTCCTCGGGTGACAGGAGAAACGAAACGGCACACAGGACAGCCAGTAGCGTGACCGGAACCAGGAGTCTGCAGGGATGACCGGTGGGGATTAGAGTTAATCTAAGAACTTAGAACTTTACATAAGCATTCTGGAGATCTTATCTTATATATAACAGACGCTCCGTCTATAAAGAAGATTATTGCGTGATTCACAAGCACTACCAATTTTATACATCACCCGATTACATTATTCAGCTAACATAATATTAAATTGAAAATAAAATTTCATTGAATGCATTTCGGAAATAGAGAATCCAGGACTACATTGTAAAGTTTACACTTTGTTGTTTCTTATGGTTATCTTATGGCCTTCATCATGTAAATACGATTAAGATCCTAGTTTTGTTTTTCTTTTACCAAGAGAGTCTCGTGGGGAAGTTGTTTCATATATATCTTGGCTAGCCACAGTGCAGACAAAAAAAAAAAAAGAAAGTCAATCAGCTCATTTAGTTTTATCTTATATGTTAAAGACGCCCCTTTTACACTGAATAATATTGCGTCCTACGCTTATCTAGGGTTTGAGTTTGGTCTTGCATTTCTTATTAGGGTTTAAATGCTGTTTAGTTGTTGATTTTCTTGCTTCGTTCAGGTATGGCTATGGAATAAGAAAGTTGTTCCATCTCAATATCTATCTAAGCCTTGTAATAGATTGTTAATGTGTTGTATTTCTAAGTTAGATCTTAATCCATTCAGTACTAAGACTACTTTGCTCTTTCCTCTAATGTTCCTAGGTTTAGTAATTTAACTATTGATGCTACAATTGTAAGTTGTGAATATTCATTTGTATTGTGACTGAATTTATTAGCGAGGATAATAGTATTCCCAAAGTTAATAAATTTGATAAACCAAGGCTGTTACTATTAGTCTGCCTAACAATCACATTCAGCTTTACACAAACGTTACTTTACATATAAAGTAGACTGTGTGTGTGTTCAACCAATCATATTAATTAATTTAAAGATACGTGACCTTATTGGGTCATATTATACTTTTGCAATTAGACTTTGGACAGGTCTCTTCGCTAGCTAAGTTGATAACGTATCGGATTTTCATGCGTGCGACCCGGGTTAGATTCTCCTGTTATTCTACAGTCTATACCTTTTTCTATATTGTTTTTTTTACATTTCAATTAATATTAATTTAAAAAAAAAGATTGTAAATCTACGAGCGTCATCGAGCAATTTAGATTTTTGTTAAATAAAAATACTTGCCTATTTTTTTACCCGATTACAATATTTATTTTAAATTACTTTCCTAAAAGTCTTCAGTAAAAAATTTAAAAAAATATTTAATTATTTGATTTCTAGCTTTCTGTGCATTGTAGTTTATGTTTTAACTGTATCTTATACAGGCCTGTTTTATTTTAATCGGGCAACGCCGGGCAATTTAGCTTTTTTTTTATATTGCCCCTCCATGACACACGAGTGTGTGTATCGTCTTTACCAGCCAAATGTTACGTAATATAAACAAATATGAATTTCTATCTACACAATTTAGTTCTTTTTACTGGCAATGACTGTACTTGAGGGCTGTCGCTAAAATTGAGTTCTAATGTCAGAAAACTCGTCTGCCGCTTGAGCCTCACGATAATTTGACCTAGATTTTAAACTAAATTTATCTTTTTTTTTTTTTTTTTTTTTTTTTTTTTTTTTTTTTTTTTTTTTTTTTTTTTGCGCGACCGGACACGGTACACAGTGACCGTTCGGGCAGGCGTACCGAAGGTCCTGGGTTCGAATGTTGGTGAAGAATTCGTTCTCGGGTCTGGAAGGTGTCCCTGAGTCTACCCAGCTCTGATGGGTACCTGACATTAGTCGGAGTAAAGTTAAGGCGGCTGTGCATTGTGCTGACCACACAATCTCTAGTTATGCCGTGGCAACAGAAACTGGTAAACGCTGCTTCACTGGCCCTATGGTTAAGTTTAATCCAACCAAAGGCTTTTTTTTTTTTTTGCGCCATGGAAATTTGGCATTGAATGGTTCCCGTCTTGACCTAACATAAGGGAAACTCTGCGTTCTAACTGTTTAGCCTCTTAACGGTCCGTTGTTTACGTTTCATGCGAAATATCAGTCTTTAAGGCTATTTGTGTTACGTCATAGATACTCTGACTACTGTTACTGTTAACATTTTAGTCCTTATCTTATCTTATATATTACAGACGCTCCTTCTATAAAGAAGGTGGTCCGAGTCTAGTCTTGCATTTTTATTAATGTTTTAAATGATGTTAAGTTACTGGTTTTCCTGGTTTGTTCAGGCAACCCATTCCATGCCCGAATGCCAAAAGGGAAGAAAGAATACTTATTTGCATTTGTTCTCGCATAAGGGATTAGGAAAGTGTTTTTGTCTTTATGTTTATCTGAGCTTTGCAACAGGTTGTTATTGCGTTGTATTTCTAAATTAGAGTTTAATGCCTTATATTATGTATTATTACTACTTTACTCTTTACCCGTCTGTCCTCTAGTGTTTCTAGGTTTAGTGATTTGACTATTGGTGTTACTCTTGTCAGTTGTGAATATTCGCTAGTTACTATGTTAACTTTCAGTTCAACCATCTACTTACGTCAAGATCAAGTAATTTGGGCGTCTTTTCAGCAAAAGTCTGAAGTGAATTTCATGATAAAATTTGCCCAAAATTTCTGTGAAATTTGTTTCCGTGCCCGCCCCTGTGATCCAAAACTGACCGTTAGGAATTAGCTCGTCCATTGCAATGGCGTCCTGTGACGGCATTAACTGGGGATACAATGAACAGGATTAAAACATGATGTATTTATGTAATGATTACTATATGATAAATATATGCCATCATAAATGATTAAAATGTGATTAATATCTGTAATGATATATGATTACTATATGATTATTTTATGTAATCATCAGGGCCGGATTAAGCCATTTTGGTGCCCTAGGCACAAACCCACTTGGGTGCCCCCTTCTTCCCCGGGCCCGCGATCCTCTTTGGCCGCTGGTATGTTCAATATTATGCAAATAACTAACAGAGAAAGACAGTTGTTAACACATGTTTGTACTACTATCACTCATATACTACTACTATTGGCTCCATAGTCTCGAAAGACGATTAGATTTGCGCTCCTGTGATTTGGCCAGCCCTGCAAAATTGACTGTGTCTGTGGAGACCTATCCTTGAGAGACTGGCTCTGTCGCATCTCTGGCACTTGAAAGATGGATCGTTGGAGATTGTTAGGGGCAGCCTACTTTTCTTCGCTGTTCGTTTAGCCTCCGCCATAAGGCGAAGTTTGCCCTCTGCCGCATTTATACCGGTGTGTAAGGTGCCTCTCCAACTATTTCTGTGCTGAGCAAGGTTCTCCCAGTTTCCGATTTCTACATCTATAGCCTTTAGGTCACGTTTGCAGACGTCTTTGAACCTGAGTTGGGGGCGGCCAGTAGCTCTCTTGCCGTCAGCGAGCTCAGCATATTATAGCAGGTCTTTTGGGATATAAAACCATATAAAACCATATGCAACCTACAATAAGGTATTTCTGTATTAAAATGAATAGGTTATTAATTTTGTAATAATAATACACAAAAATACTGTAACTTTTTAAATAGATGAGATAGTCAGAGAAAGCACACATATACATTTTAAAGTTCCTTTTTTCGAGATTTAGATCTGGCAAAGTTTTTTAGTAGGCTACTTAATCAAAGTTAATTTTGCGCAACAAGTCTGCCCCAATCATCAGCAGACAGTGCCGACTTATCCATATAGGCAATCTAGGCGGCAGCCTAGGGCGCAAAATTGGAGGGGGGGGGCGCATAATTGAGAATTTTTTTTTTTATTTGGGGATTTAAAAATATAAACTAAATTAAAGTTTAGTACTAGCATAGGCAGACGAATGACTAGATCTAGGTAGTGAAAGGTGAAGGGTATTTTATTTAAGTTGTCTTAGTAAATAGAAAAGTATGACCTAACAATAGGCCTACTCAGTTTCTTCCCGCCGAAGGCACTTTAATGAGGGCGCAGAATGTGTTTTCGCCTAGGGCAGTGGTCGGCAACCTTTTAACACTCGTGTGCTAAAACAGGATTCCTAATTCATTCAGCGTGCCAACAGTCTAAAAGTCATCCTGCTCTAGCATATAATTTCTTCTAGAGGTGCCTTTTCAGGGTTCTTCCGCGCGCCATTGAAAATTGCTCTGCGTGCTAAGTTTGGCACGCATGTCATAGGTTGCCGACCCCTGACTTAAATTGTCCCTAAACTTATCTTATCATACTTATATTAATATTGTAGCAAACGACATTAGTCCCACCCAATTCAAATACTCCTACAAGCATTGACCAGTCTTAATACTGGCTATTTGTGCCAGACCATTTCTTCTGCTTCACGATTGGTTCTTTACCGCTGGTCGTGGTGGGAAAACCGTGAGGTCACGTGTCCACAATCTTTAAGTAGATTATCCTATCAATACAGCGCCCATAGTTCACCAGTATTTGGTGGGGCCACGTGTCCACAGTCTTTAAGTAGATTATCCTATCAATACAGCGCCCATAGTTCACCAGTATTTGTTGTGGCATTCAACAATGGGTGGCCAGCACAATTCGCATGCCTCGTTGCAATATCACGTTTCGCGAAAAGGGATTAATACGATATTTGAATAAGGCATAAGGCATCAGTGGCATATCCTCAAAGTCTGGAAAAGAATCCTGGAGTGCTAATTAATGCTATTTGTTTTTGCTTTAAAACATTTTTCACGTGATTGCATTTTTAGGCCTACCCGACTAATACAACAATAATAATTAATTATAATAATTAAAATTATGATTATTGATATAATTCCTTTAGCGTGCTCTGTTGCCGATGTTGGGGTAGGAAAGGCACAAACTCTAGCAAAAGAGAAACAAAACGAAGGTTGTGGGTATAGCTTACATATTTTCATTACTGAATCAAACTTATTATTCGCACAATCCAAGTTGTTATGTGTTGCTAATATTTAGATTTTTTAAACATATATGACTGGATTAGTTCCCCTTAGCTTTAATTTTTATTTGTACTCTCCCTTAGTTTTGTGACCCAGACTTTTTTATCTTGACAAACATAAATTGGAAAACCATTAAATTAAAGCATTTTAAATTAAAATTTCAAATGATGTTCTCTATCAAATAATGACACATATTAAATAAAGCTTTTATAATTCTATTTAATTATTAACCTTTTTTAAGTGTAGTATTATCAATAAAATTCACCATTTTAAATTACAATTCGGTTTGCGTTGGGCGAATATTCTACTCCAATTTATATAAGATCATACTTTTTGGGATCATTTCTTAAGTTGGTCTTGCCGAGACGTCGAGTAAGTTTGCTTGACACCCAAGCCACGATGACGAGATTCAGTCTCTTCCTCTGAGCGCGAAGTCGATCACGAACTGGTCACTTGCTCTCGTGACTATTTCACTGATCATTGAGGATCGTTCCTCTCCTCCATTAGTGAGGAGATGGAGGAGGAAGAGGCAATCTGAGTGGTCTTTTTAATATCAAATGAATGAGTGGAAGTATAGTTAGAAAAATACTAGAGCGTCCGACGCTCATAATATTATGTGGGTTCAGTCTCTTTAAGTTACAGGTTTTCCTGGTTTGTTCAGGCAACCCATTTTAAGCCCGAGTGCCTATCATGGAGAAAAGTACTTATTTGCATTTGTTTTTCCATATGATAAAAGAAAAGTATTTTTGTCCTTATGTTTGTCTGAACATTGTAACAGATTGTTATTGTGATGTATTTTTAAGTTAAAATTGTATGTCTTGTGTATTATTACTACTTTACGCTTTGTCGGTGTTTGGTAAGTGGGACCGGCATTGAGACCCCTGATATATTTAGCTATTTACCCTAGAGCATTATATCCGTTTTCTTGCATTTAAAAAAAAATGGCTCTAAGCTGTTTTATGTTTTGTGCTGCTCAGTGTTAAAAGCGTTCTGAGCAGCTTACATTATGTTTGTTGGTAGCGCTATCAGTATTATTTATCTATAAACCAACATAAGAATAATCTAGACAAAGCTAATGAAAACAACAATTTTAATTCAATACAAGTTTGAAAATAAAAGAGACGAGATGGAGAGAGAGAGAGAGAGAGAGAAAGAGAGAGAGAGAGAGAGAGAGAAAGAAAGAGACGGGTGATAGAGGAGAGAGGGGGATAGGGATGGTGAGAGAGTTACACAAGAATTATGTAATTACAAATTCAGAGCCAAGAAATATTTCGTGGGAATTTCTTCTAAAACATTTTTTTTTCAGAATAAATGAAAATAAGAAAGAAAGGCATTAATTTTCGGTTTCTTAATTTCGTCTTACTGGGAACTGAACTGAGTTTTTAATATATTAGACCTGGTTTTTGTGTGTGTGTATCTTTTTTTTTTTTTACATTTAAGCTGGGTTTTATTTTTAAATTAAAGATGTATTTTTCATTTTTGCACATTAAAGCCGAGTTTTTAAAAAAAAGTTGGTCTTGCCGAGACGTCGAGTATATCTGTTCGACTCACAAACCATAGACTATAATAAGATGGACCGCTTGCTCTATTTTTAGAGCTTATATCAACTTTTTATCCGTGCGCAACCAATAAGGCTGTCTTAAATTACTTCTACGCTCCTCGTTGTTTCTTAAATGTTTCCGCTTTATACAACTTTTGATTTTAATTTTAATTTTTCATTGAGAAAATCGAAGCGATTCAATAAAACGGAAATGCAAAGGAAACAACGAATCGGAAATTTCGAAAATCAGTGTTTCGAGTCATCATATAGCAGAAATACTAAAGCAAGCGGTCCATGTATATTACAGTCTATGCACAAACCACGATGATGAGTTTCAGTCTCTTCTTCTGCGCGTGAAGTTGACCATAAATATGTTACTGGCTCGTGTGACACATTTACTGGTTAATGAGGATCGTTCCACTCTTCATTATAAGAAGAGATGGAGGAAGAAGAGGCAATCCGAGTGGTTTATTTAACAAAATATCATGAATGACCAAAGAGTCCATAGACTCTTGTCTAACTATAGTCTAGGGCATCAAAAACCCTAGAGCCGGTCCTGTCAGCAAAGATAAGGAATCAAGCCTTTCTTGTTTCATTGTCGATCTACTTGGATTTTTTGTACGTTTCAACTGAGAAAAAGAGCGTTCAGTTGAACAGTTCGTAACCATTCATGTTAAAAATATGCGCAAGGCGATTTCTACATTTGGAAAAGCACAATCGATGTTGTCTCTAACTATTATCTTATCTTATCTTTTACTTTACAGACGCTCCTTCTATAAAGAAGATTATTGCGTCTTACGCTCATCTGTGATCCGAGTCTAGTCTTGCATTTTTATTAATGTTTTAAATGATGATAAGTTACTGGTTTTCCTGGTTTGTTCAGGCAATACATTCCATGCCCGAATACCACTCGGGAAGAAAGAGTACTTAAATGCATTTGTTCTCGCAAAAGGGATAATGAAAGTGTTTTTGTCTTTATGTTTATCTGAGCTTTGCAACAGGTTGTTATTGGGTTGTATAATTCTGCATGAATGAACGTGTTGTTTTCAGATTTTGATGCACCAAACTTTGGAATATATAAATGGAAATGTTGTAGTTCAGTATATAAATTATTGTTCAGATCTTCAGGATAAGCATTTATTAGTCCTTCACAACACTGAGATGATTGTGATACATCGACCAAACAAGAAAATCATTGTATACCTGTCCTCGTCTACTCATCTCTGTCTCAAGTTTTAAGAACAATGACGTAGAAAGCAGATATACGAAATTTGTCTCTGGAATTCAGAGATACCTCAGGGCATCGCCATCAATGATCACTGTCTTTCGTTTATGATCATGGGTCAAAGTTGACTTATAATCCACACCTGGTGTTATTTCTTTTGCAGCTTCTTCAAATCTTTCAAATTCATTCCTAGATTCATGCAAGTGATCTGCTAGTGAAGAAAACAAATCAGCACATATTTTCAAGTTCACGTTCTCATATTGTAGAGCTTGACTGACCCTGTGAAAATGTTGTAACACGTCGTCCCAAAAGACAAGCAAAGTATCAAATTCTAATTCTTGCATCTTCTTTTCAATGTTTTCTGCTTCTCTTCTGGTGTCCCCCTTCTGTGACTGGTCTTCTTGTAAACATTCTAACGCTTCTATAATCTGAGGATGAGACTTTAAAATAGCGTCAGTTGCAATAGCATGTGCTTCCCATCTGGTATAGGAAAGAGACTTTACCAGCGTTTCATTCACAAGGCATCCTTTCAGAATCTTCCATCTGTTGGTTGAAGCTGAGAAAAAAGTATCGATCAGTTGCACTGTATGGAAGAAGTTTACTGCCTCTAAACAAGAGTCAACGGCACTTCTGCCTACCAGATTTAGTGAATGGGCAGCATAGAGTATGTAGAAAGGAAACTCATTTTCCTCTAGAACCTTAATGTTATGTTTCCAGTCACTGAACCCATTTTTATCAGCCAAACTTGTGGAACCTTTAGACGCAAAAAGTTTATAAACAAAGCAGTACACAGATCCCGTGGATGGTGAATACAATAACCATTCTCTTATGTACTGCTCACCATTTGCGTTTGTGCCATGGAAGAGTTTTTGAGAACAATATCTTGTTATTTTCCCTCCAGCATAAATACAGCAAGATTTATCAAAGGGACCATAATGATGCTGACAGCTAGTTGGCCTACAGTCAACCCAGTAAGCCCTATCACCAGCGGAGACGTCAATCCACAGTCCTGGATCTACTGCTTGATTTATTTTAGCATCTTCATCTTTATCATCTTCATCTTTATCATCATCTTCAGCAGACTGAAATGGGTCACAACAAATTTCATTTTCAAGCACTAATGCAGTGTCTGGATTTGCAGAACAGCCTATAGTCAGGGACGTATTTAGGATTGTGGGGGTCCTGTTCCCAAGAGCCAAATTTATGTGGGGGCCCCCTCATGGACTTGACCCTGCCAGTGTCACTTAACAATCAAATGTGATTTCCCTTTCACAGTATTTGTTCATTGTTCTCTTCTACAGCACTGTTCTAATTGCCGAAAGAAAAGACTAAATTTTATTTTGAATGTGTGGGGGCACCTTTTGTGTGGGGGCCTCTGTTCCATAGGAACATGTGTTAACATACCTAAATACGCCTCTGCCTATAGTAGACTTATCAAGAGGATTGATTGTGTCAGTAAAATCCTGTTCCATCTGTTGCTTAACTGAAAGTAAATAATTCGTTAATTTTCTGCTCTTAGCTTTTACAATATACACATTTTTCCTGTAGGCCTTGTGGTGTACCCCAAACGCTTGGTGCCCTAGGCACGAGCCTTGTTTGCCTAATGGTTAATCCAGGCCTGGTAATCATAAATGATTAATATGATGATTAATATATGTCTGCATCAATGAATTAAATGTGATAAATGTATGTAATGATACATGATTACTATATGAATCATATATTTAATCATAAATGATTAATATTATGATTAATATATTATGTCATCATGAATGATTAATATTATGATTAATATATGCTATCGATTCACTATGAAATATGGTTCAAAATACTTTGGAAATACTATTTGAATGTTTTACACAAATTTACATTATAGTTAAATCACTAAACCTAGAGATACCAGAGGAATGAAGGGCAAAGAATAAAATAGTACATGTGTAATTCATAAAGCATTAAATTATATCTTACAATTAGAATAGAGTAACAATCTTTTACAATGTTAAGATAAACATAAAAACACTTTTCTTATTCCATATGCAATACATAAAAGCTCTATTTCTTTTCAAGTGGCGCCCAGGCATATAATGGGTTGCCTGAACGAATCAGAAAAAACAAAAACACAATAACGACATCATTTAGAACGCTAATCACAATGCAAGACTAGACTCAAACCACGGATAAGCGTGGGACGCAAAAATATTCTGTATAGAAGGGGAGTCTGTAATAATATTATATAAGATAAGATGTACCCGCCACGGCTTTGTGTATATAATTTGGTGAGTGTTCATGCGCATTTTGAAGGCGACTTAAAAGCTATCAAAGTGTGTACATGACAAACACAAATTAACGTGGAATCGGCACAGATTTCACCCAAAACAATGTAAATAATAATTAAAACAAACTAAGGCCAAAAAGACAAATAAAAACTATGAATTTTTCTTTCATTTCATAACCAAAGTTTTCTGTTAAATATTTTTCTCTATTTGTATTTCGCATTCGATGTAAAAGGAAGAAAATCGTGTGAATTGAAAACATTTCTCCCATTTGCAAATGCAAACAAAATGTAATTGCTTGAATGTTGATTTCTTTTTAATGTTGTTTTATTTTTGCTCTCGAAAAAATATTAATTATTATTATTTACTATTATTATTATTATTACGATTAGAACTTGTTGACTCACATTGACTGATGTGTTGTCATTCATCCAGGCCAAGGCTTTGATGATACAGATGTTTTGGTCAAACGGGTACTGGGAAATATCCACCTGGAGAAGACAAAAGTTGCAATTACCGGAAATGTTCTAAATGTGGAAATGTGGTACACTACAATCCAACAGCTATTCCAGGTGTAAAAGCTTGCCACTCAATGACTGTTCTGACCATTTACGCAGTGGCGTAGCTAGGGAGGGGCAGGGGGGACATGTGTCTCCGGGCGCCACGTTAGGGGGCGCCAAAATGAGTATTAAAACTGTTACGAATCTCGGTCATAAATGAATGACGTAGTAAGGCATTGACCTCTTAACAAGTGCGTATCAGAGTCCAAAGCGACCAAGGTTTGACCTTTATGCCCTGAGGGCAGTTTAAATAAAATAATTCGTTCAAATCCCGTGGAAATTGGGGGATAATTCTGGATCGTAGTAATTATAGAGAAAGAGGTTAAAATGCGTATTAAGACCCTGTAGAATCTTCGATGATCGTTTTCTTTGTAAAGTCCCGACCTCCTTAAAGTTAGTTCAGTTTAAACGTTTGTAGAGTGAAGTCGCTATATTCATACATGTACATATAATGCCATTTTATTGATACTTATGTTGCCATCAGTTGATAAAGTTTATTGATCGTTTATATTGAGTCTACAATTTAAATAAAATTGTTTATTCAACAACTGGAGTTGTTTGATCAATCATTGTTGAGAAATGTGTTGAAGATAATTATCACGAATATAACTACATTACTGCATAGACCTGTCAGTCAAGGAACCCCTAGCTTGGGCTACAGATTAGCAGAATCTAGAGACTTCTAATAAAGATACAACTATATTCATTGAATCCGATTTAACGAGTCGTAATAATAATCAATCATATAGAGGTCCATAACAGTTTGGGGTCTTCGTCCGATATAGTTGTATAGTGAAGCATATATTCAAGTTGTGTTGTGTTGTGTGTTGGAGCAGTGACCTACTGAGCAAGCCTAAGAACGCTGAAATTATTCTTCCGATTGGAAAAACGTAAGTTGGAAAAATTTACATTTTTAAAATCTCTTAACTAAAGAATGGAATTTATTGAAAATCCAGAAGAAGAAGTTCTGAAAACTTTATCAATAAAGAAGTTAAAAGAGATCGCTGAGATCTTAAAGATAGAAGTTACTGAAACTACACCATCGAGGACTGTGTTGACACAGCAGATAAAAGATGTGCTGATTGCGAGTGGCAAGTTGAAAGTAGAATCAAGCGCGGAGGGATATCAAGTTGAAGGTCAGACGTCGAAATCTATGTCAGAACAGTTTAGATTTCAGTTAGAAATCAAACGGATGGAAATGGAGATGGAACAAAAACGTTTTGAGATGGAAGAAAAACGTCTTGATCGAGAGATGGAAGATAAGAAAAGTCAAAGAGAAAGTCAGGAAAGAATAGAACTGGCGAAGATAGGCGCTACTAAAAAAGAATCTCATAATGATGTAGAGATGGCCAGATGGAAAAAGCTAGTCCCTACCTACATTGATAAAGAAAGTGAAATAGCTAATTTCTTCCAGACCTTTGAAATTTCTTGCAGAGATTTTAAGTTCCCAGAAGATAAATGGGGAATATTAGTCAGAACAGCTTTTACTCAGGGAAGGGCAAGAGATTGTGTTCTATTGTTAAAAGAGGAGAATTTAAATGATTATGAAATCATTAAAGATACTGTACTTAAAGCCTATAACCAAATACCGGAAAGTTATCGGAAAAGGTTCCGTCAGTACACAATGTCCCCTTACCAAACACACTTAGACTTCCTTCGAGCAGAAGAAAAGCTAATGGATCAGTGGATAAAATCCAGAAATATCTCCACATTAAAAGAAATGAAAGATATCATTCTCTTAGAGGATTTTATTAACAAAGTGAGGCCGGATATAAGAATGTATTTATCCGAGCGTGATATCACTGACCCACATAAGGCTGCTGATTTAGCTGAACAGTACACATTGTGTCATAGGACAGCTGATGGAAAGAATGTTAATAGGCCACAACGGCCAGCAGAAAACACACAACCACAACATCGTGAAAAAGAGCATTTTGTGAAACAAAATGATGTTAATAAAAAACCTATCAACAAAAACGTCCAATGTACTTTTTGTAAAAGAACCGGACATAGCATTGAAGACTGTTGGAGTATACGAAGCGACAAAAGACCTAACAAAGTGGTCATGTGTGCAAGCCATAAACCAATACAAAATGTACAAGAAAGCGAAGATACAAACGAACTGAATTCGAAGAAAGATTCTTCTAAACCAGAAACACTGAGGGTGGATTTGCCTGAGAGCAAAAGTCAGAAGGTAGAGAAATCTACAACTGAAGATAATGAGGATAAATATCCTGATTATAAATACAGAATGGCTACTATTGGATTAATTGTCCAAGTCCACAGAGACGAAAAAGTAGACCAAAGTATTTTTGACTCGGAAAAGAGTCTGAAGTCATCGAAAGATGAAACAACACCCGAAAGTCATGGTCAAGGGAAGAATAAAATTGACACAGAGACCCTGTGCAGTTTTCAACTGTTCATTAGTGAAGGTTGTGTGGCCTTACAAAAGGAAGGACCACTGAAGTCCGTAAAAATATTACGAGACACAGGAGCATCATTAACACTGCTGCTTAAAGATGTATTACCATTGAATGATAATACATTGACAGGACAGACTGTCCTATTGAGAGGTTTTGAATGGAAAGAAGAAATACCTCTACATAGGATATACCTCACATCTGACTTGGTGACAGGATATGTGACAGTTGGAGTAATATCAAAACTTCCTGTTGAGGGCATATCTGTTATCCTAGCAAATGATTTGGCGAAAGGGAGGGTGAGACCTGAACTGATTGTAAAGGAAAATCCAGACCCTAGTCCTATTGTGGAGACAGGAAAAGAAAAAGAACTTTATCCTGTAGGTGATGTCATAAAAGGTATGACACCACAGAAAAAGAAAGAAGAAATTATCTCACCAGAAAAGAAAAAGAAAGAAGAAATTCTCCCACGAGAGAAGAAAGAGGAAGAAGAAGTGGAACGTGATACTACTATTTTCTCCATGAGTGAAGATTGTCCGAAAGGAAATGAACAATCAAAGAAGTCATCACAAAATGAATTGACTGCTGAACAGAAAGTAGACCCAGAGTTGCTACAGTTGCATGAGAAAGCTGTCGACGAGAAAGAAAATCCTACTACTGATGTCTATGAACAGATAGACCACAGCATAAACAAACAACAATGCAAACCTGCAGTTGCCGGTACAGATGAAGATTGGAGGAGCATCACTGAAGAAACGAGTGCGGAGAGCTGGACCGAAACTATCAAAAGCTATGGGTTACCACAATCCATACCGTCAGATCGAAGGACCAACTTCGCCTCGGAACTCTTCAATCCAGTCCTAAAGAACTTATGCCTGGAGCAGGAGAGGTCAACTGAATCCTATCCGGAAAGTCGAGGAGCCTATGGACCAATCTTTGGACCCACTGTCCAAGGACCACTCAAACTACTTCCAGAGGAATGGCAGACCGAATTGGATCTCCTTGGGCTGAGCAAGTACCTAGATAAGTACATATATTTTTTGTCTGACATAACTGTGTTTGTTAGAAAAAAACTGTACACTGCTCACATGCAGATGCCATTGTTGTGTGATGAAAGAAAGGCAAATATATTATATCATTTGAAAATGATAAAGCCTTACCTTCTGAAAACAATTGGAATAAGCTTGATGTTGTTAACATTGTTACTCTTATTTGTAAAATTTATGCCTGGAGTACAGGATGAATTGAATGACAAATTCACTGATAGTTAGTTACCAAACTTACTATTTTAAAACTAAATCCCTTACTTGTGAAGAAAAAGGAATGAGTAAAAGTATTGTTAGAGTAAATATCATTATAGTGTGATATTTCTAAACAAACTTGTTAGGTTGAGCATTAAAAATAATTGCTATAAGAGAAAAAGATCAGTTTTATCCGCAGAATTGGTTTCTAAATCAGAGGACATTATAAATGTGGACTGATTATAAGATATGTTTGAGAATCTCTGGAAATGATAATTGAAACATTTGGCAGAGAGGATAATTTGATTGAAAAAGATGTAAATGGTTTTGAGAAAAGAGAATTTTTCTATCACTAAAGTATTGAGAAATGTTTTATGATTGTACTATGGATTTATTTATCATGTACTGTTGTTGAAATAATTGCACTGAGTCAAGATGCTAATTTCTTCTATGTGAATTTATTCATTTATGATATTATCATTGAATGTATGATAATGAAGGGTAAAAATAGTTGCAGCAAGGCAGAACTATGACTAACAAGAATTCCAAGAAATGTATTATATATGATTTTTCACTTTTAGGATACTGTTACATGAAAAGCAGACCAAAAGTAGAAACTAATAAAACTTATCCTTGTTTTGTATAAATTTAGGATATGTGCCACTGACTTGACACTGTAAACCAGAATGATTGAGAATTTCATGGTTGAAAATTTATAATGTTGACATACCAATGCTCAACTAATGTATGATTAATTAAGGATTTCATGTCAAGATTGTAAAACTAATCTATATTTTTTCTGTATTAGTTAAAATAGATTGAATGAATTGTATTGACAAGCAAAAGATTGGGTAGACCTGAACACGGTGAAAGTAACAGGAGAACCAATGAATAAAACCTTTTATGGAATGGAAAAGAGCAATGTATTCCAACCTTACTGACTGAAAAGCTTGGATATGGAACTAACCATTCAGACCAGCAGTTTGTTTTGTACATAAATTGTTACATTGATTTCGCTATGAAAAAAAAATTAATAGTAGCCTATGCTTAACTCTTTTCTACTTCAATAATATTGTATTTAATGTAATCTAAAGAAAATAAGTACTTACTGTGTAGTACTAAGATTGTATGAAGATAATATAACTTGTTTTAATTGATAGTTAATTAAGTAAATTAACCAAATTTGTTTAAGTAAATCCATGATTGTCTGAATGTTTCAATTTAACCTGCTACGATGTGAACTCTTTTAAAAAGAAAATAATGACGTCGAAAGGTCATGGTAAAATGAGAAATTGAATTATTTTTAATGAAATTGTCTATAAACTATTTTAATTCGTGAACAGACTATGTTTAATGTTCTCAAAATAATATAAATGAATTTGATTTTGAGATGATAGATGTTAAAGAATGCTCATTTAATACGATAACTATTTAATCGCGTAGCAATTTTATTTGACCTCGGCTGTGATGAGGTAGAAAATTGCATAGCGATGTCAATATTGTTAGAATCAATTGGGAATGAGAGAGAAAAAAAAAAGAGGAATAGAGAGAGAGAGTGCGGAATTGACCTCAATTTTTGGGTCGCGTCACAGACAGTTGTCTAATGTGTTAGTCGGCCTACCAGCATGTAAAAAAAAAAAAAAAAATACTGTCTACACGAGCAATAATTTTTGTAACGTGTAATTAGGTCAGGTCTAGTAGTATTTTTTTTGTGTGTGTTGTAACTGAGTTAGGCCTAGCATGTGTTCTATTAGAGCGTTTGGTTTTTTCTCCTTATGGAAAAAAATAAGTCGTGTCTGAATAGACATAAGTGATTTTTCTTTTGTTGTTTGATTACAAATGTAAAAGATATTAGTTTATAATTAAATGGACGAAAGAGTTTTTATTACAGTGGAATGTTCAATGTAATAGAAGTTATTAACTTGTATTATATTATATCTATTAAGAATGATTATGTATTTTTCTTGTATACAAGATTTAGATAAACAATTTAATTGTCCATTGTTTTGAATTAAAAATTGAATGATTGAATGACTATAGTTTTAAGCCATTTGATAAGATGAATTTATATTGCATATATTATTATGTTATTGTTATCAGTTCGATTGAATTATTGGGATCGCCAATTGAACTGTATTGTTTTTCCCGGAATATTTTCTTTTATAATTATTCCTTAAAATTAACATTTTTCGTATGGTTAAAATGTAAAGGAAATAATTATAAAGCTTTAGAAGGGGGGGGGATGTTACGAATCTCGGTCATAAATGAATGACGTAGTAAGGCATTGACCTCTTAACAAGTGCGTATCAGAGTCCAAAGCGACCAAGGTTTGACCTTTATGCCCTGAGGGCAGTTTAAATAAAATAATTCGTTCAAATCCCGTGGAAATTGGGGGATAATTCTGGATCGTAGTAATTATAGAGAAAGAGGTTAAAATGCGTATTAAGACCCTGTAGAATCTTCGATGATCGTTTTCTTTGTAAAGTCCCGACCTCCTTAAAGTTAGTTCAGTTTAAACGTTTGTAGAGTGAAGTCGCTATATTCATACATGTACATATAATGCCATTTTATTGATACTTATGTTGCCATCAGTTGATAAAGTTTATTGATCGTTTATATTGAGTCTACAATTTAAATAAAATTGTTTATTCAACAACTGGAGTTGTTTGATCAATCATTGTTGAGAAATGTGTTGAAGATAATTATCACGAATATAACTACATTACTGCATAGACCTGTCAGTCAAGGAATCCCTAGCTTGGGCTACAGATTAGCAGAATCTAGAGACTTCTAATAAAGATACAACTATATTCATTGAATCCGATTTAACGAGTCGTAATAATAATCAATCATATAGAGGTCCATAACAAAACTAATTATTGAATTTTATTTTGATGTAGACTAATGTATCCCAAATACGTTTGCAAGATTGAATTTAGGAGCTCCACAAATATCTTCATTACAAACCAGTTGGCAAGCAATATTTTGGCGCCCCCATTGAGCATTAAGGGGCGCCATTCTACTCATACAACATATGACACATCCACAATGTAGGATTTCTGATGGCGTTTTTTTTTTTAAACAAAGATCAGTTCGGGTTCAAATATTATCCTTCATATACTGAAAGTGGCATCTGGTCTTAACAATTATTCAGGTTGGATAATTTCGAGTCGAATATACTTAGTAGGAGTACACTCAGCTAAACAGGATCCAGTTGTTATCACATTTTTGGAACAGTTGAAATTGAAAGTATATATTTGTTTTTCTCTCGTTCAACAATTCGTTGGGGAGAATTAAAAAGAGTTGTGCCAATCACAGTGAAGAGGGAGTCTGAAACACGCTGGAGTGCACGATCAGAAGCTGTTAAAGCTACAGTAGAAGTCCGATAATCCGGCACGTTCGGGACCGGCTCGGTGCCGGACTATCGAATATTCCGGTCTATCGGGCGGTGCCCCTTCTTTTTAGTGTAGGCTTTGCCGTAAAACAAATGTACTTTGTTTTTTTAACTATATACATACATCAATCGTAATTATAAGACAATTGAGTTAATAATTAAACTACAAATACAGTATGCAAATACAACAAAGTTTATTTTACATTTCATATACTGTATGTACACGTACTGTAAAACATATTTCACTTAGATTTTAAAAAGTCACGAATGTCTTTTTGTTTTCTTGACTTTTGGCGTTTAGTATAAAATTTATTTCTAATGATATGGAAATCAATAATTTCTGAAGCACTGTAGCTAGTAGATCTACTAGCCTCAGCAAAGAGATAAACTTATTTAGTGATTCTGCAGCTTCTGCCCAGCTGATTTTTTCCTTTTCTGCCGTTTCGGCATCTGAGTCACTTTCTTCAAGATTTTGAGTAGGCTGAGGGTTTACTACACTGTTGATATGTCCTCATCAGTTAGACCTTGTTTAACAGGCTCATTCTCATCGATTAGAAGCCACTCCTCTACCTCATCTTCAGGCAGGTAGACGCTTCGTGATTTATTAACTGTGCTGCACTGCACCTGTATTTGTTGTGACAGCTAAGACTAGCCGGCCGCTAATTGTTTCCGAACAATACCAAGCGCTTCCGGATGATCCCGAACTACCCCGAAAACTTCCGAATAGCTCTCGAGCGTTTTTATTTGCTTTAAAGACACACTTTTGAAGAAAATTAAAATTTTTACAATTTTTCGGAGCGATGCCGGACTATCGGGCATTCCGGACTGTTGGATGCCGGACTAATGGACTTCTACTGTATTTATGAAGGACTAGATGAACTAGTAGGGCTGTTGGAAAAATTATCAGAAGATAATTTGACGCCTGACACGAGAAGTGATGCAGAAACTTTGCTAGCAGGTATATTAAACTTTAACTTCCTTGTTTTCTTACATTTCTGGAACATCATACTTGGGAAAATTGATCGTGTCCAGAAATGGTTGCAGGATCCTACTATGAATGTCAAGGAAGCAGCAAGCATCTGATCTTGAATCTCTGGAGCAAGAACTTGTCAACATTCGTGATAATTTGAGCCAGGTTGCGGTAGACAATGGAAAAACAAGATGCACAACTTGGGGAATCGAGGTTGACAGAAGGATTAGACGATAAAGGAGGATGCCTGGAGAATTAGCAAGAGATGCAGGACTTTTTGCAGAAGAAGAAATTGCACATGTTATGAACAGAGTAATTGATATACTCAGTTCTACCGGAAACTCCTTTGGATCTTCTTGGTTTTGATGTTTCACATGGAGATGACGTATTTCCGAATCTGCGCATTTCACTGCAAAAACTGAAGCCGGCTGGTCCAGCGGTTAGTTCACCGGACTGTCAACCAAATACCAACTGACACGTCGCGGGTTCTAGCCCGGCCACCGGCGGATCCCTGTCGCCCTGCAGGAGTTTTGGGCCTGTAAACATATTTGCGCCAGCAGGCAGCATTGTGTATACAGAGCGCACTGAGCATGCTAAAATAGCATGGATAGAAGCGCTATATAAGTAACCAATTTAATTTAATTTAACTTCTAACGATTGTTGTTTCAATTGCAAGCTGTGAGCGGTCCTTCAGCAAACTGAAGCTTATTTTGTCTTTTTTAATTCAATAGGACAAGATCGTCTGAGTCAGGGGTTGGCAACCTAGGGAACGCGTGCCAAACTTGGCACGCAGAGCGATTTTCAATGGCACGCGAGACACTTCCAATGGGTGTTTTTTTTATTGATGAAAAAATATTTTTTTTCATTGATGAAAAAACAAACATTTTCCAGTTCTTAATGAGGAAAACTGACTTTTGAAGACGATGTTTCTGAATGACAGAGCGACACATTTCAGTTAGTTGAACGCATTTACAAGGACGGGTTAAATCAAGTGGGTTAAATGGACAAATAATTAATGCCGGAAATGTTTATTTACAACTGTTTAACGTAAATCAATTGTATACCTCTAATAATTATTAAATATTGTAATGAACACCATATTACTGGATTTATAAAAAGAAATTAGTAATATTTGTTATTTTACAAAGCATAACTTGTTTAGCATCAATATTGAATCAAAATTAATTAGAAACTTTATTTGATGTAAGGGAGATAATTAGCCCGTTTTATTTATGCTATTATTTCTAATATTGTGTTTCTAATTTTTCTTTTATAACTACAAATTATAACGGTATAATGATCAAACTGTAAAATGTAGTTGAAAATTATATAAATATTAGATCTATATGACTAAAACATTTCATGCACGTTTTTTAAACATTACATTAACTACCCAGTTTGTATGATTACTACATATGAATTCCGCTCTACTGTTGGTAATATATACTTTTCTAGATTCTAGAGCATTAAGCAAATTAAATACAATCTCAGTTAAACTGAGAATAAACTATCATGAATATTATCAGTTGCTAGATCCTTATCTGGACAACTAAGTGATAATGTTTACAAAATCATTACCAAAAATGTGAAAGTTTGGTAATATTATTTTTTTTTGGTATAAATGCAAATAAAAAGGCTGCTAATCACAAACGAGTTAATTATTGTTAATAAATATAAAACGCTTTACCGTTTTTTTTTTCCATAAATTTCCTTTGCTTTTGGCCTTGGTCTTGCTACTTAGCTAAATTGACTTATAAAAAAAAATTAAAAAGTATAATAAAGCAGGTTGACTTTTGGCTGTTGGCACGCTGAACGGTTTAGAAATCCTAGTTTGGCACAAAATTAGCAAAAGTTTGGCGACCCCTCATCTGATTGATCTTCCACTCCTTAGCATCGAAAGAGAAACACTTGAGAATATTAATTTTGACAACGTGATTGACCAGTTTGCGACAGTCAAATCGAGGAGAATCAATTTGTTGTAGACTATGTCTATTCCAGTCATGTATAATTAGTAGAATATATATTTTTTTTCCAAAAAATTGTTTACAATCGTATAGAGACTTATTAGTCTGTATTCTATTTCATTAAAATACCAGATGCTTCGACAATGAACAATATAAACCGTAAAATTTTAAAATTTTATTGGGGGCTCAGGGAGCCCCCAGACTCTGTCGGTCCGAGAAGGGGCGCATACTTTGTGTCATGCCCCCGGGCGCAGATGACACTAGCTACGCCACTGCATTTACTTCGAGACTTGAATCATTTTGAACACCAGAAACACATTCAACAATAACGTTTTTTGTTACCTGACAGACAAGTCCCAAGTTGATAACAGGTTCCCATCTGACTGCACCTGTAGAGTTTATAGTCACTAGAGTCTCTTCTCTGCCCAAAAACACTCTTTCGTCCACACTGGAAAGAGAAAACATTTTTAATAAGAAAATATTTGGAACATTTTTTTTTCAAATGTATAATGCAGATTTCGGAATTAATTTTATGAGCTCTTGAATAGTTAAAACAAAATGCAATGGGCATCTTAATCATTATTGTGGATTACACTTTCTATATGGAGGAAAAGTAAAAAGTATTTTTTATGTTACAGCATTTTAAAATGTCTTACAATATTAGCTGACGAAGTGTGTAAAACCACCGATAAGCTCCCATTAAGGGTACAACGATAGGATAAGCCTCCATTGCGCGTTCAAGATTTTGTGCAATGCCGAGAGCCCCCGCCCCCCATGCGACTCGGCGAGAAGGAAGCAAAATGCGCAACAGCCCGTGTAGCCAAGCCCGGTGTCCAGGTCTATAGTCAGGAATTTGTGCTACCGGGCGACTTTGCAGGAATACGAGCGAGCCACCAAGTTAATGATCCAGGGGAAGTCCACAGGTGGGGAGAAGCAGAGCAGTGCATGTGACTTTGGAGACCGTACCCTTTGTTACGCGGGATTCCCTATCGGCTTGCCGCGGGGTGGGTCGTCCATCTTGGTGTGACCACCTTTGATCGACCCCCACCCCACCCCCACCCCACCCCCACTCCACCCCACCTTCGTTATGCTCTGGACTTAAAAGCCAGAAGGCTCGTCTGTTATTATTTTATTGGAGACATATAAGATCAGTGGCAACACTGGTGGAAGTTATTGAAACTCAGCTGTACGTTTAATAAACATTTTTTAATGGTTATAGTCTAGCGCTGCGTTTCCAAAACATTCTGTTCCGTGACCCGCTTATTTTCATGTTTCCACTTCGTGACCCACTTATTTTCATGTTTCCACTTCATGACCCACTTATTTTGATGTTTCCACTTCGTGACCCACTTATTTCCATGTTTCCACTTCGTGACCCACTTATTTTCGTGTTTCCACTTCGTGACCCACTTATTTTCGTGTTTCCACTTCGTGACCCACTTATTTCCATGTTTCCACTTCGTGACCCACTTATTTCCATGTTTCCACTTCGTGACCCACTTATTTTCGTGTTTCCACTTCGTGACCCACTTATTTTCGTGTTTCCACTTCGTGACCCACTTATTTCCATGTTTCCACTTCATGACCCACTTATTTTCATGTTTCCACTTCATGACCCACTTATTTTCGTGTTTCCACTTCGTGACCCACTTATTTTCGTGTTTCCACTTCGTGACCCACTTATTTCCATGTTTCCACTTCATGACCCACTTATTTTCATGTTTCCACTTCATGACCCACTTATTTTCATGTTTCCACTTCATGACCCACTTATTTTCATGTTTCCACTTCATGACCCACTTATTTTCATGTTTCCACTTCTTGACCCACGAACATTTGTTTTTTTGCATAGGATGCGTGTCCATCGTATTTTCGATGAGGACCATCCTTTGTCAAAGTCATGACTGCTTGTGGGTTCGGAGATGGCTGAGGAGGCCTAGTTTGACAAAAAGTATTTGCCACAGTGGGAGCACTAATGAGTGGCTTGATGGCCGATGGCCGGTAGTAGCGGGGCTGTCTTTGTTGGATTTTCAGAAGCGACTCTTGGCTTTTTATATTCGTAGGCTGCTGCTCCAGTTCGGGTCATGTTGCGCCTGGAGGACCGGTCCACATCTAGGCTCATAACATCTTTCAGTTGTTATGATCGATTTCAAAGTTTTTTAAGGAGGCCTGCAAGGTGTCTTTAAAACCTCTTCTTTTGCCCTCCTCGCGAGCGCTTTCCTGCGACTAGTTCGCCATAGCTTTGCATATACTGCCAACATATAATCAAGCTTAGGCTTATATTTGCGACTCATCTTATTCTTTTTGCGACCCGGTAAAACTCTCGAGACCCGACACCGGGTCACGACTCGGTAACTGGAGAAAGCTGGTTGCTTATTTCTCTTTTTTTTTTCTCATTTTTTTAATGATTTTTTTTTTTGTGTGCAGATGACTGATATGCTCTTAATAGTGATTCATTGCACAGATAGGCTTTTAGGCCTTAAGGGCAACAAGTAACGTAAATAAAATAAAAACCATGATCAAATAAATACATCATACCGTACATTAAAAATAAAGATATAAACATCGGCGTCTGGATCTTTATCTTTATAACGCCATTAGAAAATACAAAAAGAGGTTTAAATTTGTTTTATTATCTTACGAATTATAAATGGCAACATCGGGCTTCCATACTTTCTTCTCGGGGAGCAATATGTCCGTAATGTCACCGTATGACGTTTCGTTCCACCTGAGTAGTTCATCCGGCCACACCTACAATAGGAAAATCAATAATGGAACATTTCACAAGGACACAACGAAACTCATTTACACAGCTTGCCAATGTATGTTCAATGCTAATGTTATACTTTTGAACCAAACAATCACTGAGTTTAATTGTTCAATAGAGTTCACACGAGATTCTAAATATAAGTTAGTTTTTCCTAATCAGTCACTTCAAAAAACTTATGTTGAGACTAGACTCGGACCACGGATGAGCTAAGGACGCAATAATTTTCTTTATAGAAGGAGCGTCTGTAATGTATAAGATAAAAAGATAAGAGTAAAGTTAAACTTGAGTCGCAGTAAATCTAGATATAAAAGGTTGTCAGAAAAGGTGCAATAAAATTATTATTATTAGCACTGTTGCAAATTTAAATATTCAAACTATACACTGTACCATACCTTTGAAATAAAATATTTTATCGACATTTTAGACAAAGTATGTAAGGATACACCAGAGAATAATTTGTTTTTATATAGTTCTAGGTCTGTTTTCATAATAATTTATGTTTTTATATAGATCTTGGTCTGGATTAAGAATAATTTATGTTTTTATATAGATCTTGGTCTGGATTAAGAATAATTTTTGTTTTTATATAGATCTTGGTCTGGATTAAGAATAATTTATGTTTTTATATAGATCTTGGTCTGGATTAAGAAAAATTTATGTTTTTATATAAATCTTGGTCTGGATTAAGAATAATTTATATTTTTATATAGATCTTGGTCTGGATTAAGAATAATTTATGTTTTTATATAGATCTTGGTCTGGATTAAGAATAATTTATGTTTTTATATAGATCTTGGTCTGGATTAAGAATAATTTATGTTTTTATATAGATCTTGGTCTGGATTAAGAATAATTTATGTTTTTATATAGATCTTGGTCTGGATTAAGAAAAATTTATGTTTTTATATAAATCTTGGTCTGGATTAAGAATAATTTTTGTTTTTATATAGATCTTGGTCTGGATTAAGAATAATTTATGTTTTTATATAGATCTTGGTCTGGATTAAGAATAATTTATGTTTTCATATAGACCTTGGTCTGGATTAAGAATAATTTATGTTTTTATATAGATCTTGGTCTGGATTAAGAATAATTTATGTTTTTATATAGATCTTGGTCTGGATTAAGAATAATTTATGTTTTTATATAGATCTTGGTCTGGATTAAGAATAATTTATGTTTTTATATAGATCTTGGTCTGGATTAAGAATAATTTATGTTTTTATATAGATCTTGGTCTGGATTAAGAATAATTTATGTTTTTATATAGATCTTGGTCTGGATTAAGAATAATTTATGTTTTTATATAGATCTTGGTCTGGATTAAGAATAATTTATGTTTTTATATAGATCTTGGTCTGGATTAAGAATAATTTATGTTTTTATATAGATCTTGGTCTGGATTAAGAATAACTTATGTTTTCATATAGATCTAGGTCTGGATTAAGAATAATTTATGTTTTCATATAGATCTTGGTCTGGATTAAGAATAATTTATGTTTTTATATAGATCTTGGTCTGGATTAAGAATAATTTATGTTTTCATATAGATCTTGGTCTGGATTAAGAATAATTTATGTTTTCATATAGATCTAGGTCTGGATTAAGAATAATTTATGTTTTCATATAGATCTTGGTCTGGATTAAGAATAATTTTTGTTTTTATATAGATCTTGGTCTTGATTAAGAATAATTTATGTTTTCATATAGATCTTGGTCTGGATTAAGAATAATTTATGTTTGTATATAGATCTTGGTCTGGATTAAGAATAATTTATGTTTTCATATAGATCTTGGTCTGGATTAAGAATAATTTTTGTTTTTATATAGATCTTGGTCTGGATTAAGAATAATTTATGTTTTCATATAGATCTTGGTCTGGATTAAGAATAATTTATGTTTGTATATAGATCTTGGTCTGGATTAAGAATAATCTATGTTTTTATATAGATCTTGGTCTGGATTAAGAATAATTTATGTTTTTATATAGATCTTGGCCTGGATTAAGAATAATCTATGTTTTTATATAGATCTTGGTCTGGATTAAGAATAATCTATGTTTTTATATAAGCCTATCTTTAGACTAGTTTGTTTTCTTTGTATTACAAACAATAACATGGCTGTTAGATCTGGTATTCCAGTTCCAGCGTTTCTTTAACCTAATTACTCATTCAAGTCTAATAGAATAATAATTTTTTTAGTGGAATGTTACAGGAAAAAAGAAATAATAATAATAATAATCATATTTGTATAGTGCTGCCAACAAACATAATGTAAGCTCAGAGCGCGTTTAACATACAGCTAAGAATACGGATATTACCCTAGGCCAGGTGACAGAGATAAATTGATGATTAAAAAAGACAAAACAAATAAATGTAGTATTAACCGACCCAACCCATAAATAAGACAGTAAGTTTCTAAAGCATGTTAAATGTTATCTAAGGTAAATATTGAAATTAATGAATTTTTAAGTTCTGTTTGAAAGTAACAGTAGAGCTTGTTGATATTAATTGATTAAATTATGGACTTCTGTACTTGCACTGTAAGGCGTGTCGTGTTTGTCGTTGGTAAATTGGGAATTTTCTCACAGTCGCCTTATTGCTACTGATAACAATAGCATATGAAAATATTATCAACAGACGGAAACATAAGACTCGGTGCCAGTGGACGGGAATAAATGACTAGCGGAAGTGTATTTGACAATGGGAAAGAAACCAATATAGTTGTATGCGATGTGGAATAAAGTCTGAAAATAATATAGAAAATAATGAGGCAATTAACAAATAAATACGAAGATATAAATTAATGTTAAATGTAAGGAAATCCCTTTCCAATGTTAGCTCAAGGTACAGATAAAAAATAGTTTATAAGGGCTCAGTAAAATGAAATTGGTACATTTAGAATTTCGATAGACATAATCGAGGATAGATAGATTTATTGATTGATTGATGATGAATAGATAGATAGATTATAGATAAATAGACGATAGATAGATAGACGATAGATGGATAAATTATCGATAGATATATTAGAGTTAGATAAATTAGAAAAAGATAGATCAAAGATATATAGATTAGAGTTAGGTAGATGATAGACATATAGATAGATAGATAAGAGACAGATAGATTGATTAATAGTTAAATAAATAGAATGATAATAGATAGATATATAGATAGATCTATAGATAGATAGATCTATAGATAGATCTTTAGATAGATCTTTAGATAGATCTATAGATAGATCTATAGATAGATAGATCGATAGATAGATATATAGATCTATAAATAGATAGATATATAGATACATAGCTAGATAGATCTATAGATAGATAGATCGATAGATAGATTTATATATATATAGATAGAGAGATAGATAGATACATAGATAGATAGATAGACATGGAGAGAATGAGGGAGAAATAGTGAGAGAAGCACCGAGAGACTGAGAGAGAGAGAGAGAGAGAGAGAGAGACAGCGAAAGAGGACTGGGGGAACAATCTAAGCTATTACAAGAAGGTAAAGAGGTAAAAAGCTCGAGAGAGAGAAAGGGTAAAATATAATAGAAGAAGAAAAATAGACAAAGATAGAAATAGCATGAGAGAGTAGAGAGAGAGAGAGAGGGGGAGGCGATGAGGATGAAGGAAGCAGATAGAGAATGAGAGAGAGAAAAGAAAATTAGCATATGAGCATGATTTACTATGATACACATGAATCTATTAAAAACAGAAAGTAACTCAAGAAAAGATGGAATGAGACAGAGAGATAAAAAAAAGAAAAAGAGAAAACAAGAAATGAAGAAAAAAAAGACAGGAATCGTAAAAGTATTTTTATTACCGATCTTAATTCTGGTCTCAGTCCGACAACTAGAATCGATATTAATAGTTCAGTAATCGACTCTATTGATATAAATAGTTCAGTAATCGACTCCATTGATTGGCGATAACTTTTAAACAACTTCATGGATGCCATTAGGTTAATAAAAGAATGTTATGTTTGCCAAAATTGATTCTTTCCACGTTTGCTTTGTTTTGTTGTTGATAAACAATAGATTTAACGAGGAACAAATTCAACTGAATAGATCACAGAACATTAGATTAGAGTAAGAACTAATTAAAGTGAATTCAGCATAGAACAATTTGTTTCATCAGGAAAAAATAGAGTTGGACTGATCATAGAACATTAGATTTCATTAAGGAACAAACTGAACTGAAATTCTGAGCGTTATGGACATTTACATTTCCGGTATCAGAAGATGTAAACCAATGATACAGAATAATAAATAGATAATGCCCAAAAGTGATATAAATTAGGCTTTGACTTCCGCTCGAATGGTGAACCAAGTATCATTGGTCAGAACAAATAGGATTTTTCCCCAAAACAATAATATTTATTTTTAGGTCTGTAACATACAGTTAAAACAACACAGCTACTCCCAGTCTAGTACCTCCCCCTCCCCCATCCCAAATCCAAACGGCATTTTTTGTTTATTTTAAGAAATAAGAATAATATTTAAATCGTTTAAAATTAATAAACTGCATAATAAACAACAATATTTGTCTGAGTAAAGAACCGATAGCAGTAGGTGATAAGTCTTTGGTACGAACTTGTGTTTGAGCACAACTCTTGTATAAACCATTAACCCTTCCCGTATTGACCTACTTCTATCTATGCTGCCTACAGTTCCGCTATATACGCGCCCGGGACTGTAAGGGTTAACTTAGAAATCACTACAAATGTGTTTTTTTTTCCTTTGCTGCATTGGCTTAATGAGAAATCTAGTTTTGGAGCAGTCTGTGAAGTATGAATACACGTCTGCCTACCACACTTCGTCTGTCTATATACTCAAACTACGTCACTTTGACTGGACACACATAGAGTAATAGAATAAAATGCACTTTTATGTTTAAGTTCTACTTGGTACAATGAACTTACAAAAGAAATAAATCCAATCAACTTCATGACTTGATTCTTGATGTCCTGGAAATAAAACCATCAAGTTATTACACGATATTTGGAATTAATGATCGAAAACGTATTAAAATAATAATAATAATAATTCGTGCATAGCGCATATTCCGTTGATGACAGTTCTAAGCGCTGACAACTGTTACAGAGTACAGACAACTAAGAACAGACGAAAATGTAGGCTATATAATATGTAGGCTACAGGTAAATACTGCTACTGGAATAGGTGCAGTGCCGTTGCTAGGGATTTGGGGGCCCGGGGGGGGGCTTGACCTCTTTAGGGGCCCCTGCATTTTGACATTTGACATTATGACCTGAGAAAAAACAATTCGGACACTCCTTTGGGGGCCCCCCTCAAGTAGGGGCCCGGGGGTTTTTCGAATTGGGACCCCCCTCCCCTAGGGAAGCTGTAGTGGGAGAGGATTCCAGGCGGACGGGCCCGCGTAGGAGAATGCACGTTGGCCAGCGGACACTAGCTTTGCACGAGGGATCCGAAGAGTTTGTGCGTCAGAAGCCGAGCGAACTGGACGGCATTGGGTGTAGAGGTCGAGTCAGGAGCGAATGTATTCGCTTCATATAACAATATAACAAGCTTAATATTAAATGAAGATGATAATACTGACTGATTGAAGATGGCAGGACAGATTATAGGATATCGTTTTATCCGCCACACAATCATGCTATTCTAATTAGCCACACACAGAAATATATTACCAGATCCATGATTGTAGACAAATGAAGTGTTGCGGAGACGCTGGTTGGGTTTTTAAAGTCCAAACAAGGTCGGATGTCAGGGTTGTAGTTCTCCAACAGGGCGCGATGGAGGCGCTTCATATCATCAACATTACCTGGGTAATATAGGTCAAAGGTCAAATGTCATGCATGTAGATTTACAAAGAAATATTTGGATCCAAAATACAACCTACTTCAGACAAGCACAACGTTCAAGAATGACAGAATTCTCAATGTAGACAGAGTACCGTTAGATATCAAATGTTGTCAACCTTTGATAGTCAGATAAAAAAATATTCGTTTTCAAAAATAAATTTTAGGATTAAGCAGAATTTGGTGGCTATTGCGCCCCCCCCCCCCCACACACACACCTCTTTTTATATTATTTCTTCGCCTACCGTGCTTACATACAAATTCTATTGCCCGTGTCACACATTATACAAATTCTATTGCCCGTGTCACACATTATACAGATTCTATTGCCCGTGTCACACATTATACAAATTCTATTCCCCGTGTCACACATTATACAAATTCTATTGCCCGAGTCACACATTATACAAATTCTATTCCCCGTGTCACACATTATACAAATTCTATTCCCCGTGTCACACATTATACACATTCTATTCCCCGTGTCACACATTATACAAATTCTAATAATATATTAATAACTATTTTTTTCTGTTTATATTACTGCTGTGCAATCATGATGTTTTTTTTTCAACTAAATAAACATACTTTCATGTAAAACTAACCTTTTCGTGATATCTTTTTTAGTTTTTGTAATATATTAATTTTTATAAAATGTGCATTTTCTCGGCCCAATCATCCCCACTCTCCCCTAATGTTATGAGATGTCATCATGCATTGTGTTCAGGGCCCCGTAACACTCCATAATACGGGGCCCAATACGATAAATCTATGCACAGAAAATGAATGTAATAAAGAGATGTTTAAAGTTTTCCCTATCTATGTGCAAACTGTTTATGTTGTGTGTGATTCCAGTATATTCCCGAATTATAGTCGAAGCTTTCTTAAGGAAACCAGAAATACGATTTACTTTGATAATAACTATCTAACTTTCCTTATCAGGGCTAATTGTGACATAAAACACACCCTAGGCAGTGTGTTGTGTTTGTAATTCATGACAGTAGTGAAATAGTGACATTATAATGGGTTTCTGTGTCACTCTGTGGTGTGTGTGTGTGAGGGGTCGGAGGGGGCACCTGCTTCAAATGCCAAAGTTTGGAACGGGCCCAAAATGATACTAAAATTAATACTTTAACAAGAAAACCATAAAAACGAAGTTTTCATTATACTCCCTTTATTTGCAAACTAAGTTTATCATCATGTATCTAAATAATTGATTGACTACTGGAAATGAAACGTACAGAAAAATATCTGTGTCGCAAATCTAAAAAATATCTCCTTACTCAGTATGAATTATTCTAAAAATAATCTTAGCGCATAATTTTTTTTTCTAGCTTTGCGCCGAAAAAGTATAAAAAGTTGCACAGGCAATTTTAACGCGAAATCAAAATATTTCTTATACTTTCCTTTTAAGAAATGAATATTGTCATAAGTGTAGTATTATTAAGTCGTTTTAACTGAAAATTTGATAGGATGTATTGTCAGGCGCCACAAATCTGCTGTCCAAATTTCAGCTCGATCGGACCACGGGAAGTGGTCGGAAAATCGAAGCCAATTTTTGCACCACGCATGATTGCAGACAGACAGACAGACAGAAAATGCAACTTAAAATAAAGGGAGTAAAAAAAAAAGTTGCTTGCGACAGTAATAGTGACTGTGTAACTGTAAGTGTGCAAGGGAAGGTGTAATTATAAACTGAGTGAGACTTAGTAACAAACAATAGATTGTATTATTGTAATGTGTTGACCTGATAGCCCTGTGTTATTGTTATATGTGACTGGCTGGACATGGTAAGCTGTGTTCCTACTTTTATATAGCTGAGAAAAATTTCCTTTAAATGTCTGTTAAGAAAACAGAATGCATTCAACAACTTTCTAACAAAGCCATGTAGATACGTACGATAGCTTTCTGAAAGACGAAATGTAACATTCTCGATGGGACCAAATCCCCCCCCCCTCCCGCAGAAAAAAAAAAAAAATGGCCATTTTGCCAATTTACGCCAATGGATTTACGTTCGAGACTGAGTGTAATTTTTAAAAGGAAGATTTCCTTTTTTTTTTCTGTTTGACATTATTTCTGGAACTATCAAAGGACCGTTCATAAAGTCTTCAGTAAAAAAAAAAAAAATTAATTAGTAGATCTGTAGCTTTCTGTTCATTGTGATTTATAAAATGTTTATCTGTAGCTTATACAGGCCTGTTTTATTTCCCCCCGGTCAACGCCGGGCAATTTAGTTTGTATTGTATATAAGTGAGAGTTACAAAATTGTGTCGCCAACACTTGATTTCGGTGATTATACTTCCATTGCTGCTACAAATGGCTTATGCAAATTATCAACTTTATTAGTCACTTAGTCATGGAGCGAGAAGTATATAATATAACAATAATTAAATATAATGAGAATCGATACATCTCAATGATCCAATTAGCCCAACAATAAAAAGTGGCTAGCAAGTAATCAAACTCTAAATTACCAAATGCGATACCATAACATGAATTGTATTTTTCTGTAACTTTTTTTTTAATGAGTTGGTGGGTGATTTATGGCTTTAGCCTCACTTAGAGATTAAATGTTTTATGGGAGCTGGCCAATGGTGGCGCTGCGAACTGTTCATCGTCTGGCACGATTATATTTCCAGCGGCCTTGAACAAAATGGTTGCCAACTTTAATTTATAGTGTTTATTTTGCTTGCTTTTTTTAAATTCTAGGTTCTCAGTGGGGGCGTTATCGCTCCCCCCTCTGGGGGGGGGTGGAGAGGCTTTAAGGGGTTGGCGCTGACGTTCCCGGGGGCGATTGGGGCGCGGTGAAGGGCAAGTGGGCGGTACAAACGTACCTGATATAATTTGAACACCTCAGCTATTTGAATCGATTAGTTTTTGGATGAAATGTGATGTAAACACAAGTGCTGCTAAATATCTGATATCCCACAACAGTAGGCCTACATATTATTATACTAATAAGAAATGTGAATCGCAATGACTTTTCGATGAAGTAGGGGCCAGTACCCATCGAACACAGCATCAAAAGCCGTAGATGGAAGTGGATTGGTCACACTTTAAGAAGAACAGAAGACAGCGTGGCAAGACAAGCACTTGAATGGAATCCCCAGGGCAAAAGGAAAGTAGGCAGACCCAGGCAAACCTGGAGGAGATCGGTCGTAGGTGAGGCAAAGGCTGTTGGCCTCACATGGACACAAAAAAAGGGAGCCTCCGAAGACCGGGACCGATGGAAAAGTGTAGTTGCGGCCCTATGCCCCTATGGGGATATACAGGATTAAGCCAAGTAAGTCAGGGGTCAGTATTTGGCAAATATGGTGTGCGGCCCGCCGATCATGTGGTTAGTTTATCGTACTGGCAACCCTGCTGACCGATCCCTGTCGCCCTAACATTTACTAATATTAATGATTTTGTTATCTCAGTTTTACTGAGATGTCCTTCATTTATTTATAGAAGGAAAAAACCGAAAAACTATTGATAAGTGGAATAGATACATAGCAATCATACAAACTGGGTAGTTATTGTATTGCTTGAAAATATACATATAAATTCTTTAGTCATACAATAGTTATATAATTTTGAAATACTTTTTACACTTTGAATATTTAAAAGTTATAAATTGTAAACCATTTTTTTTTATAAACGAAAAAAAACGTTAGAAATATTAGCTCCAATGAAACGGGTTAATCCTCTCCCTTTAATTAAAAATGTTTCCACATTTGATTCAATAGTGATAACAAACAAGTTCTGTTTTGAAATATAAAAATATATTACTGACTAATTATTATTTCTTTATATAAATTCATTATTATGGTATTCATTACAAGATTTATTATTAGAGGATCAAAATAATTTACGTTAAAGAGTTGTAAATAAACTTTTCCTGCATTAATTGTTTGTCCATTTAAGTAGTTTATGTTTTAAACATTAATAGTTACATAAAGTACATAATATAGTGATATTAAAAAAGTCTCTTATATTTCTAAATTAATAATACAAATAAATTTGTTTTAGAATTACTTATATTTATGTTTAATTAAAGAAGATGAGCATAAATACTTGTTTAAATGTATTTAGTCTGTATCAATTAATGAGCGGTCAAGTGTAGGTGACCACTTTGTATGCTTAAAACAGCTTTGATGTGCGATAAAATCTGTTGTGTTGAATAAAAGGCTGAAGTAAAGAAGCGAATGCTAAGCAGTTGAGAATAACAGATGACTTTCTTAAGCAGCTTCCTTCCAGATTTTTTCCTCAAATGGGCATTTTTAATGTTGAAAATTGAACTTGCTCCATTTTAAAATCGCCAATATTCCTCCACTTTAAAAAAAAAAAAGATCTACATCTAAGAAAGTTGTAGTAATATCAAACCAATTAGGAATGGTGTTGTATGAAAAAATGAGTCCAGCAATTTGAAAGTCTTGCCTTTGATTAGAAAACTCCACTTTGGGCAGGCCCCACGAGAGGGGGTACAGCCGGTACGCCGTACCGGGGCCCATGAGAGTTTAGGGGGCCCATGAAGCCCATGAATATTAAAATTTAACATTAAATTGGCAATTACGCAAGTATTTTTTTAATTGTTGCTATTAAGCTAAGAGATGTCCAAGAACTTCCTACAATCTCATGTGGCGCTGGATGCCCTTAATTTTGATATTCTTTGAATGTGTACTTGAACATTTTGTTAAATATGCAATGAAGCCTTTAGTTGTAATAAAGGGCCTAATTATTTTCGATATCATTTAGGATCTTAGTTTTCGTCCTGATTCGTCTGCTTGCGCTGCTGCTGTTGGTATTTTGGAGGAGTGCTGTCAAACAGATAAGGCATGGATGGCTGCAAACAGACTTAAATGATGACAAGACAGAGGCAATTATCTGTGGTTCTGATGTCAGTCTTCGGAAAATAGCTATTACTACGATCAAGGAAGGGGCTTCCGAGATAACGTTGTCCAACACAGTTAGAGACCTTGACTTTTTTATTGATAATAAAATATCAATGGTTCCACATTTCAGTGCTGTGGTTAAGGTTTGTTTGTCTCACCTACGCACCCTGGGTCAGCTGCGATCTCAACTCAATAGAAGGACGGCCAATACCATAGCAGTCTCTCTTTTCCAGTCAAGGTTGGATTACTGCAATAGTTGCATGTTGGGTTTGCCCCAGAACCAGCTGCAGAGATTACAGAGAGTGCAGAACACCGCGGCGCGCATTGTTTTGGGGGTGAGGAGGCAAGATCATATCTCCCGAACACTAAGGGATCTCCACTGGCTCCCGGTGATAAAGCAAATAGAGCACAAAATTATGTCCATTACGTACGAATACTCCTCCCTATCTTCGAGAGCTTATATCAAGGCATGAGCCATCTAGGGAACTGCGCTCTTCAACACAGTCACTCCTCAAAACTCCTAGTTTGGATGGACACAGAAAGAAGTGCCTGGGAGTGCGCTCATTTGAATCTGTGACGCCTTCTTTATGGAACAGTTTATCTCAGACACTGAGAGAATCTGTGACAAGAGAATCTTTTAAAAAGAACTTAAAGACCTTTCTCTTTGGCTAATACATCTGCCACTGCAAATCAAACCAAGAGCGCAGCGAGCATGCTAATTTAATAGCATGGATAGAAGCGCTATAAGAAATGCCATTCTTATCTTATCTTCTTATCTCTTTTTTATTATTTTTCTCCAGGGACGATTACAGGCTTACAGGCTTACAGTTCTCCCTGTTAGCTTAGTAGCCTAGGCCTACATACTCTCTATCGCTGCATACTACTACGGCAGTCAAAGCTAGTTAGTCGATCCTTTTACACTTTAATGATCTCCTGTGCGGTAGCCACGAGGGGAGGTTGAAGTAATCATAATTTTAGACAAATGTAAATACACATTATTTAGTTGCAGCCTCAGGAGGTGGAAAATACTGTCAAAGCTTCGTGGCATTTCTAGTACCATATGGTCAGATCGAATTGAAAGTGTAAAACCATTTGTAGCTCATCTACTCGGGGTTGAGTTGGCTTTGGAAGACCTGTTAAAGGTGAAAATTACTCCGAAAACCAGAAACGAAATCCATGATTTATATGTTATGTCGGTTCTTTCACTTGCATCATAATGTCAGTCGTGTGGCACAGTATTCTAGTCCCTATTGACTTCTGCAACAGTCATTCAAGCTTGTGATGCGACTATGGACCTAAATAAACCCTTAGCTAGATCAACACCAATAAAAAAAAGTAAAAAGACACTCTTTAACACTAAATCCCATAAAACCCCAAATCAGCATCACCTCAAAACTCTTACAATAAATTTCCAAAGCATTAAAAATAAAAAAAGCTGATTTGGAACTTTTAATAAATAATGAAGAACCAGACATAATTGCAGGTTCCGAAACATGGCTTAGCCCAGATATTTACAACACAGAGATATTCAATAATAATTATGAAATTTTTAGGAAAGATAGGTCAGACAGGCATGGAGGAGTCTTACTAGCCATAAAATCTACCCTAATAGCTGAAGAAATTAAATTAGAACCTCAAAATAACATAGAGTCAGTATTTTGTAAAATAAGCAGACCTAATTCCAAACCACTAATTGTAGGCAGTGTTTACAGACCACCAAACTCAACATCAGAGTACATGTCTGATCTGTGTAATCAGCTGACAAGTATTGAAACTAAATATAAAAATGCTATAATTTGGATAATGGGGGACTTCAACCTCCCTGATATAAATTGGAATAGCTACTCTATAGAAAAGCACCAAAACACAAAAGAAATAAATGAAATGTTTATCAATACCATCCAAAATCTAAACTTAGACCAAATTAATAAAAAACCAACAAGAAACCATAATATACTAGATTTATTTTTAACGAACAGACCAGGACTAGTATTAGATTATGAAATAATCCCTGGACTTTCAGATCATGATATTGTCAGAGTAAATAACAAAATAAAAATCCAAATTAGCAAGAAACCTAAAAGAATAATTTATCTCTGGAATAAATGTAACACAACAGAACTACATCAAGCAGCAATAAAATTCCAAACCAATTTTCTTACTAAATACAATATAGATAGTCCAGTTGAAGATATTTGGCAATTTATAAAAACCAACTTAAAAGCAATAATGGCTGACTCTGTGCCAACAAAACAAACATCAAATAAAATTAACAAATGTTAGTTTAACACTAAACTAAAGAAACTGTGTAAACAAAAAGAAAATCTATTCAAAAAGTTTAAGGCAACTAATTCAATTAGACTACATAAAAAATACCTAAAAATTAAACATTTAACTCAGAAACTAAGCAGACAGCTGCAGAATGAATATGTAAACAATGTAATTTCTAAAGATAATAATAAAAACTTATGGTCCTACATTAAATCAAGAAAAATGGACACTACAGGCATAGCTCCACTAAAAGGCCAAAACAACAAAACTTATAATGATAATGAAACTAAAGCTAATATCCTAAACACACACTTTGCATCATCTTTTTCAAATCCAGGTGACAAAGAAATATTCATAAATTTAAACAAACTAGAAGAGATAGGAAATATAAATGTAGATGAAAAAGGCATTAAACAACTCCTAACCAACTTAAAAGTAAACAAAGCTTCTGGTCCAGATGAAATACCAGCAAGACTGCTTAAAGAACTAACTAATGAAATATCTCCAATCTTTAAAATACTTTTTCAGGCCTCTCTAAACCAGGGCAAAGTGCCCAAAGATTGGAAATTAGCCAATGTAACCCCCCTTTTCAAAAAAGGAGATAAATCTGACCCCGGAAATTATAGACCTGTTTCTCTAACAAGCATAACATGTAAATTACTTGAACATATAATATATAGTAGTATAGTAAATCATCTAGACAAACTAAATGCACTGTGCCCACACCAACATGGCTTCAGGAAAAATAGATCATGTGAGACTCAATTGATAGGCTTAATAGATGACTTGTCTAAGGGATTAGATAATAACAACCAAATTGATGCTATATTACTAGATTTTTCAAAAGCATTTGATAAAGTTCATCATTCTAGTCTTCTTAAAAAACTTAAATACTTTGGCATCTCTGGTCCCTTACATCAGTGGATTCAGGACTTTCTTATAGGCAGAGAACAAACAGTGATAATAAATGGCTCTAAGTCATCACCAATAACAGTAAACTCAGGAGTTCCACAAGGAACTGTTCTAGGGCCCCTACTATTTCTAATTTACATTAATGATCTGCCAAATTGCGTCAACACAGGCACAAAAGTAAGATTATTTGCTGATGATTGCACAATTTATAGAATAATAAAGACAGGAAAAGATAGTGAACTTTTACAAAAAGACCTAGATGAACTACAAAAATGGGAATCAAACTGGAGTATGTCTTTTCACCCAGAAAAATGCCAACTAATAAGGGTATCCAAGAAAAAGAAACAAATAATAACAAACTACTTCATTCATGGTAAAGAACTAACTCAAACTAGCAATGCTAAGTATCTAGGAGTAATAATAAATGATAAGTTATCTTGGAACCCTCACATTGATGAAGTAATTAAAAAATCAAACAAAACATTAGGATTCATAAAAAGGAACTTTTACAAATGTAATAAGAATATAAAACTAAAATGCTATCTCACATTAGTTAGGCCTATACTAGAATATGCAGGATCTGTATGGGACCCATCAACTAAAGAAAACATTAAAAAATTAGAACAAATTCAAAAAAGAGCTGCAAGGTTTATAACTAGTGAATATTCCCAATTGACAAGAGTAACACCATTAGTCAAATCACTAAATCTAGAAACACTAGAGGACAGAAGGGCAAAGAGTAAAGTAGTAATAATACATAAGGCATTAAACTCTAATTTAGAAATACAACCCAATAACAATCTGTTGCAAAGCTCAGATAAACATAAAGACAAAAACACCTTCCTTGTCCCTTATGCGAGAACAAATGCATATAAGTACTCTTTCTTCCCGAGTGGCATTCGGGCATGGAATGGGTTGCCTGAACAAACCAGGAAAACCAATAACCTAACATCATTTAAAACATTAATAAAAATGCAAGACTAGACTCGGACCACGGATGAGCGTAGGACGCAATAATCTTCTTTATAGAAGGAGCGTCTGTAATGTATAAGATAAGATAAGATAAGATATGGAAGTTGCAAACATAGAAACCTTATAATATGCACAACTAGGGGCTTTGCGAAACAGTTGGAAAGCAATGTGGAATGAAGCTAAGCTTGTTGCAGCCCACCTGCAGATAGAAGAACAATTGTTTAGGAACAGTAATACAACTGCCAGAAAAATTAACAAGATTCCACGACGAGGATACATACACCTGATGAAAATTTAAATGAGATGAACGAAACAGAATAATGCCCTGAGGAAGCCCACTTTCGAAAACACATAATTTTATTTTTTATTGGATAGTGATAGTGTTATTGGAGGGCTTACAGTTTACAGTTTGGTTCAATTCAGTCAAAGATATTTCTGACACATTCAGCTTTCTTTGGAACTACCAAAAGATGGCAGAATAAGACTTGAAGTATAAAACTACTAAGTTAGCAGAAAAGTATTATAATAACATAAGTTTGAAGACTTACTTCAGGAAATAATACACCTAACAATGGTTCACAATACAAATTTTGGTAAAAAGTTGGGTGCATTGGAACTGTTGAATGTTTTGGCAAATTCCAAACTATAAAATATTTTTCATAACATAAGTGTTAGTTAAAGGATGTCCCTTACATCACTAGCCACAGTTGCATTAGCAGAGAGGAGCTTCAGTAAACTTCAGCTCATCAAAAATTACCTAGGTCCACCATACTTATAAGTTCTTATAAGTCTACAGACGTTCCTTCTAGATAGAAGATTATTACGTCCACTAGGCCCAAAACTCATGGCAGGGATAGAACCCGCGACATGTCCGTTGGTTGTTTGGTTGACAGTCCAGTGATCTAACCGCTGGACCAGCCGGCTTCATACGTCAGGATAGCCAGAACAACTTGGCTAGGCTCAGTATTGAGTCTGGCATTGCAAGACAAATAAACTTTGACACGGTATTTGTAGTTTTGCCAAGAAAAAGGCACGCAATTTAAGGCAGCCCTGTTTTAATAATATGTAGGCCTTTTGATGTATTTTCTGTTGACTATTTCTTTTCACCAAACAGTAAGCATTCAAAAGATGAATGATTTGGGTATATTTGTAAATAATTAGATCAATTCGGATCAATACTGAAGCGGAGGAACAATTAGATCTACAACAATTTAAACTAAGAAATATGTACTTGATTAATGTATTTTTGTAATAGACCTGTAAGGCTGTGATTGAAATGATTACACTCTAATTTTAAATGGTAACACTTATGGCAGTTCCACAAAATGATCCACAGACCTTTTAAAAAGATTCCTGATTTTTCAAACGTATGTAATACGAATACATCATCTAGATATGACTAGTATTAAAAGAAAAAAAAGTGTTTAGCGGGGGGTGGGGGGAGGGGGCCCACAAAAGAACTCGTACCGGCATCTTTTTTTTCTCTCGAGGGCCCTGACTTTGGGTGCTTCGATGTACTTCTGAAAAAACCCAGCCATCTATCTTAAATTCTTTAACATAGGGATGTACATGTAGTTTTGGTGCTGGAAGTTTTGGCGCGAAGGAATAAAAACATAAAACTTCATTTAATAAACATAATGCAATAACTTCAATTGAGGAAAACAATATTTTTCTTTTATAATAAAAGAAACAAATAGTAAATAATAATTATTTTAAAAAAATACTTTAGTGCATATATTATTAGGTTATTAGGACAATTAAACTTTTATAACTTCGTTTTTTATATAGACTACTAGGCACAAATACCACTCCTCATTGACCATTTCAAATCCAAAAAGTTCTTTTTAATCTTTTTACTCCCCATTAGTGGCGTATTTAGCCATGTTCCATATGTTCCTATGGAACAAGGGCCTCCTGTTTCTTTTAGCTATTATAATAGTTTTGTAACAGTTATGGCCAACAGAGGTCACAAGCCTGCAGAAATGTTCCACTTCAAGAGTTCCCGCAAGAGCACATGATTGATATTAATGACTGTCATGGACAGTCATACGATACCATCATAACACTTCTTCAATGAGTGGTAAATTCAATGGACCTCGTGCCTTGGTTCTCGACAGCAACACGTTAGCAGCTTGGGTGTCATGCGCAGTTCATGTACTGCACTCTCCATGAATTTAGTTGGTAAAACTGCAACTGAAAGCTGTTCATCAGATGTGTCATTTCTTTTTACCTCCTGCAACTTTGTTATACTTTTTTTTTACAGCATCTACTCACCGTGACTATATTTTAACACAGAAATCACAATCTTCTGATGTACCACTGTATGTACCAAAGAAACTGACAGAAACACGCTTCTCTTGAAGGTATGATGCGAAGAGAGCATTTGCAGCAGGCAATCACGTGATACAATAAGCTTTGGAGTCTATTGACGCTGATGATAACGAAAAAGCTATCAACTGTTTACAGGCTGATGGTCTTTTTAACCCAATGTCATCTTTGGAGGTGGACAGATATGTTATATTTTGGCATGATAATTTAGAAACTTTCAATAATGTCACAAGTAAAGTCATTAAAGACCCACAATATGATCCTCAACGTGACCGTTGCCTGTCTAAGTCTCTCAAAACCTTTGTTGGATTCAAGCGAAACAGCTTTGATGATTATGTAGATCAAGGAAAAGTGCAGACTGGGACAGCCGGCCGAATATGTTAAAATGAATACCAAAACAACGTCCTCGCAGTGTTCGTGTTACATAACTGGACTGTGGACAGGCACAAGAAGCAGAGTTGTCACCAAGAGAGAACTTCCGTGTTTAAAGTTTTCTTCCGTTTATAGACCAGTTGAAGCAATCACTTGGTCAGCGTACTAATGAATACATTATTGTTTGTGAACGATTTGGATTTCTTGGTCAACTTAACAATATGTCAGCTGATAAAATTCAACATGCAGCTGTGAAATTTGTCCAAATTTATGACAAAAACCTGGACGATTACCTCGGTAATGAACTGGTTCAATTTGCTGAATTATCCAAACAATATGATGCTGATTTAATGAAGGATAAACAAAATCATGGTATTGGATATGAGCCGTTAATTCACAAATTGCAGTGCCCTCACATAGGGCAGAGGAGGCCCGGGGGCGACACTTCTGAGGGGGGGGGGGTCGGCAAATATAACCTAAGATCATACCAGAAATTTGAGGACAGTTGAAAGGGAAATAAAATTTTAAACACAAATTGTGGCATAAGTTAACTTTCTAATTCAATTACACTCAAACTGTTTTAAACAAATGTTTCATAAAAGATTGGCTCATTTAGCATATTGTTAATGAAAAATTCCATTTTAAAATGTCTTTAATCATAATAATTAACTAAGCGCAGGCACTAAACAAAGCAGTTACAGTATGCGTGGGGCGTCGCTGAAACTATTGCCCTGGAGCGCTTGTGAGGGCATTGTCTACTTATGGTTGCCAATGCGTCTAGTGAACAATCATTCTCAGAATTGAATTGATAAAAAAAAAACAGGCTGCGAACAACCATGAATCAGGAGCGAGGTTACAAGGGGCCCCCACATAAATGTAGGAACAGGGCCCCCACAAAACTAAATGCGGCCCTCCTCCTCCACCCAGTATTCTAAAACATCCATTGTTATCATTAATTCACTGACCATCTTATCTAAAAATTTAAAATGAGTTTGAGCACTCCTTACATTTTTACAGCAGTCAAGTTATTTGAAAAGTGTGACCAGGGTGTTACTTCATGAACTCGTACATGTATAGTTATTAGATTTATATTGAAAAAGTAGCAAGCTTAATTTTCGCATGTAACGTTCTGCTGAGTTGGTGAAAGCAGGAGGGGAAGCCATGGATAACTGGAGACTGGCCTAAACCATGGACCCAGTCGCTCATCATCACCCTCCCCAAGAAAGGCAACCTTCAGCAATGCCAGAACTACCGCACCATCAGCCTAATAAGCCACCCAAGCAAGGTCATGCTCAAAATAATTTTAAGCCGACTCAGACCTTATGCTGAAAGAATCATTGCGGAAGAGCAGGCAGGCTTCAGACAGGGACGTAGTACCAGAGAGCAGATCTTTAACCTGCGAATACTCTGTGAGAGGCACGCGCAACACCAACAACACTTGTACCATATATTAGTTGATTTAAAAAAAAGCATTCGACAGGGTCTGGCACGCAGCCATGTGGGCAACCATGAAACATTACAACATTAATGACAACCTGACAATGGTGATACGTAGCCTCTATGACAGGGCCACCAGTGCAGTCCTCTACAGCAACAACATTGGAGATTGGTTTAGGACGACCGTTGGAGTACGACAAGGGTGCTTGCTTTCGTCAACACTGTTCAACATCTTCCTGGAGAGAATCATGTCAGATGCACTAGAGGAACAAGAAGGGACAATCAGCATAAATGGCAGAAGGATCACCAACCTTCGATTTGCAGATGATATTGATGGACTCGCCGGGAGTGAGGAAGAATTAGCCAATCTAGTGGAGCGACTGGACAAAACTTCCGTATCCTATGGCATGCAAATCAGTTCCGAAAAGACTAAATTAATGACTAGTAACACCAGCGGCATCACCACTCAGATCAAGATTGGTGGGCAGAGTTTGGAAACAGTTAGCAGCTTCAAGTACCAAGGAGCTTTTGTATCCGAAGAGGGCTCCGAACCAGAAATAATGTTCAGGATTGCCCAGAAAACAGCATCACTAAAGAGGCTCAAGACAATATGGAAAGACAAGAACCTAGCCCTCAGCACCAAAATCAGGCTGATGCGCTCACTGGTCCTCTCCATTTTCTTATATGCTTGCGAGTCATGGACACTAACAGCGGAGCTGGAAAATAAGATAAACGCCATGGAAATGAGATGCTTCTGGAACCTGCTCGGTATCTGTTACAAACACCATATCTCCAACGAACAGATAAGAAAAAGAATACAACAGGAAATTGGAAAGTATGAAGACCTGCTGGCCACAGCCAAGAAAAGAAAACTGGAATGGTATGGCCACGTCACCAGAACCAACGGACTTGCAAAGACCATCCTGCAGGGTACCACCACAGGAGGCAGAAAGAGAGGAAGACCAAAGAAACGTTTGGAAGATAATATCAGGGAATGGACAGGTACAAAACTGTGCGAAGCAATGAGAACGGCTGTGAGACGGGAGGAGTGGAGGAGGCTTGTTTACATGTCATCTGTGGCGCCCCAACGGTCTAACAGACTACGGGATATGTAGGATGTAGGAACGTTCTAAAAGTGGACATACAAAAACACTTCCTTACAAAGACGACAAATATATAAATAGATAGATAAGCCTTTATGCATTAAAATACATTGTTTTAATCTGTCATTTTTTATTATTTGTATCAGTCAGTATAATATATTTTTTAAAACAATTAGTCAAATGTAATAGTCCTATAGACCTAAATCTATATGCATTTTTAAGTAGGCCTACATTGTTTTGAACAGTTTTTCTTCATTATTTGTTTCATTTATTAAAACATATTCTTTTCCTCAAATGAAGTTATTACATTACAATTATTAAATGATGTGATATGTTTTTATTCCATCGCGCCAAAACGTCTAGTATGTGTCATTTCGCCATAATTTTAAATATATTTTGTGATTAGTTAACATTAAATAACGTTCAGCTTTATCGTTTGGACGTTTTCAAATGTATCTTCATGATCCTATTGACAAGTAGAGCACGTACATGTATTACAGGTGTATCACAAGACAGGTGTGGGCCTTCCTTCAGGTGTGTCAATGATTGCATGAAATCTTACTCTTACTGTGCCTATTGTCGTGCATACAATTTCGTATATTTTGATGACAATCTTTAGAGACCTTAAAATTATTTTTTCATCTTTTGGTCCCATCCAGACAATTCCGACCGCTTCTTTCATTTTTCCAAAAGGCCTCACTTTTTATGCTTGTATAAGGCCCATTTTTTTTTCGAAAATAAGTTACGATTTATTCTTGAAAAGACGCCATATTTTTTCTAGAAAAGGCTTCAATTGTTCTTTATGGAAATACCCCAATTTATCTTTTTTTTTTTTTTGTCGTAGATATGCGGTTTCTTCCCCATCCCTCCCCTCCCCCGGCTAGACTACTACCCTTACCCCGAAATATCCCAATACAAAACAAAACCAAAGTATTATCATATCAACAGTGGTAGTAATAATAAAATCACTACTTAAGAAATAAGATGTCAATATATAATCTGTCAAAGGGGGGAGTTTCGGTGCCGGGAGCAGCTGAAATGCCAAGTTGAAAAACCTTTCAGATATTTTCATTATCATTTAGATTTTACATATTGATTTACTTTCTATAAAAATTTTACACATTGGACAAAGAGCCCTAATATGTAGATGCCTAGTTAGCGTATAGATAATTTCGGAAGTGGATGTTGGCCTACTGTATAATGATTTAGTTTATTTATACTTCATATATTTATCTACTCTATAATATACATGAAATGTACTTCTCTTTATTGTACTGTACTATATTTTGATGTACTCCACTACATTATGGGAGTATTACTTTACTACGTTCTACTATAATATAGTGCATTGTCTAAATAATAACAACTAGATATTTTCTATGTTAAATAAAGAAATATTTAAATACAAACTTTATGTCAAATCACTAGACAAAAAATAAAATAGTTTAGATATTAGTTCGACATTAATTAATATTATGTTTAAAATATTACTAATAAAGTAAACCAATCACCTGACTCGACTCTCCCCAAAGTAAATATAAAACATATCACACATTTCCAAATAAGCATCTTGAGGTGTCTCTCCAATGTCGCCGCTGCCACCAATTAAGCAACTAGCTCACAGTCCACTGCATATGTCGTCGTTAGAACACTCAGAGTATAACAAAACAATAACCATGTAGTGTTGTTTGTTTTTATCCATTCATATAAACTGGAATTAATTAGTGTCTGCATTCGATGTATAGTCACTAATATAGGTCAGTGACACATTGAAACGCACATCGCTGCCATGTTGTGTGTCCAGAATTTTTCAAAGCGCTACCTAATGATGTATAAACTGTAATAAATATTTAAACACGTTGCCAGATTGAATGAAGTGTGCGTCCCGCGGCGAGTCAACAGACGACTTCGATCCAATCAATTTCCGGAAGTGGGTCGTTAGAAAAAACTCGCTTTGTGCGCTCGTTGACCTAAACTAAAAAAACACGAGTTGATGCTTGATGTATGAATGTAGAGAGGTTAACTACGTTGTGTTCTATTACAGCAAATTTTCAGTTCGAATTGAAAATGTATAGAGTCAATTTAACCCTACACTGTTTGAGGAGTAGATTCTAGCTGTGCAGTGCTCGATAACATCAAGAATTTATTTTTGTGTTTATCACTTGAACAAGCTTTTTTAAGTAATTGAAAGTAGCGACAACTCTCCCAGATCACCGATTTGTTTTTTTTTAAATTATTAATGGCGATTCATTGAGGTTCTTGCTTGTGGCCCTCATCCACCACTCCCTCCCCACACATACACTCACTCCCACGCCACTATTGCTGTTTTTTTTGCTATTGTTGTTGCATTGAGCATGATCAATGAATTAACAGAAAATCGGTCATTGACAACTAATTGAAAATCCCAAAATGCTACATTTGTATAGATCTAAAAAAGCTAAACAAATAACTACAACACCATCGTTACAGTTATGATGACATCTGGAAAACATTTCTATCACTGGATTTTACAATTATTTAACTAGTTCTTAGGGTAAAATTCAAGTAGTCTGTATCCATAGATATCTATGCTGTATCTGACGTATGTCTCACGTAGGCCTTTGTCTCATATTTTCAATATGTCCAAAAAAAAAACAGTTATATCAAAGCCGCTATGTCCAAAAACAGTTATATCTAAGCCACTATGTCCAAAAACAGTTATATCAAAGCCACTATGTCCAAAAAACAGTTATATCAAAGCCGCTATGTCCAAAAACAGTTATATCAAAGTCACTATGTCCAAAAAACAGTTATATCTAAGCCACTATGTCCAAAAACAGTTATATCAAAGTTACTATGCCCAATAAAAACAGTTACATCAAAGCCACTTTGTCCAAAAAAAAACAGTTATATCAAAGTCACTATGTCCAAAAAACAGTTATATCAAAGCCACTATGTAAAAAAAAAACAGTTATATCAAAGCCACTATGTCCAAAAACAGTTATATCAAAGCCACTATGTCCAAAAACAGTTATATCAAAGCCACTATGTCCAAAAACAGTTATATCAAAGCCGCTATGTCCAAAAACAGTTATATCAAAGCCACTATGTCCAAAAAAAAAACAGTTATATCAAAGCCGCTATGTCCAAAAACAGTTATATCAAAGCCGCTATGTCCAAAAACAGTTATATCAAAGCCGCTATGTCCAAAAAAAACACAGTTATATCAAAGCCGCTATGTCCAAAAAAAACAGTTATATCAAAGCCACTATGTCAAAAAAACAGTTATATCAAAGCCGCTATGTCCAAAAACAGTTATATCAAAGCCGCTATGTCCAAAAAAAAACAGTTATATCAAAGCCGCTATGTCAAAAAAAAAACAGTTATATCAAAGCCACTATGTCCAAAAACAGTTATATCAAAGTTACTATGCCCAATAAAAACAGTTACATCAAAGCCACTTTGTCCAAAAAAAAAACAGTTATATCAAAGCCACTATGTCCAAAAAACAGCTATATCAAAGCCACTATGTAAAAAAAAACAGTTATATCAAAGCCACTATGTCCAAAAACAGTTATATCGAAGCCACTATGTCCAAAAACAGTTATATCAAAGCCACTATGTCCAAAAACAGTTATATCAAAGCCGCTATGTCCAAAAACAGTTATATCAAAGCCGCTATGTCCAAAAAAAAAACAGTTATATCAAAGCCACTATGTCCAAAAACAGTTATATCAAAGACGCTATGACCAAAAACAGTTATATCAAAGCCGCTATGTCCAAAAACAGTTATATCAAAGCCGCTATGTCCAAAAACAGTTATATCAAAGCCGCTATGTCCAAAAAAAACAGTTATATCAAAGCCGCTATGTCCAAAAAAAAACAGTTATATCAAAGCCGCTATGTCCAAAAAAAAACAGTTATATCAAAGCCGCTATGTCCAAAAACAGTTATATCAAAGCCGCTATGTCCAAAAAAAACAGTTATATCAAAGCCGCTATGTCCAAAAACAGTTATATCAAAGCCGCTATGTCCAAAAAAAAACAGTTATATCAAAGCCGCTATGTCCAAAAACAGTTATATCAAAACCACTATGTCCAAAAAAAAACAGTTATATCAAAGCCGCTATGTCCAAAAACAGTTATATCAAAGCCGCTATGTCCAAAAAAAAACAGTTATATCAAAGCCGCTATGTCCAAAAACAGTTATATCAAAGCCGCTATGTCAAAAAAAAAAAAGTTATATCAAAGCCGCTATGTCCAAAAACAGTTATATCAAAGCCGCTATGTCCAAAAAAAAAACAGTTATATCAAAGCCGCTATGTCCAAAAAAAAAACAGTTATATCAAAGCCACTATGTCAAAAAAACAGTTATATCAAAGTCGCTATGTCCAAAAACAGTTATATCAAAGCCGCTATGTCCAAAAAAAAACAGTTATATCAAAGCCGCTATGTCCAAAAAAAAACAGTTATATCAAAGCCACTATGTCCAAAAACAGTTATATCAAAGCCACTATGTAAAATAAACAGTTATATCAAAACCACTATGTCCAAAAAAAACAGTTATATCAAAGCCACTATGTTCAAAAAACAGTTATATCAAAGCCACTATGTCCAAAAACAGTTATATCAAAGTCACTATGTCCAAAAAACAGTTATATCTAAGCCACTATGTAAAAAAAACAGTTATATCAAAGTTACTATGCCCAATAAAAACAGTTACATCAAAGCCACTTTGTCCAAAAAAAAACAGTTATATCAAAGCCACTATGTCCAAAAAACAGTTATATCAAAGCCACTATGTAAAAAAAAAAAACAGTTATATCAAAGCCACTATGTCCAAAAACAGTTATATCGAAGCCACTATGTCCAAAAACAGTTATATCAAAGCCACTATGTCCAAAAACAGTTATATCAAAGCCGCTATGTCCAAAAACAGTTATATCAAAGCCGCTATGTCCAAAAACAGTTATATCAAAGCCGCTATGTCCAAAAAAAAACAGTTATATCAAAGCCGCTATGTCCAAAAACAGTTATATCAAAGCCGCTATGTCCAAAAAAAAAACAGTTATATCAAAGCCGCTATGTCCAAAAACAGTTATATCAAAGCCACTATGTCCAAAAAAAAAAACAGTTATATCAAAGCCGCTATGTCCAAAAACAGTTATATCAAAGCCGCTATGTCCAAAAAAAACAACAGTTATATCAAAGCCGCTATGTCCAAAAAAAAAAACAGTTATATCAAAGCCACTATGTCAAAAAAACAGTTATATCAAAGTCGCTATGTCCAAAAACAGTTATATCAAAGCCGCTATGTCCAAAAAAAAACAGTTATATCAAAGCCGCTATGTCCAAAAAAAAACAGTTATATCAAAGCCACTATGTCCAAAAACAGTTATATCAAAGCCACTATGTAAAAAAAACAGTTATATCAAAACCACTATGTCCAAAAAAAACAGTTATATCAAAGCCACTATGTTCAAAAAACAGTTATATCAAAGCCACTATGTCCAAAAACAGTTATATCAAAGTCACTATGTCCAAAAAACAGTTATATCTAAGCCACTATGTAAAAAAAACAGTTATATCAAAACCACTATGTTAAAAAAAAAACAGTTATATCAAAGCCACTATGTTCAAAAAACAGTTATATCAAAGCCACTATGTTCAAAAAACAGTTATATCAAAGCCACTATGTCCAAAAACAGTTATATCAAAGTCACTATGTCCAAAAAACAGTTATATCTAAGCCACTATGTCCAAAAACAGTTATATCAAAGTTACTATGTCCAATAAAAACAGTTACATCAAAGCCACTTTGTCCAAAAAAAACAGTTATATCAAAGCCACTATGTCCTAAAAACAGTTATATCAAAACCACTATGTCGAAAAAAACAGTTATATCAAAGCCACTTTGTCCCAAAAAATAGTTATTTCAAAGCCACTATGTCCAAAAAAAACAGTTATATCAAAGCCACTATGTCCAGAAAACACTTTCTTGTGTGCTATAAAATATTATAAGTAGTAATTTCAATGATTTCATTTAATTCCGCTAATTTAATCATTTAAATATTTTATAGAGAAAAAATGTCAACTGTAAAATGGGTGTTTTAGAGCTTAGATATACAATGAGTAATCATGAAATACTTTATATTTTTGTTTTTTTCTTTTATATATAAGTATTAGCATAAATTATTTGTATACAATTTGTGAATTGTTTTAAGGGGAATAAAGGATGTGAAAACATAATATTAGCGCAAAGAAAATCGTCTTATCTCCCTTTGAATTTAATTTAAATTTTATACCAGATGCTAAAATTTAGATTTATATAGCAGAAAATATTTAGATACGTATTATTTTCTTGTAATCGATGCCAAACAAAATATGACTATAAATGAAGAATGCTGTTATGAAGATTTTATGATACAATTGACAATTTATGTACAAGAAGTAATTGTGAACCATGTGCTGCGTCCATTGATGTTTTATATGTAATAAAATTCTCATCTGAATGAAACCAATGTGTAGGCCTACTCAAATATTTATGTTACATTGTTCAATATATATTATTACACGCCTTTCAAATAATTATAAATCTAAGAACAATACAGTAACAGGAGCCTGTGTGTGTGTGTGTTCAACCAATCATATTAGTTAATATAAAGACAAGTAACCTTATTGTATAACTATATTTTTACACTTTGACTTCAGACATGTGTCTTTGCTAGCTAAGTGATTAACGTATCGGACTGCCATGCGGGCGGCCCGTGTACTTTTCTCCAGTTCTAAGTCTTATACATTTTCTAACTACTATTTTTTTTATTTCAATTAATATTACACATTTTTTTTGTAAAAGATTGTAAATCTACGAGCAACACCGGATATTTAGATTTGTTATTTCACATAAAGAGACTTGCCTATTTTTTTAACCCGATTACAATATGAATTTTAAATTACTTTCCTAAAAGTCTTCAGTAAAAAATATTTTTTTAGTATTCGATTTACAGCTTTCTGTGCATTGTAGTTTATAACATTTTTTTATGCAGGCCTGTTTTATTTCTCCCCCAGGCAAGTCCGGGCAATTTAGCTTGTAGCCTATAAAGAAAGGCAGGCCTATGCTAGATCTATATGTTTTAATTTTTTGTTTGTTAGACATTTATTTATTACATTTTATTTGTTTCTATAAAACTTTGTTCCTTGATATTTCGATGTGTCCTAATGTTAGCTTTAAACAAGTTACACCGCTATAAAAGTAAATCTTCAGTTAGTTTATCTTTTATGCATGGGCGGTAACCCATTCAGCACGAGAAAAGCACATACTCGAACGTTACAGGAAGAATGTACAAAAGAAATGAAATCTTAGCAAAAAAGTTAATTAGGTCTTCACCATTTAAGTGCGATACTGCTACTGTGCCATTTAAAAGTGCACTATTACTATTCTGCCATTTAAAAGTGCACAATTACTACTGTGCCATTTAATTGCACCAGCCTCACCCCCCCCCCACACACACAAACACAAACTCACACATATACAAACATACACATAATATCAGTGCTATGGTTAAGGCTTGTTCGTCTCATCTACGCGCCCTGGGTCAACTGCGACCTCAACTCAATAGAAGGACGGCCAATACCGTAGCAGTCTCTCTTATCCAGTTAAGGTTGGATTACTGCAATAGTTGCCTGTGGGGCTTGCCCCAGAACCAGCTGCAGAGATTACAGAACACCGCGGCGCGCATTGTTTCGGGGGTGTGGAGGCAAGAACATATCTCCCCAACACTAAGAGATCTCCACTGGCTCCCGGTGATAAAACGAATAGAGCACAAAATTATGTCCATTATGTACGGATGCATAAAGGGCATTGCTCCTTCTTATCTTCGAGAGCTTATCTCAAGGCATGAGCCATCTAAAGAACTGCGCTCTTCAACACAGTCATTCCTCAAAACTCCCTGTTTGGATGGACACAAAAAGAAGTAGCTGGGAGTGCGCTCATTTGAATCAGTTGCGCCTTCTTTATGGAACAGTTGATATCAGACACTGAGAGAATCTGGGACAAGAGAAACTTTTAAAAAGAACTCAAAAACCTTTCTCTTTGGTTAATACATCTACCATTGCAAGTCACACCAAGAGCGCACTGAGCATGCTAATTTAATAGCATGGATAGAAGCGCTATAAGAAGTGCCCATTCTTATCTTATCTTAGATTTATTCTCAACTATAACAATATCACTCATATATTACAGGCCTTTACCAACGCTTAGGCCTATGATTTACTCTAACAGGGTCGGTGCTTCGTATAGAGTAGGCCTATAAACGAACTAAGCAATCGCCTACCATTTTGCTTATAAGCTTTAAGGCCTCCAACGTATCCAGAACTGCGCAGCCCGACTAGTCCTCACGAAGAAGAAGTCAAATAATATCACTCCTCTGCTCCGTTCTCTGCAATAACTACCCATCAACAACCAGATCGCGTATAAACTGGCTTCTCTCTGCTATAAGTGTGTAAATAACTCTGCCCCGGATTACCTTTGCTCCTGTCTTGAGCTCTAAACTTACACCCAATCTCGCCCACTCCGCTCAGCTTCTGATGCGCTTTTCGTCTGTTGTCGTTTCAGCGCAAAGAACTGTTACCAACGGGATATGCGCCATATAAGCATTATTATTATTATTATTATTATTATTATTATTATTAAGTGTGCCAAATTAGGATTTCTAAATCATTCAGTGCGCCAACAGCCTGACAGACAATCTGCTCTACTATATACTATATTTATATTTTTTTTTAAATAAAACAATTTATTTATGCCACAGGCCTATGCCAAAAGCAAAAAAGCTTTATGCCTATATAGAAAATTGCATTTGATATTGAATAAAAAAAAATATTGTTTGTGATTAGGCCTCAATGCCGTTGCTAGGGATTTGGGGGCCCGGGGGGCTTGGCCTCTTTAGGGGCCCCTGCATTTTGACATTCGACATTATTATTTAAAAAAAAAACACAATTCGGACACTCCTTTGGGGGCCCCCCTCAAGTAGGGGCCCGGGGGGACTTTTAAATTTGGACCCCCTCCCCCTCCCCTAGCTACGCCACTGTTAGGACTATCATCTTTTTTTCCCCTGCATTTATAGCGAATAACAAAAATATTAATAATTAATTAACTTTTAATAACTGTAACATTCAAGGTTAGAGTCTAAAAAATATTAATTTAGTTGTCAAGATTTAATTCTAGCACATTCTAAATATCATTATATTTTGTATCTCTTTGTTTTCTCCTTTCTTTTCTCAAGGAGGTGCGTATAACTTTTCCCGAGCCCCGTCTCTCTCTAGTTGCCTTATTAGCTAAACCATATTTTGGGTGATTAGACTTTCGATGTTTTTTTTTTCTTTCTTTGTTTTTTAAAGCATGACCCCGGTGGGGAGGAAGAAATTAGCGCAGAAGTCCGTCTCAACCCCGCTCTGGTGCCTGCATGGATGCCCGTATCTATAGTATGGGATTTGTTCTACCGGGCGACATTGCAGGTATACGAGCGAGCCACCACGATAATGATCCGAGGGGAATACCGCAGTTTGTGCGTGGGCTGCGGAGACCGTACTCTAATGTTAGGCTACACGGCGTGTCGTTAGGTGTCTGGCGCCCGGGGCCCGGACAGAACCTTGGTATATGCCCCCTCTCCCCCCCCCCAACCCGTTTAACCCTGAACATAGTTACCCCCTGGGCCCTAGCATTGAATGAGAGCTCGTCCTTTTTTTTTTTTTGAGACGTTCAAAAGTCGGCGACGTCACTGAAACCGTAGCCTACTGACTACACTCCTTGAAGGGCGGATCATCATGCAGCCACGGAACAGCACGCAGGCCATATGTTGCTGAACGCTGAACTGATCATACACATTTCTCCTGAAACCGCTGGAGTCACCTAATTTATTAAAGACTTTCATAACGCGGGTTTCCCTTTCAAGCAAAAGTCTTGGAGTAGTTGTTCTAGTTGCCACTCCAAACGTACCGCACCCGCATACATTAAAAACAACCGCTAATCTGTGTCTCTATGCAAGGGCTAAATAATAAAATTGCTCATTTGCTCCAGTGACATTTTGGGCATGCAATGGGTAGCAGCCTATATTTGTAAACTAGTCGGTCTTTAAAACAACAACTTAAGTTAACTTTTTACGTCTGCCTATGGCTAGCTATTATTATTATATGATAAGAAGATAAAAATCTATTGAATAAAATAGCTATGAATACAGATATAGGCCTATGCAATACAGACCAAACATATTTGAGCCTATAAATAGTACCATAAAAATCGCAGAGATAAGAATTCGGCCTATCTAGACTAGTCGTATGCTTCGGCTACTATATTTAGCGCTGATTTTATTGAGTTCACTTTCGGGTTTTAGTTTGGGAGGCGTTATAAGGCGGATCCGCCGTATAACGCCCAGCGTTATACGGCGGATTTTTGCGTGAACTCGTGACCTATATTATACAGGATCTTTTCCACTAGGATCTTTTCCACTGCCTACAACGCGAAGCACTTATTTTTGGGAAGCGTTATTCAAACAGCCGAAAGTGAATAATACCGAATTTACGAAAAATTGTGAGAGTTAGGCTATACTTATGACTTAAAACTTTATATTCTATTCTATAGTCTATAGTGACTCTACAGGCTTTTAATTAGGATCATATTCCTAGCTAAGTCCTAACCCTAACCGGGCCTAACCGTAAAATCAATTTCTAATTGTGATTAAGAGACATAGGCCATAGTAATAGTGTAACCTTTATGTTTGAATTAATTATAAACAATGACAAATGGTTACTTACAAAAAAATCACGAATTTAACTAAAAAATATTTATCGTTTTACTATAATTGAACGGAGTGATTACGGCGTATTTTTTATAATAATAAAAAAAAAATTGGCGGAGCTGGCTGGATTTGAACCTGCGTCACCCCTGTTGACAGCGCAAGTTACTAACCATTGGGCCAACAATCCTTGTTCTAACTAGCACGAAAAAATTGTAATTAAGCATATAGGACCAGATAAACAATTATGTATAATATAGGTCAGGAGTTCACGCAAACATCCGCCGAATAACGCTGAGCGTTATACGGCGGATCCGCCGTATAATCACTCCGTTTTAGTTTTGGTGTGTATTCAGTGGCATTGTAAAGGGAAACTACTACAAATAACTTTTCGGAAAACATTTGACAACAATACGGAAAGCATGGCAGCAGAGGAGGAACAATTTACTTCAGCCGTTCAAAGAGTTGAAAGGACGGTGAGAACTTAATTTTTTAAACATTATTAATTAAAAAAATATCTTTTCGTTTAATTAGCTAGAGATCACAATAGTTTAGATTTTATTTTGCCTGACCAATTTCTAGCCGGTTAGGCCTACTAAGTGTTTCGTCACTCACTTCACTTCAAACTCAAACTGAAATTCATTGAATTCAGTTCAGTCTGAATCAAACTAGACTTGAATAGTCACTATGAGTAGTATGAGTCTAAGTCTATGAGTATGATCTATCACTAGTCTAGGACTCAGACTAGATAGAATCTAATAGACTACTCGACTACTCTAGGCTAGGCTAAAGATTACTAGGACTAGTCAGACTCATTGAGACCCAGCCAGTCTAGCTGTAGCTCACTATCTATTATCTATAGCCGCTATAGGCCATAGGCCTATTTTAAACTATTTATATTACCGTATAGTATAAGGCGTATATTCAGCCTCGGCATTCATGATATAGCCCTCTCCTGGTTCAAGAGCTACCTCGACGGTCGCTCCCAGACCGTCACTACTGAATCTTTGTCCTCCCAGCCCGTCGCCGTCCGCTATGGTGTACCACAGGGGTCCGTCCTCGGCCCAGTCCTCTTCACTTTGTACACCCAACCCCTTTCCTTCGTCATCGAGCGACACAACCTTAATTATCACTTTTTCGCTGATGACACCCAGCTCCTAAACAGCGCCAAGCCTGAGGACATCGGCGAGCTCCTTGCTACTATCTCCTGTTGTTTCCTGGACATCAAGAACTGGATGACAGAAAACAAGTTGAAGCTCAACAGCGAGAGGACCGAAGCCCTACTCGTAGGAACGAGACAGAAGCTTGCTTCCCTCAGCGTGACTGACCTCCAGTTGGGTGACGCTACTGTGCCCTTCTCCTCAACGGTAAAGAGCCTCGGCATGTTTCTGGACTCCACTCTGTCCATGCAACCCCACATCTCCTTCCTGATCAAAACCTGCTTTTTTCACCTGCGACGGATTGCCACTATCCGTCGCTACCTCACTCCGGAAGCTTGTACCAAGCTCGTCATCACTCTCCTCTTCTCTCGTTTGGACTACTGTAACTCTCTTCTGGCCGGCCTTCCTGACGCTTCCATTCAAGGACTCCAACGCGTCCAAAACTGCGCTGCCAGACTAGTCCTTAAGAAGAAGAAGTCCGACCACATTTCACCTCTGCTCTACTCTCTGCACTGGCTCCCTATTCAAAATAGGATTTTATATAAACTCGCATCTCTATGCTATAAATGCCTCAATGATTCTGCCCCGGATTATCTAATTTCCTGTCTGGAAATATATTCAAAACCACGCCCACTTCGATCGGCTGCTCACAAACTCAATTTGACGATCCCGCGGACAAAACTCGTGACAGCTGGTCAGCCGGCCTTCACCTACTCCGGCCCCTCCGCATGGAACACCCTGCCACTCCAGCTGCAACAAAGCTCGAACTTTAACATTTTCAAGACCGGACTCAAGACTCATCTGTTTATTATTGACTCCTAGTCCACTTACATTTTTAAACGTTTGTCTGTTATTGTTATCATCGTTAAATGTAATTGTAAATGTAAGTGTTAAGCGCATAGAACTGATTGCGGGATATGCGCTATATAAGCTTTATTATTATTATATTTTATATAATTACTAGGCCTATACAGCCTATACCGTGGCTATAGGAGTATAGATAGGCCTTTATAACCTATGCACTATATCCAATTTTTCAAGAATTAAATAGTTTTTTGACTTGCAAAGATTAGGCCTACTAGTATACTAGCCTAAACTAGGTTAACTAGGGTTTTATTTTACAATTCAAGTATTCAAGTAGTTTGAAGTAGTGTAGGCCTATTATATATTTATTTATAGGCCTACTTGTACTGTTATAGCCTACTAGCCACCTACAACATACTATATTACTATATTATAGGCCTACTGACTATATACATACTATATAGGCTAACATACTATAGGATAGGGCATAGGCGGCATAGGGCCTATTTATACTTATACTATAGCCCAGAGTTCGGCAACCTTTGATAAATTAAATAGTGTGCCAAAGTAGGATTTCAAATTTATTCAGTGTGACAACAGCATAAAATTCATCCTGCTTTAGGCCTATCACTCAATTTCTTGTAGAATATTGTAGATGAGACTTAAATTTAAATTGCCTTTTGGGGAGTCTACCGCATTGCATTTAAAAATCACTGCGTTCCGTAGGTTGCCTATCCCTGCTTTTTTAGCCTATCCTATAGTTCTAGTTAGGCCTTATAATTATAGTTATAGTCTAGTTCAAATTTAAGATTATTATGTGACATGTGACGTCTAATGTTGTGTAAAACTTCAATGATCTAGCATTTTAGCTGCTTTCTAGTTAGTAAATGTAAAATGTAAAAATTGCAATTTTGCCACCAATAGAAGTCATACTATTTTTACTTTGTGCAGACAATTAAATTTTGTCTCTTCAAATTTTCAAATATTAGTAAAGAAATATATTTGAAATATTTTTCATGTTATTCCTTGTACAACAAGACTTTCCAATATGAATATGTCTGTCTGACATTGATTGCAAGAGAGCAAACTGCTCTTCAGTCTGGCTTACAGAGGAGGAGAGAGAAAAGAGTTTTATAATTTTAAAGAAATTGTTAATATTGTCCTCCTGATTTGAACATATTTTAAAAAATCATTACAAAACTCAATTATTTTTAAAACTGCAGTTTTTTAATCAGTTGATGCAGATATTCTATTAGTAGCAACTTCCTCCTTCAATGTTGGATTTTGCTGTCTCAAAAACTGTGTTAATTTACTCAAGGATTGGTCGTAGTTTACAGATTGATTTAATGGGCATGTAAAAACATTTACATATATATATACACTTTTTATTCTTTTTAGGAGAAAGAAATTGAGAGGCTGCAGTCTGAGCTGGCTGTTGCTTCCAATCCCCAACAGCTGCTGAGTGAAGGCCATGCATCCCCAGAACTTGAGAAGCTGAGAGTTGAGAATCAAAAACTCAAGTACCAGCTGAATCATCTGAAAAATGTAGGATTTTGATTTATTTATCTAGTCACATACTTCTTAAATGTATAGATCTAGTCACACACTTCTTAAATGTATAGATCTAGTCACATACTTCTTAAATGTATAGATCTAGTCACATACTTCTTAAATGTATAATTAAAAATAAATTGTATTGGGCATTTATTCTTTTGATTATACAAATCTATAAAAGCAAAAAAGAAACCATCAGCTCTGAGACTGGCAACTTGGAATGTGAAAACGATGTGTCCTGGCATTGCCTTTGCCCCCAACTTACTGCAGGAAAACAACAATCATAAACAACAAACTGATGAGCAGCAAGCACTGTCCCTCATTAAAATCCTTAGGGCGCATCCATTGTCTTGCAAGACAGATAGGAGCCATAATCATATATACAAATCTAATAGGATACGAATGTTCTTCTTAATAAATTTTTTATGTCTTGAGTCAAAAGTATAGGGCTCTGTGGTTTAGCAGCAAACCTGCTCAAATTTCCATTTTGAATGTCCTGGGTTTGAACCCAGGTAAAAGTACAAGGGTCTTTACCTGGCTCAGGTGGGTGTCCCCTGATTGACCTCTAACGGGTAGCTGACACAAGCTGGGGGAAGTAAAAGGAGCTGGGAAATGGCCCTTGTATGCTGACTGTGGCCACAGAAAATGGTGAAGGCTGCTAGCACTATGCTACACTTTGTTTTAGTCGACATTACTCTATTACATTTTCTCACTTATGCCTGGTTAAACCGAACAGATATGTAGAAAGAAAAGGGTGATGCCTGATGACTATAATATTGTATTGTCCTCTAAGTAACTCTACAAGTCCCTTCACTTTCTGCTGAGATGGTATGCCCTTAACTCAACTTGGCTTAGTTGGGTTAACCAGGTTTAAATCAGAAGATTAAAAAAAAAAGCAAATAGAGCATTTACAGAGTTTGATGAAAACTCTCTGTTTGGCATTCCAATAGTCTGGAGAAACTATACACCATTAGTAATAAAATACTTGCTTATTACAGACTAGTTTTATCATTTATCAAGTGGTTTTTTTTTATTATTACTATATTAGATTTTTTTGTGGAAATGTACAATTTCAACAAAGACATCTTGACTTTTGTTTAAAAAAAATTCTGTGTTAGTTATTTTTTCCCTGTATAATTTGTGTTTTTATTCCAGTACCTGACAGAGGAGGAGAAGACTGTAAGGGAGTATGCCTTGGATATACGTGGCATTGTTCAGGATGTTTTCACCAGAGCCATCTACGCTGCATTCCCAGAGGTTGCTGACCCGACAATTCTGGTTGTCCCTAGTGCCAAGTTTGATGACTACCAGTGTAACAGTGCCATGTCCATTGCCCAGGTTCACAATTGCCACTAATATGTCATTCATTTGTTATGCCTTAGAGTGTTCTATAAATAGTACAATACCAAATCCTGCTTTGGTTTTTGCATAGCTACATTTAGATTAGTTTTTTTTTTTTTAATTTAAAGCTCTCCATTTGTCTAAGAATTTTAAAAAAGTTTTTTCACTTCTCTTTTTTATACACTTTAAGATGAAGGCTTATCTGTTTGTAACTTTGTCTCCACATGCTTTTATATTCCAGCAACTGACTGCCCTGACAGGGAACAAGACTAACCCAAGGGATGTCGCACAAGCCATAGTTGCCAAACTCCCACAGACAATATTTTTTGAAAAGGTATTGTAGGCATTGAAGAGAATAGTTACAGGAGAAATAAAAACACATTTCAGATGGTATTGACCAGTCTCTTTTGTTGGTTGGTTTGATGGGGTGGGGGGTGGCGATAATTACCTTATGTTTCAAGCTTAGTGATTTCTTGTTACTGTAAGTAGAAAAATTGTTCTTATATGTCGTAGCCTTCCTTTTATACTGAAGATTATAGCATGCTATGCCTTTGGTTTGAATTTAGTCTTGTATTTTGACTTGTGTTTTAAAATAAAACAATGTTAAGATGTTGGCTTTTCTGATTTGTTCAGACAAATAATTTCATGCCCATGGATACTCTTAATTGGGAAGAAAGAGGGGATTATATACATTTGACCTTGTAAGAAAATTATATTTATCTTAATAATGATGAATTGGCTTTTGACAAAAATTTTATGATGGATAATTATAATAATAATAAAATATAAATAGCATTGCAGATTTATTGTAACTTCTTTTACATTTTCTGTTTTGAAAAAATTAACTGAAAATTTTTATTTGAATTCATAATTTTTAACAGGTTAATGTTATAGATTTTTTTAAAAATATAATATTAGTTACAAAAAATAACCTAGAACTATTTTTTGCAAACTTTATTGACTTTGTTGTGATGTGTTTGTTTATAGAGTTTTAGTTGACCGAGTTTTTCTTTCCTTCCATTGTTAAGGTGGAGATTGCTGGTCCAGGTTTTATCAACATTGCCCTGAAGAAAGAGTTTGTCACCAATCAGCTCAAGTTTCTGTTGACCCACGGTGTGAAGCCTCCAAAAGTTGAGAGGAAGAGGGTCATTGTTGATTACTCCTCACCCAACATCGCTAAAGAAATGCACGTTGGACATTTGAGGTGATGCATCAAGCAAATACATAAAATACATGTCACTAATTTATCAATTCAGACATTTTCTTTAAACTATACCGTAGGTTTTTAGATGGTTTCTTATACTTAAAGCTTGAATTATCCATTACTTTGAATTTTTTGAATTTTAGAAATGACAACAGATTTTTAATAAATCAATAAATAAAATATATCTAAATAAATGTTTGATCTTACTTATACTGTCAGATGCTAACAGATTTTTTTTTAACAACAAACTTGGCTATGGTTGATCTTTTTTGGTAATTATTTTACCCATCCTGTACCGACCTACTTTCCTGCTATGCATACCTTCAGTCCCGACCATTTTTTACTAATTACTCCCTACGGCCCTTGTTTTTTTTTTCCGGAATGGCTGAGGACATGGATAGGGTTCCGAAATTATTTCTTTACTTTTTTTTTTGTGGTACAAATTGAAAATAACATGTAGAGAGTAAATTGCTTGAAACTTACCATATTAAAATAATCTTATTAATAAAATAATTGTATTTATTTGTAATAATTATTCATAATAAAAAGTTTCAAACAAACTTAAGTCCATAACAACGGTAGGTAATTTGCTAGGGTCCATTCGGACAGCACTTTCAATTTTACAAAAGAAAAATTAGTAATTGGCCTATTTCGTAATTTAAAAAGCGAAAGAAAATTCAGCCATCAGGCTATCGAATAAACATTCTGCCCAAGACTATGGTGAAAGGTCAAATCCTTTTTTTTGCTCCTTAAATAGACACCCTTCATTGAGGCAATTATACTTGCCAGGGACTGTAAGGGTTACTTACCAAATAAATAGATATTATATAAAATATTCAAATTATGTGATGCAATCAGAAATATCAGTCAGTGATATATAGTTTTATTGAAAATATAATCTATCAATATTAATCATTACAATCTATTTATAATAAATTGTGGTGTTACCCATTTGTTTCACAATGCATCTCATAACTTATAACTGGTTAGCATATAGGTTTATATTAACTGAAAAAAAAAAAACAAGATAAAAATTAGTTTCAAGTCATCTCTGAAAAGTTGGACTAGCAAATGAAACTTCGTCGTCGGCTTAAGCTTAAAACTCTTGTTGTATGTTATAAATATTATGAGTAGTAATGCACACTATTGATCTCAGAGTATTCACAATCAACGTATCCTCATATTGTGGACTTTTTCTGGGGTATTACGGGGCCTCCGCAGTATAATGAAGAAGAAGAAGAAACATTTTTTTTTTTACTAAAAAAGAGTCTTTAAAATACAATTTTCAAAGCTGTAATTTAAGGTTTACAAAATCTAAAAATACACTTTTTTTTTTAAATGTCAGGTCTAAATGCTTAGCTAGTTAATGACTTGCATTTTTTAAATGTCAGGTCTAAATGCTTAGCTAGTTAATGACTTGCATTTTTTAAATGTCAGGTCTAAATGCTGAGCTAGTTAATGACTTGCATTTTTTAAATGTCAGGTCTAAATGCTTAGCTAGTTAATGACTTGCATTTTTTAAATGTCAGGTCTAAATGCTGAGCTAGTTAATGACTTGCATTTTTTAAATGTCAGGTCTAAATGCTTAGCTAGTTAATGACTTGCATTTTTTAAATGTCAGGTCTAAATGCTGAGCTAGTTAATGACTTGCATTTTTTAAATGTCAGGTCTAAATGCTTAGCTAGTTAATGACTTGCATTTTTTAAATGTCAGGTCTAAATGCTGAGCTAGTTAATGACTTGCATTTTTTAAATGTCAGGTCTAAATGCTTAGCTAGTTAATGACTTGCATTTTTTAAATGTCAGGTCTAAATGCTTAGTTAGTTAATGACTTGCATTTTTTGTGTTTGAATAGGTCAACAGTGATAGGAGATAGTTTGAGCAAGCTGCTGGAGTGGGTTGGGCACGATGTGCTGCGCTTGAATCACCTCGGAGACTGGGGGACACAGTTTGGCATGCTTATTGCCCATCTGGTGGAGGAGTACCCCAACCTGCTGAAAGAGAGGCCACCAATTGAAGACCTACAGGCGTTCTATCAGGTGATTGAATCATTCATCTTCTATTCTTACATAGGACAGTCGATAATACAATTATTGAACGCACAGGTTTTAGTTAAGGCCTAATAAGAAATTGCCTCAGACATTGGCATAGACTGTGAATATTATGTTTTTGTGCACTATTTTCCTTGAAAAATAATACATCAAAACATAGTTACCCAACAGAAGAAAAACCAATTAATATTTTAATCATTATCCACCTTTTGATGCATAATCCGAATTGGTATTGTTGTAAGTGTGTGATGGCACATTTGGGTGGTAAAGGGGAGATTATCAAGAGAATTAGCTCTGAATATTATAACAAAACTCTAAAGATGACGTTACTACTCGGTTTGTATCAGATGACATTACTACTCGGTTTGTATCAGATGGCATTACTGCTCAGTTTGTATCAGATGACATTACTGCTCAGTTTGTATCAGATGACATTACTACTCGGTTTGTATCAGATGGCATTACTGCTCAGTTTGTATCAGATGGCATTACTGCTCAGTTTGTATCAGATGGCATTACTGCTCAGTTTGTATCAGATGACATTAATACTTATTACTTAGTTTGTATCCGAAAGCAGTACTCTAAAAAAGTTACTCCAATTTGTTACTGTGAGGAAATTGCCTTCTCAAATAGGCACTCAAGAGATTGTGTTGCCATTACCAGGCTTCTGTGCCTTTTTCCCCATGTAAACTGGACATGATAACTTCTACCATTGAATAGGATTTAAACTTCAGAATAGCTTTCCAATGCTTTGCTTTAAGTATATGGCCATGATGGCTGAATGGCACAGATTTATGAAATACACAAACTTTGAATGTAGATTAAAATCTTTAAATTAATACTCCAATCTCTTCCGCTATCAAATTATAAATGTGAAAAATTGAGAATTTGATTTTTTAGTAAATTTATAGTACATTTGTTAAGGGTTTGTAATGAAAATAAAATATCTGCTATTTGTATTATTCTAATTTGTTTTTGAAAGTATTGGTGTGCGAAAGTGAGTGAAAAGATTTGATAGTCGAATAGTTAAATATGAGTTAATGTGGACTGAATGCAATATGTTGAGCTGTGGAGTCTTGAGACATTTGACTTTGTGCAATAGGAGTAAATGTGGACTGAATGCAATATGTTGAGCTGTGGAGTCTTGAGACATTTGACTTTGTGCAATAGGAGTCAATGTGGACTGAATGCAATATGTTGAGCTGTGGAGTCTTGAGACATTTGACTTTGTGCAATAGGAGTCAATGTGGACTGAATGCAATATGTTGAGCTGTGGAGTCTTGAGAAATTTGACTTTGAAAGATCGGAGACTTGTCTGTTAACTATTGTCTATCTACTATACTTTAAATGATCTGTGGAATGCGAAATAAAGCCAAGCTATTGCCTCAAGTTTGAGCATCTCTTATTCTGTATATTAAAGTTCAAAGTTCATACAGCTGTTGATGCATTAGATATAATCCCTGTTACAGTTTTTAAATGCTGTGGTGCTAATTGATATCTGTCTTCCCCAGGAGTCCAAAAAGAGGTTTGACAATGATGAAGATTTCAAACGTCGGGCCTATGACTATGTTGTGAAGCTCCAGTCTAAGGACCCATTTACTTACAAGGCTTGGAGGATTATCTATGACATATCAATGGAAGGTAAATCACCTCGGACACTTGTCTTACAGGACACTTGTCTTACAGGGCACATATCCACCGGGCACTTATTTACTGGGTCACTTGTCTACTGGGTCACTTGTCTTACAGGACACATGTTGACCGGGACACTTGTTTTACAGGACACATGTCCACCAGGACACATGTCAACTAAGACTTATGTCAACCGAGACTTGGGACACTTGTTTTCTTCTTCTTCGTAATACTGTGGAGACCCCGTAGAACCGAGGAAAAAGTCCACAATTTAAATACACATAAAATAACATAGCAAACATAACATAGCAAACAACAGTTATATACAGATAAAAGAGTGTCACTTTAGGTTTTTGGACCAGCACTTTAGTGACGATTTGAAGGCTGGAACTGTAGGGGCAGTGATGGAGGCCTGGTCCAGGGTGTTCCACAGCCTAATGGCTGACGGAAAAAAAGAAAAAGTTTTACAGGACACATGTCCACCGGAACACTTGTCTTACAGGACACATGTTTGCCAGAGCACTTGCATATTTTACTGTCGTTCATGTGCATTGTGTTAATTCAAGTGCTTGAGCTATAAATCCCTTTTTAACCTAACCACAATGCTTGTAAGCTTGGTGAACATACTGCACAGTCCTATTGCTTACTATAGCATACACAGACATGCCTACCGTTCCGGATTTTCCGGAACCGTTCCGTAAAATGGCCGAAAATTACCCCCTGTTCCGCAATTCCGCATTAGACCAGTTTGTTCCGCAAAATCGGCGTCTCCGAAAATGCCGACATTTTAATTTAAGAAAGTAATAAAGCGAAATAAACAAAAGGCGTTTGCCAACTTTTGTTTTCTTTTTCTCACTTCCGTTTTAATTTTTAATGCATTTCCTTTTTTTGGTAGAGAGTGCATAAGCGTAGGGCTTTGCGGCACTGTCGACTACTTTGCCGTTTTTGTTATGTCAAATAATTTTTGGGAAACTAAAACTAAACTAATCATTGCTAGCCAAAACAAAATAAGCTTATTACCTTTAAACTTCTAGTTACTTAATAAAAAATAAAAGTAGTCGCTAAATTAAAATTCAAAATAAAGTAAATTAAATTGTTTATTGTCCCTACTGGACTGGCCTACTCGAGCCTACTGCTTTAAATCTGCTTTAAATCGGCTAGTAAAACTGCTGTTGATGTATTAGAACAGACACAGTGTTAGTGCATTTAGCTAGGCCTATTCAAGCCTATTTAAATAAATTTGCTTATGGTAAAGTGGCTTGGACCTTTAGACTTAGTCCTAGGCCTAGGCTTATGAATTTAGTTAGTTTTACCAATTGACCAATATCAACTTCAAGCATTTAAGTTTAAGTTCAATTACCTTGGCCTTGTGATCTTGTCCTTAGTTTAGAATATAGATAGACTGATAGACCTACTGATTAATTTGACTTTAACTTTAACCACTTTCTGAGTTTCTGTCCTAGGCCTTAGACTTAGTAGATTGAAAGGTTTATTAAAAAAAAAACACAGCATTGAAATTATTGCGTAATAGCTTAAAATCATATAGGCCTAGCTACATAAAAAGCTACTGTTCTAACTTTTAATAGATTTATAACTTATAACCTTAGTTAAACTTACATAAATGTATTCCCCCCCCCCCCCCAATATTTTTTTCCGTTAACTCTATATTGACTTAGATTGTATTCTATATATTATATATATAATATATACAGTCTTATTACTGCAAGTGAAATCATTTTTACCATTTTTCTTTTTTATATAATATATATTGGCTCGAAAATGCTTCCTACGCGCTTATGTTCCTCATTTTGGTCCCATGTTCCTCATTTTTACCTTGGGTGTTCCTCATTTTGTTTTGTGGAGGTAGGCATGTCTGCATACAGGATCAAACAGTAAAATCTAACTTTCATAGTACCGTAAAATCTCATGTAAGCTGCACTTTTTAAACCAAATTTTTTGGTCCAAGAAAAGGGTGCAGCTTATACACATGTAAAAAAAAATGTGTCCTTATAGGTTTGGATATCAACTGAAATTAACGTATAGTATAGGCTACTGTAAGCAGTACTGTAAGACTAGACTCGTAAATAATGAAAAAAAATCTAAAATGTTACAGTTACAATAAATCTAATTTTATGAATGTGTAATAATGAAATATTTGATCTTCCATACTACAAATTTTAAAAAAATCACAAACAGCAGCAGTGAAAAATAGAAATATGGATCAAGAAATTATACAGGTAGCTTACACCAAGTAGATTTGTTAGAGTGTGGCTTATACACGTGAACTTTAATTTGACTTGTTTTTCACTTTCCAAAGTATACCTGAGGCTGCTTATACATAGGTGTGACTTATATTTGAGATTTTACGGTGAATAAATTATTTGTTCTTTTTACAATGCAGCCAAATGTAATCTTATGTCTTGTCTTTGTACTTTCTCCCTCCAGTCAACAATGACCTATATAAGAGGTTAGGTGTGTCTGACAAGCTGGTGGAAAGAGGAGAATCCTTCTACCAAGACTTGATGGTGAAACTTATCAAAGAACTAGAGAATGCAGGTCAGTGGTTTTTTTTAGGTAACATCACAACTAGGATTACCCAAAGTGACCTGAATGGTTCAAATTTTGAATTCACTAAAAATATTTATCAAATTACTTAACCCTCCCAGTATCAGACCAGAGAACAATGTTCCTGGGTCTGGAGGGTGCTCTCAGTTTACCCAGCTCTGTCAGACGGGATAGTTTACTTTGTACTTGTAGTGATAACATAATTTGTACCATCTTTTGGGTGAGATTGAGGTTGATACATAATTTGTACCATCTTTCAGGTGAGATTGAGGTTGGTAAATAATTTGTACCATCCTTCAGGTGAGATTGAGGTTGATAAATAATTTGTACCATCTTTCAGGTGAGATTGAGGTTGATGAGAATGGACGTAAAGTTATGTTTGTCCCTGGATTTGAAGTTCCTCTCATGATGGTGAAATCTGACGGTGGTTTCACCTACGACACCTCAGACATGGCGTGCATCAAACAAAGACTAGAAGATGAGAAAGGAGACTGGATAATATACGTAGTGGATTCAGGACAGGTAATGAAAAAGTACTTACAGTGATACCTTAATATAATATACGTAGTGGATTCAGGACAGGTAATGAAAAAGTACTTACAGTGATACCTTAATATAATATACGTAGTGGATTCAGGACAGGTAATGAAAAAGTACTTACAGTGATACCTTAATATAATATACGTAGTGGATTCAGGACAGGTAATGAAAAAGTACTTACAGTGATACCTTAATATAATATACATAGTGGATTCAGGACAGGTAATGAAAAAGTACTTACAGTGATACCTTAATATAATATACGTAGTGGATTCAGGACAGGTAATGAAAAAGTACTTACAGTGATACCTTAATATTGGCCGTTAGTCTGTTCACCAGGGAAGGATGAATATTCAAAATGATGAATGTCAAAACAGTTTTTTCCCATACTTACTTACTGCCCGTAACGCCATGGGGGCATAGGGCAGTAACAAAGTCTTTCTATCTCTCTGTCATGTGCGACAATTCCAATCGTACCCCAGGAGTGACCCCAATAGTTTTTCCGATAGGAATTAAATAGATATGATTTATCCTGTGCAAATTTTGCCTATCTAGTCTCTTAGAACAAAATTTTCACTAAAAAAATCTCGGCAGTCATTGCAAATACAATACAATTATGTATTACTAACTCAATATTGGTTTAAAATGGTTTATCGTTATGACAGAAGTTTACTAGTGGTGATGCAGTAAATAAAAAAATGGTAGGCCTACATAAATGCTAAAAATAAAAATTTCAACAAGAAATTTCAGTTTTGTATAACAGAAACAATGACTATGACATCTGGTAGTCTCAATTCTGGGGTTTGGTGTCCTGATGTCTAGCTGGCATTAGTAGACAATAGAGCGGCATAAATTTCATTTAGCAGAACTTGTGCAATGGTCGTCTGTTTGTAAATATGTGTGCACTTTGAATCAACACAAGAGACTGTAGACTGACTGTCCAGCAAGTGTGACCAATGTGCACCTTTCAGGCAGAAACTACAAACAAATTTTGGTGAAATAACAGAACAAATATTGCGGTTCTACTGTAATTAATGTAGATCTAGTGGATTTGGGACTGTGCAAGAAGTTTAATTACATTAAAACCTCCATTGATCTGATACATGAATTTGTTCCAAGATGCAGTTAATGAGGTCGAAGTGGGTGTATTTTGGAATAAGTATTGATAATTAAATCTTGATAGCTGGGTCATTGAAAGTGAATAATTGATATTAATTAGTCAAATCATAGATAAACAATTACCAGATACATTTGTACAACTAGATGAGGTTTGTATGCTAGTTGCTATGTGAATCTTCTTAGAAAATTTAATATTTCACTAAACAATGTATGTCTTAGGAATAATCTTATTTCCAAATCTTAACACTTTGCTTTCCACCAATAATTCCTAAATTGATGTGCACTAAGTTTTAGTTAAGTCTCATTAATAAAAAAAAAAAAACAAGACCAAAACCTAACTTGTTTAGAGGTTTTCATCTACAAGAACATGTTATAATGATGTTATCATTGATTAATTTTGTCTAATATTGTTAACTCCCTTAGTTTATCACGTAGGTCAAATCATGGGCCCTGCATCAGCGTCATAACATTTAAAGACAATTTAAAAATATGCAAAGTCCAGAATTATTTTTTTTTAAAATTAAAAACATGCAGTTATGCAATGTTATTTCAATAAAAGCAGTATATACATTAAAAGTATAATAATATGTTTTTTTATATAAACCCTGCCAACAAATATAATATAAACTCAGAGTGCTTTTAACATTAAGCAACACAAATATGCTTAGAGTATGGAATGGATTCAATTCTCTAAGCTAGAAAAGTAAATAAATTTTTTTGATACCATCAAAGGATATAGAGAGCTAAATGATAATTGAAAATCTCAAAACTTTAGTAAAAAATACAAGACAGTAATATGTAATGTGATATTCCCCGACTTAATACTAAAGTACAACAGTAGGGTTCTAAAAAATGTTTAAGGAATGTAAATCTTAAAATAATAAGTTTTTGAGTCTTTTGTAAAAGGAATGATAGAACTTGTCTGCCTGAGCTGGATGTGGAGCAGATTCCAGACTTTTGGGACAGATTTTCAAAGGTTCTAGAACAGGGGTCGGGATCCCATGGCTCGCGAGCCAGATGTGGCTCTTTTGATGGTTGCATCTGGCTCGCAGACAAATGTTCGATTAGTAAAAAAATACTTCTTTAGACTATTTGATCTACATATTAATTGCATATCAATATTTCATTCTACAAATGAGCTAAAGTCTACTGCAGCGCAGCAACAGAATAATTTAGAGACAAAATTATTGTACTTTTAGTGTTGAAATTACACAAAATGCACACATTTAATTGAATGTTTAGTTTTAAACATAATGTATGGCTCTCACAGAATTACTTTTAAAAATATGTGGTATCCATGGCTCTCTAAGACAAAAAGGTTCCCGATCCCTGTTCTAGAACTAAGCACATGTTTAGAAATTTTTTCTTGTACTGTATTTCTCTCAGAGTACTCACCTGGAGTCTATTTACGCCGGCGCCAGGAAACTCGGCTGGGTGGACAAATCAAAACATAGGATTGACCATGTCAGCTTCGGACTCGTGCTCGGGGAGGACAAGTAAGTGGCATGCAATTTTTTCTTTCTTTCTCTCATCTGTTCCATCTCCACCAGCAATACATTTCATCAAATTGTCGCTTATCATTGCTGGAATGTTACTTCCCATCTCAACTAAATGCATTTATCCTAAACCCCCCTCCCCCTTTATTAGAAAGTTTAACTGACATCTTCCATTGATTCTGCTTCTTTTCTTTCATCATTACTGGAGTGCAAAAAAAAATGTATAAACTTCAAATCTGCCCCAATTCTATAACTGCTGAACTATGTAGTACAAGTGGGTGAAGTATTACACAACAAGAAAACAATGAGAAATTTGTAATTTTAAATCTGTATATCTCATTAAAGAAATATAAACCTGGCAGCTAAACATTAGCTTATTATATCCATACATCAGCACTTTGAAGCTAAACATTATTACTTTTGAAAAAAAAAAGGATTTCGCTGCCCTATCTGCAAAGTATCTGGGGTTCTTGTTTTTACTATAACAATGACCAATAGAAGCAGAAATTAAGAGTACTAATATTCTGTTGAAGACCATGAGACGGTATCCAGTCATGTTTTATTTTGTCTATAGCAACCATTGAATTGGAACATCTACTGTTACCTTATATAAAATTATTAAAAAAATAGTTATGTTATAGATGCTATAGACAATACATTGTTAAATAATACATGCCTTTTTATTGGGCTCAATATGGTAACTTGTTTACTTACCTTTACATAAGTTATGTCCCTTTTCTTATCTTCTCACCTGTGATATTATTTACAGTAAACTTTAAATGCAAATTTCAACAAGTTATTTAATGTCAATTGCCTACATAGTTTCTTGCATGTGACTAACACCTGGTTGATCTGTTGACTTTTTTTTCTAGACTTGTCTCTCCTAGCTTTACTTGCTTGCATGCAATATTTTACAGGTGGTCTCATTTACATAAGTGAAACCTAAAAAAAAAATAATATATTTTTTGCTTCAAGACTGTTTTATTTATGAAAGGGTTATGAATTGATATTGCTATCAAAGGCTTATTATCTTTTTGTCATCTTTACTCAGTAGGTTTTTATTGGTCTGTAAACTTTTTTGTATTTGTGTTCTTGACTAAATTAATTGTATCTATATACTTAGCATTTTTTTCAAAATCATGTGCAGTTCCAGTTGTGGCCTTCTTTCTTCAGGACAATGACATCATCATTTTAGTTTTAGCATCATGTGGTCATAGAAATAAAAGTGTTTGTCTGTGTGTTTGTGTGGCTTTGGCAATGTATTCACAAGGGTGTGTCTGTGTGTGTGTGGCTTTGGCAATGTATTCACAAGGGTGTGTCTGTGTGTGTGTGGCTTTGGCAATGTATTCACAAGGGTGTGTCTGTGTGTGTGTGCCTTTGGCAATGTATTCACAAGGGTGTGTCTTTGTGTGTGTGTGGCTTTGGCAATGTATTCACAAGGGTGTGTCTGTGTGTGTGTGGCTTTGGCAATGTATTCACAAGGGTGTGTCTGTGTGTGTGTGGCTTTGGCAATGTATTCACAAGGGTGTGTCTGTGTGTGTGTGGCTTTGGCAATGTATTCACAAGGGTGTGTCTGTGTGTGTGTGGCTTTGGCAATGTATTCACAAGGGTGTGTCTGTGTGTGTGTGGCTTTGGCAATGTATTCACAAGGGTGTGTCTGTGTGTGTGGCTTTGGCAATGTATTCACAAGGGTGTGTCTGTGTGTGTGTGTGGCTTTGGCAATGTATTCACAAGGGTGTGTCTGTGTGTGTGTGGCTTTGGCAATGTATTCACAAGGGTGTGTCTGTGTGTGTGTGTGGCTTTGGCAATGTATTCACAAGGGTGTGTCTGTGTGTGTGTGTGGCTTTGGCAATGTATTCACAAGGGTGTGTCTGTGTGTGTGTGTGGCTTTGGCAATGTATTCACAAGGGTGTGTCTGTGTGTGTGTGTGGCTTTGGCAATGTATTCACAAGGGTGTGTGTGTGTGTGGCTTTGGCAATGTATTCACAAGGGTGTGTCTGTGTGTGTGTGTGGCTTTGGCAATGTATTCACAAGGGTGTGTCTGTGTGTGTGTGTGGCTTTGGCAATGTATTCACAAGGGTGTGTCTGTGTGTGTGTGTGGCTTTGGCAATGTATTCACAAGGGTGTGTCTGTGTGTGTGGCTTTGGCAATGTATTCACAAGGGTGTGTCTGTGTGTGTGTGTGGCTTTGGCAATGTATTCACAAGGGTGTGTCTGTGTGTGTGTGGCTTTGGCAATGTATTCACAAGGGTGTGTCTGTGTGTGTGTGTGGCTTTGGCAATGTATTCACAAGGGTGTGTCTGTGTGTGTGTGGCTTTGGCAATGTATTCACAAGGGTGTGTCTGTGTGTGTGTGTGTGGCTTTGGCAATGTATTCACAAGGGTGTGTCTGTGTGTGTGTGGCTTTGGCAATGTATTCACAAGGGTGTGTCTGTGTGTGTGTGTGGCTTTGGCAATGTATTCACAAGGGTGTGTCTGTGTGTGTGTGTGGCTTTGGCAATGTATTCACAAGGGTGTGTCTGTGTGTGTGTGTGTGGCTTTGGCAATGTATTCACAAGGGTGTGTCTGTGTGTGTGTGTGGCTTTGGCAATGTATTCACAAGGGTGTGTCTGTGTGTGTGTGTGTGGCTTTGGCAATGTATTCACAAGGGTGTGTCTGTGTGTGTGTGTGGCTTTGGCAATGTATTCACAAGGGTGTGTCTGTGTGTGTGTGTGGCTTTGGCAATGTATTCACAAGGGTGTGTCTGTGTGTGTGTGTGGCTTTGGCAATGTATTCACAAGGGTGTGTCTGTGTGTGTGTGTGGCTTTGGCAATGTATTCACAAGGGTGTGTCTGTGTGTGTGTGTGGCTTTGGCAATGTATTCACAAGGGTGTGTCTGTGTGTGTGTGTGGCTTTGGCAATGTATTCACAAGGGTGTGTCTGTGTGTGTGGCTTTGGCAATGTATTCACAAGGGTGTGTCTGTGTGTGTGTGTGGCTTTGGCAATGTATTCACAAGGGTGTGTCTGTGTGTGTGTGGCTTTGGCAATGTATTCACAAGGGTGTGTCTGTGTGTGTGTGTGGCTTTGGCAATGTATTCACAAGGGTGTGTCTGTGTGTGTGTGGCTTTGGCAATGTATTCACAAGGGTGTGTCTGTGTGTGTGTGTGTGGCTTTGGCAATGTATTCACAAGGGTGTGTCTGTGTGTGTGTGGCTTTGGCAATGTATTCACAAGGGTGTGTCTGTGTGTGTGTGTGGCTTTGGCAATGTATTCACAAGGGTGTGTCTGTGTGTGTGTGGCTTTGGCAATGTATTCACAAGGGTGTGTCTGTGTGTGTGTGTGGCTTTGGCAATGTATTCACAAGGGTGTGGGTGTGGGAGGGTGCCATTCACCGTTAAATCTTTCATGATGATGCTGATGGTTATTTATACAGGGCTTCTGTCCATAATTCTACTAGCCATAAAGTAAGACAAAACTGATACCATTGTCCTCGTAATGTATGTTAGTATAATATAGTGATGTCTCTACTTGAAGACTTTAGACCTAAAATAAGTTTCCGATTGATTATTTCTGTGGCGTTTTGGGACAAGATTAACACCACACGAACTAAGAAAGGTTTTTAAATGTAATCCGCTCTTATAAGATACTATAATCATCTCATGTGTACGTACAAACCACTGACACTATGTGCCACTATTGAATGTCTGATTGGAGTAAGAATGTGTCTTTCCTTTCTATCTCATATATTATTTAACATTAAAGTATTTAGCTTTGCATTGAATTTTAATATGTATACGTTCTGCATGCTTATCAGTATATTACTTATTGTTATACGATTAGTCATTGATATTAGTTCCCATTCATGTATATTATAAATGTTGTAGCACGTGTGTGTTCCTCCCCGCCCCACGCCTTCGGAACAAGGCCAGGGTCATACCTGACGCAACCAAGCTAATCCCCCCCCCCCACCCCACAGTCTCTTTGACCAGATCACAGGAAATTCACATCTCAATGACGGTTCTTCCCCTGGTCAGAGAATAGGGAACTTGGAATCTTTGATGCAGGACCCCGACGGACAAGAGATAAAACTCTGACCAACAACACAGGGCCTTCGAAGTTTCCCTACCGCCGCGTCTTCTCCCCCCCCCCGCACCCCCTCCCCACTACCGTTTGGTACTTATTTTCACATGCCAATCAATCAAATGTTGAATTGAAGAGACATGTTGACCAATCGGATACGCTATCTACTGGTCAATCTTACCCTTGCCCCTCCCCCCTCATTACAATCACGTGGGGAGTTGCAACCTAACTTGTTGTTTAACATGTAATGTAAATGTAAGTTAGTTTTAGGTCAGTCTGGCTTAAGGAGTCTCGAGGGTTGGATGCCCCGAGCTCCAACAGCACCACGCGGTGCTACAGTCTGTTGTAGAGTCCTTGTTAGGACTGTCTGCTACATATAGTTTAAGCCTATGATTAAATGTACACTCTTTATCACTTGTATTTGGATTGTATGAATTATGTGCTCATGTCATTAATGATTGAATACGGACTTTCACGTGAATAAAATATTCGTTGTTACAATACGCCTTGCTTATCGATTGATAGAATAACTGTTTGTGTGACGTCCAGTGACAGTGTCAATTAGTCAACAGTTTAACTCAACCTACGTATTAACGAGCCAAAACGAAACCTGGATATAAATTTGTCTTAGAATCACCTAGGAATCATCTGCACTTCGGGACTACATACCACCTAGAAAACCTGCCTAAATCACCCCTCCCCATCACCCTGTGTACCTGCTGAGTTATCCACTAAGTCTGCACTGATAGCCTATACGCTAATTGCAGGCCCGGTGACAGAATCTTAGACCAGCACGCCACACCTGGGGGCTCGTCCGGGATTAGTTTTGCTTGACGTACATGGATAAGTACTCACGCTCAACATTGAACTCTGTGCTATGATATTCTTCACGTGATGAAAGACTGGGGGCTTAAGGTTTCATCAGGTGAGCGAACTGTGTTATTTGACTCCACTGCAAACACTCATCTATCATCGTAGAATTATACGTCAACTCATGTTTCTGCCAATGTTATACGCTTGAAATATATCGCCTTGCCTGTTCGGATTATTTGCTGTATTACGTTTATTTGTCGGCTTCACGCCACAATAACAAAATCGCCACTCGTGTTTGGATAACTTGCTCTATTATGTTAGATGTCGGCCAGAGCGCCACAATAACAAAGTCGTTTCCTGCTCGGATTAGCTCCTGTACAACTCTGTACACTGTATATGTTTGCCGAATGCCGATAGTCAATAGGCATATCGCCATTTCTGCATTGGATTAGCTCAGGCGTAACGAAATTATTTGCCAGATCGCATAACTATGTCCGCCAAATACTGTGAACCAGTACCCGCCCTGAGGAACACTGAGAATATTCGCACCCACCGGGCTGCAATCCAGCCTGCAATCTTCAACATTGCATATAATGTTCGCCCATTCAGCTATAATTCTTGGACACTTACAGCCACGTTCGCACTGGATTAAACTGTCATGTGCAGTACGTTTCCTGGAAGCTGACATTATTGCCTTTAGATTGGAGTATATTAACTGTTATCGGATTACCATGTGTACATATTAACTTTTGATGAACTGTGTTCCTTACACAACACTTTGGATAATACATGTGTTAGATTTTAAGACTGCCTACGGGCCAATTGACTGTTCTCAAGCGCTACACGGCCGATGTCATCCGCTGTCATCTGATGTGCCAGACCCACTCTGACGTCAAGAACCGCGGTCTTGCGTGAAAGAGAATGAATGTCTATAAATAAAACAGTAAGTGGCACAGATGTAGTGGTCAAATGTACGTACAGAGATATTATTGGTAGCGAATTAAATATTGCTTCTTTACCGATTTTACAAATTTATAAAACGGGAATTGAGAAAGTAGAACGATTTAATCTTTACTGTAGCCAAAGTAATGTAGCCTACGCCCACTGCCAGCCCCCCCTTTCCGTCGCTGCTTCAACACTGTTAAACAAAGAGAAATGTGTTGCTTGAGAAAAGAAGAGAAGCGAATAGTGTAACAATTAAAGTGAAGCTATGTCCGTGTTTTAGCTCTAGGGCCCAATAATTGCAAACGAACGACAACATTGATACAATTTCCTGGCCTATCGCGCCAGAGGTGACTTGACTACCGCCTTACTCCGCCCCCCCCCCACTAGAAGTCACTCGCGCGTGAGAAATCAGAATCCACGTGATCAGAAACACTAGTGTTTAGGCTTGTGTTGGGGTCAGCTGCACGCGCCCACACAACGCCCGCCGCCGCCCCCCCCCCCTGAAGACTGTTCACTAGGCCAATAATGCATGTACCAATACGTTAAGCAAAGGACTCCGCTGCCCCACCCTCTATGACTCCGTCATAGATCCCCTGATATTTACGTGTGAGCCAGATCCCCTCACCTGTCCGCTTTAGCGCGAGGCAGGGAGTGAACTGGTGGACCTGATAGTTCGATCAGCAATTCGATCCCTATCACCCAGTTTTGGCATCCCGTCTCGGACTTCCTCCAATTTCGTGGACCCTACTGCCGAGGTCGAATTATTATTATTATTATGCTTATAATTATTATAATAAAGTGAATCCCGCATTTATAGCACGTAGAAAGCATGAAATAAATAGATTTCCTAGCTAGTGCCTATCAATATATGAAAAAGTAAGGACCTAAGACAGTCACAGACAAACGATAAAATGAATAAACCGTGTCAATAGCTCGCAAATAAATGGGACGAACCTAGACTAAGCATTATGCCGGAATAGATTTAAAGTACTGTAAGAAACGCTAAAGCATGCTTTTCTCCTCCGTCCATAACAGAAAAACGTAAAAATTCGCCCCGTCACCCCTTACCGCCTTGTCTCGACCTCCCCCCTCTTCCCCATAGCGATGACCACCCGCTTCGCTTCGATGGTCCAGAACTCTCATAGTGTGAATAGTAAGTGCAGTAGGCCTACCTCTAATGGGTCAAATCTTTCATTATATGAAAGCTTTAAAACATGGCGGGGCAGGTGTGGCGTTTTGGGACAAGATTAACACCACACGAACTAAGAAAGGTTTTTAAATGTAATCCGCTCTTATAAGATACTATAATCATCTCATGTGTACGTACAAACCACTGACACTATGTGCCACTATTGAATGTCTGATTGGAGTAAGAATGTGTCTTTCCTTTCTATCTCATATATTATTTAACATTAAAGTATTTAGCTTTGCATTGAATTTTAATATGTATACGTTCTGCATGCTTATCAGTATATTACTTATTGTTATACGATTAGTCATTGATATTAGTTCCCATTCATGTATATTATAAATGTTGTAGCACGTGTGTGTTCCTCCCCCTCCCCGCCCCACGCCTTCGGAACAAGGCCAGGGTCATACCTGACGCAACCAAGCTAATCCCCCCCCCCCACCCCACAGTCTCTTTGACCAGATCACAGGAAATTCACATCTCAATGACGGTTCTTCCCCTGGTCAGAGAATAGGGAACTTGGAATCTTTGATGCAGGACCCCGACGGACAAGAGATAAAACTCTGACCAACAACACAGGGCCTTCGAAGTTTCCCTACCGCCGCGTCTTCTCCCCCCCCCCCCCGCACCCCCTCCCCACTACCGTTTGGTACTTATTTTCACATGCCAATCAATCAAATGTTGAATTGAAGAGACATGTTGACCAATCGGATACGCTATCTACTGGTCAATCTTACCCTTGCCCCCCCCCCCTCATTACAATCACGTGGGGAGTTGCAACCTAACTTGTTGTTTAACATGTAATGTAAATGTAAGTTAGTTTTAGGTCAGTCTGGCTTAAGGAGTCTCGAGGGTTGGATGCCCCTAGCTCCAACAGCACCACGCGGTGCTACAGTCTGTTGTAGAGTCCTTGTTAGGACTATCTGCTACATATAGTTTAAGCCTATGATTAAATGTACACTCTTTATCACTTGTATTTGGATTGTATGAATTATGTGCTCATGTCATTAATGATTGAATACGGACTTTCACGTGAATAAAATATTCGTTGTTACAATACGCCTTGCTTATCGATTGATAGAATAACTGTTTGTGTGACGTCCAGTGACAGTGTCAATTAGTCAACAGTTTAACTCAACTTACGTATTAACGAGCCAAAACGAAACCTGGATATAAATTTGTCTTAGAATCACCTAGGAATCATCTGCACTTCGGGACCACATACCACCTAGAAAACCTGCCTAAATCACCCCTCCCCATCACCCTGTGTACCTGCTGAGTTATCCACTAAGTCTGCACTGATAGCCTATACGCTAATTGCAGGCCCGGTGACAGAATCTTAGACCAGCACGCCACAATTTCACAAAGTGACTTCCTTCTAAAAAACAACTATCCAGTTTATAGATAGGTCTATAGATAGTACAGCATGATAGTCTGATGTAGACGTAGAACCTTTTTTATTTCTTTTTCTTTTAGCAAACTGGGTAATTTTGATTTCCGGTGGTTCTGGTTTCTTGAAAAATCTTGACATTCCAGTGTACTCGAGAACCCGTTTCCTGGTTCAGTATGAATTAGAACAAGGTCAAATATATTCCATACATTTGATTTATGTTGTTTGTATATTTTTTTGGGGTACTTTATGTGTTTGTGTACTTAATTAATGTGAATGGGTACTTTGTGTGTTTGGGTACTTTGTGTGTTTGGGTACTTTGTGTGTTTTGGTACTTTGTGTGTTTGGGTACTTTGTGTGTTTGGGTACTTTGTGTGTTTGGGTACTTTGTGTGTTTTGGTACTTTGTGTGTTTGGGTACTTTGTGTGTTTGGGTACTTTGTGTGTTTGGGTACTTTGTGTGTTTGGGTACTTTGTGTGTTTGGGTACTTCTTTTGTTTGTGTATTTGCACATCTTTTCATGTAATGAATATTAACAGTATGTTGTATAGGATAAACATGGGGAGGGGGTGGGAAACAGTTCAGCTTTTTTTTTATCTATTCCCTGTTTCAAGTCATCTACCCAGTCAGTCAGTTCGGCTTAAGACAATCTGGTTGCTTGAATTTTGTAAAGTGGAAGAACGGGGAAGGGTCATGGGTAATCCTGGTAGTTGGCGGCCCCGGGAAGTTGATCAAGTTGATCGGAACAAACAGTTTCACGAGGGGAAGAGGATGACCACGTGGTGGCAATCAATCAGGGTCACGTCAGTTCGTTCTGTCCAGTGGTTGACTTTTGTTTGTTTGCACGAGTTAATTGGCAGACGAGAAAGTAAACGTGTGCACAGTGTTCAATGTGTGTGTCGGGTCAGTTTGATTGGTTATTGATAGGTCACTGGTCAGTACTTGTGTTTTAATTACACAGTTGTAGGTCATTGGACATCGGGGCGTACTGATATTTTGGTTATACAGATGTAGGTCTTTGGGTAGTAGACCTACTTAATTTTTGCTTACATATATTAGGTTAACGGACAGTTCTTTTATTGTAAGTGATGTATTCTATAAATACATAAATACTATACATAATGCATAAAAAAAAATACTACCATTGACTCGTATAACTTTAAAACCATTGTAATTATTGTCAATATATTTTACAACCTGACAATAGTTAGGGAAACTAAAACGGCCGCTGGGCATTGTACCGACCACTAAACGTCCTAAAAAGCCACAGAAACTGGTCAAAGCTGCTCCACCCGGCACTAGCGGGGTAGGCTAGTCTCGGACATATATGTCCCCCCCCCCCACATCTCCCCCAAAATCCACCCTCCTTAACATCATTACGCTCTGCACGTAAGGCCAGAATGCTCTTCCAGTATTTTTTGAGACTCACATAGTTCAGCGTCCCTGATACATCAATGTGGTCCTACTACAAGATTTTAGCGGTACACTCATTTCAGAATCAGTCAAAGACACGCATATTAAAAAATGAGTGGATGTAACATTCTGGGTTCGACACCTGGGGGGGGGGGGGGCTAGGATTTTTTCCTGGGACTTGAGGGTGTCCCTGGCTCTACCTAGCTGTGATGGGTGCCTGACATTAGTTGGGGTAAAGTAAAGACGGCTGGGCATTGTGCTGGACACCCAAATCCCCTAGTATGCCGTGGCCGCAGAAACTGGTGAATGCTCCCTCACCAGCCCTAAAGGTGTACAAGGGTGTGGGGGGTAGACGGGTACCGCCCCTCGGATTACAACAATAATTCGTTTCTTTGGCCAACTTACAGCAACGATGTAAACAAGACTACAAAATAGCCGATGATGTTGTGGGTGGAGAGGGGTATGGAGTGAAGAGGGCGTGGTTAGAGGGGAAGGGTGAGGAAGTTCTTCGTACGTCTGTGTCACAGCTTTAATGCCTTTTCCTTCCTTCCAGCTCTCAAGCTCATCTAATGCCCCCCCCCCCCACCTTTCCCGCTCCCCCCCCCCTCCCTCAATCCTCTCATGTTATCCCACTTCAATCAGTCGCCGGGCGACACTTTAATATCCTGGAAAGAAGCCGCAGCGTTTTTCAACCGTTGGCTTGCAAGGGGAGGAGGAATAAGAGTAGGAGGGGCGCAGCACTAGTAGAAAAAAAAAAGGTTTTCCATCCCCTATGGGGGAAACAAGGAAGAAAATGATGGGGCCAATTTGCGGGGCATGCTAAACGAGGGCAAGACGGGGGCTTTTGGCCGATCGATTAGCTTCGCCTCTGACCTATTGCTGTTGGGCAAGCCACTTGATATGGTCTTAACCGATAAGTTGTTTTTCGGTGTTTTCTTGTGGGTTTTTTCGGGGATGGGTCCTTGTTTATAATGAGGTGAGAATTTGACAAAATAACGATAAAAACACGTAGATTTAGATCTAGATTTAGCTGGTAAACAAAAAAGTGAGTTGTGTAAAACTTTATGTACAATTTATGAACTATAACAATCAAAGTTTTAAATTACCCGTCGGACCGAAATTGAAGCAACGTTCAACGGGTTTCTCGGCCATGATATACTAAGGGAATGTGTGGCCAGTCCCGTGGAAAAAATATCATAGCCTTCGCCAGGATTCGAACAAAGAACCTTCGGGACGCCAGCTGAACGCGCTGCCGCGTAATAGACAGTTAATTTTAGGCTGATTTAGTTTTTCTATAACTAAATAAAGAAGTGAACCCCTCCCCCCCCCCCCCTAGTGGTAGATTTAGTAGTTTACGGTCAATAGTCTCTGCATTGTGCGAATGTAATATTTCCAATTAGTAACCTGTAGACTTAGTGAAGCGATGGTGGTGAACTCAAATCATCAATATACATAATTACCGAGAGTTTGTTCATATCTTTGTTTATATATTTGTATACCTGGTATATGTTTGTCCTCTATAGGCTCTATAAGCCGTTTGACTAATCGGGCCAAAAGGTAAATGTATTCATTGGAAACTGTCTCCAAAAGACATTTTTATTAAATAAACAATATTGCTTAATTCGGTATTTAAAAAAAAACAATTAGACCTATTGATAATCACCGTATGTTAAAGTTCTAAACTGAGCGCCATTTAAGAATGATCTCTCCTTTGAAATGCTTTCAATAAAAAAAAAAGGAACTAAAACTAAATACCTAAAGGTACGTTCTCACTACAGTTTTTATGGTAATAGTGTTAGTTTTTTTTTTCTTTCTCTTTTAACAAAACACATTGTAATCATTCGTTTCTCGTTTCTCCGTCATTTTGACGGGCATAACCACTAGTAATCTAGTAATACCAATACTTCAATGTTAAAACAATACAAGTTAAAAAACAAGTGTCTTGGTTCCTTATATCGCACCCCACGAAATTTGTTCCCGTCTCATCCATGAAGACTGACATGTTATTGATGAAATGGAACGGGGCTGACCGGGACACTAGAGTGGTGGGGCGGGGGGGGGGGGGTAAAACATGAGAGAGAGAGAGGGTGTAATATAAACTCATAAATATTCAGGCTTGTCTAGAAGATAAGAGATAAGAGATGTTTGGACCAACGAGGATGCCCTTCACCTCTTTCCCCATACACTTTCTAATAGCCAAATACATGGCCAGATTGTCTGGTCAAGCGGACTTGACTGTCCATTACTGAATAGCCGATAGATGGTCAATAGCCAGATTGTCTGGTCAAGCGGACTTGACTGTCCACTACTGAATAGCCAATAGATAGTCAATAGGTTGGTGACAAATTTTGATACTGTGGTAGAGTTGGTATCAGAGTATGTCAGTCGTCAAACAATCTGATTATCTGATTATCTATCTATCTATCTATCTATCTATCTATCTATCTATCTATCTATCTATCTATCTATCTATCTATCTATCTATCTATCTATCTATTTATCTATCTATCTATCTATCTATCTATGTATTTATATATCTATTATCTACCTGTTAACTATTAATCCATTATCTATCTATCTATATATAATATATAGATCACATTATCTAAATCATTCTATCAATCTTTCCATCGACCATCTATCTGTCTATCTATCAATCACTCTGACTTTCTATCGATCTATCTATCAATCTGACTTTCCGTCCGTCTAATTATCCCTCAAACACACAGACATTAGTTGTGACGCGTCAATGTAAAATATTACAGTTGATATACATGGACGTTACCCACACACAGAGAGAGCCATGTCGTGTGAGGTGGTGTACTGTGTCTATGACCATTCACGTGACATTGTCCCCACCACACAAAGACCAAAGACATGACGTGATGGTATTTTCCCACCAACCAAACTCTCATATTACACACACAGCCCCGTCACACTACTGCACTTCTCTTCTATTATTGAGACTGGATCAGATAATGAAATAGAGTGAGTGAGTGATAGAGAGTGAGAGAGAGAGAGAGTGACAGAGAGTGAGAGAGAGAGTGTGAGTGATAGAGAGAGAGAGGAGAAGGGAGAGAGACTGAAAAAGAGAATGAAAGAGAGACGAGTGACTTTGTGATTGATCCATGACTTGCCGTGATTGGAATTGGTTTGTCGCCACTATAATGTCCAATACAGCACACACACCCACCCACAGGAGATGAATTATTGTTCTATGCATAAATAGGGGAGAGGGGGTGGGGAGAGAGTGGTGGGTAGGAGGGAAGCAATATGCAATTAATTTGTAAAGTTCAAGCCTGGTCTATAAACTTCTTCAAGAAAAGAGAACTCGGTAATAATCCCACATTTCAGATTTGATTATCCATTGATCACTGAGTAATTTCCCTTTACACACGTAGTTTCTTTATTGTTATTTTAAAACTTTTTCTTTAAATCTTTTTTTTTAAACATCATTACAAAATGGCAGTAGGAAATACATTGTTTGTGTTTTGCATGTGTGCAAGAACACGCTACGTGATTTTATGTATTGGTATCTGATCAATTAAACAGTTGTTGTTTTCTTATTTGAAAATTATGTTTAAGAGTTCATTTTGTCGAATGTCTGGTCATTTTTAAACGTTGTTTACCGGAGCAAATATCTTCAAATTTGTATATACTACATTTTATTAGGGGGGCTAATGTAATTGTTTACATCGAGTTCTAGTGCTACTTCCTTTATATCCATAATCCCCCTCTTGTACAGTTCAAGGTTCAATATGTGCTGTATTGCTACCTCCATAAAACCAAATTATGGCAATTTTTTATCTTGACCCCCCCCACACACACACACACACATTTAAGCGCTAGACTCGGCCTTATAGCCATGCAAACATTTTTACCTTCAGTAGTATCCCGTTGGACCATATTGATTCATAGGGCCGATGAAAGCAGAGGTCAGAGTTCCCCTTATTTTTTTTGTAGCCACGGCATACTATGGGATTGAGTGGCCAGCATAAAAAAACAAATTCAAGCCATTTTATCAAATACGACTGATAATGTTTTTATTAAATTGGCTAGGACGAGTTAATTGATGGGCAACGTTGCCCCCCCCCCCCCCCCCAACTTCACCAAAAAAAATAATGTAGGGAAAATATTTAAAGGATGGAATAGAAAGGACTTGTGTGTGACAAAACAACACACACACGTTCTGAATGGTGAGAGGTGAGAATAACAAGACGTTTGACTTGGTGCTGCGGGGTTTTACAGTGTTTAGTCATGTGGAAGCAAGAAGTCGTTATTGACGGAATTTAACGTCCAGAGAAGGTCTATTGGTGTATTCTATGACTCAGGTTGTGGGGACATTTGCTTTTCTCCATCTACGAAACTCTTCTGCAAATGTATTTTTATTTTGTCTGTAGAAAACTCGGCGTGCGTTTCGCATTCTCATATAATCCATTTTCGTGCTATTAACTGTTTTTTTTTTGTTGAAGTCTTGGGACATATAGACCAACATTTGTGAGCTACTAACTGTTTTTTTTTTAAGTATTGGGACATATAGACCAACCTTTTCGAGCTACTAACTGTTTTGTTTTTAAAGTATTGGGACATATAGACCAACATTTTCGAGCTACTAACTGTTTTTTTTTTTTAAGTATTGGGACATATAGACCAACATTTTCGAGCCCACCTTGATCTTAAGTTCTGAGGGACATATTGACTTAAGGCTTTTTGCGTACTGAAGAAGTATGGGAAACACGGAGCAAAGGTTCTGAGGGCACACTGTCTAAAGTTTCAAAAGACGCATTGACGAAAGGATATTTGGGAACTAAGAAAAGTACTGTATACGCTGACCAAAAGTACTGTATACGCTGACCAAAAGTACTGTATACGCTGACCAAAAGTACTGTATACGCTGACCAAAAGTACTGTATACGCTGACCAAAAGTACTGTATACGCTGACCAAAAGTTCTTAGGGCATTTTGACCAAAAGATATCGAGCTACTTGGAAATGTTGAAGAACTCGTAGGAAACTGACTGAGAGCTCCGACAACAGTGTGTCAAAATAACTGTAAAATTACTGCACCCAAACCATTCTAAGAACAGTGTCTGACACTGGTGCCTAACATGTTTATCAACCATGTGCCATAGAATACTGAAGCATTAAGTATGGCTATGATTAATTCAGTTTTTAATGAGAATGAAAGAGGAACCGAAGAGCCATTCTCTACTATCGGAAACAAGATGGACTTGAAGCTCATCTCTTCCATTCAAAGTGTCAATGATAGATTTATTGTATGTTGGGCGAATCGAATTGGCTGTCAGCAATGTAATTCTTTTTCTTTATTAACTTTTATTGCTAAATCATAGGTAGTCCTTACATAAAGCATTGCAGATAAAGCATAGGCCACGAAGTCCACTTAAGTAAAAATCAATATTCATAGAAATAATTACAGAATAACAACAAACAAACAAAAATTTCCTCCTGTATTGACCAGTTACCGGGAAATCCCGTTACTTCCTCATCATTTTCCTCTGTCCTTTTTTATATTTCTATATCCGAATTCAATTTGAAAGGAACAAAACACTCGATTCCGATGCTGTTTGTGTGTGTGTGTGCGTATGCGTGTGTGTGTATGTTTGTGCGTGTGTGTGACGTTGTATCGATTGTGTAAAGACCTGAAAGAAGAAAATGCCATTAGTTGTGTCGCTTGATGATTTAACTGACCAGAAGAAGGTAATGTCCCCTGCGACTTGTCCCCACGATTCTTCTAGAATAATGGAGGGAAATATGAACACCTGTCATCCTTTTTTTTTTTTTTTTTTTTTTTTTTTTTTTTTTTTTTTTGGATGTTTTTGGATGTGGATTTAATGAAACTAGTCGTGAATAATTGGTGGCTTTTATACAGGTCATTGGTTCTGGACGTTTTTTGGTCTGTCGGTACGTTGGGGTGGATTTAATGAAACTAGTCGTGAATAATTGGTGGCTTTTATACAGGTCATTGGTTGTGGACGTTTATTGTTCTGTTCAGAGGATAAACAGTGGATCATACGTTGTTGTTGCTTGAAATGGAGATGAGTCGAGGCACTTTACATTGAATTCTTTTTGCAGACCTTCTCTCAAAAGGCTCAACCTCAGGGTTAAACTTCTGAGCTCTAAAAATGATTAACAATCGATGCATTTTCATATGATTATATGATGTGAGTTCATTTTCACTAGCTCGAGGTGTAGGTAACCTGGTGGAACAAGAGGGGTGCTCAGCCGTGTCCCTCTGCTGTGGACGCTTTATTGAGGGGTCATCGTATTACAGCGTGAACCATTCTTGTAGTGTATAAAATAAATGTACGACCCAAAATTAGCTCCGTTCCATTGTATTTCTGGATTGGTGTCTATGAGATTTGACTTGCGCTTATGCTGCATTTTTAAACTCGGATACTCAAGTGAAGACTATGTAGCGCAAGGCAAGTTGAATTCTATAAACTGCAGAAATGGTGTAGAACATGGGGGTTGGCAACCTAATTAAGGCACACGTGCCAGACGTGGCACGCAGAGCGATTTTCAGTGGCACGCGAGAAAGATCTCCAAGAAGAAAGATTTTTTTAATGCAAACTACATGAAAATCACACTGGACGTCGAGTGTTACAGTTCAGGAAACTTTGTTGGGTAAAATCTCATCACTGGACTCGCGATCTGTGATTGAATTTATTGTTCAAATAGTCAATTGTATAGGTTATCATCTTTTATTGTTTTAGACACAATTCAAGCCTCTTCTACAAGAAAATCATACTGAATATAGAGATCTGCTGCCATTGCACAATGAGTTTCGTTACCTTAGACGAGATCAAGTCTGGGATAAATTCATTTTTTGTCTGGAAGCAATTCATGAAATTTTTGTATTTTTTTTTTTCAATAAAAAAATTTCGGTATTGAATGAGGAGATATTTCTGAGTTATATAGCGACACATTTCGGTATTTTGATCTTGCATTTACAATGATGGTGTCAAACAGCATTTGAACGTCTAGACCACTGGAATACATCTGCATGGAAACAGGACATTACTTGCCGTAAATCAATTTTAAAACATTTAACTAGTTTCCTAATTTAAGGCAAATTAAGATAGATGGGCTTTTCAGAAGTACGTTGAAGCACTCAAAGCTGAGTTTTTTTTAACAATGGCAAAACTTCCAAATTCACGGACTCATGTTTTCATACCACATCAACCCCGACTGGCTCGATATTACTACACTACTTCTTAGATCTGGATATTTTTTTTAATTTTGTACAGGTAGACTATAGGGACCATTTTAAGCTTCAGCAAGTTGAATTTCAAACTTCCCAAAATAGGCATCAAATTGTGCCAATGTGCGAAAACATCTGGAAGGAAGCTGCTTAGAAAAGTCGTCTGCTATTCTCAACTGTATTCACTCTACTTTTAGCTTTTTGTTCAACTTACACGTGTAAATTTATTTTATCGCTCTACTTTCAGCTTTTGGTTTAACTTACACGTGTGATCAGATTTTATCGCACATGAAAGCTCTTATAGGCATACAAAAAAGTTCACTTACACTTGACCTTTCAGAAGTGAATAATTATGTACCTGATATTGATTAATTTAGCGAAAAGCATTTAAGTACAATGCGTACAACATCAATTGATACAGACTAATTACATTCAAACGAGTATTTATGCTGATCTTCTTTAGTTGAGCATAAATATAATTTATTCTAAAACATTTTTATTTATTTAATGGTTTTAATAGATGTAAGAGGCTTATATACTAGCTTTGTGTTATGTAGTTGTTGTAATTATTCATGTTTAAAAAAAGAACAACTCCTTAAATTGACTTACGGTAAATAATTAATGCAGGAAATGTTTATTTACAAATGTTTAATGTAAATTAATTTTATACCTGTAATTACTAGTTGAAATAAGTACCAAGTCTGTTATAATTTTATACTTACTTACTTAGACTTAGATCATCCCGCGCCGTTCGACTCGTCGGGCAATGATAGATCTCCAGTGAGCTCTGTCCGTAGCCGCTGCAGAAACGGCAATGATGTCATCCCAGTTTATATCAACAGAGCGGAGGTCATCGCTGTACGTTATGTTTGCGGCCGCCATCTGGTTGCCGTGCAGGGTAGCCGATGTTCAGGCTGGCGCATTATTTGGCCGCAAATTTGAGGCGACGTTCGGTGACCGAGGTCGATAGTGGGCGCGTTTTCGTTAAGCGATAAACTTCTTCATTCGTAACCCGGTCTCTATAAGTGTAATGCGTCTGAGGTGAAAGGCGTTGAGTTTCCGGTCGCTTACCGCTGTCTTCCTCCCAAGTTAAAAGTTTCTTTCGCGTAGAGGGCGGTTGGGACCACGATGACATTGAAGGCACGTATCTTTGTTGGGAGCGAGACTAATGTTGAGTTCCTGAGTGGGTGCAACTTTTGGAAGACGGCGAACGCTTTGCCAATGCGACATATTGTGTCTCGGGACGAGTCACCGATTGCACTGATGGTACTGCCTAGGTACGTGAATTCTGTCACTTCTTCGGCGTGCTTTCCGTTAATGGAAATGGGTGCTGGGGTGCTGGTGTACCCAAAGCGAAGAATCTTCGTTTTATCAATGCTGATTCGTAGGCCAACCCTGGCCGCCTGAGTTTCTATATCGCTGATGTAAGATCACGCAGGGCAGGTTGTGTTTGACCAAGTAAGGCGATGTCGTCAGCGATGTCCAGATCCGCCAGCCGCTGGTTGTAAAAAGTCGTTGGAGTGTCTACATACAAAGTCGATCGCCAGGAGGAATAGAAAATCGGTGACAAGATGTAGCCTAAGAGCCTTGTCTAACGACCGTTTTGATCTTGAAGAAAGTGGTATCCCTGTCATCATTCCTTATACAACATTCCGAGCTGTCTTACGGGTTCTTGAAGATGTCCACGAATTTCTGCGGGATGCCATGGGTCCGGGTTATCTTCCATAGGGTTTCTTGGTGTACAGAATCAAATGCCTTGACAAAGTCAATGAAGTTGATGGAGAGGCGTTGTCTGAACTCCAAAGATTGCTCGATCACCTGCCTGAGCATGAAAATCTGTTCAATGCACGATCGGCCAGCGCGGACTCCAGCTTGCTGTTCCCGTAGTGTTGCGCCAACTGCCCCTTTGTTAGACGACGGAGAAGGACTATGGAAAGAACTTTACATGGGACAGAGAGAATTGTGATACCCCTCCAGTTATCGCACTGAGAGAGGACACCTTGCTTTGGTAGAGTGACTATCACTCCTCTCTTCCTGTCATTAGGGACTGATAATGATGTCCAGCAAATGTTTAGTAAGGTGGTCATTTTCTGTACGTGGGTTTCATCAGCGTAGTTCTGGCAGAATTCCTTCCATCTAGACCAGCAGCTCTGCCGTTCTTGGGGGCTTTTATGGCGTTTCTTATCTCCAGGGATATTTGTACAAAGAAATAATTATTAATAAGAAATATAAGTTATATTACAAGACATAACTTGATTGACATCACTATAGAATCAAATTTGGAAACTGTAATTTAATTAACGGGAGATAATTAGCCCGTATTTGCTTGCGTTTTCAAAATGTTATTTATTTTACCTTTATTAAAAAAATAAGTATCATACAATAATAACTTTAAAATGATAAAATTATCAAAAGATAATTAATTTTTTTTTAAATATTGTATAACTGAAGAGTTTATAAGTACATTTTCAAACATTTTATTAACTACCTACTCTGAATTATTACTACGTATTAATACCTCTTAATTGTAGTGTTTGATTGACGCGAACAAAACTACAGGCTTTATTAAACACTAATCTAGGGAGAATTCCATAGGCTCAGATTAAAATTTTATGACTTTTTATCAGGTTAGCGAAAACAATGTTGACAACTCCATTAAATGTATAGATAATAACCAATAATGTGAACGTTCATTAATGAAATTACGGTTAGCTTTAAATGGAAAAAAAAAGTTAATTCTTTTAATTAAATATAGATTAAACTCTTGAACGATTTCATTTTTTTTTCTATTTTACCTTTATTAAAAAATAAGTATCATACAATAATAGCTTTAAAATGATACAATTATCAAAAGATAGTTACACATTATTTAAATATTATATAAGTGAATAATTAATATGTACATTTTCAAACATTACATTAACTACCCACACTGAATGATTACTACGAATCTCTACCACTTAATTGCAATTCCGTCTACTCAGAGTTTTCGATATATTAATCACTAGCAAAATCTCATAGAGTTAGAGTGAGTTAATGACTGTTGGCGAATCAACTTAAAAATAGATTGAAACTCTGAAAGATTTTCTCTACAAAGTTTCTTTGATTTTGGTGTAGGTCATACTACGACGCTTAATAAATTGTAAATTAATATATAGAGAGAGCAGGCAATAAAGGCGGCTGGACATTGATCTGGACACACAATCCCCTATTATGCCGTGGCAGAAACTGGTGAACACTGCTGAATATGGATCGATTTAGTCCGACGGGATTCTTTACTTAGAGCAGGCCGACTGTTTTAGATCGTTGGCACGCTAAATGATTTAGAAATCTGGATTTGGCTACACTAATAGTAAAAGGTTGCCGACTCCTTAGTGTAGAATCGTAGACTATAGTATAGAGCAGTGGTTCTCATAACGTTTTTTTTATAACGTCTTGTCTGGCGTTTTTTTTTAAATATGTTGTTTTTTGTTATGGCCTGCCGCGGTCCCTTTGAAAATTTACAATGAAGAAAAAAGAAATAAATAACATAGCCATCAGTCCCGTAGAATTCTCTTAACGAAACATGGCGTTTTTGTTTTTAACAAACCACATCTTTTTTTTATGAAGAAATTTTAAGTATCAACTTTCCAATCAGATTTTAATGTGATGGATGAATCTTTGTTTATCTGAATTCAGTTTTTTCTATGTTTTGGATTTGTTTTTTTGCCAGATCAACTCTCTCTCTCTCTCTCTCTCTCTCTCTCTCTCTCTCTCTCTCTCTCTCTCTCTCCTCATGTCGTTTTTTGTTTTGTTTTGCATTTAAACCTGTTTCTGGATTTTGTTGTTTCGATGGCGAGTAGCGTAGAGAAAAACCACCGCCGTCTTTTCCACTCGAATGTGTCGTTGCAAATAGAGTCAGCATACTTAGGGGGCATTTCCACATTAACAAAAAAATCACTAAAAGCGCAATTCCCCGAAAATCAAAGGGCGTCTCGTGTACTCATGGTTGGCACTTCATGCACTATCAATTGTTCACGAAATCGCATTGTCTCCTGAAGACAGATAAGGAGTGTAGTGATTAGCCTATACGGCAGGGGTCGGGAGCCTATGGCTCGCGATCCAGATGTGGCTCTATTGATGGCTGCATCTGGCTCGCAGACAAATGTTCGATTATAAAAAAAAATAATTCTTTACACTTTGATCTACATATGAATTGCATTACAGCACCATAAGTCAGCACTCATTATTGATTAGCAACAGCATAACATTGTTATTAAAAAGTATTCAGAGACATAATTTTTGTACTTTTAGTGTTGAAATCACACAAAATGCACACATTTACTTGAATTTTTAGTTTTAAACATAATGTATGGCTCTCACAGAATTACTTTTCAAAATATGTGGTGTACATGGCTCTCTCAGACAAAAAGGTTCCCGGCCCCTGCTCTACGGGTTTGCTGATAAATCGATAACTGTTTCTCTGATACGTGTAGGTCATGAACATAACGAGGAAAATTTCTTCGCTTAAGAAGTGATGCTTGTTGTTTTGTCACATTAGTAATATATCACCGCTGCCGACGTAAAGCTCATTTGCATGTATTAATGTGCTCAGTATTGGAAATAGGGGAAGACCGGGGCGGGTGCGGGGGGGGGGGGGGGCAATATTCTTCTTCATTTTATTTGCCTCAGATCGAGCTTCATTGTGAACATTTTTTCGTTTTTCATGACATCGAAGCACTGCGAGCTATTTTCCTCTCAGCACCAGGTGGATGGAATATTTAAGAAGGATGATTCAAATATTTCAACCTATCTATAAATGTCTCTTTAAAAAAATACTTATAACTGTAAATACTTATAATAATAAATACTTATACTCAGGGCCGTATTTGGGATTGTGGGGGCCCTGTTCCCAAATTTATGTGGGGGCCCCTCGTGGCCCCGCCCCTGCCTTCCTCATACCCCAGAAAAGTGCCGTTAATTCATGTTACATTCTGTAAAATCAAAAATCAATTGTATGTTGTGGCTTAGCTTGGTTGGACTGGAGCGCTTAAAATTGTAGAGAATGGGGATGTCAAAAAATATATATTTCTTTTTGGGAAGAGTGGGGGGCCCCTGTTCCAATGGAACATGTGGAACATGCTTAAATACGCCTATGCTTAATCACTGCTTATACTTATCAATGTAAATACATATACTCATAAAAGTAAATACTTATAATAGTAAATACTTATACACATAAAAGTAAATACTTATAATAGTAAATACGTATACTTATAAATGTCATACTTACAACAGTAAGTACTTATACATATAACTGTAAATGATTAAACTGAACACTGAAAATAATATGCTTTGTCTGTTTTCACAATTATAAAGATTACATTCTGCGTGTTTTTTTGTATTTCTTTATTGGCCCAACTTTTCCAAGTTTTCAAGTTCCCTGGTTCTAAAACCTGGTAGAAATGAAGTTTGAGTGCTTAGCTATTAGCATCATTCAAGCTGATACATCAGTTTACAGGTATTAGATCATGTCGGACATTTGTAGTTGGACTGGCCTAGAGAATGATACAATGTAGAGCAGTATTAAACTTTGGCTTTAGACCAGTTTGTTGTATTATTTTAATTTTTTTTAATGGTGTCACTTAGTCATTGGTTGTGTTAATTTCTATTTGGATCATTCTTAAACCCAACTAGACGGTGTTTTACGGTAGTTTTGTGTGTTAATTCTAATACTCTCTATATTGGTCGGACTAGATGGTGTTTTACGGTAGTTTTGTGTGTTAATTCTAATACTCTCTATATTGGTCGGACTAGATGGTGTTTTACGGTAGTTTTGTGTGTTAATTCTAATACTCTCTATATTGGTCGAGTCTTCTATTGGCATATTGGCGATGCACGCACGGTTCAGTTCAAAAGAGTTAAGCCTAATTAACTGAATTACCTCCCTTTCATTTCAAAAGTTGCAGAGCTTGATTGACGCGGTGAATAAAATGACCAATGGAACTCTATAATGTGTATTGCTGTGTACGAGACATATAGGTGTGTATGATGAGTTGAGTGTGTACATGCCTGTGAGTGTATCTATGTGTGAATCTATAGGCCAGATGTTTGACGCTCTGCTCCCACATTAACCCCGTTCAAACCAGCCAATGTCATTGGTTCACTATTTCACTAGTTCACAGCCGTTGTCCATCGACCCTTTCCCTCTCCCGCCCCCTTCCCCAAACACTACCTGTCTACCGACTTTAGTGTCACAGTGACACAGACAGTAAGCGGTCTGTGGCATTACATCTTTACTTTTGTGTGTGTGTAGCATTCAGTCTTACAAGTACATGTCCTAAGTTTTTTACAATGAACTAACGCGTGCTAATTTGGCCTACTGTAGACTGTAGGGATTTGAATACGGTGGATGAACACTGTATTATTATGTGAATACGTGCTGTTGTGAATTGAACACGTAGGTTGAATCCATCTTTAAGTAATGTTTAAATGCGTGAATGCTTGGTGAATTGAAATCCTCGTTCATTAAAGTCATGATATAAAGAAACAAAGAAAGCACAATACAATTGTATTGTAGTTTGGATACCTCTATTCTTCTGTTGTATTTCTTCTTGCATACAAAGTCTTAACCCTTCCCGTACCGACCTACTTCTATCTATGCTGCCTTCAGTTCCGCTATATACGCGCCCGGGACTGTAAGGGTTAATGATTACCTGATTCCCCCATTAAACTGTGATGGACGAGAGGGGGGTGGAAGGGGGATATTGATGAACATTGAAGATATGTGTCTAGACTACCATCCTAGCTCAATGCCTGGCTGACTCACACTTCACACTCATGAGTGGTTGGGGGAAAAGAGTAGAGTTTGAACCAATTCATTACACTTATTCTGAACACCTGCCCTGCATGTATTTCACTTGTCTGGTCATTGATCATTGTTTAGACACTTAAGTCAGGTAGAGATCATTTAATAGCTTTTTCTGTGTACATGAGGGCGGGGAGATAATATGTGGGTGTGTTGTCCAAGTGGATGTAAAGATTTGCGTTTTGTTGGGCGCAAGGGGTAGGGGGCGTACATTGCACACGCCACTGTGAGCACAAATGTACTGGTTCACTAAGGGCACTAACTAGTTGTTCCTAACTGGATTCGGACTTCTTTACTTTTCATTTGACACCCACTTCCCATTGGCGTAGCCAGGTTTTGCAACAAGTGGTTTGACGGGGGCGGGTTATAAAAAGGTCCCACTTACCGAAAGTATGAATTGTATTTCATTGAGTTCATTATGATTGACTATATTTATTTCAACCAGTGTTTCCCGAAATGCCATGGTGCACCGCAGCAGCGGGTAACAAAATCCAAGTTATCGGATCCTAGAAGAAAATTTTTGTTTAGAATCGTTTTCGTTTTGAGTCTTCAGTGGCCTCAAGGGGCGGTGCAGTGATACACAGTGATAGCGCTAGGTCGCCCTTGGCTGGGCATTGTACTGGATAATCTTCTAGTACGCCGTGGACTACAGAAACTGGTGACCGCTGATTCACCGGCCCTTATGTATCAATTTGGTCCGGCGGAATTACTTTAGTTAAGGAACTATATTCACTTTAAAAATAAATCTAGTTGAGTTTCTTCATTATCAATCAGTTGAAAATTCAATTTCATTTAATTGCGCATATTTTCCTTATTGTTTCCAATTCGCTGTATACAACTTTCGATTTTGAGAAAATCAGAGCGAATTTCTAAACCGGAAGTGTCGAGGACCGGGTGCTATCGGAAATTCCGAAACAAAGTATATCAAGTTATCAATTAGCAGAAATATCAAAGCAAGCGTCCATCTTATTAGATAGTCATTGTTTTAATTTTGAAAGACTAACATGCTAAGATAGTGAAACTGTAAATTTTTTTGCTGTTTGTAAAATAACCCGCTGCTTCAAATATCTCTGCCCGCTGCTTCAAATATCTCTGCCCACATCGACGTCCATTTACATTTTCTAAAAACTTCCAAGATGTGTTGAATAATTTATGTTAGAGTGTAATAAACGCAATAATAGAAAGAAAAACTTTTTGTACTTTAAAAACTAAACCTGGAAACACTAGAAGACTGAAGGGCAATGAGTAAAGTAGTAATAATAGATCAGGCATTGGACTTTAATTTAGAAGTACAACAAGAAGTACAACCCAATAAAAGTCTGTTACAATGTTCAGATAAACATAAAGACAAAAACACTTTCATTATCCTTCATGCGAGAACAAATGCATGTAAGTACTCTTTTCTTTTCGAGCGGCATCCTCCGGACATGAAATGGGTTACCTGAACAATCCAGGAAAACCTGTAACCTAACCACATTTAAAACAGTCATCAAAATGCATGACTAGACTCGGACCACGGATGAGCGTAGGACGCAATAATCTTCTTTATAGCAAGAACGTCTGTAACATATAAGATAAAACAGTTGTAACAAATAGCATAACGACTTGCAATAAGTCTGGAAAAAAGGCTCCCATAAAATGGCCACCGGTCTTCGCTGGTATAGGCCAGGGGTCAACAACCCACGTCACGCGTGCTAGACTTGGCACGCAGAACGGTTTTTCAATGGCACGCTAAAGATCTCCAAACATACAATAAGAGGATCTTCTACAAGAAATTAAGTGCTAGAGAAATCTGACTTTTAAGCAGTTGGAACGATGTATAAATTATAAAGCCTGCCTGGGGACGCTATTATCAAAAGGTTGCCGCCCCCCTGGTATAGGCTATTCAATTGTTGACGGGTCTTAATGTAGTGGTATAAAAAAAAACGAATCATTATTTTAAACAAAAAAAAACACGAAAAGTTTGTGAAGCGCTTTCGTAATGGCACAGTTCAAGTGACAATAACATTCATATGAATATAAACAACACAAAACCCCAATAACAAACTGTTTACTAAATGACAGCCAATACATTAACTTTGACCACAAACTATAATGTGTATATTAAAGTCTATGCTTTGCTTTATCAGATCAATCATTGTGGGATTTTTAGTTGTTTTTTTTTTTTTGTGCATATTTATTTAAAAAAAAAATGTGCTACAAAACCTAGAGCTATAGAAAATAAGTTTTAAAATGCAATTAACTTTCAAAGCTTGAATGATTAAAAAAAAAACTTTAAATTGATTGAAAATCGTGAAGGATTTAATTGTAATTGGGAGTTTATTTGTATGTGTGTGTGTATGTGTGTGTGAGCATTTCCGTCATTAAAGAGTAATTAAGAATAATTTTCCCTTAAATCCATTTGCACTAGACATTTGATTATTATAAATTGGATTCATTTTTTTTAACACAAGTTACTTTAATTAAGAAGCTTATCTTCTCACATGCAAAAAACTTGGTTTAAGTGTGGCCCTATGGATCAAATTGGTACGACGGGATAACTTGGTTTAAGTGTGGCCCTATGGGTCAAATTGGTACGACGGGATAACTTGGTTTAAGTGTGGCCCTATGGGTCAAATTGGTACGACGGGATAACTTGGTTTAAATGTGGCCGTATGGATAAAATTGGTACGACGGGATAACTTGGTTTAAGTGTGGCCCTATGGATAAAATTGGTACGACGGGATAACTTGGTTTAAGTGTGGCCCTATGGATAAAATTAGTACGACGGGATAACTTGGTTTAAATGTGGCCCTATGGATAAAATTGGTACGACGGGATAACTTGGTTTAAGTGTGGCCCTATGGATAAAATTGGTACGACGGGATAACTTGGTTTAAGTGTGGCCCTATGGATAAAATTAGTACGACGGGATAACTTGGTTTAAGTGTGGCCCTATGGATAAAATTGGTACGACGGGATAACTTGGTTTAAGTGTGGCCCTATGGATAAAATTAGTACGCCGGGATAACTTGGTTTAAGTGTGGCCCTATGGATAAAATTAGTACGGCGGGATAACTTGGTTTAAGTGTGGCCCTATGGATAAAATTGGTACTACGGGATAACTTGGTTTAAGTGTGGCCCTATGGATAAAATTGGTACGACGGGATAACTTGGTTTAAGTGTGGCCCTATGGGTCAAATTGGTACGACGGGATAACTTGGTTTAAGTGTGGCCCTATGGGTCAAATTTGTACGACGGGATAACTTGGTTTAAGTGTGGCCCTATTGGTCAAATTGGTACGACGGGATACTTTACTTGACTTACTTACCTTTGGATTAAGTTTTTTATGAAGAGTTTGAAATAAAGTTAATTTATTTCGTTAGTTCTACGGTTTGTTTGTTCGGGTAACTTCTTCCATGCCCCGAAAGCCACCCACTGAGCACACACTACTTGTACAGATTTATGGTTAGGGATTAAAACTCTTGCTGCTTACAAAACATTGACGCCATATGCCGAAAGTTTTTATTACATACACATTTGATAAATGATACAATTAATTATATAGTTCTTTCTTAAAGTCTATATTAATTTAGTTTTCCTTTGCTGAATTCTACATCCAATCTTTAAAATAATTAATATCTTAAGAATTTTTTTTTCTAGAGCTTTTGGGGAGAAAAATAAATCTGTCAGTTGGAGTACCAATTGTAAAAGAAAAATTACAATAATTACAAACTACTTCATTCATGGTAAAAGAACTAACTCAACTAAAAATGCAAAGTACTTAGGAGATGTAATAGGCCTAGATAGTAAGTTATCTTGAAATCAACATATTGATGAAGTTATTAAAAAAACAAAAACAATTAGGCTTCAAAAAGGTACATAAAACTAAAATGCCATCTCACATTAGTTAGACCTATACTAGACTAAGCATCTTCTGTAACTAAAGAAAACATTAAACAATTAGAACAAATTCAGTAAAGAGCTGCAAGGTTCATTACTAGCGAATATTCATAACTGACAAGAGTAACACCAATAGTCAAACCACTCAACCTAGAAACACGAGAGGACAGAAGGGCAAAGAGTAAAGTAGTAATAATACATAAAGCTCTAAAATCTAACTTAGAAAATACAACGCAACAACCACCTGTTACAATGCTCAGATAAACATAAGGACTTGGTCTGAAGTTTGGAAACGCCCACCTAAATCATTCCGCTGTACGAGTCTACTTAAAAAAAAAAGCATTACTTTTGTTTGTCTTGCTTCTGTATAGTTGTTTATTTCGCGCTTTGGTTGCTTGAGTATATGTTGTTCTTGAAGTTATTAATCGTCGAATGAAGTTTTGACCCACTCTCGAGCAAGACCATCGCTCTCTGAAATTTGAAGTTAACAGTTTATAGGCCTGTAGTCAGTATGTTGCTTGACAATACAGTATTTTCTGTAAGACTCCCAGAATCGTGGTTTCTTTAATTGCAAAGACTTTAATAAGGTGGACCGCTTGCTTTAATATGTCTGCTATTTGACGACTCGAATGACTTCTTTTCGGAATTCCCGATTCCCTTTTGTGTTGTACACTTCCGTTTTATTTAATCGCTATGATTTTCTCAATGGAGAATTAAAATCGAAAGTTGTAGACAGCGGAAACCTTTAGGCAGCCGTAGGAGTGACCTAAGACAGCGTTATTGGCTGCCCTCGGAAGAAAACAAAAACCTATAAGGTCTAAAAATAGAGCAAGCGGTTCATCTGTTGTTATCTTTACTTTAACAGATATTTACTTGTATAATACAACGTAATGCTAAACTACTTACTACTTAGAAAGTAAAGTATCCCGTCGGACCAAATTGATCCATAGCGCCGGTGAAGCAGCGCTCACAAGTTTCTGTGGCCACGGCATACTAGGTGATTGTGTGGCCAGCACTATGCACAGCCGCCTTTACTTTACCCCAACTAAGGTCAGGTACCCATTAGAGCTGGGTAGACTCAAGTCCCTGGAAAAAAAAACTATCCTCCACCAGAATTCGAACCCAGAACCTTCGGTTCGCCAATCGAACGCGCTGCCGCTGCCACCGCGCCCCTTTACTTATAGTATTTCACACAAAAAAGTGGGGGGGGGGGGGGGATTTAGTTGGGTGATAACGGAGAACATTCGTATAAAAAGAAAAAAAACAAATCAAAACCTAAGAAAACTGACCTTCTGTATTAATGAAGGTTGTATTCTGATTTCATAACTTTCTTCTTCGGCCGCTTGTTACAGTTGTGTGTTTGAAGCGGAGATCAATAGTTTGCTAAGGCATAGACTAGACAGACAAGTGGCAACAAGCCGTTACCATTTCAATCAGTCAACTAATACATCGAATTAGGTGCCGCCGCACACGTGAAACGCCCCCCCCCCCCTCCTTTCCTCAGCGCAGGCCATCTTATGGTTCCTTACTGAAGCGTGCCGTTTATGCCGGCAGGTTCAGGCTTTTGTAGAACCAGTGTGCCAGATATTCAAGTAGTATTTATCAGAACATTTGAAACCACGTGAGAAAATTTCATAAAGTTTATTTTCTGTGATTATTGAAAGTGATTACATAGAGAAAATTATGGCAATTATGACGTTGATTATTTTTCAGCCTAACAGTGATCATGCTTTAGCACTCAATTGATTGTAGACGAGACTTGAATTGCCTTGTGTGAGTTTTCCGCGTGCCATTGAAAATCGCCGTGCGTGCCACGTCTGGCAGGCGTGCCGTAGGTTGCCGACCCTTGCCCTAGAGGGCGAACATGGCAGTATGTATACACGAACACGTACAACTGCGTGCATAAAATGCTAGCTATTTGAGAAACTCTACAGCGCGAAAAACTCATAAGAGAAATGCAAGCCATTTTCATTGTGTTGCGAAATACCTCCATATTTGCATTCTAGAAAGACAAACACACCCAGTATTTTCACACGCTCTCCCAGTGTGACAGGCCTCGATTGATTAGTTTAATGTCCATTGAAGTTGGGATTGTTTTTATTGTTGTTTTTTGCAAGGTTGCTTTATCATAATAACAAAAAAGAAGAAACTGCAGCTGAACAAATAAAATGTTCAATAGAATAACAAAATAATCTAATCTTTTAATGTTCATTCTAAAGGGAAGAAGATTATTGCATTCTACGCTTTACCCATAGGTTATGTCCAATGTAAGTAAGTAAGTAGTAAGTAAAGTACCCGTCGGACAGAGTTGATCCATAGGTCCGATGAAGCAGCGTTCACCAGTTTCTGTGGCCTCGGCAGACTAGGTGATTGTGTGGCCAGCACTATGCACAGCCGCATTTACTTACCTCAACTAAGGTTAGTTACCCATCAGAGCTGGATAGACTCAGGGACACCCTCCGGACCCGGGAAAAAATCCCAGCCTGCACCCAGGACCTTCGGTCCGCCAGTCGAACGCGCTGCCGCTCGCCTACCGTGCCCCCTATATCCAACGTAAAGTGTCTGTAAGGGTTTTCATTAAGTAAGTGAAGTGAAAGTAAAAGTACCTTTCGGACCAAATTGACCCAAAGGGCCAGTGAAGCAGCGGTCACCGTATAAATAATTCTTTTATATTGTTTAAAATTTGCTGAAGAAGACGGACTTTATGTCTTCAAGTGAAATTTCTATTTGTTTGGATCAATAAAATAATCTTATCATATCATAGTCTATTTGGTTGTGATCCATTTCATCGCGATTCCTTGGTCTTGGTTTGTATGTTTCGCTGGGTCTACCCCTTTTTTAAAAATGGCAGCGAGAAAGAGAAACATTTCGATAGCTAATTAAGTTGTTCGAAAACAACAACACAACAACAACATTAACCAAGAGCTTCAAAGCAGTGTGATGTACACCTTGTCAAGTCAAGGCGGACACTACACCAGCAGAACTGTGCCTGACCTTCAGGTGGTGTCGTCTAAGTTTAGTTCTGGCCCCTTGTGTCGCGCGGTTCAGTTTTGTGTTTAAAAATAAAACCGCGACTGTTGACGTGGATTTACTCTAAGATAGCTTCCGCCGCCCACCCCACCCCTTCTAACCGTGGGTCTCGGGATCGTTGGTTTGGGGATCGTGGGCTTGGGGGATAGTTCGTTTGGGAATCGTGGGCTTGGTGGATCGTTGGTTTGGGGATCGTGAGCTTGGGGGATCGTTCGTTTTGAAATCGTGTGTTTTTTTGGGATCGTGGCTATCACCAGCTTGGGGATCGTGTGTTTTGGGATCGTGGGTATCACCAGCTTGGGGATCGTGTGTTTTTTTGGGATCGTGGGTATCACCAGCTTGGGGATCGTGTGTTTTTTGGTATCGTGGGTATCACCAGCTTGGGGATCGTGTGTTTTTTGGGATCGTGGGTATCACCAGCTTGGGGATCGTGTGTTTTTTGGGATCGTGGGTATCACCAGCTTGGGGATCGTGTTTTTTATTTGGGATCGTGGGTATCACCAGCTTGGGGATCGTGTGTGCTTGGGAATCGTTGGTTTGGGGGAGCGTCGGTTTGCGTATCGTAACAATGTTTGCATGCGGTCGGTGGTGAGTGTCTTTCCACGTTAGCTGGTTTCTGTGTTGGTTGTGATTGTGTCTGTGTGTACCTGAGTATGTGTGTGTGAGTGTGTTCTATATAGTAGATTACACTTTGTTTTAATGCCTAGATATTTCACTGATTTTTTCTTCTTCCCTTTTTGTCGTCTAGACTAAACTCTCGTGTTTAATGACGCCAGACTTCGTCCAAACGTTACTTTCGTGTTTTCTTTTCGTATTTTACCGCCAGTAGAAGCGACTAGTTTTGGAAATTTAAAGTTTCCTAGACAAATTGACGGTTATAAGAATGGCACATATAAAACAACCAAAAAGATTTTTAAAAAAGACAACATATTACAATAAAAACTGAAGTGAGAACGTTTCTTTCGGTCCAGGGTTGCCAGATACATGGGTATCAAAGGAGGACACAAAGAGACAAAAAATGAGGACAAAGGAGGACACATTGAGAGTTTCATTTTTTGAATATATGTGAAATATAATAATGTAAGGGCTATGCTATAAAAGGCATATAACCAACAAATGCAGACTATATAGCACAAATAACGTTTAATGCTGTTAAATGCCTAGTGGAATTTATTGCGAGTGAATTAACATGTCGAACATGCAATAAACTCTAAAGCTGACATAAAAACAAAAGAAGGGAAATAACTCTTATTGTGGGTTAGGGGACGCCATTCGTCGTGCTAAAAAAAATGGTTATAACATTCTTCGATTTCTTCCCCCTGATTACTCACAAATGCCTGCTGACCGGCTAGAAAGAATAATTGTGTGTGTTGGTGTGTGTGTGTGTGTGTGCACGTGCGTGCGTTTGTGTGTGTGGATGAAGGTATAATTTGAACAACGGGAGACTTAACGAGAGCTACAATGGAAATTTTAAAAACAAAAACAAAAAAGGCCAAAAGAAAACATTCTTTAGCTCCGCCCCCCTCCCCCCCCTGTTGTTTTCTTCATCGTCGTCTTCTTGTTTTGTTCAATGTTTTGAAATGAAAGAGTTGCAGTGCTAAGGTGAATCTCTGGGTATTGATCCAAGTTTTTGTCGGTGGATGCTTTCCTCCATCCACCACCCACCCTTCCAACGCTGTCCGCCCCTGTGTTGAATGCATTCATTAAGAGCTAAGTGGGGGCGAACAGGGGCGTCTTAAGTATTGTTATTGCATTATCTGCCGGGGGCCGAGCTCTTGTTTTGTTTCCCCTCTATCAAGTGGCGGATATTTTGTTTTGTTTTATATACATACACCCCCCATACTCCCCCCTCCCCCATACTCTCCCCCCTCCGTCATACTCCCCTCCCCATACCCCCCCTCCCCCATACTCCCCCTCCCCCATACTCCCCTCCCCATGCTCCCCCTCCCCCATACTCTCCCCCTTCCCCATACTCCCCCTCCCCCATACTCCCCTCCCCCATACTCCCCCCTCCCCCATACTCCCCCTTCCCCATACTTCCCCCTTCCCCATACTTCCCCCTCCCCATACTCCCCCCTCCCTCGGTCTCTCGTTAATTCTACAGTTTGATTATGTCTGATAGCATTCGGGGCTAAGGGCGCCTCTTTCCATTGCATCTTGACGTTTGGGCTTATTGTGTACTTTGTGAGAGAGATATTATTGGCTGATGTTTCCTTTAACGTTATTGCTATTCAAGTGTCTGGAATTTGTGGCTATTTTATATCATTTTAAAATAAATTGTTCTACTGATTCAGCTGACGTCTTGTCTTTTGATCTTAGGTACACTTCAAACTCATGATACTGTACATAGTAAAGTGTGATCCATTGGGTTGTGTTGGTGGCCATGGCATACTAGGAGATTGTGTGGCCAGCACAATGGCCAGCCGCCTCTACTTTATCCCAGTCTGCCCAGCTCTAATGGGTTCCTGACAAAATGTTGTTGTTTTTGTAACCAACGAAATATTTGAGATTCTATTTTTTGTTGAATTTGCGTTGAGAAAGGATTTGTGATCGCGTATGAATGCTTATGGTTGATCAAGAAATGAGAGTTTGTGAGTCGTAGATCAATTCAATGAATCGCACATCTTTGCCGTGAACACCATCGCCAAGTAGCTCACTAAAAGGGTTACTAAAAATACTTCACTCACATACTTTGTTTTTAGGTTATTTTTTTAATTGATGTAATCAGGAAAAAACAACAACCTAATATAGTTCTATAGGGCTGCGTCGATAAATAGGCCAACACAATTTGTCTGAAACTGGTAAACATTGTAATGGGTGTGTGCGGAAGGCAGAGTGTTGAGATCTGTCGCCCGACGCCCCCCCCCCCCTCCCTCTCTCTCTCCCCCAGGCTCACAATATTAATATAGAAAATATTAATTTCACTGCTTAGCCCTGGCCTAGTTGATGCCTGTGCACCGGAAGTAATTTGCTGGCGTGTCAAGATACTATTTTTAGCTCCGAAAGCAAATAATAATTGCGATCTGCACTACGTCTCTCTCTGCGGTCCTCACACCGCGCTACCATCGGCGCCAATGGTTCAGTTAACTATTAGTATTAACTACTGCGTCACTTTCACTAAAAATATATATTTTTAACGCTACAATCAGACTGATGAGGAGAGCTAGAACATACATAACGTGGTAGTCACAATTACCCCATCCTCCCCCCCTCCTTCTATAGTATCTATACCCTTTACTTTTTTTTCAACTTCAATGCATATTTAGATACATGACAATAGATGCTTTGGAAAACATAAAATCTTTGTTCGAATTTTCCCTTAAATAAAAAACAACAATTGCAGTTGATCATAAGCCAAAACAAAAAAAAAACAATCTGTAATATTAGAGCAAATATTGACTTATTCCTAGAATTTTCAGAACTATCTTGTGTTGTGTCAATAGAAAATGTTTTAATTTCACGGGTTAGGAATTTAACTTCATACGTCATCTCCTCGGCCCTTCCCCCCTCCTTCCTGTTTTCACCTGCTAAGTTAAAAGTGTCTATGAAATATTGACTTTGTATATTTATATCTCTAGGAATTTCTAGTTGGCTCATTATTTACACCAATAAGAAAGTTATATTTCAATACCGATATTGAACCTCTCCTCTGGGAATAATTCACGAAAATATCTCAATTGCCGAAAATTGGTCCTCATCATAAATATAGCCAAATACCCAAATAAACGGAGAACTAACACACAACTGGGTTTAATGCAAAATAACGATTTTAGGTAAGTGCCCAATTTAATTGTCATCTGTTTGTGGTCATCTCGTGGCACAGTTGAAGTCTAGAATTGTGACCACTGAGTCAGACCCCAGTGGTCATCTCGGGGCACAGTTGAAGTCTAGAATTGTGACCACTGAGTCAGACCCCAGTGGTCATCTCGGGGCACAGTTGAAGTCTAGAATTGTGACCACTGAGTCAGACCCCAGTGGTCATCTCGGGGCACAGTTGAAGTCTAGAATTGTGACCACTGAGTCAGACCCCAGTGGTCATCTTGGGGCACAGTTGAAGTCTAGAATTGTGACCACTGAGTCAGACCCCAGTGGTCATCTCGGGTCACAGTTGAAGTCTAGAATTGTGACCACTGAGTCAGACCCCAGTGGTCATCTCGGGGCACAGTTGAAATCTAGAATTGTGACCACTGAGTCAGACCCCATTATCTCTTGTTTATCCTTGTTCCCAGGGTTAACTCCATTATTGCATTAATTTTTTTGGTAAACATATTGTGGAAGTTTGAAGAAAAAGAAAAGAGCTTTTCTCAACTATTACCGATAAAACCGATTTGTATTTAAGTCTCTAAAAATCAGGACAAGCTTTCCTGCTCTTAAGTCCAAGGCATGACGTGGATGGCGTAGGTCTGGGGAGGGGGGGGGGGCGGATGCAGTCGGGAGCCAGCAGGCATTGGCACTACTTTGCGAAATTTCCCTTGAATCATTAACGAGGCGACCAAACTATAGGTTTGTTCATCCAGGCACCGGGCCTGGTGATATGGGATTGTTGCGCACATTTGATTCCTCCCCTCCGAAATCTCGGCGGCTTTCGCCTGTGCAATAATTTTCGGACGCGCCACAGGGGGACATCTCCCCTTTTCGTTATCCCCGTCGTTGTACTCTTATTGAGAGCGTTTAGTTGGTTTTACACACGTGTTTCAACAGCTTTGTGACCCAATGGTACAGAAGTGAGGGATTGAGCCAGTTGATTCAACTATTTATGGCCCAACAACCGGACGTCGCTTATATGTGGGTCATGTGGATGTATTTTTCGTAGCGGTCGCAAGACCACGCATGTATACAGGGTTCTAAGAATTCCAGAGTTTAAAAGACTTTGACCTGGATATTTGCATATAATCGATTTACAAAACAAAAAAAAATGGGCTAGAAATGGGTTAACACGGGTATGCAATGGGCGGCCCGCGGGTCATAAGTCGACCCGCTAGGCCTTTTTTGTGTGTGAGTGGTTATTAATAACTAATTATAAAATTTCTGATAGGACCCAATGACAAATCATGTTGCAACCGATTTAACCCACTCTAGCGCGATATGGGTAATGGGTAAAAAAAGGGTTTTTCACGAATGTAAAGATAAAATTGTTTTTGTTATAGATCTACGTAACATAACTGTAACTGATTGATAATCCCGAATGGTACAACTTATACACAACATACAACTTCTAAAAAAATCTTTTAACATTGTGAAAACCTAAAAAAAGAAACTCTAGAATATTACCGGGAGTATCAGTATAGTACTCACTTTGTAGTGGTTCTCAAGCTGTTTTAGTTTTTTGTGTGTATTGGGTGGGGTGCAAACAGCTTCCTCATTCACCTTTTCTTTGTCCCACAAGCAAGGTTTTAGGAACCGCTCCTTGCTTTTTTGTTTTTGCTTGAATCAGTTTCTATTAGCTTTCTATTCGCTCATGATACTCTGCTTTGTGTCAAAATTGTGTAACATTACCTGTTTGAAAACAACAACTCATTCACAGGATGTGCCAATGTGAGTTCATAGTAAATACCATTCTCTTACTCTATAGTAAATGTACGTGTTTGTTGTTGTTAGTGTCAGATGGGCTACTTCTCAGTATTAAATTGGCGTGCTACTGTTTCGTGTTGTTACACCATATTTTAGGATAGTGTTCAGAATATTATAGGCGTGTTTTGGGTAGAACTAGATTGGCTAGTTTTAGACTCTATATGGCTAATTAATTAGATTCAGGGGTCGTCAACCTACGGCATGCGTGCCAGACCTGGCACCCTCCCCCATTAACGGATATTCGTCTCTTAGTCAAGGAATTGAGTGCTAAAGCAGCATGACTTTTAAGAAGTTGGCACGCTGAATGAATTAGAAATCCCACTTTTGCATACTATCGTGAAAAGGTTGCCGACCCCTGACTTATTTGGTTGAAGTGTGTGGAGGTGTTCGGCATTCCACTTGCATGAGATTTCACTTCTCTTAACCATAGGAGGAAAGGTCACCAGGACAACATGAATTTACTTGAAGAACTGAGCATAGTTATAGGCAGGTGTTCATTATGCAGCACCAGCTGTATGTCATGTTTAACATTCCTTAAAGAAAAATTGTATAGGCAATAAATTAAATAAATAATTGCCATAATGAATAATCTCAGGTTTCTAAAGTGCATGTAATTATAACAGCTTTGCTTTTTTATAATTGAAAAAAAAACAACCTGTGTGGAGGTTTACCTTCGTAGAAGAGGACATTATTGCAGTTTTAATTAACCAATGGTACGCTTAGATTAGCTAAGTCACAAAACTAGAATCGCCACCCACTTGTCCTCTGCTCACATAAAATTTTGTTAACGTCACATCGTATCGAGCTGGCCGACATATTTTCAAAAGCCCGGCCTAAGCTGAACGAGACTTAAGCCAATTGGCTGAGCTAGACTCTAAATGTGTTAGTAACAGCTTTTAAAACCTAGTTAGGGAAATTGAACTGAAGGAATTCCCCCCCCCCCTTCCCCCGTTTGGCTTCGTCCGCAGAATACATTTAGTTTCAAGATCTCATTATCTTGGACCTTTTGTTAGAGCTGACATGTTGTATGCAGCGTCTGTTGACCTTTTGTTAGAGCTGGCATGTTGTATGCAACGTCTGTTGACCTTTTTGTTGGAGCTGGCATGTTGTAGGCAACGTCTGTTGACCTTTTTGTTGGAGCTGTCATGTTGTATGCAACGTCTGTTGACCTTTTGTTAGAGCTGGCATGTTGTATGCAACGTCTGTTGACGTTTTTTTTGGAGCGGTCATGTTGTATGCAACGTCTGTTGACCTTTTTGTTGGAGCGGTGATGTTGTATGCAACGTCTGTTGACCTTTTTGTTGGAGCGGTCATGTTGTATGCAACGTCTGTTGACCTTTTTGTTGGAGCGGTCATGTTGTATGCAACGTCTGTTGACCTTTTTGTTGGAGCGGTCATGTTGTATGCAACGTCTGTTGACCTTTTTGTTGGAGCTGTCATGTTGTATGCAACGTCTGTTGACCTTTTTCCCCGTCGCCATTTTTTGTTATTGCTATGGTTGTATATTGAATTTAAATAATGGTGTCGCGTACTGTATTTCAAGAGAAGAAAAAAGATTTTAAAACATAACCATATTAACCACTTAGATAATACCGTGTTGCTGTGTCATGTTTTCAGCTTCAGATACGTTCTCTCTCAGGCTTTTAGTACCATTTTCTGGTGTTACTAAAGCCTCATTTTAGTTCATTACCGACAGGGCTGTGTATTTCCGTTGGCCCACTAGTCGTTCGATTATAAAGTGGTAATCATATTTCTCGGACATCGTTTCACTGAGTGCATCTGTCAGCCATCGTTACGTCGTGAGGGGAAATTAGATCTGGACACTTCATTGTGGGACTTGGCTGGGACACTGTTGTAGTCTTTGTAGTCACTGGCTACTGTAGACTACTCCCTTTTCATATGAGAACTCCATTCTACCGAACTCCTATTCGTTTCTTTTGTTTTTATTTCGTAACTTCACTTACAGCCTTTTTTTTTTACTTCCTCCCTCCCTCCCTCTCCCCCACCCGCCCTTCTTCCTCCGTCTCCTCAGCTCAAATGATCTCAAGTTCATGCTCTCTTATCAGTAGACGTGAAACTGTATGTCGCCGCCGAGTAGAAGATCTCTTGGGAATACAGCGTGAATATTCTTTCACTGAATTTAGACATTGATTGGATGGGATTTCTCTACAGTCTACGATCTACACCAAGTCGTTACTACTCTAAATTTGCGCACTGGACATCATGTCAAGAGGGCAATATACACTGACGATGCTCCAGTTACTATTAAAATAAAAAACAAGACACCACCAGCACATCGGGTTTGCAATGGAAATGACAGCAAGGACAGGTTGTCTTCGGGCTCGATAAAGACAAGAAGACCATTTAGTTTCTGGTGATACCAATATTTCGTCCCTACCGGCACTGTGGCCCAGCCGACAGCGCGTTCGGCTGGGTTACCGAAGTCGAAGGTCCTGGGTTCGAATCCTGGTGAAGACTAGGATATGGATATTTTTTCCCGGGTCTGAAGGGTGTCCCCGAGTCTACCCAGCACTGATGGGTACCTGACCTTAGTCGGGGTAATGTAAAGGCGGATATGCATAGTGCTGGCCACCCAATCACCTAGTGTGCCGTGGCCACAGAAACTGGCGAACGCTGCTTCACCGGTCTATGGATCAGTTTGATCCGACGGGATACTTTACTTTTACTTTGATGCCGTAGACCGCATGGTAGGTTCACGAGCTGTACTTGAACTCCTGGTGTTGGTTAGTTAATCACTGACAATATCAGCCCCACACAATGGTGAACAGATTAGCCTCTTTTTTCTTTTATTCCTGGAATAATTATTACCTGACTGACGGGATATAATATTATCTCTTGTGTACCTCCCAGTGTAGAACCAATGAACTTGACTATGGTGCAGTATGTTGACCTAAACGTCTATTGACGCAGGCAGGCAGTATACAATAGCAATCAAACTGAAAATAACTTGGACTTCGTTGATAAGGATGTCGAATGCTTATAATGGCAAGGCAAAAGCTTTTAACCAGATAGCGGGCCAGAATATAAATTGAATTAAGTCGTCAGTAGTTTGTCAGATTAGGTGAAAAAAAAATTGATTTGTTGATTAACATGCACTGCTCAACTTGTTCAAATTATGCAAAATCGAATTGAAAATACCATCTGCCTTAGGGCAAGGGTGTACAACAGTTTCCGTCATAGGGCCCTATAAGATATACAACACGGTGGGCCGCACGGACATTGTGAAAATTGTATTTACAATAGTAATACGATGAGTAAAAAAAAGGTGCAATTTAATGATTCAGGGACGGAGGTACACGAATATGAATGGCGAATTCTTGTCATGCCTTTGCGTATTTAGGATATCTAATATTAAAGACCAGTTCGGGATATATTTGGAAACGTGGCCATGTGGCCACTTTGATCACGAAAAATCGTAATAATACATCCATTGGCCTAGCCACTCACTGTGTTCAAATGGAAGCCATTAGCACCAAGTAGGCAAAAGCGCCATCTGTTCTCGTTGTTTTTTGTTCTTTTTCATTTTTATTACGATTCGAAATTTTCCCTTAAAGTTCACTTCAATTAATCTATTTACTTGTCTTTTGTTCAACATATAACTTTACTTCAATTAATCTGTTTACTTGTCTTTTCTTCAACATATAACTTTACTTCAATTAATCTATTTACTTGACTTTTCTTCAACATATAACTTTACTTCAATTAATCTATTTACTTGACTTTTCTTCAACATATAACTTTACTTCAATTAATCTATTTACTTGTCTTTTGTTCAACATATAACTTTACTTCAATTAATCTATTTACTTGACTTTTCTTCAACATATAACTTTACTTCAATTAATCTGTTTACTTGTCTTTTCTTCAACATATAACTTTACTTCAATTAATCTTTTTACTTGTCTTTTGTTCGACATATAACTTTACTTCAATTAATCTATTTACTTGTCTTTTGTTCAACATATAACTTTACTTCAATTAATCTGTTTACTTGTCTTTTCTTCAACATATAACTTTACTTCAATTAATCTATTTACTTGACTTTTCTTCAACATATAACCTCTTAAACGCGTAAAAAGTAAAGTATCCTGTCGGACCAAATTGATCCATAGGGCCGGTGAAGCAGCGTTCACCAGTGTCTGTAACCACCGAGTACTAGGGAGATTGTGTGGCCAACACTATGCACACACCTTTACTTTACCCCAACTAATGTCAGGCACCCACCAGAGCTGGATAGACTCAGGTACACTCTCAAGTCCCGGGAAAAAAATCCTAGCCTGCACCAGGATTTGAACCCAGGACCTTCGGTACGCCAGTCGAACGCGCGGCCGTTCGGCCACCATGCCGACTTCTTAAACACGTGCGGTGCGTACAAACTTGTGTGTGAGTGATAATTATGTGAGTGTATTAGCGTGAGTGTGTTGATAAACGCAGTACACACATTAGGAAAGAGCTGTGTTTTTTTTTATTCTATTCTTCTTTATACCTTTCTCGCTTCTCGGACGTTTTTCTTCTTACCATTGAGTCAGCCAGCTCTGTGCATTACACTAAGTAATAAATAAATATCTAGGCCAGTGTAGATGGCAGCTCCTGATCAGAGGGGTTTGACTGAGAGCACAAATAATCTGTCGTACAGTAACCCAAACATGCATAACATCTCGTTATCGTAACGGAAGCGTTCTAGTTATCCCCCCCCCCCCCCCCCGTTGCTAGGCGGACTAGGTCCCCGCAAACCTACGGCACTTCTTTTTGTTTTAAAACCCGAATTCCAGACACCTGTTATTATATCAAGGGGTCATTGCAGGGGCGTGCTAAGATGTGGTGGGGGGATCGGTAGCCGAGCGGTCTGACCCAGGGTCTGGGTTCGAATCCCGGTGGAGGCTAGGATTTTCCCCCAGGACTTGAGGGTGTCCCTGAGTCTACCCAGCTCTGATGGGTACCTGACATTATTTGGGGTGAATAAAGGCGGCTGGGCATTGTGGTGGCCACACATCCCCTAGTATGCCGTGGCCAGAGAAACTGGCGAACTCTGCTTCACTAGCCCTGTGATCATTTGGTCCGAAGGGTACTTTACTTACTAATTACAATCGCTCTTTGCTGTCATTCCTCTTTCTTCTGTTTGGGTTTTCATTCTACTCTTCTTTCGATCTCTAACTAGTTGTCCTGAATGGGGTAGTACGAATTCATCACAATATTGGAAACCAAAAAAAAAGGGCTCGAAGTGGGTGGGGCAGAGGTAGGAGCCTGGACAACGAATTGACTTAGTAACAGCTGTTACAATCGTTAAGTGTAGAAATGTGTTGTTGTTGAAATTGTTGATACGTTTATATGCGCGGTATAATGGGTTTTGTCAGCTGTAGTCCTATGTATGTTTTCACGTGCAGAGAGCTGTATTACAAACAGGAAACAACACAGACAAACAGACAGACACACACATACAGACACACATACAGACACACATACAGAGACAGAGATTGGCCTAGCCGGGGAATGTTAATAAACTATTTATTGATAATATATAAGAAATTGGCTACCTGGAAATGGAAGGTGAAGGGTTGTGGTTGAGATAATGTAAAGATAATATCTGCAAGCCTGTCGGGAACATGTGGGTTTATTTACTTTAGTTTTCCCTTTTTATTGCAATTGTACATTGATAAAACCATTCAATTCTTCTCCCTTCAAAGTATACAGCTGGAGTTATTGAAGCTGGTGGCTCCTTGAAACCTCAATTGGAGGTTTTTTTAGTATGAGGTTTTGTAGTATGAGGTTTTGTAGTATGAGGTTTTGTAGCATGAGGTTTTGTAGTATGAGGTTTTGTATTTTGAGGTTTTGTATTATTACGATACACGTTACTTTAACTTTGAAAATTAAACATAAAATATAACTAGTTCGTGTTTATCCCCAGACGTTCATGTAATGAACTCGCGTTTTCTCATATCAAACACCATAACAAACATTTCTTTTCGTTAATAAATTTACTTTTTTTTTTCTACTTTGTGTATTCGTTTTAAATATTTAAAAAATAGTGTAGGAAGCCTACTACAGATGTAATAAAGGAGGGAGACAATTGTATAACCTTGAAGGCAGCAAGATATATTTAAAACGGCTGCAGCTATTTATATCCCGACTTATATCAGCCTGGTTCACTTATCGCGTCGTGTAGATAACACCCGAGTGACCCAGTCCACTGATGCTGATAACACCGCATTGACCCTCTCTCGTCAACACTCCTCTCTCGTCAACACTTGCAATCCTTCCACACGCCCTACCCCTGCACCAACATCCACTTCACCCCCCCCCCCCCCACTTCACCTTCTTGCAGACTTGCTTCCGAGACTGCACGACACTTATAGTAGTAAAGAATAATTTAGACACAGAAGTTTGAGAGAGGAACCATTTTATCAATTTATCATTGTATCAGACACATACACACAGAGACGGCAAACTATTGGTAATTAATACATGATACGGTCAGACACAATAAACGGTTGTTCGAAAAAAACAAACACATAAATTGATCCAATATGAAATTATGTTATATTGAACTCCCCATTGCCTTGAATAGAGTGAATTCAAAACAGAATCTACTGCAAATACCTTTGGGTGACGTATCCTCTTACGTAGCACTAAGCGGCTACAGCAGATTTTATTGGTCCAATATAGGTCCAATATTGTGCCGATATTTAAATCGTGGCCTGATGTTAGACCAATATTAGGCCAATATAGTGTGCTGTTAGGGTAGATCAATAAATAGAATGCACATTAGTTGTGTCAATAGTCATTGCTTTTTTTGTGGTATCATTATGGTCAGAGGTGATCGAGTGGAGATGGTTTAGGGATTAGAGGAGTGATATTCAAATATTGATGTGAATTGTTTGTCGTGTAAAGGTCAGTTGTTATTTTTTTTTAAATAAATATTTGTGGTGAGCTCAAAGCTGACTCGTGCTGGAGCTGTCTTCAGCATGGCTCGGCGACGGCGCGCCGTGGGGCCTGCACGAGCAGACGCTTCTGACGCGGGCCTTGAGCCTCTGCACGGCCCGGTGCACCACGTCGTCGCTGCAGGCCACCAGGTGCGGGTAGACGATGGTCTGGATGGTGGAGATGGCCAGGGTGCAAGAGGAGATGTTCACGAAGGCGTGCGGGGTGAGCGACGCCTGGAGCGCCTTGGTGATGAACACCGGGAGCATGTTCAGGACGAAGGTCAGGGACATGAACATGGTCAGGCGCGCCAGCTTCTGGTTCTCCGACTCGGCGTCGCTGGGGTCGCTCTGCGCGCTCTCCAGGGTCGGCATCGAGATGTGCTCCTCCTCGTTGCTGCTCGTGGTGTCTTTAAATTCCAGACTCGTAGGCTTCTGGGGCACCGCGTTCTTATTGTAATTCCAATTTGTTTGATTGTGGAATGATCCCTTGACGGTATGAATAGCATTAGGGCTGTCTAAGTCCCCGTGGTTAGATAAGGCGTCTTCGTTCGACACCATAATTACCGGGGGTGGCTGGGGTGTTATCGCGTTCCCCACCTCCCCAGCCCCCTTTTTATCACCGCCCGCCGATCTGTCTTTTTCCTCCCTTTCCTCGAGTCTTAACGTGAGGGGTTTCAACGGCAGGAGCGGCTTCGGGGCCGCGGGCTTTGACGAGGCGTCCGACCGTTTGGTCAGGTCGATGTCGGACTGAAACGGGGCCTCCTTGAACATTTTCGGGTTCTGGAGCTGCGCCTGGAGCGCGGAGATGTCCACGGAGAACTTCCTCACGTAGTTGTACTGCTTGGCCCTGGAGATCGGGTCCGCTGGTGTGGAGTTTGAGCTGCTGGTGGAGTCATTGATTTGACAGATTGTGTGACGCCTGCGTCCCAGTACCTGCTTGGAACAGAGAAAATACGTTCAAAACGTTTTCTTTATACGTACATAAAAGATCTGTATAGAGAAGAGATAACTGGCAAACTCTTTTCTAAATATATTGTTACGCCTATGTTTCCCCCAGCCGTCAAACTAACATAAACAGATATACCATAGCATATAAAGTATTAATTACATACACTTTTAGTTTATTTTAAATCCTTGATATTAACGTCACTTTTCCGACGCCCAGCAAAACATTCCCGACATCTCATATAGCTGAAACTGAACTAGTTGCCGATGACAAAACATTTCATCAAATTTCCAAGGCCCCCCCCAAAAAAAACTTTTTTTCTTATTTTCAAAGAGACATTATAAAGACAATACAATTATTAAAACTTGTGAACATTTTGCATATAAGGAATTTATAAAATAAATTTTATCTGTATGGTTTGGTTAATTTTATACATAGCAATAATAAGAATTAATTTTGTGTACCTGCGCCATATTGATGCCTAATCGATTGCCCATCGGCTTGACAATAGGACTTGGCAGTTCAGCGATGGTGTTGGCATCTTCACCTTTGATCGAAGTCGTGTCCGGGTCACTCACCGTCAGCAGCTTCGGGGTCGACGGCGATGGGGTCCCGCTCTGGCTGGGCTCGAACCCCCCGTCGTTATCCGCGCAGGCGTTGGACTGGCTGATCAAGAACTCTGGGATGGAAAGTTTCATGTTCCTCCTGCGGAAGTGCGGCCTCCCGTCCTCCCAGTAGGTGGCTTCTCTGAGGAGGAACAGCGCCGAAACGCAGAGGGCTGACACGGTGAGGATGAACGCGAAGGAGATTAACGCCAGCAGCGTAGAGCGGATGTTGGTGTCCTGGAGGATGTAGAACGTCTCCGTGTCTCCACCAACTTGTGCGCAGATGGAAATGAACCCGGTGGTGAGGAAGGCTGCACAGAACAGGGCGATCAGGCAGGTCAGCATGGGCCAGAGCCTGCGCAGGACGCGCCCGTACTTGTTGAGCAGGCGGACCACGCCTTCGATGGAGAGGAGCACGATGACCAGGCTGAGGATGAGGACGAGGAAGATGTAGATGGAGGTCTTGGTGACGAGGAATCCGTAGCAAGGGTGGCCCCGCAAGTGGTGGTACGTGATGAGGTCAACCACCTCCATGGGGCTCCAGACGAAGTTGAGGCCGCAGCAGGCCAGGAACAGCGCCAGCACCAGAGTGTAGCTGTACTTGTTGATGTTCCGCCTAGTGGAGATGGCCGCGATGACGGCCAGGCTGCTCCCGCCGCCGAACAGCGTGGACAACCCGTGGGCCGCCACGGAGAGCACGACGGTGTAGGCCTCCAGAGCGTGGTGTTGCTGGTGGTCGATGTCGGTCAGCTCCGTCGCGCCTCGCGTGAGATTGATGACGTCGTTGCCGTTGACGTGACCCATTGGTGAAGGGTCTCGTTCTGGATCACGATGATCTCACTGAACTATATCAAATAGGGCTTGTCCTGTCATCTGTTGTTGTTCAAGTTATAGCTTGATTCTTAAACCCACAATAACACATTATAGAAAGAAAGAGATGCAGCTAAACCATTGTCCTTTACACTGGTATTAAACACATTAGTAACCATGTTAGTCCAATACTGGATGTACTTGTTTGACTACAGCTGAAGTCTTTTGTAGCTCGGGACTAACAAGCGATCTAATTATTGCGATGTTTTTTTAACCGTCTTGACCAGAGTCCAGCGCCGTGTCACGTGCACATTTTGAAGTCCAGACGAATCGGACGTGTAAGCCAGTGTTGACGTCCGCGAGCCAACATCTGACCCCCTTCCTCTAGTCTAATTATCTGGCCGCAAGGCTGGACGTCACATCACTGGACCACATGGCCTTCCCCGGCATCTGAAAAAAAAACAACAGAAAAACAAACACGGTTAACATTATATTATCATTGTCTGCTATGTCAACTACTATACTGTGTCTATTTTATTATATCATTTATACAACAAACTGTTTCAAAACATTGTTTGTAATTCTAGATAAAAGCCATTTTAAATTGTTACATTCACGAGGAACACAACTGTTTTCATAGAAAGCAGAAGAAATCAAACTTAGTTGACTTTGTCCCCTAATAAGTTCTTCTTGATTGTTCAAGTCCATGGGCTTTTCCCCTAGCTTTTCTCATCCACTTATACTGCTATATGGGTCATACTGACCGCCGCGGCGTGCGTTTTCCCCATCCAATCAGTTATTATTAGTGCTCACTCCTGTCCCAGTAATCCGAACACAATTAATTCAGCGTTTCTGTTTTAAATTCCGCGTCCGGGATGTGTATAATCCTAGACTATAAGTCATCAGCTGATAGTGATAGTGGTGACTTACTGGGGATACCACAGTGATGGGAATGCTGTTTACTTAAAGGTGGGGGGGGGGGGGAACCACGGGGACTGGCCAGGCAGTGTTGTCCAAGTTTTACTTTATGTCATCAGTAGAATTGTTGGAAGACTTTGGTCAAATTTACATCTAGTCCTCGCCAATGTTTTCCTACTTCTAGTTCTAGGTTCATCCTGTCTTCTATATCATCTCTGTCTATCTGCCCATCTGATCTATATCTACCTATTTATTGATCTATGCTTACTTCTACATCTACTTCTACTTATATGTTTATCGATCCAAAATCTCCACAATCTCTTTGCTTCTTTGTATTTCTTCCTAATCTATCTTCACGACCTCTCCCACACTATGAAGACCCACTGTAAGTAAACACCCACAAGACTATAGACACAGTGGTTTTGACTTTTGACCTGTGCCTGTGCCCATACACAACTTTCTACCACGGGGGACAAGCAATATCCGAAGAATTGTATGGTGAGAAAATTGTTTGAAGGACTTTTAAGATGGTCATGATTTCTATCTCTTTTCTTTCTTGGGCTTTAATCACTTGACGACTTGGAGAATTTCGGCCATGTATCAAGCAATAAATACTACTGGATTGTTAGATTCTATGTGAAGATTTGAAGTATTACATACAGATCAATTTATGGGCTACGGTTTTATCTATTTTAGGTGGCCAGGTGCTTTACACCCTTAGCCTTCCCACCCTCCCCACCACACACCCTGCTTGCCTACCGCTTTCTCATTGTGTCAAATGTTCATATGTATATATGAAACTTGAGAATCGTATTGTATTTAAACAGGGTCTGAAGTCTGAACCCGTCCCATCCGTTTGGCACTTGGGTATATTACTGTATTCTATCGCTACAGTACTGTGTAAATATTATATAGTTAAAACCATTTATCGCTACAGTGCTAATTAAATATTATACTATAATTTATAATTATTTATTGCTACAGTACTATGTACATATTATACTATAAGTTATAACTATGTAACAAGTATTACAACTATTAAAATATTATACTACAAATCATTGTCGTATTCTATATTTTGCTGTTATGTTACTTTATAACAGATACACCGTTAAGTATTGTTGTTATATATATAATATATATAAATTGCTATATTGCTATAAATATACAGTACTTGGTATTTTAAGTTTCACCGAATTACTGCGTACCATCATTGAATACAAAAGAGAGTAGTGAGTGCGTTAATATACTCACAGTGACCTGGTCAGTCGATGTCCTCTCTCTCCGCTATGATCAGATATAATGTAACGTAATAACGACATGTCCAGGAGCTCCGGGAGAGGGGGGGGGGTCCTCATAGAACCGAGTGAGCTCTTGGCTGTATCGATCTAGTTAGTGGTCAAGATGTTGGAACGCGTCAACGTAAAACGATTCTTGGATACTACCTCCCCCTCCCTCCCTCCCTACCTCCCCTCCTTTCTTCACTTTTCGCCCTTCCCTCCGCGGTGTTATCAGTCCGACGACTTCGCTTAGGGTCATATTCCTATTTCTAATTGTACACGATCAACGCTCTGGCCGTACAACTTATAGTGAGGATCTTACATCATTGACATAAATAATTGAAACCGCGACTTAGCGCCGAGATATTGTCTATTACTAACTGAAAAAACTCGTTGCATTTGTTTTAGTAGGTTGACAAAACACTTTTTTTTTAAAATTCTAAATGAAAACACGCCGTTTTAATATCTCCACTAGTATATAATGAAACGTCCAAAATGTAAAAGACATAGATCTAAACACGATGTAGAGCGCAGCGTGCCACGAAAATGAAAGGTAAGGAAACTTCGACCTAAAAATTAAATTAGTAACGAATGCGCCGATACTTAAGAATGGTGTCATTTTCATGTCGTTTTTTTTAAAATATAAATTCCGCCTTGAAAGACAAGATAGTGTCCGCTGGCCAACGTGTATTCTTCTATGCGGGTCCGTCCGCATGGAATCCCCTCTCACTACAGCTTCGCCAGAGCCCTAGCTTCGACACCTTCAGGAGCTGGCTGAAAATTCGCCTAAGCTTATTCCAGTATTCCAGTTGCAGTATTCACCTGTAGCCTACATAAATTACATTTTCGTTTGTTCTTTGCGTTTAGAACTGTCCTCAACGGGATATGGGCTATACAAGAATTGTTATTATTTTTAATGCCGATCAATTAGTATGTAACTAGTGGTTATGCCCGTCAAAATGACGGAGAAAAGAATGACTACAATGTGTTTTGTTAATTAAGAGAGAAAGACGAAAGACAATAATATTACAATAAAAACTGGAGTGAGAACGTTTCTTTTCGGTATTTAGTTTTTGTTCTTTTTAATTGTTTCTGGGCGCCCTGACCCTGGCATATGCATACGAATTGTTGCTGTCAAGCTTCTGGCCTAAAAGACTGGCGTAGTGTGTAAACCGCCGATACATTCCCATTAAAGATACACCGGCGGGCGAACGCATGGGGGACAGCCCTGCGGCGGGTCCGAGATCTATTACACTGCCGAGAGGCCACTGGTCTCGGAGGGGAGGAAGCAATGGACGCTGCAATCCCGTCGCGAGAACCACCCTGTGCGTGGATGCATGTACCTATAGTATAGGACTATAGGATATGTGCTACTGGGTGACAGTGCAGGTTTACTGGCGAGCCACCACGATAATAATCCTTAGGGGAACCGCAGTGAAAGATCGCGGGGCTGCGGAAATCTTCCCTGTTACACGCCACGCCTTCGGCGTGCCGTGGGGTAGCTGGTGCCCGGACAGAGATTGCTCAATCCTAAGCGTTACGCCCTGGACGCAAGAGCCGAAAGGCTCGTAGGTTTTTTTTAAAGATACTTTTAATTCTATATTAAAATGTAGCGAACAGTTGTGTTGACTTGACTTATTGCGGTGCGTAACTTTTGAAAAAAGGTCTCGCCACATTAAAAAAACAACAGCAGAATTTGGAAAATCCGATAAGGCCCTCGCGTTCAACATAGTAAATCTCGCGTTCAACATAGTAAATGAACGGAAATGGCCATTTGTTCCGTAAGTTTTTTTTTTATTTGTATAGCTGGATATACTTTTTTTTATTTATAAAATCAACACATTCATGATTATAAGTCATAAAATAAAAATGAATTTTGTTTGACGTTTTCAATTTATACGTTTAACTTTTGTCTTGATTAGTCAAACGGCTTATGAGCCTATAGAGGACAAACATATATATATATATATTTAAATATATATATATCCTATACTATAATACGAGCAAAAATTGTATGGAAAAAAAATTATATATATGTCTGGAAATTTTCTTCAAAAGCGCTCTAACGATTTTCTTCATGTTTTAATGCACGACTTGTTTTACCTAAAAAAAAATCTAGAGCTTTTCGGCCCCACAAATAAAAATCGGAAATGAACGTTAGACAAAAATACACATTAGATTTATCGTAGATATTGATTTGGGCCGTAAAAACATGCCATTGCTCGACCCACGTGTAGCGCGGCTTTAAAGAGCGGTGTTTTGTTGCGTCGCAGTTATGACGTTTCGGGAATACCCGTAGGCCTACTACAGCAGAAAGAAGTTTTATTTCTTGTTTAGACTACAGTTGCGCACCGATGATAGATATAATTTAAAGCAAGACTAAGTGTAATTTATGTAATGCAGGGGTTTGCAAACTACAGCCAGTGGGTAACACGCGGGCTGACAAATAATAGTATGCGACCCTCGAGGATCATTTAGATTATAATGTCTTCAATATATTTTAGATTATTAAATTAAAAAAAAAATATTTACGTATTAACTAATAGTCAGATAATAGTTTGCCGTTTAAATAATAATGAAGTTTCACCAAACTAAAGGTCTATTTTTAACTTTCTTTTATCTGACATTGTTTGGAAAAAAACACCTAAAACTTTTTTGTGTATAAACACTGTATAGCTGCTATATAGTGTACACTGTAGCAGTATACACTACACCGTATATAGTGTACACTCTAGCAGTATACACTACACCGTAAATAGTATACAATGTAGCAGTATACTCTACACTGTAAATAGTATACACTGTATTAGTATACACTTTTTTTTATTCAATACACATGTTTACGAATGTTTCATTAAAATATGTACGATTTGCTTATATAGTCCTATCAAAGTAAGATGTATTAGAATATGTTAACATTGTCAATTCGAAATCTGGTCAACTAGAAAAGATGTATTCAATTTACTAGTATTTTCCTTATAACAATAGTCAGAAGTGTAATATACTGTTAGTTTTATTAAATTGGGGGAGGGGGGGGGGGGAGAGAAATTAAACAAATCATCTAACGTAGCCTATATTATAATCTTTTCATCTGCAGTCTTTTCAATGAATAACATAATTTCAACTTTAATTATTTAGTATTTAACTAGTGTAACGTTCAAAATGTAAACAATTTTTTAAAAATGTTTATTATACCATTGTTTTAATCAATCGATATTATATTTTGCCGCGATAGTTTATTTTAAATAGTAACACACATGGAGGATATTAGATAAGGTTTACACCAAACTATATATTTTTACTTTTTTTTTGTCAAACAATGCTTGGTGGAATAATACATTGAAAACATTGAAAATAATAAATAAATACTTTTTTGTATACGTTATTTTTTACAAGTGATTTACAAACTATACTTATGATTTATAGGCCTATATGTGCCCAAGTAAGAAATATTAGTATATGTTAAGAAATCAATACGAAATCTGGTAAACTAGTAAAAATGTATTACATTTATTCGTAGACCTTTTTAATTTATATCAAACATACTTGCCGGCGTAACTCATTGTTAGCTTGAATGGGGTGAGGGAGGGATTTTAAAAAATTGACATAATTTTATAAGAGGGGTCTTTAGAAAGTTCGACAGTTGTTAAAGTAGGGGAAGGGGTAGAAGAACTAAAAATTGTAACGTAATTCACGATATTTTAAATTTAAACTCTGCATTTTCAGTCTTTTAAATACATAACATAATGACATAAATGACATATATTTCTGTTGGATGTTGGATTTTAAACTGACAAATCTAGCTTACACATTTTTAATGTTTTTTTTAGGGTTTGAAATGAGATTAATCTGTTTTCTTTTTTTTTGGGGGGGGAGGGGGTGTTATTGGGCAAAATCTAGATATTAGACTGCACAAATAAAAATATGCTTGGACTGTTAGAATTTAAAGCCTATGTTATTCATATTAGAAAAAAGAAAAAGACAAATACAATTTATTGGTATGGTAAAGATGTATTTTTAAAATGTATGCACTGTTGTTTTACATACACATTATGTTAAGGTACAAGCGCCTTCTCTTTATTACCGATCGAATGATCGGTCACCTGGTACTATATATATATATATAGTATATCTATATATATAAAAAGACCGTGTTAGGCCCCCCGAGGATCCCCATTGGTCAATTTGAAAACACGTGTGTCACTGACCTATCTAGGCCTAGCCCTATATACCGTCTAATAATTTTACACATCGGACATGTGTCTTCGATAGCTCAGTGGTAAACGTAGTGGACTGCTATACGGGCGACCAGGGTTCGATTCTCCAGTTAGACTATACTTTTTTTTTTCGACAAATAATTTTTCAAACTTTTTAAAACAAAAGACATTGTAAATCTACAGGCAATATAGATTTTGTTAAATAAAAATATTTGCCTTTTTTTTTACCCGATTACAATATTTATTTACTTTCCTAAAATTATTCAGTAAAAAAATTATAATTTAAATATAAGATTTATAGCTTTCTTTTAAATTTAAGTGTAGTTTATAAATTTGTTATCTGCACCTCAAACAGTCCGGTTTTTTTTTCACCCGGGCAACGCCGGGCAATGTAGCTTATATATATATATAATCAAACATATAAACAAACTCACGGTATATTGCTGATGTTAAAAAAGTCCGATTTTCGTGCAAAGTGATCTACTGATCTATTCGAAATTATCTTGACTGCGATCGGCCGGCAAGTAATCGTCGAAAATGTCTATTGGCCGGCACTCTTGCACTCATGCCTACAGCTCCTACGTTATGTCAAAAGTTAAACATAGTCTGTCAGTCTCTCAACCACTATTCACATTTCTCTATACTCTATGGACTCTATGTTTACGAAACTTTGCCTGCCATCGGTCCTGGTCAATGCCTCGTTTTGAAAAGCTCGCGAACTAGACTAAGACTAAGAAAAAGAAGGAATCCCCTCTCCAGTGACGTCACAGACTAAATCGGCGTTAGGAAATAGTGTAGAATACGGGCCCCACGAGATATTTTAGTGTGTCATATATCAAATAAAGGTTTATTTGCCCAGATTACAAAACAGTTGGTTTCATTTAACGATTGTATTTCTGTATTTTTTTAATTTAATTTTGACATTTTGGTAATTTTGTGTGTTTTGTGAAATTTTGTGTTGTTAATAAAACTTTGTTACGTCCCCTTGTGTTTTTGTTAATATCCCATGATGCTATACTTATCCCATGATGCTATGCTGTGCACAAGGTCCTAAAAAAAAGGCAAACCTCCATTTTGTGGCCAAAATAATATTTTACGCTTTTTTTTTAATTCTTTGTTTGGCTATAGGCCTACCTTAAATTTAGTAGGTTCAGTATGAATTAGTAGGGGGTCAGTAAGGGTCAGTAGGGGTTAGGGATCACGGTTAGGGATCAGGGCTAGGGATCAGGGTTAGGGGTAGGGGTCAGTAGGGTTTTAATTTTTCATAGAAAATCTGCGTTTTTTTTTTCGTAAATTTTTTTTTTATTAATTGTGAAAAGTATCTTTTGTTGTTCATTAGACACTAAGGAATAGTCTAGCTCCACGCAAAAATTTTCAGTAAAATTTCTTTAGAACAATAGTTGTGCGTGGGGCCCGTATTCTACACTAGTACCCAAATCTTTTTTTTTGTGTCTAAGTCTAATTTTTATAAGTTGTTGGCTCCGCAGAATTCTGTGGTTGGCTCCACAGCTGACCCTCTTCTCTTTCTCATTCAGGACTTGGGACCTGACAACGGCGGAATTACAGAGGCGAAACACAACGAAAGCCAATTTTCTGCCCGACAAGGCATACCTATTCTAGAAGCTACATAATGATCGTAACTGTGGGGATTACCGAAAGAATTTCTCTCGCGATTTCTTGACTTTAGGTAATCTGGTACGAAAATAACGGCGAAGTTATAGTGAAGCGAAACATCATGAATCCAATTTTCAAATTTCTACCGGGCCCTGGTATACATATTCTAGATTCGAGAAGACACAATAATGACGCTTCACTCATGTAATATCGAAAGCAATTGTCTCGCCCCTGAAGGTCCGATGTCTGAACTTTAGATATACCGGTACCGAAATAAAACGAAATTCTATGTCCAATGCGAGCTGTTTTGCTATGACGTCCAAGAAAACATGTCGGTAATAGTGTAAGCGTATGACTCGGACCCTACCCAAAACTAGTGCTTGGAGCTATTGCTTAGTGGCTAATTAAATTTACAACGGGGGATATTTTTCACTATTAATTTTGGAAAAAAAGTATTTCTTTAAAGAAAAAATTTCCATTTTTCCTACGAAAACTCAAACCACCATTTTGTGTAGTTTTCTATTAAACGTGTGATGTGACGTCACTGCCGTTACGACAGTGAAGTCCAAATTTCGATCAGAAAATTAATCGAGCTCTAAGCAAATTAAATTGTTCAGTTAGAATTTTTTAGAACCAATATATAATCTAGACTAGGTAGAGTCTAGATATCTAGATCTAGATACTTCGATATCCCGTTTTTTCCCGTCACTTTTTTTGACCGATTTTGTGTTTCCACTTTTTATAAAACATACAGCAAATGGCAAATGTCTTTTTTTTCAGAATTAATTAAAATATCACAAACAATGTTGTTTTGATGACATATTAACATATTATATTATTAATTATGATAATTGTTTTCATTTTTCGGAGTAAACTATATTGACAGTGGTTGACTGGATTTTTAGCTATTTGTGCTTTGGAAAAATATGCTTCCCGATCGATTAGGGTTGCCATGTCCATATCTAGCTGGGACCTCGTCGGGACACTCTGAGATTGGGGTGTTGAGATGAAGTAAAAATTGTATTTAATATAATTACTTTTTAGTCAGAACACAATTACATGGAACTTGTTGCGGTATAAGTAATTGGTTCACCATATTTTTCTCAAGATTTCATCTTTTTCAGCAAGTTATTTTTCTTTTTTGCGTATTAATAAAACTCTATGCAAGTCAGCTTGTGTTTAAACTGGGCACTGTAAGTGTAAGATTGATTCCACAGTCCCTGGTAGCTGGCAGCAGTCGATTTCTTTCAACTAACTGAGGGTGGATTTACATGTTGCGCTAACAGCGTTACTTCAGTACCTGATCCAAGCTCGTAACATTATTTTGTAAAATCGGGACGAAATTGGGTCTTGTCGAGACAAGAAGGTCCATAACGGTGACGGTTCCGATATATCTGGACGGATGGCAACTCTACGATCGATAGTTGTAAAAAAAACTGAAGGATCGTTTGTTCGGAATTTAAATTATTTTATGCTGTTCTAGATTAAACACTTTTACAAAATTGAATTTTGGTCAAAGCTTAAATTTTCTGTCTCAATGAGGCAAGTAATTTGCACTAGTCTATCGTGTTCGCCATAAATATACCCACAGTGACCTGGTCAGCCGATGTCCACTCTCTCTCTCCCTCTCCGCTATGATCAGATTTAATATAACGTAATAACGACATGTCCAAGAGCTCCGAGAGAGGGGGGAGGGAGGGGGGTCCTCATAGAACTGCGAGAGCTCTTGGCTGTATCGATCAAGTTAGTGGTCAAGATGTTGGAACGCTTCAACGTAAAACGATTCTTGAATACTACCTCCCCCTCCCTCCTTTCTTCACTCTCCACCACCCTCCCCTCCTTTCTTTACTCTCCACCCCCCTCCCCTCCCTCCGCAGTGTTATCAGTCCGACGACTTCGCTTAGGGTCATATTCCTATTTCTAATTGTACACGATCAGCGCTCTGGCCGTACAGGAGCGTAGCTTGCTTGGTTGAGGGTGAGATGGGATGGGGTGGTGGGAAGGTGATAATCTGTCTCGGGTGAGCATCACCTTTCACTAGTACATACTTGATCTATAGACGTGGCAGTGCTTATATACAGGTATATAGGATGTATAGCAACATCACTACCGGGTGTATGCATTAAACAATAATGGCGGACTTGGTGTTCGTATTGAGTTTAAGAGTGAAACGAGAATCGGGCCATGTATGTATAATATATGTTGCGCACACACAGTGTAATTGCCCAGTTCATGAACGTGCAACTTTTTTGCCAATTTCACGAACTGGGCAACGGCTATTCATCGAGATTGATTCTATATTTAGAGATATTTGACAAAAAGAAATGTTCAGTTTGTTCTATTTTTCTTCTTGTTATTATTAGCCATAGATCTGTATTTTAAAGCTATTACACACTAGGCTTTAAGTGTAAAAAAGAAACACATCTCCAAATATAATATAATATACTTAGTACCATCTAATATAGACTTTTATGAAAACGATTTCTTTTCTATATAATCTTTTTTTTCCCTAATTGGTTAGGAGGATACTATAGTAATAATAAATGATAACAGCGTAGACCTAATAAGGACTTTTTTTTTTAGGGCAGGACCTAGACTATAATTATTATGTTTTAACCTTCATTAAAAACCTCTTACAGAAACTGATGAACGCTGCTTCACCAGCCCTATGATCAGTTTGGTCCGAAGGGTACTTTACTTTAATAAAACCTCTTACTAGTAAATGGGGCTAAAAGGTTGCCCAGTTCATAAACTGTGCAGTGACACTTTCTTGGCATAACCTATACATCCAGTGGAACAGTAAGCGTAGACGTAAAGACACCCATTCGGACAAAGCTGGTCCATGGGTCTGGCCATGCCACGTTCACAAATTTTCATGGACACGGGTAGGCCTACATACAAGGTAAAAAATATGTCCTCCGCCCATAGAAAAAGAAAAGAACATAACATACGCCATATTCATTCGTTGGAATACGTTTTAATTCAAAACTAAAGAAAATCTCTTCTGTCAAAAGTCGGTATAGCTTGACTTGTGTTGAAATTAATCCAACTCTCTTTTTTTTTCTTCTCTTTTGTGTTTTTACCTTTAAAAGTTATTACTGTGACCTGAACCCAGGTGTCAGCTTTATTGATTACGTCAGTCGTATCCGCCAGGAAGTGGTCGTTGCGCGGGTCTGAAATGACCAGGCTAGCTGTCCCGTCTCCTGTAGAAATGGAATCCTGTCATTTGATGTGGCCAGTGGTGAAATGTTTTACTTCCTGGTGGCCAACACGTCCAGTCTTTCTTTTAGAAAAGTACTTTTGGTCAGCACCGGACTGTTGTCTGTTAACTTATTCCTGTTAAATCTCTCTGTCTTTCTCTCTCTCCATAGGGCCCGTGAAGCAGCGTTGACCGGTTTCTGTGGCCAATGTATACTAGAAAATTGTGTGGCTAGCACAATGCCCAGCCCCCTTTACTTTTTCTTAACAAACATCAGTCACCTATCAGAACTGCGTAGACTTCACGAGCGCCCTCCAAAACCGGGAACAAACATTCACGAAGATTCGAACCAAGGACCTTTGGTACGCCTCTCGAAAGCGCTGCAAAACGTACCCCGTAAATAATATAAAGACTAAATGTAGTTGTATATTGTCAACTGATCATATAAGCCTCTGACCTGCCTATCTATTACGTCCTGTCTATACGTTATAAATTAATTCCCACCTGTTTCTCGGTTAACAGTCTCCCAACAAGTACTTGTCTGATTATGCATTATGTATAGGTTTGACACCCAGACTGTGACTACGAATATTAACATTCAGACCTTTGTCCAACCAATGGACATGTTCACCAGCTTCTACCCGTTTTCCTCTTTCTCTCTCTCTCTCTCTCTCGCTCTCTCTCTCTCTCTCTGGCATTGTCATACGCGAGCAGTATCCGCTTACTATTGTATATCCCTCTACTCAAAAATGAATCTATTGGTTAATTTAACACCGGGGTTTCGCATAAATGCGTATCAGCTTCTCTAGCTTAGAACAAGCGAGTTTGGGCTTCTTTCTTACGCGAGCAGTATCCGCGTACTATTGTAGTCTGTGTCTCGTTACACAACAATGAATCTATTGTTTAGTTTAACACTGGGGGTTGCGCTGAATTCTTATGAGCCTCTCTAGTAGTCTATAGCTTATAACCAGTTACTTTGGTTATTCAATTTTTCCATGCTGTTTGAACTTTGTTTAAAGTTGTTCTTTCTTAAGTCTTTCTATTGTTTTATAGCGCTAGGAAATGAAATGGATGATGGACCAATATGATGGACAAATCTGATGGACCAATATGATGGACCAATATGACCTTTGAAAACATTAGCGTAGTAACTTCTTTACGTAGTCATTTGCCAGAAAAATTTGACACATCCATTTCCTTTTCTTTATTCATTCATTTGATCTGAAAGGTACCGTACACATTGTTGACACGCCACACGATTACATTTTACTGAACACACCTGAAAAATACACATTCGTCGACACACCCGAAAAGTAGGCTACACATTAGATGACACACCAGACAAGAAGCCCTACACTCTTCTCGACACACCAGACAAAAACGAATTCCTTTTCCAAAATCAGGATTGTATTATGACACATTATTGCTCCAGAGAAAAATAGTATACACTGGCTACCATTGTGAGTAGACTAGATCTATACATGCGCCACTATACACTATTGTGTAACTGTGTGAACTACTTCTCCAACCCACTCTCCCCACTCCCCCCCCCCCTAGGGATGTTAAACGAAAACCGGAATGCCGGATTCCGGTTTTGAATCTGAAAACCGGTTTTGATTTTTAAAACCGGATTTCGGTTTGTTGGTTGGAAGGTAGTCATTACTTCAAGTAGCACACCCTTTATTATTTTTTTTATTGGTTCTGATGGAAATATTTTAAAAAAATAATGTTGGATTATCGCAAAACAATTCTTGAAATTCCGTGCTAACTTGCTAACACTATTTAGTCTTCGATATTGTGTTTCTTTTTTTCTCTCCAAATACCAACTATGGCTTGCGATAAAAACAACATCAAACCAAATGTCGGCTCATCTTTTAGATGTGGGCTACTCTTTGATGTGCATCAAGTGCGACAGGGATTGCCCTCCCGGGTTGGCCTACACAGCCATTCTCGGCGTGCAGTTGGATACCTCACCCATGAAGCTACACCATCGTCTTTCGAGACGGACGGATGCCGACGACGACTCTTTGATGTACGCAATGGAGAGACGCAAACTAGTTTTGTCCTGTGACCTTGAACAATTCGGCTAGACACCGCGTCTGTGCTTTATTATTAACGGCAGAATTAAATACACATTCTTTTGCCTTTTATTGGTGCTAGGTGATCCTATTCAATACATTATTTTACAAGTCTAAGTCCACGGTGCACAAATTATCACTTTTGAAAGCTATTAAATCGGTTTTAATCAATTAGCCCATATTTTTTTTTAGTTCTAAAGAATATTATGTTAAAGTGTACAAAATCATAATGTAATCACATAAATCAACCTCTTGAATGCTCTGCAAACACTTATTAAGTTTGAACTATTTTTCAAATACACCTACAAAACTACGCACATTTGTCTTTTCCGGCCTGTGACTTGTTTAATTACGGGTGAGAGGGATCGAAATCCGGTTGTAAACCGGTTTTAGAGAAACGAAAACCGGTTTTGAAAACAAACCGGTTTTAACATCCCTACCCCCCCCCTACCCCCCACGTACATGTCCTGAAAAATCACGGCCGATAAACCACGACATCCCAAATGATTTGCCCAATGTGAAAAACAGTAAGTGCCCCCCTCCTCCCCGAGACTGGCACAAGCTATACCCTGGAGAGGAAACGCCCCTCATCCTAAGGTCTGTATGTATCCTCCCATCTGGAGCTCGTCCATCGATAAGAAAAAATCCGAGATGTTGGCATACATACAGACACACCCAGACACACCCTCACACCCACCCACACACACACACACACTCTCTTTCTTTCTTTTTCTTAAGTAAGATATTTGCATACAAAGTAGAAAGACTGTAGAAAGACATATTGAATTGGTTTCCTGGCAACTAGCTAACGCTGGTGGCATCTTGTCGATGGTGTAGAGCAGGGGGTCGGCAACCCATGGCATGCGTGCCACACTTGGAACGCAAAGTGATTTTCAAATGGCATGCGGAAGACATAAAAAAAAATCTTCTACAAGAGTTAGAAGGGATGAATTTTAGGCTGTTGGCACGCTGAATGAATTAGAAATCCTACTTTGGCACACTGTTATCAAAAGGTGGCCGACCTCTGGTGTAGAGACAAGGCTAGGCTTTATTTATTGTAGTGAATAGAGCTCGTTAAAGATGTTTATATTTTGAACTTTGCAAGTCTTGAAATAGTCTGGGCGCTATGAAAAATTGATTGGGGAGGGGCAGGGGCGGCATTCGAATGCACATATAATTGCTGTACAATCTGTTGGACTGCATGTATTGCCCTAATGTCATAGATCGGTTTAGTTTTGATTAACTTGTATTGTGTCATGTTTATCTGGAATAATCAACGGGCCTATATCACTATCTTAAAGCCGTCCTTCAATCTACATTTAAAGTCTGGAAACAGATCTGCAATCATGTGCAGACTGGCCAGTGAGTACGTCCATAATCTGCATTGCTCGACTCGCGCTTTAAATTTTGATTGGGCGGGATAGAAAGCGGCTTAAGGAATGACAGCAATCGTGTAAAACCTGGCTGTTGGATCTTTTCCCCCCCCCCCCCCAAACTATCTTCCCAGCCCGCTTTGGTCTGTAATTTTTTTTCTTACCAAGCCTTGGACAGTGAGTGTATGTGTGTGTATTTTGTGTGTGTGTGTGTGTGTATTTTGTGTGTGTGTGTATGTGTGTGTGTGTATTTTGTGTGTGTGTAGGGTTGCCAGGCACATGGGTGTCAATAGGAGGAAATCGAGAGACAAAATGGAGGACAAAGGAGGACATTGTGTTTCAATTGAATAGTTTCGCATTAAACCCGTAATCAGTATCATTTTATTACAAGAGCTGCCAATAAGTGCGTATTGGTAAACTGAAGAAGAAATTTTCTTAAATAACATATAAATTCACAGTAGGCCGAAATGCAGCTAGACTCTAGCTATTGGCCAACTCTGCAAAATAAACTTAATAGCTCATACAGGGGTCTTTAAGAAAACGGATCATTCTTTTCTTGTACAAATTATCACTTGTTGATGCATTATATTCTTAAGAAGTTGATGCTATGTTGAATACTGTACGCCTACAAAACATAAAATATTACAAATACCGGACATTCTAAAGGTTTTTAGTTTTGCGTGCCGGACGGAGGACAATAGCCTAAACAAGTACATATCCTCCTTTTGCCTGACGTTTGGCGACCCTAGTCTTGTAGGACGGTGTAAGAACAAGGATATGCAACGTATAGGAAAGAAAGGCCCCAGTCATACATTTCGTTTGAGTCACATTACTCACGGTCACACGTCCCGTCCGGTAAAGTGCTCAATACACTTTGGTCATCGTTCTGTCCGTATTGAATTAGAGTTCTCCCCTACTCGGCCACTCAGTGGAGCAATCAATTTCAGCTTGATCACAGCAAGCCGTTGGAGCGGATTCTCTCCCTTACAAGGCCATCTCTCAGCCTTATTTTACAATTTAGTGTCGCCCATTACCACTTCAAAAAAACTAAACAAAATACAAGCTCGAAAAATCGAAATCGTTTGTCTCTGTGTGTCTATTGTTGGTGTCTACGTCTGTGTCTCTGTGTGTCTATTATTGGTGTCTGCGTGCGTGTCTGTGTGTCTATTGTTGGTGTCTACGTTTGTGTCTGTGTGAATAACACAAAAATAAGTTACATTATACACTATAGTAGTTAATTAAACATTATAGTGTATTGTCCAATAGTACGCTAGTCAGCCTCAAGGTCTCTTGTTCTACGTAGTTAATGAAATAGTGCATTCCGAATTGGAATAACTTTGGTGGCCGATTACCCAATATATTTAATTAAATTTGCACAATTATACGAGGGAAAGAGAATTTTTCTATTGCAACTACAAGCGTGTATTAAAACAGGTGTCGAAACTTCTTTTAGACTTTTAAATACAGAGAGAGAGAGAGAGAGAGATAAACATATTTTAAAGCATAAACGTAAGTAATTACAACACATCTGTTTGGTGTAACTTTGTTTTCTTACACAACTTTTATTTCAGCGTTCCTTAGAGTATAAATTGTGCAATTGGCGTACTAGTTTGAGAACTTGTCAGTGTTATGATCTTACATGCTCTGTGTAGTCTGCCTAAACCAAAGACTATTGAAACGTGGATACGATGATGGTTTACTAAATAGACCGATGAATGTGTGTAAGCAATTCGGCCACCTTCAGACTTCATTAATTCAATCATTGATACTCTTTCATTTCATCCTTACATATTTATCTTGTAGCATTTAATGAAACCGTTTGACTACTAAGTTTATTACAGAAACTGTTATTGTCTGCACTATAAGATATAGACTATTGGTTGTTGTTCACACACACACACTCACACATGCTCACACAATCGTACATCAGACACACACAAACACAGACACTCTACAGTCTTCACCCAAACAGTTGAATTGAGAAGTAAAAGTTTCCACCAGTTTATACGAAATATTCCAAACCACGCTTTCTGCATCGAGTTCGAATCGATTTTTTTGGTTCATGTTGGATTTTTACAACCTTGATTCACATGAACGGAACTTTACGTTTATTGTAACTCTATTCATCGTCTATCAGGGAGTCATTTTGGACATCCGGAGAGTTTAAACGAAACATTTTTTTTTTCTATTTTGTTCCGATAATTTCAACTTGAAAAATGTTGTTTTTCTATTCCTTCAGATAATGCTAACGGGAATAGATTTACTCCTATTCCTTCTGATATTGTTAATGGAAATAGATTTACTCCTATTCCTGCTGATAATGTTAACGGAAATAGATTTACTTCTATTCCTCCAGATAATGCTAATGGAAAGAGATTTACTTCTATTCCTCCAGATAATGCTAATGTAAATAGATTTACTTCTATTCCTCCAGATAATATTAACGGAAAAAGATTTACTTCTATTCCTCCAGATAATGCTATTGGAAATAGGTTTACTCCTATTCGTTCAGATAATGTTAATGGAAATATATTTACTCCTATTCCTTCTGATAATGTTAGTGGAAATAGATTTACTCTTATTCCTACAGATAATGCCAATGGAAATAAATTTACTCCTATTCCTTCAGATAATGCTAACGGAAATAGATTTACTCCTATTCCTTAAGATAATGTTAATGGAAATAGATTTACTCCTATTCATTCAGATATTGTTAATGGAAATAGATTTAATCCTATTCCTTCAGATAATGCTAACGGAAATAGATTTACTCCTATTCCTTCAGATAGTCCTAGTGGAAATAGATTTATTTCTATTCCTTCCGATAATGCTAATGAAAAAAGATTTAGTTCTATTCCTTCAGATAATGCTAATGAAATTAGATTTACTTCTATTCCTTCAGATTATGCTAATGAAAATAGATTTACTTGTATTCCTTTTGATAATACCAACGTAAATAGGCTAGTCTTTATTTCATTCTTCCATTGGCTTTGTATTAAGAGTTCCTATAGAACAATGTAACTTTTCAGTTCTGTAAAATAAATCAACTATAAAGGAATGGTGTCCCGAAATTTATTTTCTTTTTAAATATCGTATTTTGGAAATATATATCCTGACATCATGGCATCATGAGCAGCGGGTGACATTTTTGACACGAGTGTGGTCACCTGAGCAAATGGCATCTCGACAGTATAGCTGGCATTCTGCGGTATAGGTCGTGATGACCCAGACCTAGCTATACTGCATTCAGTTTCAAATTGTAATGTTAAAGTTAATATCAGCGGTTTGATAAATGAAATATGATTCCTTAAGTGGCAGTTGTTGTTGTTTTTAAAAAGCAATTGAATATCAATGTGACCAGATCTCGGTCACGTGACATTTTAGTGCCATCGTTTTGGCGCCGGACGTTTTGGCGCCTGATAATTTATTGTCTAATGAGTTGGGGTGTGGTTTTAGTGCAACATTTAGAAAATTAAACTGAGAAAAATATTTGCGGCCCTGTTTGAATATAAAGTATCCCGTCGGACCAAATTGATCCCTCTCTCTCTCTATATATATATGCATTACGTTCGACTGACGATCCAAAGGTCCTGGGCTCGAATCCTGGTGGAGGCTAGGATTTTTTCCCAGGACTTAAGTCTACCCACCTCTGATGGGTAACTGACATTAGTTGGGGTAAAGTTTTGGCGCCGCCGGTTTGGCGCATTAAAGCCGTTTTAGGCTCTAATGAATATAAAAAAATATTTTAATTTGAAAAAACTCAGTTCATAATGTTCAAATGTTATTTTCAACCGACGCGATTATCTCCCATTTGAAGGTTTCATGGAAACAAAAATATGATGAGATCGTCATCCCGATAATTCAATGTTTCTTACTCTGAAAACCCAGAATTTCAATGGAACATTCTCCATTTTTAAAAGTGCAACTTAATTATATTTCAATTTTGCTTTTTAAAAAATTTGAAAATACGTGACAATGACAATTGTCCAATTGAAACCAAAAGCCACCGAGTAATCTAAATGGAATATTATTTATATTCATTAGAGCCTAAAACGGCTTTATTGCGGCAAACCGGCGGCGCCAAAACGTCCTGCTTCCACCAGGTCTCCTACAACTTCAGTGACTGAAGTTTGCATGGCTGTAACTGTCAATAGTTTCCCCAGCCTGTAAATGATGTGAGGGCAGGGGTAGGGGAGGGGGGAGAGAACTTGTGTTCTGGGAAAACGTGTATCTGCAGGCAGTAAATTTACTTCCGTGACAGGTGGAAGCCATTTTGGTTTGAGACGCCGCCGTGTTGTCAATGCAGGGCCTGGTGTTGTAGTCCACTTTGTTGTAGCCGCCTTTTCTTTCTAATGGGGGAGATGTTGCTCCACTTAAATTTCTCACCCCTCCCCTCCCATTTGCCAAACCCTTCACCGCAATATTGTTTGTCTATGTACCCAACGTCCCAGTGTTTACACTGGGTTACCGTTCTTGTCGCTGTCCGTGTTTGTAAACTGGGATATCTTGTGTTTACATTCGTTTGGAATGCGTGCGTGAGTGTCCGTGTGTGGGTGTGCGTGTGTGGGTGACGTGTGTGTGGGTGTGCGTGTGTGTATGTGTGGGAGTGCGTGTGTTGTTGGGTGTGCGTGTGTGGGTGTCCGTGTGTGTGGGTGTCCGTGTGTGAGTGTCGGTGTGTGGGTGTGCGTGTGTGAGTGTCCGTGTGTGGGTGTCCGTGTGTGTGGGTGTCCGTGTGTGAGTGTCGGTGTGTGGGTGTGCGTGTGTGAGTGTCCGTGGGTGTGTGTGAGTGTCCGTGTGTGGGTGTGCGTGTGTGTGGGTGCGCGTGTGTGAGTGTCCGTGTGTGTATGCGTGTGTGGGTGTCCGTGTGTGTATGTGTGGGAGTGCGTGCGTGAGTATCCGTGTGTGTATGTGTGGGGTGCGCTTCTATTAGTATTTAAGGGCGCACGTGCGCGTGTGGTTGTGTAAGCGCGCATGCGTAGGCTATGGATGTAAGTGTACGCGTCTGTGTGTATGTGTAAGCCTCTGGCTGTGTAAGTGCGTGTATTTTTTTTTTCATTGTTCGCTTGTGTGTTGTACTATGCGCTGTACACGTTTTTTGTCATTGCCACGGTTTAGTAGCAGCTAAGTTTTTAAGTTTCCTTTTTGTGTCATTGTGTATGTGACGCATGTTCGTGTCGCTGTTGTAATGACGACATCAACCTGTCACCGTCATGTAACAACATTCTTAAAGCTGACGTCGCACAGCGTCATGAGTTAAATGAATGCTTTCATCAATCTTTATGTATGTAGCCTACTAGTGTAGCCGCTGTACGAACTACATTGTGATTAATTATGGATACCTTGGATAATGGATTATAAGGAAGTCAAGAAGGAGAGAGCTAGGAGCGACCATAAAAAATACTTTGTAAAGAAAGCCATTATATTCCTTTATCATAGAACTGAAGGCCACCGAAATAAAACGAAACAGTTGTTTTTTTTCCTCTAGACTGTTTTGTTTGTTTTTAGCAGGGATTACATTGAGATAATCTAAAGCAGTGGTCGGCAACCTAAGGCACTCGTGATAGACTCGGCACGCAGAGCGATTTTCAATGGCACGCGGAAGACCCCCTAAAAAGGCTATTCAAGTTTCTTCTACCAGAAATTGAGTGCTTCAGCAGGATTATTTTTAGACTGTTGGCACGCTGATTGAATTAGAAATCCTACTTTGGCACACTATTATCTAAAGTCCAAAGGTGGCCGACCCCTGATCTGAAGTAAATGATAGAATACATATTTTTTGTGTGCACAAACCATTTTAGGTGATCCTTTGTCTAGCCCGGGCTACAGTTATTTATATCCGGCCTTGTAGCTTCCAAAGTCTAGAGTCAATAGTTCATGTAGGTCACTCTTTATTAACTGTAGCAAAAGAACACTGCAATCATCTCCTAATACGCTATAAAATATAAGTAGTAATGCACACGTTTGATCCCAGAACATTTGCAATCAAGATACCATTAAATTGTGGACTTTTCCCTTGGGTTAAACGGATCTCCAGAGTACAATGCAGAAGAAGGAGACGTCTTGGAAGCAGGAGAGAATCTCTTCATATTATATAACGCGAATGTTCCCCATTATACACAATCTTGGGCTCACAAGCATAAAGACAACAAAAACTCTACCTCTAACACTACACGTATGTATATGTACAGCAGTGGGAATATTTATTAGATGGCTTGAGAGAAACAACTCGTTATTAAGCAGATTTTCTATTTACTCGTTTGAACAATGGATGCAGGTAAATGATACTTAGTCCCCACACACACACCTCCACTTGAAAAAGTGATTTACCATTTTATACCGTTTTGATCTGTGTGTCTATATCTCCTTTTCTTTCTTTCTTCACCTCCCTATCTCTCCCACTCTCTTTCTCTCTATCTCTCTCTATCTGCGTGTGTGTGTTTCTATCCGCCTGTTTTTTTTCTGTCTCTCTCCTGTCTCTCTCTCCCTCTCTATCTGAGTGTGTGAGTTTTTATCTCTGTTTCTAGTTTCTATGTATCCGTCTGTTTCTCCCTCTCTCTCTCTCTCTCTCTCTCTCAATCTGTGTGTGTGTTTCTATCTGATTCTAGTTTCTCTCTCTTTTTCTCTCTCCCTCTGTTTCTCTCTCTTTCTCTCTCTCTGTCAGTTACTCTCTATTTCACTACCATACACTATACGTACACTCTATCTATCGTTCTTTTACAAACGCAACAACGGCCAGTGTCCCATATTCACGCCAAGTCCCTCCTATAAAGAAATGATTGCTACATCCCCTCACGTTAAATCCCATAGAATTAGACGTAATACTTCTCCTAGGCTGGCCTTTCAGGAGTTCTCAACTGTATGTGTGCCGCGGGTGCAACCCGTTGAGTTAGTTAATGTCTTGAACGCATACAAGTAAGGAAGTGGCGTAATAAAATCAAGAGAATCCCTTAACAGATAGAAACACACACAGAGAGACAGAAACTGTGTGATAGATAGAAACACACACAGAGAGACAGAAACTGTGTGATAGATAGAAACACACACAGAGAGACAGAAACTGTGTGATAGATAGAAACACACACAGAGAGACAGAAACTGTGTGATAGAAACACACACAGAGAGACAGAAACTGTGTGATAGAAACACACACAGAGAGACAGAAACTGTGTGATAGAAACACACACAGAGAGACAGAAACTGTGTGATAGAAACACACACAGAGAGACAGAAACTGTGTGATAGAAACACACACAGAGAGACAGAAACTGTGTGATAGAAACACACACAGAGAGACAGAAACTGTGTGATAGAAACACACACAGAGAGACAGAAACTGTGTGATAGATAGAAACACACACAGAGAGACAGAAACTGTGTGATAGATAGAAACACACACAGAGAGACAGAAACTGTGTGATAGATAGAAACACACACAGAGAGACAGAAACTGTGTGATAGATAGAAACACACACAGAGAGACAGAAACTGTGTGATAGATAGAAACACACACAGAGAGACAAAAACTGTGTTCAATGTACAATCCATGACATGACCAATAATTTGACAAGATAGAGTTAATAAAGAAATGTCAAGTGTACAAGCTAGTGGAATTTCCGATATATGGTTCGCTACACGCGGTTTGAACACACATAGCTCTACAATGCTGGGAATTTGTTGTTATTTTAGTGCTTACAGTGATTCATGACTATTCACAGGTCCCCGTATTAGTAAAGTTTGAGAAACACTGGGTTCAGCTTGCTGGAAAAGGGGGGGGGTGGAGGAAGCGATGGGGGGATTACTTTGAGAATGGCTGTAATGGATGGGCCGTCATTTATTACAGTGTAATGGTGTATCATTAGCAGCTGGTTGAATAGGGTGTCTGCGTCTCATGGTTGTATAATTCAACTGTCAGATAAACTAGAAAGCTGAAACTATAAAACAACAAGAACTGCATACAGCAGCACTGAAACTATAAAACAATAAGAACTGCATACAGCAGCACTGAAACTATAAAACAATAAGAACTGCATACAGCAGCACTGAAACTATAAAACAACAAGAACTGCATACAGCAGCACTGAAACTATAAAACAACAAGAACTGCATACAGCAGCACTGAAACTATAAAACAACAAGAACTGCATACAGCAGCACTGAAACTATAAAACAACAAGAACTGCATACAGCAGCACTGAAACTATAAAACAACAAGAACTGCATACAGCAGCACTGAAACTATAAAACAACAAGAACTGCATACAGCAGCACTGAAACTATAAAACAACAAGAACTGCATACAGCAGCACTGAAACTATAAAACAACAAGAACTGCATACAGCAGCACTGAAACCGTTCAGCCATCTCTCGTATTGACCTCCTCCCCCTTGAAAGATGATGGACGTTTATAGAGTGCTTAGTGATTCAATCTCTTGAACGTCCATCAGCTCACCGGAAGTTGAGGACCTGATGGTGCATTGTGGGGAGAATGATGCCGGGCAACGACGGATGGGGGGGGAGAGGGGGGGGGAATCTGTGTCTGTGTGCGAGTGAAATTTATTCAGAGATAGAAAGATGGTCATGCAGATAGAAAGACGGTTCATGCAGACAGATGGATATTAAAGAAATGGGAAGAGAGAGAGAGAGAGTAAAGATGGGCGGGATAAGTCACACACAATATATAGCGGAGTACAAGAAATAATAAAATTGAGTTGGTGAGACGGGCGGGCATGACTAGAAATTAAAACACAGGAATCACTATTGTGAAACACAAGTCCCCGTGTTATTACAGTAATGTTTTGTTTTTAGTCTTTGTGAAGTGTAATGTGAGGAAAACTGCCCAGGACCATTTTTTTAAAAGACAGTAGTAGACTAATCAATAACTATGGCCTCTTATAATGTCATTTTATTTTGGAAATTTTTTTTTTTTTAAGAGCCGTTAGCATTGAGTTGTTTTGTTACTTTTAGTAAAGAAAATTAGTATTGTTTCAATTTGACTTCAGTTTTACATTCCTGGTGAACATTAAACGGGCTTCGTACGTTTATGTAAAGTTTAGTGAAAAATTGCTATTGAGAATTTTTCCATTGGAAACCGTTGAAAGACATGTGCTATAAACACAAGTAACATTTATAGTATTCGGATTGCGTCAATACATAATTGGTTAACATTTAAGACCATTTTAGAACACATATCATGGTTGGCGCGGTGGTCGAGCGGCAGCGCGTTCGACTGGCGTACCGAAGGTCCTGGGCTCGAATCCTGGTGAAGTCTAGGATTTTTTTCTCGGATCTGGAGGGTGTCACTGAGTCTACCCCTTGCTCTGATGGGTACCTGATCTAAGTTGGGGCAAAGTGCATTGTACTGGCCATACAATCACCTATAATGCCGTGGCCACAGAAACTGGTGAACGATGCTACACTGGCCCCATGGATCAATTCGGTCCGACGGGATACTTTACTTCACTTACTAGTACACATATTAGCCTCGGAATATATTGATGTATGATTGATTTATTTGTATACAGTTTGAGAAAAGTTAGGGAAACGTTTAAAAGGATTTTAAAAGTTTGAATAGCAACGTGATGTGAATTGAACGACACGTAATAGAGTTTACTCCGTAGCCAAGTTCTATTCGTTTTGTACAAACTTTTCAATTTCTGAACTTCCCAAATTTCGACTCAATGAGCGCGAATCGGCATTGTCATATTTAGCACATTCCTGTTTAGTACTATTGCGTTCACATTGTCTTAAGGCACATTCTTGTTTAGCACTGAAGCGTTTACAGCGCCATTTCAGAGTTCTTAGGGTTTTTTTTTTTAAGGTCTTGTCATAAAATGTCGTTATTCTATTATTTAATTATCAATATGCCGCAATACCAAAAACACGTTGGCCTAAGCACTACCAACAAACATAAAACACGAGAAAAAAAAACAACAGTGACAGATAATCCCATCATTGAGCAGGCTTAAGCCATTGGTGCTTAAAGACTTATACAAATCAAACACACACGTTTCCGTGCCGTGGATTTACGGTGATGGTTTCCGCTGTACTTCTTGTTGATTGTCAATGACTTGTTGGATTAGTGTTAGGATCAGCTCGTGCTGACGGCGTGTCAGCGGATTGAAAAGCGGATTAGATGAACAGTGAGCCGGGTCAAAGCGTGGTAAAAGGATTATTTAAAGCTTGAACAAAACAAGAATAAATAATAGCGGTTCTTTGATACAACGACTGTTCTTTGATACAACAACTGCGCTATTTTACATTGGCAGTGCTTTACATAAACGGACACGTCGCCACTGCGCATTGTACGTACAACACATTTTACTGGCTGTGAGGGTGAATAATGACGGTAGAAAAATAAAAGAAACATTTATAAACATCATTAAAGAGGACTAAGTATAAACAATTACAATTAAATTACCAACTATAAACAAAACGACCATTCCTTTCGACAAAAATGACCAAGTATCCACATCAGTAAAATTGGCCAATTATAAACAACAAGGGAAAAAAAACAAGGATAAACAATAAGAAAAATGACCAGTCAGAAACAAGAAAAAATGACCAAAAAAAATAAACAGCAAGAAAAATGACCCAAGTATGAGCGACAGGAAAAAATTACCCACTATGTAAAATAAGAAAATCGACCAGTCATAAACAAGGAAAAATGATTTAATATAAACAAAAAAATGACCAAGTATAAACAACAAGAAAACAAAAAATGACCAAGTATAAACAGCAAAAGGTGAGTTTTCTATGAGGTCCAGTAAGTCTCTCCCTTTAGGACGCCATTTAGAGCCCCCCCCCCCTTTAGTGTGATGAAGTAAGCCCTACTAAACGATGTCAGTTGGGGGAAGACTTCTCCATAATTTGTCCTGAGGTTCAGTGGCTGTGGATGTCTGAACGTGTCGCGGCCATTAAACGGATCACCACTAGCTACGGAGGGGCTAAAGCTTTCTGGCCAATGTTCTTGTTGTTTGTTTTTTGTTGTTGTTTTATTTTTCAATATTGATTTCAACGTAAGACGGTGACAACGTAAGAGTATTTATAATAAACGATTGTGAACGGACGCTTGTGCAGTTTTATTCAGGTAATATTATTAAGGCGGCTGAATATTGTAGACATATTTGTTTGAAGAAAAGTTTGAAAATATAAGTGTTGGTGAATGGACAAACAAATTGGTAGTTTGGTGAAATTGAAACTAAGGAAAGAAAGATGGTGGAACGATGTGACGAAATTAAAGACGAGAAAGCATATTGCGGCTTAACCTAACGATTCTCGGATAATAAGAAATACAAGCTCGCTTTGATTCGCAGATATACGGCAAACTACGTGATTGTGTGGCCAATTCGATTTCGCCCTTTTAATTTTTACCTTTTCTTTTCAGTGAATAATAAGACTACACTGGGTTCAAAGAGGACATAGAGCTACGAGAAAACCATGACATGATTCTATAGTCAGGGTTCGCACCGCGTGACCAACAATCTCTCTCTTCCACACACCCCCCTCCCCTTTCCCAACCTCCAAACCGTATTTTTTTTTATACAAACAAAAGTTACGGAATTATGAACTTGTGTTAAACGAAGTAGAAACTATAAATTCCTACAAAAATAGTTGAATGATCATACTATGGAACAGCGCGTGCTCATCACGTGAGACAATAAACATAACCTGCATATATAGCAATGTGTATGAGGACACAGTGGCCTAGCGGTCCTGGGTTCAAATCCTGGTGAAAGCTAGGAATTTATTTTTCCCGGGACTCGAGGTCGTCCCTGAGTCGACCCAAGCTCTGATGGGCACCTGACATTAGTAATTAGTCATGGGGTAAAAGTAAAGGCGGCTGGGCATTGCGCTGGCCCCCACAATCCCCAAGTATGCCGTGGCCTCGGAAACTAGTGAACGCTGCTTCACGGGCCCTATGGTTCGCCTATGGATCAATTTGGTCCGAAGGATATTTTTACTTCTTTTTTTTTTTACTTATAATATAAGAATGTTGTAAACAATGAGAGAAACAAAACGATATATCAATCTACCTTGTATTGCAATTGTATTGCTTCTTATTTTTCACAGCCAGAAAAAACAAAATCCAGTTTAGAAAAAAACAAACAGCACTAAAGAAAAACTTGTTGCTTCAGATTTTAGATGATGTACCTCAATGTAAACATTCTAACTCTTCTGTTTCCTCAATATGCATGGTAGATTTCATAGCCGTCGCGGGGGCAAAAAACTCGTAAGTTGAGCATTAAAGACAATTATACCATGCGACTTCACCACTGGCCACGGGGATGGAAAGCCGCTACGTCTATGCCAAGGTCTGCCCGCGTTTCGAGCGCGCGCCCCCCTCGGCGTCTGCTCGTCATTTGTTTTGGGTGTGCGTGTGTGTTTCCCGCGCGTATTCCGACTGCGTGACATATTACGGCTGCTCGCTGTGCAGGGAGAAAGGGGAAAGCCGGAGCCGTGTTGATCTGTGTGTGTGTGTCGCCCTATATCATGTCTTATTTCATGTCTTATTTCATGTCATGTTTCATGTTCTATTTCATGTACTATGTTCGTGTTATATTTCATGTACTGTGTCCTGTTTCATGTTATATATCATGTACTATTTCATGTTATATTTCATGTCATATTTCCTGCCAGTTTTCATGTTAAATTTCCTGTCATATTGCATGTTATATTGCACGACGTTTGTCATGTTTCATGTTATATTACACAGACCTGCCTACCCGTACGCTTTGGGCGTATTTTCGTACGCTTTAGGATACAAAATACGTCTGTTACACCGAGCGTCTTAAAAATACGACTTCTTGAATAAAAAAATATGATTTCGCAATTTTTCGTTTTATTTCTATTCTTTTCGGTAATTAGACGATCACTAAATCGCAGTTACATAAAACCGATGTTTTGACTGGTCGAAAATGGATAGATCTATCGTCTGTTTCAATACCTAACTTGTTACACAGCGCGGCGACCTTGACCTTTTTTTTTCCTCTCTCGCAAATATCCAAATTCGGCTGACAGCAAACCTACACCGCGTGCACGAAATCATGAAACATAGCAGATGACGAAGAAGCTTCCGAGTCTGCTCCCGAGTAAAAAAACGAAGGTGTAGGCTATTCTGCTTGGGTGCAAGAGTTTAGACGGCCGGCATGCCGGCCAATTCAAGTTTTGGGAAACTATAAATGATCAACTTTTTTCTTTCATGAAAACTTAAAAGGCGAAATAAAATGCATGTGTGGGTCTATATTTATTTTTAGGTCAGGGTTACCCTAGTTTTTGCTTTCGTGGCTCGGGGTAATTGTTATAGGCCTACTCGTGCCTCCTGAGTTTTAAAACTTTTTTTTAGCGCAATCCCGTAATGTAACTTTTTTGGACTCGGTAGTTTCATATGCTATAGTATAGATCTATATAAATCTCCAAGAAGTCTACGTTTTTATGGTCTGACACGGCAATCGGTAAATAGCCTAAGCCTACTTCACGCGAATTTGTTTTTAGTTTTTAGGTCAATCTGTAGGCTACGTCACGCACGCTTTTAATACTCGCGGCTTTCTTTCAAATTCTTGACGTTTTATTTTACTAACGGAGAGATTAAAACATTAAAACTCATTTCTTTATCAGCCTACTAAAACGAAAGCAACTATTTATTAATAGATTTGATCTCGGCTCAACGTCGGGGTTTCAATTATTGCTATCAATGATTCAATGATGTAAAATCGTCACTATAAACTTTATGTACAACACGGAGCTCGCTGTAGGCCCTACATTGTTAGTAGTACCTAACTTGTTACACGGCGCGGCGACCTTGACCTGATATCCTTTTTTTCCTCTCTCGCAAATGTCCAAATTCGGCGATCAAAAGTATGGCTGACAGCAAACTTACACAGGGTGCACGAAATCATGAAGCAGATGACGAAGAAGCTTCCGAGTCTGCTCCGAGTAAAAAAGCGAAGGCGTATTCTGCTCGGAAGCAAAAGTTTATAAATAAATATTCTATGAAATATAAGTACTTGCATGTGTCATCCAACAGTGACACATCGGCACACTGCACTATTTGTCATATCGACTTCTCGGTGGGACACGGAGGGCGAATCGGAGTCGCACCAGAAACTGGCTGTTGAGAAAGAAAAGTCTAGGCCTACACAAAATATTAGGTCTTTTCTTGTGAAGCCTGAGCCCGTCGCGTGATGTGACTCGTGCAGAAGCAATGATTTGCAACATCATTGTGGATAATAACTTGTCGCTGTCGTGCTCTGATGTGCTGACAATGACGTCGATGTTGACTTGTTGATGCATGCAGAAGTGGCAGGTGTCAAATTGCAGTAGTCTTGCAGGTTCATCAATCTGGAATTCATCATCAACAGATTTCCTGTCCTGGTCGCCAACACCTCACTAGACAAAGTTGCTGAGCAGTTCTGCCTATATCACTCTACTGATGTGTCAGAGTGCATCAAAAACAGAATTGATCGCACGTGGTTTTCTATTGCTGAAATGAAGCATGAAGATACTGACAGCTTGATGTTTGAAGACTTGGCGAATGTGATACCACACAGCAGTGCCCACTGCGAACGTGTTTTCAGCTGTGTCAGGAAGAACCGGACACCACAGCGTTCCTTAATGTCTGACCAGACCACCGAGAGCCTTCTGGTGCTCAAGTCCCGGCCATGGGCATTTTGGAGTCTGTAAAGGCTCTTAATGATAAAGACTTAAAACTGCTGAAATGGGCATACTACCAGAGTCTAAAGAAGCATGACCAAACAACTAGCTGATGTAACCAAATGGAGGAGGACAGAAAAATTATTGAACACACACCAGCTGTCTATTTCGTTAACATTTGAAACATATATTTATTAAAGTGTGCTGAAAATACAAAACAGATTTTCTTTGCTTGTTTTAAACATTAAATGAAACAACTGTTTTAATTTTAATGACTATTATTTTGAATAATTGGTGCGATAGATGACAATTATTATTGCATAGTACACTTGACCTCGGAAAAGTACACTTTAGCCTTCTCAAGAATACTCCAAGCGTTTTTCCAGGGTAGACAGGTCTGTATTACATGTCCCACTGGTCTAATCGACTCAAGTTTTTTTCTACCGTAGTATTTCGCACTGAGCTGTGCGCTGTTGTGAGTATTTTGTTACATATTGTTTGTAATGCCGGTTTGTTGTCTCTTACTGACTGATTGAACTTGCAAACACGAAGGTCTGACTGACACGCTCATTTATTATCCCTTATGCGAGAACAAATGCAGATAAGTACTCTTTCTTCTCGAGTGACATTCGGGCATGGAATGGGTTGCCCGAACAAACCAGGAAAACCAGTAACTTAACGTCATTTAAAACACCAATAGAAATGCAGGACTAGACTCAAACCACGGATACGCGTAGGGCGCAATAGTCTTCTTTATAGGAGGAGCGTCTGTAATGTATAAGATAAGACAGGGAAACTGCTTGCAGCGGAATGAACTTTTCAATATTTTATTTTTATATCAAATGATAATCTGATCAAATAAAAACAAACAAAAACCTTTAAAAACAAAATACTAATGCAATCTGATTAGATAGCTATGCACCTGATTGATTTGATCAACAACCATCCATCATATTATTGGAAAATGTCACAGAAAACTGAAGCGTTCAGTGTGCACTTCATCGTCTTTCTTGATATTAAAACACACTGACCTTTGAACTCAATACATTTATCATGGCCACTCACCGCCTTAATGGTTTACATTTGACCAACAAGATTTTAGTTTTTTAGGCTGAGCTTTTAGTCTGTGCAAGTTTAATGGAATCCATTTAGTTTTACTTTATTTGCGTGTGTGTGTGGGGGGGGGGATATAATTTGGCTATCTAGATCAGAGGTCAGCACGCGTGGCACTCAGAGCGATTTTTAACGGCACGCAGAGGACCCCCCCCCCTCCCCTCAATACGGCGATTCAAGGCTCTTTAACTTAACATTGAGTGGGATGACTTTTAGGATATTGACACGCTGAATGAATTAGAAATCCTACTTTGGCTCACTATTATCAAAGGTTTGCCGACCCCTGTTCTAAACTACAAGGCTTTTGGTCTTCTACTTTCAGCTTTTAGTTTAAGGCAAGGCGCTCATTAATTCATCATCATCTTCTGTCCTTTGGGTTCCTTGTGGAACATAGGGCCTCTGTCAAAGCACGCCACTCTCCACGGTCGCTTCAATTCTTCCCAGCTCTTTCCAGTTCTTCCAGTTTCATCCAATATGCTTCGTCTCCATTAATTAATACAGACTAATTACATTTTAAAGTGTTTTTATGCTCATCTTCTTTAATTAAACATAAATATAAGTAATTCTGAAACAAATTTATAAAAAGCTGTGGTGAGTCAGGCCAGAGCCCTCCATGGGCTGTAGCGCCACAGATGATGATGATGATAGTATCTAATTTCCGTAATGTTTAAATGGACAAACAATTAATACAGGAAATGTTTATTTACAACAGTTTAACGTAAATTATTTTAATCATCTAATAATTAAATCTAGTAATGTAAACCATATAGTCGCATTTATATAAAGGAATAATAATTATTCAGTAATATTTGCTATATTACAAAACATAACTTGTTTGGCATCAATATTGAATCAAACGTGGAAACGGTTTTTTAATTGAAGGGAGATAATAGACACATTTTATTTGAGATAATATTTGTAATATATTTCTTTTTTCTTTTATAAAAGCATTTATGGCTTAAAATGTATAACTTAGAAATGATCAAACTGGTAAATGTATTTGAAAAATGTATAAATATTATATGACTAAAGAATGTATATGGATATTTTCGAACCTTACATTAACTACCCAGTTTGTATGATTACTACGTATCAATTTCTCTCAACGAAATCTGTTCTCTGCAGGATACTGACCGAATTTTTAGTTTCGGCCGAAAACGAATTTATACCGAATATTATACACTGACTTTCGGCCGAAACCAAAAGTTTTAACTGAAAACTTCGGCCGAAACCGAAAAATAAACCGAAAATGCGAAACAAATGATTTCAAAAGACTGCACATTTATGTGTAATATTAACTAGATTATGGGCACTCTATTTGAGTAAACCATTCTTTGGAGTGATTAAATATTCCGTTATTACCTTCAGTCTTCTACTTCACATTAGGGATTTGTAATATCCTTTTTTTCCCCCTCAAAACCTATTTTCGGTTCTAAATATCCGAAGTTTTACCTATTTTCTTTTCCCCCTCTCCGCCTTCGGACAAATTAAGTTCTAGTTTGGAAAAGACTAATTTGCATTGATAATACTAAAAAAAGAATACGAAGGACCATATTGATCCTTAGAACGTGGTGAAATCTTTATAAAAAAAAAATTGATTTTGGATTAGCAGAAGTCAAAAGCTGTAGTGTCATGAATTTAGACCTTTATAATTATAATATAAATCAGTGGATGTTAGATCTATATTTTACACACATTAAACGAATATTTGTAGAATATGAATAAAATCCCAGACACATCTATCTAGGGTTGACAGACGTCCGGCAAGAAAATTAACCGTTTTTGAAAAGAACCTTACATGCTCTGCAAAGTTGTTTTTTTAATGCCCAAAGCTGCTTTTCAGTCTACATTAAATAAAATGTTGGGTCAGTTTTACTAATATACAATTATTGGCAGCTAATGTAATAAAACTGAACTGATTGTGGATTGTGAAACACTAAATATGTCATTCTTTTTTACTCTCAATGTCCTCCTTTTGAAGTCCAAGTATCTCGCAACCTTACGTCTATCGGCCTGTTTGTCTGTTACAGGAGTGTCCACCATCAGTGGGGAAATTCCAGTTGTTGTTTTTTTCGAATACGTTGATCAAATGTCTCCACCAACGACTAGCGTTAACATCTGCATTTGCTGTTGTATGTGCTTGTATCGCAAATTCACAAACAATATTCGGAATTGGAAAAAAAAAAAAAAACTATAATTCACCTCTGACAAACGAGTGTTTGCAAGGAATATAATGTTAAGGAATTGTTTTGTGCTAATCAAACAGGGTTTACAAATATTTCTTCAGATAAAAAGATAAATAAATCGTGGGAAATCCGGGTTTCGTTAAACATCCCTACTTCACACAGATTAATTCATAAGTTTAACTAAATGAAAGTATTAATAAGCAGAGTAAAGATGCAGCAATAGATGCAGCATTTTGAATTTTGAAATTTAAAATAGATATTCGGCTGATGACCGAAAGTCAATATCAGTTTCGGCCGAAACCGTAAACAAACCGAAAGCTAACCTTTTGGATTCGGCCGAAACCGAATCCACACCGAAAAAGAGTTTTTGCCTATTTTCGGCGCCGAAACCGAAGCCGAATCCGAATTTTGGTCGGTCTCTAACTATTACTACTGCTCAAACGTCCTCCAATAGAGAATTTTATGACTTATGATCATGATTAAATAAAAAACATTAAAGGACATCACAGTTATTGAGATGAAAATTTAATCAATAATGATAGGTGTTAGATCCCCATCTTGACTAACAAATGATAATGTTTAGACCAGTGGTCGGCAGCCTACGGCATGCGTGCCACACGTGCCACAAGTGGCACGCAGAGCCTTGTTTAGTGGCACGCGGAAGACCTCCAAACATGGTAACATAGTGTACACTGTACACGTGTTGTTTTGTTGTTAATTTCATTCACATCTTGTGTACCAGGCATAGTTTCTCTTTGTTAACAAACCCATTCCCCGTGGCGATAATATGTTTATAAATACTGCCCCAATTACGATTCAATTGATTTCAAATGTATAAATGATTGTACTGAACACTACGGCATATTCTACCTTGCATGTTTGTCAACATAAAGCTGTTGTGAGCGCATTAAAGCACACGACACAAGCTGTTGTCAGCTACAGAAGTGGTGGGGCACACGACCAAGAACACGAACTAAACCACCCAGGGATTCAACAGGCCAGTTTGTTTGATGAGACCAACTCACGATATGTTTAGGAGCTCACTCCCTGATTACCTGTCAAACCAAACACAGATTCAATGCTTTAAGGTCTTTGCCACATCCCAAAGTGTTGTTTGTTTTTATTTGTTTCGTTGCTCTTCGACCCAAGTTCCCCTTCTGAGTGTACTTAGCCAGATCCAATAGGTATCACACGTAGCTTGTTGGAATGTAGGCCCTAAAGGTGGCTCGGCATTGTGTTCGCCACACAATCCCCTCGTGTGTTGCGGCCAATGAAACTGGTGTTCCCTGCTGTATAAATGTTCGCTGTTTGCAAGCGAGATTTTATTCCTCCGCTTACATTTAATGACCTGCATAAATTTGTAAATATACATTTATTTTTTTTTCACGAATTTATTGACTGTTGTTTATATTTAGTCATATGGTCATTTTTAAAAATACTTGTGTACACCCCCACCCCCTTTTTCATATGCATGTATGCATTTTAAAAGAAAATGGCTGCTGAAAACTAAATGGAGGGGGAGGAGAAAACACGTATTGTATATCAGTCAAGTATCATGTCGGACACAGCATACGTTCTATTTCGTAGATCTAAATCCGTACTATTACGTAGATCTAAATACGTACTATTACGTAGATCTAAATACGTACTATTACGTAGATCTAAATACGTACTATTACGTAGATCTAAATACGTTCTATTTCGTAGATCTAAATACGCACTGTTACGTAGATCTAAATACGTACTATTACGTAGATCTAATTACGTACTATTACGTAGATCTAAATACGTACTATTACGTAGATCTAAATACGTACTATTACGTAGATCTAAATACGTTCTATTTCGTAGATCTAAATACGTACTATTACGTAGATCTAAATACGTACTATTCCGTAGATCTAAATACGTACTATTCCGTAGATCTAAATACGTACTATTCCGTAGATCTAAATACGCACTGTTACGTAGATCTAAATACGTACTATTACGTAGATCTAATTACGTACTATTACGTAGATCTAAATACGTACTATTACGTAGATCTAAATACGTACTATTACGTAGATCTAAATACGTTCTATTTCGTAGATCTAAATACGTACTATTACGTAGATCTAAATACGTACTATTCCGTAGATCTAAATACGTACTATTCCGTAGATCTAAATACGTACTATTCCGTAGATCTAAATACGCACTGTTACGTAGATCTAAATACGTACTATTACGTAGATCTAATTACGTACTATTACGTAGATCTAAATACGTACTATTACGTAGATCTAAATACGTACTATTACGTAGATCTAAATACGTTCTATTTCGTAGATCTAAATACGTACTATTACGTAGATCTAAATACGTACTATTACGTAGATCTAAATACGTACTATTACGTAGATCTAAATACGTACTATTACGTAGATCTAAATACGTACTATTACGTAGATCTAAATACGTACTATTACGTAGATCTAAATACGTACTATTACGTAGATCTAAATACGTACTATTACGTAGATCTAAATACGTACTATTCCGTAGATCTAAATACGTACTATTACGTAGATCTAAATACGTACTATTACGTAGATCTAAATACGTACTATTACGTAGATCTAAATACGTACTATTCCGTAGATCTAAATACGTACTATTCCGTAGATCTAAATACGTACTATTCCGTAGATCTAAATACGCACTGTTACGTAGATCTAAATACGTACTATTACGTAGATCTAATTACGTACTATTACGTAGATCTAAATACGTACTATTACGTAGATCTAAATACGTACTATTACGTAGATCTAAATACGTTCTATTTCGTAGATCTAAATACGTACTATTACGTAGATCTAAATACGTACTATTCCGTAGATCTAAATACGTACTATTCCGTAGATCTAAATACGTACTATTCCGTAGATCTAAATACGCACTGTTACGTAGATCTAAATACGTACTATTACGTAGATCTAATTACGTACTATTACGTAGATCTAAATACGTACTATTACGTAGATCTAAATACGTACTATTACGTAGATCTAAATACGTTCTATTTCGTAGATCTAAATACGTACTATTACGTAGATCTAAATACGTACTATTACGTAGATCTAAATACGTACTATTACGTAGATCTAAATACGTACTATTACGTAGATCTAAATACGTACTATTACGTAGATCTAAATACGTACTATTACGTAGATCTAAATACGTACTATTACGTAGATCTAAATACGTACTATTACGTAGATCTAAATACGTACTATTCCGTAGATCTAAATACGTACTATTACGTAGATCTAAATACGTACTATTACGTAGATCTAAATACGTACTATTACGTAGATCTAAATACGTACTATTACGTAGATCTAAATACGTACTATTACGTAGATCTAAATACGTACTATTACGTAGATCTAAATACGTACTATTACGTAGATCTAAATACGTACTGTTACGTAGATCTAAATACGTACTATTACGTAGATCTAAATACGTACTATTACGTAGATCTAAATACGTACTATTCCGTAGATCTAAATACGTACTGTTACGTAGATCTAAATACGTACTGTTACGTAGATCTAAATACGTACTATTACGTAGATCTAAATACGTACTATTCCGTAGATCTAAATACGTACTATTCCGTAGATCTAAATACGTACTGTTACGTAGATCTAAATACGTACTATTACGTAGATCTAAATACGTACTATTACGTAGATCTAAATACGTACTATTCCGTAGATCTAAAAGTGTCTAAATCTCCGAATACTAGCGAAGACATCGAAAGATCCCATCTACTATTTGGTATCACAGTGGACATTGGCCAGCTCTTGGCTACTTGGCTGGTCGAACCATTGGTATTCATTTGGTAGTGAGCGCTGGCTTGGTAAGTACTTTTTTTCCAATAGTGACCAGTGGCCAGATTAAGGCGAAATCCATACTCAAGCTGACCATTGAGCTGTTTTCCTAACAACCATCCGCCTTGTTCCTAAATGCCAACAGGTCACAGTAGTGACTGGCTATTCAGTTTGGTAACCTGTTGTTTTACTAGTGATAAATGACATGTATGTGACAACTGGTCTATCACAAATGGGCACTGACAGGTTGTCTGTCACAAATGGTCTAAGTGGTCTATTACAAGTGGGCATTGACAAGGGGTCAGTCACACGTGGTCTGTCACCAGTGGGTACTGACGAGTGATTTGTCGCAAGTGGACACTGACAGATAGCCTTTCACAAGCGGTCTGTCACAAGTAGTAAGTAGTTTGCAACAAGTGGACACTGACAGTTTGTCACACACGGTCTGTCACAAGTGGTCTGTCACCTGTGGAAACTGACAGCTTGTCACACACGGTCTGTCACAAGTGGTTTGTCACCTGTGGACACTGACAGTTAGTTTGTCACACACGGTCTGTCACAAGTGGTCTGTCACATGTGGACACTGACAAGTTAGTGGTCGTCAAGGTAACGGCAGAAATTAATACAATCTGGAAACCACCGCCCAGTTTATTATAGATATAGTTTAATTATTTCCATTCACCAAATTTAACGAAGAAATAGCAGAGGAAAGATTGTAATGGAGCATGACATAATACAAGGGGATAAAACAACAACATAGAAAGAAACTGCTTAAAATACTTTCAATTAACTTCTCAAAACTGTTGTATGTTTCTGCCAGGCTAGCGACAGACCCAATTTTCTGAAGTCTTCCTGCTCATCCGTGGTCCGAGTCTAGTCTTGCATTTTTATTAATGTTTTAAATGATGTTAAGTTACTGGTTTTCCTGGTTTGTTCAGGCAACCCATCCATGCCCGAATGCCACTCGGGAAGAAAGAGTACTTATATGCATTTGTTCTCGCATAGGGGATAATGAAAGCGTTTTTGTCTTTATGTTTATCTGAGCTTTGCAACAGGTTGTTATTTGGTTGATTTCAAACATAACACACAACATTTACACAGAAACAAAATTCAAATAATGAACATCTTTGACTATGAAAATAAAATACGCAATAAAAATTATAATATTATCTATTGAATTAAATATACTCAATACATTACAGATTGAACCAAATTCAATTCATAATAATTCGCATTTAAAGTTTAAGTATGAATTATTATGATTTTTAAGTTTTAAAACTAAACCAAAAAGGGAACTTAATTCAGATCACACATAAAAAAAAGAAAATATCAAATTATAGGCTATATCATATTACATTTTATGTTAATAGTTATTTTATTTAAGAACTGATTCAATCCAAGAATACATTTAATACGAAAAAGTAGATTACACGATTTTCTTTCTAAGCTATTTCACACAGAATTCTTCTATAAGTTCATCAAAATCTATTTTTCTGAAGGTCTCATTGTCGATGCAAAAAAATACTCAATGAAGACAACCTCGTCTGGGTCATTGAGCTTCTTAAATGATTTTTTTTTTTTTTAAGTCTTGAAAATGACCTTTCTCCGGTACAATTAATTAGTGACTATTAAACTGAGAAACAGCCGTAAGATTGATTCCACATTGGGGAAGGCCACTGGAATATTTTCTTTGAATAGTATTTGATACAATTATGTAGGCCTATACGACAATGTGGATTATTTGAAGACTTAGGCCTATGCGTTTGTCTCACATATGTGTGGAAATAAAATAGTTGTTAAGTAAGATTTTTATTGACATCTTCTGTGTATTCTTGCATTAACAGCTTATTGAAGTTCTACCTTTGATAAAGTAAGATCGGCAAGATAGGAAAATATTTTCACTAGATCTACATCATCATAAACAGAAGCTATTATTCCTAAATTTGATTCGAGTGCATCTAATATAGGAATAAATGATTTAATTCTAAATGTATCCCTTGAAGAGAGTTCGTCTAAAGCATCTTGAGGCCCCTCTTGATCTTAAGGTCCAAGGCTGAAGCCTTGATAGCCTGTAGGGAAATCCGGCCCTGTCTTTTTTCCATCACGAAATACTGGGGGCACTGAAATCAAGCACGGCCTAAATGGAGGCCCGTAATTAATTGTTCAAAATACAATGTTCCTTGGGTTGGGGGAGGGGGTGGGAGGATATAAATGTTCTTAAACAAATCATCTTAATAGCGTTTTTGTGTGTGTGTTAAATTTAAGCTTTTAAAAATCTATAGGATTTGTGGGACAACTGAACACACGTTTAAAGTTTAAACACAAGGACAAGAAAGGAAAACATAGGTCAGAGACAAAGAAAGAGAGAAAGAGAGAGAGTAAACGAAGAAAAAAGAAAAATAGATTATTGATTTTATTAAGTACACATGAATAGAATGCCTTTGTCTTTTCAAAATATCTAATCACTCTTTCTTCTTTTTTTAATTCTCATCCACATGCTGTTTGCCGTGTTTAGACTTGAGTTTGTTGTACACGATTATAATAACGTGTACATGTACAACCCTTTTGTTTCATTTTATGTTCTGACTGGACAATTGTTTTTGTAGAACCCCCCCCCCCCCAAAATGTATAGATCACTTGTAATCTAATAACTCGCTGTTCTTTGTAATAAATTACTCGTCATATACTTCTTTATAAACCAGTAAACTGACTTTGTTTTTTTTTAACAAATGACAATAATATAATCATGTCAACAGAAAAAATATTATAATCATGTCAACAAAATGACAATGTTGTCAAGTCAAAAAAAATGACCATATAATCATAATACCATGGAGGCTTATGGTTTCTAACTCTACAATTTTGTTTTGTTAGACTATGAGATCGATATTGAAAATAATTAAAAGCCAAAGACCTGATAGAGGAAAAAATAAACAACAACACATTTCTAAGAAGCCTGTTTTTTTTTTTATATGAAAAAAACTCTTTGGGGAGAGACAGGGTAGACAGGGGCCATTGTTGGAAGACAATGTGAATAGAAGACAAGAGGCGGTAACCCAACGTGGCAGACATATTAAACTTATCGTTTCCTTAGCTCCACTTCGATGTAGATGTTTAGATAGATTCTACCAATCCATATAGTTTATAGAGTCACTGCTTAGTTTTCAGGTAGTAATTTGATGCTTAATGTAATCGGCTTAGTGATTAAATGTATCTTGACAGAAGGAAAAGATTTCGGTTTTAAATGTATTGGTCTTTACGTTGTCTGCATCAGTGCAGCGGTTATCAAACCTTTGTTCGCATATGGTAGCCAACCATGCGCCATCGAGACACTGCGCCAACGAACCAAAAGCGCACGCTTTGGTGGGCACCAGACAACCAAGAGCTGTAGTGTCATGAATTTAGACCTTTATAATTATAATATAAATCAGTGGATGTTAGATCTATATGTTACACACATTAAAAGAATATTTGTAGAATATGAATAAAATCCCAGGCACATCTTTCTAGGGTTGACAGACGTCCGGCAAGAAAATTAACCGTTTTTGAAAAGAACCTTACATGCTCTGCAAAGTTGTTTTTTTAATGCCCAAAGCTGCTTTTCAGTCTACATTAAATAAAATGTTGGGTCAGTTTTACTAATATACAATTATTGGCAGCTAATGTAATAAAACTGAACTGATTGTGGATTGTGAAACACTAAATATGTCATTCTTTTTTACTCTCAATGTCCTCCTTTTGAAGTCCAAGTATCTCGCAACCTTACGTCTATCGGCCTGTTTGTCTGTTACAGGAGTGTCCACCATCAGTGGGGAAATTCCAGTTGTTGTTTTTTTCGAATACGTTGATCAAATGTCTCCACCAACGACTAGCGTTAACATCTGCATTTGCTGTTGTATGTGCTTGTATCGCAAATTCACAAGCAATATTCGGAATTCGAAAAAAAAACTAAAAAATATAATTCACCTCTGACAAACGAGTGTTTGCAAGGAATATAATGTTAAGGAATTGTTTTGTGCTAATCAAACAGGGTTTACAAATATTTCTTCAGATAAAAAGATAAATAAATCGTGGGAAATCCGGTTTTCGTTAAACATCCCTACTTCACACAGATTAATTCATAACAGTTTAACTAAATGAAAGTATTAATAAGCAGAGTAAAGATGCAGCAATAGATGCAGCATTTTGAATTTTGAAAGTTAAAATAGATATTCGGCTGATGACCGAAAGTCAATATCAGTTTCGGCCGAAACCGTAAACAAACCGAAAACTAACCTTTTGGATTCGGCCGAAACCGAATCCACACCGAAAAAGAGTTTTTGCCTATTTTCGGCGCCGAAACCGAATCCGAATCCGAATTTTGGTTGGTCTCTAATTATTACTACTGCTCAAACGTCCTCCAATAGAGAATTTTATGACTTATGATCATGATTAAATAAAAAAACATTAAAGGACATCACAGTTATTGAGATGAAAAGTTAATCAATAATGATAGGTGTTAGATCCCCATCTTGACTAACAAATGATAATGTTTAGACCAGTGGTCGGCAGCCTACGGCATGCGTGCCAAGTTGCATAGTTTCTCTTTGTTAACAAACCCATTCCCCGTGGCGATAATATGTTTATAAATACTGCCCCAATTACGATTCAATTGATTTCAAATGTATAAATGATTGTACTGAACACTACGGCATATTCTACCTTGCATGTTTGTCAACATAAAGCTGTTGTGAGCGCATTAAAGCACACAAGCTGTTGTCAGCTACAGAAGTGGTGGGGCACACGACTAAGAACACGAACTAAACCACCCAGGGATTCAACAGGCCAGTTTGTTTGATGAGACCAACTCACGATATGTTTAGGAGCTCACTCCCTGATTACCTGTCAAACCAAACACAGATTCAATGCTTTAAGGTCTTTGCCACATCCCAAAGTGTTGTTTGTTTTTATTTGTTTCGTTGCTCTTCGACCCAAGTTCCCCTTCTGAGTGTACTTAGCCAGATCCGATAGGTATCACAAGTAGCTTGTTGGAATGTAGGCCCTAAAGGTGGCTCGGCATTGTGTTCGCCACACAATCCCCCTCGTGTGTTGCGGCCAATGAAAATGGTGTTCCCTGCTGTATAAATGTTCGCTGTTTTCAAGCGAGATTTTATTCCTCCGCTTACATTTAATGACCTGCATAAATTTGTAAATATACATTTATTTTTTTTTCACGAATTTATTGACTGTTGTTTATATTTAGTCATATGGTCATTTAAAAAAATATTTGTGTACACCCCCACCCCCTTTTTCATATGCATGTATGCATTTTAAAAGAAAATGGCTACTGAAAACTAATTGGAGGGGGAGGAGAAAACACCTATTGTATATCAGTCAAGTATCATGTCGGACACAGCATACGTTCTATTTCGTAGATCTAAATACGTTCTATTTCGTAGATCTAAATACGTTCTATTTCGTAGATCTAAATACGTACTATTACGTAGATCTAAATACGTTCTATTTCGTAGATCTAAATACGTACTATTACGTAGATCTAAATACGTACTATTACGTAGATCTAAATACGTTCTATTTCGTAGATCTAAATACGTACTATTACGTAGATCTAAATACGTACTATTACGTAGATCTAAATACGTACTATTACGTAGATCTAAATACGTACTATTACGTAGATCTAAATACGTACTATTACGTAGATCTAAATACGTACTATTACGTAGATCTAAATACGTACTATTACGTAGATCTAAATACGTACTATTACGTAGATCTAAATACGTTCTATTTCGTAGATCTAAATACGTACTATTACGTAGATCTAAATACGTTCTATTTCGTAGATCTAAATACGTACTATTACGTAGATCTAAATACGTACTATTACGTAGATCTAAATACGTTCTATTTCGTAGATCTAAATACGTACTATTACGTAGATCTAAATACGTACTATTACGTAGATCTAAATACGTACTATTACGTAGATCTAAATACGTACTATTACGTAGATCTAAATACGTACTATTACGTAGATCTAAATACGTACTATTACGTAGATCTAAATACGTACTATTACGTAGATCTAAATACGTACTATTACGTAGATCTAAATACGTACTATTACGTAGATCTAAATACGTACTATTACGTAGATCTAAATGTGTCTAAATCTCCGAATACTAGCGAAGACATCCAAAGATCCCATCTACTATTTGGTATCACAGTGGACATTGGCCAGCTCTTGGCTACTTGGCTGGTCGAACCATTGGTATTCATTTGGTAGTGATCGCTGGCTTGATAAGTACTTTTTTTCCAATAGTGACCAGTGGCCAGATTAAGGCGAAATCCATACTCAAGCTGACCATTGAGCTGTTTTCCTAACAACCATCCGTCTTGTTCCTAAATGCCAACAGGACACAGTAGTCACTGGCTATTCAGTTTGGTAACGTGTTGTTTTACTAGTGATAAATGACATGTATGTGACAACTGGTCTATCACAAATGGGCACTAACAGGTTGTCTGTCACAAATGGTCTAAGTGGTCTATTACAAGTGGGCATTGACTAGTATTACAAGGCAATTTATTCACCATAATAAATTATGGATGAGACCTTCTATTTAGATCACACAAGTATAATTATGATTTATAATGTTATTACGGCTAGAGCCCCCATTCAATTTATGAAAATAATAGTTATAGTATTGTTATTATTAGTGTGAGTATCCTTGTATTAGTGAAGATCTTATTATATTAATCTGAAGTTTATTTGTAGTTGTCTAGAGTATTCCTGGTTCTTATAATCCCCTGGCAATTCACATAGCGTAGTTTTAGAGTTTTCAGTTGATTTACTTCATGTATAATTATTTATGTGGCTCATATTATACAGCAAGAACCTCGATGTCGAGTGGTAGTGTAGATTATTAATATAGTTGAATAAATATTACACATACACACATGTAGATAACTTTGATATATTGACATTAACCAAGTTGTGTAGAAAGCAACGATAAATTTGGTTTAATTTACAACATCAATCCAGTAGGAATCCAAATAATATTATATACACAATCAAGAAATACACATATTCCAATTAGTAATGAATATCCTTAATGAACATATAGCATTGTAGTTAATAGTAGAATACTAAATTTTCCATAATACAAATCAAATAGAAATGATACTCAGAGCGGAGAATATTTGATGTTACTAGATCGAATGCAAGCCAAGAACTGACTAAAAGTGTCGAATCGCGTAGAAATATATTACGGGTCAATCGTTGGAAAAACCAGACAGCCTAGTGACACGAATATTTTAATCAAGCCTGCATGTTGACTGCGTGATCAGAATGTCAAGCAATAATGCTCTAACAAAATAAGGAGAGACCGGACGACCTTGACACGCTGTGTTTACGTGAACAGTTCATGTTTTTATCGAGGTTAATAAAAAAAACAATAATGCTCTCATTAGGTTAGGAAAAACCCGGGGGAAACCTTGAGCTGAGAAATATTTATATCGTTTAAACGCAATTCGCTTAAATGATTTAGTTGGTTTATTAACATTACAATGTAGGGAATTTACGTTTCGTAACAGTCGCCCGTACCAAAAGGAAAAGAACATTGCATACTAAACAATAGAAGTGTGCAATTTCTTTTAGAACCGCCTGCACTTAACTTTAGTTCTAAACAATATACAAAAAAAAAACTGACTCCACCTGGGTAGTCCGTTAAATAAGACAAGTAAGGGAAATAATTTATTCTATTAAACCCTCATCATATAGGATCTCAAGTTATCCTTAGACCATAACACATGTTCGCGTTATTCTAAAAATTATACTCTCTGAGATATCATTCCTTATAAACATCTTATTTATAAGGTAAAAATCAACATAACTAATGTTATCATATTAAACAATTCAATCATTAATTAATTCAACTTAAACGAAATTAATATTTAAATAAACTTAAGAGTAAGAATTTAATCTTAAGTGTGTAAGCATGTGAAGTGTATGCACATTACTCTATTTTGGTTTTTACATAATCACAACTATAGTTTGATTGTTTCAAAATAAGGATGTACATTTCTGTTCATTCATCATCTTACTAATAAAGAAAAATTATGTTCATAAATCCATAATATTTATAAGTAACTTATTAGGTTCTTTCTTTTTTCCTACAACAATAATAATATTTGTTTTAACAAATGGAAATATTCAGGGCATAAAATAAGGCATAAGATATTGCATAAAATAATCACAACATATTCATATATTCATGCATTTATATTTTAAATGATCCAATTCTCTTAGTTAGGATTATCAGAATATATACATGAAGTTATCCCTTTATACATTTGTTACATACGCGATAGGGTGTCCGCGACGATGTGATCTTTTACCAATACGTAAGTTATTCTTAAGTTGTATGGTATTAACCCTATAAGGATGTTGTTTGACAGGTTTAACCTTATCATCTTTAAAAACTACATCATGGGTAACCAAAGTTGTTTTGTTAGGAACATCACTAAACAAATTTACATGATCATAGATTAAACCCTTGATAGAAGTCTGTTCACCTGAGTCTAGATGTGCCAGTTTATCATTGAGGTTTTTAAGTGCTTCAGTGTTTTGAAGTTTACTTTCTATGATTGTCTTTTTAAATTTAGGCGGGGGTGTTTCAACAGTTTTGATAGCACTCACTGGCCTAATGTCAGTTTGTTCTTCCCTAACAACATAAGGTTTTAGCATGTTTATATGGCACAGTCTCTGTGTTTTCCTTCTATCAGGGGTTTTTACAAGGTATGTTACATCACTGATTTTATCTAAAACCTGATATGGTCCTGTATATTTTGCACTCAGGGGTTGTCCAGACAATTGGGTCAACATGAGGACTTTATCACCAGGATGGAAACATCGGGATCTGGCCTTGACATCATAGTACCCTTTCATTCTTTTCTGAGCCTGCAAAAGATTATCTTTAACATGATTAAAAGCATGATAGATTCTATTGCTAAATTGTTCCACATAAGCTACGAGTCCAGTCTCTTCATCAGAATTTAACAAGGTTTCCTGCAACAGTTTTAGAGGTCCTCGAACTGAATGTCCAAACACTAACTCGAACGGACTGAATCCAAGAGATTCCTGCACAGTTTCTCTAGTCGCGAAAAGAGCGAATGGAATACCGCGATCCCAGTCTTCAGTGTTCTCAAAACAGTATGTGCGGAGCATGGTTTTCAGAGTCTGATGATATCTTTCTAGGGCACCTTGGCTTTGCGGATGGTACGCAGTTGAAGTTGCATGTTGGATGCCTAGTTTCTTTAAGACCTGGTTAAACAGCTTTGATGTAAAGTTAGATCCTTGGTCTGACTGTATAGTCTTTGGAAGACCGTATCTTGAACAAAATGCAATCAGTGCGTCAGATATCTTATCTGCGTTAATGGTGCGTAGCGGAATAGCTTCAGGATATCTCGTGGCAGTGCACATTATAGTGAATAAGTACTGGTGTCCTGTCTTTGTTTTAGGCAAAGGACCTACACAGTCTATTAGCAAGTGGCTAAATGGTTCTGCAAAGGCGGGTATTGGCTTTAGAGGTGCTACCGGTATAGTCTGGTTAGGTTTACCAACTATCTGGCATGTATTGCATGACTTGCAGTATTTTGTGACGTCACGATGTAGTCCAGGCCAATAGAAGTACGGAAGAATTCGACGGTAAGTCTTGTTCACTCCTAGATGACCAGCATATGGCGTGTCATGAGCCATGTGTAAGATGTCATTACGATATATGGCTGGTACCACAATCTGACTTCCTTCTCTGCAATTGTCATTATCACATTTCACATCTCTCCATTTTTGCATTAATATTCCCTCCTTCAGAAAAAATCCATTTCCGTTCATTTCTGCCTCCTGTTCAGTTATCACCTTTTTCTTCAGGTGTTTAATTCCTGAATCTCTATTCTGTTCTAATAGGAGTAATTGTCGAGGTGACAAATTACTTTCAGTAGTCTTGACTGAGGGACCACTCAAGATGTCAGCCAGGAAAGTTGCCTGTAGGTCAATTTCTGGTTCTATTTTTGACTTTGACATGGTTTCGACAGACTTTTGTTGTTGGGCCATACCTCTCGTGACGATGCATATAGGTTTGATAAAGCTCTCACTTTTATTGAGGTATTGTTTTTTCTTGGATATGGAATGCACCACATCTCCAGCAATATCATTTCCCAGTATTAAAGAAACGCCTTTAAACGGAAGTGATTTGTACACACCCACAACTACATTTCCAGTGAAGTACGCACTCTTCAGCTGTATTTGATGCAAAGGAACTTGTACATTTTTCCTTGATACACCTTGAATAGTAAGATCCTGTCCTGTATATGTCGATTGTGACGTAGGAACAGTATTCTCTAAAAGTAGTGAAACCTCAGCCCCTGTATCACGGAGTATTCTGATGTTTTTTTCACTAGTGACACCATTTATTATGGATGACACGGTACCTTCTTCAATGAATGGTAAACAATTGCTTGGTATCTCAGTATCGATGAGATCTGTATCCAAGTTATTTTTGTAAGAGGTATGTTTAGTACTCATGGTGGTTCTATCTGATATAGACTCCTTGGAGCTCAGATTAGAATTAGAATTATTGAAAACCATTGTCTCTATTTCAGGAACTATTTCTGGTTTCAAGTTTCCTAGATACGTGTGTTTTGTCAGGTTATCTGCATTAGCACTAGGTATCTCTGTTTGAGTTCTAATATCCTTCTTTACATTTTCATGAGTTCTTTGTTTTGGCATTGCTACATACGATAAGACAACATTCTTTTTATTCGGGTTCCCATTCAATATCCAGCACTTTTCCTTAGTATGTCCAATTCGTTTACAATGGCTACAGGTTGGCTTGGAATTTGTTGGACCTTGATTGCTCTGCTGATGTCTCTTTGATTGATAGGATTCATTTGGATTTATGGTTTTCTTTTCTACCTTCATATCTCGATTCTGGAATTTAGATTTATCAACTGTTGTAAATTTATTGCTGGAATGGATAATAACATATTCGTCTGCCATTACTGCTGCTGTTTCTACTTGTTCTACACCTTTGTCTGCTAAATGTATTCTTACATCACCTCTGATGTTATTGTTAAAGTCTTCCATTAGCATAAGATTAGCTAATTTATCAAAGTCTTTGTTTACACCTTTGGATCGAATCCATCTTTCAAAATATTTCTTTTTCTGTCTTAGAAAATCAACATGGGATTGTTCCTGTTCTTTCTTAGACTCACGAAACACTTTTCTATATTTTTCAGGTGTTAATGCATAACTTAGCAGTACTCTATTCTTGATCAGTTCATAATCATACAATTCCTCTTCAGTAAGACTTAATACAACATCAAGTGCCTTTCCTTTATTCAGAGCTGAGCGTAGAAGTATAGCTTTCTTGCCCTCGGGAAATTGATAGTCTCTAGCGTTTCTCTCGAAAATCATGAAGAACTCTTCCACCGAATTATCTTCAAAAACTGGAATATGTTTCTTAAACTTATACAGTTCTGCATCTGCTTCAGAGCTTGCATTCGAATGATTTGACGTACGAGACCTTGCTATCTCAATTCTTTCTTGGCTTGCTATTTTCTCTCTTGCTATTTCTCTTTCCATCTCAATTCTCTGGCTTTCTCTTTCTCTTTCCATCTCTAATTCCATCTTTCTTAACTCAAGTTTAAATTTCAATTCTTCACTTAAGTCACCAGTTGTATGCTTTACTCTTTGTTTTATAGGAAAAGGTAATTCATCATCTGATTCATCATTAATGTTATCATTAGCAGTAGTTTCTTCAATAATTAGTGTACCTTGTTTTCTTAAACACTCAGTTACCTCTTGAAGTAATTTAGTTTTTGATGGCCTAGTTTCTGTGATAGAAATGCCCAATGATTTAGCCAATTCTTTTAATTGTATCATTGACATTTTATTAAGCTGTTCTGAGGTTAGATCAAATATCTCTGGATCCAATGTAAGATTATTTGTGGCCTCCATTTTATATTATTAAAAGTTACTGTAAATCTTGTTAATAATACAATAAAAGTGTCCAACTTACTTTCTGTCCTTTGAATAATTCACTACACCACACAGTTCAGATTTTTCACAACAAGGTCATAAAAATAATACTTTCTTAGAGTTACTTTGTTCGATAAGGTAATACACCAGATAATTTTCCAGGCTGAATAGTTAAGTTTTCCGATTCTCAATAGCAATGTTCAATTCAATCACAATCTTTAGTATATTGTATATTGTTCATATTTTCCAACACAATCCATCCAAGTTACGAGTATGTATTACGGCAGTTGTAAATAGTTTGTGTAAATAGTATAACGATTCTTGAAGTTGAAGTAAATCCTCTAAACGTTTGTTAGTAAATCACTGACGAGCAAAACCCATTTTATTACAAGGCAATTTATTCACCATAATAAATTATGGATGAGACCTTCTATTTAGATCACACAAGTATAATTATGATTTATAATGTTATTACGGCTAGAGCCCCCATTCAATTTATGAAAATAATAGTTATAGTATTGTTATTATTAGTGTGAGTATCCTTGTATTAGTGAAGATCTTATTATATTAATCTGAAGTTTATTTGTAGTTGTCTAGAGTATTCCTGGTTCTTATAATCCCCTGGCAATTCACATAGCGTAGTTTTAGAGTTTTCAGTTGATTTACTTCATGTATAATTATTTATGTGGCTCATATTATACAGCAAGAACCTCGATGTCGAGTGGTAGTGTAGATTATTAATATAGTTGAATAAATATTACACATACACACATGTAGATAACTTTGATATATTGACATTAACCAAGTTGTGTAGAAAGCAACGATAAATTTGGTTTAATTTACAACATCAATCCAGTAGGAATCCAAATAATATTATATACACAATCAAGAAATACACATATTCCAATTAGTAATGAATATCCTTAATGAACATATAGCATTGTAGTTAATAGTAGAATACTAAATTTTCCATAATACAAATCAAATAGAAATGATACTCAGAGCGGAGAATATTTGATGTTACTAGATCGAATGCAAGCCAAGAACTGACTAAAAGTGTCGAATCGCGTAGAAATATATTACGGGTCAATCGTTGGAAAAACCAGACAGCCTAGTGACACGAATATTTTAATCAAGCCTGCATGTTGACTGCGTGATCAGAATGTCAAGCAATAATGCTCTAACAAAATAAGGAGAGACCGGACGACCTTGACACGCTGTGTTTACGTGAACAGTTCATGTTTTTATCGAGGTTAATAAAAAAAACAATAATGCTCTCATTAGGTTAGGAAAAACCCGGGGGAAACCTTGAGCTGAGAAATATTTATATCGTTTAAACGCAATTCGCTTAAATGATTTAGTTGGTTTATTAACATTACAATGTAGGGAATTTACGTTTCGTAACACTAGGGATCTGTCACACGTGGTCTGTCACCAGTGAACACTGACAAGTGATTTGTCACAAGTGGACACTGACAGCAAGCCTTTCACAAATGGTCTGTCACAAGCAGTCTGCCACAAGTGGACACTGACAGTTAGTTTGTCACAAACAGTCTGTCACAAGTGGTCTGTCACATGTGGACACTGACATGTAGTTTGTCACACACGGTCTGTCACGTGTGGACACTCACAAGTGGTCGTCAAGGTAACGGCAGAAATTAATTCAATCTGGAAACCACCGCTCAGTTTATTATAGAGATATAGTTTAATTCTTTCCCTTCACCAAATTTGAGGAAAGAGATTGTAATGGAGCATGACATAATACAAGGGGATAAAACAACAACATAGAAATGAACTGCTTAAAATACTTTCAATTAACTTCTCAAAACTGTTGTATGTTTGTGCCAGACTGGCGACAGACCCAATCTTCTGAAGTCTTCCTGCTGAAACTTGCCACATAGTCGTGTTTTATTTGACAACCCTCCTCAAATTTTCCCCCGCGTCCATCACCGCAAACTCCCCCCCCCCCTCCTTCCCCCAGCATACAAAAGTCAATTTTGAAGTTTTGTTGTTTTCTTTCGTTGTTGTTGTTTTTATTACACTTTGTGGTGCGCATTTTAAAATCCTTATGACTGGCATATGTCTCCTCTGAGCTATTATATATAATATATATAGTTAAATTATCCCCCTTCTATTGACGTAGCTTTTTGTGTTGTTTCTTTCTTTGTGAGTGGTGGAGAGTGCAATCTTTGGAAGGAAAAACAATTGAAGTCAAAAATTGTTTGTAAAAATATTTTTTTTTTTTTTACGAAATGATATCCCTTATGGGAGAACAAATGTATAATATAAGTACTATTTCTTCCCGAGTGGCATTCGGGCATGGAATGGGTTGCCTGAACAAACCAGGAATACCAGTAACTTAACATCATTTAAAACATTAATAAAAATGCAAGACTAGACTCGGACCACGGATGAGCGTAGGACGCAATAATCTTCTTTATAGAAGGAGCGTCTGTAATATAAATGATAAGATAAGTTATGGTATATCGCCCTCCTTTGTTTGGGTAAAAAGGGGGGAGGATCTAAATGTACTTAAACAAATCATCTTAATTGCGTTTTTGTGTGTGTGTTACATGTAAGCTTTTAAAAATCTATAGGATTTGTGGGACAACTGAACACACGTTTAAAGTTTAAACACAAGGACAAGGAAAACATCGGTCAGAGACATAGAAAGAGAGAGAGAGAAAGTAAAAGAAGAAAAAAGAAATAGATTATTGATTGTATTAAGTACACATGAATAGAATGCCTTTGTCTTTTCAAAATGTCTAATCACTCTTTCTTCTTTTTTTAATTCTCATCCACATGCTGTTTGCTGTGTTTAGACTTGAGTTTGTTGTACACGATTATAATAACGTGTACATGTACAACCCTTTTGTTTCATTTCATGTTCTGACTGGGCTATTGTTGTTGTAGAACCCCCCCCCCCCCAATGTATAGATCACTTGTAATCTAATAACTCGCTGTTCTTTGTAATAAATTACTCGTCATATGCTTCTTTATAAACCAGTAAACTGACTTTGTTTTTTTTTTTGACAATAATATAATCATGTCAACAGAGAAAATATTATAATCATGTCAACAAAATGACAATGTTGTCAAGTAAAAAAAAATGACCATATAATCATAATACCATGGAGGCTTATGGTTTCTAACTCTACAATTTTGTTTTGTTAGACTATGAGATCGATATTGAAAATAATTAAAAGCCAAAGACCTGATAGAGGAAAAAATAAACAACAACACATTTCTAAGAAGCCTGTTTTTTTTTATATGAAAAAACCTCTTTGGGGAGAGACAGGGTAGACAGGGGCCATTGTTGGAAGACAATGTGAATAGAAGACAAGAGGCGGTAACCCAACGTGGCAGACATATTAAACTTATCGTTTCCTTAGCTCCACTTCGATGTAGATGTTTAGATAGATTCTACCAATCCATATAGCTTATAGAGTCACTGCTTAGTTTTCAGGTAGTAATTTGATGCTTAATGTAATCGGCTTAGTGATTGAATGTATCTTGACAGAAGGAAAAGATTTCGGTTTTAAATGTATTGGTCTTTACGTTGTCTGCATCAGTGCAGCGGTTATCAAACCTTTGTTCGCATATGGTAGCCAACCATGCGCCATCGAGACACTGCGCCAACGAACCAAAAGCGCACGCTTTGGTGGGCACCAGACAACCAAGAGCCCACATTGCAAGGTGCCAGTCAACAAAGCGCCCATTAAGCTGAGTGTCAGCCAACACAGCGCCCACAAAGCTGGGTGCCAGCCAACACAGCGCCCACAAAGCTGGGTGCCAGCGAACACAGCGCCCACAAAGCTGGGTGCCAGCGAACACAGCGCCCACAAAGCTGGGTGCCAGTGAACACAGCGCCCACAAAGCTGGGTGCCAGCGAACACAGCGCCCACAAAGCTGGGTGCCAGACAAACAAGAGAACACCAGCAATGGTACTGGAACTACCGTTTAACAATAAGATCATTTATACATACCAGTAAAAAATATAATGTTTTTTTTTGCATCGTTTGCAAATTTCGGGAAAGCTTTGGAAATTTCGAAATGATTTTATAGTAATAAGAACACTTGTATGTACTTGTAAATACTGCAAGGGAGCCAACAGCTCTGCAGACTGGCTAACAGGAGAAGAAGAAATGTTCTTGTAAGCAGACAATACCTTACCTTCGATCGACTTTCTATCCTCACCCTTTGCTCTGTAATCTCCAATGTACAAATGATACGGTATCAAAAGCAAGTAGTGCAAACATGTGATTTATAAAAACAAACAAAAAATTGGTTTGTATTAAAGATTCGATTCTTCCTGGGCACGACATGTGCATATTTAAGCCCCCCCCCCCCTCTAATAAATTTGTTTTCCATTTGCTTTGCGTGCTTATTGTGTGTTTGTGCGTGTGCGTGTTGGCCTTCACGTGATGTCAGGTGGACAAAATTATCTCCCACACACATCTGCGTTTGTTTGTTTGTTGTTGTTGAATTGAATAGATTTAATTAGTTTTGTTATCTTGTGCAGTTTGATGTTGTTGTCGTTATGTTGGTCGTAAACAAACAAAAAATTCAATCAAAATTTAGCATCCTTGAAGTCTCTGTGTAAAAATGTATGCCGGTACATGCGCGTGTGTCTGTCATAAAATCGGGAAAGAATGTCTTTTGTTCTCTGTGATCAGTTGTTGCTTTGTTAAACAGTGGCCGTAGGCCTGTGTGGAATTTCATTTACATCCGAGCACAATAATTGCAGTCAAATAGACTAAATGTGACCACTAGTGTTATCTTGTCCACTTAGGCTAACTTTGTTCAAAAGAGGCCAACGGTTTCCACTGAAGCCTATAGTGTTTTCCCTGTGGCTAACTTTGTCCACTTACAATAACAGTGTCGCAGCCGGACAATTAATTAAAGAACCGCAAGTTATTAGATTATAAGTACCGTGTATCTTGTTCATTGGTGGTTCATACAGCAATAGTTGTCCGGTATATCAAGTGAAACAAAAGAGGCTTCAAGTATATCTTACTATTTCCTTGTACAACAAACTAAAGTCTCTTGTCAAAACATTCTAAAATTATTGAAGGTGAATGAATGACAAAATGCACAGATGTTTCACCACTTTTGCTCTATTATATATAATATATTCGCACCATATATTCATGCGCTTCTATCATTATATTTTAAGAACATATACCAGAAGTAATGGCACAGCACGGATATATATAATATTAATTGATTACATTTTTTTCTCATATTTTGTTCTGCTTTATCTGTCAAATAAAAGACATAGACCAATTTAAATTGTGTGAAACTGTCAATTGTAAATCCTCTTGCAGTGTTCTTTGAGCAAGTCTGGAAAATGACATTTCATTTTTTTACAGACATGGAAAGAGTCTTGAACTTTCGATTTAATGTCAAAGAACTCTTTTCAATGGTCTGAATATTTTTTTGTTTTTTCACGAGTAGGTTGTTGTTTTTTCACGAGTAGGTTGTTGTTTTTTCACGAGTAGGTTGTTGTTTTTTTAAACACTTATTCATAAAAGTTCGTCTGTGCTGAAACGAGTTATTATTTGACTTGTAATGACAACTAAGTCTGTCAACTTTTGTAGCTATAAATTGCTTACAGTGCGGATTTTCTAAACTAAGCTATTATATTTTCGCCATAAACCTTTCGTGACCCATTCCAATATTCAAGATCGGGGGGGGGGGGGGGTACTTACAACCGCATTCTTACTGGAAACCCATCTTGCCATTGCACAAGTTGAACCGTCTCTTTTATATATCAGTTTAATCTTTTTTGCTACATATCCTCCATCCCTTTTCAAGTTGTTATCCAGAGCAGCTACAAAATCCAGAGGCTGAGATAGTCTCAATCTCAGACTGTCATTGTTAATTAGTTTGATAGATCTACACATGTGTCTATTCTTTGAATCGTCTGGGTCTCGTCTAGCAACATATGTAGGCCTATTAAATATAGTGTTTTTTTTTTCTCACATTTGTAATAGACATTAATATAGGTTTTAATGAATTGAATGATTGTGGTGTTGTTGTTGTTGTTTTTTAATGCGTGTCGATAAGATGAACGTTTCTGGAACATTTTCTTTGTGAGTCTATTGTAGAAAACATGTTGAATGTTGGAATAAAACTTTACAGAGATATCCCTGACAAAAAATTCCATCCAAACATAAGTTATCTAGATGTCTGGAGAACAAAAACAACTACCAAGACTAACCCTGGAGGAACCTATATCTACGTCTAGTGATCTAAGAATGTACAAGTAATGCTGGGGACATACAAGAGCATCAAGAACGACCATAACGCTATTTGAGTTATTTACTCCTTTGGGCCCCACAGTGTTGGTCTTATCTGTTTAGTTAATCTTATTGTAATCCTGATTCCATTGTGCTAAATGGGCGTTTTACGAGCGTGAATTGTGAAACAATTGAAGGGGCGTGTAAAGTTGTTGTTTCTATAAACTTATAATGTTCATCTCAACGTGGAATCTTTATTGCAGGAGTTCCACCTAAAACCTTCGTCTTGACCTTGAGTTTCTTTTACTACTGATAGTAGATCTATATTGCAAGTGTCTTATGACTTTTTGGTGTGGATTTATGATTATTTGTGTGGCTTTGATTGTGGTTTGTGCAGCTAAGATTGTGTTGTTTCGCGCTATGCTTGTGTATTGCTTGTTATGAAATGTATCTGAATCTGAAATCTATTTAAATTTTTTCTTAAATTAATGGAGGAAAAAACAACTGCAAGTAGAATTCATTTATACATATATTTATTCAGGCTTTCATTAAACGCAATGTTTGTCTACGGTTCAATGGTTTGTAGATAAAGTTTGCAGTTAGTAAAGATTGGAGATAGCTCTACCGTGTATGCTGTGTAAAGCTTGAAGTGTATGCTTCAATACTTTGTGTTGACGCTGACTTGTAGAGAAAATATCTTTTCTTTAAGCTTTCAAGTGCCTACAATCTTGTTTTTATCATATTATACTATTGGTTTTGCCTTTTATCATATTATACTATTGGTTTTGCTTTCGTTTATGACATATTTTTAAAACGAGTTTCGTTCTACCATTCTTCGCATTCTTACTAGAATCTTGCTGTTTAGGTTTAAAATAAAATATTTCGTGACAAATTACCATGCAAATGTACGTCTGTACTAGATCTATGTTAAGCGATTGGAGTTTTAACAAAAATAATTTAAAAAAAAAAAAGCAACTAGAAGCGATGCATTGTTTTGTAAAATGCCGCACAACCATGTACAATAAGAAAGGTTCCAAGGGCCTTTTGAGATTCCTTACGTTCCTGGAAATCAGGTTTGGAATTTACTAAAGTCCCAAATATCCCGGAAATGTAATGAAATTACGAATGCTCTCAGAAAAGATTACGTTGTCCTGAATGATTAAATATGGAGCAGTTTAAGGGGCACTGTACATGAGCGGCAGCGCCTTCGGCTAGCATCCAGAAGGTTCTGGGTTCGAATCCTGGTGAAGTTAAGGATTAACGCCCGGGACCGGAGGGTGTCCCTGAGTCTACCCAGCTCTGATGGGTTCCTGGCCTAAGGCCACACAATCGCATAGTATATCGTGGCCACAGAAACTCGTGAAAGCTGCTTCACCGGCTCTATAATCATTTTTTAGTCCGACGGGATACTTATGGTCCATTGTTTAGTGATCTAGTGAATTCGGTTTTGCCGCGCCTCCTGAAATTTTAGATTTTCTCCTGAAAAACTCCTGAAAACCTCCTGAAATTTTGATTTGAGTTTGGTGCAGGAACCCTGTATGGAGCAGTTTTATGCCTCTATGTAGCCTGCGTAAAACCACCATATTTAGATAGTAACAAGATTGAAGACATTATATTTTCATATTTAGATTAAATATTTCTTCTCATCGATGGTTTACGTATAGAACTAAGTTTCGTTCCATTTAGGACAACCACTATAAATGCATTGAATAGTACAACAGAAATAGATGCGTTTATTACAGATGGTTCAGACACCAACATCGGATAATAATTATAGTTTACTCATCTGCACACGTGGCATATTAAAAACGTGTTTTGTTATCTCACGTCACGTGATCGCCTTCATGAATACATAGATAGAATGGCGAAGAGCGTCATATATACTATGGCCAACCTCACACCAGACTGAACAGGCCACGGGCATGGACGGAGAGAGGGAATGGGCTATAAATATATATATATATGTGAGAGTGTGTGAAGGGGTAAGACAAATGAGGGTGTGGTTGGTGGGGTGGGGGGGGGGCGTAGAGATGCTAGCAGTTTGTTTTGATTCACAAAAAGTTATTTGTTCAAATAAATTTATTGTGAAAGTTTTTAAAACCCCATTGTCTTCATTTTCCCCGCCCCCATTCCACACACACACATACACACGCACACTCACACACACGCACACACATACACACGCACACACATACAATGGGTTGTCCTGATCGGGTGAACAACAAGATGTACTTTTAAACTGGTCTATTGGTCTATGAAACAGTTCGCTGCTGGGCTTCAGGCTATACATGGAGTTTCTTCCCTGTTTGCTGTTTATTTGTTGTGTTTTATAGGATTGTTTGTATCAAAGAGAAGGCTACTCTATTTCTCTCTTTCTCTTTCTGTCCTCCACTCTCTCCATCTTTCTCTTTTACCTTTTACCCCTTTCTCTCTCTCCATTCTCTCTAACCTCTCTCTCTCTCTCCCTTTTCTCTCTCTCTCTCGCTTCTCTCTCTCTCTCTCTCTATCACGCGCTTTTCTCTCTCGCTTTTCTCTCACTCTCTCACTTTGTCATACCCTCTCTCTCCCTGCCAGCTTTTCACACTCTATTTGTTCCCTCCCACCAACAGTACACATTAGACGTCGTGCACGGACAAGCAATACCGACCTTCAATATTTCAATAATTACACTCATAGTTCTCTTTGTACATTTTATTCTAAGGCTTAGGTCTTGTAGTCCGACGCACTTAGAACATCATTCTTCAATCACAGCTATTTCATTGATAGTCCAATGATAGTGTGGGAAAAAGACAATTAGTGTATGTAAAGTTTTTAATTCCTCGATACTGGGGTTGGAAATTCCGAAGACTTCCATAATATGGCTTCTTTTCTGAGTGTAAAATAGGAAACAATTTCATAAACGTTGTTTTTTAAAACATTGTTTCTTTTTTTTTTTCATTCAAAAGTAAATTAAATACTTTTTTGAAATGTTTTCCTATTTTTCTGATGGACGGATTACCTCTCCTCTTTCTTCCAAACGATTTTAAACCTGTATTTTGTTGTAGACATCTGAAATTTAAAACAAAAGAAAAGAACAAAAGAAAAAGCTATTCATCTGTAAACTCTCGCACACAAAAAGCCAAACCAAGTTTCAACCGTTTTATTTCAGACATGCGCACAACGTTAATTGCTGCATTTCCTATGAGAACAAAACCCCAGAAAATAAAAAGTTTGAGCCTCACAGTTTAGGGGCAATGTTTACTTGTCCGTTTTTTATTTTTTAAATGGGATTTGGGGGTGGTTGGGATGGGGAATAGATTTGATTTTTGTTGCGTTGTATTTTTATATTTAAATATATTGAGGGCTTTTTTTTCGACCTTCAGTGCTTAAATTAAAGCTAAAACTAAACGTTTCGATAGATTTGCACTAGAAGCGAATGTTTAATAATGCAGTCCACTTTCTAACGGTGCTCAGTCACTTCTTTATTGGAGGGAAGAAAGTTATCCTAACTGCTCTATACAAATATGTGTTTATTTATATTGATTGGTCTCTAATCTTTAGCTTTACATTCACTAAAGCTGTATGCACTCTAACGCATTCGATAGATGGAAAATATAAAAGCGCCATAGGAAAGATGTTAAGTCAGTTTCTGAGAACTTAACATCTTTGAAAGTGGACTACTCATAATAATATTGTCCAAAATAAAGACCTACAGTCACCGAAAACTTTTTGAACAAAACAACTCTGCTCAGCTCTGATTGTCAGTGTGAACAAAAACTGCTTACTAATATAGGTATCACAGATAGTTAGACAAAGGTAATATAGATATGTTAGACAAAAGTAATATAGATAGTTAGACAAGGGTAATATATTCTTAGAACATTGAAATATTGATAGATAGACAAAGATCTTAAAGATATTAAGACAAAAGTAATATACATAGATAAGCAAAGGTAATATGGAAAGACAAAGGTGATATATTCTTAGACTAAGGTAATATTGATAGTGAGACAAAGGCAATCCAGATTGTTACGTAAAAGGTAATATAGATCATAGATAGACAAAGACAAATGTACTATAGAGACTAAAGACATAATGTCTACAAACAGAATTCCTTCCCTCTGTACTACCAGTTCTGTGTGTTGTGGTGAAGAAGTTATTTCTGTCTCGCTCGTGGATTGTAAGAACCCGGGGGTGTGGCCACGTGGGTCGACGTGACCTTCACCATGGCCATTATATGATTTCATTAAAAGTGGTGGCCTGGTAAATTTCACCTTAATGTTGTTCCTGCAATAAGGCGTTAATTGTGATCTAGGATAACTTAATTTTTTTAATTTGATCTATTTTTAATAACATAGCGTAAATGTAAAGCGCATTTGAAGTTTAATTGTAATGAATAGCGTTATATAAATTTGTATGTGTGTGTGTCAGCGATACTCAGGTAACATGATTTGTGTGTGTGTTTAAACGCTTAGTGACCTATCTGTTAGCGTTAACAGTTATATGTTACTTGTGTCTGATTGTCGGAAACAGATAACTACAGATTTGATGCACATTTGTACGTGTGTGCGTAATTTTCAGAAAATGTGATTCAATGGTTTGTCTTATCGTGTGCGATCTATTGAATAAACTCAGAAACAAATAAAAAAAATAAAGTGGAATGAATGAATCAACAAAACTGTACGCATCCATCTGCACTGTTGTTTAGTGCTGGTTCAATACAGCTTCCATTCTTTCCAGTGTGATAATAAAGTTCAATATATTGTAACCGCGTATAGCAGCTGGTTAATAGTCCTAATGGATTATTTCCAACAGTTTAGGATGTAATGGAAAATATCCATTGATGGCTTTAGACGGCGTTAGGTATTGAGAGGATAAATTATTCTTACCTTTCAGTCGCTCACGTATAGCCATTTAGTTGATACTTGTTCAAATTCGGCGAATGAAACTAGTGATAGGTTTATTGAATTATTGACATAGATACTTACTTAGTAATATTAGGGCCTATATAATATATAGGTGGCCGAGCGGCAGCGCTTTCGGCTGGCGTACCGAAGGTCCTGGGTTCGAATCCTGGTGAAGGCTAGGATTTGTTCTCGGGTCTGGAGGATGTCCCTGAGTCTACCCAGCTCTGATGGGTACCTGACTTTCGTTGGGGTAAATTAAAGGCATTGTGCTGGCTAGCACACAATATCCTAGTATGCCGTAGCCACAGAAATTGATAAACACTGCTGCAACAGCCCTATGGATCAATTTGGTCAGACGGGATACTTTTTGCTTTACTTAGTTATTTTAGGTTGTTGTTTATTTTTTTGTGCGGACGATAAGACTTCAGACTAGCTGGGATATAGTACTTCTTCACGTGAAGGTTTTTATTCGAAACCTCCTGCATTGCAAATTATTTATTTTGTTTTCTTATTGCTGTTAGAATTTTCAAAAAAATCATGCATATTGAACCAAAGACTGAAATAATATAAACCGCTTGCCTTAATGTTTCTGCTATTTGATGACTCGAGTGACTTCTTTTCGGAATACCCGATTCCCTTTTGTTAGTTTTGTACTGTACACTTCCGTTTTATTTAATCGCTATGATTTTATCAATAACAAATTAAAATCGAAAGTTGTTAGATCTACAGCGGAAACATTTAATACAAATGAAGACGCGTAGAAGTTATTTAAGACAGCGTTATTGGTTGCGCACTGAAAAAGAACATTTAAGCTATAAAAATAGATCAAGCGGTCCATCTTGTTATAGTCTTTGGTTGAACGTAGTTTGTATGTTTTGAGTTTGGTGCTAAAATAAAAATAGCGTCTATTTGTTTTTTTCTTACTATATATATTTATTTATTTATTTTTTTTTTGGGGGGGGGGAGGGGGGAGGGGGAGTTATTATAGAAAGGTTTTGTTTCTCGATCTGATCGACCAAAGTTTTGTCATGGGTGGGGGGGGGGGGGGGGGGTATGTCATGAAGTGATGAGGAAATTACGCAAAGTAAACATAACATAACTTTGTTTGTTATGATTTCAGCTTGTCTACTAGGAGCTATTCTTTGATTACCCGTCTGCAAACGCAGCGAGACACAGCAAACAAAATCTAAACACTTACCATTACAAGAGCTAAAGGCCTTCATTTATTCTCTTCACATGTCTCTCTCTCTTTCTCTCTCTCTCTCTTTCTTTCTTTTTCCTCTCCATTTACTTTATCATCTTTCTCACTCTCCGCCACGAAAATCGATACCGCATCCACACACACAGCCCCCATCCCGCCCGCCCCATCCACCGTCGTCTCCCAAACGTCTCCTCTACACCCTCCCCCCCCCCCCCCCAAACAAACCACCACCAGCTCTGCTCTTGAAATCATCGTTCGTTCATCGCTAGCTTCCTGGCCCACAGATTCATACAGTTGAACTAGAAGAGCGCGCGGACACGAGGAGGAGTGGGGGTGGGTGGAATGCTGTTGTGTCCGAGTGCTTCTTCTTTCGCGGAGGGGGAGGGGATTCTACCCCACTCTCCCACCCCCTCCTCCCCCTGTCCATCCTTGGCGTCCGAAGCAGATTTGACCTATCCGTAAGATCCCCAGGTACTATTTGCTTAAAATAACTACAATGCCCCTCTTAATATAGTAACACGCGTTACCATCTTTAGCATCAATTATCTAGGTTAACAAATATCTTCATCTTCTTCTTTTTTCTCGTTTTCTTTTTTACCCTTACGTCCCTTGTTGTTGATATTGTTTTTTCTTCTTCGTGTATTTATTAATGGAAGAGATTGTTATGACGATATCAGCTCAGGAAAAGTTGAACTCTCCCTTCATTAGTTCTGGACATCTTGGCAATATCAGAGTCGTCTCCCCCCTTTTGTTGCACTGACATTAGTTTTAGCATAGACTATAATATACATGGACCGCTTGCTTTAGTTTTTCTGCTATATGATGACTCGAAAGACTGCTTATTTCGGAATTCCCGATTCTAAATGAAGTAATTGTAATACAAGTTCCATTTTATTGAATCGCACCATTTTTTTAGAAATTTTGTGCGTCAATCTATGACTAAGATATGGACGCTATGGATGAGGAAGTTTTTGTTGATGAATTGAAAGGCATACTGGAGGTAAATTTTCAAACTAAATAATTACTTATTGAAGAAGTATGGAGTTTATCTGTTAGACTCATGTTCGGTGTATATTATAGTCTATGGTATTTCTGCTATATGATGACTTGAAACACTGATGATCGGAATTCCCGATTCTAAATAACGTAATTGCCATACCGGAAATAAAGTTATTGATATACAAGTTCCATGATTTTCTCAATGAAAAATTAAAATCGAAAGTAGTACAGAGCTGAAACATTTATAGATCAGTGTGGTGTGCGCACGGAAAAAAGAAAATAAGCTCTAAAAATAGAGCAGGCGGTCCATCTTATTATAGTCAATGATATATTAATAGGCCTACAAGTATTCATTTAAAGTCGAAAAAAATGCGATTTAATAAAACGGAACTTGTATTACAATTACTTCATTTAAAATCGGGAATTGCAAAAAACAGAAGATAATAGCATAAAAAACTAAAGCAAGCGGTCCATGTATATTATAGTCTATGGTTTTAGTAAAGGATTGTTTTGATTCTATGGTGCAACTATTCCGCATTGCTGTTTGGTACATTGAAAATTGACAAGAGAGAATGATCAAAACAAAAAAAAAGCAGATGGAACAAACATATATTCAAATTACAAACGTAACAATATCCATATCAGACCATGTTGAATTTTGAAGGAGCGTCCACTAGCTTTCTTGGACACGGCAAACAAGGGGATTGTGTGTTCAGCCCAATGCCTACCAGACTTTACCTTCCTTATATTATTATCTACTTTCCAAAAAACATTAGGAAAATTATTTTTCTTTAATTACATGAAACGCGAGGAACCTTTGAAATGTAAATCTACCACTATATACACTTAGTTATATACACTATATACACGTAGTTATATACACTATATACACTTAGTTCTGTACACTATATACACTTAGTTCTGTACACTATATACACTTAGTTCTATACACTATATACACTTAGTTCTGTACACTATATACACTTAGTTATATACACTATATACACTTAGTTCTGTACACTATATACACTTACTTCTATACACTATATACACTTAGTTCTGTACACTATATACACTTAGTTCTGTACACTATATACACTTAGTTCTATACACTATATACACTTAGTTATATACACTATATACACTTAGTTCTATACACTATATACACTTAGTTATATACACTATATACACTTAGTTCTATACACTATATACACTTAGTTCTATACACTATATACACTTAGTTCTATACACTATATACACTTAGTTCTATACACTATATACACTTAGTTCTATACACTATATACACTTAGTTCTATACACTATATACACTTAGTTCTATACACTATATACACTTAGTTCTATACACTATATACACTTAGTTCTATACACTATATACACTTAGTTATATACACTATATACACTTAGTTCTATACACTATATACACTTAGTTCTATACACTATATACACTTAGTTCTATACACTATATACACTTAGTTCTATACACTATATACACTTAGTTATATACACTATATACACTTAGTTCTATACACTATATACACTTTGTTCTGTACACTATATACACTTAGTTCTATACACTATATACACTTAGTTATATACACTATATACACTTAGTTCTATACACTATATACACTTAGTTATATACACTATATACACTTAGTTCTATACACTATATACACTTAGTTCTGTACACTATATACACTTAGTTCTGTACACTATATACACTTAGTTCTATACACTATATACACTTAGTTATATACACTATATACACTTAGTTATATACACTATATACACTTAGTTCTGTACACTATATACACTTAGTTATATACAGTATATACACTTAGTTCTATACACTATATACACTTAGTTCTGTACACTATATACACTTAGTTATATACAGTATATACACTTAGTTCTATACACTATATACACTTAGTTCTATACACTATATACACTTAGTTCTATACACTATATACACTTAGTTCTATACACTATATACACTTAGTTCTATACACTATATACACTTAGTTCTATACACTATATACACTTAGTTCTATACACTATATACACTTAGTTCTATACACTATATACACTTAGTTATATACACTATATACACTTAGTTATATACACTATATACACTTAGTTCTATACACTATATGCACTTAGTTTTATACACTATATACACTTAGTTCTATACACTATATACACTTAGTTCTATAAAAAGTTAAAGAATAAATAAAGTATTCCGTCGGACTGAATCGATCCATAGGGCCGAAGAATCCACGGCATACTAGGGGTATTGTGTGGCGAGCACAATGCCCAGCCCTTTTTATTCTACCCCGGCTAATGCCAGGTACCCCATCAGAGCTGGATTAGACTCAGGGAGACCCTCCATTACCCGGGAACAGATCCTAGCCTTCCCGAGTATTCAAACCCATTACCTTCGGTAAGCCAGCTGAACGCGCTGCCCGGGCTCTCGACCACGGTACGTCTGGAAATCGTTTCAAACTGCAACTCTTGACATCTAGACACAAGTATTGCAGTCACAAGTAGAATCAAATCATGGCGTCAATAAAGAACATTCAGTTTTGTGCGTGTGTTCTGTGTGTGTTCTGTGTGTGTGTTTCATAACATTTCCTGCAAGTTGATATAAACATTTCATATTGCCATCGACTTGATGCCATTACAATTCAAAGTTTTGTTGTTTTTTTCCATCTCTTCTCTCCTTTGCTGGAACAACTTATTTTTTTAAAATAATTTGTTAAACTCTTGTAGGATGTTGTTGTTGTTTCTTTAAATAGGCGTGGAACAACATGCACTCTTTAATCTATTGGCATCCAAGAAAACACACTCACACATGTACACACACACACTCACTAAACGTACTACTTTTTTTTCTACATCCGCTATGTTGAGTGGTCGGCACCAGAGTTTCTGGAATAGATCAATAGGAAAACATTTTACGTTCTGCAAATTACATGAATGACCCTAAAATCTCATTCTTTTTTTTTTTCTTTTTCTCTTGTATTTTACATTTACAATTTGGTGTTACTATTACGATCATGGTGCATTTAACTAGTAGCTATTGTACTTTACCTATTGTTCTATTGTTCTGTATGTATTGTTCTATTGGTCTTTACCTATTGTTCTATTGGTCTTTACCTATTGTTCTATTGGTCTTTATATATTGTTAAATTGGTCTTTATGTATTGTTATATTGGTCTTTATATATTGTTAAATTGGTCTTTACCTATTGTTCAATTGGTCTTTATGTATTGTTCTATTGGTCTTTATGTTTTGTTCTATTGGTCTTTATATATTGTTCTATTGGTCTTTACCTATTGTTCAATTGGTCTTTATGTATTGTTCTATTGGTCTTTATGTATTCTTCTATTGGTCTTTATATATTGTTCTATTGGTCTTTGCCTATTGTTCAATTGGTCTTTATATATTGTTCTATTGGTCTTTACCTATTGTTCAATTTATATTTATATATTGTTCTATTGGTCTTTATATATTGTTCTATTCGTCTTTATATATTGTTCTATTGGTCTTTACCTATTGTTCAATTGGTCTTTATGTATTGTTCTATTGGTCTTTATGTTTTGTTCTATTGGTCTTTATATATTGTTCTATTGGTCTTTACCTATTGTTCAATTGGTCTTTATGTATTGTTCTATTGGTCTTTATGTATTCTTCTATTGGTCTTTATATATTGTTCTATTGGTCTTTGCCTATTGTTTAATTGGTCTTTATATATTGTTCTATTGGTTTTACCTATTGTTCAATTTATATTTATATATTGTTCTATTGGTCTTTATATATTGTTCTATTCGTCTTTATATATTGTTCTATTGGTCTTTACCTATTGTTCAATTGGTCTTTATATATTGTTCTATTGGTCTTTATGTATTGTTCTATTGGTTTTTATATATTGTTCTATTGGTCTTTACCTATTGTTCAATTGGTATTTATATATTGTTCTATTGGTCTTTACCTATTGTTCAATTGGTCTTTATATATTGTTCTATTGGTCTTTACCTATTGTTCAATTAGTATTTATATATTGTTCTATTGGTCGTTACATATTGTTCTATACATAATTACTAGTGGCTATTTGTTCTTTACCTATTAACTAATGGCGATTGTACATATTGTTAGGTATGTTCAAGTAGATTATCTCCCCCTGACCTCTAGTTGAACTTTGCCACTGTCGCGTCATTAGTTGTTGTTTACTAGATGATGCAAGAGCATTCTATCATAGCCTAGAAAATGTTAAAAAGAGATGTTTACAATTTTTGGTGAGTTATCCTTAGCATACTTTTATTCCAGAAATCTCTAACATGTATATTATAAATATAGGAGATTCGCGTTATAGAAAAGAAGTTTTTCTAATATCGATGTAGTCTATATATTCTTTTATAGCGCTTTTATTATAAAATCAGTGGCAGTGTTGTGTATTTATTGTGTTCACCACCTTACTACATTATATTCAATTCTGTCTTAGGATTTTTGTCATGAGTGTATTTATTGTGTTTACCTTACTAAATTGTTTTTCATTCTGTTGTAGGATTCAAGTGAGTGTATTTTATTTTTATATTTTTATTTTATATTAATTATATTAAGTTAGTTAATAAATTATTTTAAATTGGTATCGTCTGAAGTGTTGTTTTATTAAATAAGTTAATTTTGTTTTTTTTACTAGTAAATAAGTAAGCCACAAATAATTAATATTACTAGTTATTTATTACAACCTCTTTAACGAAACCTCATAATTTAAATTTAATTATAAACGAGGTTCGCAATAACATGGTTCTATTGTTTCTACATATTGTTCTATTGGTCTTTTTTTTATATTATATTATATAAATAATTATTAGCGGCTGTGGCTATTGTTCTTTACATATATTTTTTTTCATCTATACCTACCCCCCTCCCCCCCCCCCCCACACTTCTCTCCAGGTTTATTTCAAAAGCAGGGATAGATATATTCTTGTACACACATGCAAATATATTTTGTATATAAGGACATAAAAGTATACTAACAAACTTTCAACAGAGAGAAGTACTGCCATATACAGAGAGATTTCTAAAGCGCTTTATATTCCCAGTGATAAATTGATTTAATTATATTCCGGTATAAATTATTGTTGTCGGTGTTTGTTTGTTTTTTGTTGCTAATCAATCTAAGTGATGGGGTGGGTACAGATTTGTTTGTCATGTCACGATGAAGGAACACTGTTATTTTGTTCTATCATATTTGTGTATATTTGTATCATATAAAAGATATCTCGTGTTAGAATGTCAGTGTACTTATCTCTTACGTTCCAACTTAAGTAATTGGCCTAATTGAGGAAAAAAAACTATTCCTGAAAATTAATCAACGTAAGCATAATTTAATTTAGGGAATATAAACCATTTTTTGGTGCCCCGTTTTAAAAGTTATCGAACTTAGCGCGAACTTTGTGCAATCAGAACTTCCAGGTTAATGGTTGGATGTATGGGAATTACTTCAACCGTCTCGGTATTTAATTACTCACACAGGTGAAGTTAAACGGGGGAAGCTAATAAGAAGAAGAGATTAGACTAATTATCGAGTTATCCGAAAAGAAACGAAATGCACTTGGAAAATGAAAGAGAGTTGTGATGGGAGCATATAAAGTAAACATTGGACATTTACGTCGGATCTGTCTTGCGTTATGTTTGTTTGATGGCTCTGTTTATCTTGGTTGATAACTACAGCCAACAGAGGGTTGCAGTTAACAGACGAGCTGACTTGTAATATTGGACTAGTAGTCTTTGTTTTTGGGTCCAAATAGGTTTTATAATACTGATAAGCGTTGGGTTTGAAAGTGAGCTCAAGTGGTCAGCATAATGTGTATTGATAGTAAACTATTGTGGATGGGCGTAGGTACACATTGTGTGGGAAATGTAGGACCACGTCAGCCTCTTAAATACTATTGAATATCAACCGTTATAGTAAAACTAATTGTTTATCCGTGAGTGTGTTAATGGATATGTAATTATGTACTGTTTGGTATTATTATTCTGAGCACAGCGAACAACTGGAGGAAAGATGTACAAGGAAATGAATCAGCCCAACAAACAAGACAACATGAAGTTCTTCCCCCGCAAAGAACAATGCACTATATTCTAGTTGAGAACAGGACATATAGCACTCAACTCACACCTAAATAGAATAAACCCAACTCACCCACCTAACTGCAGACATTGCCCCTGCCCACACGAAACTGTAGACCACTTCCTGCTTCAATGCCCTTAGCTGACCTACCTCAGATACACTCTGCTCCCCCCTCAACCTACCTTTACCAACACACTATATAGCAGTATTGAACAATTGTAAAAGACATGTAAATATGTTTGTCTGGCATTGACTGCAAGAGAGCAAACAGCTGTGCAGACTGGTTAATAGAAGAAGAAGTACAGTCTGAAATTTGGGAATGGGTTACTTGAACAAACCAGGAAAACCAAAAACCAGACATCATTTAAAGCACTAACCAAACCGCAAGACTAGACTAAAACCACGGATAAGCGTAGGACGCAGGTAATCTTCTATGAAACGAGCGTCTGTAACGTATAAAATATTTGTCTGTATGCCTCTCATGTCCATGATGGGTCTATCATTCTAAGCATGAATATTTTTTTCTCTTACTCTTCTAACATTATTTATTATCCTGTAATCCAATAACCACCAGAATATCTGCCAATTGTGTTCATTTTGTTTCTGGCACAGAAAATCATTGAAGCGTTCATGTAACGAGGCCGATTACGGACGGGCGGGCCGGAGGGGTCGTCATTCTTTTTTTTCCGATGTTTTCTGCTAGTGCGCATGCGTGAGCAGCATTCATGTCGTCCGCTTCCATCACTGACCAATCAGTAATTCAATCATGGGCCACGTGATGAGAGTGTCGCGTGAGTTTCCTAACCAATGGAAGGGAAAGAGGGAGAAAACTGTATAAGAACATGTCAATAAATTGTGCAATGCATGCATTCTGGGGGTGATTGAAAAACTATGTCATCTTTCCCGATGATGAAAAACATCCTCATATTTAGACTGCTTATTAATGTCTAATATTTTCAATAGCTAACGAATCCCAAAAGTTTTGATTTAGTACTGTGTCATTCCAGTGGCAAGATGTATGGTTTCGATTTTCTTCTATTTGCCTGTTTTGATAAAACCCCGTGTGTGTTTTTCTTTTTTTTTTTTATTGTTATTTGTTTTCTTGTTTCTGCCATTTAAGATATATTTTTGTTATTTCATGGATCAGGTGGCGTTTCTTCATTTGAACACCATGAAGGGAGGAGTAATGGTGGCAAGGGGGATTTAAATTTGTGAAATGGGGGACAATTGGTGAAAGAAATAGAGGGAACGAAATAACGGAAGGAAAAAAATGTTGGGTGGAAATAGATGAACAAAAAAAGGGGGATGGGGGTAGAAGTGTGGTAAATTAAGGAGAAAATGCGGGTAGAAATAGAGGAAAGACATAACATTCGGGTAGAAATAGAGGAAATGCATAACATTCGGGTAGAAATAGAAGAAAGACATAAAATTCGGGTAGAAATAGAGGAAATGCATAACATTTGGGTAGAAATAGAGGAAAGACATAAAATTCGGGTAGAAATAGAGGAAATGCATAACATTCGGGTAGAAATAGAGGAAAGACATAAAATTCGGGTAGAAATAGAGGAAAGACATAAAATTCAGGTAGAAATAGAGGAAATGCATAACATTCGGGTAGAAATAGAGGAAAGACATAAAATTCGGGTAGAAATAGAGGAAAGACATAAAATTCAGGTAGAAATAGAGGAAATGCATAACATTCGGGTAGAAATAGAGGAAAGACATAAAATTCAGGTAGAAATAGAGGAAATGCATAACATTCGGGTAGAAATAGAGGAATGCATAACATTCAGGTAGAAATAGAGGAAAGACATAAAATTCAGGTAGAAATAGAGGAAATGCATAAAATTTGGGTAGAAATAGAGGAAAGACATAAAATTCGGGTAGGAATAGAGGAAAGACATAACATTCGGGTAGGAATAGAGGAAAGACATAAAATTCAGGTAGAAATAGAGGAAAGACATAAAATTCAGGTAGAAATAGAGGAAAGACATAAAATTCAGGTAGAAATAGAGGAAAGACATAAAATTCAGGTAGAAATAGAGGAAATGCATAAAATTCGGGTAGATATAGAGGAAAGACATAAAATTCGGGTAGGAATAGAGGAAAGACATAACATTCGGGTAGAAATAGAGGAAAGACATAACATTCGGGTAGGAATAGAGGAAAGACATAAAATTCAGGTAGAAATAGAGGAAAGACATAAAATTCAGGTAGAAATAGAGGAAATGCATAAAATTCGGGTAGAAATAGAGGAAAGACATAAAAGAAGAGTAGAAATAGAAATAGTTTGGAAACATTGAGGAAAGAAATAATGGAGAGAAACGGTAGGATTAGGAAATGGTGAATAAATGTGTCAGTTTGCGTTATAAAATATAAAAAAAGGGGCTTGCAAGTGTCGGGCTGATCCATGCACAAGTGATCGCTGATCCTACACACAATCGTATCATTATCCCGTCGGGCAGTTAAAATAGCCGGACTAGGGGGGAGGGGGGGGGGGCGTGAGAGGCTAAACCCTTCTGTTTGCCTGGGGGGGGGGGGCGGGGGACATAAATTATCATTCGGTTACATCCGGGGGGGGGGGGGGCGGTGGGAAGGGGGAGGGGGGAGAATCATGTTATTCCTCCAAATAACGATAAACTCGCGGAAACGTTTCGACGCGCCCCCTTATTACATTAGAATTATTTCCCCCCTTGATGTACAGATGTGATTATAGAAATGACACAAGCGGGTGCCTGCGTGCGTCGTGATCGTGAGAGCATGTGTATGTATGACCGGCAGTGATGAGCGATCGCATGTTTTCACCAGGCCACACACACACGTTTTCTTACCACGTCTGCCCTCGGCGCAGACGCCCGTTAAAAGATAAAATAAAGGAAAAATAACTAATTCTCCAACATTTCGTCAATGACATCTCGCGAGACATCACGGTTGTGCATTATGGGGCTGTTTTTGTTGGAAGCTGTTTGTGACAGCTGGAGTTCGTTGTTGTATTTGCAGCTGTTTGCAACAATTGGAGTTAGTTGTTGCTGCTAGCTGTTTTCGTTACGACTGTTTCATACGCAAAGGAGGTGTGTCAGTCTGCCTCACCTCTCCCCTTCCAAAAAAATAGCTTGTGGATAAGCAGCTTTTTTACGTACACACACGCACACGGGGACAGACAGACAGACATATATTGCAACATACAGCTGGCCACGACCAGACGATCTATCTACCGAGTGATTGAGTGAAATAGTCAGACCCTATTATGATCCCACTGGCTCGTCTGAATCACTCACTGCTCACACAGATACATCTATGATGCTCAATGCCAACCTGTTTCACCTCCACACTTCTCACAGATACATCTATGATGCTCACTGCCAACCTGTTTCACCTCCACACTTCTCACAGATACATCTATGATGCTCAATGCCAACCTGTTTCACCTCCACAATTTGAACTGTTGTAATTGATTTCACTTCAGTGACGTCATGGCGCCAGCGGATGTTTAGGTATTCAAGAATTTAATCTGAGTAATTAATTTCAATTAGAGCTGAGCAGGAAATGAAAGAATGTGTTCGAAGTTCTTTCTCAGTTTATTGTCAGCATTGATTGCACGGTGCCTATACTTTCTGTTGTCCGTTATAACTCAACTCTCGCTCATTCTCTCTACTTTTTCACTGTCTACATTTCTCTTTCTTTCTTTCTCTCTCTCTCTTTCTCTCTCTCTCTACCTCTTCAACCTGCTCTCATTCCTTAAAAGCTCTCTCCCTGCCCCATTATCTATCTGTGAATATCTTTCTCCAGTTTTCTCTCTTTCTCTCACTCGTTTCACCATCGCTCTTATTCCTCTATGTCTTGCCGTATTACTTCACTCTCTAGCTCATATCCTCCCACTTTCTCTCTCTCTCTCTCTCTCTTTCTCTATCTCTCTCTCTCTCTCTCTCTCTCTCTCTCACACACACACACACACACACACATATAAACACACACATTTTCACTATCTCTCTTTCTCTCATTCATATTGATTTGTAATAATTCGTCTCACACTTCTTGGGAATAATGTTCATTTTATATATCTTTTCTTATATATATATATATATATATATATATGCAGTCTAGCTGCATTTCATTTCTTGATATATTTAACACGAGCAAGGAGACTCATTAACTCTAGAAATACTAGTGGTGAAACCGTATTGCTGCCGAGTTATGCCGCGGTCACGTAAAGCAAACAGGAAAGAGTTAAGTTTCAGGTAAAGGTGTCCCAACTTTCATTGTGTTCTAATTCGTCCCTTGTGCTCACACACACACACATACAGAGAGAGAGAGGGGGGGGGAGAGATACACACGTGTGCTGAGGAGCGAAGACCTTGAAGAACTAGCCATTGATTATCCCCTCAAGACCTGCCCGGACGTGATGTCCACCGAGGCCAAGAAACAAATGCCCGGCACGCATGACATGTCAGTGTCACTCTATATTCGACAGATTGTTGAAAACTTGATATATTTTTCAAGTTTAGGAAAGTTTGTGAAAGTTAGCGGGAAATTTACTTGACTCTTTTGTTCAAGTTTATGAACGTTGATTTAATTTATGTTACAAGTTAAGGAACATTGGAGAACGTCCACTGAGGTTTGGAAAATTTTTTGGTGAATTTTCCTAAAATTAAGTTAACAATTAATTGTTTAGCATGAAAATTTTTTTTTTAAAGCAGAATAGGCCTAATTAGGTGGTTAAGCTAAACATTTCTAAACTTTTATCCTGTTTTTTTTTCTTTCTAAAATTATTTTTCAAAGTCCTCAAATGTTTTCTTTTTTACTTCCTTTATTTTAAGTTGCAATTTCTGTCTGTCTTTCTGTCTGTCTGGGAGCAAAACTTTGCTTCGATTTTTCGACCACTTCCCGTGGACCGATCGAGCTGAAATTTGGACAGCAGATTTGTGGCGCCTAACAATACATCCTATCAAATTTTCAGTTAAAACGACTTAATAATACTACACTTATGACAATATTCATTTCTTAAAAGGAAAGTATAAGAAATATTTTAATTTCGCGTTAAAAATGCCTGTGCAACTTTTTATAGTTTTTCTGCGCAAAGCTAGAAAAAAAAAATTATGCGCTACGATTATTTTTAGAACAATTCATTCGGAGTAAGGAGATATTTTTTAGATTTGCGACACAGATATTTTTTCTGTACGTTTCATTTGCAGTAGTCAATCAATTATTTAATTACATGATGGTAAACTTAGTTTGCAAATAAAGGGAGTATAATAAAAACTTCGTTTATACGGTTTTCTTGTTTTAAATATTTGGATATTCCACATGTACCGCTATAAATTTGGTTGTGAATTAATTTTTCTGTTGTAAAGTTAGAATAAATGTGGGAAATGATTTTAGAGTTAGAGCCCCTTGAAATGACGATAGGAAAACAGTGTAAGATATAAGTGATATAACAATATAATTGTATGTTCCAGATTTCATTTTGGGATTAGACTTTAGACTGCTGGTACAATCATTCAGGTGCACCATAAGCACAGTAGAGACATTGTCTCTCTCCTTCTCTCAATCTTTCTATTTCTCTCACTCTATCTCTCTTTCTCTTCTTATAATCAGTATAGCAATCTAGTTCAATCTAGTAAGCCATTCTGTGCTAATTTCTCTTTGTTTAAACCGTGGTTCATATTGTACCGTGGTTCATATTGTACCGTGGTTATATTTTCTGTTATCTACTCACCCAACACTCTCTTACTCTTATCTACTCTCTCACTCTTTCTCTGTCTTCTCCCTCTTTCTCTGTCTATCTCTCTCTCTCTATCTTTCTGTCTGTCCATCCCTCTATTTAGACACAGTCTCAGTATCAGCCCCCAGGTCATCAATTTTCTGGCTAACAATGTCATGAACGAGCTCATTAAGGCAGACTTGGCCCCAGAGATGTCCGTTATAGAAAGGGCAGACGAGCTACTCAGTGGGCCGCACACAACGGGAGAGTACCACACACACACTCACACGCTCTTAGCACACCCTTCCACCATCTTCCAACATAACACGCTCTTAGCGCCCCGCTCCCTCCCCCCTTCCCCCCCACGCCCCCGACCGTCATCCTCATTTCCCAGTGAGCTTAACTTGTGAAGTTGCGCCCTGTCCCCTAGGAGTGAGGGACACTTATAAATCTGTTTAGCTCCAGGACTGATAGTGGCATTAACGTCACCTACTGATTCGGCCTTTGACACAGTTATCACAGATTGAATTCATTCCGACACTAGCCGCTGTGCCAGACAGGGTCCTCCTCCCCCTCCCCGGCCCCATCACACACCATTGACACATTGGTTCATCTTACATTCTGGGTCTCATCAAACCACCAACAGTTTATCGGTTTATCTTACATAGATATATGTAAGATAAGATAAGATAAGATTGCTTTATTGATCCAAATAAATGGAAATTTGACTTGATTACATAAATTCCGTCTTTCAGCATACCTAAAACAAATATTAAAGAACCATTTGTACTCAAACACAATGGACATTCACGCCCACTATCATACCATTTATCATACAAGAAAATAGGCGAGTTGGCAAGCCTGACCTGTTTTTTTTTTTTTAAACAACCTACTTACATATTTTTGTTTTCATATCATCATACAAATGAATACTTTCTTATCTTGTCAATGTAATTTGTTAAGGATTATAAAAATGGATTCTACCCAATGGAAATGCTTTTCAAAGTGTATAAAGTTACTTATCCTAGAATGCGTAGTGACTTTACATAATGTTTGAAAATCCGCCAAAAGGAGACTGATTTATTATAAGTCTTATGTCCAATAGTTTATTTACCGTGTAACTAGCTTTAGGTTAAGTCTTTCTATTATATCTCGATATAGTATGACTAAATAGGCTCAAGGCGGAATATACGTTATATATAAAGTCAATGAATCAATGTGCCAAGTCTTGTGGGGTACTCGTCCCTTAGTTTCCCTCGACACTACGGTCTGTAAACAGGTTGCTTTGTTGAACGGGTTACACTCAGACTCCACGCCCTCCCCCCTTCTCCTCCCCACGTACCATACCAACAATACAATCAGTTTTACAGGGCGCCACACAACACATTAACAGAGCGACACCCCCTCCCCTTACGCCACACCTGTTTTCCTAACCAGCCCAGAGAGTATCTGATATGAACGCGCTGCCACCAGATGTCCGTAAGTCCCGGACAGGACATTAGCCCTGACTTGTCTCTTCTACAGTTATGATTCAACAGAAAGTCGAACAAGGATTTGGGGGGGTGGGGGGGGGTGTCTATTGTGATTCAGTCCCACACTCAAACACAGACGCCGTAAAGAGAGAAAGAGAGAGAGAGATGAAAAACAAAGCGAGAAAGAAGTGCTTGACCCAATTAATGACTTTATGAAGATGGTCCAGTCCAAGAGATTATATTGTTTTCCAGAGCCATGCACTCGTCCATCGTACACTTGTGTTTAACTCCAGCCATTCCACTTGCATTCCGTTGGCTATTTCTACACTGGCAACTATAACCTTCTTTCTTGAAACGCAAAATGATGAGACGATTGTACTACGTCTAACATTCTCTCTTTCCCTTCCTCTCTCCCCTCCCACCCTCCCCCAAGGGTCCTCTCACTCTATCTCTCTTTCCCTGATTTTGTTTTCCTGTCCTCACCCCCCCCCTCCCCATCTCTCACCATTTGTCACCATTCTCCGTTAGCGACACTTCCTCTGTGACTAAATCCATCAATCTAGAATTTATCTTCTCCGTGTTTCCACTGTCCACCACTGAATTCTTGCTTTTTCTGATATATTCTCTCTCTCTCTCTGTCTCTCTCACTATCTCTCACTATCTCTCACTATCTTTCTCTCTCTATCTCTCTGTGTTTGCACTGTCCACCGTTGAACTCGTGCTTTCTATTGTCTTTCTACCACCCTCTCTCTCTCTCTCTCTGTCTATCTCTCTCTCTCCCTCTCTATCTCCCTCTCTATCTCTCTGTGTCATTCTCTCTCTCGGTATCTCTATCTGCTTGTCTTTATTTTTATTTTTTTCCTAGTTTCACTTCTTTCCATTTTCCATCATTTGACAAGATTTAAAAAAAAAAAAAAAAAAAAAAGAAAAAAAAAAAAAAGAAAAAAACAAAAAAAAAACCGACACCCAATGTTTTTTCTGTGACCGTATTGCTTTTAAAATAATTGTTCAGGGTTAGTTTTCTTGTTTCTTGTTGTTGTCGTTGCTGTTGTCGTTGTAGTTCTTGTAGTAGTTGTTTTTGTTGTAAGTGAACTTGTAATCAATCCAACCCTCCACCACATTTACCTTCAAAAAAGTCTCGCCGGAGAAAATAATTGATGTTTTACCACGGTTGCCACTCATGATGGGTATTTCCACTTAGACATAGGTAGATTTAACCTTAGCATCGTTGTCCTTACGTAGAATTCAGATTTTATAAAGTAGATATGATCATTAAAATTTGTCGAATGAAAATGTTATTTGCTTTGTGTGTGTGTGTGGAATGTCCTATAATGGTTGAAATATTGGAAAAGTATTGAAAAGGGTGGTATAAAGTATTAAGAAAAGTGTTTTTGTTTTATCTGATATATTACAGACGTCTATAAAGAAGATTATTGCGTCCTACGCCTATCCGTGGTCCGAGTGTAGTCTTGCATCTTTATTAAAGTTTTAAATGATGTTAAGTTACTGGTCAGTCGGATGCAAGACGGCCGCATCCCTAAAGACATTTTGTATGGAGAGCTTGAGTATGGCACAAGGGTCCCAGGGCGACCAATACTAAACTACAGGGACGTTCTGAAACGTTACCTCAGGTCTACAAATATCGACCTGCATACCTGGGAGCAGTCTCTAATGGACAGTACATCATAGAGACAGGCTGTTCATGCTGGTGTATCTAATGGACAGTACATCATAGAGACAGGCTGTTCATGCTGGTGTATCTAATGGACAGTACATCATGGAGACATGCCGTTCATACTGGTGTATCTAATGGACAGTACAGCATGTAGACAGGCTGTTCATGCTGGTGTATCTAATGGACAGTACAGCATGTAGACAGGCTGTTCATGCTGGTGTATCTAATGGACAGTACAGCATGTAGACAGGCTGTTCATGCTGGTGTATCTAATGGACAGTACAGCATGTAGACAGGCTGTTCATGCTGGTGTATCTAATGGACAGTACAGCATGTAGACAGGCCGTTCATGCTGGTGTATCTAATGGACAGTACAGCATGTAGACAGGCCGTTCATGCTGGTGTATCTAATGGACAGTACAGCATGTAGACAGGCCGTTCATGCTGGTGTATCTAATGGACAGTACAGCATGTAGACAGGCCGTTCATGCTGGTGTATCTAATGGACAGTACAGCATGTAGACAGGCCGTTCATGCTGGTGTATCTAATGGACAGTACAGCATGTAGACAGGCCGTTCATGCTGGTGTATCTAATGGACAGTACAGCATGTAGACAGGCCGTTCATGCTGGTGTATCTAATGGACAGTACAGCATGTAGACAGGCTGTTCATGCTGGTGTATCTAATGGACAGTACAGCATGTAGACAGGCCGTTCATGCTGGTGTATCTAATGGACAGTACAGCATGTAGACAGGCTGTTCATGCTGGTGTATCTAATGGACAGTACAGCATGTAGACAGGCTGTTCATGCTGGTGTATCTAATGGACAGTACAGCATGTAGACAGGCTGTTCATGCTGGTGTATCAGCCTCTGAGACAAAGAGAACCAACAAATCTCTGGAGAAAAGAATGAAGAGAAAAGAATGAAGAGAAAAGAATGAAGAGAAAAGACGTAAAACCGCCAGATGTACAGACTGCTACTCAATACAGATGCCTCTATTGTTCCAGAGGACTGCCACTCAAGAATCGGACTGTTCAGCCACCGCCGAATTTGCAAAAGTAGCCATTGAAGTTGTAGAAGAACGCATCCATTGTCTCTCGAGACAGAAGGAGCCATTATTATTATAAGTTACTGATTTACCTGTTTTTTTTCTTCAGTCAACCCATTCTATGCCCTAATGCCACTCGGGAAGAAAGAGTATTTATATGCATTTGTTCTCGCAATAGGGATAAGGATGTATAAAGACCTCGGGGATTTTTGTGGACAAAATACACAACGAACTGTCAACAAAATGGCCCGGGTTCTAGCCCTGCCGCCGACCGATCTCTGCCGCCTTGAAACGAGTTTTGGGCCTAGTGGATGTAATAATCTTCTATCTAGAAGCAGGCCCCACGAGAGGGGGGTACAGCCGGTACGCCGTACCGGGGCCCATGAGAGTTTAGGGGGCCCATGAAGCCCATGAATATTAAAAATTAAAATTAAATTGGCAATTACGCAAGTATTTTTTAAATTGTTGCTATTAAGCTAAGAGGAGATGTCCAAAAACCTCATACAATTTCACGTGGCGCTGGGGGCCCTTAATTTTGATATTCTTTGAATGTGTACTTGAGCATTTTGTTAAATATGCAATGAAGCCTGTAGTTTTAATATAGGGCCTAATTATTTTCGATAGCATTTAGGATCTCTTTTTTATTATTTTTCTCCAGGCACACTTACAATAATAGACCTATGAGCCTTACAGGCTTACAGTTCTCCCTGTTAGCTTAGTAGCCTAGGCCTACATACTCTATATCGCTGCATACTAGTACGGCAGTCAAAGCTACTTAGTCGATCCTTTTACACTTTAATGATCTCCTGTGCGGTAGCCAAGAAGGGAGGTTGAAGGTATCATAATTGTAGACAAATGTAAGATAAGATAAGAATGGGCACTTCTTATAGCGCTTCCAGAGGGCCGTCCACCTTTCAGAGTGCCCGCAGAACGATCCGTGAGTGGGAGACAAGACAATGGTGGAAGAACTGGGACGAATCTGACAAGGGTCGAGGCGTGTGGCAGCAACTAAAACGGCCAAATCGAGCTGATCCGTGGTGGAAGCTCCGCAGGAGAGAACAGGCGACGATAGCCCGTTCCGTACAGGGCACTGCCCTATTGGCGCCTATTTCGGACGATTTAGGCCCAATTTCGATTCGCGGTGCCAACATTGCTTTGAAGCAGAAGAGATGGTCGAGCATTTGCTTTTAGACTGCCCTGCCTTGCAGGAGGAAAGAGTAGATGGGAATGGTCAACAGTTTGCACCATCCCTTTGTGGTAACCTGGCTGTGCTACGTAGTACAAGTGTGTTTGTCCTCCGAATCCTAAGAGATTAGTCTCGATTCGATCACTCCGGTGAAGTGAGGTTTAAAGTCTATAGCGCTTCTATCCATGCTTTTAACTGAGCATGCTCAGTGTGCTCTTGGTGTGACTTGCAATGGCAGATGTATTAGCCACAGAGAAATGTCTTTAATTTCTTTTTTAAAAGATTCTCTTGTCCAAGACTCTCTCAGTGTCTGAGATAAATTGTTCCATAAAGAAAGCACAACTGATGCAAATGAGCGCACTCCCAGGTACTTCTTTTTGTGTTCATCCAAACTGGGAGTTTTGGGGAGTGACTGTTGAAGTGCGCAGTTCCCTAGATGGCTCATGCCTTGATATAAGCTCTCGAAGATAGGAAGGAGCGATGCCCTTAATGCATCCGTACATAATGGACATAATTTTGTCCTCTATTCGCTTTATCACCGGGAGCCAGTGGAGATCCCTTAGTTTTGGGGAGATATGATCTTGCCTCCTCAACCTCCGAAACAATGCGCGCCGCGGCGTTCTGCACTCTCTTTAATCTCTGCAGTTGGTTCTGGGGCAAACCCCACAGGCAACTATTGCAGTAATCCAACCTTGACTGGATAAGAGAGACTGCTAAGGTATTGGCCGTCCTCCTATTGAGTTGAGGTCGCAGCTGACCCCAGGCGCGTTGATGAGACGAACATGCCTTAACCACAGCACTGATATAATGTAAATACACATTATTCACTTGCAGCCTCAAGAGGTGGAAAATACTGTTAAAGCTGCATGACATTTCTAGCACCATATGGTAAGATCAAATTGAAAGTGTAAAACCATTTGTAACTCATCTACCAAGGGTTGAGTTGGCTTTGGAAGACCTGTTAAAACTGAATCTTACTCCGAAAACCAGAAAGGAAATGCATGAAATCTATATGTTATGTCGGTTCTTTCACTTGCATCATAATGTCAGTCATGTGGTACAGTATACTAGTCCCTAATGACTTCTGCAACAAAGTCATTCAAGCTTGTCATGTGACTATAGATATGGAAGTTGCAAACATAGAAAGCTTATAATATGCACAACTAGGGGCTTTGTTGCAGATTGGTGCTTGTTGCAGCCAACCTGCAGATAGAAGTACAATTGTTTAGGAACAGTACCGGTAATACAACTGCCAGAAAAAGAACAAGATTTCATGATGAGGATACACCTGATGAAAATGTGAATGAGATGAATGAAACAGAAGAATGCCTTGAGGAAGCCCCCTTTCGAAAACACATATTTTATGTTGTATTGGATAGTGTTATTGGAGGGCTTAAAGTTTACAGTTTGGTTCAATTCAGTCAAAGATATTTCTGACACTGACACATTCAGCTTTCTTTGGAACTACCAAAAGATGTCAGAAAAAGATTTGAAGTATAAAGCTGCTAAGTTAGCAGATAGGTATTATAATGACATAAGTTGTGAAAACTTTCTTCAGGAAATAATTCATCTAACAATGGTTCACAATTTTGGTAAAGAACAGTTGGGTGCATTGGAACTGTTAACTGCTTTGGCAAATTCCACATTCGAAAATATTTTTCCTAACTTAAGTGTCAGTTCGTGGATGTTCCTTACAGCAGATAGGAGCTTCAGTAAACTTCAGCTCATCAAAAATTACCTTAGGTCCACCATGAGTCAGGATCCCCTGAACAACTTGGCTAGGCTCAGTATTGAGTCTGGCATTGCAAGACAAATAAACTTTGACCCTTTAATTCGTAGTTTTGCCAAGAAAAAAACACGCAATTTAAGACAGCCCTGTTTTAATAAAACTAGTTTTTTTCTTCTCTGTTTTTTTTAAATATAATTCATGTAGGCCTATTGATGTATTTTCTGTTGACTATTTCTTTTCACAAAACAGTAAGTATTCAAAAGATGAATGATTTGGGTATATTTGTGAATAATTAATGATTCGACAGACAGGCATAAAATGCGATTAAGATGTATATTTATGTACTTTTTTGTTATAGTATTGTATTGAAATGTTGTGAAGTTGTTAATCGTTTATACTTTATATAAATACACGTTAAAACGCATTGAACTTGAAGTCTTTTTAATTGACTTGAAATAATATTACTATTTATTTATTACAGAGTTTCACCTGTCATAGATATGTCCAAAATTATTAAATCAAGTAGCTGTGACAACTACAAGTAGCTTACCTTTACATGTGTCTCATATTCTCAATTTACTCTCTCAATTTTTATATTCAAATTAATCCATATTAAAATGAATTATGACAAGTTAATTGACAATTTAATTGTCGAACTTTAAAACCTCCAATACTTCTCTAGTTCTTTTCAACCAAATTACTCACATCAATCATCAGTTAGAGTCACTTTTTCCATTTTACATACCTATCTTTGTAATATTTGCAAGATCAATTCTGATCAATACTGAAGCGGAGGAACAATTAGATATACAACAATTTAAACAATGCACTTGATAAATGTATTTTTGTGATAGGCCTGTAAGGCTGTGATTGAAATGACTACACTCTAATGATAAATGGTTAATTTTTATGACAGTATCACAAAATGATTCCTGGTTTTTCAAACGAATGTAATACAAATAAATCATATGACTAGTGTTAGAAAAAAAGTGTGTAGGGGGGGGGGGGGGAGGGGGCCCAGAAAAGATCTCGTACCGGCACCTTTTTTTTCTCTCGAGGGCCCTGTCTAGAAGGAACGTTTGTAAACTTATAAGTCTAATAAAGGCAGTGATCATGATTACTATGAAATAGTAAGCTGATAATCTGCATTCTGGTACTGATATGTCTGGCGGCCTTTTCTTACTTGACAAACTTTGATTTGTTATGGGTTATTAATAGATTTGTCACGTAAATAATATCCATGTTATAAGTTTCAAAAGTCTATTAATTTATTATTTCCCATTGTATTCTTTGTATTGCTCAAGTTAAGACTCCAAATGGCATACACAGTTGCTTGCATAATATAGAGACACGTTACGATGTCTGTGTAACAATTTGTATATTATTATAGTATGTTGTGCTCTACAGCAGGGATCGACAACCCACGGCACGCGTTCCAGACTCGGCTTTTTAACGGCAGGCGGAAGATGCAGTGAAAGTCAATTTTTTTTAAATTCTCTTTTACAGGAAATGGATCGGTAGAGTGGGTTTTACTTTTATTGCTGTTGGCCACGCTGAATAAGAATTAGAAATCCCACTTGGGCACACTATTATCGAGAGGTTGCCGACCCCTGCTCTACAAGTCTTGAAGGGTTTACATTCTAAAACTCTTAAAACTTCAGAGTATAGATCTATATGTGCTATTCAAGCCTCGCAGTATTCCATATACCCCCCCCCCTTCCAATAAGTTTAATGTATACTTATAAAGACTGGATATAAGTGAATACCAGACTTGGCTTGTTTACTCGGGAAAAATGATTTACTTTCACAATCTTTGATATTTTTATAGTCTTTTTTGTTTGTTTGTTTTTAATTAAAGGCGAAGACATTTTTAATGATGAGCTCTCTGGAATGAAAAGGACTAATCTGGTCTTTCGGAAAATTGACTCGTTTTATCAAATTCAAAGTCTACTTCAGACTTTTACTCAAGAAAATCGCTTCTTTTTTTTTTCCTTTTTATTCCTTGTCATTCGTCAGTTGTTTTTTTTTTCCTTTTTTTTATGTATAAAGCTTGCGTAAATTGCATCCCCTTATCTCGGAGTTGCCTGCCCTTGTCTGCTGTCATGTCGCTTGCCACGAGTGTACAGTTGAGTGAACAGCTAGTTATGGGGGAAGAACAGGACGCCACCGTGTTGCTATGACAACTTAGCGGGCTGAACTACATTTGTCATCTTCCCCAATAGAAGAGCGCCCCAGACAGGGGGAGGGGGGATGGGGATTGTGTAGTGGTTGTTGTTGTATAGTGGTTGTTGTGTAGTGGTAGACTTATGTGTGGCCCTGTGTAGGTTTGTGTGTGTTAAAGTGTTTATCTGATGGGGAAACACATTCAGCGTGTAAATATTTCAATTGAATCTCACAACATGTCTGTTCAGACCAATACACCCCACCACCTTGTACATATATGTACAGTTCCAGTCACCGCCCCGCTTGTACATATATGTACAGTTCCAGTCACCGCCCCCCCTTGTACATATATGTACAGTTCCAGTCACCCCACCACCTTGTACATATATGTACAGTTCCAGTCACCACCCCCTTGTACATATATGTACAGTTCCAGTCACCCCACCACCTTGTACATATATGTACAGTTCCAGTCACCCCACCACCTTGTACATATATGTACAGTTCCAGTCACCCCCCTTGTACATATATGTACAGTTCCAGTCACCGCCCACCACCTTGTACATATATGTACAGTTCCAGTCACCCCCACCCCCCCTCCCTTCAGTAAAGCTGCAAATTGAATGGGGTCATAGTGGCCGAGCGGCAGCGCGTACCGAAGGTCCTGTGTTCGAATCCTGTGGAAGGCTGGGTTTTGTTCACGGGTCTAGAGGGTGTCCCTGATGAGTCTACCCAGCTCTTATTGGGTACCTGGCCACACAATCTAATGTAACACCATTGTTATTTTTGGTTGGAACTTCTGGGGATCAAAAGAAAAGTCCAGATGCACGGGAAGGCCAGGTAATCATATGCTACGAGGGAACAATCGGAACAAGATTACAAGACCTCTGTGTCTATACATAGCACTGTGAAAGTGTATTCCAGGATCCATAAACTTTTAATGGGGGGGAATATAAAAAGATCAAAGACCCGATGGTTTATATAACTTTGCCTGCCTAGACATATCGCTCTTGCGTATAGTTTTGTCAGTGGGGAAATTATGTTGGGACATCTTGGTGGGGACCTTAAATAAAAGTAAGTACCAAATCGTTCATAGGACCGGAGAACCGGCGTTCACCAGGGGATTGTGTATCCAGCACAAGGCCCAGCCGTCTTCACCTTACCCCAACCAATGTCAGGTACCACATAAAAGGCCAAGTAGACTCATCAGGGACAACCCTCCTGACCCGGGAAAAGAATCCTAGCCCTGACAAGGATTCGAACCCTTAAAACCTTCGCTACGACAGCCGAGTGCGTTGCCGCTCGGCCAACCGTGCCCCTTAATCTTTCTTCGTAACTGGACCCCCGACACAGATGAAGTAAACTAACTGTGAGGTACTGCTGTACTCTCACACAAACACTTACTACATAACCTCCCACACATACACACATACACATACACACACATACTCACTACATTCCCCCCACACACACATATACACATACTCACTACATTCCCCCGACACACACACATACACATACTCACTACATTCCCCCGACACATACACATACTCACTACATTCCCCCCCCCCCACACACACACATACTCACTACATTCCCCCCCACACACACACACACGCATACACACATACACATACTAACTACATTCCCCCCCCCACACACACACACCCTTATGTCATAAACGTGTAGGTAGGAGTGGGTCAAATAATGATTCAATAATTGTACTCACGTCATGGGAAAAAGACATTTACATTTTCGTTTTTTTTCTCCAAGACGCCGGATGGAACAGTAATTGACTACTTAAAGAAATGTCACTTCCATATTCATTAGCAATCTACAAGGCGTTGTGGGTCTATATGCGTGAGCATGTGTATCTATGTGTGTGTGCCTGTGTGTGTTTACTTACTACAAGTCTCCATTCCAGTCATTAAAAGAGACAGTTTTATCGACTACACCCTTTACGTTTAGTGTGTCGGTGTAATAGATCTAATTAGGTCATGTGTAATAGATCTAATTAGGTCAATACAAGCTATTACGGCTTCACCTCGATCTGTCCTCTCCTATATTCTTACTAAATGACCCTGCCCCCACCCCATATCAAAGATCGATTGTGGCTAGTTCACTGGACTGTCGACTAAACGGCCTAGGTTCTGCTACATTGTGGCTAGTTCACTGGACTGTCGACTAAACGGCCTGGGTTCTGCTACATTGTGGCTAGTTCACTGGACTGTCGACTAAACGGCCTGGGTTCTGCTACATTGTGGCTAGTTCACTGGACTGTCGACTAAACGGCCTGGGTTCTGCTACATTGTGGCTAGTTCACTGGACTGTCGACTAAACGGCCTGGGTTCTGCTACATTGTGACTAGTTCACTGGACTGACAACTAAACGGCCTGGGTACTGCTATTTCTAGCCCTGCCGCTGACCAATCCTTGCCGCCCTACAGGTGTTTAGGGGCCTTTTAGTGTAAACTGTTACCGCCCAGTTAGTATTGTCTACTGTATGAAACACTGTGTTAAATTCATTTAAAGTTGTTTGTTGTTGTTTTTTAATATGGGACAAATAATAGTTAATATTTCATATAGAGCCAAAACACACACATATTTTAATTATAATTTATAGAACAAATCTTAGTCAACATTCTAAATATATGATTATATATAGTAAACATTTAAAAAAAGAAAAACAATTTTAAAAGTAAACATTCTAAATATAGAACACTGCATAATTAACATTTCAATTTTATTATATAAGAACCATAGGCATAATTTCAAATATAGAACAAATTAATGTTAAGATTTCAAATGTAGAATGTTTATAGTTAAGTGTACGGCATAATTCATGTTAAATTCTTAGCACAATACATGTCGGAAAGTTTAACAAAATTACAGGTCGATTTGGATAGGCAAACGAAATCAGAAATTACGTGAAAAACTCCGTAATTGGGTCAATCATCCTCTTGGTAAGTCTTTTGTCCTTGTGTCCTCCCCATCTCCATAATTACATTCTCTCCATCTGGTAACCAATGCTTGATTCCACCTGTCTTCTCCTGACCTTGGTAATACGATAGCTCATCCAAATAGGATTTTTCCTTCAGCTACTGGTGGCTGGACACGCCAGCATGTCACGTGACGAGCTGCTCTCAAGGCAGGTCTCGGGGTGGACAAATGACGGTGATATTCCTTCCAGCTGGGGATTCTCATCCCAAGGTATGCGTGTCACGGCCTTGTTTTGGGGGCCTTGTTTTGGGGGCCTTTTGTGCTCGGCTCTGGGCATGGCCTCCATGGGATCTCTCACTGTTTGAGCTGACCTCACACTTAAAAAAAAAAGAATATTGCTCTACTTGGGTAAATGTTTTGACTTCAAACGTAAATGTAACGGAGTTATTATTAGTGATAGAAACAGACTATAGTTCTTGTAAATGACATAACGTGAGCTATTTTTAGTCTTCATTGGGGTAGGGGAGGGGGGTAGTTACTGAATCACAATAGAAGTAGATAGTCAGTAAATATTGGTTTTCAGAGATAGAAGGTTTGATAGTCATGATGTATTGGGTTTAGTGGACTCTGACGCTTTATTCGTTGTAAGTGGACCTCAGTGGGCCCACTGTACGGCTGTAAAGATAGTGGACCTCTGTAATCCCACTTTACAACTGTCCACAGAGTGGACCTCAGTAGGCCCACTGTGCGGCTGTAAAGATAGTGGACCTCTGTAAGCCCACTGCACAACTGTCAACAGAGTGGACCTATGTAGACCCGCTGTCCAATTGTCAACAGAGTGGACCGCCGCTGGCCCACTGTCCAACTGTCCAGACAGTGGACGGGTTACAACACCAGTAATGCCTCCAGTGTCGCCGTGTATTTCACTGGTGTTAATGTCCGCCTAGGTCTGACAGTGACATGGCTCCTTCATTGAAACTCTTCATTGATTTTATGTCTCTGTCTAACGGGTTTGGCCTTGCCTCCAAATGATTGGCCTTTTCTCTTTTGTTATTAATTGACTTGACTGGCTAGTCTGAGCTGGACTTTGGTGGGGGAGCCCAACGAGGCCTCCCTCCTCCGCTACTGGACCAAGGGTGATAACACTTTGTGGTCTAGTTAGCCGCTGATGGAACGGACCCCCTCCCCTGACTCCCTTACTCCCGAACAGACAGACACTGTCTGCGTTACACTTCTGCCACTTCTGTGGGTCAAGTTAAAATGGGTCTTATATCAATAGTTATTACAAAACTAGGATTTATGCCCGTCAAAATGATGGAAAAACGAATTGATTACAATGTGTTGTGCTAAAAGAGAAAGAAATAACAATATAAACTGTAGTGAGAAGTGAGAACGTTTCTTGCGATATTTAGTTGTTCTTCTTTTTTATTGTTTACGGTCCGCTGGCCCTGGAACATGCATATATATGAATTGCATATGTCATATGTCAAGCTTCTGACGTCTTATTAATAATTTTAAACAATCAATAATACTATCAAAAGGAAAAAACAAAAACAAATACCAAACAGTAAAAAAAAGTATATAATAAAAAAAAAGTAGACAATAATATTTCGCAGTAGGGCCTACAGGAAAACCCATTCCCAAAAAACAACATAATGTGAAAGCATTTCAAAGGGACATCATTCTGAAATGGAGCTCGGTTTAGAACCTTAACACACTTTTCTCTACACAGTACATGTAGAGCCATTGTTTTATTCTCTATTCTGTACATGTAGAGCTATTGTACTTTTCTCTATACAGTACATGTAGAGCTATTGTACTTTTCTCTATACAGTACATGTAGAGCCATTGTACTTTTCTCTATACAGTACATGTAGAGCCATTGTACTTTTCTCTATACAGTACATGTAGAGCCATTGTACTTTTCTCTATACAGTACATGTAGAGCCATTGTACTTTTCTCTATACAGTACATGTAGAGCTATTGTACTTTTCTCTATACAGTACATGTAGAGCCATTGTACTTTTTATATACAGTACATGTAGAGCTATTGTACTTTTCTCTATACAGTACATGTAGAGCCATTGTACTTTTTATATACAGTACATGTAGAGCTATTGTACTTTTCTCTATACAGTACATGTAGAGCTATTGTACTTTTCTCTATACAGTACATGTAGAGCCATTGTACTTTTTATATACAGTACATGTAGAGCTATTGTACTTTTCTCTATACAGTACATGTAGAGCCATTGTACTTTTCTCTATATCGCACACTGTATGTAGCAGTGACCCAAATAAAAAAATTCCACGATTCTTGAGTACTATCACAAATTAATTCCCTTTTTCTAGATAATGTTCAAAAACAACATTGCATGACCTCATACTTGTTGATGTTGTTATTATTATTATTACATAAAAAAAAATATTGAAAAGGAAATGATAGCAAAATATTTCATGATTAACTCCCTTAAAACATAACAAAATAAAACAACAGAATTACAAAAACATTCTTTTCAATAATTGAAAGAGCCTGGCTTTCTTGATAATTAGAACAGCCCCCACTTCACCCCCGTCCTGCCCTATCTCCATCCATTGCTGCATCCTTATTCTCTTTTGTTCTATGCGGTTGTCCGGTGTATGCTTGTGGTGGCGTTGTCTCCGTCCCGCCTCCTGTCGTGTGTGTACAACATTGATATAATAACATTTGCAGCTATCATACAACATGTCTGCTATGACAGTGTCTTTCAGTCGGACGGATGGCACTGTAAATTTTGCCCGTGTTAGAACATGTGCTACCGAAGCCATCCTAGGAGAGAAAGAAAGCAGCCCATATTCACGGCCTCCACACACACACAAACACACACATATGCATTCACACACCAAAATATTCGTTCCAATACATCATGTTTGGGTTGTGGTCCTCAGGGTATTCCCAATGTTGGTTGCCTATTAATATCTGGGGGTGGGGGGATACCCATCTGAAAGTGTCTGCCATCCATCATTGTGTGGGTTTCTCATCTTACACCCAGACCAAGGAATCCGTTTTATAATTACCGATGCTACAACACATGGCGGTATTAAAAACGCAATTCACTCTCGGATCTCATCTTGTTCTATTTAGCAGATGAGCCATTTTTTTCCATACCACTTCCCGTGTGGGCCTACCACTATACCACTTCCCGTGTGGGGCCTACCACTATACCACTTCCCGTGTGGGGCCTACCACTATACCACTTCCCGTGTGGGGCCTACCACTATACCACTTCCCGTGTGGGGCCTACCACTATACCACTTCCCGTGTGGGGCCTATACCACTTACCATCATAAGGCCTTGCCCCATCCCACTTTGCACGTGGGGTCCCTAATGTGACACAAAAGGGTTTCTCCTTTGGTCTATACTAGCCTCAGCAATTTTCCTTTTTTTATACGCCAATGACGTAATTGAAGGTTGACCTTTTTAAGCTTTTGGTTGGAAACGTGATTCCCTCCCCCCCCCCCTTTTCCCAGTGGACTCGTAGGAAACATCCCATGCATCTTCCTTAAAAAAAAAATCCGGAAGGCTTTCATTGTTTCTTTATTAATATCATTATCATGCATGTGATCAAACACTGTAGCTGGAATAACTCTTATAGTCTCTGTTGTTTCTTTCATTGGAGTTTCTCGTTTATTTGTGTTTCAGGAAAAAGTTCAAATCTCGATCCGGGGACACGGTGAGGTTGAGGGAACTTCTGAATGAAGGAGTGAAGAGGGTGGAAGCAAGACTAAAGGAAACTTCCAGGGACAAGGTGAGTGCATTGAGCTGATTACTACAACACCACAGAACTGGCAAATGGGGTTTAGAGGTGAAATGGTGAAGGGCTGGCATAGATTGTATTAGTTGACAGCGTCTTGCATTACATGACTTGATTAAAAGAGTTTAAACATTGACTTAAACAAAATACTTCTTAGGGTTAGCCTAAATATGTACTTTGGAGTTCGAATTTCTGATTGTTTACATGTTATTGGGGGCACGGTTGCCGAGCGGCAGCGTGTTCGACGGTCCTGTGTTCGAATCCTGGTTTGTTCTCTGGTCCAGAGGGTGTCTCCTGCGTCCTGTGTCTCCAGCTTGGAGTGGTACCTGACTTTAGTTAGAGTAAAGAATGGGCGGCTGGGCATTGTGCTTACCACACAATTCCCTAGTATGCGGCTGGTGAATGCTGGGATACTTTACTTTCTATACAATACATGTTATAATCTGAGTTTTAAAAAAAAGTATTTGGTCATTTCAAGTGTAACGCTTTCCTTCTGTGCAGGAGCTGAGTCCACAGGAGCTGGAGGAAGTGAAGTCTTCAGTGGCCTACGGCTGCATCAAGTATGCCGACCTTTCACACAACAGGACCAATGATTATATTTTTTCTTTTGACAAGGTAAACACAGTTTAGTTGTTTGTTTCAACTATCTGGATCTGTAGTTCAATTGTTGTGCATTCATTAGCTTCTCTCCGGTTGATGATCACTTATGCTTATGTATTACTTTAGCCTGTCAACTTCAGGGTTTTCCCAACTCTTTTTCAGAAAACAAATTTTCTTACTTTTTCCCCAATGCCAACAATTAAGAAAATGCATAACAATCGCATGCAGACAATGACTAAACCAGGGCTGCCTCTTACCCAACATTTTTTTTTACTAATTTTCAGTCAAAACTCTAGCCTTTGATACTTTGAAAGCAATATTTTTTAACAGTATTAACATGAAATACTCCATATATTTATATTATGTTTGTGTGTGTATTTATATAAATACATGTTGGGCTTTTTGTAAAGTATTTAATCAATTTTTTTGTTTGTGCTTGTACATAGCAATAATAAAATTATCCAAAATGTCATTTTGCGTGCATATATAACCAAATATATATAAATATGATTAACTTAAATAAACAGACCTAAGTGTAAGTTGTTTATAGTTCGAGTGGAAGCGCATTCAACTGGTGTATTAAAGGTCCTGGGTTTTTAATCCTGGTGCAGGCTAGGATTTTTTTGTCCCGGGTCTGGAGGGTGCCCCTGAGTCTACCCAGCTCTGATGGGTACCTGACCCTAGTTGGGAATAAAGTAAAGTCGGCTGTGCATAGTGCTGGCCACATAATCCCCCTAGTATGCCGTGGCCACAGAAACTGGTGAAGACTGCTTCACTGGCCCTATGGATCAATTTGATCCGACTGGATACTTTACTTTGCATACATAAACCCTAAATATGAAACTCATCCTGTAAATGAGGCACAAAATTAATTCTTTAGAACTGAAAAAATAATAATAAAAAAAATAATAGATTTCATAATATTTTTTTGGTTTGATTTAAAATGGCATAAAAAAAACAACAGAGTATTTCATTATCCACCTGTGAAAATGAATAAAGTAATATTTTTTCAGGAATCTTATCTTATATATTAAAAACGCTCCTTCTGTAAAGAAGATTATTGTTATGTTACTTTGCGTGATGTAATCTCTAGCTGTATAATCTGACAAGTGATCCCGTAATCTCTTATTATTTCCTTAGATGCTAGATGATCGTGGTAACACCGCAGCCTACCTTCTCTATGCCAACACCAGAATCAGGTAAATAAATAAACTGTTAATCTTTTTAATGAAATTGTTGATGGATCTATTTTTGACCAGCTTTGTCAAATAAATTTTTTTCTCTATTGATGCAAGCATTGGGAAATGCCAGTTTTGTTTAGGAAATTAAAAAAGCACAAATCATTTCTGTTTAGGCTAACTACCGGTAGATGTGTTGAGGCATGTATAACATAGTACAGTTTCTAGCTTACTGAGTCATTCACATCCAGCTCTTTATTTGAAGCTTTTCTTACGAAGAAATAGTATTTTTTTTAAATTTATGTTTGTAGTTAAATCATTTGAAATGTTTACAATTTGACAGGAAATGTGTACATTGATTAGAACTAATGTAGTGAAATGTGAAAACATTATAAACATTTTATTTATATTAATACTAATACTACAAGTATTACATTATTTTTATCACATGAACTAACATAATTAATGTAATATGTGTATATGTCTGTTTTATCTAATTCATTTGTATTTTTGAACCAATTTATATATATCCACTTTATCCAATTTATATATTCTGTTTTATCCAATTTAAATATCTGTTTTAACCATTTTATGTATGTGTGTTAAATTCAACAGTAATTTGTTTATATTTGTACCAGGTCTATTGCCCGCAGTGCTAATGTCAGTCCCGAGCAACTCAAAGAGGCCACCAAGACGGATGTTCTTAAACTGGATCACCCGGCCGAGTGGAAGCTGGCCAAGTGCATCCTCCGTTTCCCCGAGGTGATCACCAAAGTGTTGGATGACCTCTTGCTGCACACTTTGTGTGAGTACCTGTACGAGCTGACCACAACCTTCACTGAATTCTATGACAAGTGCTACTGCATAGAGAAAGATAAGGCCACAGGTGAGTAGCACTACACTTTATTCCACACAAGTGGTTGGTGAAGTTGTTTGATGTTGTGGGCCATGAGTTCCACTAAACCAAGTACAGGTGTGGTTGGTGAAGTTATTTGATGTGATGGGCCATGAGTTCCACTAAACCAAGTACAGGTGTGGTTGGTGAAGTTATTTGATGTGGTGGGCCATGAGTTCCACTAAACCAAGTACAGTGTGATTGGTGAAGTTATTTGATTTGGTGGGCCATGAGTTCCACTTAACCAAGTACAGGTGTGGTTGGTGAAGTTATTTGGTGTGGTGGGCCATGAGTTCCCCTAAACCAAGTACAGATGTAGTTGGTGAAGTTATTTGATGTGGTGGGCCATGAGTTCCACTAAACCAAGTTCAGGGGTGGTTGGTGAAGTTATTTGATGTGGTGGGCCATGAGTTCCCCTAAACCAAGTACAGGTGTGGTTGGTGAAGTTATTTGATGTGGTGGGCCATGAGTTCCCCTAAACCAAGTACAGGTGTGGTTGGTGAAGTTATTTGATGTTGTGGGCCATGAGTTCCCCTAAACCAAGTACAGGTGTGGTTGGTGAAGTTATTTGATGTGGTGGGCCATGAGTTCCCCTAAACCAAGTACAGATGTAGTTGGTGAAGTTATTTGATGTGGTGGGCCATGAGTTCCACTAAACCAAGTACAGGTGTGGTTGGTGAAGTTATTTGATGTGGTGGGCCATGAGTTCCACTAAACCAAGTACAGGTGTGGTTGGTGAAGTTATTTGATGTGGTGGGCCATGAGTTCCACTAAACCAAGTACAGGTGTGGTTGGTGAAGTTATTTGATGTGGTGGGCCATGAGTTCCACTAAACCAAGTACAGGTGTGGTTGGTGAATTTATTTTGATGTTGTGGGCCATGAGTTCCACTAAACCAAGTACAGGTGTGGTTGGTGAATTTATTTTGATGTTGTGGGCCATGAGTTCCACTAAACCAAGTACAGGTGTGGTTGGTGAATTTATTTTGATGTTGTGGGCCATGAGTTCCACTAAACCAAGTACAGGTGTGGTTGGTGAATTTATTTTGATGTTGTGGGCCATGAGTTCCACTAAACCAAGTACAGGTGTGGTTGGTGAATTTATTTTGATGTTGTGGGCCATGAGTTCCACTAAACCAAGTACAGGTGTGGTTGGTGAATTTATTTTGATGTTGTGGGCCATGAGTTCCACTAAACCAAGTACAGGGGTGGTTGGGTGAATTTATTTTGATGTGGTGGGCCATGAGTTCCACTAAACCAAGTACAGGGGTGGTTGGGTGAATTTATTTTGATGTGGTGGGCCATGAGTTCCACTAAACCAAGTACAAGGGTGGTTGGTGAAGTTATTTGATGTTGTGGGCCATGAGTTTCTCTAAACCAAGTACAGGTGTGGTTGGTGAAGTTATTTGATGTGGTGGGCCATGAGTTCCACTAAACCAAGTACAGGTGTGGTTGGTGAAGTTATTTGATGTTGTGGCCCATGAGTTCCACTAAACCAAGTACAGGTGTGGTTGGTGAAGTTATTTGATGTGGTGGGCCATGAGTTCCACTAAACCAAGTACAGGTGTGGTTGGTGAAGTTATTTGATGTTGTGGGCCATGACATGAGTTCCACTAAACCAAGTACAGGTGTGGTTGGTGAAGTTATTTGATGTTGTGGGCCATGACATGAGTTCCACTAAACCAAGTACAGGTGTGGTTGGTGAAGTTATTTGATGTGGTGGGCCATGAGTTCCACTAAACCAAGTACAGGTGTGGTTGGTGAAGTTATTTGATGTTGTGGGCCATGACATGAGTTCCACTAAACCAAGTACAGGTGTGGTTGGTGAAGTTATTTGATGTTGTGGGCCATGACATGAGTTCCACTAAACCAAGTACAAGGGTGGTTGGTGAAGTTATTTGATGTTGTGGGTCCCCAGTTTATAGCCTGATCAGCCTCTGCTGACATAAACGGTTGCTTTATGTGATACTTACATTTGCGGGTGGAGTCTGTGTTAACTAAACATCACATTAATGATAAAACTGTAGAAAAAAAGGGAATTTTCTGGTATACAAACTTGAAAATGTAATGATATTGATATATAGAAACTTCATAGGTGGGAAGGATAAGGAAAGGTTTATGAGTTTCTCCAGCTGTGATGGGTCTCTGATTTCAGTTTGGGAATAGTAAAGGTGGTATACAGTGCCAGTAGAAAATGGTGTATGCTGCCTAGATAGCCATATGAACCAACAAGATAATATGTTACTTTATAATAAATAAATGATTAAAAATTAATAAAATAACCTATGTAAAAACCTTGTATCTAAGTAATTTCTCATCTCCCTGTGTAAACTGAGTCATCTCTCTGTGTGTTTTAACTGCTGAATGAGTTTTGAAATGTTTCTGCTACTCAGGTGCTATAGTAAAAATCAACATGAGCAGGATGCTGTTGTGTGATGCCACGGCCCAAGTTATTGCAACAACTTTTAACATTCTTGGGATTAAACCATTGGACAAGATGTAACACCAGGTGTCTCCACATGCTCATCTTCACATGTTCCTGTTCCTTTTAACTTGTTCCTGTTCCTTTTAACTTGTTCCTGTTCATGTTTGACTCATCCCCAGTACGGCTTATCTATTAATTATAACTAAAATGTATTTCAATAGTCACAAGTTTAGTTTTTGGTTATTTATTGTAGCATTTTGTCTTTTGAATTAGACATTTTGGCTTTTATTGACTTAAATGTTAAGTTTTATTTCCATTTTTTTTTTATCAATAGTAGAATTTTTTAAGTTAGGAATTTTAAACATTTTGACTGACTTATTTTAAATATGATGTAAATTACACACAAAAATAGAGAAACGGATATTGTATTAAATTTGAATGTTCATTAATTGCTTTGTAGTACATTTAGTATTAAGAAATTGTTCTCTTAGCAACACTCTGATTGATTGGTTTATAAACAAGAGTGACAAACTTGAATATATATGTTTAAATAAATATTAAGTGTGCATACAACAGGACATTGTCTGATGTTTTATTATTAGTTAATTGTTTAAATGTTAGTCCATTGTTTGATTAAATGTTTCAAGTTTGTTTTTTTATCTGATATTTTTCTGTAACATTTCAAACGTGGAAAACACAAAGAATGAAAAACAAAAACTACAATCAATTGTTTATATACAATATCTGTATTCTCCAACTATCTGTCAATAGATACCAGTGTCTCTTCTATCAGTCTCTCTGCCTCTCTTCCTCTCTCAAATGCTCTCTGTATACAAGTGTCCATCTGAGTGTCAGACAGTGGAGTGCCTCCTGAAAGTACATACAGTGAGCTTATTAATCAATAGTGCACAATACCAGTAGGACACAAATCAAAAGTAATAACAGACTGTGCACAATACCAGTAGCACACAAATCAAAAGTAATAACAGACTGTGCACAATACCAGTAGCACACAAAGCAAAAGTAATAACAGACTGAGCACTATACTAGTAGCACACAAATCAAAAGTAATAACAGACTGTGTACAATACCAGTAGCACACAAATCAAAAGTAATAACAGACTGAGCACTATACCAGTAGCACACAAAGCAAAAGTAATAACAGACTGAGCACTATACTAGTAGCACACAAAGCAAAAGTAATAACAGACTGAGCACTATACTAGTAGCACACAAATCAAAAGTAATAACAGACTGTGTACAATACCAGTAGCACACAAATCAAAAGTAATAACAGACTGAGCACTATACCAGTAGCACACAAAGCAAAAGTAATAACAGACTGAGCACTATACTAGTAGCACACAAAGCAAAAGTAATAACAGACTGAGCACTATACTAGTAGCACACAAATCAAAAGTAATAACAGACTGTGTACAATACCAGTAGCACACAAAGCAAAAGTAATAACAGACTGTGCACTATACCAGTAGAACAAAAAACTAAAATGATATCACTAAAAACAGATATAGCACAATACAAGGGACACTACCTGGCTTATAAATACTGCACAAGTTTTGGCCTTCAGTAATCACAGTTAAGGCCCCTGTTGATAACTCTTCCTCCTCACTAGTTGGGTCAACTAATAAAATTTTGCTGTAAAAAAAATAATTAATAAACAAGATGAATTCACTTGATAGAATATATTTAGGGTTTTTAATTGTACTGCATTAACTATGTTCCAGTTGGTTGAACTAAGAGTAGGCCTATATAACTAAGAGTAGGCCTATATGTGACCATCCACCAAAAATTTAGTCCCATTGTGCCCTAGGGTCATTTTGAGTTATTTAGTGATACTTATAGTAATGAGAATGCTGGATTCAATTGTGAAAAACTGTTTTAAAATTGGAGAAATAGTCTCTTAGCTATGTGTGTTTTGATGTAGCCCATGTGTGAAACCTTATTTTGAGATAGCTATGTGTGTTTTGATGTAGCCCATGTGTGAAACCTTATCTTGAGATAGCTATGTGTGTTATGATGTAGCCCATGTGTGAAACCTTATTTTGAGATAGCTATGTGTGTTTTGATATAGCCCATGTGTGAAACCTTATCTTGAGATAGCTATGTGTGTTTTGATATAGCCCATGTGTGAAACCTTATCTTGAGATAGCTATGTGTGTTTTGATATAGCCCATGTGTGAAACCTTATCTTGAGATAGCTATGTGTGTTTTGATATAGCCCATGTGTGAAACCTTATCTTGAGATAGCTATGTGTGTTTTGATATAGCCCATGTGTGAAACCTTATCTTGAGATAGCTATGTGTGTTTTGATATAGCCCATGTGTGAAACCTTATTTTGAGATAGCTATGTGTGTTTTGATGTAGCCCATGTGTGAAACCTTATCTTGAGATAGCTATGTGTGTTTTGATATAGCCCATGTGTGAAACCTTATCTTGAGATAACTATGTGTGTTTTGATGTAGCCCATGTGTGAAACCTTATCTTGAGATAGCTATGTGTGTTTTGATGTAGCCCATGTGTGAAACCTTATCTTGAGATACCGGTAGCTATGTGTGTTTTGATGTAGCCCATGTGTGAAACCTTATCTTGAGATAGCTATGTGTGTTTTGATATAGCCCATGTGTGAAACCTTATCTTGAGATAGCTATGTGTGTTTTGATATAGCCCATGTGTGAAACCTTATCTTGAGATAGCTATGTGTGTTTTGATATAGCCCATGTGTGAAACCTTATCTTGAGAAATTTTTATTTCACTATTTGTGACCCACAAAAACTCATCACAGAAAAGGGCAGAAATAAATAATTTGAAATTATCAAAATATGAAAATCCATATTTTACAGCCCAACGACACATTTTGGGCTGTAGCTCAAAATAGCTCAAGGCACAATGCGACTCAATTATAAAAATATAATGCACGGTACATTGGAAACACACTGACCTATCAAAAATAATAAAACTTGTAGACACTGGGCAGCAGGAAACAGGGAGACTTTGATGAATGGAAGTATCTGTGGTGATCTCCCCTGAATCTTCATCTACAGTCACCAGGGGTAATAATGCTGCGGAAAAAAACAACACCAGAGTTTCATCATTGGCTGTCACAGTACAAAGCTAATGTTTCTCTCACTACCTGACTGGTTTCTGGATTTTTATCAATAACTAGTCTACTTAGAGTTTAATGAATTTTTTAATGCACAAAATGGCAAAACTATCATCATCATGTGTCCTTTTGGTTCCTTGAGGAATATAGGACCTCTCCCATGCACGGTGGCCAAGCTGGTGTAACGTACCGAAGGTCCTGGTTCATATCCTGATGAAGGCTAGGATTTGCTCCCGGGACTGGAGGGTGTCTACCCAGCTCTGACATGACATTAGTTATGGTAAAGTAAAGTTGACTAGACATTGTGCTAACCACACATCCCCTATTATGACGTGGCCAAAGAAACTGGTGTAGACTACTTCACCAGCCCTTTGATCAAATTGTTTGAAGAGTGCTTGCGACAATAGCAATAAATTAAAGGCTCCATTCTACAGTTTGTCTAGCTCTATTCCCATATCCACTTCTGGTGGTGTGGCCTTTCCATCTCCACTTCCTCTCAATGATTAGGCCACCTTTTATTTGTTTAGTTTGCCCATCAGCCATTACTGGTGGCTATTTGATCAGACTATTGTATATTTAGTATTTGTCATAGACATATATATGAAAGTCTGTATTCTGGTGGTGTCTACTGCTCTCCATGTATTCTGGTGGTGTCGACTGCTCTCCATGTATTCTGGTGGTGTCTACTGCTCTCCATGTATTCTGGTGGTGTCTACTGCTCTCCATGTATTCTGATGGTGTCGACTGCTCTCCATGTATTCTGGTGGTGTCTACTGCTCTCCATGTATTCTGGTGGTGTCTACTGCTCTCCATGTATTCTGGTGGTGTCTAGTGCTCTCCATGTATTCTGGTGTTGTCTACTGCTCTCCATGTATTCTGGTGTTGTCTACTGCTCTCCATGTATTCTGGTGGTGTCTACTGCTCTCCATGTATTCTGGTGTTGTCTACTGCTCTCCATGTATTCTGGTGGTGTCTACTGCTCTCCATGTATTCTGGTGGTGTCTTCTGCTCTCCATGTATTCTGGTGGTGTCTACTGCTCTCCATGTATTCTGGTGGTGTCTACTGCTCTCCATGTATTCTGGTGGTGTCTACTGCTCTCCATGTATTCTGGTGGTGTCTAGTGCTCTCCATGTATTCTGGTGTTGTCTACTGCTCTCCATGTATTCTGGTGTTGTCTACTGCTCTCCATGTATTCTGGTGGTGTCTACTGCTCTCCATGTATTCTGGTGTTGTCTACTGCTCTCCATGTATTCTGGTGGTGTCTACTGCTCTCCATGTATTCTGGTGGTGTCTTCTGCTCTCCATGTATTCTGGTGGTGTCTACTGCTCTCCATGTATTCTGGTGGTGTCTACTGCTCTCCATGTATTCTGGTGGTGTCTACTGTCTACTGCTCTCCATATCTCCCATCCATATAGGAGAATTAATTTTACATTAGAATTAAAGATCTGTAGTTTAATTTAGGTGGATTTAGTGTTTGCATTGCCAGACTGGTTTTAATTGAACTAAACTTTTGTTCTCTGACTGACCAATGGTTCTCTACAAACCAGTAACTTGTTTTTGAAAGCAAAAACTATATTTTAACATAATGTTGCATCAAGTTTTGAAAACCAAAGGTATATTGCCTTTTTATTCTAACTGCTTACAAGAGGTGAAGTCTTATTTTTAAATGAACCAAGTAGTTAAGGTTTGGACTTACTGTTTTTCAGAGCTGCCACCAATGCTAAAGTACATGCATCCATGACATTGCCATCGTAATCTAAACACACCAGGTCAATGTACAGAACCCAGACAAGCTGAAATATGACAGAATAAGAAGGGGAAATAATCACACTGATAAGCTGGCACGACAGAATAAGGAGAAATAACCACACAGATAGGCTGACACTTATTGTATATAAACAGAAGAAAAGGAATTCAGATGAAAATGATGTAACAATAATGACAAGTTTACCTTCCCAGGACAAATACATAAATCTTCAAGCTTGATACATTTGGAACTGAAAAATAAACATTTGCAATAAATCAATAAAACAGATAACTGATTCTATAAGTTTACAAACAAATAACTGATTCTATAAGTTTACAAACAAATAACTGATTCTATAAGTTTACAAACAAATAACTGATTCTATAAGTTTACAAACAAATAACTGATTCTATAAGTTTACAAACAAATAACTGATTCTATAAGTTTAAAAACAAATAACTGATTCTATAAGTTTACAAACAAATAACTGATTCTATAAGTTTACAAACAAATAACTGATTCTATAAGTTTACAGACAAATAACTGATTCTATAAGTTTACAAACAAATAACTGATTCTATAAGTTTACAAACAAATAACTGATTCTATAAGTTTACAAACATTTGAATTAAAAAAAAAGAAACAAAAATGATTTTAATAGAGAAAATGAGAAAATCATAAAATCAATGCGCACAGAAAATCCTAAAACAAATTTTCATTGTAACAGAACAAAAATAACTGCTCAAAACCCTTAAATTTTTTTTTGAGAAGCCATTTTTTTTTAACTGAGCAATTTGGAACATCATATCATGTGGTATAACCATACAGTAAATTTGGCTTTGAACATTTACTTTTTGAAAACAATTCACCAACTATCACAAAGCAAAAATACCGTATATACTCGCGTATAAGTCGCACCGGCGTATAAGTCGCACCCCTAGTTTAAGATTTTTTTCCTTATACGTTGTCATTGACCCGCGTATAAGTCGCACCCCGACTTCCCGGGTTACACTGCCTTTTAATATATAAAAAATGCATAACTTTAAAACATTAAAAGTTACTAAATATTCACCCTAATTTGGAAACTTTCCTTAAAAATTGTTTCAATCGTGCATAAAGCAAACAAAATCAAATAAAGGCATTTCCTAATAATTCTACATAACTCCAATCAAATATAGGGTTATGTAGGAAACTTTATGACAGAGTAGTGATGTTTTTCGAACTTTTCAAAGACAGTGTCGGGTGTATAAGTCGCACCCCTACTTTTTGTTGACATTTTCTGTAAAAAAAAAGTGCGACTTATACGCGAGTATATACAGTAACATTTCACAATTTTTAAAACTGGCTTACAATTACAAAATCTAATTTCAGTTGTAAAAAATAATTACATCTGTTACACGATCATACTGCCATAATACCATAATACTGCCATAATACCATAATACTGCCATAATACCATAATACTGTCATAATACCATAATACTGCCATAATACCATAATACTGCCATACCATAATACTGCTTTTAATTCACCACGCTCGCCCCTTGATATGTTACACACTTATAAAATATATTTATTTACTATTACAGCTTACATGGATACTAAAAAATTGTTTTATTTCATAAAGTTATACAACTGATCAATGTCAATAAGTTACCAAAAATCCACTTGTCTATATAAGACTAATTACAACACACTGGTGCAAATAAACGAGATATTCCATTGGATTACAGCTGAGGTTTAACGCTGTTCATGTTAAACTGGTTACTACTTACTCTGATAAGAAATCTAACATGTTCTGACTCAAAACCTGCGCCAGCTCGCTGGGTGGGCCTGGTTTAAAATTGGTGGAACACAGAGGAGACAACTCTACATTGGGGACTGAGGACAAAGAAAGTTAATTTAAGGGTAAAAACAGCAAGAATAATTTATGGATAAACAAACAATCTTCATTTTATTGACTGACAAACATACAAGACTCATTTATGAATAAATAAACAAGGTTCTTTTATCAATAAACAGCTTAAAATTTTCAAAGTTAAAATTATCAAAACTTTACATTTGGGTGATAGTAATAAATGTAGAATCCGTCTGTTAAAGGAAACATTTTCTCAGCCAGCCACCTTACCTAAAAATCCTTTTTTATCCTCCACACCAGGTTCTGTGACTTCCTACCAGATAACACAACATAAACAGAGAAAAATTAAATACTGCATAATGGCATTAATGACAATTTCATTACTTTAGTTACCAGAAGTTACTAGAAGTTTAATAGTTTGATTTAGGTCTACTAGATACAATGATTGCTTCAAACAAGGAAATAATTTGATGGTCTACTACAGGGCTCTGCAACCTTTTGCTAACAGTGTGCCAAACTAGGATTTCTAAATTATTCAGCGTGCCAACAGCCACAGCCAAAAATGAATCGTTATAAAGCTTTTTTATTTAATACAAAATTAACGTGTTTGTGATTATCATTCTCTTTATTTGCATTTATATGAAACACAATATTTTATTACTAAACATTCACATTTAAGATAATTATTATTATTATTATTATCATCTGTAAGTCAAGATGAGAATCTAAAACCTGCAAGTGTTAATTATATTGATCTCAGTTTTACTGAGAAGTCCTTTAATGTGATTTAGATTGAATACTTTCCTAATTTTGAACATCCGCATTGAAATTATTTCAACATAAAGCAGAAGGCATAGAAAGTAATCATAAAAACTGGGTAGCTAATGTAATGTTTAAAAATATACATATAAATTCTTTGGTCATAATATTTAAATAAATTGCAAATATTTTTTACAGTCTGATAATTTCAAAGTTATAAATTGTAAGCCATTTATTCTATTATAAATGAAAACAAGAAACATTAAAAATATTAGCTCTAATAAAATGAGCTAATTATCTCCCTTTAAAAAAAAAAACATTTCCACGTTTGATTCAATAGTGATGCCAAAAATTTTGTTTTGTAATATACAAAATATTACAGACTAATTATTATTTCTTTATTTAATCCAACTTTATGGTATTCATTACAAGATTGAATTATTAGAGGATTAAAATAATTTACGTTAAACAGTTGTAAAAAAACATTTCCTGGATTAATTGTTCGTCCATTTAAGAAGTTTATATTTTAAACATTTATAATTACAAAAATTACATAGGTCAGTGCAATTTAATAAGTCTGTTATATTTATTAAATTAATAATACAAATACATTTGTTTTAGAATTAGGCCTACTTATAATTATGTTTAATTAAAGAAGATGAGCATAAAAACTCTTTTTAATGTAGGCTTAATTAGTCTGTATGAAATGATGAGCGGTCAATTGTAAGTGACCTTTTGTATGCTTAAAACAGCTGTCATGTGTGATAAAATCTGTTCACAAGAGTAAGTTGAACCAAAAGCTGAAAGTAAAACAGTGAATGTCTAGCACTAGCGAGTTGAGAAAAGCAAATGACTTTCTTAAGCAGCTTCCTTCAAGATTTTTCCCCACAAATGGGCACATTTGAATGCCCATTTTTTAAATGTTTAAAATTCAACTCACCAATATTCCTTTATTTAAAAAAAATCTACATCTAAGGAGGTTGTAACAATATCAAACCAGTTAGGCTTGGTGTGGTATGAAAAAAATTAGTTCATCAATTTAAAAGTCTTGCCTTTGATTAGTAAACTCCGTTTTGAGTGCTTCGATGTACTTCTGGAAAAGCCCCAACTTTCTATCTTAATATATGCCTTACTATAGGGATGTGCACCAGTTGAATGTTTTGAAATTGATTTCACTGCAAGATATGTCCAGTTTCAATGCAAATCAATTCCAGTAGTGCTTGTAAATGCAACTCACTGAAATGTGTCACTATGTCATTCAGAAAAAATAGGCTTTAACAGTCAGTTTTACTAATTTAGAACCAGAAAATGTTTTTTTTAATTAAAAAAAGATACCTCTTTGAGGTCTTTCGTGTGCCACTGAAAATTGCTCTGCGTGCCAAGTTTGGCACGCGTGCCTTAGGGTGCCGATCCCTGGTCTACTAGATACAATAATAGTTAACTCAATCCAAATTGAGTCAAGTTTTAAGATCAGATAAATTAATCAGCTTACAGTACTTACAGCTTTGATACCACAAACCACTGATGTGTTTCCAAGTTTGACTATAGAAGATCCCTCAGCCGTTGTAATACATCCTGTAGGAATACATTTGTACAGAATATAAGTTGTAATACATCCTGTAGGAACAAATTTGTACAGAATATAAGTTGTAATACATCCTGTAGGAACAAATTTGTAGCATTTGTACAGAACATAAGTTGTAATACATCCTGTAGGAACAAATTTGTACAGAATATAAGTTGTAATACATCCTGTAGGAATAAATTTGTACAGAATATAAGTTGTAATACATCCTGTAGGAATACATTTGTACAGAATATAAGTTGTAATACATCCTGTAGGAATACATTTGTACAGAATATAAGTTGTAATACATCCTGTAGGAATAAATTTGTACAGAATATAAGTTGTAATACATCCTGTAGAAATAAATTTGTACAGAATATAAGTTGTAATACATCCTGTAGGAATACATTTGTACAGAATATAAGTTGTAATACATCCTGTAGGAATACATTTGTACAGAATATAAGTTGTAATACATCCTGTAGAAATAAATTTGTACAGAATATAAGTTGTAATACATCCTGTAGGAATACATTTGTACAGAATATAAGTTGTAATACATCCTGTAGGAATACATTTGTACAGAATATAAGTTGTAATACATCCTGTAGGAATACATTTGTACAGAATATAAGTTGTAATACATCCTGTAGGAATACATTTGTACAGAATATAAGTTGTAATACATCCTGTAGGAATACATTTGTACAGAATATAAGTTGTAATACATCCTGTAGAAATAAATTTGTACAGAATATAAGTTGTAATACATCCTGTAGGAATACATTTGTACAGAATATAAGTTGTAATACATCCTGTAGGAATACATTTGTACAGAATATAAGTTGTAATACATCCTGTAGGAATACATTTGTACAGAATATAAGTTGTAATACATCCTGTAGGAATACATTTGTACAGAATATAAGTTGTAATACATCCTGTAGGAATACATTTGTACAGAATATAAGTTGTAATACATCCTGTAGGAACAAATTTGTACAGAATATAAGTTGTAATACATCCTGTAGGAATACATTTGTACAGAATATAAGTTGTAATACATCCTGTAGGAATACATTTGTACAGAATATAAGTTGTAATACATCCTGTAGGAATACATTTGTACAGAATATAAGTTGTAATACATCCTGTAGGAATACATTTGTACAGAATATAAGTTGTAATACATCCTGTAGGAATACATTTGTACAGAATATAAGTTGTAATACATCCTGTAGGAATACATTTGTACAGAATATAAGTTGTAATACATCCTGTAGGAATACATTTGTACAGAATATAAGTTGTAATACATCCTGTAGGAATACATTTGTACAGAATATAAGTTGTAATACATCCTGTAGGAATACATTTGTACAGAATATAAGTTGTAATACATCCTGTAGGAATACATTTGTACAGAATATAAGTTGTAATACATCCTGTAGGAATACATTTGTACAGAATATAAGTTGTAATACATCCTGTAGGAATACATTTGTACAGAATATAAGTTGTAATACATCCTGTAGGAATACATTTGTACAGAATATAAGTTGTAATACATCCTGTAGGAATACATTTGTACAGAATATAAGTTGTAATACATCCTGTAGGAATACATTTGTACAGAATATAAGTTGTAATACATCCTGTAGGAATACATTTGTACAGAATATAAGTTGTAATACATCCTGTAGGAATAAATTTGTACAGAATATAAGTTGTAATACATCCTGTAGTAACAAATTTGTACAGAATATAAGTTGTAATACATCCTGTAGGAATACATTTGTACAGAATATAAGTTGTAATACATCCTGTAGGAATACATTTGTACAGAATATAAGTTGTAATACATCCTGTAGGAATACATTTGTACAGAATATAAGTTGTAATACATCCTGTAGGAATACATTTGTACAGAATATAAGTTGTAATACATCCTGTAGGAATACATTTGTACAGAATATAAGTTGTAATACATCCTGTAGGAATACATTTGTACAGAATATAAGTTGTAATACATCCTGTAGGAATAAATTTGTACAGAATATAAGTTGTAATACATCCTGTAGGAATACATTTGTACAGAATATAAGTTGTAATACATCCTGTAGGAATACATTTGTACAGAATATAAGTTGTAATACATCCTGTAGGAATACATTTGTACAGAATATAAGTTGTAATACATCCTGTAGGAATACATTTGTACAGAATATAAGTTGTAATACATCCTGTAGGAATACATTTGTACAGAATATAAGTTGTAATACATCCTGTAGGAATACATTTGTACAGAATATAAGTTGTAATACATCCTGTAGTAACAAATTTGTACAGAATATAAGTTGTAATACATCCTGTAGGAATACATTTGTACAGAATATAAGTTGTAATACATCCTGTAGGAATACATTTGTACAGAATATAAGTTGTAATACATCCTGTAGGAATACATTTGTACAGAATATAAGTTGTAATACATCCTGTAGTAACAAATTTGTACAGAATATAAGTTGTAATACATCCTGTAGGAATACATTTGTACAGAATATAAGTTGTAATACATCCTGTAGGAATACATTTGTACAGAATATAAGTTGTAATACATCCTGTAGGAATACATTTGTACAGAATATAAGTTGTAATACATCCTGTAGGAATACATTTGTACAGAATATAAGTTGTAATACATCCTGTAGGAATACATTTGTAGCATTTGTACAGAATATAAGTTGTAATACATCCTGTAGGAATAAATTTGTACAGAATATAAGTTGTAATACATCCTGTAGTAACAAATTTGTACAGAATATAAGTTGTAATACATCCTGTAGGAATACATTTGTACAGAATATAAGTTGTAATACATCCTGTAGGAATACATTTGTACAGAATATAAGTTGTAATACATCCTGTAGGAATAAATTTGTACAGAATATAAGTTGTAATACATCCTGTAGAAATACATTTGTACAGAATATAAGTTGTAATACATCCTGTAGGAATAAATTTGTAGCATTTGTACAGAATATAAGTTGTAATACATCCTGTAGAAATACATTTGTACAGAATATAAGTTGTAATACATCCTGTAGAAATACATTTGTACAGAATATAAGTTGTAATACATCCTGTAGGAATACATTTGTAGCATTTGTACAGAATATAAGTTGTAATACATCCTGTAGGAACAAATTTGTACAGAATATAAGTTGTAATACATCCTGTAGGAATAAATTTGTACAGAATATAAGTTGTAATACATCCTGTAGAAATACATTTGTAGCATTTGTACAGAATATAAGTTGTAATACATCCTGTAGGAATAAATTTGTAGCATTTGTACAGAATATAAGTTGTAATACATCCTGTAGGAATAAATTTGTAGCATTTGTACAGAATATAAGTTGTAATACATCCTGTAGGAATAAATTTGTACAGAATATAAGTTGTAATACATCCTGTAGGAATAAATTTGTAGCATTTGTACAGAATATAAGTTGTAATACATCCTGTAGGAATAAATTTGTACAGAATATAAGTTGTAATACATCCTGTAGGAATAAATTTGTACAGAATATAAGTTGTAATACATCCTGTAGAAATACATTTGTAGCATTTGTACAGAATATAAGTTGTAATACATCCTGTAGGAATAAATTTGTACAGAATATAAGTTGTAATACATCCTGTAGGAATAAATTTGTACAGAATATAAGTTGTAATACATCCTGTAGAAATACATTTGTAGCATTTGTACAGAATATAAGTTGTAATACATCCTGTAGGAATAAATTTGTAGCATTTGTACAGAATATAAGTTGTAATACATCCTGTAGGAATAAATTTGTAGCATTTGTACAGAATATAAGTTGTAATACATCCTGTAGGAATAAATTTGTACAGAATATAAGTTGTAATACATCCTGTAGGAATAAATTTGTAGCATTTGTACAGAATATAAGTTGTAATACATCCTGTAGGAACAAATTTGTAGCATTTGTACAGAATATAAGTTGTAATACATCCTGTAGGAACAAATTTGTAGCATTTGTACAGAATATAAGTTGTAATACATCCTGTAGGAACAAATTTGTAGCATTTGTACAGAATATAAGTTGTAATACATCCTGTAGAAATAAATTTGTAGCATTTGTACAGAATATAAGTTGTAATACATCCTGTAGGAACAAATTTGTAGCATTTGTACAGAATATAAGTTGTAATACATCCTGTAGGAACAAATTTGTAGCATTTGTACAGAATATAAGTTGTAATACATCCTGTAGTAACAAATTTGTAGCATTTGTACAGAATATAAGTTGTAATACATCCTGTAGAAATAAATTTGTAGCATTTGTACAGAATATAAGTTGTAATACATCCTGTAGGAACAAATTTGTAGCATTTGTACAGAATATAAGTTGTAATACATCCTGTAGTAACAAATTTGTAGCATTTGTACAGAATATAAGTTGTAATACATCCTGTAGTAACAAATTTGTAGCATTTGTACAGAATATAAGTTGTAATACATCCTGTAGAAATAAATTTGTAGCATTTGTACAGAATATAAGTTGTAATACATCCTGTAGAAATAAATTTGTAGCATTTGTACAGAATATAAGTTGTAATACATCCTGTAGGAATAAATTTGTAGCATTTGTACAGAATATAAGTTGTAATACATCCTGTAGGAACAAATTTGTAGCATTTGTACATAATATAAGTTGTAATACATCCTGTAGGAACAAATTTGTAGCATTTGTACAGAATATAAGTTGTAATACATCCTGTAGTAACAAATTTGTAGCATTTGTACAGAATATAAGTTGTAATACATCCTGTAGAAATAAATTTGTAGCATTTGTACAGAATATAAGTTGTAATACATCCTGTAGGAACAAATTTGTAGCATTTGTACAGAATATAAGTTGTAATACATCCTGTAGGAATAAATTTGTAGCATTTGTACAGAATATAAGTTGTAATACATCCTGTAGGAATACATTTGTACAGAATATAAGTTGTAATACATCCTGTAGGAATACATTTGTACAGAATATAAGTTGTAATACATCCTGTAGGAATACATTTGTACAGAATATAAGTTGTAATACATCCTGTAGGAATAAATTTGTACAGAATATAAGTTGTAATACATCCTGTAGGAATACATTTGTACAGAATATAAGTTGTAATACATCCTGTAGGAATACATTTGTACAGAATATAAGTTGTAATACATCCTGTAGGAATACATTTGTACAGAATATAAGTTGTAATACATCCTGTAGGAATACATTTGTACAGAATATAAGTTGTAATACATCCTGTAGGAATACATTTGTACAGAATATAAGTTGTAATACATCCTGTAGGAATACATTTGTACAGAATATAAGTTGTAATACATCCTGTAGTAACAAATTTGTACAGAATATAAGTTGTAATACATCCTGTAGGAATACATTTGTACAGAATATAAGTTGTAATACATCCTGTAGGAATACATTTGTACAGAATATAAGTTGTAATACATCCTGTAGGAATACATTTGTACAGAATATAAGTTGTAATACATCCTGTAGTAACAAATTTGTACAGAATATAAGTTGTAATACATCCTGTAGGAATACATTTGTACAGAATATAAGTTGTAATACATCCTGTAGGAATACATTTGTACAGAATATAAGTTGTAATACATCCTGTAGGAATACATTTGTACAGAATATAAGTTGTAATACATCCTGTAGGAATACATTTGTACAGAATATAAGTTGTAATACATCCTGTAGGAATACATTTGTAGCATTTGTACAGAATATAAGTTGTAATACATCCTGTAGGAATAAATTTGTACAGAATATAAGTTGTAATACATCCTGTAGTAACAAATTTGTACAGAATATAAGTTGTAATACATCCTGTAGGAATACATTTGTACAGAATATAAGTTGTAATACATCCTGTAGGAATAAATTTGTAGCATTTGTACAGAATATAAGTTGTAATACATCCTGTAGAAATACATTTGTACAGAATATAAGTTGTAATACATCCTGTAGAAATACATTTGTACAGAATATAAGTTGTAATACATCCTGTAGGAATAAATTTGTACAGAATATAAGTTGTAATACATCCTGTAGAAATACATTTGTACAGAATATAAGTTGTAATACATCCTGTAGGAATAAATTTGTAGCATTTGTACAGAATATAAGTTGTAATACATCCTGTAGAAATACATTTGTACAGAATATAAGTTGTAATACATCCTGTAGAAATACATTTGTACAGAATATAAGTTGTAATACATCCTGTAGGAATAAATTTGTAGCATTTGTACAGAATATAAGTTGTAATACATCCTGTAGGAACAAATTTGTACAGAATATAAGTTGTAATACATCCTGTAGGAATAAATTTGTACAGAATATAAGTTGTAATACATCCTGTAGAAATACATTTGTAGCATTTGTACAGAATATAAGTTGTAATACATCCTGTAGGAATAAATTTGTAGCATTTGTACAGAATATAAGTTGTAATACATCCTGTAGGAATAAATTTGTAGCATTTGTACAGAATATAAGTTGTAATACATCCTGTAGGAATAAATTTGTACAGAATATAAGTTGTAATACATCCTGTAGGAATAAATTTGTAGCATTTGTACAGAATATAAGTTGTAATACATCCTGTAGGAATAAATTTGTACAGAATATAAGTTGTAATACATCCTGTAGGAATAAATTTGTACAGAATATAAGTTGTAATACATCCTGTAGAAATACATTTGTAGCATTTGTACAGAATATAAGTTGTAATACATCCTGTAGGAATAAATTTGTACAGAATATAAGTTGTAATACATCCTGTAGGAATAAATTTGTACAGAATATAAGTTGTAATACATCCTGTAGAAATACATTTGTAGCATTTGTACAGAATATAAGTTGTAATACATCCTGTAGGAATAAATTTGTAGCATTTGTACAGAATATAAGTTGTAATACATCCTGTAGGAATAAATTTGTAGCATTTGTACAGAATATAAGTTGTAATACATCCTGTAGGAATAAATTTGTACAGAATATAAGTTGTAATACATCCTGTAGGAATAAATTTGTAGCATTTGTACAGAATATAAGTTGTAATACATCCTGTAGGAACAAATTTGTAGCATTTGTACAGAATATAACTTGTAATACATCCTGTAGGAACAAATTTGTAGCATTTGTACAGAATATAAGTTGTAATACATCCTGTAGGAACAAATTTGTAGCATTTGTACAGAATATAAGTTGTAATACATCCTGTAGAAATAAATTTGTAGCATTTGTACAGAATATAAGTTGTAATACATCCTGTAGGAACAAATTTGTAGCATTTGTACAGAATATAAGTTGTAATACATCCTGTAGGAACAAATTTGTAGCATTTGTACAGAATATAAGTTGTAATACATCCTGTAGTAACAAATTTGTAGCATTTGTACAGAATATAAGTTGTAATACATCCTGTAGAAATAAATTTGTAGCATTTGTACAGAATATAAGTTGTAATACATCCTGTAGGAACAAATTTGTAGCATTTGTACAGAATATAAGTTGTAATACATCCTGTAGTAACAAATTTGTAGCATTTGTACAGAATATAAGTTGTAATACATCCTGTAGTAACAAATTTGTAGCATTTGTACAGAATATAAGTTGTAATACATCCTGTAGAAATAAATTTGTAGCATTTGTACAGAATATAAGTTGTAATACATCCTGTAGAAATAAATTTGTAGCATTTGTACAGAATATAAGTTGTAATACATCCTGTAGGAATAAATTTGTAGCATTTGTACAGAATATAAGTTGTAATACATCCTGTAGGAACAAATTTGTAGCATTTGTACATAATATAAGTTGTAATACATCCTGTAGGAACAAATTTGTAGCATTTGTACAGAATATAAGTTGTAATACATCCTGTAGTAACAAATTTGTAGCATTTGTACAGAATATAAGTTGTAATACATCCTGTAGAAATAAATTTGTAGCATTTGTACAGAATATAAGTTGTAATACATCCTGTAGGAACAAATTTGTAGCATTTGTACAGAATATAAGTTGTAATACATCCTGTAGGAATAAATTTGTAGCATTTGTACAGAATATAAGTTGTAATACATCCTGTAGTAACAAATTTGTAGCATTTGTACAGAATATAAGTTGTAATACATCCTGTAGGAACAAATTTGTAGCATTTGTACAGAATATAAGTTGTAATACATCCTGTAGTAACAAATTTGTAGCATTTGTACAGAATATAAGTTGTAATACATCCTGTAGGAACAAATTTGTAGCATTTGTACAGAATATAAGTTGTAATACATCCTGTAGGAATAAATTTGTAGCATTTGTACAGAATATAAGTTGTAATACATCCTGTAGGAACACATTTGTAGCATTTGTACAGAATATAAGTTGTAATACATCCTGTAGGAACAAATTTGTAGCATTTGTACAGAATATAAGTTGTAATACATCCTGTAGGAACAAATTTGTAGCATTTGTACAGAATATAATGCAATTGTAGGTGATCAAAATTTACATTTTAATCATCAACATTTATCAACAATAAAACTGATACAAATAATAGGATCAACAGTATCACATTTTTCACTCTTTAGTTGTTCCAACTTTAAAATCCATTGTTCTTGTTACCGCTATTGGAATGTGCTAGTTTTATTGTAACCAAGATTTGTGTATCTTCAAAACATTTAGGACCAGATTAGCAAAAGTGTCAATTTCTTTTCTATTACACTAACATGCTCAATAGATTTTGGTCACCAAACATACCTAAACAAAAACAAACATTTTAAACAAATATCTTACTGTCACTATAAATAAGCGTTCAACTGGTAGTATTGACATAACAGTTTGGGTATTTTTATTAAGACAAGTGAACAAACGTCCATCCAAACAAAGAACTTTTTAATAGGCTCTTGGAAATGTGTTTTAGTACCTACCAATGTTTAATACAGTTGGACGATATTCGCCAAGCTCTCTGTTATCTGGCCTCACATCCTTTTCCTGGTAAAGGTTTTTTATATAAGTATTATAAATCAATAAGTAACAAGTACAACTTTATAAAGGTGACACAAAAACTTTAGCTAAATGAACTTGGGGAGAGAAATTGTGCATCTAAACTGAGGCAAAGCTGTTTTAACTAATTAAATGTATCCAATTACTGAATTGCGTCAGCACTTAGTCAAGGAGAATAGTTCACAGAAACACGTTTAAATACAAAGACAATTTTAAGCTACACAAAAGGTGTATTTTGATGTTTTAAAACTGAAACGTTACTAACAACATCTTGAAAACTAGTACAAGGTAAAGGTTTTGAGGAAATCCATAATAAAATTTGGAAAAGTGATAAAAAAGAATATTTCTGTACTAAAAGGATTTTTTTAAACAGATAGAGATAGAATTTATCTGCATTTGGAACAGAAAGAACTAAAAAGCACACTTTATTTTAGATGACCCAATTAATAAAAAATATTTACCAAAAATGTGTCGTAATATTCTTTAGGTTGTGTGATTCTGAAATAAAAAAGAAATAAATCATTTACCTTAACAAGTTTTGATTCCAACTGGAGGCACAAAAATAAAATATCCCGTCTGACCAAAATGATCCATAGGCCCGGTGAAGCAGCGTTCACCAGTATCTGTGGCTAAGGCATTCTAGGTGCTTGTGTTGCCAGGACTATGCACAGCCGCCTTTACTTTACCCCAACTAAGGTCAGGTAGGCCTACCCATTATAGCTGGGTAGACTCAGGGGCATCCTTAAGACCTGGGAAAAAAACTGGATTCTAGCCCAGGACCTTCAGTATGCCAGCAGAATGTGCTTCCGCAAGGCCACCACCATGCCAACGCACAAAAATTAGCAAGTAACAAATTTTTTTTTAAAAAGACAAATGTTTGTATTTTAATCTTCTTCATCATTTATAATTTTACAAATAATCTGAATGTTTACCTAGCTCTGATGAGTAGGCTACCTGACATTAGTTATGAAAATTAAAAATGGCCCCGGCATTGTGCTAGCTAGTCACAAAGTCCTTTTGTATTACATGGAAACTTGTAAATAAGCTATTCTACTGGAAATATGGACGAACATGGTCAGAAATTGATAGGCCTACTTTACTTCTTAAACAGGTATTTATAGATTGGTAGAAATGCAGAAACAAATACAAATATAATATTATATTATAATATGACAGATAATTAAGCCTGTTCATTATAGACATTATATCATTATATGATCATATTATATGATTATATGATATCAGATATATTATATATCATATAATGTCATATATTATTCATATTTCATATGATTTATTAATTTTTTATTATAATACAAAAAATATCCTGTGGGCAGTGGATAGACCCTAAATAATAAATAAATGATTAATAGTGGAGAACACGGACCCCACGAGATATTTTCGTGTGTCATATATCAAATTAAAGGTCTACTTGCCCTGATTACAAAACAGTTGGTTTCATTTAACGATTGCATTTCTGTATTTTTTTATTTAATTTAGAAATTTTGTTAATTTTGAGTGTTTTGTGAAATTTTTTGTTGTAAATAAAACTTTGTTACGTCCCCTTGTGTTTTTGTTAATATCCCATGATGCTATACTTATCCCATGATGCTATGCTGTGCACGAGGTCCTAAAAAAAGTGAACCGCCATTTTGTGGCCAAAAAAATATTTTGCGCTTTTTTTTTAAATTCTTTATTTGGCTATACCTTAGGTTTAGTAGGTTCAGTAGGAATTAGTAGGGGGTCAGTAGGGGTCAGGGTTAGGGTTAGGGGTCAGTAGGGGTCAGTAGGGGTTAGGGATCGGGGTTAGGGGTCAGGGTTAGGGTTAGGGGTCAGTAGGGGTCAGTAGTGGTTAGGGATCAGGGTTAGGGTTAGGGGTCTCTAGATATAGGGTTTAGGGATCAGTAGGGTCAGGGTTAGTTTCTAGGTTAAGGATGGATATGTAGTATTTTTATTTTTGAAAAAAAAATATTTTGGCTTTTTTTTGGCCAACATGGCATATTGCACGTCACATCGCAAATGCGATATTGTATCCCATAATGCATCATCGAAGGCGACAAGAAATGGCGACATGTCTGTAAAGATGTAGACGATTTTTTGTTTTATTTCATATTAAAAAGGTATGAAAGTGATCTTTTAATGCTTTTTTAGGTTTTTAAATACATTTTTATATCGGTTCTAAAGAAATTTTACTGAAAATTTAAACTGCTGGAGCTATTTTAGGTTCGATTAAAAGTGATAGTATTAAAACTCTAGTGACGTCACATTACTAAAAAAAAAAAATGGCGGGTGTCGTTTTAATATTTCATATAAAATCTTCGTATTTTTGTCGTAAATTTTTTTTTTTCAAAAAATTTATTGTGAAAAGTATCTTCCGTTGTTCATTAGACACTAAGCAATAGCTCCAGGCAAAAATTTTCAGTAAAATTTCTTTAGAACACTTAGTTCTGCGTGGGGCCGCTGTTCTCCACTATTACCAATAAATGTATGTACTAAAAATTTTGTATTGTGTATTTATTCGATTCTGTGATATTATAAAACTAAAAGCCTTACAAACAGAACACTTTCTAGCTTTCTAGACACTGAATCTTCATTAGTTGGATTCCTACTAAAGAACTTACTTGTATTGCTCAGCCATGTTTATCAAGAGTATGAATAGAGTAATTTCCCCTTTGAAACTCTAAATATCATGTTTTTATCTTTTTATGTCGGAAATTTAATATTTTAGTAGAAATAATAATACAATTTCTAACTATATGAAATAAAAAAAACATTTATATTCTTTTCTGTTTCATAAAAATGTACAATATTTTAATAAATTTTATTTTAATATTACTTTAATAAATTGTTTTATGGCTACGCGGTCATTTTTTTTTATATTACACCAATCGGTATTTTCCGATAGTTGTCGGCTTTGTCCGTAACATCAAAGGCAGAGGAAGTCTAGTGGAGAACGAAGATGGCTGAACTCTACTGACAAAATACACAAAAAAAAGTGTTTTTCTATTTGCTCTACTAAAGTAAATAAATTCCTCGATCATTCTATTCATTTACTGAAATATCCATTTTGTAATAACCCCATACGAAAAAAAAACGTAAGTGGTGCTTGTTGTGGACTACAATTTAGCTTTGAGTGGCAGGTGTGAGATCTTATTTTACCATTTTTAATTTTATTGACTGTCACAAAGTCTGGTCCTCAGCGTAAATCAGTAAAACTCATGTTAACATTCGCTTGCTGATTCTAACAGAAATATGAGCAAGACGTTTTTGCATGTCTTTTTTTTTTTAAATTAGTATGAAGTACTGTGTTATACCAATATTAAAACTATCCACTTATTGTCAACAAGTTTGTTAAACATGAATACATGAAGAAATCATAGTCTGAAATACTGAAATGCCATTCTTAAAAATTAGTTTACTGGGGTCTGAGATAAGCCTAGGCCTATGTGTTGTTATCATTCTTCACATCAAAAAGACCCACAGTCAGAACTTAAAATTCATCTGTTGTTTATTATACTATTGGATTCAATTCATATTGTGTTCTATTATTTGTATTAATTTTTCCATTTTTAAAATGGTTTTAGCTCTATGCCAATGGAAAACACATTTTGATGGCTGGAAAGAAAATTGATATAAACACAGCATCAGTCAGTGATTTAGAAAACTTAGCCTGCGTTGGACATCACAGAGCTGAGGCAATTGTTAAACATAGAAGAGTCAGTAGTGTTGTTTTTCTTTCTTGATTCTATCTAGTAAACAATTCAATAACTTCGGCTAAGGATAAGGTTTTAAAACTTTGCTTGAGTCTTTCTAACCAAAACTTTACAATACTCAACAGGAAAGTGGAGGATTCCATAGCGTCGTTGAACTGTATCTTGTTCCTGGTATAAGCACCGCCATCATTGAGCAGAATAAAGGACGCATTATTTGCCGGAGACCATCTCCAGCTAAGAAAAGAAATGGCCAGACTAAAATGTAACTTGTTTGAAAAGTCTTTTTTTGTATGTGTGTAATTAGGTGACAATATGAAGCTGTGAACATTTTATCCCATTTAATTATATTTCTATGCCACTTTATAGCTTTGAAATTTTTAAGATTTTGCTAATTCATTGCATGGTTTAATTTTCAGACAAAAACGAATAACAAGAAAACATGGACATTTAAATGAGTCTCTGGATTTGTGTATATCAGAAGCGTCAGGCAGTGGTTTAGAACTTAATAACCACACTTCACCCACACCAAGTCACTTTACACGATCTCAGAGTGCAGCTCTGCGTTTGGGACAAGGCTGCTCCTCTGAGACTCCTCCCGCAGAGAGCTCTGCAAATAATTTCATCGTTACCCGGAGCGGGGGAAGCACAGCGAGGCCCCCACCGCTCAACAACAGGGGTCACCACGAGGAAGACAGCGGGAATGACGGTGATGATGAAAGAGATGAAAGGATCGCGGCTGCTGCGGCAGCGGGTGCGGCGAATGATGTAGAAATCATAGCTAACAATGAATACGATGACAACCGGGCGAACGGTGCTTTAGAACACGGTGGGTCTGATAATGAGGCCAGCAATGAGGATGAGGAGAGTTTACTCAACCATAATGCCGACAGCTTTGACGGCGAATATGATGAGGAGGAGGAAGAAGGGAGCCAAGACCAAGAGGAGGCAGAAAATGATGAAGATGAGGAGGATGAAGATGGAAATAAATGTTGCAAAGACAATCAAAAACATTCACTTAGTTTTAATCTTCGACTACGTTCTGGTTGTTGTTCCACTAGTGACAAGGGAGATAGTAAATCGGTAAATTCTTTATTTCCTCATTTTTAATAATTTTAAAGCATTTTTTAAATGAAAAAAGTTAATATCTGTCAGGAAATATGTTTTAATTCACTCTCCGTATGACTGTTTAACAGCCTTTGAAACGAAAGTCAGAAATTGACGATGACAAAGATGCTGACCTTTCTCCTGGCAAGAAGCTTAGAATCGCAATGGTCAGGTAAGCCAGCCTTTTTTATGCCAGTATCATAGATATATCTTCTTATGTGATATACTAGATGTGAGCTGACTGGAGACATTTTTTAAAATTATATGGTCTATGCAGTGGACTCAATTTTCTCTGAACCCAAATTTCTCTGACTGGATCTTTTACTTGTTAATCTGATTAATGGGGTTCATATCTTAGGGTACTCAAAAATCATGTTAAAATTATACATTTGGGTGAGAAGTCTATCAGACACACAATACCTTTGAGTGTCATGTCAACTAAGCTAGTTAATCCTCACTTATACAAAGCAAAAAAATAAAACAAGGAACCATGCGCCTTGAAATTTTTTCTATTTGATCAAATGACTTATTTTTGGCATTTGCAGTTGTCATGTTTGTGGACAAAGTCTGGCTAAGGTTCCAAGATGGAGGTTGGCACAGATGCCCCGTGGGAAAATTCCATCAAAGGAGAATCCTCCCCCTAAAATGGACGACTGGCTGAAAACTTTTCAGGTAATTATTTTTATTTTATTGAGAATATCACTTTCTTGTGTCAACCAGAAGGAAATGTAGACACTTGTAGACCCTGTTATCGTTTCCATGAATGAATTGTACGTTGTTATGTCCTGTAGGCGTGGGGCAATGCAGAGCGGATGATGGCTGTGGATGAGTTGATCAGCCTGTGCGACCCAACACAAGTCCGGCACATGATGCAGGTCATAGAGCCTCAGTTTCAGAGAGACTTCATATCCTTATTACCTAAAGAGGTGGGTGTATGTTTCAAGCGAAAGTTTTTTTAATGCTTTCCAGCTTATAACAGACTTTATACATGTTAACATTCCATTGTTTGTTCCAGTATCATTTATTCCACTGTTATAAGTTATACAAGCAACATTTAATTTTAATTTTAGTTACTTTTGAAATATTTAACGACTTTATTATTAACGCATTTGTACTGTAATATAACAGATATGAAAAATTGAAATTAATAGCTACATTTTCTATCATTTTGGCATTTTTTTGTTAATTTTCTACCATTTATAAACAAATACTCAGTTTGCAACTTGTGTTATAGGCATTTTTTTTTCAAATATTTTGTTTATAATTATAATACTAGCATCCATACTATGTATCAATCTTGTTTAATAATTAAGTACATTTTACAATGCAATCAACCTTTTACTTAAGCAAATATGTTGTGGAAAAAATAAACATAGTGTTGTGAGATTATTTCTGCTTAAAAGAAAATTTACCTCATACTTTCAATATTGTATTTTTTTCTTTTACTTTCTATTCCAGCTGGCCTTGTATGTTTTGTCCTTTCTGGAAGCCAGAGATTTACTACGAGCCGCTCAGACGTGCAGGTACTGGCGAGTTCTTGCCGAGGACAATTTGCTGTGGAGGGAGAAATGCAGGGAGGAGGGTATTGACGAGGAGACCGTGTATGGATCACGCATGAGGCGGAGGCACTCGGCGCGCAGCCCGTACAAATGTTTGTTCATGAGGCAGTCACAGATAGAGCACAACTGGAGGATAGGAGTCAACCGTCCACCTAAAGTAAGTCTTGTAACGGCCTGGTTGAAATATGAGCTCAAAAAAAGAAATCTGTGGAACTAACATCGCCAGTTCTAATGTGTTATTTTTGTTTCACACTAACTTTATGACTATATGTTATTCCATGACTAATTCTGTTTTTATTGTAGTGGTTGAACTTAGTTCCACTGTGAATTCACTTTATTGTTTTGGTTGAACTTTAACCAAGTTTGTCTACTTTTGTGCCCAGATTTTGAAAGGTCATGACGACCATGTAATCACATGTTTGGAGTTTTGTGGGAACCGTGTGGTCAGTGGTTCTGACGACAACACTCTAAAGGTCTGGTCAGTTACCTCTGGAAAGGTAAGTTGCCCTAAACCAAAGCATCTATTTAATCCTAAAATTATTAGTTAATGCTAAGCTTCATGATTTCACCCTACGTCAATGTTGTATCTTTGTTTTGGTGTTCACCTTGACTTGTATGCAATATATAATAATATATTTGTTCGTTTCATTCAAGTGCCTGCGTACTTTGATTGGGCACACCGGGGGAGTGTGGTCATCTCAGATGTCCGGTACTGTGGTCATAAGTGGTTCCACGGACCGGACCTTGAAGGTGTGGAACGCTGAAACTGGTCAGTGCAGGCACACTCTGTATGGTCACTCCTCTACGGTCAGATGTATGTCCTTGTATAATAATCAGTAAGTCTACAAGAACTGGATGCCTAAATTTTCTCCACACATAAATGATTTATTGTACGTTTTCACACACAGTGTATATTTATTTTCATTTTTTATATGTTTAATATGATATTATATATGATTTAACCCTTAAAGTACTGACCTACTTACCTGCGATGTATACCTTCAGTCCTGGCCATGGTTTTACTAATTATTCCCTACAGCCCAGACTTTATTTTAGAATGGCTGAGACATCAATAGGGTTCCAAAATTATTTTGTTTACTTTTTTTGTTGCTAAAAATTGAGAGTATGTAGAGTATTATGTAGAGAGTAAATTGCTTAACCTTATTAGAATAATCTAATTAATAAAATGATTGTATTCATGCGTAATATTAATTCATAAGAAAAAGTTTTATCAACTCGTAAGTCATAATAACGAAAGGTGATTTGGTAACATCCATAGAACCACACTTTCAATTTTTTTAAAATAATTCCACGGAATTTTGTATTTTGATGACAATCAACACGTCTGGTTCTAAGAAAAAGTAGGTCAATGAATATATATGCAACCAGGACTGTAAGGGTTAATATCTCAAGTATCAGCTGATAGACAAAATTATTCTCTATTTCAGTCCTATTTATTTATTTTTTTAATTCTATTGTTGTGTTTGGCTTCAAAGCTTATAAAAAAAATAATAGTTTGTGGAATACTTGATACTAAACGTCCTGTTTGTTTTGAACAGAGTTGTCAGTGGTTCCAGGGACGCAACTCTCAGAGTGTGGGACATTGACACCGGGGTGTGCAAACATATACTCATGGGCCACGTGGCAGCAGTCCGGTGTGTTCACTACGATGGGAAGCGTGTTGTCAGTGGGGCCTATGACTACACTGTCCGTGTCTGGGACCCAGAGACAGAGACCTGCCTACATACTTTACAAGGACATTCCAACAGAGTTTATTCCTTACAGGTATTCAATTAAGTGTTATTTAATATTTAAAAACCATGTAAATAGGTGTTAAACTCACATTTTTACATTCTAATAGAAGCAGTAAAGTAAAGCAGTAAAGGTGATAGAAAGTAGCTTGTTGTATTTACTATGTTCATTTTTCTTGTACATCTGTTTTGTATATACCTGTGTAAAGTTGCTAAGGAGTTGGGTAAAACTGAATTCTTATTTCAAGTACATGTATAGTAAAGTATGGCAAATATTACACAAGTTTGCAAATTTGGCTATATGGACAGCAACAGGAAAAAAATAATAAAATCCTATCAATTGGGAAAAAATTATAAAATCCTATGATTTTCTTTGTTTTTCAAAAATTGTTCGAGAGCACTTTTTATGAGTTCTGAGTACTAAAAATATCGACTTGAAATTTCAATAAGGATATCTTCTTTATTCTTATTGACTTTCCACACATGCCACTTATGAATAGTCCATTTTCAAAAGATGCTAAATCAACAGAAAAAGATTTTACAGAAATTGAATTTTTTTTTTAACATCACAATAGAACATCTTTTGGTAGTCGTGCCATATTTTCTATCAAATATATTGTATTGAAAACATATTGAAGGCTGAGGTAAAGATTATCATATAAATAAATAAATATTCTTGAAGTCAGTGTGGACGTGTCTTTTTTCTTCTTCAAAAAGTGACTTACCTGCTTTTGGAATTGGATTACTCATATATATATTGGTTGTACATTTTTAGTAAAATTTGGGGAAAGTTTCAAATTTTGTCATGATTTTAAAATATGGGCCCTGCTATGAGTTTCTTTCTTTCTACAGTTTGACGGTGTCCATGTTGTGAGTGGATCACTGGATACATCCATCCGTGTTTGGGACGTAGAGTCCGGCAACTGCCTGCACACACTGATTGGCCACCAATCTTTGACCAGCGGCCTGGAGTTGAAGAACAACATCCTCGTCTCTGGCAATGCAGACTCCACAGTGAAAGTCTGGGACATCACAACAGGACAGTGCCTACAGACCCTACAAGGTTTCATTATCATTACATTTGCATTTCTCTTAGCTTTGTAGAACATGACACATTGGTCTGATAGAATTAAAAGTTGTGAGGGAAATATGCGCAGAGATGGGGAAAAACACATTCATTAAACACAATTTTCATTTTGTTTTATATGGTAGATCTTTGCTTAAAGAAATGTTCAGCTATTATCTATTGTGATTTAATATGATAATTATATTGCCTGATAACAAATGTAACAAAGTGATTGTGGTGTACTCACTGCATTATTGGTTGGTTGCCTTATATGTGAGGCCGGCTGGTCCTGCGCTTAGTTCACCAGGCTGTCAACCAACATATCATGGGTTCTATCCCAGCCGCCGACCAATCCTGTCGCCCTGCTGGAGTTTGGGCCTAGTGGACGTAATAATCTTCTAGAGCGCTCTGAGCATGCTAAATTAGCATGGATAGAAGCGCTATATAAATAACCATTATTATTATTAATTAAATAATGATGGTATCATAGTATGTCACATTAAAAATAATTTCTCCATATCACAAGTTGATTTGAAAAAGTGGTTCTAATGCTAAGTAAAAGTGATATAAATGTTCAAACTATAAACTTTAAATTGGATCACATTTGTAGTGTTAGTTATGTATATTTAGGCATAAAGTTTCTAGACAGTCAAAACTTTTTGTTTTCACACCTGTAAAAACTTTTTGTTTGTTTTCACACCTGTGTACCTTATCTATCTCTGCACCGCCAGGACCTAACAAACATCAAAGTGCAGTTACCTGCCTGCAGTTCAGCAAGAAGTTTGTCATCACTTCCTCTGACGATGGCACCGTCAAAATCTGGGACCTCAAGACCGGGGAGTTCCTCAGGAACCTGGTCACCCTGGGGAGTGGGGGCAGCGGAGGCGTGGTGTGGCGGCTGCGGTGCTCCAACACCAGGCTGGTGTGTGCAGTGGGCAGCAGGAACGGTACGGAGGAGACCAAGCTGATGATCCTGGACTTTGACGTGGAAGACAAGGACAGGAAGTATTACGGCGACCAGCAGGTAGAGAGACGGCACTCTTCCGGTTTATAATTTGTTTACGTCAAGTGACCTCATGTTGACTTTTGATATTGTTGGAACATTTGTCCACCTTCTGAGGTGTCCACTCATAGACAACATTTGTCCACCTTCTGAGGTGTCCACTCATAGACAACATTATATTTTGTTCTCACAACTAATCAAAGAGAAATCATTGTACTGTTCTGACAAAAATATTCCTTATGTGTATTTCTCTAATGTGATTTCTTCTCAAATAAGATTTACTCAGTCGGCTTTTATTTGAGGTAAGAAAGAGAAACAACTATGTATGTACATATCAATTTTTTTTTCTTTAAATATTGTCCCGAAAGTGAATTGTAAATTGAAGTTTTTTTTTATTTTGACAACTGCCTAGTATGGTTTGATGTTTTAAAAAAAAAAATGTAGGTTTAAATTTGTAAAAACAAAAAGAAAATTCCTGTCATTCCTTCTATATTCTGCTGACAAGGTCAGATATTTTCTTTGCAGTTCATAGCAAATTCTAAAACTAATAAAAGCAGATGATGTGAGATAGTTTCAAGTATATTTTTAATACTGGCTAATTAAACCTAAAGCTGTAACAATACAGAATTAAACTTCATAGAAATAGACATTAGTAGATTCTTGATTTTTAAAAGGAAGTCTTGCTCTGAATGTCATGACGAAGTTTGTTCTACGCTAACCAGTCAAATTACAACAAAAAACATAACTTTCATTATCAATCAAAATGCTACATTTAATAAGGAGATTTCACATACATTTTATCCGTTTATTTTTTTAATATCTTTTATTTATGTATATGTGATTAAAAGATATAATTTTTCCATGGAATAATACCATATAGAAATTAAACATGTTTTTTTTTTTAAATATATAACTTGTTTGAAAATGTCTATGGAATGTTGATCATGGGTAAATACTGAGTTATAATTACCAATCGTCTCCCTTAGCTATCAGAAATGTCAGCAACAATGTAAAAAAAGACACTTTGTTTGAATTTTGTATTGCATTTGAACTGTGATCTTTGAACTCAACACACACAAGTTCAACACAAACAATTTGATGTTTTCTGTACCTTGTATTTCAATTGTACAATATTGTGTTTTTAAAAACAGTCATTTGTTTGTTTTTTTTGCACATATTTTAAGAAAACAGTATTAGAGAAGGGAATGTTTGATCATTTTGTGGGACTGGTCATGTCAGAACTTCATAACTAGCGGAATTTCTCTTTGTCATCAGGGATGGTTTGATCATTATACACACTCAACATGTTTCTAACGCCGGTCTATTGTTACCTGTTCCAACAATCACTTTGTTAGCAAAATGATGTAACATTGATGTCTAATGCTCAATACTAAATGTCGTTGTGCAAAAAAAAGGTTATACTTCAGTTTTCAGGGGTGTGAGTTGAGGTGCAACATGTGTTGAAGAAGATTGGTTTATATTTTGAACAACCTTTTTTTTTTTTTTTTTTGCAAGAGTTGTATTTTTAAATATGATGTTTGTTACACAAGATTTCTGGTACTTTAAAATACAACATTTTTGTTACAGGACATATGTTATACTTGAAACACCAACATTTGTTACAGGACATATGTTATACTTAAAACACCAACATTTGTTACAGGACATATGTTATACTTAAATCACCAACATTTGTTAAGCAACTTTTGGTTATCTTTGATATAACAGCATGTATTATACTTTGAAATACATTTGTCATACTTTAAAATACCAACGTTAGTTATGTAACATTTTGTTGTACTTTGAAATACCAACATTAGTCATACTTTAAAAATACACCACAATTGTTATACTTGAAAACAACATTTGTTATACTTAGAAATACAATTGTTACACATTAGTTTTTCCCTTGATGCAAGATTCAAAAGAAAGTAGAAATGGACTAGTTAGAATGCGCATAGTTTGTTTGCAATGAGGTTATTAATATGACCATGTTTGACCCGAATCGGTTTGGGAGGAATGAAAACTTTGGTTCATTCTTTTTAACTGTAGATTTTCTTCTGAAATTTTACTTTGTTAGCGTCACTCTGCTTGCAGGAAATAGATGTTTAGCATCTCTGTGTATTCGGGGAAATAGATGTTTAGCTTCCCAAGCTTACAGGAAACAGATCATTTTTTGGCAGATTTTCTTCAGAATTTTCTTGATTTCTTTGCTTGCTAGTTCATTTTCCTTGCAGGAAAACAATTAATAGCATCTCTGTGCTTTTAGGAAATTGATGTTTAGCTGCCCTTTGCTTTCAGTAAACATGATTTTCTAGGTTGAAGTCACATTGATTATTTTTTTGTTTTTTTGTTAGGGTTAAATTATTTATCTTTTTAGTTTCAGCTTTTCAGTTTAGTTTTTATCCCTTATGGACCAACAGATTTTGTGACGGGGATACTTTACTTGTGTACCGCCTGATGTTAGTGCTGTAAGACAGAAGCTTTAAATTCTGTACTGTCTCCATCTATAGGTTCATACATACACTTTGCATCTAATATCTTAGCATCATACATCTAGCTTAATGTCAGGGTTTTATGAGTTTTTATTCTTTGGTCTCTTTTTGGGGGTTTCTGATTTGCATTATGATTTCATAACAAAAGGGCAATAATTTAAGAGTGAAAAAAATTATACAGTTCACTTTTAAGGTTATTTTCTAAGGGAAATGACCAACCAGGTTTTTTTATACAGATTTGTGCCCCTTTTTGTAACTCACTAGATAATGTGATTAATTTTAAACTAACAGAATGTTGTTTTCTGCCTCACAATTTATTTCTTTTGTTTTTCTTTGACATGACTGTTGTCTACTTTTGAATTTTAAATTTCTGGTTTAAAGTGGAAGGTTTTAAGTTTTATTATTTTTTTTTTTTTTAAATTTTGTCCATATTGTACAGATTTTTGCTATGAAAGCATTCCTTCCCTGTAAGTCTCTATTGTAAGGCATTGTGTTGGTTCAGTGCTGAGACAGGTGTGTTGTTTTTTTAGATCCTACCTGAGTGAGGTGTGCTTTGAAATGTCTGTGAATTTCTTAGCATTATGTGTGTTTGTGTGAATCCTTTGTGAGCTGTGGAAGATGTTGTATATGTGTACATGTGGAAGATGTTGTATATGTGTACATGTGGAAGATGTTGTATATGTGTACAGTGTCATTTTCTTGGGAGACTTCTGCATCTATGATGTGGCATTGAGGTTGTTTTTTTGAAAGTCTGTGTGTTACCTGTAATTTTTTACCTGAAAATATTTTTCATGAATTTAAGTATTCTGACAGCATTTCTTGAGTGTATGATTTGTGATGACACTGATGTGTGCGAGTCATTTACAGAACCAGAGTTGGGCAATGTATTGTTTGGGATGGCAGACATGTACATGAAAACATAAGCTAAAGTATTATATATTGACCTATTGTATATTTTAGTTTGATTCAATTTGAATCTGTTAACACTGGGGTTATTGTTGTATTAAATACATGACACACAAAGTTTGTCTTGCGTTTTTATGCCAGTTGACAGAGTCAATGAATTGATAAGTGTTAGAAATCTTTATAGACCTGAATGGGAACATTTCTTTTGGCCAGTTATTGACCCTAGTCGATATGATTAATTTTCATATTTTCTTTAGAATTTCTTGTTTCCTTATCAATTTGTCTTTAAAAAATTTTTTTTATGTCTGTTGGTTTGTCTATTGATTTATTGGTTGTGTTTTGGGAAGGTTTGTTCGTTGATAATATCAATAATGTTGTGTGCGGTGGAAGTGAATGTTGTATTAGCCAAGAAGATTATCACAAGTCTGCATCCCATAACAGTTCAGTGTAAACAATTTTGTTTTAGTTTGATGTGCGAGTTTGGATGGAGAATGCTTAGCTTTTGGCATTTATTTCATTTTTGAATCTAAGCTCATTGTCCTCATCAAAATTTTTGATCATTTCTAGACTTTTGTGTCACTTTTGTGTCACCTTTACGTGTTTGATAAGCACGTTAGTGAGCATAGACAGTCATCAGATAGGTATTTAAATAGCTTGCAGTTGGCGGTTGGTGTCATCAGATAGGTCTTTGAATCACTTGCAGTTGGGATCATCATATAGGTCTTTAGATCACTTGCAGTTGGCAGTTGGTTTTTGCTTTCTTTGTGTGGTCAATACAAGTATACTGTCACACTTTTCTAAGTTTTACTTACTTTGTATTAGCTGTGCCTGCCAGAGCCAAGGCTTCATGCATTTTATACTCAGTTGACAAAAATGTAGTCAATGACATTTTTAATGATCCACAAACAGGGAACCATTGTCACAGGCACTGACCAGTGCATTAGAATGAATGTGCACACAGACATATACTTGCTAGAAGCTGGCTGTGTCATGCCCTTGACCTCTTGAATTGTTGACACAATGTTTTCATTGATATGGTCCACACACACACGGATTAAACCCCCCTAAAAAATGGCAGAAAGTAGTATTCCAAATAATAATATATTCTATCACATATTGTCCTATGAAAAGCTGAATGGGACTTTGCCCCTGCATTCACCAATGTGTATATATATAGAGAGAGAGTGACTTCTTTATTTTGGATTTACAGATTGTTTGAAAATTGTAAAAAAAAAAATTGACCTTATTTTAGTTTTTATTTCTGTGAATACAAATTATATTCAATTGTATTTTTAAATAAGTAATAAAGATATTGAAGATATAACATTGTTTCATTTATATATATAAATATATATATATATATGTACATTTCTACATGCACTAACGGACATTTTTTCTTGCCTAAGTTCATGGCATATTTTTTTTAATATATTGTTCTAAACACACCCATCCAACTGCAGACCCTGCCACTACCCACAAGAAACTGTAGACCACTTCTTACTTGAATGCCCTAAGCTAACCTACCTCAGACACACACTACACCTACCATTACTAACACCATACAGCAGTACAGAAACAGCCCTAAGCTAACCTACCTCAGACACACACTACACCTACCATTACTAACACACCATACAGCAGTACAGAAACAGCCCTAAGCTAACCTACCTCAGACACACACTACACCTACCATTACTAACACACCATACAGCAATCCAGAAACAGCCCTAAGCTAACCTACCTCAGACACACACTACACCTAACATTACTAACACACTATACAGCAATACAGAAACAACTAAGAAAGACATGTAATCATGTAAATATGTTTGTCTGGCATTGACTGCAAGAGATCAAACTGCTCTGCAAACTGGCTTCTAGAAGAGTAGTGAATCAGTATCAAGCCCATTTGGCGCACAGGGAACAGTTGACCAAGACAACTTGACCATTTATATGACCTTTAAATGTATTAAACTCATTTATGTCACATGGTTGAACACTGGATAGTATAAATACATTTTAAACGAACTATTGAACCCAAGAGAAGTTCAATTGAAATAGTGTCTAACAAGAGAAGATGAATACCTAGGTGTGTGGAGAGGTGGGTATATAGACTGTAGAAGCATGATATAGACCCACAGATTTTGGAAGATGATATAGACCCACAGATTTTGGAAGATGATATAGACCCACAGATTTTGGAAGATGATATAGACCCAGTGGTTGTGGAAATTGATATGGACCCAAATATTGTGCAGAAATATCCTTTCAGACATTTTAGGCATCACAACCGATTGTTGGGTAACCCGAGAATAAAGTAGTAATTAATAAGCAGACAAAGAGTCTTAATAATTACCTGCTTTTATGTAACCGCTTCTTGGAACGTCGGGATACCAACACTGCCCACCCTCACCCTCTGTCAATACCGTGCCTATGGAGATATTTTGTAAGCTTACAATATGTTGTTCTTTTGAGAAAGGTTATCTTTCTTACAATGCCACTCACTACAGTGCATCCTACTGGTCAATAGTGGTCACGTGGGAGACCGAGTTTAATTAATTGGAAATTCTAGACTCTAGACCTTCAAGCATTAGAGAATTTTTTGTTATCACTTTCAGTTTTAGTTCTGTTTTGTTTATGTACGCCTATAATTACGAAAAAAAAATGATTCTTCTGCTGGACAAACACATGTTGGTGTTCGTTGATTGACCGGAGCCGAATCGATACACGCACTCTATTAACCTTCAAATAAATACGTCAGACATGCTTTACGCCCCCCCCCCCATCTTTTTTTCCCATCACCCCTTTCCTCTCCCCCTACCCTTCCCCCCAGGCTCATAATCTGCCCCGTGAAAGCAGCCAAGGTTAAGTTGAGTATTTCCTGTGTCGAGTTCTCTGGCCCAACATTCATGATCAACGAGCTGTCCAACAACCGACCAAAAACAAACAAAATGTTTTATCTGATCTTCACTACTGTAATCAGCACTCAAGTTTTCAACAGGAAGTGGGAAAGTGAAAGTTAACTTTGTGTTCTAGATTATAGAGTCTATTGCATTGGACAAAGCACTTTACGTCAAAATATTTCACAATTAGGATCTTGTTGTTGTTGTTGTTTTTTTAAATGCCCTCATGCCATCATGCCCAAGTCCAGCGATAACGACAACCTGACAATCAGTTTCCCTGAAAAGGTGGGCATAACGTATAAAGGGAACATAGCTGCCTTTATCCCAACGTTCATCACGACACTGTGTTCATTGGATATGACCTACTTTCCCTTCGACGAACACAATTGTTCCGTCGTGTTCCTGGAATCCAAGTTTTACAACCTGACATCGTTCACAGCGCCCCCTACCGACATCCAAACCCATTTCGGAACCCACGGGGAGTGGGTCATGCACCACCCCTCGTGCGATTCGAGCGTCTCCCACACGACCCCGCCGTTCGTGTACGTCACGTGCTCCGTCGGCATCCGAAGGTGCGCGCTCTTTTTCTTGCTGAATCTGATCGGCCCGATGGCCATGACGTCGGCGATGACGCTGTTCGTGTTCTGGATTCCCGCCAAAAGTGGAGAGAAGGTCAGCTACGTCCTTTCCATGTTCACGTCCACTTACGTATTTCTCGGCTTCATCGTGGAGCGAATTCCCAAGAACACGGACAACAGACTCCCGAGGATCAACATCCTGCTCATTGCCATTGTGCTCCAAGTCATACTCGCCACCGTCGCGACAGCGTTCGTCTTGAAAAGTTACAACAAGAAGCTCGAGGCTAAAAAGTCTGGCAAAAAGAACAAATTCGGTGAAAAGAGCCGCAGTCGACAGTTCAAAGGCGACGCAGAACCCAGCGGGAAATTCGAAAGCATTGCCGCTTCCACAAAGCGAAAAGAGAACAAGACAATTAACACTGGCAATTCGGAGAACATCTACGTCATATACACAGACTTCAGTCATAACAACGACTTTTCAAAGTCTGTGCAAACCCAGACAAGAGCGAAATGTCCGACAGTTCCAAGAAAAAAAACGACGAAAAGTCTGACGTCAAAGAAAAAATTCCAACGGAAATTGCCGAAGATTCTGAAACTGGCGCCAGTGAGCCGTTGGGTTTAGAAAATGACCCGCAAGCTCTCGTCAAATGTATGACCCACGATGAACTGGACAAAATGTTCTTTGCTATTCTGACAACGTTGACGATCATTGTCTACATTGTTGTATATTTATATTGAACTGTCTCAAAATGTGAACCTCTGAACCCATATGTCTTGTTTTCTGTCTTGGTATTCTAAGAAATACAGCGTCATTTAGAAACGGATCAAAATTATTTTGGCTTTTGTAAATTTGTATAGATCTAGAACAGGGGTCGGGAACCTTTTTTCTGAGAGAGCCATGTACACCACATATTTTGAAAAATAATTCTGTGAGAGCCATACATTTTGTTTAAAACTAAAAATTCAAGTAAATGTGTGCATTTTTTGTAATTTCAACACTAAAAGTACAATAATTATGTATCTGAATTCTTCTGATGCTGAGCTGCAGTAGACTAAAGTTCATTTGTAGAATGAAATATTGATATGCAATTAATATGTAGATCAAAAAGTAAAAAAAAAAACATTTTTTTAAATAATCGAACATTTGTGTGTGAGCCAGATGCAGCCATCAAAAGAGCCACATCTGGCTCGCGAGCCGTGGGTTCCCGACCCCTGATCTAGAGATAGGTTAGATAACGCATGAAGAAAGCTGGAAATATCACCGAGACTTGAGCAAATAGGGATTTGACGGTATTAAAAATGTTTGTTTAGGGATCATTTCGACTCCGCAACAAATTACAATATTTAAAAGAACACTGTCACTGGGATTGGCTAAAAAGCGTGTAGATTTTTAATGTTTTTTATTTTTAATAATTATGAAATGTATTCTAATTGGATTAATTGGCGCATTACGTATTCGAGTGAGTGGCTTTCAGCCGAATGGTAATGATACCACCCCTCACGTGGTTTAGCCGGCCAGTTGAAATATGGAGTGCCCCAAGGATCTGTTCTAGGACCAGTGATGTTTGCAATGTACGTGTATCCACTCGGCCAGGTCATCAAACCGTTCAAAATTTCGTATCACTTCTACGCCGATGACACGCAACTGTACGATCATACGGTCCCTCTTGATGCCCCTAGACTCGCTGCAAAGGTCAGTAGTGCAATCGCCAACGTCTATTCGTGGTCGGGGAGAAATGGGCTTAAAATGAATGAGGAAAAAACAGAGATAATCCGAATTGGAACCAAGAGAAATTTGGTCAAATTCACCGGTTCAGAATCCATCACCGTGATAAACTGCCAGGTGCCTTTTGTTAACAAAGTGAAGAATCTTGGTGTTTTACTGGATCCCACGCTGTCTTTCGACCAACATATATCTCATATGTGCAGATGTCTATATCTACAGTTGCGTAGACTGGGCCAAATACGTCCCTATTTGTCCACTGACTCTGCAAAGACACTGGCAGTCGCCCTGATACTTTCCCGTATCGACTATTGTAACTCCCTGCTAGTCGGCCTGCCCGAAGACAAAATCGCCAGGCTACAGAGAATGCAGACCAGTACTGCGCCAGAATTGAGTATAAAGTGGCGCTACTTTGCCATCAGTGCATTTTTAATAACGAGTTTCCGTCCTATCTCAAAGAACTCATCACACCATATGTCCCTCAAAGAACACTTCGTTCTGCCAACTCATCGCTTCTGGAAGAGCCCCGTTTCTCTCTGACGACCGTTGGCCTTAGAGCCTTCTCAGTATCCGGTCCGAAGGTGTGGAATATACTTCCCATTCAACTCAGGCAAACAAGCTCCATTGATTCCTTCAAAAAGAACTTAAAAACTCATTATTTCAATATTTATCTTAATTAACATGCTTTGAGCCCTACAGTCTTACTTTTATGTTAGGTCGGTTATTTTGTTTTGGTTGTTTGATTTGTTTCATGTTTGTAAAGTTTTGAATCATTATTTAGTTTTTTTTATCTCTTACTCTTAGCCTATAGATTGTATCCGTGTTCTGAGTTGTATTTTAAATGCGCTCTGAGCTTGCATTATGCTTGTTGGCAGCGCTATACAAATGTCATTATTATTATTAGCTGAGACCGTTGCCCGGGGTGTGGCACTAGGAGCCACCAGTGAGAGTTTTGAGGAATGAGCGAGGACCAGTGTGCTTGACCACCCGAGGGTGCAGCTGCCTAAGCGTCAAAGGCACTACCTCTGCCCAGAGCCCCCTACACCCCGTAAGAAACTTATGGTAATTAATAAAACATCAAAGTTAAAATAAAGTAAGATATATCAATTATTTATAATGTTATAAACATTTTAACTTATCGCACGTGATTTTGTGAATTGAATTGAAATTTATCATCTAATTATACATTCATGCGATAACTATTCTTGAAAACACATGTAGGCTACATAATATGTGTACACTTAGTTTTGTAACTAAAAGAAAATGGCAGTGTCCGATAGAGAGTCAATGCAGACAATAGAACAGATTGATTGTACCTGTCTGTGGGGCAGGTCATGGCATGCATTATTCTGTAAGGCCTATACTATTTACATCAGGGAAACCTGATTCAGCTTTTAAATGTGAATTGGTTAAAAAAAAATTAAATGTAAATAAAAAGCCAAATATGAAAGTCAATACAAAATATTTTGGGGCTAATTGAGAAATGGGGGAGGGGACAAAAGTAGAATAGGCCTAGAAGGTCAGAGTAAATCGGACAGAGTAAATCGGCCATTGACAGGTTCGTTAAATAAAATATTGCAGAGAACATAAAAACACCAACAAGCGAACGGAAGGAATCCTGATTGACGACAGTCTGACTTTCCTCCTATTTGATGGAGATAGAGGCTTCAGTTCAATTTCCTTATCTTAAATAGTTAAGATGATGTGCATAGTGCTGACCACACAATCACCTAGTATGCGGTGGCCACAGAAACTGGTGAACGCTGCTTCACCTATTTCTGTGGATAGGCCTATGCCTATAAGCTAATTTTATGGAGTCACTATTTCGTTCACTATACTTTACCTTGTATGACTGTATGCCAGAAGTTGTCTCACCATAATAATTAAAAAATTGCCAATGCCATCCTGAATAAATCTTCATCTCAATTAATCGCATTTTATAATAATATTTCCTAAAAAGTACATACAACATAGGCCTAATGGCATTTAAACAAATTCAGCTATTAAGAATGACTGTAGCCTCTTTTTTCCCTTCAAGTGTCAATTGTTGAGAGTTGATATGGAAGCAATTATAGTAACCTATTCCTACCTACTATTTTATTTATGGATAACATTTAATTTCACCTAAAATTACAAAGTAATAGATCCTCCAGACTATATAGGCCTACTATGCCTTAATGATAAATTATCAAGAAATATCATGTACATTATTTAAAAATGAAAGGCTTTAAGACATTATAGATTATATGCTCTTATAAGGACATAGGGAGGGGATTTACTTGCACACCCGGTCAGACGGAGGGCTAATTTTCAGATTGTCAAGGCTAAGGGCAAGGCGAAAAATCCGCAGAAGAACAGTCAAAGACTTGCTGTTCGCGGATGACGCCGCCTTTGTCACACACACTGAGGAGGAGCTACAATCCTTGATGGACCGCTTCTCCAAGACCTGCCATAATTTTGGTCTAACAATTAGTATCAGAAAGACCTACGTTCAAGGCGCTGACCCACCCAACATTTACATCAACGGTACCAAATTAGATGTTGTTGATCAGTTCACATACCTTGGCTCCACCATCACCACCGATCTATCACTGGACACAGAAATCAGCAAGAGAATTGGCAAGGCTTTCGCGACTTTATCCGGGCTAACGCAAAGAGTATGGGCCAACAAGATGCTGTCTATTTATACAAAAATAGCTGTTTATCGTGCATGTGTGATCAGCACTCTCCTGTACGCCAGCGAAACTTGGACCCTGTACACATCGCAAGAAAAGAGACTCTCTTCTTTCCACATACGCTGCCTCAGACGCATACTTGGGATATCTTGGAAGGACCCCATAACAAACAACGAGGTCTTGCAACGGGCTAACATGCCTAGCATGATCACTCTCCTCCGCCAACAACGTCTTCGGTGGCTGGGCCATGTTTCCAGGATGGAGGATGGGCGAATCCCAAAAGACCTGCTATATGCTGAGCTCGCTGAAGGCAAGAGAGCTACTGGCCGCCCCCAACTCAGGTTCAAGGACGTCTGCAAACGTGACCTAAAGGCTATAGATGTAGAGGTCGGAAACTGGGAGAACCTTGCTCAGCACAGAAATAGTTGGAGAGGCACCTTAAACACCGGTATTAATGCGGCAGAGGGCAAACTTCGCCTTATGGCGGAGGCTAAAAGAGCAGCGAAGAAAAGTAGGCTGCCCCTAACAATCTCCAACGGTCCAGCTTTCAAGTGCCAGAGATGCGACAGAGCCTGTCTCTCAAGGATAGGTCTCCACAGACACAGTCAATATTGCAGGGCTGGCCAAATCACAGGAGCGCAAATCTAATCGTCTTTCGAGACTATGGAGCCAATGATGATGATGAAGGACATAGAAGTTGATCTATAGATTATAATATAGACTATATATATATATATAGGCCTAGATTATTATTATATATATATTATTTATCGGGTTTACGTTTATGCCTACAATTTCTTATCTAATATATTACAGACGCTACTTCTAAAAGAAGATTATTGCTTCCTACGCTCATCCTTGGTTTGTCTAGTCCTGCATTTCTATTAGTGTTTTAAATTATGTTAAACTACTGGTTTTCAAGGTTTGTTCAGGCAACCCGTTATTGGCCTACATGTCCGGATTCCACGCGGGAAGAAAGATTACTTAGATCCAGTGCTTTTTTTTTTTTGTAAAAAAATAGGTGCCGGTACTCAGTGATGGATTGCCTAACTTTTAAAGCAGTATCGCATTTTATATTTTAATTCTTATTGCGCGTAATTTTAAAATAATTCAATTTTAACAAATTAATACATGTAATATAATAAATTAATAATAAACGTTAAAATACAAGAAAAGTAATATTTTTTTCCCCACATTGAAAAAGGTGCCATTACGCCGTACCGGTGCGTACCGTTACAAAAAGCACTGATTACTGATTACATGTAGAAGTTGATTGAAACAGCAATTGAAGATGTAAATAGTCTGTTGTCTATCTATTCTATTTCGCAAAATACAAAAATTCAATTATCTTCCGTATTTCCCTGGGGCTATTTCTAGTAGCCTATAAACTATAAACTATAATATAAAAAAATGTAGGCTATGCTACTATCTATTAAAAAAAAAATATATATATAGTTCAGTTGTCTAATCTATAGTAGGAAAAAGTAATCGAAAAGTTTTAAAGTACAATTCATAATAAACTGTAAACATTGCAACAAATTTTGTCACAGAAAACCACATTATAAACATTGTCAAGTAAATGAGGTCTATGCAGAATGATTTCTTGGTCACGTGACGGTGGGTAAATACACTGGTAAACATTAGCAATGGCTTACTGCGCTGCTGTTGGTGCGCAAATTCTACCTCTAAATTATCATGTAAAGAATCTAAAATCTTTTCATCGATTTCCTTTGAAAGATCAACAAATATGTGTTGTCCTTTAATTAATTCTTTAATAATTGTATGTCTATAATCATTTTTGCTTCCGTGAGCATCATTTATAATATCACAATTTTCAAGGATATGTGAAAAATTAAAATTTTTAATAAGCATAGGTGCCATTAAGATCATTGTAAAATCAGCCATTATTTTTAAAGTTTACATAGCATCACGTGATCGATTTTATGTCTCTAAGGAATTGTGCATAGACCTCATTGAACATCAATTAATAATGGCAGTGGAGGGTTTTGTCACTAAAACGTTGGGATTAATCGCCAAAGAAAGAGATGCTGAAATAGAAGAAAACCAGTAAGTATTTTTCACGAAGCTTAGGCTTAGTCTACTACCTAGCCTCCTAGATCTAGACCTAGATTTAAAAAAAAGATTTAGATTCTAATGAAAAGGTCTAGAGTCTAGATCTATAAATTAATAGTCTAGATCTAAGTTAAAAAAGTAAGTCACAATCTTACAATCTTAGTTTTAGCGACGGGGCGACTGGGCATACGAGACATTTTCATTTAGTATTTAGTAATTTAGTTAGAGAACGGTTAGATCATTTACTTTTACTCTAGTCTAGCATTTTCAAATGCACCACAGTCAAACAAATAGCCTATGCAAAAACTGGGCACAGTTTTTTCACGGCAAATTTGTGATGTCAACATCGGAAATTCACATTATTCACATACCATGTTAGGCTAATATTAACATATTATAAAGTCAAAGAATATAGGCCCTAAATAAGATTAAAATCATTTAGTTTAGGCCTAATCATCTTATTCATAAATCATGACCACCATAAAACCACCATAAAACTAATTGAAAAGAGGCCTATTAACTATTATATTGTATGCTACACCAACAGATAATTAGGCCTAATTCATAAGTAGGCCTACTGTGAAGCAGAGATGTTTAATGTTTGCTAAGACTAAGATTCCAAGATTTGGCTAAGATAGTGATATCATTATATTTTATTTAATTTCTATCCTAGAAAATATTTTAATTATATCTATGCATCATAATATAGTTTTTATTGCTGAATGACCAGTGCATAAAATTAAATACTTGGATTGGATATTTCTTCATCTGTTTAAAAAAAAAGGTTAGTTTGAATAGAAAAGAACTCAGTTAATTGGACTCTACAACAAAGCTTTTGATCTTTTATTTATATTTATATATAATATGAGATTGTACTTTTATATTCTTTCAGGGATCTTACAGAGCGTTTGTCTGCCAAAGAGTTACAAAGAAGAGGAATATGTCTTCTAAAGCTAGACATAAAATCACGCAGGTCAGGATTATATGGACGAATGGTCGTTGTCTTTGGTCCAAAGCTTGGACCTGGAGCTAAAAATGTCAAAGTAGAATTACCGTCTCATAATTTTACACCAGGTAAAGTTTTCTCCTTTCATTTTGAATTGAGTTATGTTATTTACTTTTTTTTTTAGGGATCAATCTGGTCCAAGCGATAAGTTACTTAACTTTTTTTTACTTATTTTAATAGATTTGTTGGCAGAGAAATGCACAAACGATGCCTACAATTTTAAAATAAAATTCTAGAATAAATTTTAAAAAATGTAAATGTGATATTAATATTTTAAAGAAAATAATGGTTTTCTAAATCTTTATTGCCTGTTGACAGGAGATATTGTTGGTCTTGGGCTGATGAAAAGTCTGGCCACAGATAAACCACTGGCAACCGGCATCGTGTCTCAGGTCAACTCGTGCGATGTTTGTGTAGCCTTTGATGAGTCTCATGATGTATTTGAGCTGGATGATGAGGAAGTGTACAAGCTGACAAAACTAGCAAATGATGTCACATACAGGAGGCTTAAAACGTAGGTTTGAAATGTACAATACACATTTGTCATTTGCCTATGTACAATAATTTGTCACTTTAATATCAGATGTTTACTTTTTTTTATATTCAGTCATCAAAAGAGTTGGAATTAACATGTTTGTGAATGATATGTTTTGATTCAGAGTATTGAATGATTTAATGAAAAGTCGAGGTGGACCGTCACAAAGGCTCATAGACACTTTGTTCTGTTTAGAAGAAATTTCTTCGCCATGTGCAGAGTTTCGTGAGTATTTCATTGAACGGCGGTGTGATAAAAAAGCATTGAGCATTTTTTTTAATCAAAAGTGTTATTTGTTTTAATAAGATTTGGTTTTGTATTAATTTTATATAAGTTAAGTGTTAAATAACTTACAACACAGAAATAACAGTCTTAGAAATCAAATTTTGTATGCAACAGTCTAATACAGCAAAGTCCTAAACAGCAGAATCTTAATTGGTGCTGCTCTATCACACACAATTTAAATGTTCAACTCAACAAATAAATGTACCTGCCAAGAAAAAATAACAAACTCTTAAAATGTGTGTATTCCAGCGATAACTTTTGTCAATGAGAACCTTGATGAGTCTCAGAAAGAGGCTGTAAGATTTGCACTGACCCAGAAAGAAGTTGCAATCATACACGGCCCACCTGGAACAGGGAAGACAACCACGGTTGTAGAGCTTATTGTCCAGGCAGTGAAACAAGGGTTAAAGGTCAGTTAAAGTGCACTGACCCACAGTATGCTCTGTTCATGGCTTTACATAAAGTTCTTGTTATTAAATGTTTGGTAAAAAAACTTCTGGTAAACAACAGTTAAATATGGTAAGCTTTTTTTTTTTTATACTAAGAGTCTTGCTGCGTTAGTTTGTTATTCTATGTTACTTTCCTTTCCTGCGCAGGTCCTGGCTACAGCACCTTCAAACATAGCCGTGGATAACCTTGTGGAGAGACTTGCCGCCTACAAGCAACGCATTGTACGTGTTGGTCATCCGGCAAGATTGTTGACTCATTTACAGAAGTACTCCCTGGACGCCATCGTTTCTGGAAGTGACCATACTGATGTGGTGGAGGACGTGAAGTCAGACATTCACAAAATTTTGGTCAGTCTTGTAATTTATGGTCGTATCTTTCCTTGTAACTTGTGGACCTAACAAAGCACAGTTAATAAGGAAATTTCTTTAAAAAATCTAAGGTCCTCATTATCTAAGATCACAATTTAATGTTTGTGTAGCTATAACAATGAACCCTGTTTAATGTTTCATGACAGCATGGTCATTCTTTTTCAGGTAATGAAAGAAATTGTTCTATGTCATAATTTTTTACCAACACACTCCTTTTATAGAACATTTTTATTGCAATCTCTGCTTAACTATGGTTGGAGTCTACGTTGCATTTTAAAAAAGGTGGTTTTTAGATGATACCGAGCCACTGGTTTGCTAACAGTCCAGGCAACCCATTCTATGCCTAAATGTTATTATGGAAGTAAGAGAATTAATGAGAATTTGTTTCTGTATATGGAATAAGAAACATATTTATATCTCGAAGTCTTTCCTAGCATATAAATTTCTTTGGCACTGACATATCAATATCGTTGTCTCGCATTGACTGCAAGAGAGTAAACATCTTAGCAGCGTAGATGACAGAAGAAAAAATCTATTTCAAAGTTAGCATTTAATACTTGATGTATTATTATAACCAACCCCACCTGAGACTGAGGGTAGATGAATATAGAGCAACATGACAAATTTTTAAATCAGGCCCAAAATTAAACAATTTCATTTTTTTAAGTCCAAGCTGAAGAAGTCCAGATCCCACGGAGAGAAACGTGCCCTGAGAGATGAGCTGAAGCTGTTGAAGAAAGAGGCGACGAAGAGGGAAGAGGCCGCAACCAGGGACATCTTGTCCAGGGCTGACGTCGTCTTGGTCACTCTGACCAGCGCCACAAGCGATGGACCACTGAAATATCTTAAAGCAGATCACTTTGATCTTCTTGTTATAGATGAATGTTCTCAGGTAATCTTATTGTTTTAAAGACTGGGGCTTGGAAACGTAGAAATCTTATTATTAACCACTTATAAAGTAATGGGAATTTTTGCTACATAATAATTTTGTGTTAAAATCCTGATGAAAATCATTTTGGGTAAAAAATTAAATTCATAGCTGACATCAAAATTTAATTTTTGTAAAAACATTTTTAAAAATAATTTTCATTGTAAATTTATTGTGTCAGCTGACTGTTGAAGCCGATGTTTCTGTCACATTTCACTGAGTTGAACTTGCATTTACAAAGACCACTGGAATTGATTTGTATTGAAACTGGACATACTGCCCTAAAATCAATTTCAATACATTTAACTATATGTACATCCTTATGTTAAAGAGTATATTAAGATAGATAGTTGGGCTTTTTCACATGTACATCCAAGTACTCAAAGCTGAGTTTTCCAATCAAAGGCAAAACTTTCAAATTGATGGTCTCATTTTTTCATACCACACCAAGCCTAACTGGTTTGATATTACAACACCCTTCTTAGATGTAGATCTTTTTAAGTGGAAGGATATTGGTGATTTTAAAATGGAGCAAGTTGAAATTTAAACATTTAAAAAATGGGTATCCAAATGTGCCCATTTGTGGAAAAATCTGGGAGGCAGCTGCTTTGGAAAGTCATCTACTTTTCTCAACTGATAGGCATTCGCTCCTTTACTTTCAGCTGTTGATTCAACTTACACCCGAGAACAGATTTTATCGCACATCAAAACTGTTTTAAGCATGCAAAGAGGTTGTGTACACTTGACCGCTCATTAATTGATACAGACTAATTACATTTAAACAAGTTTTTATGCTCATTTTCTTTAATTAAACTTAAATACAATTAATTCTAAAACAAATGTTTTTGTTTTATTAATTTAGAAATAAAAGATACTTATTTAAAAACACTATATTATGTACTTTATGTAATTATCAATGTTTAAAATATAAACTCCTTAAATGGACAAAACAATTAATGCAGGAAATGTTTAATTACAACTGTTTAACGTAAATTATTTTAATCATCTAATAATTAAATCTTGTTATGAATACTATAATGTTAAATTTATGTAAAGAAATAATAACTAGTCAGTAATATTTGTTATATTACAAAACAGAACTTGTTTGCCATCACTATTGAATCAAATGTGGAAACATTTTTTTAATTAAAGGGAGATAATTAACCCAATTCATTTGAAATGATCAAACTGTAAAGAGTATTGGAAAATTATATAAATATTGTATGACTAAAGAAGTTATATGTATATTTTCAAACATTACATTAACTACTCAGTTTGTCTGATTACTAGGTATCTATTCCTCTTAACTACAGTACCATATCAAACACTATAAAATCATTAAAGGATGGGGGGGGGGGGGGGAACTTCAACCATCTTATAAACTGTTCTTCTTTCCTCTTTTCTTCATGTAAAATTATATGAGATTGTACATGTAAAATATATGAGATTGTACATGTAAAATATATGAGATTATACATGTAAAATATATGAGATTATACATGTAAAATATATGAGATTATACATGTAAAAATATATGAGATTGTACATGTAAAAATATATGAGATTGTACATGTAAAAATATATGAGATTGTACATGTAAAAATATATGAGATTGTACATGTAAAAATATATGAGATTGTACATGTAAAAATATATGAGATTGTACATGTAAAAATATATGAGATTGTACATGTAAAAATATATGAGATTGTACATGTAAAAATATATGAGATTGTACATGTAAAATATATGAGATTGTACATGTAAAAATATATGAGATTGTACATGTAAAAATATATGAGATTGTACATGTAAAAATATATGAGATTGTACATGTAAAAATATATGAGATTGTACATGTAAAATCTTCAATAAACATATTTAAAAATTAAAAAAGGAGATCAAAATATTAATATTAGCACCTAATGACATCACAATTTTCTTTATAACTACGCTACGCTACCAGACAATCAAGCTTTACATTTAGCTTACGTTTTTTTAGTACATGGATCGGTCGATGGCAGGGATAGAACCTGCTGTGTGGTTGACAGTCCGATGAACTAACCACAGCACCAGCCGTCTAATACTGACCCCTACTTCTTGGAAAAATCATTGTGATTCCTATTTCTTATTAGTATAATAATATGTAGGCCTACTGTCGGGGGATATCAGATATTTAGCAGCACTTGTGTTTACATCACATTTCATCCAAAAACTAATCAATTCAAATAGCTGAGGTGTTCAAAGTATATCACGTACGTTTGTACCGCCCACTTGCCATTCACCGTCTCCCCCCCCCCCAACCGCCCCCTGGAACGTCAAAGCCCCCCTAAAGCCTCCCACCGTCCCCAGGGGGTGATAACGCCGCCGTGGAGAACCTATGATTTATTGTAATGTGGACATATATTAGGACAGAGTAGGGTGAAACATGAAACGTCAACACAAAATTGAATAAAATAATCATTCTACTTTGGGCTAATCTTATAATCATAACAATTAGGCTAAGATTACTGATAAATTCAGTACAGCTTTTTAGACAAATTTGTTTTTGCATAATTATTTCCCTTGTAGTTCTATGAAGTTTTAGGCAACATTTCTCTATGTTGATTCTCTCTCCATTCCAGGCCCTAGAAGCAGCATGTTGGATTGGGCTATTGAGAGCTCGGAGATGTGTCCTGGCTGGAGATCACTTGCAGCTCCCTCCCACCATTTTGTCCAAAGAGTATGTGAAATATCAATTAGTTTACCTTTGTTTGTTCTAATGCATTACTAGACCTAAACCTCGGTTGAGTGTAATACACACAAATATTCTTTGTTTACATACATTTTAATTTAGTAGGGAGAAAATGTTTTTGTTTGCATGTAAAATACACTTTTCAGTGTAAACTTATGAAGAAAAATCATGACGGCTGTCATTGTTTAGGGCTGCGTCTGCTGGTCTGGAAGTCACGTTGATGGAGAGACTGATGAAAAAATTGTCAGAGGAGAAAGGGAAGGATGTGGTCAGGATACTGACCACCCAGTACCGCATGCACCAGGACATCATGGCCTGGGCATCCCAGCAGCTGTACCACGGGAGACTGGTGGCGCACCCTTCTGTTGCGTCTCATTTACTGAGGTAAGAACAAAGTTTTTATCTCAAGTTTAGGTTAATGTGCTGGATTGATATAGTAAGGTCAGGGTTGTGTTCAATAATGTTTAAAATAATATAGAAATAATACCTTCTACGGACTTTACAGTCAGAACCAACACATAATTTTTGTACTTAGGACAGGACATAACAGGCTTAAGCAACAATTAGAAGCTATAGATTGGAACTCATGGGGCATAGCTCCAGAATATGCAGAACATGTACCACAGACACGTCCCCCTGTACCATTCTGTCAAGGCAAATTTCTGACCCAGGAAACCCATCTTGAGGACAAAGTCTATAGAAATCTGACACACCTTAAAACCACTGGACAGTACATTACAAGTATTGGACTTGTTGGTCAACTCCTCCAGCTAAACTTTGATGATAACTTGATAATACAGTTTATTCTTTAAATATGTTTTAATGCCTTCCTTACCTTAAGAATCAAAGTTTTGGGCTCAAAGTGTCCAGCTTTTTTACAATTTTATGTACAGCTAAAATGTTTGTATGAATTTTTAAATGAACATTTTTTTATTTTCTAATACCTTATTGTTTCTGGTTTGTGATGTATGTTACCAACAGAGTTTTGCATTAACTTATTGAATTAATTCACATTCTGCTTTGTGATGTATGTTACCAACAGAGTTTTGCATTAACTTATTGAATTAATTCACATTCTGCTTTGTGATGTATGTTACCAACAGAGTTTTGCATTAACTTATTGAATTAATTCACATTCTGCTTTGTGATGTATGTTACCAACAGAGTTTTGCATTAACTTATTGAATTAATTCACATTCTGCTTTGTGATGTATGTTACCAACAGAGTTTTGTATTAACTTATTGAATTAATTCACATTCTGCTTTGTGATGTATGTTACCAACAGAGTTTTGCATTAACTTATTGAATTAATTCACATTCTGCTTTGTGATGTATGTTACCAACAGAGTTTTGTATTAACTTATTGAATTAATTCACATTCTGCTTTGTGATGTATGTTACCAACAGAGTTTTGCATTAACTTATTGAATTAATTCACATTCTGCTTTGTGATGTATGTTACCAACAGAGTTTTGTATTAACTTATTGAATTAATTCACATTCTGCTTTGTGATGTATGTTACCAACAGAGTTTTGTATTAACTTATTGAATTAATTCACATTCTGCTTTGTGATGTATGTTACCAACAGAGTTTTGCATTAACTTATTGAATTAATTCACATTCTGCTTTGTGATGTATGTTACCAACAGAGTTTTGCATTAACTTATTGAATTAATTCACATTCTGCTTTGTGATGTATGTTACCAACAGAGTTTTGCATTAACTTATTGAATTAATTCACATTCTGCTTTGTGATGTATGTTACCAACAGAGTTTTGTATTAACTTATTGAATTAATTCACATTCTGCTTTGTGATGTATGTTACCAACAGAGTTTTGCATTAACTTATTGAATTAATTCACATTCTGCTTTGTGATGTATGTTACCAACAGAGTTTTGCATTAACTTATTGAATTAATTCACATTCTGCTTTGTGATGTATGTTACCAACAGAGTTTTGCATTAACTTATTGAATTAATTCACATTCTGCTTTGTGATGTATGTTACCAACAGAGTTTTGCATTAACTTATTGAATTAATTCACATTCTGCTTTGTGATGTATGTTACCAACAGAGTTTTGCATTAACTTATTGAATTAATTCACATTCTGCTTTGTGATGTATGTTACCAACAGAGTTTTGCATTAACTTATTGAATTAATTCACATTCTGCTTTGTGATGTATGTTACCAACAGAGTTTTGCATTAACTTATTGAATTAATTCACATTCTGCTTTGTGATGTATGTTACCAACAGAGTTTTGCATTAACTTATTGAATTAATTCACATTCTGCTTTGTGATGTATGTTACCAACAGAGTTTTGCATTAACTTATTGAATTAATTCACATTCTGCTTTGTGATGTATGTTACCAACAGAGTTTTGCATTAACTTATTGAATTAATTCACATTCTGCTTTGTGATGTATGTTACCAACAGAGTTTTGCATTAACTTATTGAATTAATTCACATTCTGCTTTGTGATGTATGTTACCAACAGAGTTTTGCATTAACTTATTGAATTAATTCACATTTCACTTCTCTCAAGGGACCTGAAAGATGTCAGCGAAGAAGAAGAAACCAAACTGCCGCTTCTGCTGATTGACACGGCTGGATGTGATCTGTACGAATCTGATCTTCCCGAAGAGGTTTCCAAGGGCAACGAAGGTGATGGGAACATAACTCATGTCTAGACAAATCTTTACTTACCTCCCTTTGATAGTTTCATTCCACTGCAGCCAATAATAATTGTGCATTGTCTTAAAACATGTTGTTTGTGTTGATCAGGTGAGGCTGACATTGTGGCAGCTCATGTGGAGAAGTTGGTCATGTGTGGCATTAGGCCAGCAGACATTGCAGTTATAGCACCTTATAATCTACAGGTCTGGAATATGTTAATTTTTCAACTTTGGTCTTGTAATCTAAAAAAAGTTATTATTATCTATTTGAATACTGTTATTTAAATCACATAATTTATTTAACAAATACATAACAATAAAATTTATATCAAAGCGACCCAATAATCATACAATATATATCTGATACCATACTTACTGTATATTTCCATTTGGTCTTCATTAACGTCATTCTGTATATTGGGACCAGATTCTCATTGATACAATTATGGTTTGAACTTAGTACAAAATATCGGTGTAATATCGTTGGTATACCATAGTTGAACTAAGTTGTTTTATTTTTAAACACAAATGTTTATTTTTAATGTTTTTGACTTTCCTGGCCAACTTTTCAAAACCCATTAAATCTTAATCTTCAATAAAGATGGTTTAGAAGTCGCCATGAATCAAATAAATATTTCAATCTAAGGTGGAACTTGTTCGGTTACGTCTGAATTCAAAGTATCCCAGTCTTGAGGTCAAGTCTGTTGATGGGTTTCAAGGTCGTGAGAAGGAAGCAGTGATCATCTCTATGGTTAGGAGCAACCCAACAGGCAAGCTGATTCATCTTTTTTTTTTAAAATGTTTTGTTTGTTGTGCCTGCATGACAAGAAGAGTATTTCAGTTGACCCATTTAGGGAACCCTTATAAACATCTCTTGACCCATTTAGGGAACACTTTTTAACATCACTATGTTTTAAAAAAGGTCAAGAAAGACATTCATGTTTTTTGTCTCATCAATCAGCTGCTGACTCTAGTTGTCCAATTAGCAAAAAGAAGTTAATTTTCAAAGTGTGATGATAAGTGAAAGAAATATTTAAAAAATGTGTTTCTCGTCTCGCATCAGGTGAAGTGGGCTTCCTGGCTGAGAAGCGCAGAATCAATGTGGCGGTCACCAGAGCCCGACGTCACCTGGCGGTGGTCTGCGACACAGAGACAGTCTGCCACGACAGTTTCATCAAGTCACTGGTGGACTACATGACAGAGAAAGGAGAAGTCCAGTCAGCTCATCAGTACATACAAGGTAACGCAGTGACTGTGAAATGCTTCTAGGCCCAAGCTCAAAGCATCCCATCTTCCCCTTAGATTTACTTTTTATGACCTTTTAAATGCATCCCATTGTAAGTAAAGTACTCTTCGGACCAAGCTGATCATAGAGCTGTGAAGCAGCGCTCACCCGTTTCTGTAGCCCTGGCATACAAGGGGATGTGTGGCCAGCACAATGCCCAGCCGCCTTTACTTTACCCAAACTAGTGTCAGGTACATCAGAGCTGGGTAGACTCAGGTGCACCCTCAAGTCCCTGGAAAATATCCTAGCCTGCAATAGGATTTGAACCCAGAACCTGCGGATTGCCAGTTGATTGCGCTGCGATTCAGCCACCATGCCTCGTCATCCCATCTGTATTCACATTGTATATTCAACGGACCAATGATTTTTTGTTTTAATGTTTCGGTGGATCCCAGGAATGAAAGATGACATAGTAATAACGAATACACTGTGACCATCTAAATAGTCCTGGATTCAATTTTTGCTGAAAGCCTGGGGGTGTTTTAAAATTAATTTAGACCCTTAGTATCCACGCTGAGTATTTTGGCATCATTTGCCTGTTTTGTTTCATGAAAGGACAGGTATTTTTATCACCTTGTAGACCCATGTACCTGAATCTGATTTGTGCTGTTTGAATTATAGCAAAACTAAAAACACACTTTTTTGATCCATTTTAATAACACAGTCTAAATGTAAAGCACATTCAAAGACTAATTGTAATGAATAGCTCTATATAAAATGTGTAATTTGTATAGGGTTTAAAACAAACTCAAACTTCATGTGAATTCAGAAAAAAGAGTAATCAGAGTTAGATATTATGTTTCGCAATGATATTTGAAACTTGAAATCCTGTTCACTCATTTTTCATTTTTTCATTATTTACTTTCACTCGATCTTCACCAGAAGGCAAAGTGAATCAGACGTTCAGCCACAATGTCAAGGTCTCAGATGTGAAAAAGTTTGTCAGCGGAAGTGGAAGCAAAAAAAGTTCAGATAAAAAAGAGAATGCTGGGTAAATATAGGGCAAAAATGATTTTTGTGTATTGAAAGGGTTCAAATCTAACAGCAGACTGTGTAATAATTTTATTCTGGTTAGGTTTTAGAACGATTTATTTATGACTTAGAAGTATTGGGTTAAGGTTGTACTTCTGTAAAATAAGTTCTAGAATTTAGCTAGTTATTTAGAAACTAATCTACTGTCACTGACATAAAGAATTATTAGCACATTACTTATCATAATATTATAGTTTGGTTGATTAATGTTTTTGATTACACTTTTGACTGATATCTTGTCTGTGTTAATTTGTAACTAAAAATAAACTTTAACCTCTTTTCATATCATTATGGCCTTATAATACAAAATGTTCCTTATTCTCTTAATAAAAATTTAAAAAAAAAGTACACATCAATAATCTTTATAGAAGGAGCGTCTGTAAGGGCATTGCTCCTTCTTATCTTCGAGAGCTTATCTCAAGGGATGAACCATCTAGGGAACTGCGATCTTCAACGCAGTAACTCCTCAAAACTCCTAGTTTGGATGGACACAGAAAGAAGTACCTGGTAGTGCGCTCATTTGAGTCAGGGGCTCCTTCTTTATGGAAAGTATCTCAGACACTGAGAGAATCTGGGACAAGAGAAACTTTTAAAAGGAACTTGAAGACCTTTCTCTTTGGCTAATACATCTGCCACTGCAAATCACACCAAGAGCGCACTGGGCATGCTAATTTAATAGCATGGATAGAAGCGCTATAGAAATACCCATTCTTATCTTATCTTAATATATAAGATACATCAAGCCCCTTTGTTACATTTGTGACATTGTCAGTCACACAACTTGTCACACACGTCTTGGTGTTTTCTTTCTTTCAGTAAACAGCCTTTACAGACAAAGGAAGAGAAAATGTCACAGTACAAAGAGCAATTAGAGAAATTTGTCCAAGACTCCACACAACATATTTTAGATTTCCCAGCAAGTTTGAATTCACACGATAGAATGGTCATACATGAGGTCAAGTTTATATGTTAAATTGTTTACTAGTCATAGAAATATAGTTGTAAATGAAAATGATTGTAGTTGAAAGTTTTATTTATGTAAAACTAAAACAAAAATTTCATGTAAATTTCTCAATAATGAAATTAAAAATTTTCTTTAAATGAAGTTGAAATGCTAAATTTTTTTCTTTTTAAAGGTTGCGGAACTACTGTCTTTATACCATACCAGTATTGGGGATGGCAAAGATCGTCACATTCGTGTCTCAAAATTAAAAATAGATGCAGAAGTAGACGGCGATAGTCAAACTCTTGCTGAAGATTTAGAGGCATTAGAGTTGCCTCCCGCTACAAAAGAGTGCTGTCCCCTTGATGATAAACTTTCTCAACAGAAAACTTCAGAAAACAAAGATACATCTAAAGAAAACGGAGAAAGTTTTGTTCCTGATGGAACAGTAAATAATGAAGTAGTCAACACAAAGAATAATGAAACATCCCAAAACTTAAAGGCCGTGACAGAAGGCCAACTGCAACATAAGAACCTTGACGATAAATCTGTGATAGAAGACCTCAGACAATGTTGTCACTGTCAAAAGAACATCAGAAAGGCCAATCTGGCACTTCATGAAGTCCATTGCTCTAGACAGAACAGGACGAAAGAAGTCAAGTCTGGGGGGGTGGAGAAAAGCCTTGAAAACGCTGGAGCCAAGAAGAAAGACCCAAGGCCAACGGAGAATAAAAAACCCAAACCAAAGTCGCAAACCCACAGAGTGGCGGAGGTTCTGGGCAAGATAGACGACGACGACTTCGAAGGTCTGATAGCCAGCATCACCGCGCTGGACAGCAAGTGTGCTTACAGGAAGTGCAAGACGCTGACCAACACCCTGGGGAGGAACTGCGAGCTCTGCGCCCGCAGGTTCTGCCTGACCCACCTGATGCCCGAGGTGCACGGCTGCGGAGATGCAGCCAAGGAGGCGGCCCGCCGCACCATCAGCAGGGAGGGGGTGCTGCACAGTGGTAGCGGGGTGCCCAACAAGAAGCCCAACTCAGCCAGAAGAGCGCAGCTTGAGCTGAAGCTGGAGAAAAAAATTGGAGAGTTGACGAATAAAAGATCGAAGTCGGAGAAAAAGAAATCTTGATTGGTTTTGTTTTGTGGCTTTATTGCTCAATAGTTTTTTATTGTGTCCATTAGTTTTATTGGTTGGCTGGGTACAAGTGATATCTCAAAATGATTGTTCAACTGTAATATTTATTATAGTTTTCTATGTTTATGATTTTTTGTTTGTTCTATGAATCTTAGTATTATTTCCCCAGCAAATTAATCTTTAAATAAATTATTTCCCCTGCATTTGAATTTTTGAATAAATAAGCTTATCTTCTATCATAGCCTATGCATAAAATCTAAGAGTAAGATTAACTCCCGTCCCTTTAAACTTCCACATAAATAATTCTATTCACTAATAGTAAAAATGCTTTCAAAGGCATATTGTTAATTAATGCTTCTCATTTTGCTTTTGCAGAATAATTTCAACACTTAAGTAAGAAAATTGCCAACAAATTTTCTATTATAACTTGAACTGAAATTCATTCAGCTAACATTGGCTATTTTCTCTTTAAGTGGGTTCTATTTGAATTTTTGATGACTGTTGATAATACTTTATTATTCATTACAATTAAATTTTTTTTACAAATCAATTTGGTGTTTGCTTTTTTTTTGTCTAAGTGTGAATGAATATAAGGATCTATTGGTACATGTCTACAGTATAACCTGATTGCATTAGAATTGGTGTACGCTCTTAAGACTCTGCTTTATTATAAATCTAGCAACTGATCACTAATGTGTACATTCTGTAAATTAGGAAAAGAAATTTCCGGCAATAATTACTTACAAATATTAAGTTGATTTTTTTATATCGGTATTAAACATAGAACACACACAATAATGTTCAATTTGATGTTTTACAAGTATTAAAGTAAATGTTAATAAAAATAACATCCATAGCAGATTCATAACAATATCAACAATTTATTAGATATAAAAAAAATATCTAACTAATCTCTTACTATACAGAAGAAAACTCTGCCTATTTATATATATTGAGCAATAGCTTTTTTCCCTGTAGTATTTCTAAATAAGTAATTTGACTAATGGTGGTACAGAGGCACACTTTAAACTTAATATTCACTTGGAAAGAAACTGGAAAAAAAACCTTAATTATTTGGTCACTGCATAAGGTAGGCTAAATCGTTGAAATAAATTACAACTAGGTGCAGGATTAAGGAAGTTCCTTGTACAACTCACATTGTTAACAATGTTCATTAAGATAACTTTACTTTGTTCTGTCTATCTATGAAAACAATGTTCATTAAGATAACTTTACTTTGTTCTGTCTATCTATGAAAACAATGTTCATTAAGATAACTTTACTTTGTTCTGTCTATCTATGAAAACAATGTTCATTAAGATAACTTTACTTTGTTCTGTCTATCTATGAAAACAATGTTCATTAAGATAACTTTACTTTGTTCTGTCTATCTATGAAAACAATGTTCATTTAATAACTTTACTTTGTTCTGTCTATCTATGAAAACAATGTTCATTAAGATAACTTTACTTTGTTCTGTCTATCTATGAAAACAATGTTCATTAAGATAACTTTACTTTGTTCTGTCTATCTATGAAAACAATGTTCATTAAGATAACTTTACTTTGCTCTGTCTATCTATGAAAACAATGTTCATTAAGATAACTTTACTTTGTTCTGTCTATCTATGAAAACAATGTTCATTAAGATAACTTTACTTTGTTCTGTCTATCTATGAAAACAATGTTCATTAAGATAACTTTACTTTGTTCTGTCTATCTATGAAAACAATGTTCATTAAGATAACTTTACTTTGTTCTGTCTATCTATGAAAACAATGTTCATTAAGATAACTTTACTTTGTTCTGTCTATCTATGAAAACAATGTTCATTAAGATAACTTTACTTTGCTCTGTCTATCTATGAAAACAATGTTCATTAAAATAACTTTACTTTGTTCTGTCTATCTATGAAAACAATGTTCATTAAGATAACTTTACTTTGCTCTGTCTATCTATGAAAACAATGTTCATTAAGATAACTTTACTTTGTTCTGTCTATCTATGAAAACAATGTTCATTAAGATAACTTTACTTTGTTCTGTCTATCTATGAAAACAATGTTCATTAAGATAACTTTACTTTGTTCTGTCTATCTATGAAAACAATGTTCATTAAGATAACTTTACTTTGCTCTGTCTATCTATGAAAACAATGTTCATTAAGATAACTTTACTTTGTTCTGTCTATCTATGAAAACAATGTTCATTAAGATAACTTTACTTTGTTCTGTCTATCTATGAAAACAATGTTCATTAAGATAACTTTACTTTGTTCTGTCTATCTATGAAAACAATGTTCATTAAGATAACTTTACTTTGTTCTGTCTATCTATGAAAACAATGTTCATTAAGATAACTTTACTTTGTTCTGTCTATCTATGAAAACAATGTTCATTAAGATAACTTTACTTTGCTCTGTCTATCTATGAAAACAATGTTCATTAAAATAACTTTACTTTGTTCTGTCTATCTATGAAAACAATGTTCATTAAGATAACTTTACTTTGCTCTGTCTATCTATGAAAACAATGTTCATTAAGATAACTTTACTTTGTTCTGTCTATCTATGAAAACAATGTTCATTAAGATAACTTTACTTTGTTCTGTCTATCTATGAAAACAATGTTCATTAAGATAACTTTACTTTGTTCTGTCTATCTATGAAAACAATGTTCATTAAGATAACTTTACTTTGCTCTGTCTATCTATGAAAACAATGTTCATTAAGATAACTTTACTTTGCTCTGTCTATCTATGAAAAAGTCCTTAGGGCCTACTTCAAAGGGTCACACTAAATAAGTTGTTTAAATAAGCTAAGAATATGTTACAAGTCATTTGAGTATCTAGTAAATCTGTTCATTTGAATCTTCCCAACTATGACAAATATTTTGTTTTAAGAGTCTAGTTCATTTAAAAAAAATAATAACATTTGAATCATAATTTATAGAATGAATAATACGGATTTAAACCGGGATTTATTTATAATACTAAAAAGGTAAACATCGTCTTAAAGGCTTATTTATCATAACAAATTTTTGTTTAAATATCCAATGTTATACAATTCTCAGTCAGTTTAGCTTTTGAATGTAAATGTCCACCTTAACTCCCCCCCCCCCTTTTCCTCCCCTCGCACACTCTTTCTATGTTTAAATTGTTTGTGATGCCGATGGGTTTTTATTAAAACAGATATCTAATTAGTTTTATTACACATCAGTTGATTGAGTTCTATACAAATGGAATTTGTTTGATGTAAAGTATATTTGCATTTGCTTGCGTAGATTTAATGGTCCGTGTGGTATTGATTGCATCGGTTACCTGCCCTTTGATAACCGCGCGGAATATTTGTACAGAAAACTGATCAAGAGATTAATGAACCTGAAGCAGATACTGTGGCAATTCTTATAATATGTAGGTTTATAAGTTAAGTGTCTAATATCCAAATACCTGTATTCATCTATAATTATATGTATATAAAATACGTTTACTGCTGTGTGTCTCACTCTGATGGTAAAACGCTTCTGGGTGCCAAAAACTTCACACTGGTTTGGTTGTTTTGGCTACGTCAAGTTCATTTTACACGCTAGCATTTGAATCGCACCAGGTCGTGTTTTTCCAATTTATTTAAGCAGCATGTTCTTTGACAGAGCCAAATTATTGGCTGTCGAGATATCACGTCTAGTGCGTATGTTCCCGCATGCTACAAACTAAACATTAGGACACCGTCGGGGGAGCGGGGGTATTTTCTTTATCTAACACCAGATCTTGTATTTGAGTGTTCATTAGACATCTGCCAAAAATATTATTCTAACGTACATCTGGACACCGATAAGGTGAGTCGCGTAACATACGTGCACTACTTTGCTTCTCCCCACCTGTGGAATTCCCTTCGGATCTTTTATCCTGGTGGCTCGCTCGTATACCTGGGTCTGGACACCCAAGCACCACGGCGGGGTTGAGGCGGGCTCCTGTGCACATTGCTTCCTCCCCACCGAGGCTCGGAGCCTCTCGGCGGTGCAACTAGACTTCGGACGCGCAACAGGAGCTGTCCCCAGTGTGTTCGCCCGCCGGTGTACTCCTAATGTGAACGTATCGGCGGTATACACCCATCGCCAGTCTTTAAGGCCCATGGGTACAGAAGTGTGTAATCGTACCACCCATGCAACACACCAGACCACCTAGGCCCCACGCACACAAGAATAAGGAACGTTGGGGATGATGTACAACCTCAACAAATATATCAAAGTTAGTATGAAAACAACCACAGATGGATGGGTCGGTCAATCAGAAGTGGTAGCCTACTGAAAACGAAAGTCAAGATGTGCCGGAGATAAACAAAATTTTGTGAAAATATTTCCCTCTCTTACTACACTGTTACACATAAACAACAACAAAACAACAACAACAAAACTAGATAAAAATCAGCGCAGTATAAATATGATAACAAAATAAGAACACTACTTTAATATTTTTGTTTCGATTGTCAATAACACGTGAAGTGTGATTCTTGTAAAACCAAATTAATGAAATGGTCGCAGAATTTTGTTTTTTCGTTGTATTAAATGAAATGTTGTTTTTTAATAGAACTATGTAGTCAGTGCTGTCTGTTGTAGCTATAGACTATAGACTAAGCCTTAGATCATGGCGGCTGAGTGACCCCTTAATGATGACGCTCCTCGTTTCCTTGGTGATGTTGTTGTCGCCTAGCAACAGAGATTTGAGGTTGGTCGCCTTGTTCAGCAGCAGTATTACGTCATCCTCGACGGCGTTACCGATGAGGTTGCCGGTCAGGTCAAGGGTCGCCAGGGAGCTGTATTGGGCCGTGGCCTGCAGGAGCGTGCCGGCCTTCTCGTCCGTGAGGCCGTTGTAGCTCAGGATCAAGTGCTTCAGGCTCGGCGAGGTTCTCACGAGCTCTGCCAGCTGGGCGCACACGTCCAGGGTCAAGGCCGGCTTAAAGTAAGATTTCTTGGCGTCGCTCTTGCTGAACTTCCTGGTGGAAGACAGGAGCGTGAACTCCACTGTTGTGATACTCAAAGACTGCGCGTGGACAACCATGTACATGATAATGGAGCTGAGGCACTGAGAAGGCACAAAACAGTTTTCCAGTTTCAGGCTCGTCATGTCTGGACACGCGGACATCTTCTCGTTAATCTTTTCAGCGACGCTGTCAATGCTACATCGTTTAATCTGAAGGCTTCTCAGCAAGTTGGGCCAGGATCCCAGTAGATAGGAGAGCCTGTGATGGTAGCTAAAGTGGTCGAGGATCAGCGTTTTCAGACCTCGCTGCTCCGAGAAGGTCTTCTGAACCCTCTTGTGCTCGCCAGGCGTGAGATTCTCTGCAACGTTCATGGGTCCCTCCAGGTACAGCGTCTCGATGTGCTCGTTGCCCTCGAAGCACTCGCAGACGAAGTCCACGAGGAAGGAGGTCTCCACCACACACTTCATGCTGACGCGGAGGGTGGTCAGGCTCTTCAGCTCGCGGAGGGCCTCGGCCAGCCTCAGCCCGAGGTCCCACTGGGCGTAGAATCCGCTCATGTACAGCACCACCTCGCTGACCACTGGGCTGCTCCTCATGGTCAGGCAGATAAAGTGGTCGATGGTTTCCGAAGGGCAGTCCTGGTAGGAGATGACCAGGGTGTCAGGGAAGCGGTTGGACAGTGCCCCGATGTATGGCTCGCTGTTGTCCGTCTCAGCCAACCAGATGAGTGCTTCCTTGTAGTCTTCCAAGTACCTGTAAATGACGAATATATTTCTTTGTATTAATTGCCAATTATTAGAAAACTAAACGCAAAGAAAACATGCCCATTTTCGTTATAAGAGAAAAAAAAGCAAAGAGGACACCTGGCTGTAGCATCGACTGGTTTAAATAGGATTACTCGGGCAAGGCTTGCAGAGGAAGGGGGAAGAGGTCTGCAAGATAGTAGATAGTGGTACAATGATTGCAAGATAGTGGTACACTGATTGTAAGATAGTGGGCAATGATTGCAAGATATTGGTATACTGGTTGCAAGAAAGTGGTACAATGATTGCAAGATAGTGGGACAATGATTGCAAGATAGTGGGACAATGATTGCAAGATAGTGTGGGACAATGTTTGCAAGATAGTGGTACATTGATTGCAAGATAATGGAGCAATGATTGCAAGATAGTGGGTCAATAATTGCAAGATGAGGTGGAACAATGACGGTAGAGGAAGGGTAAGTATCAGCACTGGAATGTATACAAAGTCATTCAAAAACAATATTCAATATTAGATCTATATCTACCCAGGGTTGTAAGAAAATATGACGCCCCAAAGGCAAAAAGACACATTTTGCGTGCCCTCCTCCTCCAATATTTGATTCCCCTTCACGCGAAAAACTTAAACGTCAGGGGCCAGAGCTCTATTCGATCCCCTTCCCTCTCCATACTGCGACACTTTATCTATATATGATATGATTAAAACTTAAATTGTAATACTTAAAATACTGCCAAGTGTTAAAATATCATGTCAACTTATTGAATGTTTCTTAAGAGTAAGAATTAGGTTGTTTCAAAATTAAAACACTGAAAACAGAAGATGGCTAGTGAAAACATGACGGCAAGTCTACACAATGATGTAGAATGTTGAGAAACATTTCTATGGAAAGCCAACGCTATCACTATCACAATTTTCGGACATCATAAATCGCCCAATAATTATTTGTACAACCGAAGACTATAATAAGCTGGACCGCTTGCTCTAGTTTTAAAGCTTATATGTTATTTTTCCGTTCATATCCAATAACGCTGTCTTAAATGACTTCTACGCTCCTACGTCTGCCTAAATGTTTCCGCTGTAGCCTATAGATCTACAACTTTCGATTTTAATTAAAACATTTCAGTGAGAAAAACATTTCGAGGGTAAATAAAACGGAAGTGTACAGTACAAAAGGGAATAGGGAATACAGAAAAGAAGTCATTCGAGTCATCAAATAGCAGAAATATTAAAACAAGCTGTCCATCGCATTTTAGAGTATAGTCTTTGGTACAACTTACTACAATGTAAAAAAAAAAAGACACTTTAATAGTAAAACATATTTTGAAAGGTAGCCTATACTAGTGTGAATTGAAATTCAATTGTAAAAGAAGTTAATAAAAAAAATTTGTAGTTATTTACTTAAAATCCAACTCCTCGCCTCATCCCTAATAATATCCTTGCTTTTTGGAACAAATTCGAGGTGTGGGAGTTGGGCGAGGTCTCCCTGTGAATGTTAGGCAGCATACATCAAGTAGATAATGTTTTTTTGAAAATGCATGCCAAGTGTATAATTCTTATCATAAACTCAATAAAGTTTAAAATATTATTTTTTTAAAGTTTCTATTTGTAAAAAAAAAGTGTTGAGCGTCTCGCCCACTCACCCTCGAGATATTTCCGGTGTTGTGGCAGACGTGTAAGGACTGAGTGTTGCCGTGTTGCTCAGCAGACGATTGAAGCTGATGGAGGTCTTCAGCGCGGAGCCTTCAAAGCACGTGCCTAGAATGGAGGTCGACGAGCGCCGTTGCTTCAGTTCTTCCTTCTTAGCCCTGAACGGACAGTCAGAATTGGACACGCGGTAACGGTGAGGAATGCGGGCCCGGGGCTCCTGGAAGCTTGTGGGGGACAACCCTCGGGGCGACTGGATGCCGAAAGGAATCTGGTATCCGATTTCCTGCGAGGTCAAGAGCATGTCCAGCAGGTTGAGAATGATGTCGGACCTGTCCATGATGTACAGGCTCCGTACGGTGAGCCGTAGGACCGGGTAAAACTGGGGCTTTGAGATCAGTCGTTGAATAAAGCCCTCGCAGTCTCGGTCAGACATCAGGTAACGACAGACTCGTTTGGAGGCGAGAAAATCACGAATGCAGCGGCTAGTGAAGGATACAATTTCTCCGCTGGCCTGAGTTGTTTGCACTTGTTTCGGTAATTGCCTCCTCGTATCCAATGAAAGGCACTTTGGGCGTTCTGCGTTTTTTCTGGAAAATTCGGAATTGTTGTGAATCTGAGGAACTTGGAGACGAACCGCACTTGTTGCGTCTGGTTTGTTGTTGGTAACTGGCTCGCTGTCCGGCTTATATCCGTCTTGGTCGTTGCAGGAGGCTAAACTTTGGTTGCTGGCACTGAGCTCAGAGCAGAAGGGGGACTCAAAGTTGGAGGAAGCGTTGCTATGTACGGAGTCACTGTCCGGCGTAGTGACCGGATTGATCACCGGGGACGGAGGTTTCTCGTGAATGGAAGCGAAATTAGCGATCTCGTGAACCTCGTGAAGGACTCGGCAGTCACAGAGGTGCCGAACCCAGAACTGTTTAGGAAATTTCTGTTTGGAAAAGTAATTCGTGTCGTTTTCCAGACATTCGAAGGCCACAGTCTCACACACTCCCTGGAGTGAGAAACGCTGCCTTCTTCCTTTGGAGATATTTTGAACCGAGTTGTTTTCGTGGCCCATGGCATGGTGGATGAGGTTCTCCAGAAGCTCAGAGAGGTGCTCTGGGATGTCGTCCTCGTCCTCTACGCTTCTGAAGTACGCAGCCAGAAGCGAGAGACTGAGGGGGTTGCACAGCAGTTCCTGTGTGTGGTTGGAAGTGAGGAGAAACGAGATACGATCGACGACGTTGGGGGCCTCCGTCCTCAGACGGGACAGGAGAGTCTTGTTGCTGTACTCCGTGGCCAGCCCGTAGCAGTAGAACAGCGTGTCCACGTCGCGTTTCGATATGCGGCCCGGAGTGGCCGCGGCGATCATCTTGCCGAAGCCGTCCCTGTCGTGGAAGGCGTCCGAGATGAGTCGCTGCCAGGCCTCTGAGCCGTCTATGTTGTCGAAGATGATGCAGATGTCCTCGCGGTTGGTCAGCACCCACTGGTAGACGGAGTCGAAGGACAGTGGAGTGTGTGGGACGTTGCTGAGAAAGAGAAGGTCCAGCAGTACGGAAGCGGCCACGTAGTAATGTCTGACCCTTGAGTTGTTGCACTTGGTGAGTATCTCGGCCAGAGACATTCGGACACAAGGGACATAGATCATCGCCTTGTAGTCAGTCAGATTGCTGGTCAGTCGCGATGGCCGTTGACGCCGAGGCTCTCGAAACGGACCTTTCATTCTGTTCGGAGATTCAAAGGCACCTTCTCCTGGCGAGCCTATGTTAAGCAGCGAGAGATACTTCTGGGGTATTCCATCGCAGATGGCTTTCTCCCTCTTCTTAAGGCTGCTCTCCCCGTTGCTTCTGCTCCTGCTGTCCCTATTGGCTTTATCCTGCGAACCAGATCTAGCCTTTACGGCTCCGTTGTTGGAGCGCATGACCTGCTCCTGCTCTTTTTGCTCCACGAACAGCGCTCGCCTCGACCGGTGATCCCCGTTGTCTCCGTCCGCCCGGTTCCTCTCCGGAGATCCAGTCTTTCTGTAGTTCGTGGATGCCGCGCTGACACCTTTGGCATTGTTCTCCCCAGAGCCGTTACTGCAGTTCTTGCTCTTACTAATCGTGACCCTTATCTCCACTGGAGCCTGAACTTCCGGTCTGCTCGACTGCTGCTCTCCAAAAGCGTTCAAGTTCCACTGATACTTTCTGTGTCTTCTAACACTGTCGCCTTCTCCATCTGCGTTCTCCCCGCCGTCATTCTGGCTGTCCGCATCAGGAGCTTCCGTCTTGACCTGCTGCTGCTGCGTCTGTTGTTTACTGTGGTGGCCAGGGTAACAGCCGCCAGCCTGCTGATCGACGCCGCCCGTGTCCACCATGATGTACGGCTGGTCGATCTTCACGTGCCGGAAGAACTGCATCGCCTTGGCCCACTCGTGCAGCAGCCTCTGGCACACCAGAGTCTTGCCGGTGCCAAGGTCACCTTCAATCAGGACACGCCTACATCCGGCCTTGCTCTTCTGGGATAGGCTTTCTAAAGAAGCATTTTCTAACCTAGCAAGACAGAAAACGAAAGTGAAGACGTCAAATAAAGTTATGGAAACATAATCTGTAAATATGGTCAAGTGTATGTTAATTAGGTAAATTATAAGTCTTTCTCGTCACTGTAAACTTCATTTAACCAAACAGCTAACCAAAACATTTGAAGAAGTTTGAAACGTTTCTCTAATTTAATATCAATATCTGGACCAATATGGATGTTGTTATACACGAACTATCATTATAAATAAATAAATAATAAATAATAACGGTGCTTATATAGCGCATATCCCGTTAGTGACAGTTCTATGCGCAGACGACAGTTACATAATACAGACAGACAACGAAATATGTAGTTATACGCTAATTCTGCTGACGAAAAAGGTGAGTCTTCAGCCGGCTCCTGAAGGTGTCATAGCTAGGGCTCTGGCGAAGCTGTTGTGGGAGGTGATTCCAAGCAGACGGTCCTGCAAGTAGTAGATCTACAACTTCGACATAAATATTAACAAAATTACAAAAAAGCAATCTTTTTATTTGGGCTCTAGAAAAATATCCCAAACGCCCATCCCTCCTCATACATATGTCAATAATTCTAAGGCAGTTGGATCAGTGTTCGTATGGTCCATTTAAGATGCAGTTGGACAGATTATATATATATATAATATTGGTCAGCTTTAAGTACCATATTTAAACCTGTATAGACTATGTTTAAATTTAAAAGGGGCAAGGATATATTCTTACTAAGGTAAGTTATAGGTAAGAGTATTTTACCTGGTAGAACAGGTTAGCTTGTATTCTTTATAGTACCAGTAAGTCTACTTAATTAACCTTAACATAAATAGATATTGTACATATTATGCTTTTCTAAAGGTGAGCAATACATTACCTATAGATAGGCAGGTATGCAGGGGTGTGCTCGCTGTGAAGGTCATCCCGAGTCTGAAAGTGCGGAACTCTCTTCAACCGGAAGAAGGTGTGCCTGATGGGAAGGGCGTGCTCCAGCCTGCAGGTCAGCCTGTCTGTCCTGGCTGAGTGGTCAGCGTAGACACGGGTCAAGCAGGTACAGATGACGTCATCTATTGAACACGACATTGGTCACTGTAATTTTAAAAACAACAAACAATGAATAAAAATATTAATATTAAACTTTGGTCGAAAATCTACAGGACGACCAGCAAGGATGTGACCGTGCATACGTACTGTGTAATACGGAAATAGAAGTAGCATAGAGTCATGCCTGAGGCCAAGATTTGAATGTGTTGCCCATAATGATGTGTAAGAAAGATAGAGTAAATAAACAAAAAAATCTTAGTTTAACCACAAACCACAATCTTAGAATCTCTCTTTGCCTTTAATCTGCTTTTGCAAGTGTTGTAAGTTGTAAGCATATTCAGTAAAATTACACTCTATGTTCTAGTAAAAAGACACGACTGGCACATTATCCTTTTTTTTTTTTAAATTCAACTATTTTCTGTATTACTTAACATCAAACAACCACTATTCAACAACAACTAATGGAGAATTTTTTCTTTCTCCACAGATCACCTGCTGATACAAGTTTACATTTCCGAGTAAATCTTTCCAAATGTTTTTTCTTTTCTTTGATGTTTACATTTAGATCAATGACGTATGTTACCTAATGGAGATGAAGGATTAAGAGATGGATGGGATACTTAATTTTAATAAGAGAAGGAGAACTTGAAAGTTACGGTGAAAGTAAGAGCTGGAGAGAGAGAGACAGATAGACAGAGAGAGAGAGAGAGAGAGAGAGAGAGAGAGAGAGTGGGAGGGGTATAGAATGATTTATTGTGAGAATTGAGGGCTCAAATTAACCTTAAAACTTTGAAAAGGTTAGGAAGTGAAAAAACGAATCTCCAAAACCCCGAAGACTGGAAATTTACTTCTTAGTAATATTCAATAATAACTAAGACATTTGTATAACTAAATATCCAGCAATTCAGCAATCGAGATTAAAAGCAGATTGACAGAAAGAGGCACTAATGCAGACTATCAACACAGTAAGAAATAATATGACTTTCTTTTTACAGATGTCCTGGGCTACATTTCTCATGTATAGTCTAGTTTTCCAGACTAATTTCAAGCTCATGTGTGTATGAGCAGTTTGTATTTAGGCCTAAATCTATTCACGTAGGCCTAACAATCTATAGATTATAGATCTTTTAAATAATTTGATGATAAACATATTGTATTTACTCAAACATCTTATTTTGCTGAAGTTTTTACTATTAATACTACTATCGCTACTTTCGTTATTTTGCATATTCTATTTTATCTTTTGTATTGTTTTATAAGACTTAAATTAGGGGTCCTGGGAGGTGGACCACAGAATAGAAATAAACTTATTCTGTGGGATGAACAGCCAAGACATCACTAAGCTTACATCTAATTGAGTAAATGTTGCCCATGCTCAATATATTGACACATTTTCTTTATTAAACTCGTTTTTGTTCATGACCATAATATTCCAAAAAATTTTACAATTAAAAGCGCTCAAAATTAAAAAATAAAAAAACTTGGCCAACCGACTGGCGCATGCTGCTTTTAAATGTTCTTGCGATCTGATAAAAGCCAATGACGCATGGGGCTATAAATAGGCAAGCGTATTATTTTAGTCTCGCGGTGAATGCTCGTGCGCTGTTTTTTTATTTAACTAAACCTGCAAGCAATGAGCATAGTGGAAGAACTCGTACTGAAATCTCGACGCAAACACAAATAATAAATATTTAAGACAATATTTATGAGTAAATTAGTAAGGGATAAATTTATTTTTGTATTGATGTTATTTTTTTACATAGACTCTGCTAAAATATTGATAATGTTTCGTTCTTTTCTGTTTTCAGAGTCTCCACTAAAAGTGCTCACTATGTATTCGACAAACGTGATTCTAAAAGCAATACTAATTGTGTTTGTCAAAGTTGTCCAACCACTTTGTAAAATAAAAGTAACAATCATTATTGAAAAAAAAAAGGTAATATTCCTTTATTGATCCAAACCAATGGAAATTTGACTTGATTATGCCTACAGATGTTCCTTCTTTAAGCATCAATCAACAATATTTTATTTAAAAGAACAATTAGTACTCAAGCACAGAAATATACTTATAAAAATAGAAATGCTAGCACACTATCATATCATTTATCATACAAGAAAATGTATCATTAATTAAAGAGTCAGCTATTGCTTTTTTTCTGGCTGACTGGCGATTCTGAAGAAAAATTCGCTTTGACGATGGAACAAAGGGGTTCCTAAATCTCTCTGTTCTAGGCCAGTTCTAGGCCTTATTGATAGAAGCCGACCACTTAGACTACATATGATGTAGCTGTCGTATAGTGGGTAGGATTGTATATATCATAGCATTGAGTAAAAAATCTACAAGAGCTGGTAGCTGTGTCTGTGTCGTATGAGAGGCTTTGTTTATTAGTCGGCCTATACGGTGTTTGTTTAATGTAGTGGCCTTACCATATCAGCAGGTGAGTTAGATCTAGAGTCTAAATACTATTTTTTTTTATTTTTTTTTCAAAAGAAACAATTAAATGTAGTCTAGGCCTTACTAGACTAGTATTTCACAACCACGTTTTCAAAACAATGTTTATTATCAAAACACGTAGATCTAGGCCTAGGCGTAAAAAGCAAAATAAATATATTAAGTTCATAAACAAGAGCAGTCTTTTTTTTTTGGGTTCGTTTTTAAACGAATGTAAGTTTTTCGTGTGTATAACGTAAAACCTATGTTTTCATATTAGCATGTTTGTATCAATGTGTGAGTCTGTGTTGAAAGTAAATAAAAAAGCTATTTTTAACAAATGCGCCAAAACATTTGGCAACAAGTTTTGCCAAACTAAATACTCGGATCAATTAAAAGCTAACGGGAAATCATTTTGTTTTTTTAATTACTGTAAGTTGAGAACAAGATCCACTCGGCACATGAATATATAGACCTAGTTCATGCAACAATGTGAATACTTAAAAAAAAAGACAAGTTTATTTTTTTTTAAAGAACTAGGGTGTGTGTGTGGGGGGGGGGATCAGATGGTGGAAGTAAGATAAACATCATTAGTACATACCCTGCACTATGTCAACCGAGTACAGTACCTAGGTAAACCTAAATTTTACTCTTGTTCTCAATTTTAAAAATGGCTAAAATGTTTTTGGTTGGTCTGTAAAAAAAAATCTGGCAGATCTATAAGGAGAGGGGAAAACAACATCCAAAAAGAGGGGCAGGGGGGAGGGGGGGGGAGCTAACGAGCTTAAAGCACGTCATATATTTTTTTTCTCCCTACTCCTTACTGACTCCTCACCTTTTCCCATGCATTTGCCAGTTTGGCTCTTTGTGTATTCTCTGTGGCTTTGAGGAACAACGCATTTAAGGCATATCACATGTGGAGCCAGCTACCTGTAATATCGACTCATTTTTTTATTTTTATTATTTTCATATTTTGTGTGTGTTACTAAATAGGGAATGGAAACCAGAACTAGATATATGGGTGGGTGTTCTGATGTGGGAAGGGGGGGGGGGAGGGGAGTATAGGAATGTATTAAGATGCATGGTCAACACAAGTGAAAGAAAATATAATAGATCTAGTAACCAAAGAATGGCGAGGGGTGGAGGGGGGATCAGCACATGATTCTGCAGAGTTAACAATGAGAAAAGAAAGTTAGAACATAGAATACTAACATAACACACCCGTGTTTTCCCATAAACACATCCCGTTGACTTTAAATAATTTAAATGGAAGTCTCATTAAGCAAAATATAACGCTAAGTTGAGCCATTTTTACGCTGGTATTAAAGTTCTTGGCGTATTTGTCTTCAATCTTCTTTTAAACAAATAAACAGATGTGAATACATTAGAATAGACTTACATGGTGGTGCTTCCCTCCACCCGTTCTCAGTGCCCTTACAAGCTTATGTAGCGCCCCAGGGCAAAAGTTTCAGCGCCGCCCCCTAGCATACTGTAACTGCTTATTTAGTGCTATATTTTCTATATTTAGACTGCTTTTGCCTTCCCCTGGAAGTGTCACCCCCGGGCATATGCCCCCCCCCTTCCGATTCGAACTCGATATTCTAGGAAAGCTGATTTTCAAAGCTCTGTCACTAAGCCAAGGCATCAGATCAGATCGAAATAGTTTTGGACCCCCCCCCCCCCCCCCAAAAAAAAAAAAAAAACATGCTAAAATAGGATATTTCGTCACTATAATGCAAGCATCTAACATCATCCTTAACAATAACTCTGTTCTATAGAGATTCACTATTAGTTGCTAGTAAAAAAAAAAAACACATTACAGCGACGTGACGACTACGCAGGAGAAGGTAATCCAGTTTCTGATCTGTTGTTGTTTATGTTACGAGTTATCCCGAGATGTGATCTGACACTGTATGCTTGTGAGCATAGGGAGAAACTTGTGGTTTAAAGAGGTACAAGGGCGGCGGTGAACAAGGGAAATAACTGTGAGGAGCTCTTTCGCCCTGGCGTTGAATCGGTTCACAGGTGGCTCCATTGCACACCTTAGTACAGTTGCTGATGTGCACTCAATGGTTCTCAAAACAGAGTCAAACGAATGTGCAGGAAGGTGTTGTTGTTTTTTCTTTTCTTTTAAGTACCCATCGGACCAAACTGATCATAGGGCTGGTGAAGCAGCGTTCATCAGTTTATAATGGCCTCGGCATACAAGGGGATTTGTGGCCAGCACAGAATTCTTTTAGACAAAGTCAACAAAATGTGAGAAAAGTATGTTGAATGACGAATCAACAGGACTATGTTGTTGAGTTAACAGAATCGGATGCCCAGCCGGCACACCACGTCGTATCGAGGTGGAAAAAACACGTGGAAAGCACGTTTTATCCCCGTCGTTACGACGTGGTATGCCCGCTGGGTGCAGCACAATGCAGACGATTTAACTCCGCCCCTGGTGTAGACTCTATCAGGACATAACTTTTTATTTTGATATGCGCACGATGCGTGTTGTGTTTTTCTTTAAATATGTATTTGTTCACAAAGCACGTAAGGTTAAAAAACAACAACAACCCACAACCAGGTTGAAAAAAAAACCCAGTAAAAGTAGCTGAGTTAGAAATAAGAGTTATGCAATAAACGTGTATGTAGAGGGGAGAGGGGGGGGAGGGTTGTAGAGAACATGCTTGGAATAATAACATTAGCATTTATTGAGAATGACTTCGATAATATGAGCGTGGGATGGGGAGAGGGGGTGGCGGTTCATGCGGTCAAAACAGACAGAAACTATCGATCCATGAAGAACAGATATTTGTAATCAATGTAGTAAAGGCTATCTATCTACTTTGATGAAAACTTAATCTGATGACAGGTAAATAGTCTTGCCGTCTAGGCAGGGTAGTAAGTATAATTATCCCGTCGGACCAAATTGATCGATGGGGTCGGTGAAGCAGCGTTCGTCAGTTTCCCTGGCCACGGCATGCTAAGGGTATTGTGTGGCCAGCACAATGCCCAGCCGCCTTTACTCTAGCCCAACTAAAATCGGGTACCCGTCAGAGCCGGGTAGGCTCTTGGACACCCTCCAGACCCGAGAAAAAATTCTAGCCTTCACCAGGGTTCGAACCCAGTACCTTCGGTACGCCAGTGGAACGCGGTGCTGCTAGGCCACCGTATCCCATGGTTCTTTAGTACAAAATATAACTTTTATTTCCATTAGCACTTTAGTAAACATACAGAATGTCAGAGTTTTCTTTGCTGATAAACACCTTGCATCATTTTTACCTGTTCATGTAGTTTTTAGTAAACATCGCATACATTCCAAACATCAATACAACTCGATAAACATTTCCAAAGATGTAATTCTGTAAAGTTTTTAATTCGACATTCTTTCTCAAACACGAAGTAGTAGCTGGTTGGTCTGGCATTTCAATGGTCACGGAATCGCATCCCGGGATCGTATCCCGGTAAAAACGGACAGGAATTGGTTCTCGGGCATGAAGGGGTGTCTAAGAATTTACTCAGCTCTGATCTTTACCTGTCCCCCACGTCTGGAAAGTAACGGAAGCTCAGAGTCGTGCTGGCTACACAATCCCGTTGTACACCGCGACCAGTGAAACTTTGCACATTTGAAATTTGATAACATCTTCACTAGCTTTATTGGGCAACGATCTGAAAGAGTTATTGTATTTATCCCAATAGACTCTTTAGTTGTCCTGAAGAAACCTCTGCCGAAACCACTCATTGTTCGTCTGTACTTGATATAATATGGTCTCTCAATTCGTTTGTTAAGATAAAATATTACTTCCTTGACTTCCTTAAAATGTTATAGGTGTAGTATCTATGGTGGCACTACAGGACTTGAACGTGCAGCAGGTTGCCAGGTGTGTTGTTAAAAAAAAAGTTTTGTTTAATTATAACTAACATCTTTGTGCTAATTAAACCTGTACTTCCACCTCTAACACAGCAAGTAAATAACTCGAGGCCAACGAAGAGGTAATTATTGACGAAAATTACCGAGCGCTTGAAAAACATGAAGACTGAAGATGGTTGTACACTTCAAAATTACTTACATAGATCAGTGCTCATTCACGCAGTAAACAGTCAAAAATAGACTGTGGGTTACACAAGAATTAAAAAAAATGTTTTTTTTTCTAACTTAAATAAACAAAGTAAGTAAAGTAAAGTATCCCGTCGGACCGAATTGATCTATGGGGCCGGTGAAGCAGAGTTCACCAGTTTCTGTGGCCACGGCATACTAGGTGACTGTGTGGCCAGCACTATGCACAGCCTACTTTACTTTACCCCAACTAAGGTCAGGTACCCATCAGAGCTGGGTAGACTCAGGGACACCCTCCAGACCTGGGCAAAAAATCCTAGCCTGCACCAGGATTTGAACCCGGGACTTTCGTTACGACAGCAGAACGCTCTGCGGCACGTCCACCGTGCCCCCAAACCAGCAAAAGTGACCGCCAGCTTTACAATTCTACAATTCCACAATTCTACAATTCTACAATTCTACAATTCCACAATTCCACAATTCCACAATGCTATGACGGCTATGTTTAAAAGAAAACAAAAGGTTATTAAAAGTAGAAAACATATTTAAAAATATAAAAAAATTACCTACTGCAGTTCATACCGGAAACTAACCTGACCTGTATAAAATAGATGATTCTCTTTTTGTAACATTGGCTGCTTATGAACGGGTATTTCTATTGGTGTTTGTGTGTGTGTGTGTGTAAATATAATATCAATTTTTAATGTGTGTTCCATTCGCTCTTCAATGTTACTTGGTAGGCTACTCCGGGCAAAGCCAACTAATGGATACATGGATAGACAAAAGAGAGGGAGAGAGAGGAGGGGGAAATTAAGAACTACAATGATAGATAGATAGAAAGAGAGAGAAAGATAGAGAGAGAGTTAGAGATATAGATAAAACGACAGAGCGAGAGAGACATGATGATGTAGAGCACGGGTCGGCAAACTTTTGCTAATAGTGTGCCAAACTCTGAATTTCTAAATCATTCAGCGTGCCAACAGCTTGAAAGTAAACCTACTCTATTAAACTTGTTTTATTTATTTTTGTAAGACAATTTTTTTTTTAGCTTTTAGGCTCGGACAACATGTCGCTACCGGTTATATTGATCAAGCCGTTCCCTCCAGGTGCCTTCTGAGATCAGAACGAACGACACATAGGAGCCGCAAGGGACGCTCCACCAGGATTCAGTCTCATATTGCTGTAAGAATTTAGCTCGACCCATCCTGAAGTAAGCATCGACGGTGTAGGATCCCCCATCAATAATACCTGATGTCCACGTTGGAGATGACCTGACCCAACGTCGAACGGCACGTCCTATCCTACGTGACAATGGCCTTAAAAAAAAGCGCCTCCGCTTTGGTGGCCAAACTCCAACTTGAGCCCCTATAACACCCGCAGAGCAGTAGACAAAGTCACAAGGATCATGAACCACCACGTGGAAATATCAAGACAGCCATGTAGCATCCCGTAAGTGTCCGCTCTACACGAGGTCATCAGCTCAAACTGCATGTCCCACACGCACGCACCGACGTTTACAAATATTCTTTTTTTTCCCCCGTCAGCCATTGACCGTGGAACACACTGGACCAGGCTTTCAAATCTTCACTGAAGGGTTGGACTAAATACCTCAAATGAAACTCCGTCATCTGTTTGTTATAATATTCTACGTCGTTAAATTGTGGACTTTTTCCTCGGGCCTAATGGGATCTCAACAGTAATATGAATAAGAAGCGATCGCAGTAACTAAACTACCCACACTATAAACTTTAAATACAGAAGCCAGAGCCCATTCATTATAGTTTCATCTCAGATTAGCAAAATTTAGTTAATAATTTAGTATTTGTAATGATGTAAACGCATAAACTTTTGTAATCATACAAAGTGGGTAGTTAATTTAGGCTACTGATTACAGTTTTAAAATGTACATAGATCTATAATTTCTTAACTCATATATTATTTATATAATTTTCAACTATTTTTGTTTATAGTTTTATCATTTAAAAACTATAATTGTAAGTCAATTATTTTTTTAATAAAGAAAAAAAAAAGAAAACATTTAGAAATATTAACGCAAATAAAAATGGGATCATTATCTGCCTTAAATTAAAGTTTCCACATTTATATTTGATTCTATAGTGATACCGGGGTTATCAAAAAACTTATGTTTTGTAACATAACTAATATTACTTATTTTTTATTATTTCCTTCTTTAAATCTAGCATTATGGTATTTATTTCAACCAGTAATTTAAGGAATCAAATTAATTTACGTCAAACAGTTGTAAATAAACATTTCCTGCATTAATTGTTTACGTCGACTTAAGGAGATTTTTAATAACATTAATAATTCCAAAAGTTACATACTATAATGCTAGTATATGAGCCTATTATATTTATTAAAATAATAAATCAAATAAACTTCACTAAATGGCTGAAGATATACTAGCAGAAGGACAGGCAGGTTTTAGACCAGGCAGAAGCACAATTGAGTAGATTTTTAACTGTCGTCTGCACATAGAAAAACAATTGTCATTAGTCACATAATATTTATATAATTTTCAAATACTGTTTACAATTTGGTCATTATAAACTTATAAGTTTTAGGCCCTTTAGTCTTTTATATAAGAAAAATAAGAAATATATCAGAAATATTAGCGCAAATAAAACGAGCTAATTATTTCCCTTTAATTAAAATAAAGTTTCTAAATTTGATTAAATAGTGATGCCAAACAAGTTATGCTTTGTAATATAACAAATATTAATGACTATTACTGACTAATTATTCTTTCTTTATATAATTCCACCATTATGGTATTCATTACAAGATTTAATTAGAGAGATACAATTAATTTACGTTAAACAGTTGTAAAAAAACATTTCCTGCATTAATTGTTTGTCCATTTAACCATAAGGAGTTTATCTTTTTAACATTAGCCTAATAATGACAACAACTCCATAATATAATGCTATTAAAAAGTCTCTTATATTTATTAAATTAATAAAAACAAATTTTGTTTTAGAATAACTTTTATTTATGTCTAATTATAGACAATGAGCATAAAAACTCTTTTTAATGTATTAGTAAGGATCAATTAATGAGCGCCTTGTCTTGAATGCTCTTCGCTAATTTATAATGGCAGATACATATTTAGTAATTTCTGACTAGTTAAGTGTAAGTGACCCCTTTGAATGCTTAACACAATCAATACTGTTCACTGGTGTAAGTTGAACCAAAAGCTGAAAGTAGAGCGAATGAATGCCTGGCAGTTGAGAATAGCAGATGACTTTCCTAAGCAACTTCCTTCCAAATTTTCTCGCAAATTGGAATTTCGATGCACATTGTTTTTGGATGTTTAAAACTCAACTGGCAGCGTTTTAAAATCGTCAATATCCCTCCACTTAAAATACATCTAAGAAGGTTGTAGTAAGATAATAATAATAATAATGGTGCTTATAGAGCGCATATCCCGTTGGTGACAGTTCTATGCGCAGACGACAGTTACAGAATACAGACAACGAACAACAGACAAAAATGTAAATATGTCTACGCAAATTATGAGTTAGGCTTGATGAGGTATGAAAAAGAATTTGAAAGTCTTGCCTTTGTTTATAAAACTCCGATTTGAGTGTTTCGATCTATGTACAATAAAACCTAACTATATGTCTTAGTATAGGCCTTAATAAAGGGAAGTACATATAGAAGTACATATAGAAGTACATATAGAAGTACATATAGAAGTACATATAGAAGTACATATAGAAGTACATATAGAAGTACATATAGAAGTACATATAGAAGTACATATAGAAGTACATATAGAAGTACATATAGAAGTACATATAGAAGTACATATAGAAGTACATATAGAAGTACATATAGAAGTACATATAGAAGTACATATAGAAGTACATATAGAAGTACATATAGAAGTACATATAGAAGTACATATAGAAGTACATATAGAAGTACATATAGAAGTACATATAGAAGTACATATAGAAGTACATATAGAAGTACATATAGAAGTACATATAGAAGTACATATAGAAGTACATATAGAAGTACATATAGAAGTACATATAGAAGTACATATAGAAGTACATATAGAAGTACATATAGAAGTACATATAGAAGTACATATAGAAGTACAAATAGAAGTACATATAGAAGTACATATAGAAGTACATATAGAAGTACATATAGAAGTACATATAGAAGTACATATAGAAGTACATATAGAAGTACATATAGAAGTACATATAGAAGTACATATAGAAGTACATATAGAAGTACATATAGTTAAATGTTTTAAAATTGATTTCACTCAAGATATAAGGAAATCCATTTCAGTGGTCTAACAGTTCAAATGTTGTTTTACCCCGTCCTTGTCAATGCCTTCAACTCACTGAAAATTGTGTCGCTATGTTAATTAGAAACACCGGCTTCCACAGTCAGTTTTCCTCATTCAGAACCGGAAAATCCATTAAAAAAAAAAACACTCTTGGAGGTCTCTCGCGTGCCATTGAAAATCGCCCTGCGTGCCAAGTTTGGCACGCGTGCCCTAGGTTGCCGATCCCTGGTGTATGGTGTGAGGGACTATGGCAGATGATGAGAATCTAAAACATTGAAGAAGGACTGATACAGGCAATAGAAGCACTCTAGAATCAAGCAAGCAGTGCATTTCAACTCAATGGGCGTATAGGGGACCTCTTTAAGATGTCCATTAGAATCCGACAAGGTTGCATCCTATCGCTAGTTTTATTCAATATTTTCCTAGAAAAAATCATGCAAGAAACACTCGATGATTACCATACTACCTTGTACCCGATGTGATTACATCATCGCGCCAACTCCATCACATACTCCCCACACAAATACAGGTATGAATGACAAGGTTGGCTCCATAATGTACGTATGCGAACCGGACACACACGTGTAGAGTATTGCCGTGTTTAAATCATATTCTTAATCAAAAGCAGCTACTGTGTTGAAAGTAGCAGTATTGGCGGTAAAGCTACTTTCCATGACTATACTGGAACTTAATGTAGATGCTGTTCGGTCTGGATTTCAAAGTTTGGTACAGAATTAGTCACTAAAAAAGTCATCGGTACTCACTCACTGTATGAGTCATCGGCAAATAGCAACACAAAAGACTTGGATGCGCCGAACAAGGCTCTATTTCACTGAAGTGAGATGGTTGGCGAGAGGAAAAGTTTTTAAACGAGTTTTTAAGCCTGGTGTTGAATTCAAAAACTTTAAATTTTGAATTAATTAGAAAGCAAGACCACAGGTTGATGATATAATCTAAATGAACTTTAGAAAATAACTTATTTTGTTGACATCTTCGCCATCTTGAAAGAGCTTTTTTTTTTTACTGCAGGACCAGGACCGGCACTAGGGTTTTTGACGTCCAAGGCAAAAACAAATTCTGCGCTCTCATTAAAGTGTCTTCGGCGGGGTGAAACTGAGTAGTGTTAGGACATTCTTTCCTTTTTTCTAATACAACTTAAGGGTTAAAATACCGTACGCCTTTCATTACCTAGTACATTCGTCTGCCTATGCTAGTAGCGCGCAGAAGTACAAAACTTTAATTCAGTTTATATTTTTAAATCCCCAAATTTAAAAAAAATCCTCAATTATGCGCCCCCCCCTCCTTTGAATAACATGACATTGAACCAGACAACGGGATTACGATGATAATTTCTATGAAAGAAGGGGTCACAGTGGCCGTGCGGCAGCGCGTACCGACGGTCCCGGGTTCGAATCCTGGTGCAGGCTAGGTTTTTTTCCCGGGTCTAAAGGGTGTCCCTGAGTCTACCCAGCTCTGATGAATACCTGACATTAGTTGGGTGTAAAGTAAAGGCACATGCTTGCATACGAAATTTCATCATACTTTTAAAATCTACCTGACACCCCATTTGCACTTGCCAAAAGCCCATGCATAGTTCAAAGGAGTTCATTGAACTATTAAAAACGATCTGGATCAAGTATTTGCAGTCATATACTATTTTGATTGAGACTGTCTTGCGACTTCTTCTTCCATTTCCAAAAATATATCTTAATTATCAAGACTAAATGCAGAAGTATTTGGTAAGTGGAAAAAGATCTTCGTTGTGCTCTTGGAAATTTTGCTGTCCCGGGAATATCTGATGCAATGAGAAAGACTCAACATCAACCTTTGCACTTACGTTCAGGTTGTAATTAGAAATATTTATCTCATAATATAAAGATCTTTACAGTAAACATAAATTGTTTTGAGATTAAACACTAGATGCTTTAATAATGTTCAATTTGTAACAATGAAAATACAGCCGATATTTACACGACAACTAATAATAGATTCTAGTAGCAAATTTCAGTTATAAGGTAGCGACGAAGAAATGTTCAGGTTGGTTCGCCACAACGTAAAAAGATGTATAAATGGGTCGCGGCATAAAAAAATTTTGGGAATCACTGTTATAAATATAAGCAAGATCATACGTGTGAGATACACAAGAGTGCTTAATTTAAAAACAAACAAAAAGGAAATGTTTTGAGAAAGGTACTAAAACGAAAGATAAAAAGAAGGTTTGAGCAAAAAAAAATGTATTAACAAAAAGGGGGGAGGGAGGGGGCATAGACACCGTACTGTGTAAAGCTAGTGTCAGCATGATTCTATTTTTAGATCAGAATCCTATGCGTCATAAACGCCGCTAACAACGGAAATCTTCCCGAGCAGACGTGAGTTTATAAATAGCACACTGGAGATAATTGTACATAAATATTTTTTTTTTAAAGCGATGTGATGTTTTAAATTGGTAAAAGTTAGGGAGTTAGGGAGGTGGAGGGGTTAGAGAGGGTGCAAATTGTGTCTTTAAATTATATAATAAGGTTTTATCTTATCGTATCGTATACATTACAGACGCTCCTTATATAAAGAAGATTATTGCGTCCTACGCTCATCCGAGGTCCGAGTCTAGTCTTGCATTTTTATTAATGTTTTAAATGATGTTAGGTTATTGGTTTTCCTGGTTTGTTTTACTTTAACCTATAAAAAATGTACGAATTCTTGACTTGCTTTGGACTATTTATAGGACATAGATTTATCTTATCTTATAATAATATATTACAGACGCTCCTTCTATAAAAAAGATTATTGCGCGCTACGCTTATCAGTGATCTGAGTTTAGTCTTGCATTTTGATTAGTGTTTAAAAGGATTTTAGGTTACTGGTTTTCCTGGTTTGTTCAGGCAACCTATTCCATGTCCAGATGCCATTCTGGAAGAAAAAAGTAGGCCTACTTTTATGCATTTGTTTTCTTATACGTATAAGATATAAGAAAAGTGATTTTTGTCCTTATGTTAATCTGAGCTGTGTAATAGATTGTTAGTGTGTTATATTTCTAAATTACAGTTTAATGCCTTATGTATTATTATTTTAGTCTTTGCCATTCTGTCCTCTAGTGTTTTTAGGTCCAGTGATTTAAATTGGTGTTACTACTGTCAGTTGTAAATATTCGTTAGTAATGAAACTTGCAGCTTTTTTTCTGAATTTTTCTTTCATTTTTAAATGTTTCCGCTAGTTGATGGGTCCTATACAGCTGATGCATATTCTAGTATAGATGCCTAGGTCTAACTAAATGTTAATAAAAAATTGATATAGATCTAATTTCAGCAAAGTAAAAGCCGTTTGAAAAAAATCTACGAATAAAAAAAAAACAGTAATGAAAAAAAATTACGCTAATGAATATAAACTTTAGTTAAGATAACTCTGGAAATTAAAACATGGACGCCGATGTGTAGATCTATATGATTAAGCCGTTGATTTAAATTAATTGAACCATTCATCGAGTTGATTTAAAATTTTAAAAAATAATAAAAGCGACTGATGGCAACCGGCTTCCTGAATGAAATGTAAAAAAAAAAATAGACAAATTTGGAACCGCTGTGAATCGATTGAGGTTGTGTTTCTTTCTGTACCCAGACCTACTGGCGCCTTATTCTGTAAACTTATTCCTGGCGCGAACATGAAATTGTTAAGTGAGAGAGAGAGAGAGAGTAAACACTTTTGTGAAAATAAAAATATATAAAAAATAAAAACTTTCACGCAGAAGACGCAAATGACGAAAACGAAACAGAATGCTGGTGAAAGGTCAAAGTTGAATTCGTTTTTGCTTATTGATGGAGGTCAACTACCTTTGTTAGGTATATAGGTTAGGCCAGGTTCGTGGAAGCGAGATGAATCGTGCAGAATATACCAGAATAGATGTTTAGTTTTAATTATCATTGTAGTAGATCTAATATTTTTTTCTAGTGTTTTCTATTTGGTGTTTTGTGCCTAACGCGGAACTAAGTGATATGGGCGAAATGTCCATGTTCATTCTGGGTTGTTTCTGTGTTCTTTCTGTGTGTGTTTATGGGTTCGGTTTAAATAATAAATCAAACTGTAGCTAATTAAAAAGCTGTATCATTTGGCTTTTGATTCCTCCCCTCGGGCACACAATGTCGTAATGACGGGGAAAAAGCGTGGTTTCCACGTGTTTTCGTGGTTTCCACGTTTTGTTCCCCGTCGATACGACGTGGTGAGCTCCCATTAGTGGAGCAATTAGTCTAGATACACACAACCTTCCTTCTAATTGTATTTTATAGACATCTCATTTACCTATCAATCTATTAATCTATTAATCTATTTGTCTATATCGATATATATGCTAGCCAAGTTAGCTTCTTCCCAGCCTTGTTACTTACATACCAGCCTACTTAACTAACAACCTAGCCCAGCGATGGCGAACCTATGGCACGCGTGCCACAGCTGGCACACAGAGCCATTTCTGTGGGCACGCGAGCATTTACCAAAAATGGAACAGTCAAGTTCTGCTATTTGGTTTTAATTGCTGTGTTGGCACGTTAAAAGAAATAAGTTGGTCTTGTATTGTACTTTGGGCACGCGGCCTCAAAAAGGTTCGCCATCACTGACCTAGCCTCTTTCCCGACTACTAAGCGAATACCTGCCTATATTCCCAAGCTATATCGTTACCTAACTGCCTAGCTCTTTGCTCCCTCCCTACTCATCCAGCTATATCTTTCTCTCTACACATAAATCGATATATTTATCTATCTGTTTGCCTATCAGTGGCGTAGACAGGATTCCAAGGCAAGATGGCGAATAGCAAAAAGTAGGGGGGCAGTGCAAATGGGGGAGGGATTGCAACGGGGAGGGGGATAGTGCAAGGTAGGGATGTGAATCGAAACAAACTTTGGTTACCATCGAACCGAACCCGAACTCTGCCGTTGACCGAACCCGAACTTTTGTAAAGTCACGGACTACGAACTGAACCGAACGAACCTAGACTATATGAAAGTTACAGAACCCAAAAAAAATAAAATAATTCGATCTTGTCACTAGCAAGCATGCGCCGGTAATGATTCGGCCTACATTTGTGTTGATAGTAATAAAAAAGCAAAAGATTTATGTTTGTATAACCATTCCTCCCCCAACACTCTTTGATACATCGGCTTTCAGGCACATAGAAATGCGCGGCAAAAAAAAAAAAAGAAAAACAAAACTTTGCTTCAACAAACAGCGACCGACCGTCAAAGCAAGTGACCTAGATAAATGTATCACAAAAGTCTGATTGCTCTCCCCGCTTCTGCGACGTCATACTGCTTTGATCTTCTCTCGTGTCATCACCCCGCTTCCTATCTGCCTTTTCCCCAGCAAAAATTATTTGCGTGTTTATTATAATAACAATCAGTGATAACATTTCTTGGCTATTTTCCCAAGAGCTTGGGTTTTCATTCCAAACTTAGGATATCGGGGGGGCTTTTATTTTCGAGAGCCTAGGTTTTTTACCTTTTTTTTTTTTCAAGGAAGTATTAATATATGTTTATGTTTGATATATAATATGTTATTGGCCAAAATGTATTTTGCGAAAAGATGCCTAAAAGTATGCCAACTGCATTACTACAGCGAAGGCGCTGTAGCCTGAAAATTGAGTGAATGGGTTCCGTTGCAACAAGAGGTGGGGTGGGGGATGAATGAGTGTGTATTTGACCTCACATTTGACAACACAAGATAAATTGACTAGACATCACGGTAAACACTCCAGCCGCTTATTGTGAGGGAAAACAAAAATCCAGATGATATGTCAGAGATGATAAACTGATAAACTGGCAAAGTGTGAGACAAAGAACATTGCGGGGTGGGGGGAGGGACAAATTGTGTAATGTAGAGGGAGTAGGGGGAGTAGAGGGAGTAGAGGGAGTAGAGGGAGTAGAGGGAGTAGAAGGAGTAGAGGGAGTAGAGGCAGGTGATAGCACATCAAATTGTATAAAGAGGGAAATCGTGCACGGTTTCGGGCGGGGGTGGGGGCAATAAAAGAGCAGGTTTTTTTTCTGCATAGGTGCACAGGTTCACCCTTCCTACCTACATCCTACATATCCCATAGTCCGTTGGAACCGAACGGAACCCGAACTTATTTGTTTACCAATCCGACCAAACCGAACCCGAAGTTAGAGCTCTGCCGAGCCCGAACTTATGGTCTCACCGAACCCGAACTTCTAAATGTGGGTTCGATTCCCATCTCTAGCGCAAGACTGGAGGAGGGGGGGGGGTGAGCAAATAGTGCAAGGTACGGGCAAATTACATGAAAATCACTTTGACGAATCATTTTGAAAACTAATATTTTAATAATAGGCCTATTTAATAGTTGAAACTTGAAACTTAATGTAAAAAATAATTTACATGAATTAAATAATCTTAAAGTCTTAAATTCTCAAGTTTGAAAACCAAGAAAATAAAACGGGGAGAGAAATATAAAGAAAGAAACTAACATGCACAAAAAAATCCTGGTTTGGATTGAGAAACAATATTGTTTTTCTGAAAGAGATTGAAAAGTGATTTTGTAAATGGGAAGGAAGGGGGGTGAATTTCGTGCAAAATTCAATGCTTTTTTTTAAAAACCAATATAGGCTTATCTAGTAATTATCTACCCAGTGGCGTAATTAAAGGAAACCATTACCTTGTTCGTGGGGTCGAAATCAGCGTCTATAAGCTTATAGAATATACCTTTTATTTATTAGTAAGCTAACGTACGAGTTGAAGACAGGTTGGTATGTTGAAATAATTGTTGTTGTTTTTTTTATTGAAATGTTAGTGTGTTTACCTTTTTTCACATTTATTATGTCAATTTTTTTAAATATTTTTTTTGCAACGGGAAAAATTTCTTTTTGGGCGCCTATCCTAAAATCCTAACATTACCGGGGCGGACGCCCCCTACCCCTCCCTCTCTGCCTACGCTACTGTCTATCTACTTGCCTGCCTACTTTTTATACCTTCATTTCTATATATAATTCAATCTGTTTTTGTTTGAATATTTACCTCTCTATTATGCATAATCTAAATTTGTTTTTTGCTGTTTTGTATGTGTGTATTTACGTGTATGTGCGTGAGTAGCCTAAGCTCGGTGTATTATTGTGTATGTGTGAGAGAGAGTTGGTGTAAGTCTGTGAGTGTGCAATCTATATCTATTACAAGTGGTCACACACACATGTTGTTATATTTCTACGTTATGTAACTATATCAACAGCGTAATATTATGCGCACAAGTCATGTAAAGCATATCATAAAGCAACAAGTATATTTAAAAATAAAATGTATGATTTAAAACAAACAACAATTATCTAACTTATATTTCAAAACTACTTTCTTTTTCGGTATCGTGCTGGTTACACATTAGCTGGCTTTTAAATGCACTTACTTATTAGTAATTAGGTTCAACATTTCCTGCTTACCTGAAGTCGTCTTGACCGATTACGATTACTCACGTCCGAATCTCTATCCTCACGTGCCGCGATGAAAGATAAAAATAGACTCGATCTTGTTTAGTTTTTTTTTTGTATAATCCACAGAAACAGTTCCAGGTTATTAATTCCAATGATCTGTGTTCATAGATCACATGGCCTTGACCTTTCTATTGTAGGCTGAAACGTATTGTGTAAAGTTACGAAACCGATGTGTGTGTGTGTTTTTTAAGCAGTTCCTAGCCCGAACGTGTAGAAGATAATCATTTCAGTCCTCGGTTGATGTTTCGAGAAATGATTTTATGCGCTCGTGAAACTGATTTGTTGTTGATGAGACTTCTCCGTCATTGTATTTTGGAATACAATCATCGATAACACCTACTTTCACTATCCTGTCGTGCTCACTTCCTCCAGGTTTCCACCACCTCACAGAGAACAACTGCTCATTCAGGCTGTGGCTATTCCCAATGACGTAATGTCCATCTTCTTCCAGTTTTTTTTTTTTTTTTGGTCTTCTTCTTTTGAACACAATCAGTTTATTTTACAAAGGCAGAGACCAGTAAATAAGCAGCAGAACCGAAAAACGAAAATGACTTTTTCCTGGTCAGGGAAGGCAGCGCTCTGTTGATTCCAGACTCAACCGAAGCTCAATGGTGTTTCCTCTTCCCCCTCCCCACAGCTCCCTCTCCCACCTCCGCTCTGCTCACAACGGCACAGGTAGGAGGACGTGCAAGGCATGTTTTGTAAAAAAAAAATTTTTCTTTTTTCTTTTCGTCTGGCAGGCAGGAAAGGAGAAAAGGTGGAGAAAACTGAGGTGGGGAAAAAAGAAAATCATATTCAGAGAGAGAGAGAGAGAGAGAGGAGGAGGAGGAGGGAGGGAGGGAGAGAGAGAGAGAAAGAGGAGTGAATGGCATATTCAAATACATATAAATAAACACGTAGAAACATTTGCAAGAGAACATCCGCGGAATGTTTCACTTAGCGTTAATACTTCCTAAACAATACCCACCTCCACCTCGCTAAACAACAGTTTCACCTTGAGCCTACCTCAGTGGGAAATTGTGTCGCCTCTACACCTCGATAGTTAGTAACTCATTCGAATAGTTGAACTTACCTTTAAGGTAACAGTAAGATAAAATTGTATCACTTTTACATCTCGATAGTTACTTACTCATTCAAATAGATAGTTGAACTTACCTTAAGGAAGGCCTAACTGTAAGATGTCAATAAGAAATGCATTCAGTTTTCATCATTAATACTAATTATAAACGTCGCAATCAAAATGCTATTATAATTGATATAACAATTATTATATAAATGAAATAAGACAAGATTTCTTTATTAATCTAAACAAATCGGCATCAATGTAATATTAATGAATAATATTTTTAAACAATATAAGAGAAACTAATAATATAGTAATCCAATCGGAACATACTGATCATAGGGCCAGTGAAGCAGCGTTCACTAGGAGGTGTGGCCGGCACAATACCCATCTGCCTTTACTTTACCGCCAACTAATGTCAGGTCGACTAATATCAACATAAAACTATTCCTACACTAACATTATGAGTGAGTAATATCAACATAAGACTTTTCCTACACTAACATCATGAGTGAGTAATAGACTATCAACGTTAATTAAAAATGGTTCCATCCAGAGCCAAACTATAATTTCCAGACACGGGCAAAGGCCATTAAAAGAAAAAACTAAAAAGAAGCAACACATGTTCATCTAGCAAAAAAAAATGTGACCACGTGGAAACATATTCACGAACAATTTCTTTGTACCTTGCAGTTGCCATGGAAATAAAAATAAGAGAATAAATAAATCAAGGGCCATTACTCTAAACTTTCAACGTTTAACCGGCCACGTGGCTGTTTTTTTTTAAAGCCATAGGCCCCTACATTTAAAAATAAATCGTATTAGACGCCAAATATAATCCTTACTAACTGAATTTTTTAAAACGTTCATTCCCGATCTATAAAGATCTTAAGAGATTTCAGACTTGAATGGTATTGCCCTATGATTGATGTCTCTATTTCTGTGAGCTACATCATATTTTATTTCTTCTTCCGGTTTTGATTCTTAGGCATTTCGCCAACTCGACGCTCTTCAATTATTTTGTGAAAATAATGTCCCTATGTTACAGTGAAATCTGGGTTTTCGTTTATTTGATACGTCTAAAAAAAATAGAAGAAAAAAAAAACGACGAGCCTTTAGGCTCGACCAAGTCCTGACTTGGAAGGAGAATGCCAAGGAAGGACACACCAAATCCCTGTCCCTTGCGGAATTTCCCTTGGCTCATTAAATGAGGCGGTATTGCCCGGTAGCACAAAGTACCAGACTATATGCCTAGACACCCAGGCACCCATCTAGGAGAGACTGGATTTGTTTGCGTACATTCCTTCCACCCCACCGAGTCTCGGTGGATCTCGCCTGTGCAATGAGTCTTGGACGCGTAACAGGGGATGCCCCTTACGTTATTCCATCGGTGTACTATTAATGAGAGCATATCGGGGGTTTACTCACTTTGCTAGCTTAGCTGTCCCTGAGTCTACCCAGCTCTGACATTATTTGGGGTAAAGTAAAGGCGGCTGGGCATTGTGCTGGCCACACAATCCCCCCTAGTAAGTCGTGGCCACAGAAACTGGCGAACGCTGCCTCACCGGCAGGGGCATCAATTTCGTCCGAAGGGTTCTTTACTTTTTTTTTTACAATGCTGTAATTAAATCCCTTTAACTAACCATATTATTATTGTTCAATTCTCACCATCGTTGGTTTCTGATCAAATATATCTATTAAGTACTAGATCTCGACTCTTAGACTAGTAGAAATAAAAAAATGTAGAATATAATTTTTATTAGTATAATGTAGGCCTATAATGTGTGTCATAATGTGTCTGGCAGTGATGAGTACAAAGCTGTACCTTTACAATGAAGCGGAAACTACAGGCTCACCTAGGACAGGCAATAAATACATCTGTGTTTAAGCCGTGTCTGAAATTATCAACAACGAGTAACGTTGATCTATGACTCTATGACAGTGGTGTGGAGAATGTGGGCCACGGGTCTCAACAAGGTCGGCTAAGCTTTATTGTGTGGCCCCCAGAGAGCTACTAACGGGTAATTGTTTTGTTTTTTTTTAATTTAAATGTATGATAATAATGTAAATAATTTTTCAGATCTGTGGCCCGTTTTGTTGTATCAAATTTTTGTACGGCCCAATTACGAAACATGTTGCACACCCCTGCATCTATGTCATGCAACACAAAGCCAGTAATGATGAAAAAGAATGAGACTAAAAATATTTCTTGCAAAATATTATTCAATATCTTTTTAATGTTTAAACATATTTATTAGTTGCTATTAGTTTCCAGATCTAGACCTATATTGTTTAGGCCTAACATAAAATATAATCCTTAGTCTCTTTTAAGAATGTTAACCGTAGCAATTTTTCATATGATCATCAGTTGAAAAGGTCGCCCAAAGCACACATCACAACGCAGAAAATATTCAGGGGAAAATAGAAAGGGGGGGGGGGGCGAATGTCGGGAAGATTTTCTATTGATCTTTAAAGTCATTTCATGGCTTCCTTCAATCAATGCTGTGAAATATTCTCTTGAAATCTGGCAGATGTTTGAAAAGCAGATGCCGAGGAATGTGGCGAGGGTTGATAAACCTTATAGGCCTCAACTGTGCCAAAGGAAAAAAGAATGTGTTTGGTGCTATAACTATTTAATTATGCCTGCTAGATTTAGATTAATTATTGAATTTTATGGTTGATTTAGTTTTAATATTTGAATTAATTTTTTTTTAAATAAAAAAACGACAATATTTTGTTTGACTTGGAAAAGGGGTGCACAATCTAAAGCCGTGAGTCAAGTGTGTTTTCGGTGCCGTTTAGGATGGCTTGCGTTCCTTGTAAAAATAGACAAATTTACCCTTTGTCCGTTGTTTCATTATTTAAAAAATCAACTGTCCCCCTCTCCCACAGTGGCTCCCATGACTCTGTTACATATTGAGTATGGCTCGCAGCTACAATGTTCGCTCACCCATGTCGTACTTCAGCACGAATATTCCTTCAATTATGTCAATAGCCTTCCCCCCCCCCCCCCCCACACCTTTTTTCATGAAAAGGTGCTTCTACTCTCTATATAGCCTAGATATAGATTTGTCTTCTATATACTCACGCCTAAGGCGTATATCGGATCGGGACAAAATTTAAATGAATAAATATACGTTTTTTGCTTATAGTTTAAAGGAAAGTAATTGATTTTTTATAATAATTACTATAATATTGCATTAAGATCGAAATAAATCAGCTATGGCATTGCCATTTGTATCGGGTGATGGTAACCCCTTTCTTTTGCCTGGATGTCCAGATATATAGTCTGGGATTTGTACTACTGGGTGACAGGTATACGAGCGAACCACCACGATCACGATTCCTATGGGAGTTCCGCAGGTGGGGACAGAAGTGTAGTGCATGTGCTGCGGTGACCATAACCTAGTTTACGCGACACGCCTTATCGGCGTGCCGCGGCATGGCTAGTCTCGGACAGGATCTTGGTGTGTCCCCGTCCTGATCCACCACTCAACATCGTTACGCCTTGGACGTAAGAGCCGAAACGCTCATCTGGCATTTTTTTAGACAATTATAGATCGGTGTGACTATTACGGGACAATGTTGGAGAAACAGCTTAGGCTAACATTTTTATACAATTTAGTTTTGACACTGACAGGCTGTGAAATTGGTAAGTTCGCAGCAAGACCATATTTCTGCAAAAGGAATTTAAATCTCTTTGCCGAGCCAAGATAAATTGTTTAAATTAGATCTAGACTAGTTGTATTTAATACAATTTTTTTTTCATAAACGTAAAGCTGGTCAGGAATATTAAAATAATTGATAATAATTGAGTATTTGCTAAAGATAACAGAAAAGATTCTTTATTGATCCAAACGGACATTTGACTTGATTACAGATGTTCCGTTTTTCAGCATATTTTAGACAATATAAAATACATATCTATATATTTGTATTCAAGCATAGAAATATAGGCCCTACTTATAAAATTTAGACATGCACGCACACTATCATTCCATTTATCATACAAGAATATTTATTATTTGGCGTCCGTTTTATGTATTTCTCGCTGGCTGGCGATTCTGATTGGAACAAAAAGATTTCCTAAATCTCTCAGCTTTAGTCCTGCTCAAAAGAAGCCAACCACTAAACTTCGATTAGACCTAGATCTGATGTAGCGTATAGTTGGCTACTCTGCAAGCCGCATACAACACTACAATCAGGCAGCGAGCAGACGTTTGTTTTTCTGTGTCTACACATTGTTTTTGTTGTCGCGGCGCGTCGGATAGTTGGATAAAAAAGAATAGCGAGGGGTGGGGGTGGAAGAGCGCATCATAATATATACAGACTGACACTGTTATACGAGTAGGAATAGATGTCTATGTGCGACACATCAGCAGAATTAGTATTGAATATCACCAGAAAGTGGTGCTTACAGCTCTGGATATAGGCTAATGTGTGCATGATCGTATTATGTCATGCGACGCACTATTACATCATTATAGGCCTAATTTAGTAGTTTTTGCAGTCTTACTAAAAATATTCCATTATGAAATAAAAAATCTGCTAGATCTTAATAAAATCTAGACTATGAATATAAAATATATTTTACAAAACAAAAACCAAAAAAAAAATGTCATAGTCATAGTCTAATTAAATCGATTTTAATCACGCCATTAAGACACGATTCAGTAAAGGAGAACTTTATAAAATCAGTAATGATTTTACTGTTAATTATTAAGCTATTTGTAATGATTTTAGACCATTAGGACCTATGCTTTCGCATCACTAATCATATATTTGTAATTTTGTAATTTTATGGGGTCAACAGATCCCCTTTGACCTATGCTACCAACGCCATTTGCCCTCATTTGAAATATAAAAAGTCTACACTTATAAACCCGCCGCTTTCGAAAACAATAGATCTATCTTAGTTCCAAAAGAGAAAAAAAATCCTTTTAAGTTCCACTGACAATCTGCCGACCTAAGCATCAAAAGATCAATCAAAAGCACCGATGACCGCTCTTTGACCTTGCATTTCTCGTGCTAGGCTTTTGAGTCACGTGATAAAAAAAAAACCACGTAATCGAATTCAACGGTTGATTGGAAACGAGATAGATTTACCTGCTAAAATGAATTTTAAAAGCTTACAGGCCATGGATTCTATGCTGACCGAAATGGGATTAGTCAGGAAACAAATAACTAGAGAAGATAGCGTTTTTCGTGCAGTTTCGGAAAAGGTGAGTTTGTTAATTAAGCGATCACTCGCCTCCACGTGAAAGCCTCAGTCATGAATCATGAACGCAGCTGAACGGATAACTCATCCGGTTGATATGCCCCTCATTTCATGATAAGTTGCATAGCAGACACTAAACATTATTACCATAATAATTATGCCGTGTCAATATTGCTTGAATAGGCCTATACCGAACAGTTCTTATTTAAACGTGAAATGAAATAACCCGGCGGTGTAATTAAATGTTGAAAGCTTTTTATCAGCTCATAATTATATAATATTTGCTCGTTTAGTATTTTGTCTTTAGGACCTAGCCTAGAGTCTAGTTGATTTGAACTTTGTAGGTATGCCACATGTTATGCCATTGGCACTTAAACCTAAACTATTTGCAATGAGTCAATGAGCATTTCTAAATATTAACATTATGATTAAATAATTAATAATTAATCCTCTTTATACCATACATCGGCATACATCAACTAGACTCTACACTCTACATGTTCTTTATTAGTTTATTAAAGTTAAAAAAAGCAAATGGAATTATGAATAATGGCATGAATCTGCCAAACAAAATAAAATAGTTTAAAGTTTAAGTCAAAACCATAGAGGGCCTAAACTTAAAACATATAACAAAAAATAAAACTATAAGGCTATAAGGCCTAAACTTGAACCATACAACAACAAATAAAACTATAAATCCTAAACTTAAACCATACAACAAATTATAGGGATATAATCTGGATTGACTTTAACACATAAAAAGGCATTTATTGAGTTTTTATATCTAGATGTAAACTGTAAAGTTATTGAGCTTGATTAGAAATAAGCTGGTTCAACTAGCCTAGCCTAGCCTAATTATTAATAATTAGGCCTAAAAAATTACATGCCTAACCTGCACACAAATTACAATTATAACATTCTGATAGAAGTTTAAAAAAAAAAGGAATTCTATTGAATTCCAACATAAAAATTGTTTTTGTTTATAGCTAATACATTTAATGTTCCCTAATCTATCTTCTTGTATTTTAATGTACAATCATAGGCTTTTAGTTATTGGGATTTAAAAAGTATAAGTTGCAGGTCTATATATTCTATACATAATAAATTATTCAATTTTGAAAATGAAAAAAAAACAAACTCATACAATTAAGTTTGCCAGATACTTTTATCAGATAATACCACTTTCCCATCCTTTGACCCTCATGTATTCTGGTCATGGTTAAATTATATAGGCCCTATAGAGATAGCATGTTTGCTATAAGACTGACTTAGGGACTCCATCTCTGTTAGGGTTTCTCCCTTAGCTGCTCCATTGACAGGTGCAGCCGCAAGACAGCGGAGGTTTGCGATCGGAGTTTCCCTCTCATTGATGAGCTACCTATTAACGTTTACGAGCCTCAACTGCCTGAAGCTACTGGTTCTTAAGACGCCAGTGGCCCACCATCACTCCTTCTCCTGCTCGTTGAAAAATGGTCCACCAGACTTGGTTACAAGTCATTTGAGACGGCCAGGAGTTGGACCTTGGTAAGCAGAGGCTATTTGAGACGCAAGCCATAAGTATATTTTGAGAGGAGTGGGTTATTATTTCCCACTCCCATCCTCGGCTGTACTAACCTTGGACCACAGTAGAATCTTTATGTTTACATCTATCCAGCACTGGTATTTATTTTTATTTTATACTGGAGAGTCTGCTGAAATACCGTAAACCTGGCAACCCTACAAACAGGTTATAAAGAAATTTGATGTCATAAAATTTGTCAGTAACCTTGTTAAAAAAAGTTTGTTAATTACATGTTGACTCACTAGCTACGAATCAAAACTATATTATGATAAATGGACATATTGTTTAGATGAATATTTAGGACAATTAATTGTATAATATTTATCAGCACCAATGGAGCCGAGGCACAGTTTATTGTATATTGTTTATTGTGTATTTTCTTTCCATCTAAACCACTATCATTGTAATGAAATCTTTATTATTTGAAACTCTGCTAGACAATTAAATACCATTAGCAAAGTTTTAAAAAAATCTTCTTACAATAGTATTGTCACAATATTGTACGATAAGACAAACATGTCAAAGTGAACCTAAAGAATATAGAAATACTAGAGTATTATAAAAAGATAAAATATTGAATCGTATATTATATTCACACATACTGGAATATTGTGGAAGATAAATCCCCCCCACTACCCTTTTCCCACACCCACTAAATAAATAAAGTATTATAGGTACATTTAAACATTCTATGTTTTGACATTTTTTTTAGTACAAAGGGAAATAATCACATTAATTAAAACATGTACCATAGTTATGTACCCTTACTATTAATTTACTGCAAATTAAAAGATAAAACTTGAGGGCCCATTTGCTTCTGTTTGCTAAACATGATGGAAAAGTGATGGGTTAAAAAATTAAATGGAGCTTGAATATAAACCGTTAAGGAATGCTCTATTTTGGAACAGATTTGGAACAATGTTAGGATCCGCTAAAGACTGCATTTGAAAAACCATATATTACAGAATTTGCAATATCTTGACGCGATAATCATTTGCCCCAGTTTAAACCTAGAACTATACATTGACAGTCCAGGTTACAAACCTCACAATTGTTTAAAATGGTTAGTCATGTGTGACAATAAGTCTCTTCCTCACCTTACTGCAATCAAGCATTCATTTATATTTAAAACCCACCTAACACTACCTGTGATAGCAAAACAACAAAATATTATCAGTTCAGCATTCTAAATGTTCAAAAAAAAAATTTTTTTTTTCTATAGCTCTTCTACAGCCAATGCCATCATGAAAGAGTAAAGAAAAGATGTCTAGAGTACCTTCGAACCCACATTGAAGATTTTCAACAGGTCAGTAAAAGTGTCATTTGAACATGCGTCTAATGGAGTTACTGTCCTTGTGCTATCTTGCTTGACAGCCATGCCATTCTTCTTCTCCTGTCAACCAGGCTGCACAGCGCTTTCCTCTCTTGCAGTCAATGCCACACAAACATATTCACATGTCTTTTTTTCTACAGCTGTTCTGTATCGCTGTATAGTGTGTTGGTAATGGTAAGTTGAGAGGACAATGATGTATGCCTGAAGTTGATTAGGTCAAGACATTCTAGTATAAAGTGGTTAAGTGTTTCCTGTGGGTTGGGGTAATGTCTGAAGTTAGGTGGAAGTGTTGTTTTTTTCTCCTAGGGTGCCAGCTGAGGGCTATATGATTATGTATATGTAGACTATGTATAAGGTGCAATGTTCTTTGCCAGGGAGTATGCTGCCTTTATTTAATTAACCCAAACTGAACATTTTGCTGAATATTTCTCTTTCAAATTCTTTTTTTAAATTAGAATAAAAAATAATTTTCTGCTAAAACATTCTCACTTACTCTTACATAACAATAATTACATTTTAAAGCCTGACATAGATCTTTAAATTAATCATATGGAGTGAAATAAAAACATATTTGCATTTCAAAACAATTTAGAAAATTTAAAAGCATGATTTTACATTTACAATACATTATTTAACATTAAATAAAAATAATTACTATTAAAGCACATGTTCTACTTCAATACTTGTTTAATATTTACTTAACACTAATATTATTCAAAAAAATACTTAACGTTTACATTATTTTAATAAATACTTAACATTATTTTAATAAATACTTAACATTAACATTATTTTAATAAATACTTAACATTAACAATATTTAAATAAATCTAAACATTTTGAAATCTGCTTTGCTTAGTTGTATCATTTTTCATTCACAGTATTACAGAGGTTGTTTACTAACAAGAATAGATGGTTTGAGATAAAGAAAGATTGTTTTTTAATGCACATCAAGTTAAAAATAATCATAATCCTTGCAGCTAAAGCAAAGTTAATCATTAGCATTCTTCTTCTGCTTCTTTGCCCTTATCAACTCCTAGTGGAGCATAGGCCGTTAAAATTTTTTTTCCATGTCTTTCTGTCTCTAGCCATCTTCTCTAACTCTTTCCGCTTAAATTATCATAAATCAATAATTCGCATTGGTTATGGAATTATAGGGGATTATGTAGCCAGTACAATGTCTTTACTACTTTACTTTTCCCATCTATTATCCTTACCAGACAAGACTAGAACCCCACTTGTCTACGAGAGAATGAGAGCCGAGGTGACTCTCTTAGGGCTAGGAGAAAAAATTCCGCTGTATGACGCAGCTTTGATACGCTACCATAAATTAAAGGCTCGGCACAAACGGTTGGTTGTCCCTGTCCACTCTAAGGTGGGGCAGTCTAACTGTCATCTTCCCAGTGTGCTATGAAAGAATTGAATTTCTGAAATTTTCATCTGGATAAGGCTTTACTTTTTCTGGACAATGTTTATTTACGAGTGGAAGAAATTAGGCCACAGACCTAAAATAATGTTACAAGTTATTCAAATTATTAAGAAGACAGAAGCAACCCTATAATTAATTTAACTTTTTAAAATTTCTGTTAGATAAAAAAAATTAAGTGTGAAAAAATGCTTTTGTGTGATTTGGCTTACTATAAACTATTTGAAAACGTTTGATTGATTATCAAATGTATAAAATATGTAGGCCTACATATAATTCATTATTATTTTCAAAATGTTGTTTTCACTTATGGCAATCATATTTTGTTGTTGTTTGTCATTACAGATTTTGCCTTGCCACTTGGAAATGATTGCTCTGTCTCGCTATTACAGGTAGTTTGCTAATTTTACTTAACATTTATAGCCTCATGTAAAGGACATTGAAAAGTAAAGATGTTAGGAAGAAATACAAAGAATAAGTTTCCAAGAATTTGTTTACACTGACATATTGTAAAATTAACAAAATTAACTATCTGAATAAATAGTTAAAAAAATGACTTAATGTATTCCCAGGTTGGACTTTATCATCTTTCATTCCATTGCTCAACAACAATATTGTTTGACACAGAATCTCTATGACAAAAAGGTGAGTAATTAGTTGGGGGTCTGTGTCAAGCTATTTAACTTTATACTACTTGTACCTGGGCTCTTAGAACCATATCCATGTGCCTTTTATAAAAACACGTGTTTCAAAACTGTCAGGTGCAAATCAGCCTGGTCTGAATTTTTGCTAAAAACATTTTTTTGGTATCAAAACCTACCTTAGGAAACCTCCTACTATGTCTAAAATATCTCACAGAATCAATCTATAATTTCATTACTGAAAAATCAGCTATGTTGATTCTTTTTTTACAAGACCTATGCAGTTTTTTTACTACTCCTGAAATATTTGCTTTCTTGTGTGCCATTTGACATTGTTTTTTGTGTTTTTATGACAAACAAAAAATACATTTTTTTTTGTACAGGAGCTTACTTTAAAATTGGATTAATTTCTTATAAGTTTGTATCAAAACTTTTTAAAGGCATTGTAATCACTAATCTCAGTATTTTTAATGCTGCTCTGTTGTATCCATGTTGCATGAAAATGTGTAGTTTTTTTAAATAGTAAAGTTATAATAAATTGATATTCATTTATTTGAATGCAAACCAAGGCGAGAAGAAAGGAAACTATTTCTTGTGGTAATTGTTTTTTTATTTTAATGCTCGGTATAGTAGTAAGAGATAATTTGTTGTAAATAGCTTGGAGTTTAGTATTAATATGTATTTGTAGTACCTATGATATTGTTTTTTCATCTAAATGTCTTTTGTAACAACTGTAGCTGAAATTGTTTGTTGTAAATAGATATGTGTAATAACTAGGTGTGTGAGATGGACTTGGTATGTATGCTGTAGTTAGAGTTGGGATAATCTCTGGCATGTTTGTTGTTGTATCTTGATATGTGTTGCAAGTGGGTAGTGTCTTTGAACTAGGTATGTGTGTTGTAAAAACAGATGTAACTGATTCTGAAACATAAGTATTGCAACTTGATGTCTGTGTTGTTGCAACTAGATATACTTGTTGTAATTAAAAACTAAAAACTATTTTTTTCATAAATCCTTTATGTGCATTTTAGTTTTCTTAGTAAAAGCCTTTTGAATTTACCCCCAAAATTATTCTTTATTTCCCCTTATAAAAATAAAACAAGACAAAGTGGTCTGAAAATTTGATAGAATGTGTAGTCATCTTCATTGAGTCTATGTGCCATGTTTCAACTCAGTAGAATGATGGGAAGTGGGTCAACTAGCCTTATTTAAAATAGTGTTGTGAAAACAAATCTAGCCATAGCTTCTTAGTCTGTTGTAACTGAAAAGTTTGTTGTAAGATGTGCTTTCAAGCCTAGATATGCTTGCTAGTAATCTAGATTTACATATTGTAAATTTAGATGTTTATGTTGCAGCTAGATATGTCTTTTAAATTGATGTGTTGTAAAAATATGCCTAGCTGTAGTTTCTGCAGTTAAATAATACTGTTGTTGTGTTTTGTGTAATATTTTTTAGAAGTAAATGATAAGCTTATGATGAATATTTAAAACAACTGCACTATGTACATGATTTACTCTATCCTTTTCCAATGGGAGGTTTATGCTATCAATACTTATTGTTTGAAAAATTCAATAAGAAGAGTTTCTTTTGTATGGCATGCAGAGGACAGGTGGCAATGTCTTGTGTTTGTATACAACCAACATAATGGGTTTTTATCCTTCAGGTGCTAATGTCAACACAGCTGAACAACAGTTTACTTTTAAGTCATACTCAACTGTTTAAATATGTGCACTCAGCACTACAACCATTTTCAAATGTATAAATCTTTGTATTACAACCATTCTCAACCTATAAATCTTTTACTGCAACCATTCTCAAATGTATAGTCTAAATCTTTGTATTACAACCATTCTCAAATTTTAGAACTTTGTACTACAACCATTCTTAAATGTTTAAATCTTTATACTACTACCATTCTCAAATGCTTAAATCATTGTACTACAACCCTTCTCAAAGGTTTAAATCTTTGTACTACGGCCATTCTCAAATGTTTAAATCTTTTTACTACAACCATTCTCTAATTTCAAAACCTTTTGTTAAAGCCATTCTCAAAATTTCTAAATCCTTATATTATGGCATTTTCCTATTTGAAATCCTTAACAACCATTATTAACATTTTAAACTCACTTAGCTCATTGCTATTTCTATGTTATACAGTAGTGCAGAAAGTTTATCACCAAACAGTATAAATGTAAAAAGAGTCCAGGAAAAATAAAAACTGATTTTATACTGTTCTAGTTATGGCCCCTGCCCTAACTATAATAATGAACTTCTTTCAAGTGAAAAACAGACAAATCCTGTATGAAGATTAGAAAAGAATCCTAGTAAATTCCTGGCTACATAATCAATCAAACAAATTTTGATCCACTTTTAGATTTGGTTGTGCTATGTGGAGGATGATCACTATGACCTGGTTTACACCAAGGAAACTATCCAGGCAGCTGCTGTCTGTCAGTGTAAGTTGACTCTTTTTATGTCTCTCACTAAAGTTATCACATGATAACTGTTATAAGTAGTAATGTATCGCTACATTTTACAGTCTAATTAAAACCAGCGATATCCCTACGTTTAAATTTTTCTTCTAACTGTTGGTATAAATGATTTTTTCTTCTATACAAAAGATTGTTGAGGCCTATAGTTATCCATGAAAAAGTCTTGTATTGGATTTTGATTTAAGCTCTACATGATGTTAATCTGTTGGTTTTTCTACTTTGTTTGGCAACCCATACCAAATCTTGTTGCCACTTGGGAAGAAAGAGAACTTGTATGCTCTTTGCTTGTTCTTGCATATGGAAAATCTTTACTTATATGTTACGGCTGCTACTTCTATAAAGAATATTATTGTGTCCTTTGTGTATCTGGGGTTTGAGTAGAATCTTGTATTTTGATTTGTGTTTTAAATTATAAAGTTACTGATTTTCCTGGTTTGTTCAAGAACCCATTCCATGCTCAGATACCACTTGTGTATGTATTTTTTCTTGCATATAGGATAAGAAAAGTGGTTTTGTCCAAAAATTTATCTGAGCAGCATTGTAACAGATTGCTTTTGTGTTGTATTTCTAAATGAGAGTTTTATGCCTTATGTATTATAACTACATTACGCTTTGCCCTTCCATCCTTTAGTGTTTCTAGGTTTAGTGATTTAACTCTTGGTGCTATTCTTGTCAGCTGTGAATATTCACTAGTAATGAATAAGAAAGTGTTTTTATCCTTACTTCTTTCTGAGTATTTTAAAAGATTATTGTGTTGGACTTAAATGCTTTATGTATTACACTACTTCAATGTTTCTTTCATCTTGTGTTTCTAGATTTAGTGATGCAACTTTGTGTTAATCTTGCCAATTTTAAATATCTACTTATGGCTCTTATTGTCTTTATCTTATTTGTCACATCCGCTTCGTCTATGGAAAATGTTTTAGCGTCCCACACTTATCTATGATTCGAGTCTACTCTTGCATTTTTATCAGGGTTTTAAATTTCTAAATCAAGCAACCCATTCTATGCCAAGATGCTTATTGTTTTTAGCTTTTTAATGTTTGCTTCAGTTAATGGGTCCCAGACAGAAGATGAACCTTCTAGGAAAGGTTTTATCAATGTTATATAGGCTATCATTTTAGTTGATGTTCTTGTTACATTTGTATAACTTTCTTTTTAAGAAGCCTTATTGTTCTTGTTTCATTTTTTGTTGTTGACTTCATTACAAATAGGACAAGATAATCTATTAAAACATGTGTGAATTGTAATTTCTTTACAATGTGTTTCAGTGTAGAAGATAACTTAAACATATCTCGGGACTGTAAATCTAATGCGCGATATGTGTCAGTGCTAATCACAACAATGTTTGTTGATGTCTGTTAAAGTTGCTCCATGTAATGGCTGTCTTGTTTACAGGAGCCTCTAACCTATGTATAATGAAAATAAAAGTCGTGTCAAGTTAACCTCTACCCTAAATACTTTGATTGCAGTCACCCCTCCCCTTTTGCTTCTCCCCTCCCCCCATGTACATAAAAACTACACTATTGATCTTTATTTAAATTAAAAGTTGTTGCATTTAAATGTGGCTTTGTGGTCTAGAGATATAAATTTGCTTTGCTTTTCCACAATTCATGGGTTAAGACTGTAGGAAAAAGAAATCATTGCTTTCTTTTGGTGTCCATATTTATGACTGGGTAATGTTCTGGTCACACAATCTCCTAGTATGTCATGGTTATTAAAGGGGGTAAGGAACTGTAATGCTGAAAAAGAAAGTTTAAAAATGACATTTAAATAGTTATAGAAATTTTATAAAAAGTTAATAATAATGATAATAATAATATTTGTATAGAGCTGCCAACAAACATAATGTAAGCTCAGAGTGCATTTAACATACAACTAAGAACAATTTCTAATTATGTTTAATTCATAAATTTTATTACTGGCATATGTTCCTTTTTTTTTCTAGAAGCCAGACTATAATCTGTGTGAGATTTTATGGTAGGTTTGTTAGGCTGACACAATAATCTATTTATCTAACCCATTGATTTTGTGTGTCTTCTAGCTATAGTCTACGAGATATTGTACAAGGGTGTGTTTGGCTTGGACTCTGAGCTGGAGGAAGCCACTCTGTTCCTGGAGGTCCAAAAGCTCTTGCCCAAAGAGAATACATTTCCTAAGTAATTTTTTTTTTTTAAAGAGTCTTTTGTAGAGTATATGTGGTCAGCGGCACTAGTTGATGTTTCATTCCTGAAAGTTTCAAGTTTGAACATCTCATTGGATCAAATTGATTCATAGGGTCTGTGAAGCAGCGTTATCCAGTTTCTGTTTGAGTTCATGTTGAATGTCAAATTATTTGTCCCTGAGTCTACCCAGCTCTGATGGATACCTGATATTAGTTAGGAAAAGGATTGGTAGTTGGGTATTGTTTTGGCCAACAATCCCCGTGTATTCTGGGGGCCATGAAAACTGGTGAAAAGGATTTTACATGAAACCTATGGTATTGTTATGCTGTTGTTCTTTTTCCAACATGAAACCTCAAAAACTTTGACCATCGGATACTTTACAGATCTTATCTTATACATTACAGACGCTCCTTCTATAAAGAAGATTATTGCGTCCTACACTCATCAGTGGTCCGAGTCTAGTCTTGCATTTCTATTAATGTTTTAAATGATGTTAAGTTACTGGTTTTCCTGGTTTGTTCAGGCAACCTATTCCATGCCCGAATGCCACTCTGGAAGAAAGAGTACTTATATGCATTTGTTCTTGCATAAGGGACAAGGAAAGTGTTTTTGTCTTTATGTTTATCTGAGCTTTGCAACAGGTTGTCATTGTGTTGTATTTCTAAATTAGAGTTACAGATACATTGATTTCTCAATATTTCTTATTAATCTCTTCCCAAGGAATGGATGAATATAAAAAAAAGACTAACATCAAACACATTTATAATATAGGAATTAACTAAATATGGTCTAACTTATTTCCATCCAGAATTTAGCCTAATTGTTGTTTTCCAAAAAACATTTGTAAGAAAACCTAACTGGAAAATTATTCCAAAAACATTTTTATTATGTTCCTACCACTTTATATTATTTCATTCTTAGGTCAGAGATTTATTCACCACAAAATGGTGGTCAACTTTCTAAGTATGGAAAATTTACAATAAACAAAAGACTCTTTTGTAATACTAACCCCCTAAAAATTATTTAATAAATAAAGACAAAATACCTTTGACAGATTCCAGAACTCCACATACACTTAAATGTAGTTCTAAAAAAAAGCCTTTAAAATATAAAAAAACAATAACTGATAAAACAAAGTTGTTGAATCACCATCAGAGATTAAACTCACTGTCACTTGGAAGGTGTAACAAATGTTCACTTTTTGTGCAAATAAAAAAAAACTGTATGAAAAATATACAAAACAGGGCTTACCTTTTTTAGTTATACAAAGACAAAAATTATAGAAATGAACATATTTGATATTCTTATAGAAAAATATATATTAAGTCTGTAATCATTGTAGAAAACTTTGAGTATAAGTTCAGTCTAAATCTTGTAATGAAGTCCCACTCAGCTCCACTAAATCAAAGAGCTTTCAGTAAACCTCATGCATGTTATTGTCTCAAGAGAAAACAAAATGAAATGTAGGGGGCACGATATTTATAGAAGTTAAAACAAAAAATGAGTAATGATTTAATTATGTCAAAATTTGAGTGTAGGGGGCACTGTGGATGTGCGGCAGCGCATTCGGCTGGGTTCGAACCCTGGTGCTGGCTAGGATGTTTTCCTGGGACTGGAAGGTAAGGTGTCCCTGAAACTACCTAGGTCTGATGGGTACCTGACCTTAGTTGGGGTAAAATTAAGGCGGCTATGCATAATAACTGATTATGCATATAGAAACTGGTGAACGCTGCTTCAATGGATCAATTTGGTCAGACGAGATACTTTACTTTTTTTTTTTAATTCAGGTGTACATAGTCAATACACCTCAAGCTGTAGGCCATTGTGTCAAGATTCATGTGTACATAGTCAATAGAAGTTTAGTTGTAGGCCTTTTAGTTGTTTGTTTCTCATTGTGTTCAAGAATTGCTTAGTTCAGCATCTCTTAACATTGGAATATTTGGAACCACAGGAAAAGCTGCAATTCAGACTTGTCAAATCCAAGAACTTGGGCTGTTTGGCTGTAGGTTAATTAAGATTGTGGACTGTGGATTAAACTTTTACACTGATTTAGATCTTTGACTGTTAATTTAGATTTTTTTGATTGTTGATCTGAATTTAGGAGTGTGAATTTAGATCATGGATTGTGCAATTAGGTCTTAACATGTAGGTTTAGAGTAGACCTTGGACTGTACAGTAAGATCTTTGGCTATGAATTAAGACCTATTACTGTCAACGTACATCTCATACTGTTGTTTTATTTCTAGTAATGTAGATTAGGGTCTTGCATTGTGCATTTAGATCTTGAAATGTGAAATGAGAACTTCTGAGGATTAAGATCTTGGACTGTGGATAAAGATCTGTGGATGTGGATTCAAATCTTTGGCTGTCAAGTAAAGTCTTGGAATGTGGATTAATATGTTTGGCTGTAGCATTAGATATTGGACTCAGACTGTTGTTTAAAATATTGGACTATGGATTTAGATCTTTGGCTGTGGATTTAGATCTTTGGCTGTGGGTTTAGATCTTTGGCTGTGGGTTTAGATCTTTGGCTGTAGATTTAGATCTAACTAAACTCTGAACAAGATGTTTTGTTTTTAAAAAAGTTATGGTTATCAGTTGGTTTTATTTTCATGTCAAATTGAATCATTGCCACTTCCACTTTTATTCCATCTTTTTTTTTAAGCCAAAAAATAAAATGCACTGCTCATATCACTGCTCACTTTTACCATGCTTTCTGCACACCTACACACGTAATTATCTTTGTACACAAACCCTCCCCCACAAAAAACCACACATAGTATAAGCTTACATACACACACATGTCTACATACATATCCACATATCCTCATATCAGCACACAGCAGTTTATCCCACTTTAATCCACAACCAAGATGAAACACATTCAATCCCTACTCTCTCCCTCACACTCCCCCCCATTTTATCCCTCGGCTAATTGTCTCAATTAAAGATTGACCTTCTCCTTCTCCTCCTCCCACAGCTGTTTCCTCGAGAACGTCATCTCCTCCTTGGGGCCTGAGAAAGTCAATACTCTTCAGGTAAGTTACAAGGACTACTTAAACATTTTTTCTTTTTTACCAAAATTCGATTTTAAACATTTGTTTGTGTGTGTGTTTGTGTGTTGATTTATGACCCCGTTTCGTGTCATATAGCTGATACTGGCACTTAAAAGATATATGATATATATAATAATATATATATATATAAAGATACACTTACACATGTACCGTACATATTGAATAAGTGTGGAGCCTTAACTGAGGGCAGAGTAAAAAGTTATAAAGCTTTCATACTTGGGAATAGCTGAACAAATAATGTTGCCTGTTTTTTTTTATATTAGTGTACAGACAAGTAAAGAATATTCAGGAAAAGTTCTGCCTGACATTAGTTGTGCCTGACATTAGCTAGTTCTGCCTGACATTAGTTAGTTCTGCCTGACATTAGTTAGTTCTGCCTGACATTAGTTAGTTCTGCCTGACATTAGTTAGTTCTGCCTGACATTAGTTAGTTCTGCTTGACATTAGTTAGTTCTGCCTGACATTAGTTAGTTCTGCCTGACATTCGTTAGTTCTGCCTGATATTCGTTAGTTCTCCTGACATTCGTTAGTTCTGCCTGACATTAGTTAGTTATGCCTGAATATGTTAGTTATGCCTGACATTAGTTATTTATGCCTGACATTAGTTGGACTTAACAACTGAATATAATATGACAAAAGTTTAGGATTTTAAAAATCTGATACGCCTTTGTGTATTATGAGTGAATCTTATCTTATATGTTACAGACACCACTTCTATTAAAAGTTTAGCACCATTAGTCATATCATTACATTCATAAACAATAAATATAAAAAAAATAATTAAAAAGCAAACTAGCAATAATACTTAAGACTCACAAAAGGTTTTCAAATTCTAGCTTAGAAATACAATTGAGTAATATGATGAATACCTCAGAAAATATTAAGATATAAAAATAAGTATAATTACTCTTCTCAAAATGGCAAGGCTAGATTTAAATCCTCCATCTAGTAGATATGGTAGGGCTTGATAAACTTCTGTCTTTGATCACATCCTTTCAATGAAGCCATTGAATTCTTATCAAATACAATGTAAGAGCCCTAATCAATATTTTGTTTTCTAAACGATTTAAATTGTGTATTGTTTAGCCTGTAGTCTCTAGCGGTTTAAATACTTTAATGTTTTGTAAATAAACAGCCTAGTGTTTAATTGTCTAAGTTCCTTCAATCTTTAGTTTGAAGCATTAGAATTTGTGTGTGTGTGTAGAAATAGGCCCACCGCCCCATTCTTTGTTGGTTTGTTTATCAACAGTGTTGTTTTTGTATACAATGCTTACAGCCTGTCTGTTATCCACACACACACATATATATACAGTGTATATATAGACTCTCTCTATATTATATATATATATAGCAATGAGTGTATGTGTGTCCATATGTCCCACTTTAAATTCTGAACACAATTGTTGTGATGTGTGCTGTTACTACATTGGTTATGTTTCATAGTCCTGTGTGTTGTTCTATTGTTGTTTAAGTTGTGATCCTTGTAAGTATTCCTCAGTTGACACTGTGTGTGTGTAATAACTCAAGATTGATAAGGGAACATGCATGTGCTTAATTATAGACTGAAGTAAAACACACAAAAATCCCACCCTTAGTCCTACTCTTTCCCCCTCTTCTCTCTCTTTCTCTCTTCTAAACGGATTCAAGATATGGATGAATTGTGTTTATGTAATCATCTATTTAATAAATATTAGAGGTTAAGAAATACTTGTGCTTTAGAAGATTTAGTAGTAGTTATCTCTTCTTTAAGTGATTCCTTCATTCATATAATGTTCATTCATACAAGTTCTCGCTCCCTTTGGTATAACTACCCGTCTCATGCATGGGCTAAATGTTAGATCACAATTGTAAGCTCAACATAATGTTGTATAGTCCAATTTAAGATATACAGAGTAACTAGGGCTTACCAACTTCTCTTTGAAAAACAATTGATGTAACTGGGTCATAGAGATGAGCAGTTGGCAGCCTTTTGATAAATGTGTGGCAAAGTAAGACTTCTAATTTATTTCAGCCAACAGCCTAAAAGTCATTCTGCCTTAGCCTTAATTTCTTGTAGAAGATGCTTGAATTGACTTTTTTTTTAGTCTTTGGCATGCCATTGAAAATTGTTATGCGTGCCAAGTAAGACACATGCCAAGTAAGACACACGCCAAGTAAGACACACGCACACGTTCCGTAGGTTGCCGATATAGATAGTTGTTTGGTAATCATGACACACAAAGAAAAAGCATAAGGACGTTTTGGGTAATAGTTTATTCTAATGAGATACTTGAGTGCTTCTCCTCAGAGAGCTGTTCATTGAACTCTATATAGAACAAGGAAAGTGAAGTTTTCTGTAAATGTCTTTCGGGTCACGACGGGGCAAATGAAGATAAGTTAACCAGGCATATGATGAGGATAGTGTGGCCAACGCAATGTCAAGCCAACTTTACTTTATATTTGCCATTTGCATTGCTGAGTGATCGGGGATTCCCCTTTTTCCTCAGTTGCATTAATTATCTTCCCTTGTTTTCACGGTTAGAGTTATAAACAATCATTCAGGGGCATCTAATTCTTATAAAATGAAACGTGAAACAAAATAAACTTCAGCAATTTATGGTCGTAGATCAAACATTGTTGGTTTGTTTAAGAACACGGGTGTGCAACAGGCGTCCCGAGGGCAATAGCAAGGCATTCCAAGTCTTTAAATGTGTTCCCCGCTGAACTTCAGCAAGTTGGAAGTTCTTTATTCTGTCCATTGACGAACCTTGTGGCTTTATCGGGGACAGAGTAACTTCTGGTGGAGTTTTTCTATCGGTAAAATAAAAAGTCTAATCTAGTATTCGCCTACAGGGATGGGTAAATAAATATATGGCAGTAAAGCCCTGAAAAGTAGAAACTGCTGAACACTGCTACACTGCTACACTGCTGAACACTGCTACACTGCTACATCGGCCATTATGGATCAATTTGGTCGGATCGGGATACTTTACTTTTTCTTTTAAGGCCCTGAAAAGTTGAAGGCATTGTAATTCATTGTGAAAACAATCGACCACAAGTCATTAAATCTAAAAGAATTGTTTTTAAACCTCAACTGCACACATTTTGTGCTTTAAGCTTTTTACAGCTGAATGAATTATGACCCACCCTCTATGAAAACAATAAATTTCTTGTAAAGATTGATAAACAAATGCATGGATGTGGATATAACGTGTAGTGGCGCTGAATTGAGAACAAATGACAAAACAATTTGAGAACCGCTTTGGTGTACACAACAACGGACTTGATAGCGACAGTGTCAATAAAATATGTAACCGCACCATGCGAGTGGTCCCCCTTCTGGTGTCACGCGAGAGTAGCCTGGTGTCACGCGAGAGTAGCCTGGTGTCACGCGAGAGTAGCCTGGTGTCACGTGGCAGTGTTATAATCCTACTCACCCCCTTCCTTGCTTCTCCATCCACTTTCCTGAAAGATGGCATTTATAAAAAATTTTTTTTTACAAACAGCTGTTCCGTGGGTTAAGGAACCCGGACATGCTTTTACATGACTTAAACCAAGGCAGACTTTTAAAATTGTCCTTATTTTGAGCCCTCGTGGTGTACGCTCGTTTTACGGCATTGCTGTGAGTAGTCGACACTAAATAGTTCGTAGTATATCGGGATATAACGTAACAGAGAATATCTGTACACTGGATGCTTGTCTCGAAGTGATTGGCGAGGGCAACACGTTTCCTGTGGGAGTGGGTGTAATTAGCGCGCGGCATTTGTGTGTATTGTTCTAAATGTGCCCCCCCCCATCCCCCGCAAGTTTAATGTGAGTCGGAATTGATGCGAAAAATATGGAGAGTGGTTTAAATAGATGGGTGAAGTTTAAACACTTTCTATACGAATTTTCATCTATTTTTATTCACAAAACAAAACAAGCACGCACAAATACACACACACACACACAAGTCGCCCATTATTGTTCCTTGAGAACCAAACTAACCTTCTCAACCAATAAAACTTCATAGTCCACAATACCCAAGATACATAGTCACAAGTCACAATACCCAAGATACATAGTCACAAGACACAATACGCAAGATACATAGTCACAAGTCACAATACCCAAGATACATAGTCACAAGACACAATACGCAAGATACATAGTCACAAGACACAATACGCAAGATACATAGTCACAAGACACAATACGCAAGATACATAGTCACAAGTCACAATACCCAAGATACATAGTCACAAGTCACAATACCCAAGATGCATAGTCACAAGTCACAATACCCAAGATACATAGTCACAAGTCACAATACCCAAGATGCATAGTCACAAGACACAATACGCAAGATACATAGTCACAAGACACAATACGCAAGATACATAGTCACAAGACACAATACGCAAGATACATAGTCACAAGTCACAATACCCAAGATACATAGTCACAAGTCACAATACCCAAGATGCATAGTCACAAGTCACAATACCCAAGATGCATAGTCACAAGTCACAATACCCAAGATACATAGTCACAAGTCACAATACCCAAGATACATAGTCACAAGTCACAATACCCAAGATACATAGTCACAAGTCACAATACCCAAGATACATAGTCACAAGACACAATACGCAAGATACATAGTCACAAGACACAATACGCAAGATACATAGTCACAAGACACAATACGCAAGATACATAGTCACAAGTCACAATACCCAAGATACATAGTCACAAGTCACAATACCCAAGATGCATAGTCACAAGTCACAATACCCAAGATACATAGTCACAAGTCACAATACCCAAGATGCATAGTCACAAGACACAATACGCAAGATACATAGTCACAAGACACAATACGCAAGATACATAGTCACAAGACACAATACGCAAGATACATAGTCACAAGTCACAATACCCAAGATACATAGTCACAAGTCACAATACCCAAGATGCATAGTCACAAGTCACAATACCCAAGATGCATAGTCACAAGTCACAATACCCAAGATACATAGTCACAAGTCACAATACCCAAGATACATAGTCACAAGTCACAATACCCAAGATACATAGTCACAAGTCACAATACCCAAGATACATAGTCACAAGTCACAATACCCAAGATACATAGTCACAAGTCACAATACCCAAGATACATAGTCACAAGTCACAATACCCAAGATACATAGTCACAAGTCACAATACCCAAGATACATAGTCACAAGTCACAATACCCAAGATACATAGTCACAAGTCACAATACCCAAGATACATAGTCACAAGTCACAATACCCAAGATACATAGTCACAAGTCACAATACCCAAGATACATAGTCACAAGTCACAATACCCAAGATACATAGTCACAAGTCACAATACCCAAGATACATAGTCACAAGTCACAATACCCAAGTTGCATAGTCACAAGTCACAATACCCAAGATACATAGTCACAAGTCACAATACCCAAGATACATAGTCACAAGTCACAATACCCAAGATGCATAGTCACAAGTCACAATACCCAAGATGCATATGCTCCCAAATAGAATTACGTTTTTTCCTCCTATGTCTCTCTTCCCTTTCACACATGGTTCGTCTTTTTTTTTATGGGGGGGGGGGGGGGGGGGGGGCGGCGACTGAAGCACAATTCACACATTTTTGTGTGTGACCATACAAGGAGATTGTGTAGCCAGCACATTGTCCATCGGCCTTTACTTTACCCCACGTAATCCCACGTAATCTCTGGATAGACTCAGACTCCTTCCTGCCTATTGGGACATTTTCCAACTCTTGTATCCATTACAGACTCCTTCCTGCCTTATTGGGACATTTTCCAACTCTTGTATCCATTACAGACTCCTTACTGCCTTATTGGGACATTTTCCAACTCTTGTATCCATTACAGACTCCTTCCTGCCTTATTGGGACATTTTCCAACTCTTGTATCCATTACAGACTCCTTCCTGCCTTATTGGGACATTTTCCAACTCTTGTATCCATTATCTCCAACCACCTACTACAGGTATATCTATATACAAGTATTTTACAAACTAAAAAGTATATTGGAACAAAAGTTGTTAATGTACAGATAACTGAAATGCACTTATTTACTTATTTACTTACAGGAGTGTGTGCGTGTGTGCGGGTCATTTGTTTGTTTACATTAGTTGTCCCACCATCTACCAGATTTTGACTTAGTTACACAAATAAAGCCCAGTAGGCTCTTCATCATCATCATCATCATCACCCCAGCTGGGGTATGGGCCGCCAACCACAGATCTCATCATCATTGCCCGTCACCCCAGCTGGGGTATGGGCCGCCAACTCCAGATCTCCAGAGTCCTCTGTCCTGGGCCATTCTCTCCAATTGAGTCCAGCTGTACCCCATCTTTTCTGTGTCTGCCTCAAGGTCGCGTCGCCAGGTATTCCTTGGGCGGCCCCTTTTCCGCTTGCCTTGCGGGTTCCACTTGAGTGCCTGTCTGGTGATTTGGTTGGCGGCTTGCGCAGGGTGTGCACTATCCAACCCCATCTTCTTCTTCTGAGTAGGCTCTTCACCTTGGATATATTTCTACTTGTTCTACTTGTCTTCTATACCCCATAAGTAGGTCACTATATAGAGTAACTTTTACTCTTCACATTTGAACTGAAATATTTGAATCAAAGAACTTATTCAGAAAACTTAAGAAAATAAAACAACATTTTGTTTATAAGAATTGGCTCAACCATTTATCGGCTCCTTAGTTTTAAATGACAAATTTGTTTTTCGTGTACCCTTGGGGTGGATTTACACCATATCTGTAGAATTGGCTGTGACTGTATCAGAAAGACTTTGATTCATCTTTGGCATCAGGGTACAGGACAACCAGAACAATGTCTTTTCTTTTTCGAATGATGCAATTTATAAATGAGAAATATTTACTCTTAAAAAAACACACAACAACAACCATAAACTGCATAATTTATAGACTTGGTTAGTTCACGTTTGGACTTTGGACTAAGAAAAAAACTTAGGTGTAGGTAGAAAAAACATTGTTCTGGCAATCCTGATTGTGTACTGTTTTTAAAAGCAGTTTTTGTGTTACCAGATCAATATCAAAGAAAACCAGGGAAAGGGGGAAGGGGAGGGTATATTTTGTGGTCTACTCAGATGTCGGTGAAGAGACATGTTTTAAGCTTCCTATCCGGAAACAACAAGTAAGACATTAACCCCTTCACTCCCTTCGTACCTTTTCTCTGAAAGCTCTAAAAGAATATTTGTTACACACACAGAATTACACCCTGATTACTTTGTAATTCCGCCTTAATCCGCTGGCATTGTTAGCTTTCATCCTACTTTATATTGTTTCTAGTATATCAGATAGAGCTTGTCATGACACTTGTTAATCTGTGCGACTTGGTTTTCTTTTTTCTTCTTGGTACTCAATATTTGGTAAATAAATGGGTTTAAATAACAAGGCATTTAGCTACGGTAAAATTACGCGGTTGGTTTTCCAGGTCTGTCTCTCTTCCATACAGTTTTGTGCTGGTTCAGGTCTTCTATGGCCAGAACCTGTTGCGAGCTATTTCTTGAATGAGACAGGCTTGGAGAACATCTACTGTGCTATCAGGAGACAACCCAAACGGGCAATCTTCACTGTTTCCGGTGCCCATATGCTGACTTGGGTTGTGCCCAGTCTAAAGATATTTATTTTGGGGCCTGTTTAGAAAGGGTTGTAGATCTAGTTGGAGTCATTTTTGTTGTGTTCTTGGTGGCTATTGATCAATTTTTGTCTGTGTGTATTTGTTCCTTGAAGTTCCTTATTTATTTTGTCTGCATTGAGGGAACAGTCTGCTTGTGGTTTGTTGCTCAGTCTGTCTTGACTTGATAGCATGTGCGCATTTAGATTTCCCTTTAAGCGAAGGAAACATGCACAAGGCTTACAGTAGGCACGGTGGGTGGTCGAGAGGCAGTGCGTTCGGTGGCCTACTGAAGGTCTTAGTGATTTGTTCTTTGGTCTGGAGGCTGTCCCTGAGTCTACCCAGCTCTGGTGGGTACCTGCCTTTAGTTAGGGTCACGTAAATGCGGCCGGGCTTTGTGCTGGCTACACAATACCCTTTGTACATGAGTTGGCAAGCTAAGGCACGCGTGCCACGCAGAGTAATTTTCAATGTCACGCGAAAGACTCACAAAAGGCAAAACAAGTCACTTCTACAAGGAACTGAGTGCTAAAGAAAGATGGCTGTTAGGATGTTGGCACGCTGACCTAGTTTGACGTGGCCAAAGAAACTGGTGAACTCACCAGCCCCTTGGATCAATTTGCTCCGACGGGATACTTTACATTTACCACATCAGGGTTTTATTTTTGTGCACAATAATATTTTCTCTTTCTTTCTAAAAACAAGACAGTGCTTTGTTTAATGTTCGTTCTTAATGTCTTATAATGGCTGAAAAGACAAATGAAACTGGGAGATAAGAGCAGAAAAAACATTAACACTGAAAACATTTAGCGCGTGAATGTCTCGTAGGTCTAGCCGAGGCTTGAGCCCGAGGGTGTTAACAGAGGAGATCGGAACAAACAGATTATTATCAAAGGATCTGTTTCTGACGAAGGAGTAACAAGGTTATTTTTTAGCCTGGAGGGGATAAACAATTAAATTAGCGCCCTCTCGCCTGTTCTTTTATAATCAATATTTTTTAACAATTATATGTTATAATGTAACAATGTAAGACTCATTTTGGCGCCTATTTACCCATGGCGCCCATTTATCCATGGCGCCCATTTATCCATGGCGCCCATTTACCCATGGCGCAGGCGGAAAGATGTAAACCCCCCCCCCCCACACACACCCCTGCACTATCCTAGCTACGCCATCTGAGTTGGGATGCGCACTTAGCGTACCAATTTTCTGGCTGTAGTAGTTTTTGTTTTCTTTTCATTTATTACACTGTGTTTACTTTAGCTGTTATCACACTGATAATCTTTTTATCACATGGTCTGATAACGCTATGATTTAAGGTTCGATAAGTTACCACAATTTAAAATAAGTGTTGTTCAGTATAATTAGTTAGTCCCCCCCCCTCTTTTTTTATTCCAACCAATCCTTTTTTTTTAAAAATATATTTCATTGTCCACCTTTCTTATCAGTTCTGTTTTGACCTTTTTTTTATATCGGTTGGTGGTAAGGCGGGCCGGTGGGGAAGGGGGGGGGAGGGCTTGTCATAAGCACCCGGCCAACAGACGTAGATTAATGGCATTAAGGCAACATATTGCCAGATAGGATACATGCGTAAAAGATGGCTGCCGCAAATTTTGGTTCGGTTGGGTATAGAAAAATACTGGACCATTAGCTCCTACCACTGGGGGGGGGGGGGGGTCCAAACAACTCAAAATTGCCTAACAATAAAATAATTCCTTATCTAGATCTCACAAAATATTAAACCGGTTAATCTAAATTGTACACAAACCGGGATAATCCCTTTCTCATCTTTCTTTGTATCTTTCTGTCTGTCTTTCTTTCTTTATTCATATTTCTCTTTCCTTCTCTCTATTATTCTATGGTTATAATATTATATATATTTTAACAATGACTTATTTTCATTGAAGTATAACGCATAGGCCTATCGCTTATATGTAGATAGAATTCCCTACCTGAAAAATTATGTATATAGAAACGCTGACCAACGCGAGAGTTATTGCCCTTTAGTTAAGACTACGCGGTTTATCCCCCCCCCCCCACCCCCACCTTTCTTTTCAAAACAATAATTGCTATAATATTTGACAGGTAGATATTTCCACGTAATCAATTTTTCGCCCTCCAAGTTAGCTGCTGCCCTGTTATTAGTTATAGCCCTTTCATATCGAGCCATAAGACAGTTAGTTATTGGCCCTTATATTGCTCTGTAATAAGCTTAGTGAATGCGTGATGTAACTTCGAATACGGTTATATGTGTTGCTATATTAGTTTCCATTTTCACTATTAGTCTATTCTAAATTCTAATGTACAGTGGAAGTTGATTCGTTTAATTAAGTTCAATTGATTTAAAAGCTTCACTTTTCTGTGAATAGTTTTAAAACAAAAAAAAAAAAAAAAAAAAAAGAAATCAATAATTGTACAACAGATAATAGAAAGTTAGTCTCTGTAAATTTGTTCTGACCGAAAGGCATGGCTTACTCCCCTCCCCCCCCCCCCCCCCCCCACGAGAGTTCTTTAATGGCCTGCTGTAGAATAAATGGCGCTTAGCTGTTTGAACGAGCCGCGTGCACGAGGGCAGATTTTGAACGCAGCCAGGCGAACCGTTTCCCCTCCCCATTAACCACTGGTCCCCTTTGCGCTAATGACACTTACGGATTTCATCCATTGTTCATATTTTTGTTTCATTCAAAGTGAGTATTTTTTTTTTATATTGTTTTATAGAAATTAGTTGTTTTTCTTTTAATTCCCAGACTCCTTGTTTAATCAAAATATTTGTTCGATATAAAGTGTAGTATTTTTTGTTTTGTTTTATATACAGTTTGTATTCTTTGTATTATATATATATATATATATATATATATATATATATATATATATATAAGAAAGTTTGTATTGTATGTATTTTTTTTTAAAGTTTGAATTATATATATATACAAGCTACATTGCCCGGCGTTGCCCGGGTGAAAAAAAAAGGACTGTCTGGGGTGCAGATAACAAATTTATAAACTACACTTACTGAATACTTTTAGGAAAGTAAATAAATATTGTAATAGGGTAAAAAAAAAAGTCAAATATTTTTATTTAACAAAATCTATATTGCCTATAGATTTACAATGTCTTTTGTTTTTAAAAGTTTGAAAAATTAATTGTCGAAAAAAAAAAGTATAGTCTAACTGAGCTATCGAAGACACATGTCGGATGTGAAAAATTATTCGACGGTATATTGGGCTAGGCCTAGATAGGTCAGTGACACACGTGTTTTCAAATTGACCAATGGGGATCCTCGCGGGGCTTAACACTGTCTTTTTATATATATAGATATAAGATATATATATATATATATATATATATAAATATTTTTTATAAAGTTTTTATTTTTTTATAATTGATAATTGTTTCTTTCTTTCTTTTTTTTGTCTTTGAAATTCATTTTTTTCTTGGCTAATAAGCTAACAAGATAGCGAGAGTGCTAGAACGAAAATTGTGTAATTGTATTGCTACATGCTTCTCAATATTGTATGGGCGATATAGGCGGTCACGAAGCAAAAGTATAAAAAATAAGTCAAGTCCCGCCGTACTTCTTCATGTTTCTTTTGGTCTTCCTTTACATCTCTTTCCCTGGGGAAGTTGGGGGGGGGGTCCACTTTAGGGCTGTCTCGGGGAGGGAGTCTGCTGAAATTCTGCTGACGTATTCCAACCATATATCTGGTCATCCGTGCTTTTGTCTGGGCTAGTCTCGCACAGGACCATGTTAAATAAAGCTGGGCTAGTCTCGCACAGGGCCATGTTAAATAAAGCTGGGCTAGTCTCGCACAGGGCCATGTTAAATAAAGCTGGGCTAGTCTCGCACAGGGCCATGTTAAATAAAGCTGGGCTAGTCTCGCACAGGGCCATGTTAAATAAAGCTGGGCTAGTCTCGCACAGGGCCATGTTAAATAAAGCTGGGCTAGTCTCGCACAGGGCCATGTTAAATAAAGGTGGGCTAGTCTCGCACAGGGCCATGTTAAAAAAAGCAAAGTCCCACAATATCAGAATGTTTTGATCAGTCCGAGAGTTAAAAACAGCGAAAGAAGACTAGCAGTTCCCCTTGAAGAAGACTAGCAGTTCCCCTTGAAGAAGACTAGCAGTTCCCCTTGAAGAAGACTAGCAGTTCCCCTTGAAGAAGACTAGCAGTTCCCCTTGAAGAAGACTAGCAGTTCCCCTTGAAGAAGACTAGCAGTTCCCCTTGAAGAAGACTAGCAGTTCCCCTTGAAGAAGACTAGCAGTTCCCCTTGAAGAAGACTAGCAGTTCCCCTTGAAGAAGACTAGCAGTTCCCCTTGAAGAAGACTAGCAGTTCCCCTTGAAGAAGACTAGCAGTTCCCCTTGAAGAAGACTAGCAGTTCCCCTTGAAGAAGACAGCAGTTCCCCTTGAAGAAGACAGCAGTTCCCCTTGAAGAAGACTGAAGATCTATAGTGACCGATGAAGTCACAGGTCTCTAGTTTCAATTTTCAATGGCCATGGCATACGATGGGATTGTGTGACGAGAAAAATAAATTGGTTTCCATTAGGCGTGCCATCAGATTCCTATTTATTTTCTTCTGGATTTGATAAATATTACGTTTTAAATATTGTAACAGATGCTTCTCTGAAAAAGAATAATGCATTGGTCTTACGCTGATCCGTGGTCTGAGACTAGTCTTCCATTTTTATTTGTGTTTTAAATGATAAATTAATGGTTTTTCTGGATTGTTCAAGCAACCCATTACATGCCCAGATGCCACTTGGGAAGAATTATTAAAGTAAAGTATCCCGTTAGACCAAATTAATCCCTAGGGTTGGTGAAGTAGGGTTCATCAGTTTCCGTGGCTACGGCATACTGGGGGATTGTGTGGCCAGCACAATGCCGGCCGTTTTTATTTTACCCCATCAGAGCTGGGCAGACTAAGGGACACCCTCCAGACATGAGAACAAATCCTAGCCTTCACCAGCATTTGAACCCAGGACCTTCGATTAGAAGATTATTGCCTTTTATTAGCGATAATACTGAAAAGATAAGTAAATTTTTCAAATAATCTTTTATTGAGAACTTTCTGTATGCAGAACAAAAGCTACTTCTACTGTTCACATTCACTTGGAATGATTGTTTTATTTTTTTTCCATTCCCAATCTGCCACGTCCAAAAAAAAAGTATAGTAACTAAGTTGAAGAATTTGAAAATATCTGGATTAAAGGCTTTATAACGGAAACCAACTACTGCGAGTCCCCCCCCTCACACACACGAACCCGCTTTCGTCTTCGGATTTATTTTTAATATATGTAATATGTAATGTGTCCCGTTGTAAGTATTTGCAACGAGTATTGTGACATAATTTAAACTGAACAGTTACATTTGATTAAACCAGATCGATACGGTTACAAGCTAAACAGTCTTTAGTTGTCCTATAAGTCAACTAAATTACTACTTATCTTGCATGTCTTGTTTTCATTGGGTTTTCCTATGTTCACTGTATTCCTATGTTCACTGTGTACTGTTACATATATTTTTTAAATAGCAGTGTACACTCAGCCAATGAATACTTATTATGTACACATGGCCTACGCTTACTTATTTGCTTACTTATTAAAATACGCCATGAAATCATCCCTGTAATGTGACATACTTGACGGCATGTTCATCCGTTTACGTTCTTTTGAATTGTGTTTGTTTTTCTGAGATTAAAATGTAGTTTGAAAGAAGGAACAGGCTGACTTGAACATGTGGAGTCCATAATAGTTAATTACTTGCAGCTTTAATTGAGTGCCTCTAGTCTGCGCTCACGTGACAAAGTTAGTTGATATTCAATGATATTGTTACGTATTCTGGCAATAATTCGACACTTTTTACGACCTTTTTATGTCCAATATTGACAGACACCCCCCCTCTCCCCCTCCTACGTCACTTTTCCCCTCTCATTTCCAACTGAATGTGTATTGATTATGTGCACCCCTCCCGCTCTCCACAGTCTTCCGTGTAGTTTGCCAACTTAGAAAGAAAAAGAAACAAACAACAACAGCCCTCGTCGTTTGGCCCTATCTTTATTAATCTAAATGCATGCATGTGTGAGCGAGTGATTGTGGGCCCCCACCCCTGCTGTAAATAGATCTATATCCAAAGAGTGGCGGTATTGCAGCCCTCGACGTCGGGCTCATATTGTGGGAGAAATCTCGCGACGACGAGGTGAGTGTCCGTGTATGTATGTACTAATATCGAACATAGTTGTTTATCTTGTAGCTAGCTACACCGGTACACTAGATACAGTCACTATAGACTGTAACACGTTTGATAGTTTCTGCTTTTACGGTAGTTTGTGTGTGAACAGTGTGTGTGTGCTATAACAGCATGTGGTATTCTATTGTTGATAAAATATTTCAAAATACTTTGTCTTTTGTAAACTTTAACTATCTCACATATAACATTATAGTATTTACATCTAATATTCATTATATACTTCATATGTTTGACTCTGCAGAAAGCGTTAAATCTTCTATCTCTATTTTACATAAGCTTACGCCTTTCTTCTTTACTTACTGTCTCTTTGTATTATCAAACTTCTCTCAACTTTAAGTATCTTGTTTAACTCTTCATCTCTTTCTAATTGCACAATTTTCTCTCTCTCCAATTTCTCCCTTTTTTTTACTTTCTCTTACATAGGCTACCTCTCAACCCTGCCTCTAACCTCTCAACCCTGCCTTTAACATCCAATGAACAATATATACTAGCCACTTAGTACATAAGTACAATAAAGGCATAGACAATTATAACATTAGTAGATATAACATTATATCAAAACAATAGTAATAATAAAAATAACAATAATAATTCATTAATAACTATAATATAGTCTACCATTAAGGAAAATACAAGGGGCATATTTAATATACCATTAAATAATAATAAAAAAAGACAACATAATAAAATAGAAATACAATTAGTTGTGATAATACATTGTATAAGAGTTCACTTGCACTTTTCTGGCAGATTTTAACATTACATTACATTCACTACAAGTTCGCATTAACCTCTCTCCCAACACACGTTTCCATGTTAGACTATGAGTATAATTAAACACGCATGTTGCAATTTTAGAACACTAATAAACACACGTGTTGCAATGTTAGAACACAATTAAACACACATGTTACAATGTTAGATTATAATTAAACACACATGCGACATGCACGCCATGCAACAAAAACTGCACCTAGAAAATCATTACATTTCTTTACATTTGGTGAATCTTTTTAACATTTTTGTGTTGACTAAACGGCGGCGTCGCTCGTTGGATCAGGGTGGGGCTACCAGGGACTAGTCTAACAAGTTAAGTTTTAACTACGTCAAGTATTTCTGGGATTTGTTTTAGTGGAGCCTCGCGGGATTGAAACAGTCGAAATTGTTCACATTTCTTATTGTGCCCAGCGAGAGTTTAACACAGAAACTCGAGACATACGCCGTGGGGTTTTATTAGAGTTTGAATACAAGTGCAAGGTCAAAATGTGTTGCCTTGTTTTTCAGCAGTAGTCTATAGTCTGTATAATAATAGAGATCTTTCACGAACAAAGGCTTTCATTTATTAAATACTTGAAAAGAAACGCTTATTGAAGTTATCGTGTTTATTTTGTTAAAACTCCTCACATGCGAAACAAAACATGTCAAACTTTTGGCCTGTATGTGTTGTACAACAAATATATCATATTTATTTTGTGTCTGTAGGTATGCGGGGGGCCCACACGTAAAGGGCATGCTTATTTTGGTAATGTAAACCTGTGGGCTTATAGACTCATAGTATTACATATAACAATGTAATTGGACTATAGATTCTATACGCCGTATAACAATGAAGTTGGACTATTTTCTCTATAGGCAATATAACAACTAACTATTAACAACATGCTTGAATATAAAACAACAATGAAATTCAATCCCTGCTACTGTTTTCCCTACAGTTTTTAACGCACGACCACTATCGATATTTCGATCTTCTTGAACTGATGGCCTCTACAGATAAAAATGATATAATAGTCGTTAATACAAAATTTGTCCACTCCCCGAACATACACACAGACAGGTACACAGGTGACCAGCCTCTCAAATAGTCACTCAGTCTTGCTTGCTTTAATGAAAAAAAAAATGGCCACACACATACCTTAGCGGGATTGTTAAGGCTCAAAATTTACATAGAATCATTAATTATTTTTCATTGTTTAACTGGGTTTTTTTCATGTGGCCTAAAGAACAATTCTTTATCAGTGTTTTACTGGGTTTGACAATTGTTTTCTATAATGTTAATGTCTATATATGAAACTAACTTAAATATATTTTTTTATCTTTGTGAAGACAACCTTACTGAGCATAAATAGAACTATTTTTTTTCACAGTCTAAGCTTTTTCTCACTCCATTCCTCAATCTTTCCCTCTCTTTCCCTTTATTATCTTAATGCGTCTCTTTAGTTTTTCCCTGTCGTCTATCTCGTTCTCTCTGCATTTTATTTTTTCTCATATCTCCATAACTTTTCGGACGCTCTGCTATCTCTTTCCTTTCTCTTTACTTCTCTCCCTCCCCACTCTCTCTATATTCCACCCTATAAGTCTACGCAAGTCTCCCACTTTATTCTCCTCTTTTCACATCCCCTTGTATATATCATACTCTCTCCATTATTATATACTCGTGTATTCTGTCTAGTGTCTGGTTCACTAAGAAATAAGTCACCCACAAATCAAGTCACTCCATGAAGTTTAACATAACATTTAATAACAGAACTTTTATGTGCAAGTTTTCAAATAGAATTCCAATGTAGGCTCGTTTACAATGATTGTTGAATAACGAGTGTACACAATAAGCTGGTAGACTTAGTTGACTATGAATAATTTCTGTACAACAATCGTCAAGACATACGTTAAACAACACTGCTATATGTAGGGGAAAGGTGGGTAAGTCCTACCGCTGGGTAATTCGTATCTGTGCCGTTTTACATATTTTGTCTGCTTGTAGTAATTAACATTTAAGTCCGTTAACGCATGCCAGCACATTAGTTTAGACTTTAGACTGTGATACTATAGGGATAGAACAATGGTGCACATGGAGAAGAATGAAAAACGGTAAGCATGATTTATATATGTTAACACTATTTTACTAGTGCCTCTGGTCATACTATGTAGGTCTGGTTAAACATAGCTTGTTTATACCTGCTATGTGTGCTGACTATCCAGTATGCTTCATTAATAAGTACATTTAGATCTCTTTTGTATTGCCGATAAAAACACCGAAACAATAAACAATGTTAAGTCTGAGTCGCCTAGATCGTACCTAGTTAAAGAGTCAATACGTACCGGTACTAATTTCCCGACGTGGTACTTATTACCCTCTTTAGTGGTACGAATGGAACTCTGTTAGTACCACATTGTCTTTTTAAAATTTTATTAAACATACTCTTTGTTTTCACAATAACACGTTGAAATCAATTATTTTCATTCTTTTGTCGACAATAATTGCTTTAACATTAAAATAAACTTTCTTTTACATTTAGTTTTTTTTATTGTTAATGTTTTCCTTAGGGGATACGAATTAACCACCATTCCTATACGTGGAGTGTGCTCAATCACTTAAATTTGTCGGGAAAATGAAGTTTTTTTGTGTTTTTTTTTTATAGATAAATGATCCTCATGCTAATGACACTGACTTACATAATCATAAACATCTATACAAGACATTTATGGGCGACTGAAATATACCATATTATTATTACGCCTTTTTGGCATTTATTTCGTGCCTGAGTATAACTTGAGTAAGGTATTTAATAAAATAAACGTATCCATGTATATAATACAATAATTACTCAGATAAAATTTATATCTTTGGAATTCAACGCATCCAATTGAGAAATATCATAAACAGCCATTTTGTTGAGTTTCTTTCAATTGTAAATATGTCAGTGTCTAAAATCGTCCGTAAGCATCTATACATAAAAATCTGCATTTTCCAGACATTTTTATGCTTTATTTTAAGCGATTGAGTACTTCATGCATATATAGCTCTATTTATAACAACTAATAGAGCGATTGCAATCACGTGACGAAAAGCGCGTGCTGTTTGTTTACTTTGTCTAGCGGTGATATATAGCAGCAGCATTACTATAGCCCTAAGAAGTTTTTTTTTTTAAATGTGATCATTTCAACAATATAACTTAAAACATATATAAAACACTGTCAAGCGATGTAAATTAACATTCAAAGCTAAAATTTAAACCATTAAAAATCAATGGAAAAGGTTCCGTATGTGCCGAATATTTAATTGAAGATGTCGATTGTCGAAAGTTAGCCTATTAACTTACTATCTAAAAGTAAAGTATAAAGCAGAATGTACAATGTTTCATAAGAGCTATTGAAAAACTATAAAAGCCTAAAATCTTGTTGATTTCGTGGATGGACTACTAAGGACTAGTATCACAGTTAAATATCAAGATTTATGGAAACTAATTCCTTATATTTTGGGTGTAAAATACACATGGCAAGGAACAATGTTTATTCACCATTAATGCCATTATCACCAATATGGCCGCTATTTACACAAAAACGTCACTAAAAAAAACCTAAGCCACGCCTATTGCAATCGCTCTAAACATTTTGTTGGCATGCAATAAATTAAGTGAAATTCGACGTAAATACCATTACTGTTGAACTCTTCATGAACTTTTCAGCAAAATCAAACCAAACTAGATATAATAAACTATATTAAAGACATCCAACTGTACTACAGAATTAAAAGATATAAGAACAAGAAAATGGATACAAGAAAACAACGTTAACAAAAAAGCCTTATATAACCTAATATATGGACAGGAATACAACAATTCAAATTCAACTAATACACCCCTGATCGCCCTGTATGCAGAAGGTGCTGGAATGAAAATTCCAGAACATCTTAGAATCCGGAAGGAAATTGCGTACTAGATATTTATAGATGCTACGAGAAAATAATAGCTTTATTAACACAGATAACCTCTAAGGTATAGAGCGATTTCAATCACGTGACAAAAAGCGCATGCTGTTTGTTTACTTTGTCTAGTGGTGATAAATGGCAGCCGTATTACTATAGCCGAAAAAAAGGTTTAATTTTTAAATGTGATCATTTCAACAATATAACGTAAAACATATATAAAACAATGTCAAGCGATGTAAATTAACATTCAAAGCTAAATTTAAACCATTAAAAATCAATGGAAAAGGTTCCGTAAGTGCCGAATATTTAATTGAAGATGTCGATTGTCGAATGTTAGTCTATTAACTTACTATCTAAAAGTAATGCATAAAGCAAAATGTAGCCTGCAATGTTTCAAAAGAGCTATTGAAAAACTATAAAAGCCTAAAATCTTGTTTATTTCGTGGACGGACTACTAAGGACTAGTATAACAGTTAAATATCAAGATTTATGGAAACTAATTCCTTATATTTTGGGTTTAAAATACACATGGTAAATAACAATGTTTATTCACCATTCATGCCATTATCGCCAAGATGGCCGCTATTTACACAAGTACGTCACTAAAAAACCTAATCCACGCCCATTGCAATCGCTCTATAGTTAAATATAAGTGAATAACGCTCTAATGCATTATAGACACTATTCTAAATGTACATTGCGTTGACATAAACACACACAAAACCAAAGACTATAATAAGATGGACCGCTCGCTCTATTTTTAGAGTTTATATGTTCTCTTTCCGTTGTTTGTTCTGTTTCCGCTGTATACAACTTTCGATTTTAATATTTCATTGAGAAACTTATAGCGATTAAATAAAACGGAAGTTTAGAATTCAAATGGGGATCGGGAATTCCAAAAAACGAAGTCATTCGAGTCACCAAATAGCAGAAATATTAAAGCAAGCCGTCCATCTTATTATAGTCTTTGAAAAAACAACAACGATACAACAAAAACAAACAGTTCTCTTATCAAATCTTCTACTACTGGCACAAACCCATCATTTCATAAAACATTTTTCACTCTTCTGTCCATGTTGAGGGTCTAATGCACTATCTTGACAAATTCAGACTTTAAATATACTTCTAGCGAGTGATTGAACAATTTAAGTCATGTTTATTATTATGTCAAACCTTAAAAAAAATTAAATCTCCTAAATTTACACTAGTCTTGACTCTTTACAGTGTTTAATTGAATAAATCGAGTTTCTATACTGTGTAAAGTTAACGAAATTCTTGACTATTTACAGTGTTAAGTTGACCATAATCTTGATTCTTTACACTACTTTACAGTAATAAGTTAACCGAACACTGTACTTTCTACAGTTTACCACCCACATACACAAAAGCGTGACTATTTAAAGTTTATCCAATCTCATGTTTTCTTTTATCGATGTAAATTTTTTAAAATATTGTATCAAAAAACGCTCAACGATTACAAAAGAAAGTCTATACAATCTGTTACATGTATTGTATTTCGGTTCAGTCGTATACGTATTTATGTTACAGGCGCTCCTTCTGTTCAGACGCTCCTTCTGTGCAGACGATAATGTCGTCCTACACTCATCTATGGTAGGCCTATATGTCGGAAAGTCTAAAACCCGTGGACTGTTAATCTCGTGGGTTCCAAATCTTTCAGGGTCCAGATCTCGTGGGGGTCGTATCTGGTACGGGTCCGGTCAATCTTGTAGAGTCCAAACTTGCGGAAGTATAATCCTCCAGTTGGTTTCGGACATCGGGTTCATGAAAAGAAAATGTGTATTCACTCCTTCGTATGCAAACGAACTAAAGCGAATGAACTTAAAAAATGTAATGAAATAAAACTAACTTAACCTATGAGCCTGCTTATTTCGTTTTCTCAAATCTGCATAATTATTTTGCTTCGCCCCTTATCCGACCTAATTCTTAGAAACCTTTCTGCACTCGAATCTGCAGCTCATTGTATGACGCAATATTTGACTCCACGTGGATTCTTTCTTTCCCTTTTTTCGTCCTATTTCTTTTTCATATTTTCCCAATCTGTCGTTCGATCTTGTCCTGATCATTTTTCACATGATATTATATTATATATTATGAAATTATGGTGATTTTATATCCACACTATTGTAGCCACACGATTGTAGCCACACGATTGTAGCCACATTATTGTAGCCACTTTAGTGTAGAAACATTATTCTGTGATATTGAAATGAAAACCAAATAACGCCAATATTGCACAAGTAGATTAAGTATTGTATACCAAAGAAATCACACTAGTGTGACTAGTGACTAGACACTAATCTTACTTAATCTCTTATTCTAGCTTTCATTTTATTTTTACTTTTTCTTCTCTCCATCTCTTTTTCCTTTTGTTCTCAAGCTCTCATTTTGTGTGCTTTCTTTCTTGATCTCTCTTTCTCTCACTCTGACTTACGTTTGTTTTTTAATGACGGGAGCTTTTTTTTTAAACTTCTTAATATTGATGCATATTAGAAACACAACACATACCAATTAATTGTTTATGTCGTTTTATCCATGTTAATGAAATTCACACATACTTTCCCAAACAGTATGTGAACCTTGTGATCATTCGTATCTTCCTATAAATAAAATACTATTCAGTACAATGGGGACTCGGTGCAAGCCTCGGTGCATTGCCTTACTCGTGGTACAGGGTTACTCGATGAATACAAATCGCCCCCCCCCTCCCCACTTACCAACATGGTCTTATTCTAAAGCAGTGGTTCCCAACCTTCCTAATGCCGCGACCCCTTATTAAGCTTCTAGCGTTGTAGCGACCCAATACCGTACTAATTATCTGCATCGCTACCTTATAAATTGTAATTGGCTACTGTTATATATTGTTATGTAAATATCTGACATGTAGAATGCATTTCCATTGAATACAAATTATAGCTTTGTGATTAATCACACCTGTTAACGTTATAAAAAAGCCTTGTGTTGAATACTTAAGATGTGAAGTTCACTCCCAAAGGGGTTGCGACCCGCAGGCTGGGAACCGCTGTTGTAAAGGGTTACAATTTAAGATATTTCACACATGCCGGTAAAAATTGGTTTGTGAGTTTAGGAAAAGTTGTTAAGTTTTAAAATGATATTAGAGTTCGAGCCTTGATGTGGGCATATTTTATTGGGAATTCATAGAATGTTTGTGAGATGTGGCTTAAAGGGTAGAGAAGTGTACTGAGTAGGTGAAAGGGAAAGAGGAATGAGAACGAGAGAGAGGGAGGGAGAGATGATGATGATGGGAAAATTCTAAATGGTTGGACAGACGGGAGAGAAAAGAGAGCAAAAGGGTAGATAGAGAATGGGAGAAAGAAACAGCTGTAAGATTATATCAAGACAGAACGGGATTGACGCGTGGAATTGATCAGTGGTGTGGGCAAACATAGGATTAAATAAGAACTTGTGTAGTCCGAGGCTTAACTGAGGGCTCTATTGATGTTGTATTTTTAAATCATGGATTTTCATTCAGGAAGACATGACACAATTATATCATAGTCTTTAATTATTTTTTTTTAAATAATAACTGTGGAGACTAACGATACCAGAATCTATGGGGGAAAACCCATGGACATATTTTAAGTATTGTTAATTAAAGAAAGTACTTAAGGATGGGAGGTTATCTAATCTATGAAATGCCTTAAGGGGTCGTCCATAAATTACGTCCGCACTTAGTGGGTTTGTAAGATTTTGCCAACGGGTGCTTACTGTGAGGGGCGAGAGGTTCTAGACTGAACGGGTACGTCCGCACAATATACATTCCTTAGATTCGCAAAAAAATGGCAAAACTGATAAACGGTAAAAATTACAGCTTTAAAAATCACCAACATATTAACACAAGTTATAGTCTTTCGCAATGAACCAATCACTTTGGTAAACTAAATCTTTGGTTTCTCAATTCTAAACATGGACAATGTCCAACAATAAAGGGGAAGACCAAGATTTTAAAATGGGGCAGGGTTGCCGAGCTGCCGCGTTCGGATGGCGTACCAAAAGTCCTGGGCTCGAATCCTGGGGAAGGCTAGGTTTTGTTGTACCGGGGGCTCGAGTGTGTACTTGTGTCTACCCAACTCTGATGGGTAGCTGACATTAGTAAAGGCTGCTGGACATTGTGCTGGCCACATAATCCCCTAGTATGCCGTGGCCACAGAAAAGCTTCACCGGCCTTATGATCAATTTGGTCCGACGAACAGTTAACTTACTTTAAGCTTTTAAAAGATCAGCTGGCATTACAGCCCTCAAACAATTCCATCACCCTCATGGTGTCTTGGGTAAAGTATTTAACATAAAATCATCATCATCTTTAGCGCTACAGCCCATGGAGGGGCTTGCCTTACATCCTCTTTGGCGCACAGCCCATAGAGGGCTCTGGCTTGCCTTACCACCTCCTACAGCCCATGAAGGGCTCTGGCCTGCCTCACCACCTCCTACAGCCCATGGAGGGCTCTGGCCTGCCTCACCACCTCCTACAGCCCATGGAGAGCTCTGGCCTGCCTCACAACCTCCTACAGCCCATGGAGGGCTCTGGCCTGCCTCACCACCTCCTACAGCCCATGGAGAGCTCTGGCCTGCCTCACAACCTCCTACAGCCCATGGAGAGCTCTGGCCTGCCTCACCAGCTCCTTCCACACGGACCTATTCATTGTCTTCTTTTTCCAGGCCTGTACCCTGATCTGTCGCAGATTCATCTTGACATCGTCCAACCATCTCAGTCTGGGTCTGCCTTTAGGTCATTATTTTCCTCTAGGGTTCTGAGTATAACACATCTAACACTAAAACATCCTATATTTATATTTATATATTTATATTTATGTAAAACTAAAACATCCGATATTTATATTTATTTATTTATATTTATGTAAAACTAACTTTGAGCGTTGATCCGAGAAAACATCTGCAACCTAATTCTTTTCTCCCCTGATTTCAGTCCTAAATGTTGTGTGTGGCCGTTGGTAACACGTGGATACATTAGTACTATTTTAAGTCTAACTACTAGATTAGTTCGACCTCTGAAATATTGTCCCCCCCCCCCTTTTCCTATTGTTTCTGACCACGTGATTTTTTTTTTTTAAATAAATCTCACGGGTATTTAAACTTGGTTCTAGAAGAAAAGGAACATAGAGATACATTTCACAGTGTGTTGGGCTCTGGGCTTAGGATAATGTATTAAATGAAAAAAAATAGCGTCCACAGCTTTTCATTTCAAACTTGATTAATGTTCTAAATTTAGACACAGGTGTCTGCTTCTTATCTTATCTTATATATTACAGACGCTCCGCTCCTTCTATAAAGAAGATTATTGCTTCCTACGCTCATCTGTTGTTCGCGTTTAGTCTTATGTCTTTATGAATGTTTTAAAGGATGTTAAGTTACTAGTTTTCCTGGTTTGTTCAGGCAACCCATTCCGTACGCAGGTGTAATCTTGTTATCGAATGAAAAAACTAAATGAACACGAATCCTATTACTAGTCTACTTACGATTAGATAAACAGATGATTTATATAACTTGATTTTCTTTAGTTTTTTTTTAAACACTTCAAACCTTTTACCTTAAAGCAGGACGTTATGGCGCGAAGGCGTTATTTGCGTCGACGTGTTGGCACTGGACGTTTGGTTTGGCGCGATTGAATAAAAAAATATTTTTTTATAATGAATAAAACATAATATAGCAAATAATAACAGTTTAAAACAATGTACTTTAATGCATACATAGAATTATCTATCAAACTTTAATAAGTTAGTTGCCGTTCCTATTGTAGATTCTGCTCTGCTGACCAAATAAATATCTATGATTTGGACGGTCGTTGTTGACTGGGCACAATGAACACACCTCATCAACCATTCTAAATCTAAAAAGTAGTATTTAATCCACACCCAGTATTCTAAACCAGCTGTCGGCAACCTTTGTTAATAGGATTAGCGTGCCAAAGTAGGATTTCTAATTCATTCAGCGTGCCAAAAGCCTAAAAGTCATCCTGCTGTAGCACTAAATTTCTGGTAAAAGAGACTTGAATAGACTTTTAAGGCCTCTCCCGCGTGCCATTGAAAACCCCTCGGCGTGCCAAGTCTGGCCCGCGTGCGTAGGTTGCTGACATCTGTTCTAAGCCATCTGTTGTTAACAGGGCGAGAGTCAGGCTGTTCTAAGTCTGGACCAACAAAAACAACTTCCCTACCAAGAAAAACAAGTAAATACGGCGCCAAAACGGCCGGTGCCAAAACGGTCACGCCAAAACGGTCGCGCCAAAACGTGGCATAACACTAAGACTTATACTTATATTATTGCTATATGTCTCCTTATAGCCTTGTGGCCTCTGTGGTGGCCTATTAGAACTTTATGGCCCTGAAAGTCTTTTATGGAAGTATAGCACTCAAATGATGTGGCTTAGGGGGTTCGGCAGCGCTTAGTAGGTTTGCTTGTGTTTTCTTTTTGTTGAACGTTTATGTTCAACCCTGGAAGTTCTGTTTCTTTCTGCCAAAAGTGCACCGCTCGAGATAGCATTTCGCCACTTGCTTCTGTCGGCTGCTAGCGTTTCCCGCCCGGGTCTACATCTAGTGTAGAATTGAGCTTCGTTTAATGAATCACCTCGTTTAATATGTCGAGTATCAGTGGTTTAACCCTGTCATCTTCACAGTTTGTATTAGTCTATGCATCATCTGCTGCGTGACCGTGACCTACATATACGCAAATTGATATTAAATAACCCACATTTAGAAGCTACAACCAATCACAATCACTGATAAGTTTTAATACAGGTATTGAAGCGGGCGACCGTCACGTAGAGTGCTGACAACAGTCGCCAAGGTATTACGATATTGCGTGGAAGAATGTCGGCTTTTACGACCTTAACCTATGACCTTAACGTCATTGTCTAGTTAGTGCTCCTGTTGCTTCCTCCGTCAGTCCCGCCCTTGATAAGATAAAGCGTATGTGGCCCGTTTCCAAAATCTTGTTTAGTCAACATAAAAATGTTTAGTCGAAATGAAAATGGTTAGAAATAAATAAATGAATAGTGGAAATTAAAATGTTTAGTCAGAAATAAATTTTTAGTCGAAATTCAAATGTTTAGTCGAAATTCAAATGTTTAGTCGAAATTAAAATGTTTAGAACTTAAAATGTTTAGCCATTAGTCGGAAAGAAAATGTTTCGTCGAAATTAAAATGTTTAGTCAGTAAGAAAATATTTAGTTGAATAAAAAAAATGAATGGACACTCTCACGCGGGCTTGTGTATATATTTCTATATTTGCTTATCACTGCAAAGTTTAAATCACAACCTACAAAAAAAAATGTCTTGTGATTTATAGTTGTGGTCACGTGTCAACATAATACCACCGCTGGTAAACTCCCCCAAGTGAAAGAAAGCTTCAAGCTAAGCTGCAACAGATGTTACACGGCCCAATGGCTGAGGGGGGGGGGAGGCGGAAGTTGAGAAGAATAAAAAAAAAAAAACATCACCAAGAAGCCAGGCGTGCACAAACAAATGTTCCAAAAGTAGACAATGCGCTCATCTACTGGTTGTCAGACAACACGCTCCACGCCCAACCCTCCATTTCCCGTAAAAGGTGCCAGGACTGTCACAAATTTAGACTAGGCTCTTGGAGTTGTTTTTTTTTTGTGGGGGGTGGGGGGGGGGGCAGGTTGGCCGAGTGGCAGTGCGTGCGGATGGCGTACTGAAAATCCTGGTGAAAGCTAGTGTTTGTCTCCAGATCCCTGAGTCTTAATGGGGGACCTGACTTAAGTTGGTACGGCTGGGCATTGTGCTGGGCACACAATTCCCTAGTATGACATGGCCACGGAAACTGAAGCAGCGTCCCTATATTATGGACCAATTTGGTCCTACGGGATGACCTTGTTTCCTTTACTTAGGTTTTCTTAAGACAGCAGCAAAAAAAATTATTTGTATGATAATTATAATCAGTGTTGAATTAATGACACGTCTCCTCTTGTTGTCCCTCAACATATATTATATAATATCTTTAAAGTTTTTTTTATTAAAGAACAGCCTGTGTGTTAGTGTTAAACTTTTTTTAATGATCAAGGTTCACACCAGCGGGGAAAGTTTAAAAAGACCAAAAGACCAAGGTTCTGGAAAGTTTGTAAAATTTAATTAAGAAAATCCTAATTTTTTTTCTCACAAATTATTCCATGGGTACTTAAAAACAGCCACAAACTTAAAAACAGCCACAAACATTTATATTACGTCTAACTATAGCTATACAGTATTTGACATGTATACAGTATAGCTATACAGTATTTGACATGTATACAGTATAGCTATACAGTATTTGACATGTATACAGTATAGCTATACAGTATTTGACATGTATACAGTATAGCTATACAGTATTTGACATGTATACAGTATAGCTATACAGTATTTGACATGATGACATTTCATACATACATTTGGTTTATGAATTTTATCTAAAGTTTATGAAAAGTTTATGAATTTTAAAATGATATGAGAGTAAGAATCCTGATGTAATTGAATATAAAATAAAGTTAGACCTACTCATAATGTGGTTTGAAAATGAAAAAAAAGACGATTCAATAAATGTAAAAAACAAAACTTGTGTAAATTTGAAAAAAAATTCTCTTTCTACATTCTAGTGTCTTAAGTATTGTTTCTATATGTTCGGGGATGTATTTCAACTTTAACCCTCGGGCTATTGATCTATTGTCAGATAACTTTAATAGCTTATTATTAACATTCTTTTTGTTAATATTCTATTTTGGTTCGGAAATATTTTGTTTTTAATGTTGCATTCCCCCCCCCCCCCTCTATAATTTAACTACGTGTTTATATCTGATATACTGGCACCAATGTTGCTGACGTCCCTTTCTATAAACGTGTGTGTTGTCTCCCTTCGAGAATCCGCGGTTTGAGTCTTTTCTTTGATTTTGATCTGAGCTTTCAATGCTGTTTAGTTGTTGTTGGTGTCCCTGATTCGGAGAAGCAACCCATTCCATGACCGAATGCCAGTGTTCAGGACGTATATGAACTTGTTCTTGTATATAGAATTAAGGTAATAGATTTAGCTTACGGTACTATGTTGTATTGGGAATCTATAATGTAATGCTATAAGTCTTAGTATTACTTTACTTTAAATATTTCGTCCACTCCATATTTTCTTGATCTAACTAGAAATGTGTATGTTTTTTCAAAAACCTATTACCGGTGTATATATAGTCTATTTGAATAAAAACAACACTATGTCCTATCTCTATTTATCTATGTATTGATATCTTCTTTACTTTTTCAACACTTTATCAATTTGTCTTTGTTTTAACTAAAATATTTCAGTCTTCTAAAAACTTCAGATTCATTTTTCTAGTCTGATGATTATAATATAGAACACGATAAGACTGAGGGAAGACAATTTGTTTTCTAAAGTGTTCCTAAATTGATTGGTTTAAATTTTAAATAGTGGTGTTATTAGATGTGAATATTCATTTCTGATGAACCTTATTATTAGTATTCAAAATTGTGTGTACCTGTGTGTACAATCGCCACGTAAATACATATATAAATACATAAATCACTCTCAGAGTCTTTGACTACTGAAAGAAATAATTGATGAGAAGTTGTATATGTGTGACAAAATAAAAATATTACTTTAAGGGTTTTGAGCAGATCTTTAGGATTATATTACCTGAGGCAGATAGAATGTTTCCTGTAATTGAAAGCTCAGTCACATTATATACATAAACATCTGCACAATTTCGTTGTATGTTGAAGTATCAAAGTAACCGTCGGACCAGATTGTTTTTGTGGTCATGGTATACTAGGGGATGTGTGGCCAGCACAATGCCCAGCCGCCTTCACTTTCCCCCGAATAATGTCAGAATAATGGGCACCCTCGAGTAAATTTAGTAAATGTTGATTTTAACTGAATCAGGTGTTTGATTACCTTAAATTCTGAAGGATCATCCTTATCAAATGATCAGAAAACAAACACACTGACAATGCACACACACAAAAAAATATTAAATAAGAACAACAATTTAACAAAAAAAAAAAGCTGAAAACCAATACAAAAAAGTGCTAACATTTTTATTTTTTTTCAAAATTGGCAACCCAATTGTGTGTGTGTGTTTTGTTCTTCTAAGTAGCACGGTATAGGTAATCACATGGTCAAGGTCGCTGTGTTATTTGTACACAACTCCATACTAGACTAAACACAGTTCTAGATATTAGAATTTGTTTCCTTTATATTTTATCGAGTTAGATGCAGGAGTGATCGTTTTTTATGTTATCATCATTTTTAGAACTCTGCATAGGTTGTGACTGGCGTTCGACTGGCGTACCGAAGGTCCTGAGTTGGAATCCTTGTGGAAACTAGATTTTTTTTCCTTGGATTCGAGGATGTCCCTGAGTGTACACAGCTCTGATGGGTACACATCCCCTAGTATGCCGTGGCCACACATCCCCTAGTATGCCGTGGCCACACATCCCCTAGTATGCCGTGGCCACTGACACTGGCCCTCTCTGCTTCACTGGCCCTCTCTGCTTCACTGGCCCTCTCTGCTTCACTGGCCCTCTCTGCTTCACTAGCCCTCTCTGCTTCACTGGCCCTCTCTGCTTCACTGGCCCTCTCTGCTTCAGTGGCCCTGTCTGCTTCACTGGCCCTCTCTGCTTCACTGGCCCTCTCTGCTTCACTGGCCCTCTCTGCTTCACTGGCCCTCTCTGCTTCAATGGCCCTCTCTGCTTCACTGGCCCTCTCTGCTTCACTGGCCCTCTCTGCTTCACTGGCCCTCTCTTCTTCACTGGCCCTCTCTGCTTCAATGGCCCTCTCTGCTTCACTGGCCCTCTCTGCTTCACTGGCCCTCTCTGCTTCACTGGCCCTCTCTTCTTCACTGGCCTACTCTGCTTCACTGGCCCTCTCTGCTTCACTGGCCCTCTCTGCTTCACTGGCCCTCTCTGCTGCACTGGCCATATGATCAATTAAGTCCGACGGCCACTTTACTTATATGTTGTAGGCTTATTGATTTAGAACGTAAAGAGTACTATTAGTGAATAAAACTTCTGAATAAGTACAGTAATATTCCATATATATCAACTCTCTCTCTACGGTTCTCGATAAAATATTATCTGCATCTGCCAATATCCGGATCCGTCGCTACCAGGTAGACAAATAGAGGAAGTTAGAATAATTACCAATTGGCGCGCTGGTCGTCTGCTATATACCTATGTCGTTCTGTACATAAATTTGCACTTACAGTACACATTCTGTTCGCTCCACCTCGAGTCGAGTACAATAATTGATTTCAATGTTGCCTTTATTTACCAAACGATTGTATGTTTGGATCACGACCTACAGTTAGGCAGTCTGGTTAATCCAAAGTTTTACAGTAACGTCATCGCGAGTTGACCAACAGCATCGACCGAGACACCTGGCGAGGGCACATTGGTTTCGTTTGTGTGTGTGTGTTCTTTCTTCTTTTTCTCCTTCTTGTAATCCCCCTAAAAACCAATAATAATTGTGTATGACAATATGTGTTTCTCACCCGCATGGATTTGGCGTCTTTGATTTGAATTTGACTTGTGTTGAGACTTAAAGCGTGTGGTATTGAGATTATCTTAATTTGGTTTTGGTTCTATTTTAAGAATTGCTGATTAGGAAAATAATTTAAAAAAAGGAAAGGAATAAGGATGGGCGGGAGAAGGGTTGGCGGTAATAGTTGCACATTTCTTAATTCAGTGATTTGACCCCCCAAAAAAATATTTTCATTCACGTTATGACATTTTTATTAGTAAAAAAAAAGTGAACAAGCTCTATTTGTTCACAGACGTGATTTTAAGTTTAAAAAATCTATTGACTTGGCGGGATGCAGGCTGTAGGCCGTGGGCCATAGTTTTTTCCACAATTAGTGAACATTATTATTCTTGCCCTTTTTTAGATCAGAAATAATGATATGAATGTTATTTAAAAAAGGGGTCTGTTTCAAGCAATAAAAATGGATACATTAATTTAGTGTGATGAATCAGTGTGTTTAGTTAGTTCTCAACAATATATTATTTGAAAAACTAAAAATATATACAATCTTGAACAGAAGCTAGTCTATACAACTAATACAAGGATTGTTTATTTTAACGCCCTCTAAACACCCAAGAGTTTGTAGATATCAGAGAAGTGTCAACCGATCTCACTGTCATTACTTGTCTCTTATCTCTTGTCTAAATAAGTTCACAGTGACATGTTCTACACAATCTCACCTGTTGGTACCTGTAATTTGTTTCTATTATCTTTGGATTATTTACCCCCCAGAGCCGACCATGTTCACTCACGGATCGCCAGATTGTTCAAAAACTTGTATCGTTCGTTCATTTTCTTTCTGTCACAGTACGAATAGATGTTTCACTACAGGATACACAAGTGTATAAACAAAATCAACTTCAATAATATGGAAGTCGATCTTTGGTTCAATAGTTTAATCCTCAGTACTTCGAACAATTCATTCATACAGCAATAGTTTAATCCTCAGTACTTCGATCAATTCATTCATACAGCAATAGTTTAATCCTCAGTACTTCGTACAATTCATTCATACAGCAATAGTTTAATCCTCAGTACTTCGATCAATTCATTCATACAGCAATAGTTTAATCCTCAGTACTTCGATCAATTCATTCATACAGGTCATACATATATAAAAGATCTACTAATTCTACTAGTACGGTCTTGTCTTACTTCTATTCGTAACTGACTTGCTTCTTCTCTGTTAGTCAACATTGCTAGGGACGCACCAATCACCACTCCATAGTGCTGACACGTACACTCAATATCCATGCATAACTTCATACAAATAACATAATATATAAACTACTCATTGACACTTTCACACCGGGTCATCCCCTTCGCCCTTGACGTTCCGATTTGACCATTCAAGTAATGTATTCCAATTAATCTTTACATTTCTCTGGTCAATGCCTGGCCTGTATCTTTTCTTCTTTGCCCTTTTTTTTACCGGCATAGAATTTCTGTTGAGTAGGACTCGCCACTGCAGTCTATCCCGGTTCAAACAACGGTAAACGGAATTCCTTTAGGTTAGTCGCTAGTCAGAAGGGTCGCCTCCCATAGCGGTTCTAAAAATATTTTGAATCTGGCGACCATTTTAATGTTAGAAGACACTTTGCTATTTACTTTGTGGTCACGTAATTGCCACTGTCATTAAATGTAACATCAAGCGGAAGTAGCTGCTAACATAATGCCCATTCGCATTTTAACTCCCCCCCCCCCCATGTGATTGCAAAGTGGCCAATCCGAGATAGGAAGACTACACTATGACTGTAAATTCCTTGCCCATAATGGCAATATTATGCCCAGAAGCCAAGTTATAAAATAATCATTCCAATGCTCGAAGTGCCAATCCCATTTCCAGAATTAATGCCATGTATAAAAATTATGTCCATGGAAGAATTTCAATCCCATGTATAAATGTCACTCGGTTGGTGGATGTGATATTCTAGTCCATCATTCATCTATTTCAGAGACTGTGTGGACGTTCATCTCCACCTGTGCCGTACAGAATAGCTAAAGCTTTACATCCTGGTCTCTATAGGAACGTTGAGTTGGACATTGTCCAAGAACAGAAGAGAGGTCAGTGAGGTCGTCTTAATAAATGTGGTCAGTTAAACTTTACCGGTTGTTGTTTTTATATTTAGGACACAATACTAAATAAGGCACTCCTCTGTATGAATGCTTATGATGTGTACATTGTCTTTGTGTGTTGGCTGTGTGAGCCCATTGTGTAATGTTTGTGTCAGCATGTTTTGTTTTTGTTTTTTTGGAGTCTTTAGTCGAAGTACTAGAGTCTAGTAGTGAATGCCCACGTGAAGGCAAAGTTGTAAATGCTATAATGTCTTGGCTTAGGCCTATATTGGCGAATGCTGGAGATATTGTGGGCTAGTGACTAGTGATGAATGCAACCTTGTGTAGGTTATCCGCGAATGCAACCTTGTGTATGTTATCCGCGAATGCAACCTTGTGTAGGTTATCCGCGAATGCAACCTTGTGTAGGTTATCCGCGAATGCAACCTTGTGTAGGTTATCCGCGAATGCAACCTTTTGTAGGTTATCCGCGAACGCAACCTTGTGTAGGTTATCCGCGAATGCAACCTTGTGTAGGTTATCCGCGAATGCAACCTTGTGTAGGTTATCCCGAATGCAACCTTGTGGTAGAATATGTTTTCTATAATGTATTTGTTAGATAATTAAACAGATGCTACATAGGCCTATTATAGTGTGCTGCACTATATGAATAATGTTTTCTGTTCTACACAGAAGCCAGACAAGTAGGTCGCGAGTCAACCAAAGGATTATCTCCTGGGGATAAATGTCAGGTAAGCTTTTTTTTACCCATAATTTTTTCATGGCTATATTATTATATATTATGGTGTACTGTTTATTAATATTACTGTTGTACTTTTGCCGATTACAAAAAAAAAGTCCATTAAAGTCAATATTATTCAGACATTTGAGTTTTAAAAAACACTAATCCTAAACTTTTGCCAAAAAAAAACAACTAAATTTGAAAAATAATTTCTATATTGAAGCTTGAAATGAGGGCTTCATACTTTTATCTTCTTGAAATGAATAAAAATGGTAATTGAGCGTTGAGGCGTCAGTATAGAGTTGCACTAAGAAAGTTAATTCAAAAATACGCCAATTATGTTGAATAAACGCAATTATTTCCCTTTACAAGAGGTATGAATTCCCTTGTCTATAAAAGCTCAACAAACAAACAAAAAAAAAAAAAATTAAAAAAAAATCTTCAATAATTATTAGTTACTAGTTTAAAATACTTTTTGACTTTTTGTATACTTTTTCTTTACACTCAAATAATTCTAATTCTGATTAGTCTATTTAAATAAAACTATTTTTGTGTATAATACTGTTAAGGAGACTTACTTATTACGATTCTGTATGTTATTTATGCAGGCTATTATGTATGTCTATAGGTGTTTCATTTTATTTACTTACTGTAGACTATGCTATTCTGTGTCTTTTTTGGAATAAGATTACAGTATTAATTTCTTCTTGTTTACACATTAAGTTGTTTTATATCAATCTTAATGCGTGTCTGGGGTTTTCTGGCATATACATGCTAATGCACGCAGGCGTTTCTTTTTTTTTTTTTTTTTTTTTCTAATTTTGTTCTTTAAGGATTTCTTTGGTTTAGGCATATCTGCTAACTTGATGTTTTTTTTGGATTATAATGGTTTAGAGTAGGGCCTACGTATTTAATTCAGTAATTGGATTTTTATGTTAAGTCTGAGTTTCCTATAACAGACAATGTTTATCTTCGTTTTTGAGTGCATATTGACCGTTTTTTATGTTTGTGTAGACATCTTTAAATGTGTATAGGGCCTATGTATTTGGTGTTATAAATGATGTTAAGTTACCCGTTTTTCCGGATTTGTTCAGGCAACTCATACCATGCCCGGATGCTACTTGTCAAGAAAAAGTACTTATAATATGCGTTTGTTTTTGCATGTTGGATAGGTCACATTGATCAGAGCGGTCACCGGCATGGATAGAGGGTTTTCTCCCCTGATAGAGGGTTTTCTCCCCTGATAGAGGGTTTTCTCCCCTGATAGAGGGTTTTCTCCCCTGACAGAGGGTTTTCTCCCCTGATAGAGGGTTTTCTCCCCTGATAGAGGGTTTTCTCCCCTGATAGAGGGTTTTCTCCCCTGATAGAGGGTTTTCTCCCCTGATAGAGGGTTTTCTTCCCTGATAGAGGGTTTTCTCCCCTGATAGAGGGTTTTCTCCCCGTGAGTTGATTTATTTAGTGTTATTTAGTTTGTGTAGTGGCGACGACTAGAAAGTTAGATCTATGACTTGTGCGAATGTTATTGAGTGGGTTGATGGTTCTGTTGTCGGTGTTAGGTGTTGTAGACTAAAGATTGTTTGTTAACTGAAGATGAAAAGGAAAGCCATTGTTCGTTTTTCTTCTTACTAGAAGTAAGTTAGGCTGTGTAAGTGTGTGGGGAAAAGCAGATTCTTCGAGGGTCTAAGACTGTTATCTAAGATACCCTCCACCATTCCTAAATCACAGAGTCGTAGTCATATCTGTATGTATTTATCTACCTGTCTGTCTTAAATCACAGAGTCGTAGTCATATCTGTATGTATTTATCTACCTGTCTGTCTAAATCCCAGAGTCGTAGTCATATCTGTATGTATTTATCTACCTGTCTGTCTAAATCCCAGAGTCGTAGTCATATCTGTATGTATTTATCTACCTGTCTGTCTAAATCCCAGAGTCGTAGTCATATCTGTATGTATTTATCTACCTGTCTGTCTAAATCCCAGAGTCGTAGTCATATCTGTATGTATTTATCTACCTGTCTGTCTAAATCCCTCTCTCATTCTCTCTTACTCTTTATAGATCTTATGTTTTACAGACGTTCCTTCTAGATAGAAGATTATTACGTCCACTAGGCCCAAAACTCCTGTAGGGCGGCAACGATCATCGGCTGCAGCGTCTTTTTCTCTCATATAACCTACCGTATATACTATATTTGTGTGTGGTGTGTGTGTTTTATCTTGTCGGTTTGTTTGCCTTGTTATCTGAAAGTGTTGTCATCGCTGGAGTGGAGGAGGGGGGGGGGCGCCGGTGGTGGTGGCGCGAGTGGTAACTTGTGTAAATATTTGCAGTAGAGTGGGGTTCGCATTGACATCTAAAGTGATGTCTGGAAAACGTGATTGTGTGGCCGATACATTCACACTGAGCTCCAATTTTCAGAACAAATAAACGAGTCTATAGACTTAGAGACTTAGTACCTACCCCATTGTAAGCGAGAGATGGGATAGAGGGGGAAGATTGGAGAAAGAAAACGGCGCGTGGTGGAGGTAGTTGGGGGGGGGGAAGGGAGAGAGCAGTGGGATTCCCGTGCAAACCGCGACGGATATTTAAAAAATCTGAAAACAATTTCCCAGCAGTGAAACAAGATTTTGAGTTTGTTCTGTTTGATGGCCGATCTTTTGACGTAACGTACGTATCTTCATCTCTTGCTTGCCTTGGGTCAACACATCACATTGTTCCCTTGTCTACACCCTATATACAAGCGAGGATTTGTGTGTGTTTATGTGTGTGCGTCTATGTGTGTGCGTGTGTGTGTGTGGGGGGGCTCTGGCTGAGAGGGAGGGGGAGTCTACAGGGTTGATCGGGCGTGTCTGTAGTGAATAGATGAGGAGATATCATTGTAGCGGTTGCTATCTTGGAGTAGTGGATCCTACTTTTCTACTACTACGTCTACCAGTTTAACGTCCAATGCTTCACAGTTGTTATATAACTATCTGAAGTAGTGTTTCACATTTATTTAGTACTAGTACCAGTTTAATTATTAAATGTCCACAGTATGTCTGACCATAATATACATTATATGCATCTAAGGCACAGGCCTATATAGAATTGGTTAATGTTCAAAATTGGAAGAATGGCGTAAAAACTATGGTATACGGCAGGTATGTCAAACGTGCGGTATGTCAAACGTGCGGCCCTTTACAAGCACACATGCGGCCCACACAAAGTATACTGCAATTGTCTCATTTAATGGTGAAAATTGATGTTTTAATACTTTAAACTGGGTGTATAAAACATTATGGCAACAATCAAACGGCGCAAACTGACATGATTCGGTCATGTGTGGCGGCACAATGGCCTGTCAGATATAATCCTCCAGGGCACAGTGGAAGGTGGGCGTAGGAGAGGCCGCCAGCGGAGATGCTGGTTAGACAATGTAAAGTATTGGACAGGGCTGCAGTTGACTCAACTATTGACTACCGCTCAAGATAGGCAAAAGTGGAGAAAGTTGACTGCTGAGGTGTCCATTCGCTCCCCCCCCCCCAAACGACCACAATGGTCATGGGATTGATGATGATGATAAAACAGAAATCTGGCCTTGATGCCACGTATAAGAAAACTATACGGCTATTTTAAAGCTAGTAAGGGTATTCTATCTATGAAAGTAGGCAACATTGAAGTGCTGAAAAGATTTTATTTGCTGAGACCAGAAAGTACTTTTTTTTTTTGGAGATGAAAGGTAAAAACACAGATGAAATAAAAGATGAAAGTTGGATCCAGGATCTAGGGTCTGCTGTGGACATTACTGCACATTTAAGTGATCTTTATTTGAAATTACAAGGCAAAAACAAACCCATCACTCAGTTGTACGACGACATCAAGTGTTTCATTACAAAACCAAGATTTTGGAAGCCACAGTTGTCCCGTGAAAATTTGGTTCATTTTTCTAATTTCAAAGAACTAAAAAACCAGGCAAATGCCGAATCCGTACTTACCTTTGCTAAATATGAGAGTCACATAGAGTTATTTTCAAAAGAGTTCCAGGAAAGATTTTCTCATCTTTTGAATACCATTTTGCATTATTCTCGGTACCATTCTACTTTGATGTTGTCAAAGCAGAGAAAAAACTTACAGATGGAGCTATTAGAAATGCAGTCTGATTCTACACTCAAAGCAAAGCATAGGGATACCTGGCTTCTATTCATACCTTCCTGAAAAGTTTACAAACTTCAAAAAGTTTTCAACTAGTATTATTGCAATGTTCGGTTCCGCCTATGTGTTAAAAGTTATTTTCCTTCATGAAATTAACAAAAACTTCTCAGAGAACAAGGCTAACCGATGAACACTTGTCAACCCCGATGAAGGTCGGAACTGCAAATACATTTCAGCCAGATATACGAAAAATTGTCATGAAAAGGTGGATTTCAAACCTCAGGACAAAACACTGATTAAAGTGTAAAAATGATTGAATGTTCTTAAATAAATGTTGGATTACAATTGTTATATTTGTCGTTGTGGGGCGTTAGCTTAATAAAGCCGTTGTAGCAGGCGTGCAAATTAATTAAATATAATTCAATAAGATTACAGTGTTTCTCAGATTTGTTGGTGTGGCCCGCCGGTATACTCAAAGTATCTTAAGCGGCCCATGGTGCTTTTTTAGTTTGACATGACTGGTATACGGGATGTCCCCCTCCCCTTCCCCCAGTGATCGATTCGGAAAACGTAAGGATTAATGGGTAATTTGGCATTTCAAATGTGTTTTGGTATCGGAGAGAATACCTTGTTTAGTGAATATTTTCACTTAAAAAATTTAAAATTGATTCATTTATATGTTAAAAAAAACGTTTTTGACTTACTAAAGTGTAAGCATCTTAGATTTTCGTTAATTGTCGATAAGTAGGCCTAAATCTTACTTGTGTGTTCGGACAGTTTTTATATGTTAGTCTATATATTGACACATCGAATACATTAGCCTACAAGTTCATAAAAATTATATATAATAATAATGGTTATTTATATAGTGCTTCTATCCATGCTATTAAATTTAGCTTGCTCGGTGAGCTTTAAAAGATTATTACGTCGAAAAGGCCCAAAACTCCTTCAGGGCGGCAGGGATTGGTAAAGCGTTAGGGCTAGAACACTGGGGCCGATTTGTTAACAGTCCGGTGAACTAACGGCAGGACCAACCGGCAGGACCAACCGGCATCATAAAATACTCTAACACTGGCAGATATTCGTATTGAATAAAAATTCGCGGTATTTTTTGTAAAACATTTCACAAAGATATTGCTCACTCCGTATGACGTAATATTTCTACGGGCGGTAACAAAACAAATTATAAATAATCCACAGTTAGTTCCCTTTACCCATGAGCTAAGCAACGAGACAATTTTCAATGAAAGGGTTTTGAGCTGTGTGTGTGTTGTTTTTTTTAATCTCTCGATACAATGTTTAGTGAAAAGAATCAGGGCAGAGTTTTTAAAATGAAATAATATTTACGAGTTCATAGTTCACAAAGCAATATCATCTTTGTATTTTAAAACTAAACCATCCATCCTTTCCGGGTAATCAAAACACATTGTATCGCAAAACCTTTATCCTGATTAAAAAAAAAAAAGTCAAGTAGGCTACGCTCGGACCAAACTGATCATAGGGCTAGTGAAGCAGCGTTCATCAGTTTCTGTGACCAAGGCATACTAGGGGATGTGTGGCCAGCACAATGCCCAGTCGTCTTTACTTTACTCCAACTAATGTCCAGGTACCCACCAGAGCTGGGAAGACTCAGGGACACCCTCAAGTCCTGAGAAGAAAAAATCCTAACCTCCATCGGGATTCGAACCCAGGATCTTCGGATGGCCAGTCGAACGCGCTGTCGGCTTCCGTGCCCCATTCATCTTGATTATTAGAGTGTAAAACTGTGAAATTTGGGGAGGTGTAAACGCATGGGCTTTGACGAATGTTTCCGCATGAATGAATTCTGACCAACGCGTTTAAATCTGTCTACTTCGAGGCCATGGCGTCCAACTTTTTATTAAAAATAAATGGCATCCGCTGTTTGATTTAAAGAAATGTACATATTGGCATTAGTAGTGTCCAATAAAAAGTGTGCAATAGAGTGTTTATAATTGGTGCAACATTTTCGCTTCATTAAAATAAGTGTGACAACTGTGACACCTGTGAATTTTTTTCATTTTCAAATGTATAGAACCGAACTTTTACCTGTCCTCAATATTTCTATTTTTCTGAATGGCTTTAAAAAAAAAATGTTCTTCAGATAAATAGACTTTTAATAACTTGCCAAAATCTGTTGACTCCCCCGTCCCCTCCCCTACCCCTTTCTCTTCTAATCTAGTTTTACTTCACTGCGCCTCTTGTATACCCCGTGACCTAATTTCCAATACACCCGCGATATTTGCATTACGCCCTATTTGATTGCACCCATACTTGCCCCCTTCCCCCACCCCCCCCCCCCCCCTTTCCCACTTTATCGTGTGTACACGCCCACTATTCAGCCATTTGTTATTGTGTTTTAAACTGCTTAAACTGCCAGCTTTATTAACTCGGAAACTTTTGGATTCCGGTACAATAGAAAACTGTAATAGAATCTTGCATGTACTTTATTGTGTGCGAGTTTATAGAATCTTGCATGTACTTTATTGTGTGCGAGTTTATAGAATCTTGCATGTACTTTATTGTGTGCGAGTTTATAGAATCTTGCATGTACTTTATTGTGTGCGAGTTTATAGAATCTTGCATGTACTTTATTGTGTGCGAGTTTATAGAATCTTGCATGTACTTTATTGTGTGCGAGTTTATAGAATCTTGCATGTACTTTATTGTGTGCGAGTTTATAGAATCTTGCATGTACTTTATTGTGTGCGAGTTTATAGAATCTTGCATGTACTTTATTGTGTGCGAGTTTATAGAATCTTGCATGTACTTTATTGTGTGCGAGTTTATTTAACACTTTGCTTGAACTCTTTTGAGATTTTCAAAATACAAAATAGAGGGTTTAACGTTTTAACGTAGTTTTGGTTTTGACAATCAATTTAGGGTTTAAGGTTTTCAAGAACTTTTCCATACTATTTTTGGGTTGAGGCTTTTCGCGTAATTGTATCGTACACTTTTGGGTTTAGGCCTTTCATGACAGAGGGAGCCAGCTATAGCCATGGAGCCAGATAGAGAGGGCTGAGGGCCAGATAGAGAGAGAGAGAAAGGGAGCCAGATATAGAGAGGGAGTAAGATAGAGAGCCAGAGAGCTTGATGAGAGAGAAAGGGAGCCACATAGAGAGGGAGTAAGATAGAGAGATGGAGCCAGATAAGGAGAGGGAGTTAGATAGAGAGAGAGAAAGAGAAAGGAGTCAAATAGTGAGGGAGTAAGATAGAGAGATGGAGAGATGGAGCCAGATAAGGAGAGGGAGTTAGCTAGAGAGAGAGAAAGAGAAAGGAGTCAAAAAGTGAGGGAGTAAGATAGAGAGATGGAGCCAGATAAGGAGAGGGAGTTAGAGAGAGAAAGAGAAAGGAGTCAAATAGTGAGGGAGTAAGATAGAGAGCCAGAGAGCTAGATGAGAGAGAAAGGGAGCCACATAGAGAGGGAGCAAGATAGAGAGAAGGAGCCAGATAGTGAGAGGGAATCAGATAGGGAGAAAGAACTGAACTATATAGAGAGGGAATCCAGACAGAGTGAGCCAGCTTTGAAGACTACAGAAATATCTGTTTAATGCTTGTTGATGAAATAATACAACTGTCAGCAGTTAATTTATCCACACGATTTTGTCTCGAAGCTGATCTCTCTTGAATTCTTCCTGCCTGATTTCATTTACCGACGGTTTAACTGAATATATTGCTACACCAAAAATCTGTGAGAAGTCTTTGAATCTAAGTGGGGTGAGGGCGACACCTTGAAACTGGTTCCGCCTTTCACGACGTCAATGAACCGTGGGAAAATGTATCGGCTACGGGGGTTTGTGCAAGGAATTGTTTGATCATAAACACTTGGTTTATGTTATCAATAGAGCGAATCGCTTGAGAATTTTTTTTTAAATAGTATGTGGTATTGAAAAAAAAAGCGGATCAACGGTAAACAGTATTGTATCGACACTATATGTACATATACACTGTTGTACATATACACTATATGTACATATACACTATATGTACATATAGACTGTAGCGGTTCATGTATATATATTGAACTCTAAGAGTGTGAGAAGAAGAAATATGTTTGCGCTGTTGTTTATTTGTACTAGCTTGTATAAATGTATTTTATTTAACTGTTAGAAATGTATTTCATTTAACTGTTAGAAGTATTTCATTTAACTGTTAGAAATGTATTTCATTTAACTGTTAGAAATGTATTTCATTTAACTGTTATTTAACTGTTCAAAGTCCAGCTGTGCACATTATAAAACTTACATTGTAATGTCTGAATGAATAGCTTTTAAAAAAAGAATCACGAAAATCATAAATAGGAATATAGACTATATAATTGAATAGCTAATCATAATCTGGTATATTAATACGTGATTGAGACACATTTAGATATCTAAACTGAAAGGCTGAATTCGGTCATCAATATTAATCAATTATAGGTCACTTTTTTAAAAGTTGAACATTTGATCGGTCACAATGTATCAATGGACAGAGTGGGTGCCCGCTGTTTAAGATTGACTTAGTGAAATGAGACAGTAGAGAATTAGACGGGAAAGTCTTGTGTGTGACATCGGAGTTTAGAGGCTAGCCAAAGAATTTAAAAAGTTACTTTAATTCGTTTGCAAATAACGAGATTGCCGTCGAGTGAGACTCGCTCTTAAAGTGCCCTAAAGTCTAAAGCATAGTTAAATGACTGAAAGATATTTTACTTTGATTTGGTGAGATTGCAACAAAAACAACAAGAAGAAGAAGAAGGGAATACAAAGCAAACAACAATTTCTCATTGAGTTGTGTTTAGTTTTCATTCTACATGTAGATGTATCGGCTTAGTGTCACCATCTCTTCTTTGGGTGTTGATAAAGAATCCAACTGTGACAATCAACAGCTACTTAATCCAAATCTTAGTAGCAACGACATTCATTCACCAACTGTGAAAGCAATACACAAATACACCCTCACAATGTGATAGCAATACACCAATACAATCCCTCACAACGTGAAAGCAATACACCAATACACCCTTCACAACCATGAGTCTAAAGGATTAAAAGCATTTTGAAAAAAAATTATTCAAAATGTAGTAGATTAATCAAAATTGAGATATTATTATTTATGACGCGCTTCGGATAAACTGACTGGATAGCTTGCAACAAATGTAAAGTTGTACGTGTATTTATACAGCATGTCAAATAATCAGAGGATCATAAAACATTAAACATTTTACAAATGCAAAAAAAAATTGAACATTTGTTAAGAGATATCCAGTCTAATAATAAAAACTAATATATACATTTATACATTCAGGCGTATCTTTTTTACCAATTTAAGCCACAATTTAGTCTTGTCCCACAAAATTTGAATAGTTTGTAGTCTTCAGTGGAATACTACTTAAAAACATTTTCTAGTGTTACTACATTGAAATGTTTATCGCTTATGTTATGGCTTGTTTTTTTCTTTAACCATGTATACCACGATGCTAATTCCTTCAGCGTGCCAACAGACTAAACTTCATCCTGCTCTAGCTCTCCGTTTCTTGTAAAGAGACTTGATTCGCCTTTTTGTGGGTCTTCCGCGTGCCATTTAAAATTCTTAGTCTGGCACGCGTTCCATAGGTTGCCGACCCCATATAACACGTCCCAATAGTCTCGGGGAGCCATTCAAAAGATGTTAAGAACTTCTAAAACAGCTTAGAGACACTGTGAAACATCTCAAGTTCCACTGTGTACCATTTCATCAATCTTAATAAGATATGTTCTAGATCTTTCGAAGAATTCTCATGAAGAGAAAAAAACATCTCACGGAGACCCCAATGGTTCCAAGAGAGACACTTAGGAATTGACCTTCGGTGAACACAAGTCCCCGTCAATAGAACCACTGACCACAATACAACACACTGGGAAATAGTTACAGAGTGTAAAGACAAAAACTAATCTAAGAAAAAAATGTTTTTAGTTTCATCACGTTAATTGAAGTCTATCAGATGTATAGAAGATTTTATTTAAAAAAAAATGAGCATGTCCCGAGCATTAAGTGCGTTGGTTGCTAAACACACCTTTATGCTGTTAAGAAGTAGTTTTGTTTACCCGTTTACCTGTTGAGAAGGTGAATGAGTTCGATTCAATCAGTGTGATATATGCTATGCCGTCGCAGGGGTAGAACTGTGAATAGTGAATATGACTTGGCTCGGTGATTGAATTATTATTTGTTGGGCGTTTTGTCCAATTTGTTTTGTTTTTTCTGCGTGCAAACTATGACGTGGTCAGTTTAGTCAGACGAATCTTTCCGAATTCGATAACCCGTGTCAGCACACAATTCTGAACACATTCTTACACTTACACTTACACTGGTATGTTAAAAACACAACTCTGAATACATTTTAACACTGGTATGTTAAAAACACAGTTCTGAACAAATTCTTACATTGGTTAGTCAAATACACAGTTTTGAACAAATTCTTACAAATGCATGTTCTTAGCAAATTGTTACATTGGTGTGTCAAATACACAATTCTAAGCAAATTCTTACATTGGTTTGTTAAATACACAGTTTTGAACAAATTCTTAAAGTTATCGAAAAATAAGAAACAAATGCATATATATCTACGTTATTTTTTTATTCCAGATTGGCATCTGGGTAAGGAATGGGTTGCCGGAACAAACCAGAAAAACTAATATCTTAACATTATTTTTTTTTTAAATGCAAGGCTATGAACTAGGAACCACGGATAACCGTAGCAAACAATAGTCTTCTTTATAGAAGGAGCGTCTGCAATATAATAGCAAGATACGTTAGTTCTGATCCGATTCGTCAACTGGTAGATCAAGACGCAGTTTTGAGCTAATTCACAGTTCTGAACTAATTCTGTAACCTATACACAACAAGCTATTCATTAAAAAAACAACATGTTGAAAGCTATTCAGAATTGGATTTTCTATACAGCTTCATCTATTTTATTTCAGTAGATTTATATACATCAATACACTTTAAAGGGTGAAGCGGGGGGTGAAGCGGGGCTAGTCATAGATCTGCAAAGAAATTTTTTGTTGTGTTGTTGTTAAACAGGTGTGAAATTATTAGGAGTTTATAAACGTGTAGCTTCAAAAATGGAGGAATAATACATATATTTAATATATATATAAAAGGATTGTGTCGGAGATCGGTTAAAATTAAACGAGTAAAGTGGCGCTGGGGTAATTCCCATCGGCCACGTGTTTTCCCCCATTCAATACAATATATAATGGGGGAAAAAAAGCTAACGAGTTATTCCCCCCCCCCCCCCCCCCCGAATCACTTTAGCGTCAATGGAAGGAAATTAATTAAGTTAAAACTTTCTCTAACCAATAATAATATGATTATTTTCCGCTTCACATTACTATAGGTTGATATGGTGATCACAGAGCGAGGCTAGGTCGAGCGAATCGTGTTTGAAACCTTCAAGCTTACCGATATCTAGAACTATATTATATTTTCTATATATATATTTTATCATTACATTTTTTTATTTTATTTGTGAAAGTCATGTGAATGTTTCTTTGTGATCAACAATGTTTCGTGACGGTATGACGACACTTGACCCAGTTTTCACCCAGACGTATTCTGACAATAGACCAGGAGTATAACTATAACAAAAGTTACTTATTTATAGAATCTATTTACGTTTGTAAAGGAAGCCGTTTTTTTAAAAATATTTTCTTAGTGTATTTATCAACTTGTAGATGTAAAGGCACACTCGACACTTATTTATTTTTCTTTATCACGTAGTCGTCATTGTGGAAAATATGGGGGGGGGGGGGTATGGGGGAAAAAGGGGGAGGGGGCAATTATATTCTTCAAAAATAAATTATAGTTTAACAATATGCAGCTAGCGTTTTATAGTGAATTGTTATGGTGCCGGGTTAACTTTAAGTTAATTGCTTTTACCTTACGCCATATTAAAGAGTGATTTTTGTGTGTTTGAATGTGACGTTTGTGTTTGCTAACACAGAGTTACTTTGATTAAATAATAATTAATTAAATAAATAAATAATAATTTAAAAAAGAAAATGACTTTAAAGAATATGTATTACACTTTTGAACATTGAGAGTGTTGAAGTTGAATTTTTGTTCTCTCTCTCGCTTGTCTCTCTCTCTCTTGTCTCTGAAACAAGTAGACCAGGTATTCTCAAACAGTCTAAGCAAGCGTGAACGTGTAAGTTAGTATGCTGACAAAAAATGCGCATTCGGGCTTCTTACGATGTATCGAAACAATTTGAAGAATGTCCTTGTGAACTTTGCGCATAGCTTCAATTTAGAGCAAGAAAACAACAACATTTTTTTATGAATTTGTATTGTTTTTTATTATGACTCTTACCTTATTAGTAATTCAACGGGAATTATGGGCCTGATTTTGGACTATTGTCTTGATTTTACATATCTATCACGGCTAGTTCATGTAATAATTGACGCAGCTGTGCGTCAGTTAGTATAAATCTAGTTGTAAGCTTACTCGGTGTGGCAGCTGTGCGTTAGTTTAGTATAAATCTAATTGTACTCGGTGACGCAGCTGTGCGTCAGTTAGTATATATTTAAATAATCTAGTTTGATCTTGCAGTAGTTTTATTTTCTTGAGAAGAAGACTGTCCATCCACAAACAAGGATGCTGCTAGGGATGGTGCTGCTAGGGATGGTTGGCTGTATGAGAACGTACGGTTACTGAGATAATTATGTGTCCCGATGACGAAGAGATTAATGCATTAGTAATGCTCCTTGGTTTGAATGCGTCTTTGAGAGAGTCACTATGACGCCCTACTCTACCTTTATGGACGTGCATACCTGCCTCCCCCCACCCCCACATGCCATTTGTATGTGTTTTTTTGACGCCCTCAATGAGTGTTTGAAAAAAAAGGAAGCCTTGATGTTTAACTTATTGTGTTGCACATTTGAACAAACAAACCACGTGGTTGGGGTCGGTCAATGTAAGAACGATAACTTGAGCACATTTGTTAATGCCATTAACTTTTTTGTTTTTTCAAAGCAAGTTTATTTAATATTTAATATCTAGTCTAGAAATATTCCAACAGAGCGATTGCAATCACGTGACAAAAAGCGCGTGCTTTTTGTTTACTTTGTCTAGTGGTGATAAATGGCAGCCGTATTACTATAACCGTAAGAAGGTTTTATGCCTATTTTAAATGTGATCATTTCAACAATATAACGTAAAACATATATAAAACACTGTCAAGCGATGTAAATTAATATTAAAGCTAAAATTTAAACCATTAAAAATCAATGGAAAAGGTTCCGTAAGTGCCGAATATTTAATTGAAGATGCCGATTGTCGAAAGTTAGCCTATTTTAACTTACTAGGCCTATTTAAAAGTAAAGCAAAATATACAATGTTTCAAAAGAGCTATTGAACAACTATAAAAAGCCTAAAATCTTGTTAATTTCGTGGACGGACTACTAAGGACTAGTATCACAGTTAGATATAAAGATTTATGGAAACTAATTCCTTATATTTTGGGTTTAAAATACACATGGTAAGGAACAATGTTTATTTGTCATTAATGTCATTATCGCAAAGATGGCTGCTATTTACACAAGTACGTCACTAAAAAACCTAAGCCACGCCTACTGCAATCGCTCTACAGTATTACCGAATCACAATAATATAAAAGTAAATTCCATATTTTTTTCACAACGCTCACATGTTGATTGCATTTTTTTTTAAAGTTGTCCAGTAAAAAAAGAGTGGTATTTTTTTCATCCTCATTGAAGCCTCGTATTCTGGTGAGTCTGTCGTGGTGCGCATGACCTTTTCACTCTACATTAGGTTTCTAACATTATTACATTTGCCTTCTGTTATTACCTTTATTGCTGATGTTATAGTTCTATTTTCTGATCAATGATATATTTAGTAATTCTGTGTTTGAAACCGAAAACTGGTGGGAATTGCTTTAACAAACCATTCAAAATGTGTGGGATTATTCCTCTCTTCCTTTTTTTTTAACACACACACCGAGACGTGAGACGAGGGCTGTCATTGAAAATCGAGAACCTCCTCCACATGGTATTACCACTCTTGGCATTGCTCACCGTATATATATATATTATAATATAGACTAGTGAGTGTCCTGTGAAACACTGTTTCCAATATGTCTGAGGTCATTACAATGTCAGTCTGTCCATTGCATTTAATTAACGACATATCCCTGTTTTACTTGTTGGATGAACATTTACCTACATTTGAGTAATGAATCTCTTTATGCAATCCTGGTTTTGTTGTTTCTTTGTTAATAACATTTGTAAATGTTAAAAATAGTTTATACCAGCATTTTTCAAACGTTTTTAGTTTGTGAGCCCGTTATTTTGATGCATTTATTCTGTGACCCAATAGGCCTACCATTTTTCTTTCACCTATACTTACTAACTTACTTACGCTTGCTACCCCTCTCCGGGCATAGGTCGCCAACAAGAGCTCACCATCCATCCCCGTCCTGAGCGAGTCTTTCCAACTGACTGTCCCCAGGAGTGACCTGTTCTCTTGTCGTCGGCATCCAGGTCTCGGCGCTGACCACCCTTCTTCCTCTTCCCTTGGGGGAGGGGAGAGGGGTTGATAGCGGTTATGGTCCTGGTCGAGATGATTATCATAGGCCTGACAGCTTCCAGGACCTGGCGTTCACTTCCCGGCATCATGGCACCATCGACTGGAGGTCCATCCTCTCCCAGTACCGAAATGTCTGTAAAAACCTTGTTTGCGTTTCTGTAGCAGTTAAAGGTTATAACCAACTATACTAGCCTGTAAATAAAATAGTCTAACACATATGAATTTCCACTCTATAAAAATCGTTAGAGACTATTGACAACTATTCAGAAGGGATTTTTTTTTGGCTATAACGTTGGGCTCAAATATCACAAATTGTCCGCTATATCGAGTTGTACTGATATATTTCTACGGCTTATCCATCGCGATAATAATAACTTATCTACTTCTTTTTGTGACCCTGTGGCTTTTGGTTTCGTGGCATTTTTGTGACCCTGTGGCTTTGGTTTCGTGGCATTTTTGTGACCCTGTGGCTTTGGTTTCGTGGCATTTTTGTGACCCTGTGGCTTTGGTTTCGTGGCATTTTTGTGACCCTGTGGCTTTGGTTTCGTGGCATTTTTGTGACCCTGTGGCTTTGGTTTCGTGGCATTTTTGTGACCCTGTGGCTTTGGTTTCGTGGCATTTTTGTGAAAACGCTACAGTTTTTTTTTTACAAGTTTGTGTTTTATCTTTATCATCAACATCTTTTCTTGTAAGTCAATACATTAATCCCTACAACTGTTGCTTGAAACAAGATGGGGCCGCGTCATTAAATGTTGACATTTGTCACCTGAGATTTTTTTTTTACCCGGACAGTTTTACGTCCATGGGTTAAGGTTGTGTGTTTCAAACGACAGGGGTTTACAAAATATACCGGCAACCTGTGATGTGATTGTTTCGTGGTGATTTGTTTTACCTGAACTTGTATGTCCCGATACTTCTGTAGGAAGATCTCTGTCAACCATTGCGTCATCACTAGTGTTCACAACTGACAAGAGTAACACCTTTAGTAAAATCACTAAACCTAGAAACACAAGAGGACAGAAGGGCAAAGAGTAAAGTAGTAATAATACATAAGGAATTATATTCTAACTTAGAAATACAACCCAATGACAGCCCGTTGCAATGCTAAGATAAACATAAAGACAAAACACTTTCTTTATTCCTAATGCGAGAACAAATGCGTATAAGTACTATTTCTTCCCGATTGGCATTCGGGCATGGAATGGGTTGCATGAACATACCAGGAAAATCAGTAACTTTACATCATTTAAAACATTAATAAAGATACAAGACTAGACTCGGACCACGGATGAGTCCTAGGACGCAATAATCTTCTTTATAGAAGGAGCGTCTGTAATATATAAGATAAGAAGTAGCGTTCTGATTTTATGTTTAAGTGTCATTATTTCTTCGGCATCGTGCTTTTCATTCAAGAATTTGGAGTGTGTTTAGTACGTCTCTTTTACAAGACCTATGCCCCTGCCATTGATCTATATACTAGACTGCAATGTAGATATCTCCGTAAACAGGGACCCAATCGTACTGAGGGCCTCTAACCTTTGCTGCTTAGGCAACGCCCACATATTAGCCGGAGCCTAGAGAAGTTCGGCTCCGTTGCAACACGACCGCCGCTATGAGGCTATGTGGATACTGGTCGTATTCTTCTCATTCATTAGTTAATATACACACATTAAATTTGTCCTCGCTATCAGTCTCGTGTCAAAGGAGACTTTAAATTTATAATTATTTTCTCAACATTGAATCTTACATACTTAATTTTTTTAGAACAAGCACAGAACATTTTATGATGTTAATTACTGCATTCTTTTCACATATAAACAAATTCAAATTCAATAAGACGGGAGTGTATTAACTTTCGGTAATTAAACTTCTTACTTAAAAAACATGAAACTGACATACATATTTTTACTGTTACTTCTCGCTGTCTAGGGTGGGTGGTTTTATCACAATTACTTCTTGGTTCGGTTGAAGAATCCTTATTCTCTCGCCCAAACTTCCATCCTAGTAACAGGGTTCGTACGGATCATGGAATTTTGGAAAAGTTTTGGAAAATTGATAGGACCATTTCCAGTATGAAAAAGTTTTGGAAAAATGCAATTTGATAACTAGATCATGGAAAAGTTTTGGAATTTTTAAATTTAGATATTTTATTGCAAAATTTCTCTGAACCTGATTTTTTTCCTTTTCCAACACGCGCATCTCTAAATTATAAATCCCCGGTACGCTAATTCTGCTTTTCTTGCAAACCTCCTGTGTGTAAATTACGGGAAGCTCTCTTGTCTCGCTTTTTTTGGTCCGGTGAAGATGGTACCAGCCTATGCTTGCCACTCCTCCCTTTCTCTCCTTCCCCCACAGTTTGGTGTCTGCTAGACTAGATAAGTTAACAGACCTGTCAACCCACAGTTTGGTGTCTGCTAGACTAGATAAGATAAGTTAACAGACCTGTCAACCCTTTCGATTTTCTCGGAGTTTTACAGATTTTTACCCCTCATTCTACCCATTACAACAAAAACCTTAATTAAAACTCAAATTTTCGGAACATTAAAAGTACAAGTTTTATTTAATATTTTTTTTAGCCGCTATAAAAACCAAAAGTCCATGATGCAAGAATTGGACCGTTTAGATTATTCCATTTTCGTTTTTTTTTTTTTTTTTTTTATTTTTTTTTTTTTTTTTTTTTTTTTTTTTTTTTTTTTTTTGTACTTCTGTTAACGAAAGCGCATCGCCGGCTGATTACTTTCACTTTCATGGTTTGTACTTGCACCTTAGGCCTACGCTGATATTTTGATAGCCAAAACGTTTTCGTGTTAAAATGTGGCCGCTAAAGTCCGATTACAACCTATTTATATAAAAAAATGTAGCGATTTCAAAAAACGACCCGATATAAAATAAATAACAAAAACAATGAATCTCTAGGCCTACCGATGCATTGCCAGCCATAGCGGCGCCATGCCTTATGATATTAATGACTACCGGCTATCGCATTTGTTAAAATACAATTTTGTGTGACATCAATATCTAGTAGGCCTATTATATTTTCTTGGAAAGCGTCACATTTTTAGCTCTAGGTCTAGATGTCTACATATCTGTATTATAAACGCTTTTTACTATTTTACTTTTCCACTGACTATTAAAAAACAAAAGTTGAATAGTCTATTAGGGCACTAGGACTAGGACTAGAGAAAAAAAATTTGGGTCAAAATAACTACCGAAAATTTTATATATTTTCTAAAAAATGCGTAGGCCTATACTATAGCCTATAGTTATACCATAGCGGCATAGCAGTGCATAGTGCATAGCCTGTCATGTTGCTCACTATTATCTAGTACTAGGTTAGCTATAGGCCTATGACCTTATAAGGATAGGCTATACGTTATAAGGTATAGGCTAAATATGAAGAGGCCTGTTACTAACATTTTTAGTAGGTCTATTAGTTACTAGTATCCTACTATTTGGGCCTATTACTAGTACTAGGCCTAGGCTATAGAGGCTTTATTACAGTATTTAGCTTTATAATTATTGATATTCTGTAAAGTTAAATACACAGATTGCTATTAATTAAAACTTTAAACTAATTACATTAATAACAAACAATAGGCCTACTAAGACTTAGTTATTTTCTTTCCAATTGTAAATGCATAACTTGTGCTACATATCAATACAGTATTATAAAGTTTTCATTATTAATAGTCTGTCACAATCTGATAAATCAAGCTGGAAATGAATTCGTCTGCTCTATTGGTGATGAGCTCTCTTATTATTTTTCCCTATTTTATTATTAATATTGTTTTTGTTTTTTTATTACTCTCTTTTGTTTTCTTGTCTAACTTCTTTTTTTTTTTTATACTATAAACAGTTTTATATCAATACAAGCTAAATTGCCCTGCGTTGCCCGGGTGGGAAAAAAGAACAGGACTGTATAAGGTGCAGATAAAAATTGTATAAAAACTGGAGAATGGAACCCGGGTCGCCCGATACGTTAACCTCTTAGATAGTGAAGTCACATGTCCCATGTGAAAAATTATTAGACACTATATAGGCCTAGGCCTAGATCAGTGACACAAAACTCACGTGTTTTCAAATTGACCAATGGGGATCGGTTTACTTACAAACACTGACTTTTTATATATATATATATTTCATCGGTATATGTCGGGATTTTTACTCAAAAGAGGGTCTTGGAAATTGTGTACATTATCATGGAAAAGTTTTGGAAATGTCATGGAAATTTTGTAATCCAAAGTTGTGGGAACCCTGTAGTAATTTAGAAGGACGCCAGGACAGGAACAATTAACAACATAACTTTTTTGGACAATGTGACCACCACTTACAAAGGTAGGTAATGACAACTAAACAAAACAAGGGAGTTAATTAATTATAACCTCATACATCACAATGCTGACATTGATTATAATAAATTTAAATAGCTTGCTTCAATACCGACACCTCGTTTCAAAATGTGATAATTATTGTCGTGCTATGGTTGAACAGTGTCGTGTGGTGTTTTTGGATTCGATAGCATTTTAATGGAGATACCAAGACTAATTGACAAGATATTGCATCCCTACAGGAGACCAGGTCGAGTTGTATTATTGAATAGGTAAGGAATCTAGAAGTCGCAAAACAGACTTTCACACTTACTTTCACACACATACAGCATGCATTGACAAATCCATAAACACTTGCATGTTTACAAAAAACACTTTCTTGTTATTTCTTTGGACTGATTATTTAAAGAAAAGAACTTAACGTCTAGTATTACACCTTGTAATAAATGACTTTATTATTACATTCAATATGGCTTTCAGCAGACGTGAAGTTTTATTGATGACAACTTAAACGTGTCTAAATATAGTGTTGTGACGTAGATAGGGTAGTAGTTCATTCCTATACCATTTCCTCCATTTTTCCTTAATTAATTACCTCCCTTGTGGACTAGTGGTCACATTGTTTTATATTTTGGATACTAACACAGTTAACACTACTAACAGTGATATTACTCCTCTCCTGGACAGTTTGCCTTGTCCAATCAGAGAGCTTCTCTTGTGGACTAAATATCACATCCCTGCCACTTTCCATGTCATCTAAGTCAGAGGCGGCAACTTAAATCACTCGTGCCAAATGGCAGTGGCACGCGAAAGACCCACAAAAGTTCAATTCAAGTCTTTTTTTTTTTTTTTTACAAGAAATTGATTGGTAGTGTAGGTTGACTTTTCTGGCTGTTGGCATGCTGAATGAGTTAGAAATTCTACTTTGGCATATTATTATCAACTAGGCTGCCGACCCCTGATCTAAGACATTACAGAATAGTTATGGAAAACGACAGACTCGCAGTCAATGTGCAAGGAGTGTTGCTACTCAACTTTTATTTACTAGTTATACGGAGGTTCACGTGAACTCTAATCTTCTTTGCACCACAGCAACTGTAAGACGTAATTACTTCTCGTGGGTATGCGGGATCAACGCGGACTATTGGATATATAAACACTAAATCCTCCATCACACGATCCTATATTATAAAGGATTATAAAAATAATTTGTAAAAAAAAAATAGTCTAAATCTATGATTTTATAAAAAAAATTGATTATGTAGTTGTAATCATCATGAAGATTATGTTGTTAGTTCAGTGTTGAGAAAAACATCTTTATGGGATACAAATTAATGCTATTGTGTAGTATACATTAACCCTTTGTGACTGGATATGTAAATATATGTATTTCTAAGGTTAAGAACTATGCGCCTGAATAGTCAGGCTAATGGATAATTCAAAACATAATTTGCTATAATCCTTCTGTAAACCTGAAATGTATCAATTTGTGAAAGTATTTCTGCACTGCTAATCCGTCGTTTTGTAGACATTCCGCGGAATGTCTTATTATGTCTCAAGCAGTTGTAAGCTTAGACTTAATAGATTTTTTATATGTCAGTATGGCAAATATACTGTTATGGTTGTCAGTGTCCATTTAGTTCTGCCATGCGAATGACCAGTGGGTCTCAATGTGTGTGAACGTGAAAACATGACAGTGGAACGTAGACAGTTGGTAGTAATTAAATGTTAGGTTAGGAATGAAATACGATGATCGGTCCGATGAAAGCGATCACGTCATTGTTCTCCTTGTCCCAAAGCGATCACGTCATTGTTCTCCTTGTCCCAAAGCGATCACGTCTAACTTCTCCTTGTCCTACAGTGGTCCTCTTGAAATAAAAACCGTGATCGTTTATGGTACAACAAATTGTTTTCAGCAAATACTAAGTTCATTTTAATCTTTGTATAGTGGATACATGAGTGCAAGATTTCACTTGTATTTACATTAGAATCCGCAAACAATTGAATCATCCATTAAATTTAATCGTCCACGTTAATAGAGCGTTCTCAATGGGCGTGGCTTAGGTTTTTTAGTGACGTATTTGTGTAAATAGAAGCCACTATTGGTACAAAAATGGTGAAGTACTTCTTTATCATGCCAAATTCACATCTGAATATTGGCTATCCTACTCAAAAATAAGGAGGTAAATAGTAGTACTGTAGATTAATTGATTAATGTGATTAGGCTAGGGCCGGCTAGACCTATTTACACTTTCAATTTCACTTTATAGGCCTGTAATAAATCGAGAAATGTAAAGACGCAGTGTATAATTGTACTCAGACTTTATTCTGTAATGAAGACTAGTACATTCAAAATGGTAGAACAAGGACGTCGCTAACATACCAGGGGATTATGGGTAAACAACAAAAGGGGCAGCACTCTCACAGCTCACACAATGGACAACAACACAACAAATAAACATAATGGTTGCAACATTCCTCCTCCTTTAATTTCTAGGTGGCCCAAGATCCAAATCGCTCTGGAACACGCCTAGTACGACCTGATGTTCTAGTTACTGGGGATACAGGTAACAACTGATTTTCTAGTGATGGTATTGGTATGTCCAAAACCCGAGGCACCAGGGCTGCCTGAGAGGCCGACTGATTTACTGGCGGAGCTTCCGTTGCTGGAATGCTCACTATTTCCTCCGGTTGTGCTGTCTGAAACTCAGGCTCTACATTGCCTCTTGAAGATGAGCTGGTTGTGGATTTATTATGAACCTCTTCTGTAAGATCAAGATCCGGAATGTCCGCATACCTATTACGAATATGGTCTACTGTCTCTTAACCGTTCTTCCATCTGTCAGTTTGACGATATAAGAGAGCGGACCGGTCACTGACTCTACTGTCCCCGGCAACCACTCGACTCTAGAACCACCACTATGAGTATAAACTTTATCACCTAGTACGAAATTGCGTGTCTTGCAACCTTTATCGTGGGACTGGGCCTGCAGCGCTTGTTTTGTCTCTATGCGACTTCTCAAGTCAGCCTGGAGCATTGAAATTGGTGTACGCAGGCACCGGTTCATCAGCAACTGTGATGGAGTCTCTTGGGTTGTGCTTTGGGGCGTCGTTCTGTACTTGAACAAGAATTTGTTTAGCCGTATTTCCCACGGAATAATATTTTCCATTTTCCTGATGCTAGACTTGAAGATTTGAACTGCCCTTTCTGCAAGTCCATTGGTGGATGGATGTCTTGGAGCCGAGCGGATGTGTTTAATTCCATGCCTTGTGCAGAATCTTTGGAAATCATCACTAGTGAATGCCGTACCATTGTCCGATACTAGAGTGACAGGAAGACCATGAGTTGCAAATATTCCACTGAGTGCAATGATAGTTGCCTGGGTTGATGTATTAGGAACATTAATCACTTCTAGCCATTTCGAATGGGCATCAATTACAATCAGAAAGAGTTTACCCATGAAAGGACCGGCATGATCAATATGAACCCTAGACCAGGGAGAACTTGGCCATTCCCAAGGGTGGAGCTCTGCCACCGCTGGTATATTTTGATTTTTGTCACATGACGAACACTCTCTGACTGCTGACTCAATATCGTGGTCCATTCCTGGCCACCAGACGTAACTTCTGCCTGTAGCCTTCATCCTTGATATACCTATGTGAGTATCATGAAGTAGGCACAAAACTGCCTCGCGACATTTGCTAGGAACAATAATCCTGTTTCCCCATAGGAGACAGCCATCCATGATTGATAGTTCCTCCTTCCTAATGTAAAATGCATTATAACACTTATCAACTTTGCCTGGCCAACCCCACCGGACCCATTGAAACACTTTTGACAGAACACGGTCCCGTTGCGTCTCGGTCCGAATCTCCTGAGAACTCACTAACGGAGCAGCTGAGTCGACCATGTTGACAACCAAAACCATCTCCTGAGGCATTGTTACAGATTGAGGTAGGTCCGGGAGTGGGAGTCGACTCAAAGCATCCGCATTAGCATTATCAACTCCTCGCTTGTATTCAATGCTGTAATTATAGGCAGAAAGTGTTAATGCCCATCTTTGTATCCGTGCCGACGCCATAGGTGGAATTGTGCAGTCATGGCCAAACAAGTAGGTCAAGGGCTTGTGGTCTGTCACGAGGATGAATCTATCATTTCCTGTTCGGCCATAAAGATATTGATGGAATTTAGTGACCCCAAATACCAAAGCCAGGGCCTCCCTGTCAATTTGTGAATAGTTCATTTCAGCTGGATTCAAGCTACGGGATGCGAATGCTATGGGTCGGTCTGTACCATCGGCATACCTATGACTTAGCACCGCACCGATTCCTTTCGGCGAGGCGTCACATTGTACCAGAAGTGGTAAAAGCGGGTTGTAATGAACCAATAAATCAGAAGTACTGATCATGTCCTTTGCATAGTGAAAAACTGTTTCCTCTCGTTTCCCCCATTTCCAAGAAACGTCCTTTTTCGTAAGCTCGTACAATGGTGCAAGCTCAGCAGAAAGATTCCTGAGGAACCTAGAGTAGTAGTTTATGAGGCCAAGAAAACTTCGAAGTTCAGTCTTATTTGTAGGTGTTGGTGCTTCCTTTACAGCCTTCACCTTCGCTGGGATAGGATGAAGACCCTCCGCGTCTATGCGGTGACCCAGATACTCAACTGAAGGTTGCATGAACATACATTTGTTTTTATTTGCCTGCAGCCCTGCTTGCATGAGGCGCTCAAGCACAAGTTCAACATTTTTTAAATGCTCGCAATTATCTCTCCCTGTCACCAGAATGTCATCTAGATAAACGCAGACACCTTTTAGTCCTTTCAATACATTACAGATAATTCTTTGAAAACAGCCCACTGCTGCGTTAACACCGAATGGGAGACGTTTCACTTTAAACAGGCCCATGTGAGTATTTACAGTCAGATATTTGTGGTACTCCTCATCCACGGGTATCTGTGAATAGGCTTGATGCAAATCAATTTTTGTAAATGTTTGTCCACCTCTTAATTCTGCAAACATGTCCTCAATTCTAGGCAGGGGATAAGGGTCAACATTACAGGCTTGATTTATCGTTACCTTGTAATCACCACAAAGCCGTATTGTGCCATCGGTTTTCAAAACAGGCACCACGGGGGCTGCCCAATCGCTGTAATCAACCGCCTCCCATATGCCAAGTTCTACATTCTTATCAATTGCCTCTTGTACTTTGTTCTTGATGGCATAAGGTACTGGTCTGGCCTTAAAAAACCGAGGTTGTGCTTCTGGATCAATGAAAAATTTGACTGGTGGACCATTTTATTTGCAGAGGCTTCCTTCAAAAATAGCTGAATATTTCAATAGCAAGTCATCAATATTCACGGTTTGGATATTATTGATGCTGTTCCAGTCTAGGCGAATAACTGTTAACCAATTTCGGCCAAGAAGTGAAGGCCCACCACCGGCAACCACGACTAGGGGTAGGACCGCATGTTGTCCTTTATATGTCACGTTAACGTTTGCATACCCATGCACAACGATGGGTTCTCCTGTATAGGTAGTAATAGCGCTGTGAAACGTCGACAGCTTAACGTCCCGGAAGAACTCTCTGTATGTATGTTGTGAAATAATTGTAAGAGAGGCCCCTGTATCCACCTGCATTCTTATGTCCCTAGACTCTACCTGTAACACCACATCTATTGAAGGAATTTTCTTCTGTAGTAAAGCAACACTGAATAATGAGAAACACTCATCAGAAGAGTGCTCTTCCTGATGTACAATGTTAGTCGGATTTGATCGTGACATGTTGGGGAACCTTTTGAACTTAGGTACTTCAGCCTGTGGTGGTTTGACATTAGTGGTTCTACAGGCTCTTTGGATATGACCCTTCCTATTGCAGCCATGGCAGATGGCATCTTTGAACCGGCAATCTTGCCTGAGATGAGACCCTCCACAGCCGAAACATGTTATAGGAACCTTGGGTTTTCGGCCTCCTTGAACTTGCACTTTGTTGACTTCCTGTAGGCCTACATTAGTCGAGGTAGCCCAGGCCGTGGCCGCCTCAAGTATGTCCTTTGCATTATACTCGGCAGCTTCCAATGCCAAAGCTGTCTCCAGTGCCGTGTCAAATGTTATTGTGTCCGGCAGAGACAATAATTTCTTTTGCATGGCCTCGTTGTTTATACCAACAATAAAAATGTCCCTAAGTTGCTCGCTTAGTTCAGAAAACCTACAATCTGTTGCAGCCTGCCTTAATCGTATAACAAAACTTGCAATGGTTTCCCCCTCCTTCCTTTTAATTGTATAATATTTGAACCTTGAAACAATGCGGCTTGGTGCCGGATTAACGTGGTGCTTTACCAGTGACACAAGCTCAGCAAAGGTTTTAGTAGCTGGCTTCTCAGGGGCAGTAAGTGTGGATATTAAATGGTATGCATCTGGCCCAACAGTAGCTAAAAATACCTGCCGCCGTTTTTCATCATTTTCTATGCCATTCGCACCGAAAAAGTTTTCGAGTATATCTGTATACTCGTCCCAATTTGAACCAAGTTTAAACTCATTAATATGGCCGATTAAAGGCATTTGAAATATGAATTACTAATAATATACGTAAATATAAGTAAATATACAAGTTTATCCTCGTCGCCAATGTAATAAATCGAGAAATGTAAAGACGCAGTGTATAATTGTACTCAGACTTTATTCTGTAATGAAGACTAGTACATTCAAAATGGTAGAACAAGGACGTCGCTAACATACCAGGGGATTATGGGTAAACAACAAAAGGGGCAGCACTCTCACAGCTCACACAATGGACAACAACACAACAAATAAACATAATGGTTGCAACATAGGCCTACACTTTTAATGTTTCGTAGGCTAGGCTAATGGCTAAGTAGGGATGCCAAGTGATAGTGTTGGTGAATAGGCTATCTAGTCAAGTCACTAATAGGCTCACATTGTCTATGATCTATGTCTATGATAATAATAAAATAGCCTATTTTATTTAACAGACATAATACAGCTTAAATCTTAATAGGACTTAAAACACAAAACATCATGTTAAAAAAGCTCGAGCCTTTATGAAACTTTATTAATACAGCGGCCTTGTACTTGTACACCACTACTACACAAAGTAAACAAAAATCACTTGCTTTTTGTCACGTGATTGCAAACGCCCTATATCTTGTCACAAAATTTGAGCATTTTCAAATATCGTTATTCTAAGAAAAATAATTTTAACTTTTTAGTGCATTTCTTAAATATAAATCGATGATTTAAAGGAGTATTTTCCTAATATGTATATTTTGTACTGGCATTTAGCTTGATCAAATAGCACCACAGTTCCTACCAAATTCAGCTTACTTGCTTAGTTCCTTTGGTTCCTCGTGGTACATAACACCTCCACAACAGCTCTTCAGCGCACTCGATTCTAGGCAGCCTTTTTTTTTAGTTCACCCCATGAAAGAAAGGTTGCAGCTTTTCATTTCATCCTCGCAGAATCGTCTCCAGACAACAATTAAATACCTTTTTAAAATATTTAACTGAAGTTCTTCTATTTATTTTTTTAATGTATTAATTTAAAAAATAATGATTTTTAAATTACTGGTAGGACATTTCAATTTTATAAATTTTAACAATTCGGAGAGCGCTTTCGAATTCTGTTAAGAAATTTTCAGAAATTCCCTGTATTTAGAAACGATTTTCTTTTCATTGTTTAAATTTCGGGAAGCATTTCAAATAGATCTATATAGATCAATTTAATATAATGTAAAATTAAAACATTATTGTCAAATTGAAACCTAAAATAATTAATAATCCATATTCGATTTAAATCATCTCAACCCCATGTAGTAGATTCAAATTTTCAAATCTAATGCCGATAGAATTAGTGCTAAAATACATCTAGACTATTTTTTTTTATATAAATCGTTTCAAGCTCTTACCAGTAGCACGTCGAGTTTGAATTATTCAACACCTGAAAAGACATGCCTTTGATATAAAAGACTTGATTCAATGCATTCATAACAAGACAGAATTCAATACATTGGAGGCTATGTTTGTATAGTGCTAGATTTCACGTGCATAAAGGATCTGGGGAGAAATTTCCTATACCAAGTTCAGAACTTAAGTAGGTCATAACCTAGAGTGTTGACTGGCCTGAAATGAAGTTATTTTGCGTTCCAGTTTGTAATGTGTGGCCTGAATTCGTTGACTCTGTCAGACTGTAGTCTGGCCTGAATTCATTTATTCTGTCACACCGTAGTCTGGCCTGAATTCATTTATTCTGTCACACCGTAGTCTGGCCTGAATTCATTGACTCTGTCACACCGTAGTCTGGCCTGAATTCATTGACTCTGTCAAACCGTAGTCTGGCCTGAATTCATTGACTCTGTCACACCGTAGTCTGGCCTGAATTCAATTATTCTGTCACACCGTAGTCTGGCCTGAATTCATTGACTCTGTCACACCGTAGTCTGGCCTGAATTCATCGACTCTGTCACACCGTAGTCTGACCTGAATTCATTGACTCTGTCACACCGTAGTCTGGCCTGAATTCATTTACTCTGTCACACCGTAGTCTGGCCTGAATTCATTGATTCTGTCACACCGTAGTCTGGCCTGAATTCATTGACTCTGTCACACCGTAGTCTGGCCTGATTTAGTTGACTCTGTCACGCCGTAGTCTGGCCTAAATTCATTGACTCTGTTACGCCGTAGTCTGGCCTGAATTCATTGACTCTGTCAACCGTAGTCTGGCCTTAATTCATTGACTCTGTTACACCGTAGTCTGGCCTGAATTCATTGATTTTGCTATCCCGTAGTCTGGCCTGAATTCAATAACTTCTTCACACCTCAGTCTCGCGTTTTGAGTTTTGATTAATGTGTTTAAATGATGCTTAACGGAACACGTGGCCTAGCGACAGCGCGCTCGGCTTGTGAAGCCGGGGGTTCTGGGTTCGAATACTGGTCAAGGATAGGATTTGTTCCTGGGTTTGTGGGATGTCCCTGGGTTTACCTTGCTCTAGTGGGTAACTCACAGTAGTTAGGGCAAAGTAAAGGCCACACAATCCTCTCGTAGGCCGTTGCCACGAAAACTGCCTCACAGGAGTCACAGGCGCCCTATAGACCACATTTGTCTGATTCAGATAATTTACACAAAAAATTTGTTAAGTTGTTTTTCTAACCCATTCTTTGCCCAGTTGATGTAACAACACTTCAGACTTTAGTTAGAGTTTAGAGTGTGAAACAAGTTTAGAGTGTGAAACAATGTTGTATGTTTCATCAACTCGGAGACGTAGTTAGAATATATTGCGCACGGGGACAAACTCTGAAGTAGGCGCCCCTCCCCCTTCGTCAATTTACCCCCCTGGTCCGCCTTAGCTATGCGTCTGCATGAACTAATATAGTGGCTCTTGAATGTTCCAGTTCAATTTACTATACTATAAATTGAATGTGTGGCCTACACTTCGTGTTAGATGATTAATATAATAACTGAATGTACCATTTTATACACATAGATCTACAGTTAATGAACTCATTTCATTTCTATCATGAACTTTTTCAAATGTTCTTCGTAGTCCAATAGAAGCCATTTAATTGTATGTATACAATCTGTAGACTAGAGAAATTGAAAAGGTTCCTTCAGAACTCCACACAGACACACACAAAATTGTTCACTTTGATGGGTGTATTTGAAAAAGGGAAATTTACACTTTGTAAAGAGATGGGGGGGGGGGGGGGGGGCAAGAGACGTTTGCGACATTACCACTTAGATTTATGAAACTGTATTAGATTACATTTACATTTCATAAAAGTATGAGAGGATCGGGTGCAGCGAGTCTCATTTTTTCTGTATAGGAACCCCGTAGGTGATTGGATTCGTTGGTTGTATTCTTTATTATAGTTCATGGTCTTTTTGTTAGCTTGAGGTATGCTGTGTTATTATCCAGTACATGATCATTTTGACCCATGTGGAGCAGGGTTCAACAGTGCCTTTGTTTCGGCAATGGCACGAGTGTGATTGTGTGGCCAGCACATTCCCCCAACTGGCGTCGTTAAGGGAAGCGGTGGCCGAGCCGGGCAGCGAGTTCAGCTGGCGTAACCCCGAAGGTTCCTTGGTTTGAAGCCTGATAAAGGCAAAAATTTATTCTCTGAGTCAACCCAGCTGTGATGGGGTACCTGGTCATTGTGCTGGCCACACAATCCTTTAGTATGCAGTGGCCACAGAAACTGGCGAATGCTGCTTCACCGACTTTATGATCCATTTAGTACGACGGGATACTTTACTTGATTGACGTCACCCCCTCGTCATTGCTGGTTATTCTCAATAATCATCCCTCGGGAATGACTTAATTCCTCTTCAAGTGGGTTTTCAAGTTTTCAAGCCTAGACCTTTAGAATGATAATCCAACGCTTTTCTTTTAGCTACCGCTTCAAATATAGTCATGTAAAAAACATTTTTCTTCTCAAATGTATCATTTCCACAGTTCTTTTGATACAATGTTTACACATACCCCCCCCCCCTCTCAACTAAAGTCAATTTGAAGGTCCCCGTGACCTGTACTCTTCAGGTCATAGTGGACCGCTGCCTTTTTTCGTGACTTTTTCTTTTCTTGTGCAAAAAAAAAAAAAGAAAGGCAACTCTGAAAAGAGTCAATGAATAGTTGGGTGGAGTTATAGCCCCTTTTACTTAGTGGTTAAACATCATTAAATAATATACAGATGTTTGTATTTGGGTGTTAACTACACTCCCCTTGGCTGTATGGGTTGAAACCACGTCACGAGTGCTAGCCCGTATCTCTGGATGTAGCGAGGGTCAGAATAGTCAGGCGGGCGTAAATGGTGGGTATTTTATTTCCTCACTCGAGATCAAATTGCCGTTAATGTGTTTGGTTTGTTTCATTTTTTGTTGAGTGTCCCAATGCTGAGCGTACAGTTATCTCCGTGAAAGCTACTCCCGTAGCTGTCGCCTGTAGCGTGGCGTATCGGGCGTGACGAAAAGAACGTTGTGGGCCCATCGCATGGTTAAGAGAAGCTACTTTATTATGAACTGCATCTGTAGCAACCAACTGTAGCAATCAACTGTACCGTAGCAATGACGTTTTCTTTGTGCTGATTGTTTTGCACTAAGATCTGCAAAGTTTAACGTAAACGAATATAGTGTGTGTTTGTCTGTGTGTTTGTGGTTAATTTAATCTTTTAGTTCTTAGGTCAGTGTAACATATGTTTCTATGGTCAGTATAACGTCTCTTTGGTCAGTGTAACGTCTCTTTGGTCAGTGTAACGTCTGTTTCTATGGTCAGTATAACGTCTCTTTGGTCAGTGTAACGTCTCTTTGGTCAGTGTAACGTCTCTTTGGTCAGTGTAACGTCTCTTTGGTCAGTGTAACATGTTTCTATGGTCAGTATAACGTCTCTTTGGTCAGTGTAACGTCTCTTTGGTCAGTGTAACGTCTGTTTCTTTGGTCAGTATAACGTCTCTTTGGTCAGTGTAACGTCTCTTTGGTCAGTGTAACATATGTTTCTATGGTCAGTATAACGTCTCTTTGGTCAGTGTAACGTCTCTTTGGTCAGTGTAACGTCTCTTTGGTCAGTGTAACGTCTCTTTGGTCAGTATAACGTCTCTTTGGTCAGTGTAACGTCTCTTTGGTCAGTGTAACATATGTTTCTATGGTCAGTATAACGTCTCTTTGGTCAGTGTAACGTCTCTTTGGTCAGTGTAACGTCTCTTTGGTCAGTGTAACGTCTCTTTGGTCAGTGTAACATATGTTTCTATGGTCAGTATAACGTCTCTTTGGTCAGTGTAACGTCTCTTTGGTCAGTGTAACGTCTCTTTGGTCAGTGTAACGTCTGTTTCTATGGTCAGTATAACGTCTCTTTGGTCAGTGTATCGTCTCTTTGGTCAGTGTAACGTCTGTTTCTATGGTCAGTGTAACGTCTCTTTGGTGAGTGTAACGTCTCTTTGGTCAGTGTAACGTCTCTTAGGTCAGTGTAACGTCTGTTTCTATGGTCAGTGTAACGTCTCTTAGGTCAGTGTAACATATGTTTCTATGGTCAGTGTAACGTCTCTTTGGTCAGTGTAACGTCTCTTTGGTCAGTGTAACGTCTCTTTGGTCAGTATAACGTCTCTTTGGTCAGTATAACGTCTCTTTGGTCAGTGTAACGTCTCTTTGGTCAGTGTAACATATGTTTCTATGGTCAGTATAACGTCTCTTTGGTCAGTGTAACGTCTCTTTGGTCAGTGTAACGTCTCTTTGGTCAGTGTAACGTCTCTTTGGTCAGTGTAACGTCTCTTTGGTCAGTGTAACGTCTGTTTCTATGGTCAGTATAACGTCTCTTTGGTCAGTGTAACGTCTCTTTGGTCAGTGTAACGTCTCTTTGGTCAATGTAACGTCTCTTTGGTCAGTGTAACGTCTCTGTGGTCAGTGTAACGTCTCTTTGGTCAGTGTAACGTCTCTTTGGTCAGTGTAACGTCTGTTTCTATGGTCAGTATAGCGTCTCTTTGGTCAGTGTAACGTCTCTTTGGTCAGTGTAACGTCTCTTTGGTCAGTGTAACGTCTCTTTGGTCAGTGTAACGTCTCTTTGGTCAGTGTAACGTCTCTTTGGTCAGTGTAACATATGTTTCTATGGTCAGTATAACGTCTCTTTGGTCAGTGTAACGTTTGTTTCTATGGTCAGTATAACGTCTCTTTGGTCAGTGTAACGTCTCTTTGGTCAGTGTAACGTTTGTTTCTATGGTCAGTATAACGTCTCTTTGGTCAGTGTAACGTCTCTTTGGTCAGTGTAACGTTTTTTTCTATGGTCAGTATAACGTCTCTTTGGTCAGTGTAACGTCTCTTTGGTCAGTATAACGTCTCTTTGGTCAGTGTAACGTCTCTTTGGTCAGTGTAACGTCTGTTTCTATGGTCAGTATAACGTCTCTTTGGTCAGTGTAACGTCTCTTTGGTCAGTGTAACGTCTCTTTGGTCAGTGTAACGTCTCTTTGGTCAGTGTAACGTCTCTTTGGTCAGTGTAACATATGTTTCTATGGTCAGTGTAACGTCTCTTTGGTCAGTGTAACGTCTATTTGATCTCTGTAACGTCTCTTTGGTCAGTGTAACATATGTTTCTATGGTCAGTATAACGTCTCTTTGGTCAGTGTAACGTCTCTTTGGTCAGTGTAACGTCTCTTTGGTCAGTGTAACGTCTCTTTGGTCAGTGTAACGTCTGTTTCTATGGTCAGTATAACGTCTCTTTGGTCAGTGTAACGTCTCTTTGGTCAGTGTAACGTCTCTTTGGTCAGTGTAACGTCTCTTTGGTCAGTGTAACGTCTGTTTCTATGGTCAGTATAACGTTTCTTTGGTCAGTGTAACGTCTCTTTGTTCAGTGTAACGTCTCTTTGGTCAGTGTAACGTCTCTTTGGTCAGTGTAACGTCTCTTTGGTCAGTGTAACGTCTCTTTGGTCAGTGTAACGTCTCCTTGATCAGTTTGACATCTATCTCTTTGCTCACCTTGATATCTGTCTGTTTGATCAGTCTAATGTCTGTCTCTCGGATTAGTGAACCATCTCTTTGGTCACAAGTTTCCCTGGTCATTGTTATAATGTTATTTCGTCGGCCACACACACTTCATCCACACACACATTTCAGCCTCACAGACGTTATCCACACACACACACACTTGATCCACACACATACATGTATAAGTTATTCCTGTGTGAACAGAATGTATAGAAATTGTTCATTCAACTCCCGAGCTGCAGGTCGTGTCGCGATATTAAATAAAAAAGAGAGAAATTAAACAGATGTTTGTTTTTGAAATATTTTCTTTTTGGGTGCAGTTTTGTGTGTGTGCTCAGTTTTGCTTTTATTTGCACAAGATTATGTTGCGCCCTGTCTGTGTGTGTGTGTGTGTGTGTGTGTGTCTTTGAGTCTAGTTCACAATCGAGTCAACCCAAGCCTTATGATTATTTCTGTATAATCGGGAAGTCGTCTTGCTTCAGTGGAAAGTGAAGAGAAAAATATCGTAGGTGGGTGTGTTTCTTGGTGGCAACTTTTCCTCTTACTACGAGATTACTCTGCAGTGTTACCTTGTTTATTTGTTGGATTGTATATTCTATATACAGTGAGTTTTGAGCTCTAATGCACTAGGCATACTCACTATTTACTATTCACTATTTACTATTCACTCTTTACTGTTTACAATTTACTATTCACTATTTACTCTTTACTGTTTAGTATTTACTATTTACTATTCACTCTTTACTGTTTACTATTTACTATTCACTATTTACTCTTTACTGTTTACTATTTACTATTCACTATTCACTCTTTACTGTTTACTATTTACTATTCACTATTTACTATTCACTATTTACTATTCACTATTTACTATTCACTATTTACTGTTTACTATTTAATATTCACTATTTACTATTCACTCTTTACTGTTTACTATTTACTATTCACTATTTACTATTCACTCTTTACGGTTTACTATTTACTATTCACTATTTACTTAATTACTATTCACTCTTTACTGTTTACTATTCACTATTTACTATTTTCATTAGATCGCTTAAATAGCCTTACTTTAAAAAAAAAAACAACTTAAAATTTGTTTCGTGAAGTCTGTCACGTCGACAGCATGTTTTTACGGTAGATTGACTTTAGGAGTTTAAACTCTGGTAGAACTGTTACCGGTCCATGTATGCCTGTTACCGGTCCATGTATGCCTGTTACCGGTCCATGTATGCCTGTTACCGGTCCATGTATGCCTGTTACCGGTCCATGTATGCCTGTTACCGGTCCATGTATGCCTGTTACCGGTCCATGTATGCCTGTTACCGGTCCATGTATGCCTGTTACCGGTCCATGTATGCCTGTTACCGGTCCATGTATGCCTGTTACCGGTCCATGTATGCCTGTTACCGGTCCATGTATGCCTGTTACCGGTCCATGTATGCCTGTTACCGGTCCATGTATGCCTGTTACCGGTCCATGTATGCCTGTTACCGGTCCATGTATGCCTGTTACCGGTCCATGTATGCCTGTTACCGGTCCATGTATGCCTGTTACCGGTCCATGTATGCCTGTTACCGGTCCATGTATGCCTGTTACCGGTCCATGTATGCCTCAGACATTTTATTTCTTCTTTTTTTTTCTTTTTTTATCATGTATTTATGTATTTCGTAGATTTAATGTCAGGTCTTATATTTTTCTTCTTTTCTTCTACTCGGGCCCATTTGCAACCTCTCATTTCCCGCTATAAAGTTTAGGGTAAAGTTGTAAATATGAAATTTCGGAACATGATATGTACACAATTAGTGCTTCACGAGGTTGGTGTGTGTGTGCGTGCGTCACGCCCAAGTGGGCACGCCTTGGACAGGAGCGAAACGTATTTAGAAAATGTTCGCCCTGCACTGTTATTAAGCGACGATTATAAATGGAATAGAAACAATTGAATATATTCGTATGCTGGGATTTGGTTCCAAATATTTTAGTGTGATAAAATTACTGAATCACAAGTTTTAAGGTTTTGGTTCCATAGGTCACAATTAATGGACTAGGATATAGAAATACGACTGGTTTTGTGTGAATGAAAGGAGGGGGGGGGAACATGACCCATTGTGCCAACAACGAAACTGTAAATGTCGAGATTCTAGAGTTCAGATCACATTACTAAATGCCACAATTTCAACTCCACCTCTTTATTTGCAGCCAGAACCACCAACTGTGTTATAATAAGAATAAAAACCCGAGTAGTTTCTATGGGCTGGTGAGGCTGCTACAGTATAATGCCATTATTTTTTGTCTTAACTCAATATCTAAAAGGAAAATATTTCGTTTATATCATACAGTATGTTCATATCAGACCGTGAATAATTAAATAAGAGAATAAGGGATTGAAGTAAACGAATGGGTTTCCTACTAAGTGTTGAAGTTGGCAATTTTCATTTTCTAAACGCTTTCTTCTGCTTTGCTTAACTAAAGGTAGTGAACATGTTTCTTACATTCAGGCCAGTGTTGAAAGACTGGCTTTGTGCACTGTCACTCAATAGAGAAGCATTTTACGCGTCGGCTCTATAGTGAAAGGGTTCTACCGCTAGTTCATTCTACGTGGGCCATTCAATGGATCTGAAGTCAGGCACGCCGTGTCTATATAGAGTATAGAGGTTCGTCGTTTATGAAGTTCCAGTTCACTATAGACGGTCGTAGGTGTTCTTTTACTTCCTGGCTCAGTCGCTTGTAACAACCACACATGTGTATGTGTGTATATATATATAGTATATAGATCTACCTGTATGATAAACAGCGCATATAAGTATTATATATAAAAAGACAGTGTTAAGCCCCGCGAGGATCCCCATTGGTCAATTTGAAAACACGTGTGTCACTGACCTATCTAGGCCTAGACCAATATACCGTCTAATAATTTTTCACATCGGACATGTGTCTTCGATAGCTCAGTGGTAAACGTAGTGGACTGCTAAACGGGCGACCAGGGTTCGATTCTCCAGTTAGACTATACTTTTTTTTTCGACAATTAATTTTTCAAACTTTTAAAAACAAAAAACATTGTAAATCTATAGGCAATATAGATTTTGTTAAATACAAATATTTGACTATTTTTTTTACCCTTTTACAATATTTATTTACTTTCCTAAAAGTATTCAGTAAGTGTAGTTTATAAATTTGTTATCTGCACCCCAGACAGTCCTTTTTTTTTTCACCCGGGCAACGCCGGGCAATGTAGCTTGTAAGTATTATTATTATACCTGTAGTTGTTGCAATATGTTGTGCTGTGTATGTGTTATCCATGTGTGTATCTCTGTCTGCTTTGTATGTATCTCTGCCTGCTTTGTGTGTATCTATGTCTGCTTTGTGTGTATAGCTGACTGCTTTTTGTGTTCATTAATCATGGTTTTGTTCTTCGCTGTGTCTTTACATTTGGAAAAGTTGTTCCATTTGGGTTAGGGAAGAAACGTTTCTCAGTTCCATTGGGAAAGTTTTCCATGAGGAATAGTGTGGCCATCTCAATGCCCAGCCGTCTTAACTCCCCTCTTTCCCAACTAATATCCGGTACCCATCAGAGATGGGTAGACAAATGGATACCCTGCAAACCCGGGCAAAATATATCCTGGAGTTGAACCGCGGTCTTTAGTTTGTGTAATTCAAAATAGCAAAGGGACACAATTAGTGTTAGTGTCAATTCTGCTTTTGTCGGTTATGTTGTGATGTGTCATTGTTTTAGTGTGTTCCGATTGGGTTATTTTACAATGCCCTCTCTTGACCAAGGAAAAACCGCACTAAAATAAAAAGATCAATAGAGCTATGTTTCTAGTTTCTAGTAAAAGAAAATGTTTATACGAGTATTTCTACATTTTCAAAACTCGACAATATCCTCGTTTTTTTGTTTCAAGGTTGTATTCGAGGAAGGTGATGGCGTCCCTTACCAAGCCCACATTCAAAGTGTAGATGTGATAGAAGGGACAGTACTGGTCTACATTGAAAAACTTGGAGCCAAGTAAGTCCCAGCTGCATTGTCTCCCCTGGCAGGTTACTCATTGTCTAACTTCTGTGTGAATTATTACAATAATTCAGAATTTATCATCTTTAAATTGAAAAGCTTTTTTCCCCCTACCGAGTCCACAATTTGATGTTGGTATATGTTGTCTAGTGACATATCTATAAATTATAAAGCTATATGAGTCTTGTTTAGTGACATTATATCCATTTATAAATATATATAGGTCTTGTTTAATGACATTTTATCCATATATATATAAATCTGCGTAGGTCTCGTTTAGTGATATTATATCCATTTATAAATCTATTTTCACCAGGAGGACAGTAGCCGCTAAGTGTGTTCGCCCACTACCTTTGTCAGTTCATGGTGAGTACTATTCTAGACTTTACTATCATTCTCTCTGTCAGTCCTTGTTTGTTTATGTTTCTCTCTCTCTCTCTCTCTAGGTCTTATTCTTGGTCCTCTCTCTTTTTCTCTCCATTTCTCTCTCAGTATCTATTTTAATCTCAGTTTCTTTCTCAACATTTCTCACTATTGTCTCAGTCTAGGTCTCGATGTCTCTACATTCTTGGCCTCTCTCTCTCTCTTTCTCTGTCTCTCTCTCTCTTTCTCTGTCTCTCTCTAACTCACTCTCTCTCACTCTCATTCTCTTACAATCATTGAACTAAATAGCTTTACCTCTATTTCAGGTGAGTTAGGAAATTTGCCAGTAACACAACTCAGTAAGTTGATTCTTTGTTTACATTTTCTCTCCTTGCAACTTTCAAAACTATATTTGACCAGCAGTACAAGTTTGTGTAGCTTATTTACTGAGTCTTTATCAAAAATATATTCTAAAGGACCTGCACTGGTTACCGGTTATAAAGCGAATAAATCACAAACTTGTGTGTGCCTTACATACTAATACAACTGCCACTGCAAGTCACACCAAGAGCACACTGAGCATGCTACATTTAATAGCAGGGATAAAAGCGCTCTAAATATCAACATTATTGTGATATAATCTATATATATATATCTAAAAGTACGCCTCACTCAATATAATTTTATATCCCATTGTTTGAAAAGCTCCAATTGTCTGTTATTGTCCACCAGCATAAATTCACTCGGTGGAAGTTTGCCACTTTGTTGCTTGTGTTGTGTTTACCAGAGCGTTGCAGACTTTAGAGGTTTTAATTGGAGCATGACATCCAGGAGTTAGGAAGATAACAATATCCTCATGGGTTCAAATTACTAAGATATGGAATGACAAATTTCTTATCCGGTAGTCTGGAGTTATAATCGCCTGTGTAGTTTTTTGGTATTTTTTAAAAAGTGTTGTTTCTTATTGTCAATTGTTGCCTAAAAAATAATCTACAATTGGAGCCTCTAGTGGATATCTTTTATTACAACAATATATTTGGCTTTTGGTGCTGGTATGTAATGGTATCCATGTATTTATATTGTGGTTGTTCTTCTATCTTAAGACTGAAGTGGATAATTATAGAGTCAATATACACCATCACATTAGAGTTGGAAAACGACTTTGATGTCTTAGTTTTATACAAATCTATCTTTCTATATATTTTATAGTTTTATCTATATGTTACCTAGTCTTATATCGGCCTCTAAGAATATGAATAGGCCTAACATTTTATTGTTATATACACACACACACAAACATGCACAATATTTATAAACACACTGGTTTACATATGTATATTGTTACGTCCACAATCCCCTTGTGGCCAGAGCTGTGTAGATCTTGCTGATAATTCTCGTTAGTCCTAGGGGAGACTTTAATTATTAGTATTTATGTTTCAGTATTACACGAACTCTTCTTATAGTCCTGGGCACAAATTCAGTATTTGTATTCCAACATTTCCTCTCTTGTAAATTATGGTAGTAGATAAATCTTATAGTAATGTATACAACACAATAGGATAGTAACTTGACAAAGAAGCCTCAGTGTAACTGTTGTTGATAGTTTATTTCAGGTGGTATGTTCAATATATACAATATATCTATTATGTACAGTTAGAATAAAATAGTGCAAACACAAACGTTCTCAAACGAACATATTTTGAAACTCTCTGTCTTTCAGACAAAACAAATCATTAAATACTATCCGAGTGGTGCAAGGGACAGACCCACTACCAGTAGGGGTGAAAATCATGGTAACATTACAAAACTCATAACAAAACGATATGAACTTCCCCTATTAAATAATGAGTCGTTCCCAGACTCTGAGAATTTGAGATCAACACAGAATCCCAGCATTACCTAGAACCTTTCGTTTTCCTACTAAACGTCCTAATATCGCGTGTAGTAAGAAAAGAGAGAGAGAGAAGAATAAACATTGCGTTTTCCAATTCTTGGAAAAACAATATACATGACACGCCCCCACCCAATGAAAGAAATAATGTACCATAATTACCCAAGTAATACTCAACATGGTACATTTTTCGTACTTAACACTATCGTTTTAATAACCAACAATCAATGGAAGATTATTAGACAATTTAAGCAAACATGGCTCACTGGCACAACTAAATTATAAAAAGTGTCACTACCCAATGGTAATTGTGATTATAACGTGATGGACAAATATTTCACCGTTAGTATTAATATTAACTAATGTCTCAACAAGTACAAATAATTCAAAAAATATTCTAGTCATTCTTATTTTAACTATGTACAGTTGTGTGGATTTCCACCAAAAATTTGCAAAAAGTCTTAATCTATTTAAACAAATATAACATTGCTCAAACTCTGTCAATTTTCAACAGTTTACTTCTAATATACAAACCAAAAGATAAGTAATACGTAACTCGAATCAAACTATAGGTTACTTCCCCTTTAAATTACAGTGTCAACTTGACATTAACAGGGTTCATACCTAAGATGATGATACTTCCCCTTTTCTCAAATACGAGGAGAAAATACACTCTAGTTACGATTACTACAGTAATCTAAATATTAAAATGTAATCCACTATTATGCGTTTTTGGCAAATTTAAAAGTTTAATATAAAAGATTGTTCAGGGTTGAATGAGTGCACACCTTTAGGTACCTTTGTTTCCCTCCATTCCCGGATATATGGAATATATAACAACCTATATACAACATAGTGAATATCCACTAGTTTTTTCCCATTCTATTGCCATGATATAACAATTTAGCAATAGATTTCCAATATTATCTATTAATTTATACCAATTGATATTACATCTCTTTCTAAGATAAAAAATTGTACATATTATTATTTAGTTCCATTCATTAACTAAAATAAAACAAGATAATAAATCAACTAGCTCAAAGTTTTCCCACTTAATTGCATGTGATGACAATTACTTTTATCCATCCATATCAAGTAAATACGTGCATATATATTTATTGCATCATGCATCAAAATTTGAATGGGATTTCTTTTCCATAATCAAATGAATTTAAAATATATCAGAACATCAATATTATACATGATTATAAAAATTATTAATACTTTCAAAAGACTTGACTTCTGTATGATACGAGTATTCTATAGGTATTCCATAATCAAAATTCAAACGAATGATAGGTTATCATGACACATTCTTAATGAATAAGTGAGATGATCTGAAAAAGAAGTATGGGGTTATTCAGTCAATCATGTAGCACCCGAGATAGAGTATCAGCTATGACCTTGTCTCTATCTTGTCGATGATACGGGGAATGGGATACCAGTCGGTCTTTGTCAAATTACTTAATTTCCCAAAGTCTCTATAAAACTGCAGTGTGTGGTCGGCTTTTGGTACCATCACACAGGGTGTAGACCATTTGCTATCACATTTTTCTCCTATGTCATCTTCTAACATATACTTTACATCTAATTTAATATGCTCTTGTCTGATGGGGTCAAATGGATGCTGTTTAATAGACCTGGCACTATTGGTTAACACTACATCGTGCTCTATGACATGTGTCCTACTGGGAACATTTGTAAACATTGACTTATTTTCATGTACCAGCTCAATAATCTTCTCCTTATCTTCCACCGGAAGATGTTCTAGCCTTGTATCTAAACTCTTAAGGGCATCTGTATTATTAAGTTTACTTTCTGCAAACTTATATTCTATCCTAGATAAATCCGTCGGGACCCTAGCTAATGAAATCATGGGGACCTCCCGTGGTTTACTCTTTTCCCTGGAAACATAGGGCTTAAGCAAATTAATATGGCATACCCTCTGCTTTTGTCTCCGGTCAGGAGTCTTTATCAAATAATTGACCTCGCCAAGCTTTGACTCTATCTCATAGGGTCCACTAAACTTTGCACTTAAAGGCTGATTTTGCAAAGGTAGAAACACAAGAACTTTGTCACCTGGTGCAAAAGTTCTAGCTGTAGCTTTACGGTCATAGTTCTGTCTCATACGCTCCTGCATCTGTGGAAAATGAATCTTCACATGGTTAAAAGCATGATAAAGCCTATTTTTAAATTTATCTACATATGACAAAAGTCCAATCGGTTCACTGTCCGTTAGCCAAGTTTCATGTAGAAGTTTCAACGGACCTCTGACTGAGTGTCCATACACAAGTTCGAATGGGCTAAACCCCAGGGATTCCTGAGTGGCCTCCCTTGCAGCGAACAGTACATAAGGCACACCCTTATCCCAGTCTTTCTCGTTTTCATAACAGTACTTTTTAAGCATCGATTTTAATGTCTGATGAAACCTTTCCAGAGCTCCCTGGCTCTCAGGATGATAGGCACTTGATAGCCTATGGCTTATCCCTAATTGTTCCATGACTTGTTTGAAAATGTTCGAAGTAAAGTTAGTCCCCTGGTCGGACTGTACTGTCTTCGGTAGGCCATAACGTGTGAAGAAATTTGTCAGGGCGTCTACCACCTTCACTGTTGTTATGTTCCGCAACGGAATGGCTTCCGGGAAGCGAGTGGATGAACACATGACTGTGAGCAGGTATTGAAAACCGGCTTTTGTTTTCGGCAACGGGCCCACGCAATCAATGAGTATATGACTGAATGGTTCGTCGAACGCTGGTATCGGCTGGAGTGGAGCGACAGGAATTCGTTGGTTAGGACGTCCTACCATTTGGCATACGTGGCAAGTCTTGCAGTATTGTTCGACATCTCTTCTCAGTCCTGGCCAGTAGAAGTAAGGGAGGATACGGTGGTGCGTTTTTCGGACTCCCATGTGACCAGCGAAAGGAAGATCATGCGCCATACGCAGTATATCTTGACGATAGCACTTAGGTATTACAATCTGGTGAATACTGTCCCACTCGTTTGTACCTGAGTTGAGCGGTTTCGACTTTCTCATCAACACTTCATCTTTCATGTAGAAACATTCCGCCATTGCATCTGCAGTCTTTTCATCAACAGCTTTCATTCTGAGTTGCATTATTACTTCGTCATTCAATTGTTCTTTCACCAATTTCTGCTTTGGTGACAAAATGTTATCGTTCTCGGTTGCATCACCAGTTGTTAGTTCAGCAAAGAACGTAGCACTTAAATCGATGTCAGGTGTTTCTGTTATCACTGTTTCATTCGCATGTGTGTCTTCAGAACAGACAAACACATCTTTCGTTGCACTACACGGCGTAGCAGGAGTCTTTACCGACTTCTTTTTATGCATTGCTCTTGTCAGTGCACATGTTGGGCGTTCATTGGCAGGACGTAGGTTTTTGTCCTCCGCCATCTTTGTCTCCAACACTTTAACCATGGGCTCGACAGTGACTCTGCCGCCCATAATGTCATTTCCTAATATCATGGAAACGCCTTTGACGGGTAGTGCGCGCCACACTCCCACTACGATGTTACCTGTAAAAATATCCGACTCGAGTTTTATTCTGTGCAGTGGAGCTTCCACAGCCTCCATACTAGCACCTCTCAGCACAACAGACTCACCGGTACTGGTGGCATCCGTTAACGGCACACTGCCCTCCAGGATCACGCTGACAGCAGAACCCGTGTCACGTAATATCTGTATTTTCTTCTTGCTGAGTACATCGACTTCTGTCGACACTGTCCCCTCGTAGACAAAGGGTCGAAAATCGGATAGGTCGTCCTCTTCCGGGACTTCAGGAACCATCTGTTCCTCACGGCCTTCTGAAAGCATAATAGATTGAGTACAGCTATTCTCTTTTACCTTAGATAGACTGTTCTCAAAAACCATCGACTCCACAACTATGGGCGATGCCGGCCGCATTTCTTTTGAGTTTCTTGACCCTGTGTTGCACACTTCTTCTGTCTGCTTGCTATCTTTCTGCACTCTGGCACAGTGTAGAATAGCACCTTGCTTCTTGGTAAGGATCCAACAATCTTTCTTCATGTGGCCCTCTTTCTTGCAATTGAAACATACCACCTTTGCTTTATTTACATCTGTCTGCTTCCTGAAATGAACTAAGTTACTATTATTATTTACACCACTGTTCTTATTATTGTTTTCACTTGTCTCTTTTGGTTTACTAGCCTCCTTGGACTCTGGTTTGTGCACTTTGGGTTTGTCAGCATAATATGGCTTTATGCTGGCGTGAATTATGGCATAGTTATCTGCCAATCTAGCAGCTTCATGCACATCTTCAACCCCTCGGTCTGAGATGTGGGTTTTAATATCCACTCGAATACAATCATTGAATTCCTCAAACAATATTAGGTTCTTGAGTTTATCAAACTCACTTACATTCTGTGACCTTAGCCACTGTTCTAACATTTTCTCCTTTTGTCTCAAAAAGTCTACATGAGTTTGATCATATGCCTTCTTTCTGTCTCTAAATAGCTTTCTATATTTTTCTGGTGTCAGGGAATAACTTTTTAGCACCCTATCTTTGATTACTTCATAGTCATTTATTTCCTCGGGTGTTAAACTCAACACTACGTCCAATGCTTTTCCTTTGTTGAGAGTTGACCTTAACCATAAAGCCATCTTATCATCAGGGAACTGATAATCTACAGCTATCCTCTCAAAAAGCAAAAAGAAATCTTGAACATCTTCTTCTCTGAATATAGGCAAGTGTTGTTTCATTGCGCTAATATCCATACCATTGCTGTCCCTACGATGGTCAGGTCTGTTCATGCGTGCCATCTCTATCCTTTCTCTGCTTTCAATCCTAATTCTTTCATTTTCCCTTTCAGTTTCTATCCTAATTCTTTCATTTTCCCTTTCAGTTTCTATCCTAATTCTTTCATTTTCTCTTTCAGTTTCTATCCTCATTCTTTCCAATTCCATTCTCTTCATAGCTAATTGGAATTTTAGGTTTTCACTCAACCCTTCATCTTCATCATTGTTTGATGATCTAGATGACATATTTCTTACCTCGTCTCCGTGGGCAATTACCTCGCCCCCACTGGGAGCTACATAACCTTCATTGATATCGTTCTGTCCCACTTCAACTACACTACCAGTGTTCATGGCATTCTGCCCGTTCAAACATGTCATAATTTCTTTGGTCAAACGATTACGATTAGGTCTTGCCTGTCCTGCCTCAATCCCAAAGGACTCAGCTAATTCTTTTAGTTCAGCAAATGACATGGCATTAAGTTCCTCACTTGATATATTCGAAGCCATAGTATAGCGTTCGAAATATTTGTTATAGTAGAGTAGTATATATTGTATAATAAAATATAAAGTTCCAACTTACGATTTGTCCAGAAATTTGCACAATATAATATTAAACACTTCGTGGAATCTTCACACTTCCCAAGGAATAAAAACGCAAACCAGTTCTCTCCTCTTTTTAAAAAGAATAGTTTCACAGTCCTGAAAACGAAACACAAATATGCCGCTCTCAGTACTACTAATGTCACAAAATATTTATAGGTCAGCTAGATCAAGAAAAGTAGAACTCAAATCTACCGAACGAGACTACCAAATCTTGTCAATCCTAGGTCAGGAAAAGTAGAACTCAAATATACCGGGCGAGACCACCAAATTTTGTTACGTCCACAATCCCCTTGTGGCCAGAGCTGTGTAGATCTTGCTGATAATTCTCGTTAGTCCTAGGGGAGACTTTAATTATTAGTATTTATGTTTCAGTATTACACGAACTCTTCTTATAGTCCTGGGCACAAATTCAGTATTTGTATTCCAACATTTCCTCTCTTGTAAATTATGGTAGTAGATAAATCTTATAGTAATGTATACAACACAATAGGATAGTAACTTGACAAAGAAGCCTCAGTGTAACTGTTGTTGATAGTTTATTTCAGGTGGTATGTTCAATATATACAATATATCTATTATGTACAGTTAGAATAAAATAGTGCAAACACAAACGTTCTCAAACGAACATATTTTGAAACTCTCTGTCTTTCAGACAAAACAAATCATTAAATACTATCCGAGTGGTGCAAGGGACAGACCCACTACCAGTAGGGGTGAAAATCATGGTAACATTACAAAACTCATAACAAAACGATATGAACTTCCCCTATTAAATAATGAGTCGTTCCCAGACTCTGAGAATTTGAGATCAACACAGAATCCCAGCATTACCTAGAACCTTTCGTTTTCCTACTAAACGTCCTAATATCGCGTGTAGTAAGAAAAGAGAGAGAGAGAAGAATAAACATTGCGTTTTCCAATTCTTGGAAAAACAATATACATGACAATATAGTAATATTAAATTAAATTGACACATTTAGACCTTGTTAGGCTATATAGCTGAATGTTTTATGGAAAGAAAGCGGCAATAAACATGCTGCATACAATAGCGAGGAAAGATGCGCTTATATAAATAATCAGCCGAACAAAAGCCAAAAGTAATGACTAGATGCCTTTGGATCACATTAGTAAGGCAGGCAGAGGGCAAGGGCAGCCCATGATCTGTTTATTCAAGCCCCAGGTATATGCGCCCCGGAGAGGCGAAGGAGCTAACCTCACAAACACACCAGCATTTAAACAAACGGGCGCGTTTATTGTCTTCCGCGCCAGAAAGAGACATAATACAATATGTGCATGAATGTTACTCTCTATGGGGTGAATTAGAATATATTTACTAATATCAGGGTTGTATTACCAGCCACGGTTGTATGTTTTATACATTTCCGCGTTACCAGAAACCTGATGGTAGAGTTGATTACCGGCATTTCTACGCTTTCTACTCTGCTGGAACGTAAAATCGTTTCTCTCTCTCTCAAAACGCGTTGGTATCTTCGTACGACTCCTTGCTTTCTGTTCTAACTGATCTATTCACGAGTCACAATGTACTCGTAGCCTGTTGAATCAGACAGCGAGGAAAAGATCGAATCGCTGAATTATTTTCTTTTTACAGAAAATGCTTTTAACACTTTCCCCCCTCCCTCGTTTTGAAAGCATTAACCAGCTAAATGCACTATTCTGTGTTTAAGCCTCGATGCTTTTATTCTGAACTATATCAAGCATACACTGCATTGTAGGCTAATTTTGTTTGTTGTATTCAGTCCAGTGACTCGAGCAGACTTGAATAGATGTCTGAATTTATAGCAATCCAACTTTTTCACATCTAGAAGAAAGCAAAATGAAATGTTCTGCCTTGTTGTCATTTATGTTCTGTCTTGGTGTCATTTGTATTTTGCCTTGGTGTCATTTATGTTCTGCCTTGGTGTCATTTATGTTCTCCCTTGGTGTCTTTTATGTTCTGCCTACTAGGTGTCATTTATGTTCTGCCTACTAGGTGTCATTTATGTTCTGCCTTTGTGTCTTTTATGTTCTGCTTAGGTGTCATTTGTGTTCTGCCTATGTGTCATGTATGTTCTGCCTAGGTGTCATTTATGTTCTGCCTTTGTGTCTTTTATGTTCTGCTTAGGTGTCATTTGTGTTCTGCCTATGTGTCATGTATGTTCTGCCTATGTGTCATGTATGTTCTGCCTTGGTGTCATTTATGTTCTGCCTATGTGTCATTTATGTTCTGCCTAGGTGTCATTTGTGTTCTGCCTTGGTGTCATTTATGTTCTGCCTTGGTGTCATTTATGTATATATATTTAAATTTACATGTTTTTGGTTTCTTTTAAGTACCTGGATAAAGTATAAATTATAAATTCATTAAAAAAAAATTGTACATGTTTATATCCTAGCCGCCACCAAATAAAGCCTCAATTTATATTTATATAGATCGGTGATGCTTAACGATAAAAAAACGACGTATAAATGTTAAAGTCGTGGTCAAGCAGTGGTGTGTGGGTGCAGCGGGTGGGTGTGGTCTCACACACAAGTGTATGAGACCCCACTTGACGCATTCACACACAACAAACAAACGAATTCTTACCTCACTGATCTATAAATATAATGGATGTAGCCCCCTTCATAAATTTGTTTGTGCCTATTGATGCGACAATTTTCTTACACTAAATGCACTTTTACTTATCCATTTAAGCGATTAATAGGAATAAACCAGCTATAATTATAACAAACATAAACAATAAAAAGGAAGAAGTAAAGGTATTGTTTAAAACAATTTATCGTCTTATTAAATAGTGTAAGCATACTCAAGTTTCCCGTTATCTTATCTATTACTACAGACGCTCCTTCGATAAAGAAGATTATTGCATCCTACACCCATCAGTGGTATAATTTCATAAGATAAAAAATAAATTATTATATATTTTATGTGAAGGCTACACTTAAACTTGTTCACTTCACGCCTCCGCCCAAACCTCCTTCACATATGCATTGAATTTGTGCGTGGCAAATGAGGGGTAGTATACCTATTGTTATGATTGTTCCGCCCCTGTGAAATAGATAACCTGTTTGCCTCTTGTTATAATTGTTCCGCCCCTGTGAAATAGATAACCTGTTTGCCTCTTGTTATAATTGTTCCGCCCCTGTGAAATAGATAACCTGTTTGCCTCTTGTTATAATTGTTCCGCCCCTGTGAAATAGATAACCTGTTTGCCCTGTTTGCCTCTTGTTATAATTGTTCCGCTCCTGTGAAATAGATAACCTGTTTGCCTCTTGTTATAATTGTTCCGCCCCTGTGAAATAGATAACCTGTTTGCCTCTTGTTATAATTGTTCCGCCCCTGTGAAATAGATAACCTGTTTGCCCTGTTTGTCTCTTGTTATGATTGATCCGCCCCATAAGATAAAGAAGCCCCAAAAATTAACTTTGTTTGTGAAATGTATTATGTCAGATGAAACCATAGATTAATGCCGTAACCAACGTGTTATAATACACGTTCACTAGATAAGTCTTCTATCAGCAGATTATTGAAAGAAGAGATCCAGATCAAACAATAACTCCAGCATAATATTTCCTTCACTTACCAAGATACTACTAGCGCTTCTTATCTGGTGGTTTTCATTAGTTTGCGTAAATAGTGTATTTTCTTGTAGTGGGTACGGGAAGGAATTGGGGGGGGGGGGCGTGTATACTTTACATTGTGTTTGGGGTATGTACCAACTGAACTATGACACTGTTGTAGACTTATCACTTCTCTTTAGTCTAGCCTAGTCTTGCATTCTCATTTTCAATTACCGCGGTTGTTCCGTTTGATGTTCAGATGATGTTATGTTGATATCTACGTAATCTATAGACGCTGATCAGTGGCTGTTGAGAAGATGTTGAGCAGATGCTCGGATGATGATCAGTTGATGTTTACTTGATGTTGAATATTCAACTATCCAATCTTTTTTTTTTCGCCACAGTAAAATAATTACCTTTGTTTAAAAACAAAAAAAAATGTCACGTTTCACTGGTATAGATTTATGTGTCAAAAGTCAAAAGATGTTAAAATATGATGAAAACTGAGCTACATTTTAATACAAGATCCATAATACAGCTCAATAATTATGATATTAAAGAATGAGTGTAACTAATTGAACATATTGATTGTGTAGTTTGTCAAAATTAAAATTTAAAAAAAGCTACAACAGCTTTCTTCTTATTGTTGAGGTCATCAACCTGTAGACCTATCAAGGGTGTATCACCGTGTCTCAGGTGTAGAGCCATCTTTGTCCTGGTATAAATCTAGTTGTGTACACTTATATATTTCATAACCTTGTCCTCATGTGTTAGAACAATTGATGAAACTCTGTGACTCTGTGCTGTGCAATTTATCAGTCTTTGAGTCCAGGTGGAACAGGTTAGAACATTTTTTTTATCTTTAAATATCCTATAGCGTATAATGTTTATTTTTTTTTTAAAGTTAGCATGATTAGTTTTTGTGAATAATGAGCAGACACTGTGTATACTATAATTTCTTATTTTTTCCAACACAAGATTAAATCATTTGTCCAAAGAGTACGTATTTGGGTCAATTGTTCCTAATAACTTACGATTACTGGCTGATCTCGAAGTGCTCGAGTTTACATCAAGGACGAGCTTCTCCATCAGTGATTCTATTTACTCCCGTCTGTTGCGACTTTCCTGCTACCCTAACCACAAATCTACACACAGTGAAACATGAATAGATTCTGCTTGCCCCCTCTCTTAAGTTTATAATTATTCATGTGCAAGTTCTGGATCTATTACCTATCTATCTGTACCTGTGAAGTGTATGAAATGCAACACAATTTCAATTTTTAATCATTTCGAGTGCCGGATATTGTATTTGTATACTATACAAAAAAATACTTTAAATTTACCAAAAAATGAAATTCACAGTCATCACCAAAGTCTATTGAATTTTTTATTTTTTTTACCATTATAAGAGGATGGAAATGATAGTTTCTTCTTACTGTTGTATTGTTAATAGTATTTTTATAAAACTTTGTTTAAATGTATTTTCCTTTTTTTTTTAGTGTTTAAATGTCAGCCAACTTGAACTATTTGCCATTAGAACAGTTACAAAATATCTCTGAATTAATTTCATATCATCATTTTTTACATGGAACGTAGTTCATAATATCTATTGAATTCTCGTCTGTTTGAAAAGTTTTTTTAAAAAATATTTTCTCCCACCATGAAAAGACATCAGGTAGTGGAAAGAAAGAACATTGCGGGTGTCAGTTCTTTCATGCAGGACGGGGAGGAAGGGGTGCCAGTCACACCCTATGAAGGGGTGTGGTTCTTATGCAAGTTTTGGAGGGGAGGGTTATGGTTCACGCCAGTGTTGATAGAAATGCCGTTCATTGGTGTGGTTTTTTTTTCTTCTTAAATCGTGTTTTGGGTGTTTGCATGGGTTGTAGCTGAAAATGGGTTTGTGAGAGAGGTGGAAACTTTCATTTCCTATGGGAGATGTAATGTAAATGTATATATATTTATCCATAGGGCAGCAATGCCACTCTGTAGATCAAACTATTCCTTGAGAGGAAGGATACGTTTTCGGTTCAGCGGAGTGTGACTTATCAATTCGCATGTAAGGGTTATGCATCATATCAAACACGGTGTAGGAGTCTATTCCTAACTTAAACAGGGACTTGTTCGAACTAGGAATATTCTTAATACTTTTGAAGAATTCTACCAAGCAGTTAAGACTTGTCAAAGTCAGAAATTATTCTCACGCTGTGGGGCACAGTGACCCAGCGGCAGCGCGTTCGACTGATATTTACTTTTATTCTTCAAATTATTCATCATTAGACTTTTAGAAGTAAGTAAGAATCCATTTTTAGTTGTAAAAAAAATAATTTTCGGACCAAATTGATTACAGGGCCTGTGAAGCAGCGTTCATCAGTTTCTGTGGCCACGGCATACTAAGTGAATGCTAGGATTTTTCCCGGATCCTTGAGTCTCTGATGGGTACCTGACATTAGTTGGAAGTAAAGTATAGGCGGCTGGGCGTTGTGCTGGCCACACATCCACTAGTATGCCTTAGCCACAGAAACTGTTGAACGCTGCTTCACTACTCACACACTCACACATCGAAAATAAATCGTATTGTTTTGATGTGGTCTGCGTTTCGTTTCCTACACGTTTTACTTACAACAATATCGTTACATTTTACTTACAACAGTATCGTTACATTTTACTTACAACAGTATCGTTACATTTTACTTACAACAGTATCGTTACATTTTACTTACAACAGTATCGTTACATTTTACTTACAACAGTATCGTTACATCTTACTTACAACAGTATCGTTACATCTTACTTACAACAGTATCATTACAATTTACTTACAACAGTATCATTACATTTTACTTACAACAGTATCGTTACATTTTACTTACAACAGTATCGTTACGTTTTAACTACAACAATATCGTTACATTTTACTTACAACAGTATCGTTACATTTTACTTACAACAGTATCGTTACATTTTTCTTACAACAGTATCGTTACATTTTACTTACAACAGTATCGTTACATTTTACTTACAACAGTATCGTTACATCTTACTTACAACAGTATCGTTACATCTTACTTACAACAGTATCATTACATTTTACTTACAACAGTATCGTTACATTTTACTTACAACAGTATCGTTACATTTTACTTACAACAGTATCGTTACGTTTTAACTACAACAGTATCGTTACGTTTTACTTACAACAGTATCGTTACATTTTACTTACAACAGTATCGTTACATTTTTCTTACAACAGTATCGTTACATCTTTTACCACGCATGTTCGCCAAATGTTACAACATTACTTTTAAATGTATATTTAAAAAAATCAGACTATGCCATGTCAATATTAATTTCTATTATTTTATTATCCGCTTATATTCGTCTTTATTTCTCTACGTGTTTGTCTATCAATGTATCTATATATCCACACATCCACCCTTTCCACCCCACCATCTTCCCGGACAACTTTCGCATTTATCCAGCCAGCCATCTTTGTATCTACCCATCCGTCCAGCCAAAGACTACAATAAGATGGACCGCTTGCTTTGATAGTTCTGCCATTTGATAACTTGAAACACTTAGTTTCTGAATTTCCGATCGCACTGAGTCCTCTAGACTTCCGGTTTAGTAATTCGCTAGGATTTTCTCGATGGAAAATTAAGATTAAAATTGAAAGTTGTATGTAGGCTATAGCGGAAACCTTTAATGCAATCGTAGGAGCTTAGAAGTCTTATTGGTTGCTCACGGAAAAAAAAGAACCTGTAAGCTCTAAAAATAGAGCAAGCGTCCATCTTATTATAGTCTTTGATCCATCTAATCCTACATCCAACCATATATATAAACTATATAAATATACTGAAATCGGTGTTTCAAATGTGTGCACGCATTAGGCCATTAGCCGCCTTTGTTTATATATTATAAATATTCACACCGTGATAACCTAGTATTCAATACACACGTTGAAATGTAATTGCAACAATATTATTATTCACGAGTGTTTTAGTCATTTAAAGTAATTACAAACATATGACAACAAAATATAATTAATGGAAAATAAAATAAAAAAATTATCACAATCATTTTAACAAATAATTTAAAATAATTTAACTTTTTTTTTAATGGGAGCTACACTTCACACATCATGTGTTTAGTAATCCCATAAATGGAAAACTCAGTTGGTTAAATATAATATATTCATCATTCTACTGCAATAAAACAGAGTTGATCTTGGACGTCGTATTAAATCTTTCTGATGTGTTATTGCTTTCCATTGGCCCAAACATTTTGCTTCATTCAAGGCTCTTGTTTGTGTTATTTCCAGATTTGTTGCCCTACTTAAAGAAAAACCGAAGGAAAAAGGTGAGACTTTTTTTTATTTTGGTTTGCTTAATTTTAATTGCCCCCATTTTACTGTAAACACCCACAAAGTTGCAATCTTTAAAATTTTAAATGATACTATCAGAAGTGTGCTATATATACATTCAATATGTTTTACTCTACTAACGAGTAACATTGGGGATTGTAAACAATAGTTAACTGGTCTATGAATGCTTTCTATAATTTTACAGCAGATACATTTCAGACTTTATTGTTTTTTTTTTGTTTTTGATATTGTTAAGGATAAGTTATGTATTCCCCAATGTGGGAAGGGTACGGCGTGATATCGTTGTCACACCAATGCTTAGGAATTCACGGTTTCTATGAATCTAACAAGTAATCAATGGTTCCCCCAATACCCCGTGAAGTTGTTTCACGTAAGATCGCCAGGACCAATAGAAACTACCCATTTTTTAGACCCTGTTCAGTGTGGTGTCGAGACCACGTTGTGGAAGTCCTATCCTAAGAATCAAATAGACCAGTCGAACATATTTTAACTATCATTATAATTGACTATATTTTACATGTTCGAAGTTCTTTGTCCTTGTGGATTAAAATCGTATGTTCTGTTAACAAGAGTTTCACAATTATTTTAACTAGTTGAAAGTTATGTTGTTAATTAAATATGTTCTGGCTGTGTTCAAATCAACAAGTGGATATACCCCCCCCCCTCCCAACCAGACTATATCGAACCTTATGTGCTCCGGCACGTAACAGTATTTTTAGTTTCTTGTTTTAGGTTTGTGTTTGTTGTGTGTGTGTGTGTACATTTTGCGTGTAGGCCTATTCAGTATCTATAGCACCTCGGGCCGATTGTAGTCCGCGGGTCATGCACTGCTTACCGCAGCATGGGTGAATGCAAACATGCTGAACACATCATACACTGTTCTTGGTTTACGTGGGGCCATATCAAATAAACAACACGTTGTATATGGCTCACTGGTTGCTTTTTTTAAAACCTTGCCGACCACTGGCTGTATTACACGCAAAACAAACAAGTTGCAATTAAGATATGGAATCTTGGTAAAAAAATATTCTGAGTGAGTAATACAATCTAAGTTGCTGAGTACGTAACCATCAAGTTTGGTTTTCTTGTCTGCATGTAAAGTATCATTCGGACCAGATTGATCATAGGGCCGGTGAGGCAGCGTTCACCGGCTTCGGTGGCAACGACATACTAAGGGATTGTGTGACCAGCACAATGCCTGGCCTGCTTCACTTTATCCCAACTAATGTCTAGTCTGTATTCGAATGTCAATTGATTATTTAATGCAGTCTTTCACACACACACAAACATTCCCACTGATTTGTATTTTTCTATCTATAATAAATGATATGTCCACGGTCCAGTGACTACTGATGGGTTAAACCTGTATTTCATTGCCAACCTGCCATGAAAAGTGTTGGCTTAAAAAAAAAAAGAGACCGCCACTAGGTCACGGCTGAGTGGTCGCCTTCAAAGAGCAGAACGCGTTGCTACAGTGTAAACATTCTGACTCAATAGTTGAACTCTTGTCTAGACCAGGGGGTCTCAAATTGGATGAGGGTCATGTACCATTTTTAGAACTTAGAGATGTGTCAAGGGCTCCCCCCCCCCCCCCAACAACCCGATCCTAGTAAACAAAAACCCACTACATAAATGTTAACTCATTTTACTACTTATCACTAACAATAGGCCAATTTACAATTTAGACAGAGAGAATGATACCAAAGTGAGCTATCATTATTATTATTATTAAGTATGTTACGTATTTATAAAATTAACAATAAAATTTGATGTGTATCATTATTAGACTCTAGCGGTCTGGTTTTCACGAATAGTAAATTTTTTGTAAGCTTACTGGCGGGCCACAAAAAATCCATCCACTGCGTCCCACAGTTAGAGACCCCTGGTCAGATTTAGACTCTAGATATAGTTCTGTCTTGTTGTTACTTGATTGGACAAGCTTGTCTTATTTCATTCTTTATCGCTCCCCGTAGAACTGTGATATAGCGATAGGACAAACTGCCACTGGGTTTTTGTCTACGTGTTCAGGAAACATACAAGAGACACTTCTGTTATTTCAAGCTCTTGTCACATTAGCTCATAAGACCTCTGATAAATATTAATAATTAAAGTAACACCCACACACACAAAAGAATTACGGTGCCGAAGTAAAGTTTTCTTCCTTGTATAGTATTACTAAAGCGAGAAAAGTAAATGGTATCGCGGCAAAAAAGGTATAAAAAGAGAGAAGGCCAATTTTCTTTACCATGTTTGATTCAATGAAAGAAGGATGAATAAAGATGTTTTCGTCTTGACCTTGGAATTAATTCTCTCAAAGATCCATTTTCAGCTATAAATAAAAGCTTTGAATTCCAGAACTCGCCACGGGCATGGGTGTGCAAAGATTGATGAAGTGATTACAGAAAAAAAAGGTTATATTATAAGATTACTGCACATAAACGTGTCACCATGACATTTGTGTTCCTCAAACATGGAGGATGTAGGCGGATGGCTTAAACTCGTGCTCTAATAATAAAATCATGCTAATAAATCTCTTAAAATATTTTATTTTATTTTAGTTTCTTTTCTTTGAAGGATTTAGTTACATATGGAAGAGTTACTTTGAAATGGGTTGAAATGAGTTCACACCCTGTTGGGGGAGAGCAGTGCTGGTTGATAGACGTAAACGTCAGACAACAGGGACATGATTGAGTGGCATTCTGTGGTATCTACTATTGGTGAACTCAATGGCCAGGTGTAGGTGTGAACTAGTTATTTGCTGAATAATGGCAGGAAGCAAATTAAGACTAGGTCGATTAGTTAACTGCTCGGTATTGATTAATGTATTCTGACCTCTATGGGGAGATAAGCTGCATGCTACTGTGGAATCGAGTTTTTGTAATATTGTTCAAGGAGTTGTCTTTTTTTTTAATCAAATAGACGGGGTACACAGTTACACAGCTCTGTTTTCTTTTTGATTAAACTTTAATGTGCACACCGAGCTCATGTGGATATGCACATAGAATCTCAGTAGACATAGACACAATATGTGTGTAAATAAAGAATAGAGATGATAGACACAGCATGTGTGTCAATAGAGATTGACACAATATATGTGTGAATAGAGATGATAGACACAATATATGTGTGAATAGAGATAAGCCCAGTGCGTGATAAAACAGAGATAGATATAAAGCAAGTGCAAATGGAGACTTACACCGTATGTGTGTGAATAGTGTCGCACGCAATGTGTGTGTGTGTGTTATACACAATGTTTGTGTGAATAGCGTAAGACGAAAAATGAGCCTGAATAATAATTTTGAGTCTAGTTGTGTATGTCTAATATGATGTGTTGCGTATTAAAGAAAGTTGCAGTTTATCGTAACCAATGTTGTAACCTCAACTTATATTAAGACAGAACATATTCACTGAACTATGACATTGTTCATTCGTAGCGAACATTCACAACTAACAAGAGTAACGCCAATACTTAAATCACTAAACCTAGAAACACTAGAGGACGGAAGGGCAAAGAGTAAAGTTATAATAATGCATAGGGCATTAAACTATAATTTAGAAATACAACACAATAACAGCCTGTTACAAAGCTCAGATTAACATAAAGACAAAAACACTTTCATTATCCCTTATACGAGAACAAATGCATTTAAATGCTCGTTCTTCCCGAGTGGTATCCGAGCCTAGAATGGGGTTGCCTGAACAAAACCAGGAAAACCAATAACTTAACATCGTTTAAAAAACTAATTAAAATGCAAGACTAGTTCCAAACCACGGATAAGCGTAGGACGCAATAATCTTCTTTATAGAAGGAGCGACTGTAATATATAAGATATGATTATATGACATAAACTTATTATAGAAAAAAAACATATTATAGAAAAAAGACGGAAGTCCTTGTAATACCCACACAGACTACGCCAACAAACCTTACATGGTCATCAAAGAGTGTATATATATTTGGTTTATACTCTTACCTATAAGTACAACCTCTAAGTTTACTACAAACAATAAAAAAAGGAGATGGAGAAAAAATTAACAACCAAAGAAGATTATTTTTTTCATCCTTTAGAATAAGCAAATGAAACGTTTCTTTTTATTATTATAAGAACGCAAACATTAGAAACTATAATTTATCATGTCTACAGAAATAGGCATTAATGTAAACATAGTCTGCCTTTTGTTCTGGGTGTTTAGACTTTTGTTCTGGGTGTTTAGATTGGAACTCTCGACACACCGGGCCCTATAAAACGTCATTGTTTTGTGGTTAGTAGATTGTTCTCAGCCAGCTTTCATCGGCTGGATAATCTCACACTTAATGCTCAATGACAATGGGGGTTGCCATAGACAAAAGGGATGTGCAACGACCCGCGGACCACAATACGGCCTGCTAAGAACTTTTGGTGAATAGAGCTGCTAAAGGCAGTTTTTTTTTTTTTTTTTTTTTTTTTTAAATCAAATGTATTTTTTAATTAAGTATTAATACTGTTGTGACGACTGTCACGGTCTTTTGTGGTTTATCTTGGGCTCTTGTTCACTAGAATAATAAACTCAAGCTACTCGGTGAATGTTGAAAGAAGAATGGAATGTTTGAACCTGTGTACAATAATTCAACGTCTGGTTACTAAGTGAAAAGTCAACAACAACAAACCACACTAAGACGTGCTATATATAGATTTTGGTGCAGAAAGTACTAGATATGGATTTTCCCGAAGCTTTCCGAATGCAAAAGTAAAGGCGTAGGCCTACTAGAAACTCGTAAAAACTACGTGAAAGCTTAAAATTGTATTGCGTCATAATAAGTATCTCTCAAAAAACACAAATACTCTCTGCGCCAAATTAAATATAAATAAAAAAATAACTCTACAGGAACTAGCGAGGTAATCTCAACTACAATATAGAAACTATTATTGTATGCTATACAGTAATAACAGTGTAAATAAACTAACCCATAAAAAAACTAAGTTTTTATTATACTCCCTTTCTGGCAAGATCAGGGTTAAAAATAAAATATTGGTTTACGAAAACTAAATGGAATGTGTCCGTTTCTGATTGGTCTTTGTTGGTGTTCATAGCAACGAGAAAATACTTCTAAATGCAGTCAACAGGTTACAATGGTTGAACTTGTTTATTCCCTGCAGCATCCTAGCATTCCCGTTCTGTTCGAGGAGGCACCGAGCCCTTCCGCTCGTCCGGCTCGCAGGACACCCACGTTCAGGAGCAGCAGCAGCGGCGGCGCTGATCGCAGTGGACGGGGCGGCCCCGAGGCCTCCGTGGCGGACAGCGGCGCCTACAGCGTCTACTGCGTGTCTCAGAGCTTCCAGCCGATCTCCCCAGCACCGCCACCACAGCAGGTCGCGGCTCACCCGCCGGCGGTTGTTGCCCCTGTGCCACAGTCCCCGGGTCTGTACGCCTACCCCGCGGCAGTCAGTTCTGGGGCTCATGCTCCAGTTCTAGACGACAGGTCAGTCACTTGTGGGTGAGTTCCATTTTTTACCTTTTATGAAAGTTTTTGGGAGTACATGTTTTTTTTTTCAAAGACGTTTTTGGTCTTTAGGACTGGTAAAGTAGAATTTTAATCATTTTTTTAAATTTCCATGGAATTTAAAGGATTATGTGGCCATCACATACTCACTCACCTTCAATTTTCACATTTGCAGGTAAAACAAAATGTCTCAGAGTTTGAACCTAAGATATAGGGCTCTATCCACCCGATTCTCTCCTCACGGGCTCTATCCACCCGATTCTCTCCTCTCGAATCTCTAGCCTAGTATAGATTTGTGAAAATGATGGTAAAATTTCATTTAATTAGTTAAGAGAATGTGAGGCCGGACTGGTCCTAGGGTTAGTTCCCCACCGGCTGTCAACAAATTGGTCGGGTACTAGCCCTTGCGCCGACCAGTCCCTGCCTTCCTGCAAGAGTTTTGGGCCCTACTGGACGTTATAACCTTCTATCTAGAAGGAACGTCTGTAAACGTATATGAGAAAGAGTGACTTTTACTTGTATGTATTTATGGTGAACTCAAAACACTCTACTTCATCCACCCTTAAAAAAAAACACCAAATTGTTGAATATTATTTTGTTTATTTCATTACTTATTTAATTTGCATGGCATTTTTTGTGTGTTTAGGCCGATTCTTGACCCTTGGGCAACACATAACTACACCAGTGTCCACGTCAGCTGTACCAACCAAACACCCGACACTGGACACTGTCTGCTCCAGGCCCCAAGCGAGCCCGCACAGCCTTACTGCATTATGAGCACCGGACCAGCCGCCCCTCCACAGGGCCCCGTGTACTGGATGCCCGCCATCATGGCACTACCGTACGGCGCCAATGTTGGGCAGATGAACTTAGGCTGGGCGCCCCAGGACCCATACGGCAGGGACGTGCAGCTAACAGGTGGGTCATTCTATTAGTTGTTGGTCATTCTATTACTTGTTGGTCATTCTATTACTTGTTGGTCATTCTATTACTTGTTGGTCATTCTATTATTTGTTGGTTATTCTATTACGTGTTGGTCATTCTATTACTTGTTGGTCATTCTATTACTTGTTGGTCATTCTAGTACTTGGTCATTCTATTACTTGTTGGATTGTTGGTCATTCTATTACTTGTTGGTCATTCTATTACTTGTTGGTCATTCTAGTACTTGGTCATTCTATTACTTGTTGGATTGTTGGTCATTCTATTACTTGTTGGTCATTCTATTACTTGTTGTTTTTTTATTACTTGTTGGTCATTATATTACATGTTGGTCATTTTATTACTCGTTGGTCATTGGGAAGGAGTTAACGGGAGGGAGATAAAGTGTCTTAAAGGTCTTAAGATTCCTTTATTGATCGAAACAATTGGAAATGTGACTTGCTTACACATGTTCGTCTTTCAACATATTTTAAACAATAGAAAAGAACAATTTGTGCTCAAGCACAAAAATTTACTTATAAAAATAGACACGCACTCACACTATCGTACCATTTAACATACTAGTAGAAAGTATCATTATGAGTCAGCTATTGTATTTTCTGGCTGACTGGCGATTCTGTTGAAAGATTCTCACTGATAGTGGAACAAAAACAGTTCCTATATCCATTTGAGATGATTTGCTCTTGCCCTTATTGAAAGAAGCCGGCCACTTCGACTAGATATGATGGGAAGGAGCTAATAGTTGGTTGTAACGCATAAGTTGGTTATAACAGCAGAGCACTGTATGTGTAAGGCGACCACACTGCAATTATATTTGTCACCTGTCGCACTGTAGGACTGACAGTTGTCCGTGCCAACATGCCCTTTTACATTTTCCACCAAGCATGTTATGTGTTGGCAAATACCCCCCCCCCCCCCCGCCACCACCACACATCTATGACATGTGTGCTCAGACATAAAATTTTACTTAAATAAATTATAAATTACTATAAACAAATTTTGTTTGTGTGCTTTCAATGTCTTATTTTCTCAGATTACAAGAATCCCACTTTCAATTTCTATCCTGCAGGCATTGAGGTAAGTTCTAAATTAGTTATATTAAAACAAAAAATGTAAAGCGCTAAACACCAGCGAATCAATAAGACGGATTGTGTACATATAATATAGGCCTATATTATATTTATGGTTTGTCTGTATATCTATGGCTTTTCTGTCTTTATATCTATGGCTTTTCTGTCTTTATATCTATGGCTTTTCTGTCTTTATATCTATGGCTTTTCTGACTTTATATCTATGGCTTTTCTGTCTTTATGTCTATGGCTTTTCTGTCTTTATATCTATGGCTTTTCTGTCTTTATATCTATGGCTTTTCTGACTTTATATCTATGGCTTTTCTGTCTTTATATCTATGGCTTTTCTGTCTTTATATCTATGGCTTTTCTGTTTTTATATCTATGGCTTTTCGGTCTTTATATCTATGGCTTTTCTGTCTTTATATCTATGGCTTTTCTGACTTTATATCTATGGCTTGTGCGTCTTAATATTCATGGCCTGTTTGTATGTTAACGTGCGCACGTGCGAGAGAGAGAGAGAGATAGACAGACAGACAAACAAACAGACGAAAGAAAAGATACTGTATAAAATTCAAAAATTGACAACTAGTGAATTGATTTTCAGCATATGATACAGTGTAAGCATTAAAAAGAAACGCGGTTGAAGTTTTAATCACTGAACTTAATTGTCTTCTTTCGTCAAATTTTCTCCTGAATCGATCTTTTAACTGGTTCATTATGAACTTCGCGTTCAGACGATAAAATGACGCCCCACCCCCTTCCCCTCTCCCCAGATCATATTGCCACCCTGAACTCGCACAAAGACATAAATGTCTTGTGTCTTCTTTTTTTGTTAAAATTTTCCTCCCTCCCACTATACCCCTTCCCCCATTTCGATCGGTAGCTGAGAGGCACACACAGACTTAAGAGAGACACATTAATGCGTCTGTTGTAACCTGTACTAAGCCTGGTGACTGTAGATCAGTAACAGTTGGGATTTTTTAATTTTCAAAAGTGTGTTTTCTGGTTGTTTCCCTTTTACGTTCTAGTTGTGTCCCTTGGGTTAACGCCCTTCACTGATATCCGCAAGTATTTAATTAATACTTTAGTGTGTGTTTTTATCTCCCTTATTTCTAATTCTGTTAGCTGGTAGACTATCGTACCAGCCGAGTGTTAGTGCAAAATCTCAGTACAAGCTATTCAATTCTCAGTACAAGCTATTTATAAATATCGTTAAAAAAGATAATTATCAAATATATTCCTTGTATAACACGGTGCAGACGATTTCCTGTACCAATGGATAACTGTTAGAACTGTTACAAAGTATGTGTGCTTAGAAATAGTGCTGAACTGAGGTTATATTTATTTGGCGGCTTTTTGGACTTACACTAAAAGTGAATTCTGGTGACTTGTGAGGAACGAATGCGTGTGTGGGGTCGTGTATTTCCGGTGGAGCTGCCAGTTGACGCCTGCACTTAGTCTTGTTCTATGACATCTGTTTATGACGTCTTCTTGTGGTAGTCTACCCGTGGTCCGTGACATTTCATTGGCTGTGTATGACGTCACCGCGTGATACTTGTGGTGTCGCGCGGTACTTGTGGTGTCGTCATCAGTCTTCTGCTTCTGAAGTACTACTGTTCTAGCGTCTGGTATTCTTTCCAACGCTTAGAGTTATAACTCCCATGTTATTTAGAAGTCCTTTTGCAGCTTTTTTATTTGGTAAACATAAACATAGAGTTGTTTTCCTCCAAAATACAGACACGTAGGGCTAACTCTAGCCTATCATCTATAATCTCAAATTTTAGGCTTTATAAAAAAGGAACTTTTACAAATACATTAATGTAATAAGCACATAAACTAAGTTAAATGTTATCTCACATTAGTTAAACCTATGTGCGTCATCAATATGGGACTCGTCAACTAAAGAAATCATTTTAAAATTAGAACAAATTCAGAAAAGAGCTGCATGGTTCATTACTAGCGAATATTCACAACTGACAAGAGTAACACGAATAGTTATATCACTCAACCTAGAAACACTAGAGGACAGGGGGGCAAAGAATAAAGTAGTAGTAATGACACACAAGGCATTGAATTCTAATTTACAAATACAACATAAAGACAATCTGTTACAGGGCTCAGATAAACATAAGGATAAAAACTATTTCCTTATCCCTTATGCGAGAACAAATGCATATAAGTATTCTTTCTTCCCGAGTGGCATGGAATGGGTTGTCTGAACAACCAGGAAAACCAGTAACTTAACATCATTTATAAGAAATAGAAATGCAGGACTAAACTGAAACCATGGATGTGCGTAGGATACAATAATCTTCTTTATAGAAGGAGCGTCTGTAATATATAAAATAAGAAATAAACTGAACCATAATTGTCAGTAGGCATACACACAAAAAGAAAAACAGCTTATGTATGCTGTCAAACACTACCCTCTACTACACAAAGTTTTCTGACATTCGTTCTACTTTGAAACAAAGTTTTTTCATGATATGGCAATCAGGGCTTTTGGTTCAATCAGATACAAACATCTGATCTATCTATTTTTTTCTATGAATTTTTCTACTTCGTTTCTTGCATGAAGGCATTATTTCTATAAACCAATGACCACATAGCTGTTGAATCATTAGCTGTTGAATCATTAGCTGTTGAATCATTAGCTATCAAACTATTTTGTTTTTGACCAGTAACACCATTGCAGTTGTATACTATATTGTACAGGAAAAAAAAGTTTTCTAACAACTTTTTAGATAAGTGTTGCAAGGGAGATCACTTTAATTTGTTTGGGCTGATTGTTTATAAATTCTGTTTTTTATAAATTCAATTTGATAATGCAGTATATTTATGTCTTGCAGTTAAGTTTAAAAAAAATGTTTTTGTTACTTTTTTTTACAGTATTACCCAGTGTCATCTCAAGGTCACCCTGAGCTGAACACAGTTACCCCAGGCACTATTATGATGGACTCTTGTGGGAACTACTCCAGCATATCGGGGCTCCCTGTGCCCTCAGCGGCGGCAGCAGCCACTGGAATGTGCCCAGACTACAACATGGGGAGTGCAGGAGGATACAGTGAGGTCAACTTTGGCCCAGCAGTGAGTGATGTTAGAGATGTTCACGTTAATAAGGCAAACAGTATTAGCCAATCAGAGACGGGACATAGTAGACGTTGTTATGACAACACTGTGAGTATAGTAAAAAACAGTGATAGGCCGGAAAGTGACTCTTGTGCTTCGGCCGTTGAAATAAACAGTGGCCATTTAGGTGGCCCGCTCATTTCCGACCAAAGGCCTAGCCTTGCGGGAGTGAGTAAAGTAAGCCTGGTGTCTGAGGAGGAGAGAGAGTTAAAGAGTAAAGACAGCGAGGAAGGGAGTGAAGGGATGGATGTAGGAAGTGACGGGGACAGTGGTTGCCCGAGTGAGTGTGCTGACCTGTCCCCTGTCAGTGGTCCGGACTCCTTTGCGTCCTCCGAGCTGGCCCACTCTGACGGGGGCGAGCCCGGCCTGGTTCTGGAGCAGGCAGCGTCGGAGAGGCCCCGGGGCAAGCGCCGCTACTACATGTACGGCAACCACAAGCTGGTCAAGCCCATTAAGGAGATACCGCTGAGGTTCCAGATGCTCTTGGCGGAGACCAGCGCTGCCAAGGCTAGGTGTGAAGGGCAGCCCATTTACATGCAGCACCAGCCCCCACCCCAGCAGCCTGTGCATGACATTGTTTACTACCATACTGCTGATGCCTCTCAGACTCAGCTTAACGCTAACGCTTCTTGCTTTATACCTAACCAAGATGGTGGCGGGCTTGATTCTAACATGCAAACTGCTTATATGTCTGAATGCTTTGCAGGTGTTGGGACTCCTTTCTCTAACTCTGGCACCTCTGCACTAACTAATCAACCTAGTTTCACCCACGCGTTGCAGCCCGGCTCTGTGTTTGTCTCCTCCATGCCCCCTGCCTCGGGTTCGACCAACGCCCACAACTGCTCCACCCTGATAGTGTACTCCTCCCATTCCAGCCAGGCGGCCGTTTCTTCCCCTCCAAGCAGAACAATCAACGTTCCACCTCCCCCATTCCCTCCACCGCCTAACCTCCCACCCCCTCCCTTAGATCACCATGCATCTAGCCCGTCTGTCTGTCAGGCGGCCCGCGTCTTACCATCCAATCAAAGTTCAATAAAACCAGATCAGCAATTTAAGAACATGCCTTATCAGCCACATCAAAGCAAACCTCTATCGTTGATGAATGTACCACCTCCTAATCTTCAAAATTCTTCATTTGCCATGAACCCATCCTTCCACCCGGTGGTTTCCAGTGCCACTATGCCCCCTTCACCAAATCTAGTTCCCAACTACACAAATCCAACATATCTATCAGTGCAGCCAAGCCCCTCTGTCCCAGCCATGCATCATGTGGGCAGCTCCGGGCATCACCCCGCCCCCACCCAGCCAGCTGGGGCGTTCGCCCCAGTGGTCTCCTCCAATCAGTACATGTATGTTTACCCGTCTCCTCCCACAGGTCAGCCAGCCACACCCCCTCATGTGGTGTACATGGTAAACCCCGCCTACTCTCCGGCGCCGACCTATCAGCAGCAAGGCCTTCTAGTCCCACTCAACTGTCCGGTTCCTGTCCAGTAGCCACCATTCTTCTAGATATGAACATAAGGGTGTGTGTGAAAATGTCTTCATGACCAAGTACTAAGTTCCTGCCCATCCCAGTTACAATGTGATTTACTCAATGTGATGGAAGCTTCACTTCAACTTTTCTCTGTGAATTTGTTTGCCTCTTCTGTAACCTATTTTTTTGTTCAATGTTGCTGCACATGTTTATTATTTAAGAATAGAATGGCCACTTCCCAGACCAACTAACTTCCTGTTCACTTGATGTGTTAACATTTACACTGACCTATACAACTTTGCTCCTGGTGATGGTTTATTCTTTCTGCCAAACATTAAATATTCATTTATTTATATTGTCATAACATAAACAATACTTACTACTCAAATAATAAGATTATGAATTTTTTTACATTTTTTTTTAGTTACTACACAGTACAATATCCAAACATATTTCTTGGCTTTTTTTTCTTCTTTGGAAAACAATATTTGATTTACAATATTTCTATTTCATGTAAAAAAAAATGGAAAAGCTGTTTGATGTACCCTAAATACTGGAAGTAAAAACTTAATGATTCACTCATGGAATCAGACAATAAATTAGAATTGAAACATTTTAGTAGTAGAAGTATTACAGTATTATTTTTTATATTATTTTCTTGCACACCTAATTTTAATGATCTCTTCCATAATATTTTAACATTTTTGTTAGTTAATTTTTTGTTTGTTGTTAAAGTTTATGCTATTTTAACACTATTCTTGTATTCAGGCATTGATTTTGTGTAAAACTCTTTTTTATTGTATCAAGCTTTCCTGCATCTAAATAAAATACATTATTGTGTTCATCAAGCAAAAAAAAAAAGATCATAAACCTAAAGATCTGCAAAGCTTTTAAATTTAAATATTTTTTTAAAAATAAGTTTTGTAAGATTTCTCATTATCAATATGAAGTCAATTTCTTAAATACACATTTTATTTTTTTTAAAAAGGTTTTCGTTCATAAAAGATGCTTACATTTAGTCATGTATAAGTATGATGATTTAGTCGTGGATAAGTATGATGTCTATTAAATAGAAACTAAAACAAAAGCATGACATAATCATTCAGAAATCTTGAGACAAAAATTGTTTTATTGAACAATTTATTGAACACTGACGCTTCATGAACCAAATGCCGAGTATGCTGGAATCACGCTGATTTAAAGTAATTAATTTTGGATAACTTTGCAGTACCTGGTTAAGTCCCCTGAAAAAACTTTTCCCTGCTAAACTGCCAATGATCTTTTTAAATTTGTTGGTAATGAGATGCAGACAGTTTATCTCAAATATACAATTTTTGGTTTGTTTTTTTGTAAATATATTCACTTTTAATCCATTTTTCTTCTCATGATTATTTTACTAAGTTATTGAGTTTTAATGTTTCAAAACTGTTCAATTGTTCATGTAATGTTGTTTTAAAGTTCTTTTCCCTTTTTAGAATATAGTTAATATATTAATATATATTATTATATATACATGTACCATTTTCCGAATGTATGATATAAACATTCACTTCAAATGTCAATTGTTCTAATTGTTGTTTTAAAATTCCAAGTTGCAATTGCTCTGACCAATAAGTTTGAGTTTCAATTATTTTTTTTTACAAATATGACCTTGGAGGTCAAGGACTTTGAAATGTATCTTTAAACCCTTTGTGTTTAGGGGCTGGAGTGATTGACCCCCAATAGCTGGAGTGATTGACCACCAAAAGCTGGAGTGATTGACCCCCAAAAGCTGGAGTGATTGACCCCCATAGCTAGATTAATTGCTCCCAATATTTTGTTTTATTTGACAACCTAGTCACTGATGACCTATTTATTTTGTAAATATGGAACATTGTACTGAAACACTAACCAAGATTCAAAATGGTTTGTAAATTTATATAACTGGAGCATCTTTTGCTTTCCACTAAGTTTTCATTCCAAACAATTTGTAGGTTTTCATTCCAAACAATTTGTAGGTTTTCATTCCAAACAATTTATAGGTTTTCATTCCCAACAATTTGTAGGTTTTCATTCTCAACAATTTGTAGGTTTTCATTCCAAACAATTTATAGGTTTTCATTCCCAACAATTTGTAGGTTTTCATTCCAAACAATTTGTAGGTTTTCATTCCAAACATTTTGTAGGTTTTCATTCCAAACAATTTGTAGGTTTTCATTCCCAACAATTTGTAGGTTTTCATTCCAAACAATTTGTAGGTTTTCATTCCAAACAATTTGTAGGTTTTGATTCCCAACAATTTGTAGGTTTTCATTCCAAACAATTTGTAGGTTTTCATTCCAAACATTTTGTAGGTTTTCATTACAAATCATTTCAAATTCAAATGTTGTTCCTTATGGAGTTTACAATCTATTGTTGCAGGACTAGTTTGTTTAGTTCAGGCTCAACTGAGAAACATAACCCTCAGATAAGCTTAAAAGCATATTCAATATTTTCATTGGTTTGTATTGTTGCCAACGACTAACAGCTACACAATTCATTATTGTACTCAACTGCCTGTAGACTGCTCTCTAAACACAATATGTAACAAAATCCATTCATTTATCTATTCACTAAACTCATTGCTTTAGTTTTTTTTTTTTTTTTTTTTTTCATCATATTTACCACTACACATTTAGAAATGTGAAAGACTTAGAACAGAGCAGGACCTAAACTTTTTACAGTGCAAACTCTAATGTTATTGCAGCAATACTAATTAAATAGATGTAGTACATAAATGTTGAACATTGTTTAAACATTATTATATTTGCCTTTGTCACTAAACAGATTTACATTGTGTCTGTTGCTTACAGAAAATGTTATCTTGACAAAAACTCCCTTTATTTATCAATGTTGAGATGAAAATTTTATTTATATATACATGCTCTATCTTGTTTGTTTGTTTATGTTTGCCTAGCAACAAACTAAATTAGTCCATAACAAGACCATTCTCCTGATTGGAGAAAACAAAAACTTCAAATACTAATCCCATTTGTAATGCAGATATTCATTTTTTTTTAAAATAAATATGCTAAAATAGATGTTTTAGTTTATTATAACCTGTTATAAAATTTTATAATAGATTTATAGTGAAGTGTGCACTGCTTGCAGTGTATACAATTGAACCTTTTGTCTATTGTTCAAAACACACTTAAAGTTGTTGGCTTCCAGCAGGGAAATCCAAACTTATGTAGTGAGGCCTCATGTATTTATGTTAGTCTTGATAGTCTGGCCTCATGTATTTATGTTAGTCTTGATAGTCTGGCCTCATGTATTTATGTTAGTCTTGATAGTCTGGCCTCATGTATTTATGTTAGTCTTGATAGTCTGGCCTCATGTATTTATGTTAGTCTTGATAGTCTGGCCTCATGTATTTATGTTAGTCTTGATAGTCTGGCCTCATGTATTTATGTTAGTCTTGATAGTCTGGCCTCATGTATTTATGTTAGTCTTGATAGTCTGGCCTCATGTATTTATGTTAGTCTTGATAGTCTGGCCTCATGTATTTATGTTAGTCTTGATAGTCTGGCCTCATGTATTTATGTTAGTCTTGATAGTCTGGCCTCATGTATTTATGTTAGTCTTGATAGTCTGGCCTCATGTATTTATGTTAGTCTTGATAGTCTGGCCTCATGTATTTATGTTAGACTTGATAGTCTGGCCTCATGTATTTATGTTAGTCTTGATAGTCTGGCCTCATGTATTTATGTTAGTCTTGATAGTCTGGCCTCATGTATTTATGTTAGTCTTGATAGTCTGGCCTCATGTATTTATGTTAGACTTGATAGTGTGGCCTCAGGTTTAAGTAAAAGACATGAAGTTTCTAGCAACTGTCTTGACGACAAAATCACTGTTGATGCAAATTTGAGAATTCAATTTGAAATAATTTCCTCTTGGAAGACTTCACAATATTCTATTTGACACAAATTCAATTTCAGTTTTTGTTTTTTTTTAAACTTCTTGTATTTCTTACATTCAAGTGCTGGTCAAGATTTCTTGTAACTTTTTTTATATGTTAGTGCCTCAATATTTACTTCAATCACTACCAACTACAGACATTGTTTTTTTTTGTGTTTTATTATTTATAGAGAAAATATTGTTTTTTTAATTTATTTTAAGGCCATTTGATAAAGTGTGTACATTTTAATTTCGAAAGGAATGTTTATACTAATGTGATTTTAAATAAATATTTTTTTTTTCAAGTTGTTTTTTTCTCACAAAAAATAATGATTGAATTCAACCTCAGACTAGTGGACTGAGAACATTAATTTATTTTACTCTGGACATTCCTTTTTTGAATTTCTCCACATTATGGAGTGACCTTTTTATTTTTACACATTTTAACTTTTATTCTAGTTCACATTTTCTTAATGTTTTTTTTTGTTCCTTTTTTTTTTTTTTAAATGTTTTTTTTAACTTGTTTTCTTTTCTGTCATAATAAAATAATAAAGTAAAAATTTCCTGTATTCGTGAATCTTGTCTTGTTCTGAGTAAATTTGTTTCAAATATAATATATCATAGTGTGATAGCCTGCAGCTCATTTGTCACAGTTGAATGAGTTGCAGCTGATATATTGTCACAGTTGAATAAGTTTCAGCTGATATGATTGTTACAGTTGAATGAGTTGCAGCTGATATATTGTCACAGTTGAATGAGTTGCAGCTGATATATTGTCACAGTTGAATAAGTTTCAGCTGATATGATTGTTACAGTTGAATGAGTTGCAGCTGATATATTGTCAAATTTATTCAATAACTGTATTTTCAGTGCAACCTTCTCTTTGTTTATTTTCTTAAAGAAAAACTATTTGTTTCCTTATCTCTAAGCAAACATCATTTAAAGAATAATAAATTAATTGTGATAAATCAGTTTGAAATCCTGACTGTGCCTTATGATGTAAAAATAAACATTTGTTTGATAAGCTGCTGCCAATAAACATCTATGAAACTGTGTGTCTAGTTTAGTTTTTTTTTCTTTTTCATAAACTTTATGTTTGTGTTCCCTTAACTATTTCACTAACTCAAATAAAAAAAATTAAGTTCAGTTCATGGTGCCTGTCTATGATTGATAAAATCCTCCAAAAAAGATCATGAACGCCCGCTTAACAGTAGTTACATCATATCTTGTCGAAGTGGTCGGCTTCTTTCAATAAGGGCAACAACAGAGAGATTTAAGAACTCTTTTGTTCCACTGTCAGTGAGAAATCACCAGTCAGCCAGGAAATACAATGGCTCAATAGCTGACTCCTAAATGATACTTTTTTTTCTTAATGGTATGATAGTGTGCGCGAATGTCTATTCTTTAATATTGATTTAATTACCGTTATGCTGACGGAATTTATGTAATCAATTCAAGTTTCCATTTATTTGGATCAATAAAGCAATCTTATCTTATCTTATCTTTATAATGCATAATAAAAAAAAAGAAGTTATTAGAACAAAAGTTTAATTTTTTAGAGCGTTGGGACTTTTATTGATGCATTAAGTTTAGAAAATTTTGTTGTTTTTTTAAATGTACAAAAATCACAGAAAAATTGTAAATATATATTTGAACAAAGCATAATGGAAACATGAAAATATAAAGAAATAAATTTCTTCCATGAATGCAAACTTCAGTTTGATAGTAAAATGTTCATGTTTGATCAATCACAAACATTTCAAGGAAAAAGAAAATATATAGTAAACTAATATTTCCATGGATGCATTTACACACTTTTTGTTTTGATACATTTTCTTCTTATTTGTGAACTTGGGGCTTAAATAATCTTTATTCAGTATACATTCAGACCTCAAATTGTGAAATAGACAAGGACTGGAAAACTTGGTATGTCCAGAATGAATAAATATGTTATGATATATTCTGACTAAGAAAAAAATGGTGTTAAATAAAGTACAAATAGTTAAAAAAATAATTCAATAGTTTCTAACTTATTGGTTTTTGTTTTAAGAAGATAAGAAAGTCAATATGTACATAAAAAAAAAGGTTGGTTAGTCGTTAAAAGTTTTCCAATGAAAGAGACAGTATTAAATGTCAACAAAAGTTACAGGATCAATTTCTCACCAGCTGCTGCATATCTATTGGAAGTTAGAACAAAAAGAAACTTATAATGAAAACTATAGATAAAAAAAAAAATTACTTGTGAAAATTTCTTGTGTGTAAATGTAATCTCATGACCTACCAGGTGCTTCTTTGCAACTGTCTCAAATGCAACTGTCTCAAATGCAATGTTCTATTAAATGGAACAATTCTTACACAAAAAGTGATACATTAAAGTGTATTGTTTATTAATAACATTGTATGTAATCAATCTTTCATTAAGTAAAAAAATAATAATTCACAGTTATTCATTAAGCCATTTAAAACTTGATATATTTTATTTGCAGGATCATAATTGTTTTTTCATAATCTGCTTGCACTCCTACTAAAATTAGTTTATCCAAAAGATTTAATTTTTTTTCCATAGCTGTATTCCAATAAAACTAGAAAAAAACATATTTGTATTTGTGTAATAAATGCAGTTTTTGCAAACTAGGGAGTAATTAATAGCTGTGACAAAAAATATAAAAAATTTGAAAATGTGAATCAATTTTTTTTTTAATAACATAAAATTATAGAAACATTTTTTCTTACTAAAACACACTGTAAAACAAATACTTCAAGTTCAAGGTTAATTATATAACAGTAAAATCCTGTTTTAGTTTTAGAAGCAAATAAAAGATTTTAAGGTAAGAAAAAGTCATCAGAAAATGTGTGAATTACGGTATGTTTTGTCACATCATTCACTTATTCACAAGTTTGGTGAAACATGGAGAAACACGTTTCTGCAAATTTTGTCTCATTTATTTAAAAACAACTGCACAATTTTTAGCGATGAAGTTTTACAAAATCGTCTTCCATGCTTGTAAAAAAAAAAGTACAAATTACAAAAACAACATAAAACAGTCCATAATTAAACAGATGAGTTAAACAATGAAGCAGCTGAAGTTTTAAAAGATCACAGATATAGCTTTTAAATATACAACTTTGAATTGAGTACAAACTCGAGTAATTGATGGATAAGAAGGTGTTTGTTTGAACCTTTAATAAGTTTGATCTGATTAGCTTGTATATTAAGAGCAATCTATAAACACATTACAAACTACTGGGGATAGTAAAGCCTTAAATAAGGTTTTCAGTAATGAGAAATATTTCATAGGTAGGAGACTCAAGGAAGGGAAGCAAGTCATGGAGACTCAAGAAAGGGAAGCAAGTCATAACTACATACAGAAGTTTCTAGACTTGCATAAGTTATAGTTCACAAACTAAACTGACCATATTCTCTCAATCTTAAATTGTCTGTTATTCTTGAAGTGATCTGGAGGCTACAGAGACATTGCATGGGTCAAGGGCATAAACTCTACATGGACTTGGGATTCAGGATTCAGACTTTTTTTTTTTTTAAAGTTTAGAAAAACTGCCATTAAGGTTTTGAATTTAAAAAAAATGGAAAAAACAGCGTGACAAACGTTTTCAATAAAAAAATTGAATAACCATGTAAAGTTGAGTTGTCGTTAATTAAACTTCCATCATGTTTTTTTTCTTTTAAGTACTTCAAAACATTCTCAAATATTATATTTATTGATGTGGACAGTATATACACTGCCAGTTCACATTCAAAGATTTCACACATGCAGGTGAAAATTGGTTTGGATTTTTTTTTTTTTAAATTGGGAAAACTTTAGACAAATATGTTCGGTTTTAAAAATGACCCCCAAGGACTGGACATATTGCCATGTGTCAGGTTAAGACTTACTGGATAGGTATAAAAAGTGAGGAAAACTTAAATCAGAAGTAAGGTAGATGGGGAGAGATAATATCAAGGTCTTATTTTATATACTCATATAATTCTATAGGTTGCAAGCAGCCAGCCACTCTGTATGTTTTAAATGTGTTTATTATAAAGTGGCCTAATGGGTTTATTTTACAATGTGTATAAATATGTAAAAAAAAACACCAAAAAAAACAACTTTGAAACAATAAATTACATTTTTGGGCTGTTAAAAAGATTAATTGTACAAAAAAAAAATATTTACAAAACAAAAAATACAAAATATGAAAAGTTCCAAGAAAAGTGGAATGTCATGAAAAAAATGAAACAATTTTTTGTTTGTTTTCCTTTAACACAGATTTATATTTATAACAACAACAAGAAATTGTGAAATATTTTGCAACAAAGTCAGCAGTTTCTGTGGAGCAGTAAATCAAAAACAACAAAATAAAAATTTCATCAAATATTCCAAGTTTGTAGAAGAATAAAAGAACAAAACAATGAAGCAATTTATACAATGTAAGAAAAGTTGATCCATAGGGTTTGTGAAGCAGCGTTCACCACTTTCTGTGGCCACACAATCCCCTGCCGCCTTTACTGTAACCCATCTAATGTCACCCATCAGAGCTGGGTAGACTCAGGGACCCCCTCCAATCCTAGCTTTCACCAGGATCCTGCCAATGTACATCAATAGAAATATGTTTCTATAATAAAGACTGACATTGAGTTCGGCTGAAGTTTAACAAAAAATTAAACAAAAACATGTATAATTAAATCACGCTCATCATTTTGATGAATTTCACCATTGCGGGCTGATGCACAGACATCGGCATAAACATAAAAAAATATTTACAGGTCATGTGATCAACCATTTCAACAAAATTGTGTTTTGGAAATAACAACAACAGCATCAACATTACACACCAGTCAGTAATTGTTCTGTAATAAAAAAAAACTTTCTTACATTTATCAAGATTCAACCTTTATCAAAATTATTCTTTACAAATGACAAATGTAACAGAAACCTTAAAGCCACCAATTATTGTTTTTAAATGCAAATATTTGCATTAATATTTTGAAGAAAAGCTTTGGTTGTTTCGGATGTATTAAAAAAAAATTATTTAACCTTTTGACAGTAAATTTGAAAAGCCTCTCAAAGTTAGTAAAATAAAAAAATGAACTAATTCTTATAAATAGACTTTGTTCATTAATTATTATTTTCACCTGTGGACACCCAAGGGCCATAACACACTGTAAAATACATAGATAATAAAGGGAGGTAACATCAGCAAGTACTTGACTGAACAATGAAACTCTGCAGCTGCTACAAAGGTGTCTGGGAATCATTCAGAAACCCTCGGTTGACGAGCCCATGCCTGGGGTGGTGGGCCTGGTAGGGGTTGCGAGGAGTGCAGGTCAAGTTGTCGGTAGTCGCCGAGTCTGTGTCCAGGGGCGTGCTGCTGCCGAGGTCGGCTTCCTTCTGCGACTCCATCTCCCTCTGTTTCTCAAGCTGCCTGGCTATCCCGATTTCATTCGGCCAGAGGGAAATTTGTAGACTTCTCAGCACGAGCCTGGTTAGGAAATATAGCATCACAAGACTGGTTAAAAAAAGGAACATCACAAGACTGGTTAAAAAAAGGAACATCACAAGACTGGTTAAAAAAAGGAACATCACAAGACTGGTTAAAAAAAGGAACATCACAAGAGTGGTTAAAAAAAGGAACATCACAAGACTGGTTAAAAAAAGGAACATCACAAGACTGGTTAAAAAAAGGAACATCACAAGACTGGTTAAAAAAAGGAACATCACAAGACTGGTTAAAAAAAGGAACATCACAAGACTGGTTAAAAAAAGGAACATCACAAGACTGGTTAAAAAAAGGAACATCACAAGACTGGTTAAAAAAGGAACATCACAAGACTGGCTAGGCAAAAATAACATCACCATACTGTGTTTAAGCAAAAATAACATCACTAGACTCGTAACATCATCAGACTGTAAAATTAAGAATAGTAAAAAAAAAAATGTTACCTTGGCAACAATGAAACAAAACAAGTGAGTACAACAATCAGAGTGTGTGAAGCCGTTGCTATGGTGTTCTCCATCACCCAGTAAGGGTTGGAGGGATGATCAAATGTGAAGAACACGGCATTGGAGATGAGCAGGAAACTCCAGAACAGAAAGAAACTGAGAACCATGCTCCCCCATTGAATCCAAACCTGTACGGTGACAAAACAAAACAAATTACGTTAAATGACCTAGTTCTGGGTTAAATGACCTAGTTCTGGCTCTGTGTTGATTGAAGTAGGTCAAGGACAGATTGGAAGTATGGTTCCCCCATTAATGCCAAGCAGCATTTCCCAAAATGTTATTTTTTGTGACCCAGTTATTTTTAATACTTGTGCTTCATGACCCACTAACATTTGAAGACCACTTGTGAAAAAAACTGAAGTCACACTTTTGTAATTTAGACTTATTCCCGTTTTAACAACTATGCCTTTTTTTTTTATCGTCCAGGCTTTTTTCTTTTGTTATTGCAGGTTTTTTCACTTGAAAAGTACTTCAGTACATACTATGTATAATGTATGACAATTGTGATGTCTGAGGGTGGGTGAGGTTAGAATTAATTACCTCCCTTGTTGTTTTATTTAGTAGTAGCTGGTGGTCCAGAGTGACCCTTGTCCAGTTGGCCTGAGCGATCATGGGGGGGGGGGGGGGGGGGAGTCGGACCATGTGGTGTGTAGTTTAGAGAGTAAAGTGTAGTGAGAGACTGTTAGGCTACTTCTTGTGTTTTCTTAAATCCTGTTTTCTATGACCTTGTCTTGAGCGTCGATGTGTATAGTGTTATGTTGAATTTAAAGTTATGTTAATTATTCCTGCTGACATCGTTTCTAAATTGCATGGATGAATGTTGGGTGTGAGAATTAAGGATCCTTCAAGGGTATCAAAAAGTCATTTAGATAAACTGCCCACCCTAGACAGCAAGATGTAACACTATATACAGACCTGGGGGCGTAAAAGAAAAAATTACAAAATGTGACTCTGTCGTCTTATTGTATACATTACAGACCCTCCTTATATAAAGAAAATTATTGCGTCCTACGCTCATCCGTGGTCCGAGTCTAGTCTTGCATTTTGATTAATGTTTTAAATAATGTTAAGTTACTGGTTTTCCTGGTTTGTTTAGGCAACCCATTCCATGCCCGAATGCCACTTGGGAAGAAAGAGTACTTATATGCGTTTCTTCTCGCATAAGGAATAAGGAAAGTGTTTTTGTCTTTATATTTATCTGAGCATTGCAACAGGTTGTTAATGGGTTGTATTTCTAAATTAGAGTTTAATGCCTTATGTATTATTACTGCTTTACTCTTTGCCCTTCTGTCCTCTAGTGTTTCTTATCTGTAGTCTTTTGCCATGTGGTTTTCATTTGTATAGCCATATTACTAGCTTAAAAATAAAATATAAGTTATACGTTTCCACAAATTTTGTAGACTAGCGATGCCTATAAGTACTATAAGGCTGTTTACCCTATAACACAGCCAAGGGCAGAATGTTGAGTAATTGAGTAAATGAGGATGTGTTGAATTTGTTTTTTGTATTGCTTTTTTACATTGACCAATTACTTAGTTTCTGTGTGAAACTGTAACGGTTGTCAAAACAGATCATTGCCTGATGGCAAGTTATGTCTGAAACTGTCCACAATCTATATTTTTCAGTCTGAAAATGCTATTTGGGGGGGGGGGGGAAATATGAATACCAGAAGAGTTTTTCTTGGACTAAGAGCACAAGTCAAGTGACAGATGTAGGAGAGCTCATGCTGTAATTGAATGGCCCACATTTTGTGGTCCACATTAGGCTATACACATTTGGCCAGCCACATTTGTTGGTGCTCACTGGGTGGTCCACATTGGTTGTTACACATTGGGTGGTCCACATTGGGTGGTCCCACATTGGGTGGTCCCACATTGGGTGGTCCCACAGCAACTGACATGCCACTTACCCAAGAGTTTGTCTCAATGGACATGTGAAGCAGTATACACAAGATCATGCAGACATCTATAGTTGTGCCAAACTCCCAAAGGTCAATGCTATGATTAGAATAAGCCTGCCAAGAAGGAAAAAAGCACAAAAAGGTTTTTTGTTGAGTAAAGACACAAACTCAACAAGATACAAAGAGACTTTAGTCTTTAGGGACTATCAGTAAACAATGGAAGATCTAATATAAGAACAACAACTAGATGCATTAGAAATACATGTCTATAAGTTGGCAAAACTAAGTGGCAACACAATAACTATTTACACACTAAATGTCCTCACTCTGTTCATCTGCACATCAAAAGTTCACACACTGATGATTGTCCATACTTTAACTGTCCATAGACTAATGTTCCATACATTAATTGTCCCCCTACTGTATTCACACTTAATGTCGACACAGTAATTGTCCACACACTAACTGTTCAGCCATTGTTTACAATTTAATTGTCCACATGGCCTTCCCCACTAAATGTCCACACATAAATAGTCCACATCTTAACTGATCACTAATTAATTATCCACACATCAATTGTCCACATCTTAACTGATCACACATTAACTATCCACACATCAATTTTCCACCTACCAGGTGAGGAAAGAAATAGATAATGACACTCTGGTACACGCTATCCAAGGTCACTACTAAAAATGTCCACTGTGTGTACATCTGTTTAAAAAAAAATTAAAAACCAAAATTATACAAAACTCGAGTTAATTTAATTAATTTGCCAATATATATTTAGTCAGTATAATTTTTTTCTGGCCTAATCTAAGTTAACATGTCTGGCAACAATTTGATATCATCTTACGTCGCCACGTTGCCCTGGCCTGTATAGCAAAGGTTCAGACAACAAAGTCTCTGCTGATACGTCCTTGTCGAATATCCCGATGGCCAGGGGAGGGGCTGCTGTGAATATGACATGCTGCATGGTAAGGTAGAGGCTGTCAATCATCAGAGAACCCGAGAACCCGCTGTAGAGTTGAAACCAGAACAACACAAGGACAGACAACTGTGGATGACATCATGAGTGACAGATCAGTTTCAACTATTTACTTCACCAGCTAAATGCTCTAACTTTGAAAAGAAAATATATTTACTGTCACTATTTCCAAATAGAATTAAGGGAAATAACTAATCTTTATTTAAACTGTTCTATTCACACAAATGTTGTTTAGTTTGTGTGCATTAACAACTTTAGTTTCAAATAAAAAGGGTAAACAGAACAATTAATTGAACCCAGAAACAAAAAAAGCACTGAAACTAAAAGCAAGAATTATAATCATGTTAAAAAACCTTTAATCCTTTTAGGACCAAGTTGGTCCAAAACGCTTCTTCAAAAACTAAAAACTTGTCAATTAGATAACATGCTTTAGACCCCTACTGTCTTACTTATATGTTAGGTCTTACTTATATGTTAGGTCGGTTATTTCTTCAATTATTTGATTTTTCCAATGTTTGTAAAGTTTCAAATCATCAATTAGTTTTATATTTCTAAGCCTAGAGATTATATCTGTATTCTTAGTTGTATGTTAAATGCGCTCTGAGCTTACATTATGTTTGTTGGCAGCGCTATACAAATATTATTATTATTATTTAAAAGTAAACTAAATCTGCTGGTTTGTCTCTCCAGCTGTGAAACTGAAATATTTGTCTTTTTGTTCAGATTCAGCTGCTTACCAAACTTTTATAAAACATTATGGCTGCGAAATTCGCCAAACGCTCGTGGTTCCAGTGCCCGTGGACTAGCAGGAGGCGCTCCAGAAATCTAAATTTGGAAATGGCAAAGTCTGAGGCCATGACTGCCTGCATTCCTTCCTGTCCTGAGATTCCGACTCCAATATCAGCCGTCTGGATCATGCTCACGTCATTGGCACCATCACCTGGACATACAAACATTTTCATTTTAAAATTGATTTTATTTAAAAGCTTTAGCTAAAAGCTATATACTTAATCTTATTTACATATAGAATAATTTGGTCTTAGATGTAGCCTGTGTCTAATGTTATACAGTCAAATATGTGTATAGTGTTTACATTCTACAACAGGAAATGATCAAACAATAGGTTAGTATATAGTCAAATATAATAAGTAAATATAACCAAAAAAAGAAATATTACTTTATATGGTCAAAAAATATGTACGTCTATGGTCAAATATAGTAGGCAGGTCTATGATCAAATATAGTAGGCAGGTCTATGGTCAAATATAGTAGGCAGGTCTATGGTCAAATATAGTAGGCAGGTCTATGGTCAAATATATTAGGCAGGTCTATGGTCAAATATAGTAGGCAGGTCTATGGTCAAATATAATAGGCAAGTCTATGGTCAAATATAATAGGTAAGTATGGTCAAATATAGTAGGCAGGTCTATGGTCAAATATAATAGGTAAGTCTATGGTCAAATATAGTAGGCAGGTCTATGGTCAAATATAATAGGTAAGTCTATGGTCAAATATAGTAGGTAGGTCTATGGTCAAATATAGTAGGCAGGTCTATGGTCAAATATAATAGGTAAGTCTATGGTCAAATATAATAGGTAAGTCTATGGTCAAATATAGTAGGCAGGTCTATGGTCAAATATAATAGGTAAGTCTATGGTCAAATATAGTGGGCAGGTCTATGGTCAAATATAGTAGGCAGGTCTATGGTCAAATATAATAGGTAAGTCTATGGTCAAATATAGTAGGTAAGTCTATGGTCAAATATAATAGGTAAGTCTATGGTCAAATATAGTAGGCAGGTCTATGGTCAAATATAATAGTTATGTCTATGGTCAATTATAATAGTTATGTTGGCTATATGATCAAAAAGAAAGAAATATTGCTTTATATGGTGACAAATTGTGCATGAGACAAGTTACTACCTCTAACATGTTATTAATATGTTTAATGTCTTAAGCTGACATAATTATAATTAGAAGTTTGTTTACTTCTAATATTTAGTCCTGTTTGGTGAAGAAGAAAAAAAAAAGAAACTATCATCTTACCAATGGATAGAGTTAACTTTTTAAGTTTGTCTCGAACAAGTTTCACAATAACAGCCTGGAAGAACACAAAAATATTTTGAAATAATAAGTCAATTTCACTAACATGTGAATATTTTATTTGTACATAAATTCATTTAATTCAACAAATAACAAAAATTGCTGGTGAAACCACTTTTATAAAAAAACATAAATAGTAAAAAAGAAATTATTTTTGTTACAATCTAACGCAGGGCTTCAATCATATGTCTTTAAAATAATTATGTTAATGTTTGGCACAGTTTTACAGCTGTGAGTCATTCAAATAAACAGAAAATAAACTTAGATCTACAAAAAAAAAACATGCTTCAGTTTGTACTGTCAACAACCATATGCATATATTCCTAATTTTATAGGGCAGTGCTTGCTCAGCAAAAGGTTCAAAATTTGGTTAGAAGATTTATAGTGGAGAACCAAACATAAAAGTGATGTTTTAAAAAGCAGTAAAAATGTTTTATTACATATAACTACTTTTAATTCTATTTGTAATCATTGTTTGGGGGCAGGGTGGCTGGCTGAGTGGCAGCATGTTCCGTTGGCATACCGAAGGCCCTGGGTTCGAATCCTGGTAAAGGCTAGGATTTGTTCCCCGGTCTGGAGGGTGTCCCTGAGCATACCCAGCTCTGATGTTGGGGTAAAGAAAAGGCGGCTGGGCATTGTGCTGGCCACACAATCCCCTAGTATGCCATGGCCACAGAAACTGGTGAACACTGCTGCACCAGCCCTAATGATCAATTTGGGCCAAAGGGATTACTTTACAACCATTGCTGACTAATACTCTCTGAGCCACGCAAACAAGTTTAGTAGATGATCCAACCATTTACTAGTATTGAAATTATTTTTTTTTTTCATGATTTAAAAAAAAAATCTTTTGATATTATATTCAGATCAATTAAAAAATACGCTTTTATTCCAAATTTCAGAGCAAAAGCTTTTTCAGGAAGCTGATTAGAATTGGAATAATAGATTTTTCATGGAGAACAAAAGAAGATAAATGAAATCATGTAAAATTATAGCACTTTCTACATTTCTACTCTATGTTAATGATTCAATGTGCTTTCTGTCACAATATTTACCTTCTGAATGGGCGTGGCCCTACAACACACAACTGACTGGCAGTTCATGCAGATCTTCAACAATCTCTTCTCAAGTTCAGGCTCGGTGGCGAACTTCAAGGTCGGCCCATCAATGACCAGTGCATTGTTGCAATCCCTGTGCGAGCGCAGAGATGCTGTGGACAGAAGGGATGTCACGGAGCGTGCCGCCTCAGCACTGTCAACTGCCATGCCGCCTTCCCTTCTCATGAACTCGAGAGTCTCGTCAAGTTTCTCCCTGGTGTCCTCCAGAGAGGTGGCGTTGATTGTTAGAACTTTCTGATCTCTGGAGAACAGGTGGCAGGCGTAGGCAATTTGTATGGCCGTTTCCTGTCAGATCAAAATAAAATGTTACTTAAGGGAAAGTTCACAAGCATAAACATGGCTAACTTAATTCTTACCGATTCAAAGTAAAGTATTTCCTGTTAGTCCACTGGCAAAAAGGCTTTGATAGCCCTGATTCTCAGGGCATACCTTAAGATTGTATGGCCAGCAGGGGCGAAGCCACAGGGGGGGCTGAGGGGGGCTAAGCCCCCCCTGGAATTAAAAAAAAATAAAAAATTTTCAATAGATTTTTTTAAAAATAAGTATTAAATTCGCTAAAAATTTGGTAAATGTTTATTACGCGAAAGTTCAGCCCCCCCCCCCCCCCCCCCCGCCCCCCGGTATTTGGTAAATATTTGCCACGCGAAAGTTCAGCCCCCCCCTGGGAAAAATTTCTGGCTTCGCCCCTGATGGCCAGTAAAATGGCCTTTACTTTTCCCCAAAATAATGTCAGGTATTTATCAGAACTGAAAGGTAAATCCTGGCGTTGATTTTACTTGGATTGGAACCCAAGCTATTTAGTCAATCTCTTCATTTAACCGATGAATAAACATTCAGACGTTAAGAAAAGAAACAAACCAAAAAGGCAAAATCCTGACCTGTTTATCACCAGTCAACACCCAAACTTTAATGCCAGCGTTTCTCAGATTAGCAATAGTTTGTGGAACTCCTTCTTGCAATTTGTCTTCTATACCTGTCCCACCTGAAGTAAGAAGCAAAACTTTTTAAAGTCATATATAGGTCATGTACATTTCATCCCCACTGACCCTTATGCAATATTAATAAATAGGGCGTTCTCAGTGGGCGTGGCTTAGGTTTTTTACTATTTTTAGTGACTTATTTGTGTAAATAGAAGCCACTATTGGTGTACAAAAATGGTGAAGTACTTCTTTATCATGCAAAATTCACATCTGAATATTGGCTATCCTACTCAAAAATAAGGAGGTAAATAGTAGTACTGTAGAGTAATTGATTAATGTGATTAGGCTAGGGCCGGCTAGACCAGGACTAGACCTATTTACACTTTCAATTTCACTTTATAGGCCTACACTTTTAATGTTTCGTAGGCCAGGCTACGATGTCAAATGTCAAGTGATAGTGTTGGTGAATAGGCTATCTAGTCAAGTCACTAATAGGCTCACATTGTCTATGATCTATGTCTATGATAATAATAAAATAGCCTATTTTATTTAACATACATAATACAGCTTAAATCTTAATAAGACTTAAAACACAACACATCATTTAAAAAAAGCTCGAGCCTATATGAAACTTTATTAATACAGCGGCCATTGTTACTTGTACACAGGGGCGAAGCCAGAAATTTTTTCCAGGGGGGGGCTGAACTTTCGCGTGACAAATATTTACCAAATACCAGGGGGGGCTAAACTTTCGCGTGACAAAAATTGACAAAATTTTTTTGAGAATTTAGTGCATATTTTTAAAAAAATCAGTTGAAAACAATTTTTTTTTTAAATTCCAGGGGGGGCTTAGCCCCCCTTAGCCCCCCCCTGAGGCTTCGCCCCTGCTTGTACACCATTACTCAAAGTAGACACAAATCACGTGATTGCAAACGCCCTATTGTAGTTACTCCCATTTGATAAAGAAACATAATGCATGAGTGTTATTGTTGTCCGGCAAAGAGTGGCTTGTATCATAATAAAACACTGCTATGATAAATTAATCGTGGCTCTTAAACGTATTCAAGTTACAAGAACACATACACAACAAGCTAATCCAAATGCATTAGTTCAATAACATACAACACTACACCTTATAATTGGCAGTATAGCATTGCTGTCAATTAATAGTTGTTAGGTACAAGGTTATTCTATATTTTAACAAAACCAGGTAGACCTACACATCTAGACCTACACATCTAGACCTACACATCTGGACCTACACATCTGGACCTACACATCTGGACCTACACATCTGGACCTACACATCTGGACCTACACATCTGGACCTACACATCTGGACCTACACATCTGGACCTACACATCTAGACCTACACATCTAGACCTACACATCTAGACCTACACATCTTATCTTATAAGTTTACAGACGTTCCTTCTAGATAGAAGATTATTACGTCCTCTAGGCCCAAAACTCCTGCAGGGCGACAGGGATCCGTCGGTGGCAGGGCTAGAACCCGCGACCTGTCAGTTGGTTTTTGGTTGACAGTCCGGTGAACTAACCGCTGGACCTACACATGTGGAGCTACATAATCTCAAGTAAATACTTGTTTAGTTTAGAAACATTCAAAATTTATGTTTATTTTTGTACCATTTTAAATGTTGTATCACTTCACATTTCAGAGTAAGATTTTTTAAAATACTTCTTTTAATCATTTTATAAATACAACCTAAAGATATTGTATATTATACTGCTTCTAACAGATGTGAGGTAATTCATTAAGAGATGGTTGGAATGGATGCCCATGGCCTTTACCCCAGCATCATCAACACAAGACTCCCGACACCACACCCTTGAGCTCAGCATTGTGGGGGGAACAAATACAAACAGAACATTCTTTCTCTCACCTAAAAGCTCCAGATCTCTCTCAATGATGTTACATGACTGCAGTACAAGCTCATCTCTGTTCTGTATGTCTTCTTCTGCTTTTTTAAACCCTGTAGCCCAACTGATATATTCCATTTCATTCAACACCTGTAAATAGCACAGACAAGGAGGTCAGTTGTATTCATGAAGAAGAAAAAAAGTTAGAAATACATTTTTTACTCCTTAGTGTTAAATTAGTCTTCTAATTTGTTGGACTTGCTAAAGACTTTAAGAGTCCGCAACTGAAGGAGGGTAAAAATCGGAGCTGGGTAGACTCAGGGACACCTACTAGAACTAGAACTGTGCTGAAATCCTAGTCTTTGGAAAAGTTGACCCCCAAAGGTATTTTCTTGTTATAGCAGATAAGTTAGGTGTGAGGAAAAAAAAAGATGTGTAAATAGTTAAGTAGTTTGTTATATTTGATTGTTATAAGCTGTTTGAGAAACAAAAATTTTGTAAAATAATGTAATATAAAATAATATAAAGTTATTGTTTAGATCTCCGCCTACAATAAATTCATAATAACAATTTCTTGTAGTTACCCTTTTAGCCATACATAATGTCCGCAGTCCTTTTAAAGCGTAGCTTTCAAGATTATCTTTTGTTGACTCAAGAAATTTGTTGAACTCTTCATCTTCTGAAAAAAAAAAATATATATATAAATGTATAAGCCACACAAAATCTGTTTGGTTAACCTGTATAATTTCTGTATCAATATTTTTTTTAAAATTGTAGTGTCAATATAATGTGAATGGACTTTGCATATTAGACAATATAATGTGAATGGACTTTGCATATTAGACAATATAATGTGAATGGACTTTGCATATTAGACAATATAATGTGAATGGACTTTGCATATTAGACAATATAATGTGAATGGACTTTGCATATTAGACAATATAATGTGAATGGACTTTGCATATTAGACAATATAATGTGAATGGACTTTGCATATTAGACAATGTAATGTGAATGGACTTTGCATATTAGACAATATAATGTGAATGGACTTTGCATATTAGACAATATAATGTGAATGGACTTTGCATATTAGACAATATAATGTGAATGGACTTTGCATATTAGACAATATAATGTGAATGGACTTTGCATATTAGACAATATAATGTGAATGGACTTTGCATATTAGACAATATAATGTGAATGGACTTTGCATATTAGACAATATAATGTGAATGGACTTTGCATATTAGACAATATATAAACACTAAGTAAACTTCTGCGTATTTAATAACTTTTAGTTTATCATCTGAGCTGTATGACTGGCGCGTGGAATTCATTTACAGAAATAATTTTCTTTTGTGTGTAAAAACGTTTGCATGGAAAAAAATATTAATTTGAATAATACTGGCACTTTACATGTTTGCAACTCTTTGCAAATCTTTTTATTGTCTATACCCGGAAGTTGAAACACTTAAATAAATAACCGGGTCATATACGTATGGGAAACGTTGATCTACTGAAATTGATTTAATTGATATAAACAGTATAAAATGACCAGATATTTTGTTAAAATGAATTAGATAATTAAATACATTGATAAAAATAGGTTTATTGCAACATCAAAATACATTTCAAGATATTTTTAGTTATTTTGAGTCTAGTCTATTCAGTGATGTTGTTTACGGCAGCCCACGTCTTCATTTCAGTTGATATTCCAAGATAGGAAAAAAACTTTTTTTTATTTACACGTGCATAAGCCCTTCCTGGCCCAAAAATGTGGTAAAAAAGTTTTATGGTACCTCGTGTGTTACTGAAAGAACAAAACATTCACCAAACAGATTTATTTTTATGATTGTTTGTCCTGCACTGACCTTGATATTTCTTGTGCAGTACATTCATAATGCAAGAGTCAGCTCCCTTGACATACAGGATTATTTCTCTTGAGGTTGGATGCCGCACTATGACAGACATTCTTTTCCGATTGGCATCAAAAGGAAGGACATTTAAAACTTCAAACTCTGCCTCATCCATCTGACCTGAAATCATAGAAAAATTCTATCTTCAGTAGTGAAATCTCTACAACACAAAGGTAGATAAGTCACTGGTGCTGATACAAGACCCAAGCATTTTAAAAAATAAAGTTTGATAATGGTTGCTATGGAGTTTCTACGCATTACAACAAGAATTTTCAAATTTTTTCACAGCTTGTCTATTCAAACACTTACAGAAAAGTTATGTATTCAAATATATTGTTAAGTTTGGTACCAAATAAAAGCCTGTTCAATAAATAATCTTTTAAACCTTATATAAAACTCTAATTGTTGAGAGATTAGCTTGTCTATCATTTTGTGAGAACAATTCAAAATAAAGAATGCTTAATAATTACATCAAATGCCAGAGTTAAGTTCTATAGTAAGCATAAAAAACATGTAAAAGTAAGTAAGGTATCCCGAAGGACCAATTTGATCCATAGGGACGGTGAAGCAGTGTTCACCAGTTTCTGTGGCCACTGCATTCTAGATGATTGTGTGGCCAGCACTATGCACAGCCGCCTTTACTTTACCCCAACTAAGGTCAGGTACCCATCAGAGCTGGGTAGACTCAGGTACACCCTCCAGTCTCTGTAAAAAATCCTTAGCCTGCACTAGGATTCTAACTCAGGACCTTCAGTACGGCAGTGGCTGCTGTACGGCCACTGTGCGCCTTAAAAAAAAATAACTAATGTACCGGGGTGGAAAAGTTCCCTTCTAAAGGCGTTTAAAGGTTTAAGAACCTAGAGAAGCAGAGTTTCCATGGGTATATATATTGTTTATAAATGTAAAAGCTAATCTGTACAATAAACTTGATAAAATCTTAAGTCCTTAAGTAAATAGCCAAGTGAATTGCAATTAATGAAAGAATTCATAATTACATATCATTTCAATGTTATTCACTTAAACGGTTAAAATAGTTGAGAGAGATATTTTTAGAACATCAAGAAAAAATATAATTAATAGGAGAGACATTTTCAAATCGGAAGATTTTAGCGGATAGAAAGATCATTTCTCATATTTACCAGGCAGTTTCACCTTGACCTTGCCAGGGGAACGTTTCAGCAGCTTACAACCGTACGTGTTTGCAGCCTTCACCAGCGCCAACTCATCGGGACTTTCAGCCTCATAATGCATTCTTTGTGATCCGTCAGATAGAAAAGATGATCCAGCAACACTGCCTTCAGACATGTGGTCACCTGAGTCTGAGAATAAATTCAATACCGTTACTCTCACAGCCATAGCTTGGTTACATTATAATATCACCTGGCATACATTTAACAAAATTGAGACATAGTTTTCAAGAATAATAACTTTCTTAATTAAAAAAACAAAAAAAACAAAGCTAGAACTTAAAATAACCAACATTATCATAAATAATAATTTAAAAAAAAAAGATTGAATTCCTTTCAAACTAATTTGTCCTATAAGGCAAGTGATGCAGTGGTCATAAGTCTCTGTAGAATACAAGAGGATTGTGGGGCTAACACAACACCCAGCCAACTTACTTATCCTCTCAGAAATCCTGGGTGGACTCGGGGACACCATCTAGACCCCAGAACAAATCCTACCAGAAATTCAATCAAGGCTCATTGGTATGCCAGCCGAGAGCACTGATGCTAGGCCACCTTTGCCCATCTATTGTATAAATAAGCATCATCAGCAAACATTTTTCTTTCATGTCTTTGTTTCATTGAATCATTAAATCTTTGTATTGGAAACAAAATAAATTTCAGCATTCAATTTTTTACTTTCATTACGAACTCCAAAAAAAAAAAAAAGTTACCAACCTGTCAATGATGATATTGACTTTGTTTTATGTGAGGGAGGTGTGCCGGGAATAATTCTGTTAAGCATTAATTTATCTATGGCATCCTTGGGTGGGAGTTTATGTGGGTCACCTTCTTGCTTCTCAAAGCCACTATCATCCATCTGAAATTGAAACATTTGCAAAGATAAAAACATATGTAAATATATGCTTATATAGAAATATACTTTTATACACATTATTATATATAATATTTATATAATATATAATATAATTGTTTTCTACATATTAGACTAAGTCTATTAGAATGTATCTGCTAGTATGTATCTATAAGAAAGTATAGTATGTAGGCCTATGTAATAGAATTGGTTTGAATGTATCTATAAGAAAGTATAGTATGTAGGCCTATGTAATAGAATTGGTTTGAATGTATCTATTAGAAAGTATAGTATGTAGGCCTATGTAATAGAATGGGTTTGAATGTATCTATAAGAAAGTATATAGTATGTAGGCCTATGTAATAGAATTGGTTTCAATGTATCTATTAGAAAGTATAGTATGTAGGCCTATGTAATAGAATTGGTTTGAATGTATCTATAAGAAAGTATAGTATGTAGGCCTATGTAATAGAATTAGTTTGAATGTATCTATAAGAAAGTATAATATGTAGGCCTATGTAATAGAATTGGTTTGAATGTATCTATAAGAAAGTATAGTATGTAGGCCTATGTAATAGAATTGGTTTGAATGTATCTATAAGAAAGTATAGTATGTAGGCCTATGTAATAGAATTGGTTTGAATGTATCTATTAGAAAGTATAGTATGTAGGCCTATGTAATAGAATTGGTTTGAATGTATCTATTAGAAAGTATAGTATGTAGGCCTATGTAATAGAATTGGTTTGAATGTATCTATAAGAAAGTATAGTATGTGTGCCTATGTAATAGAATTGGTTTGAATGTATCTATAAGAAAGTATAGTATGTAGGCCTATGTAATAGAATGGGTTTGAATGTATCTATAAGAAAGTATATAGTATGTAGGCCTATGTAATAGAATTGGTTTGAATGTATCTATAAGAAAGTATAGTATGTAGGCCTATGTAATAGAATTGGTTTGAATGTATCTATAAGAAAGTATAGTATGTAGGCCTATGTAATAGAATTGGTTTGAATGTATCTATAAGAAAGTATAGTATGTAGGCCTATGTAATAGAATTGGTTTGAATGTATCTATAAGAAAGTATTAGAAAGTTTAGTATATAAGCCTATATAATAGAATTGGTTTATGAGATTGTATATAATTGTATGTGTTTATTAGCCTATATATATTATTGATGTTGTCCCACAAACTGGTGCAGACATTGGAAAAGCTGATTTCTCACTTCAAGCAAATCATGTGAAAAAAAAGTAGTTTATTTTTAGATTCAGATAGATTTTTCCATAGACTATGATATACATGGACCGCTTGCTTTTGTTTTTCTGCTATATGATGATTCGAAAGACTGCTTATTTCGGAATTCCCGATTCTAAATGAAGTAATTGTAATACAAATTCTGTTTTATTGAATCGCATCATTTTTTTATAAATTTTGTGCGTCAATCTATGACTAAGATATGGACGCTATGGATGAGGAAGTTTTTGTTGATGAATTGAAAGGCATACTGGAGGTAAATGTTCAAATTAAATAATAATTGAAGAAGTATGGAGTCTATCTGTTAGACTCATGTTCGATGTATAATATAGTCTATGGTATTTCTGCTATATGATGACTTGAAACATTGATGATCGGAATTCCCGATTCTAAATAACGTAATTGCTATATCGAAAATAAAGTTATTGATATACAAGTTCCATGATTTTCTCAATGAAAAATTAAAATCGAAAGTAGTACAGAGCGGAAACATTTATAGATCAGTGTGGTGTGCGCACGGAAAAAAGAAAATAAGCTCTAAAAATAGAGCAGGCGGTCCATCTTATTATAGTCAATGATATATTAATAGGCCTACAAGTATTCATTTCAAGTCGAAAAAAATGCGATTTAATAAAACGGAACTTGTATAACAACTACTACATTTACAATCGGGAATTGCAAAAAAAAGAAGATAATAGCATAAAAAACTAAAGCAAGCGGTCCATGTATATTATAGTCTATGATTTTTCCGATTGAATCACTTGTATCTGGAGACTTTAATGTGTTTTGGTTTAGAGATTTCTTTATTGAAATAAAAAGTACAATGTTTTTTAACAAGTTATGGTAATTAAATTGTATTGCATACATTTAAAACTAAAAAAAAATTATTGAAAATTGCTACTGTTTTATTTTTCATTTATCTCAGACACAACTGCCAACTGCCTTGTGTAATGTTGCCTTGTGTAATGTTGCCTTGTGTAATGTTGCCTTGTGTAATGTTGCCTTGTGTAATGTTGCCTTGTGTAATGTTGCCTTGTGTAATGTTGCCTTATGTAATGTTGCCTTGTGTAATGTTGCCTTGTGTAATGTTGCCTTGTGTAATGTTGCCTTGTGTAATGTTGCCTTGTGTAATGTTGCCTTGTGTAATGTTGCCTTGTGTAATGTTGCCTTGTGTAATGTTGCCTTGTGTAATGTTGCCTTGTGTAATGTTGCCTTGTGTAATGTTGCCTTGTGTAATGTTGCCTTGTGTAATGTTGCCTTGTGTAATGTTGCCTTGTGTAATGTTGCCTTGTGTAATGTTGCCTTGCTTCTCATCTTATTTACTCAATTTTAGATTTTTTTTCACCAATTAAAAGTTGAACCAATTATAAGTAAACACATAAATATCTTCTTTAGCCCACTTCAGTAACATTCTATGTGGTTTAATCACAGATTAGAATGTTACAGTAACACAGTCAAGGTTCCTGCTGTGAGACTCACATTATCCGAGTGTAAGTATGACACCACCACAGTATTGCAAATGGCCATCAGGAGAAAGAACTCTTGCACGTTCTTCACATGCACCGGAATGCTAACATCAATGCTCTCCAGGCTACGCAGACACATGTTGGAAATTTCTCTCTCCAGGGCCGGGTCTAGCTGCAGGTTCTCAAAGATCTGGGAAACATTTCACCACAGAACAAATGACTTAAACAGAGAAAATCTTAAATGATATCAGGGAAAGACAATTTCAATATAAATATATAGGCCTAAATATACCAACCAATGAAATCACTTAAACTTAAACAGAGTAAATCTTAAATGGTATGTCAAGGGAAGACAATTTCAATACAAAATGTAAAAGTACTTCATTAAAAAAATGCACTCACAGAACTACTTTTACTGAGTCCAGCAAATGACTGGCGACTGTCAAAGTCACTCTGACTTGTCATTTCCTCATCAACTGAAACATATTTTAAATTCATCACAATCAAAATTGACAAGTGTCTAAATATTTTTTTTTCATATTTATTTTTCTTGTAGCATTTCCAATTAGTTTTTAAACAGGTTGACACACATGATGTCATGTTTTTCTTCAATAGGTGGATATATAACAACAGCGGTAGACTTCCTTAAATTAAAATAATTTAATACAATAAGCATTCCTTTTTACTTCTCCTTCTTCTTTTATTAACCAGTCTACAGAGCAGTTTGATCTCTTGCTGTCAATGCCAGACTAACATATTTACATGTCTTTTTCAGTTGTTCTGTATTGCTGTATAGTTGGTAATAGTAGGATGAGGGGGAGTTGTGTTTGTCTGAGGTAGGTTATTTCCATTCCTTTTTAAAAAAAATTAATAAATTATCTTACTAATGAGCCAATCTGACTTTTTTATTTGGAAAGAGTAAGAGGTCTGATATTGGTAAAATCATACACAAGTGGAGGTCTTTAGGTTGGTTTTATAACATGGTGAGGGGGGGGGGGGGAGGAGACAGAAAATCTGCTAATCATGTGACACCATTTTTGGTCAGTGGCTAAACATGAAAACTGAACTGTTATTACAAAAAAACTTTCTTGGCAGACTCATAATAAAACAAAAATTAATTTAATTTTCTATAATAAATTTCCTCAGAAATTTACAAATTTAAAAATTGCTGTTTTTTTTATGAATATCATAGCAGCACTGTAACCCAAACAACAACACCCCCAACAAAAGCTCATAATAGTACAAAACCAATTCTCCTTGATATTAAAGTTAAAAACAAGTCTTACAACAGAAGCTGTCTAACAGACTAGAGCTATTGAACTAACAATAGCAATATACTATATACTTATAAACATCAAATTTAGCCAGTGATAAACATATTTCATTTCAAAGTATTTCCTTTCTATTTTTTTCTTTTATTGGCCCAACAATAAGACTCACAAGAAAAAAATAACAGATGTTTACGTGACCTTTCTAGAAGTTTTAATTATAGGTACGGTCCCATTTCCATAGCAACCTACATGGCATATGGTGATAGTTAACTCCGCCCACTGTGCAGGATTTGAACTCCATCCTATTCTCCGTCAGGGTGCCAGTCTTGTCAGAAAATATGTACTCAATCTGGCCCAGGTCTTCTGTGATGTTCAAGGCCCGGCACTCCATGGGCTTGTCAGTCTCAGCATCGTACATCTCAATGTCTTGCATGATGAAATAGATCTGACCCAGTTTGACCAGCTCCACGGACACGTACAGAGGTAACGGTATCACAGACTGGATAGATGGAGGCAAAATGTATAGTATAGCTTTGAAATGTAATTAGTAACACCAAAAGATGAATCAACTAAACCTAAAAAACACTAGAGGACAGAAGGGCAAAGAGTAAAGTAGTAATAATACATAAGGCATTTAACTCTACTTTAGAAATACAACACAACCACAATATGTTACAATGCTCAGATAAACATAAGGTAAAAAAACACTTTTCTTATCCCTTATGCATACAAACTCTTTCTTCCCAAGTGGCATCCGGGCATGAAATGGGTTGCCTATACAAACCAGTAACTTAACATCATTTAAAAGACTAATAGAAATGCAGGACTAGACTCAGACCAAAGTTGAATAGTAGGACGCAAAAATCTTCTTTAAATAAGGAGCGTCTAAGAATAAGATGAGAATATATTCACTCAAGTCTAAGGTCTGTCTGTAATGTATAAGATAAGAATATATTCACTCAAGTCTAAGGTCTGTCTGTAATGTATAAGATAAGAATATATTCACTAAAGTCTAAGGTCTGTCTGTAATGTATAAGATAAGAATATATTCACTAAAGTCTAAGGTCTGTCTGTAATGTATAAGATAAGAATATAATCACTCAAGTCTAAGGTCTGTCTAACAATTAACTTTGTAGTTCAATGAACCTAATCTCACTCTCGGGTCACGCAGCCAATATTCATACATTTAAGGTAGACATTCATGTAAACAGTGAGCCCTGTCAATCAACCTGACGACAAGGCTGGTCAATTGTGTCACAAAGTTCTGTCAACATGCATTACAACAATACAGTCCGTGGTGGGGCACTAAGTTTCAGTCAGCCAACATGATAACAAGGCTGCTTAGTCAAACCGCAACTCTAACTAACGATAACAAGAATTTATATCCTGAGTCATCAAACTTACATTACAGTTGAAATCAAGCAACCATCTAAAGAGAGGGACGAAAAGGTAAAGATGTGCATGCAACTACTAACAAAACAATATGGCCGTAGCTTTAGTTAGCATGAAAACTTGTCATACAGTACAATAAGGCTATTTGCACTTATATTGACTTTCTTCTTCTTCATTCTTGCTATTATAGCATGGATAGATGCGCTATATAAATAGTCTAGTCATTTATTATATTATTATTATTTTACACTTTCTAAATTCTCAGAATGTGAGGCCAAATGGAATGTAGAAAAGGGGGGGGGGAGACCTGAACTAATGCAGTTATAGGTATCAAAGACCTGAACTGATGCAGTTATAGGTATCAAAGACCTGAACTAATGCAGTTATAGGTATCAAAGCTTACCTGAAAAATAATAATGTAGGTCCAGAAGACAATAAATCCCTGGTACAGGGGACTGTACTGATCCAAGTCCGTGAAAGATATAAAAGGCACTAGATTAGTGTTGTCTGTTAAATTATTGTAGTCAGACAGCCAGATCCCACTACCTGTTCAAGGTGGATTGAAAAAAAAACATGATTGTTTGAGTGGCAATATTAAATATTCAATAAAATATGCATTAAAGCAATATAAAATAGATTGCAGCGCAAGACAGTTGAAAAGAATTTTATAAAATAAGAGCGTACATAAATTAAAGAAATGTACTCTAACAGCTCTGAGTAATAGACTGCATTAAAAAAATAAAACATGATTGTTTGAATGGCAATGTTAAATATTCAATTTGGTGATGTAGGTTATTCTTTTCAGGCCTTAGAGCAAGTGAAGCAACATTCACAAGCTTATGTGTGCACAGCAAAACAAAGGGATAGTGTGGCCAATCAATGTCAGGTACCCAATAGAGCAAGATAAATTTAGGTACACCATCCAGGCCCTGGAAAAAACAACTAGGATTAACCTGGATTTGAACAAGGTACCATCACAATGACAATCTTATTGTGCTGCTAGACCACCACAGTATCCCCCTCTGGCATTCAATACATGGTACTCAATGTGGCACTCAATGTGATAATCAAATGTGGTAGTCTACTCAATGTAGTACTTTACTCAATGTGATCCTCAGTTTGGTACTTAACGTGGTACTCAGTTTGGTACTTAATGTGGTACTCAGTTTGGTACTTAACGTGGTACTCAGTTTGGTACTTAACGTGGTACTCAGTTTGGTACTTAACGTGGTACTCAAACATCAACTTATAAATCACAAAGAAGATTTCAACTCAAAACACTGACCTATGGCACAGAAGAAACAGAGAAAGAGCAGCAGGATGACACACCAAATGACGTCACGGTTGATCTTGGATTCTAGCTTGCTGATCTTATAACGTGGGCCTTTATTGTTCAGCATGGCCTTGGTTTCAGCACCTAGATATAAAATGTTACATGAGAACCACGCAGAAAACTGTAACATAAAAACAAGTTACTTAATGCCAGTTTGGTAAAATGATTTGTAACTAGCCATTAACTAACAATTACATAAACTTAAAATATCTTGATCATCAAATCTGACATTTAGAATTTCCTCAATGAAAGGATTTAAATACATGCTACAAAATGTGGCATTTATTTTATTTTTATTTATATATAAATATTTATATTTATACATTTTTATATTCTTAAAACAAAAAAATAAATGGCAGAAGAAAAACTTTTTGTTTTAATTACTAGATGTTGAGGCTAAATACATACCAGCATAAACAACCATCCCTTCTATGAAGTCTGTATTTCTAATCACACAACCACGTTGTAGTAGATTTGAGTTTCTAAGTGTGGCACTTTGTGACCCCATGTTGCTAAAACAAACAATTCACAAATAAACAGAGTAAATGAAGGTGTTCGGGAGGAATATCCATTCAAACTTAACACGACTCAGTGATATTTTTAAAGTCAACACAGACATTACAATAGAATAAAATAAACATTAAAACAAGACAGTTGTATAGAATTTTATAAAATAAGAGTGTAGGCTACAAAGAAATGTACTATAACAGCTCTGACCAATAGACTGCAGTAACCATCTGTATAGAAAAAGCATCAGTAATTTGTACTAAAAAACAATATAATTTATGAATTAGACTCTGATCACAAATATATGCATCAGATGCAATAATTTTCTACAAATTATAGGATAAGATAATACTGCACAAGCAGTATGAAGATCATAATTTGTTTACATTTGAGCATGCTCTGGTCATGAGGTTTATTCTCAAGACCACGAGGAGGCTGGGGGATTGAGATGGAGCCAGTAATATAAAATTACACTGGGCTATTTATCCTGTAAACTTCTGTTTTCCTTACAGTAGTAGTAGTGATGATTAAAGTTAAATAAACTCAACCAAATGAATAGACTCAAGAAATAGGCCATGGATTAAAGTAGATACTCAAAACGGATTTTAATTTTTCAAGCTATTGAGCTTTTTTAATGTTTAATAGAAAGACAAAATGATTCTAAGAACTTTGATATCAAATTTATGACTGTATGTTAATTTTTAAGAAAGTTATCAAATTTTGAAATTTTACAAGTGGGTTACCTTTAGCCACCTCACAAAGTCCTATTTTTAGAAGTCATTATCTCAAAAAGTACATTGGCTAAGGCTAAGTTACTTTGTTTACAAACACAAAAGTTTATAGAGAAGAGACTCATTTTTTTTCGTGAATGTGGTGCATTTGAAAAATATAAAAATATCAATGTAAAAATCATTTTTCATACTTTTTACAGTTTTTTTCAAGGGAGACAAAAAACGCAAATCTGACCTATTTTTTAAAAATCACTAAAAATTAACTAATTTTAGTAGACGCTCATGTTATATATCAAATTGAAGGGAATTCGATGCTCTATAGAGACCTACTAAATTGGCACTGTTTCAAATTATCAAAATTTAATTATTTTTATTGAAACAAAGTGTTCTAGCAAAATTTTTTGTTTTTTAGCCATTTATAAATATTTGCAAAAATTTAACGAATCTTTGTAAATGTAAAAATATTACATCAATTTGAAGTTTATTTAAACTACACAACGTTTAGAGTAAAAAATGTTACAAAATTTACTGTATAAGTAGGTATACGGACAATGATTGACAATCATGTACTTGAAAGTAAAACAAACAAAAGCAGTTTTTATATAGTGAAAGACTCGAGCATTAAACATTAAATAAGGCAAGTTAGTACATTATTTAATAATACACATTTTAAGGTAACAGTTATACGTGTTTTATTTTCAAGAGAAAGTTTTCAAATGTTAATTTAAGGTTTAAAATAACAACTATTGACTATTGTTTAGGCTAAAACCATTTATCCTATTGATAGTAGAAGGCCTAACAATAATAATAATAATCAGTTTTATACCATAACTAAAAACAAAATATATAATTACAATATAAACTTAAAACTGTTCAATATATTACTTGTACATATGATTTGATTTTGTTTCTCTATTTTTTTCCAATGGTATAAAGTATAAAGACCGATATCTAATGGTCTTTAACACTAACCAAGAACGCCTATCACAAGCATTATATTTTTTTTATAAATAAATATTTAAAGAATCACATTTTTAGTTTCACTATTGATATTTCGATAACTTATTAATTGTTCAGTAGTTTAGGGGAATATTGTGCATTATTTGAGAAATAGCCCCGTTTGTTTATTATTGCACAGTATAATCTATGATTTTAATGGCATGCTGTTGATGAATGAATGAATATAAATGCATGAAATTTATAAATGAAATGTATTATATAAAGTCACTTTATTGACTCTATTCCCTCCCACATTTCAACTACTGTCAACATCGTCAACCCAGTTTTCTGTATTTAGTTAACATAATTAATGGACGACCCCCTATGTAGGCTATTTGATTATGACTGATTGTCATTAGACTTATTCCTAGGCAATACATAGAAATTCACAAACATAATTAATATATATAATATCCGCCAATAAACGTATAACGAATCGAGAATTTACAATAAACTTTTAAGTTCAGGCTAGATCTGATAATCTCATTAGAATTATTATTGTTAGGCCTACGCATGACAAACCATTATTCAATAAATGTTTAAAAAAGGACTTAGCCCTAACGATGAATTATTAAACATATGCCATGGTAGAAATATTCTTCAAGCGCAAATATAATAATAGTATTGTATTATTTTAAAGATTAAAATATGTCTTTTATTACCCACATTAGACTTGTCAGAGTAGGCTTCACAGCTATTGCATTTTGTAGGCCTTATCAATTCAATATCTTTAGCATATTTACTTTAAAATAAATGTAATTTTAGTTTATTTTATGACAAGAAAAAAATTAGCCTTATCCTTAAACTTAATAGGGGTTTGGAGACTCGAGAACAAGCGATTTAAGGTGGTAAATCTAAAACAATTTTATTAAAATAAAATAAATAAAATAATATAAACATAAATTTTTTTACATAAAATTCATTGTATATTATTAATCTATTATATTGAATAGTTTTACTTACCATAACTACTAAAGTGATAAAATCCGATACGACGCCTTTATTGGTAACGACCCTTTTTGGTGGTGTTTATAAAAAATCTTTAAAATGTTTTTTTCTTAAAAAATTACGAATTTTTCTTAGATAATTTAAATATTAAAAATGTTTAACATAAACAATCAATTATAAATACATATGGTGATAAAGGCCATTTATTCCTGTACAATCGAGTGAAAAAATTATCTTTCTATCATGAATGGCACATTTTGCCTAGACGATTTAGTACAAGAGGTGTCGAAAACTTAATAACGCGCAAAAAACGGAAGCAGTTTTGAGTACCTAATTAAAGAATCAAGCAATCAGCAAAAAATACAAAACAAAATAAATACAACACACATTTTAAAAAGAAGAAATCTCATGCTTTGAGCCATACTTACACAAAACCTCTAAAAGTATAAATTTCAATATTTGGTTGTTCTATTTCCACAGTGTAAGGAAACATGGTAGGCACAAAATCACAATTCTGTAAAAGTGTCAAATTTAAAAAAGTCAGGACATTGGTAACAATAGATATTTAGAAAAATACAGTAAAATACTTAGAATTAAATTAAATATTTAATAAATGAAATTGAATCCAATAGTTGGCTTTGGAAGCAAACAACGGATATAACAATACACAAATAATTACAGGCAAACTAATACTGAAATATTTTAATTTTTTATTTTTTTTTATGGGGGATCAGTGGCCAAGTGGCAGGGCATTCGGATTGCGTTCCAAAGGTTCTGTGTTTTGAATCCTGGTGAAAGCTAGGATTTGTTCCTTGGACTGGAGGGTATCCTTAAATCAACCCAGTTCTGATGGGTACCCGACATTGGTTGGGGTCAAGTAAAGGTGGCCTAGTATGCTGCGGCCACAGAAACTGGTGAACGCTGCTTCACCTGTCCCTATGATCAATTAGGTCCGACAAAAAACTTTACTTTACTAAAAAATCTTTTTACTTAAATGAAAATATTTATTCCAAAGCTAAATTCATTATAATCTGTAGATGTCTTTCAGAAACTTACAAAAAGGCAAATCAATATTAAACAATATAATAATAATAACAGTTATTTATATAATATAAAGATTACAATGGCTTTTCTTACTTCTGAAATGTTGGCGAATCCTTCCACAATTTGTCTCTGTTTCAGGTTAGATTCACCATCAATGTTGCTGGTTTCTATGTGACATATTCCTTGCACGTCACTGGACCGGATAAATAAAATGTCTGCGGGGATGATCTCATTGCAGGACAGGTGAATAAAGTCACCAGGTGAGATGTTGGACCACTCTCTTTTAACATATCTTTTTTCACTCCTGGAAAGGAAAGAACAAGATCTATATGTCTATAAAATATATTATACTCTTGCACTCTAGCGATAGACAAAGTTCAATAAATAGAATTACTTTAAACATGACATTATTTTGTAATTTGTAGTCTATCCTTTCTAAAAATATTCATTTATTTGGTGTTTTTTTAAAGATAAGAATTTTCCTAACTTAAATTTAGAACTATGGGTCCATTATAGAAAAAACAAAATGTGTATGCATGATTTTGTTCATTTCATAATCTAGATATAACATTATATAAAATTATATAAAATTATAAAATACTTCATTAAATGGGAATACCATGAAACATGAAACTATACTTTCTATTCTACATCTATACATGACAACAGGAGCAGCAACTTTTGGAAACAAACCAGTTTTATAAAAATTATTCAGAAAAAAATAATGAATCAGCGCAACTAAAAATGGATTCTTACTTACTTTTATAAAAGTCTAACAATGAATGATTTAAAGAATAGCAGTAAAAATCATTAAGATCCAACTATATACTTTCTCCACCCGTCACCTTTCATGACTTTTGCCTTGCAAAACACATCTGCCATTGCCCGTATTTATTATTCTTACATATATATATAATGCATTTAATAATGTGAATGTACATTATTTATGAGATAATAAGAAATGAAAAGAGTTCTAGAAAACTAAGAAGATGCTCTATTTACTTTGTAGAATCACTTAGAACACCTCATAATCCCTGAATGGGGTTATAATTATAATATAGTATATTATATAGGAGAAAATCATTTTATATGACACATGACAAATATTTATAGATTCAACACAACTTAATATTTCCTAAAATTTAGAATACATTAGTTGGCAAGTTTTACTTACACTGAAAAAATTCTGCAAGTGCGACTATTAACTTGCTTATCTGACCTATATCTACGGAAATCCTCGAAAGCATCTTTAGCAGCTGTCACAGCCAAGACGAAGATAACAGGGAGTGCAGCAACCTCTTTAGCAAAGGCATTCACTTGTGGAATCCAATTTAGTGCAACCACAAAAATAAAGTAAATATTTGCATATCTGTGAAACTGCTCAAATAAATTCTTTGGAAGAAATGTTAATATAGTATATCGTGTGGTCTTGATGGCGTTATCTTTGAAGCCGTAATTAGGATGAAGCTTATTGTTTGTGCTAATGTTGGGATCCACAGTGTGATTGGGCACAACGAGGCGCATCAAAGGCTTGATGCCACGATTAGGCAGGAGACGATGCACAATGTTTCCCATTTTCAAATCTTGGTTGAGTTTGTTTCTTGAGTAAATATTTTAATTTTGTAACAGCCAGAAATAGTTCAAATAAATACAGGAACAATGGTTATCATTTTCTTGTTCTAGTTAACCTTTCTGAGCCTTTGCTTTCAAGACCAAGATGAATAAATAAGACTGGTAGGCCTACTTGCGTAATGTTTCAAGCCTCTTCAAATCAAAAGTGAAGGCTATATCAATTAATTCGATCAATGAGTAATATTTTAGCTTTGTGTTTAACGATAACAGCAAATAAATAAATCACAAAATGTCTTAGATTATAAGTTAGAATGTCTACGTCTTTGACATTTGACGTGAGTCAACTTCTATCAAACAAAGTCACAACTTCGTTACACACTAAACTAAAACAACTATCATGTCTCGTGTATATCCCCTTCACATGAAAAACTAAGAACACTATTTCTGACGTCCTCTTCCATGTTGCTTAAAAGTCATTCCTACGTGTGAAGAAGTGTGTGTCTTTTACAACGGTCAACGTAACATAAAAGTAAGGCATTTTAGTTGTTATATTGGCAACGGTGAGTATGTGTATTTATTGTTGCTGTTGATGCAAGCTGTGTTTTTTTTTTATTCACACATTTAATTGGGCGATAGATTTTCATTTCATCCAATCAAATGTAAAGTAACATGTATGTTCAGGAAACACAACATGGAGGCCGAAAAGTGGGAGTCGGCCTTAGCAGTGATTTCGAAAGCTACACCACAGGACATTGAAAGGGTAATAATTTAGATTAAAATAATAAAAAAACAGTAATTTAAATTTAATAAAACGGAGCTGCACAATCATAAATATTAATGTTAGATAAGCAAGTTATATTAATGATTATTATTGCCCTGCCTTTGAACAATCAGAGTCAGGTGCTAGACTTAACTTAAGTTTTAACTAAGACTAAAGTTTGACTAAACTAAGACTAAGCCGACTAAGACTAGTTCAACTAGTACGTCTAATAATTAGGCTAATTGAAGTTCGCAGTAGCTTACTGAGTAGGTAGGCCTACACATATATTATAAATAACAAAAACAATATTATAGTTTGTACACTATTAGTAGCAGATTTTTAAAGATTCATGCGGCTATGCGGCATGAATCATGCCTAATGACAACTTTAATCAATAAAATGTCTTGCAAATGATAATAGGCTATTTAAAATTAGAAAAAAAGATAATTTTAAACGTGATTTTATAGTTTTTTACTATTATTAGCCGGTAATACTTTAGTGTACTTGGTTCTAGAAAAGTAGGGTTCTCAAAAATTCCAAGTGAAAATGTTTTATCGTGGAGCCATTGATAACTGTCTTAGGAAGAGCGGCAGACAATTGAAAATTAAAAAAAAAAATTTTTTTCATCCAAAAAAAAATTCATTTCAATTGTGTTTACAAAAGGCTTGTGACGTCACACAGCCATGAAACACGATATCTGCAGCGCTTCCTACGACACACTTAACTTATCAATAACTCCGCTTTTCAAATTTTCAGTCGGAATTTCTTAGAACGGATAGGGCCTACTGAAAAGGGAAAAGGGGCCAAATAGCATGAAATAAATAGAAAAATAAAATTATTCTTACCGTATTTCATATGAAATAACACAAAAAGACACAAAATCCTATTGTTCTTTCTTCCTACTTGTTGAGAACACCTTGTCTCTTGAGCATGTGCTATTCTACACTACTTCCTGTCCCAAGATATGGCCAGTTTGGCTATCTACAACCAAATAAAAAAAACTACAAATCTCTCCCTATCCTATTAACCTAACCGATACTAATCATTAACAAATACTTAGAATGCTTAGAAACTAACCGATACTGGCTAAAAAATCTGGTCCGAGAAGCGCGCAGTGCATGCAGTGTGCGTGTGTTCGTTTGACATTATGCGATAAAAAAAAAAAAACAAACCAAAGGGAAGTTACACAATTTCCAAAGGAGGTAACTCGTGTTAAATTTACAACACACAATTTCAAAGGGAGGTAATATTTTTTTATTAAAAAATCTCAATTTTCTACATTTCAAATTTTGTTATTAAATCACAGAAATGGAATCGTTGAATGAAACCAACGGTTTCGTATTCAGGATAAAAAAATCTTTAAAACAATATACGGGACTTAAAAAAAAAATAGAACCAAGTACACTAAAGTATAGCCTATTAGCCTATTATTAATATTGCATAAACAACGCTAGTGCGAGTGCACAGGCAAGAAGCCGACTCGATCCCCCATTTTGTGCTAAAAGGTCACAGGTCAAGGCTTATCATCCCTAACCTATATAAACTAACCAATACTAAACATGCCCTAGCAAAATAATGACATTTTGAAAGACAGCACTAGTTAGTATCGGTTAGTTTATAATTTATATAGGTTAGGGATGATAACCTGTGACCTTTTAGCTACTTAGCTACTCCCCCGTGACGACTATAGCCAAAATGGCGTTGTTTATGCTATAGTAATAGAAAAAAATTGCATTTAAAAATATGTTTTTTTCTATTTCTAAATATCGTTTGCAAGACATTTAATGACTTGATTTGTGTGAATTTGGCATGGATCTTTAAAAATCTTTCATAGAGAACCAAAAAACTAATGGGCTAACGGAGGTAAAAATTTACACAAAACAAAAATGTCCCTTTCTTCCTAAGTGTCATGCGGGATGCCAGGATACATAATTAAAGAAAGATAAATTATATGTATTTGTTTTTTCATATGGGATAAGAGAAGATAGTGTTGCGTCGTATTTTTATTGTAGTATTATAGTCTAAGCAAAAAAAAGTAAAGGATTTTCTAAAGTTTAGACGAAGAAAGACTATTTGAATTTTAAATAACGCTGATAGCATTTTTTAATATATATTGTTTAACCCTATGGCAAGATTTCTAATGATATGAATGTTGAATGTCTAATCCTTTAGTTGTGTAATTTAATTGCTGACAATATATGTCGAGATGGAGCTCTTGATCCGGGAAAGTTTATGTCATTTTGGACGTTGGAGGAATGGTGGCTTGTTCAATCTGCACTCACCAGTATCATGAGAAAATCTGTCGGCAAGAATTGGTCAAATGCAAAGGTAGTGATACTTTTTAAAAAGTCTGCTTTATAAAACCGGTTCAATGAGTTTCAAAGTAGGCCATATTCCTAAAAAATAGAAAATAGTAGTTTCTACTTATTAGTTCTACTCTCATTGTTTTATTATTGAAATTAAATTGTAAAGCGAAATATGAAGATATTCTTTACTGTGTTTCAATCAGAAAAAAAATATTCATATTAATATATAATTTCAGAAACTGTAGTCACAGAAAAAATAGGTGGAAAATGCTGAAATAAAACTAAGAAATATTTTAATACCAACAATATGGAAGCTTTTTAAAACTCAAAATGTAAGAAATTAAAAAAAGACATATTGTGAATACCTAAATCTATAAATGTATTTATTTCATGCTTATTTGTTATTACTGTATGTATAATTTTGTGTCATATTTATTGACATGGAATTTTAATATCGTTTTTTTATATCTCATGAAAGATATGTGAAGAGTTAGGGTCAGTTGAGGATTCTTACCAAAAAATACTTTGTGATGCCATTGCTGTACATGGATCATCACTGAGACAGAAGCTTGTCCAGGAATCAACTGCTGTATCCCAATCTATGCTGGCTGACTTTGACTGGAAATTAAAGGTCTTTCCTCAGCTTTGTTTCATTGTTTGATCCATAGCAGCTTAGTTTCTTGTGTTTATGTTTAAGTCTAAAACTCTATCAGTTCTGGTGAACATTGCTTCACTGACCCTATAGATCAATTCGGTTTGATGGGATACTTTACTTTTTACTAGAACTCTATGACCTCTAGTCCCTCTAAGGGCGTGCAACAGTCATGTCACTGGCCGCAACACAGCCGTCAAAGACTTTAACTGTGGCCCTCACAGATATTCTGATGGAAGTTATTTCATTTTTATTAATAATGTAAATACATGTTCTGAATGTATGAATGTAAGTCTAGTTTTATCAAATTCCTTACACAGCTCAATGATGAAAATTGTTGCACTCCCCTGCTTTAGAACCATGCATATCAACAAATATGTCCTACCTAAGCTCAGAACGTCTAGTGAACCTGTATTTATGTTCAGTAAATTTTTAAGTAACAAAATGGAGAAAATGAACATTTGTTTGCCACTTTTATTGTTGCTTTAAAAGGTTTACCATATCGTTTACTCTTTTAATTTTAACTAGGCCTAGATTAAATTTCTATTTTAATTTTTTTTGTCATTTAAAAATCTTACAAAAGTATTAATTCATTCATCCTCCATATTCTTTATTTTTACAAAGTTGTCTTTGGCCAGTGACAAACTTGCATCACTTCAGGAACCATTACTCCAGTTGGATCTAGATGTTAGAGAGAATAATGGCACTAGTAGATTTTTAACTGTTGAATTAGATAGAAATGAATTGTCCAAACTTGTATCATCGCTAGAAAACTGCAGTAAAGTGAGTACAGTGTTTGTTTACTAATCACATTAAAATGTTATTGAAATATATTCATGATTAAACACATATGTATTCCAAAGCATTAAAAATAAAAAAGCTGATTTGGAACTTTTAATAAATAATGAAGAACCAGACATAATTGCAGGTTCCGAAACATGGCTTAGCCCAGATATTTACAACACAGAGATATTCAATAATAATTATGAAATTTTTAGGAAAGATAGGTCAGACAGGCATGGAGGAGTCTTACTAGCCATAAAATCTACCCTAATAGCTGAAGAAATTAAATTAGAACCTCAAAATAACATACTTATTTTGTAAAATAAGCAGACCTAATTCCAAACCACTAATTGTAGGCAGTGTTTACAGACCACCAAACTCAACATCAGAGTACATGTCTGATCTGTGTAATCAGCTGACAAGTATTGAAACTAAATATAAAAATGCTATAATTTGGATAATGGGGGACTTCAACCTCCCTGATATAAATTGGAATAGCTGCTCTATAGAAAAGCACCAAAACACAAAACATCAGTGGATTCAGGACTTTCTTATAGACAGAGAACAAACAGTGATAATAAATGGCTCTAAGTCATCACCAATAACAGTAAACTCAGGAGTTCCACAAGGAACTGTTCTAGGGCCCATACTATTTCTAATTTACATTAATGATCTGCCAAATTGCATCAACACAGGCACAAAAGTAAGATTATTTGCAGATGATTGCATAATTTATAGAATAATAAAGACAGGAAAAGATAGTGAACTTTTACAAAAAGACCTAGATGAACTACAAAAATGGGAATCAAACTGGAGTATGTCTTTTCACCCAGAAAAATGCCAACTAATAAGAAAAAGAAACAAATAATAGCAAACTACTTCATTCATGGTAAAGAACTAACTCAAACTAGCAATGCTAAGTATCTAGGAGTAATAATAAATGATAAGTTATCTTGGAACCCTCACATTGATGAAGTAATTAAAAAATCAAACAAAACATTAGGATTCATAAAAAGGAACTATTACAAATGTAATAAGAATATAAAACTAAAATGCTATCTCACATTAGTTAGGCCTATACTAGAATATGCAGGATCTGTATGGGACCCATCAACTAAAGAAAACATTAAAAAATTAGAACAAATTCAAAAAAGAGCTGCAAGGTTTATAACTAGTGAATATTCCCAATTGACAAGAGTAACACCATTAGTCAAATCACTAAACCTAGAAACACTAGAGGACAGAAGGGCAAAGAGTAAAGTAGTAATAATACATAAGGCATTAAACTCTAATTTAGAAATACAACCCAATAACAATCTGTTGCAAAGCTCAGATAAACATAAAGACAAAAACACCTTCCTTGTCCCTTATGCGAGAACAAATGCATATAAGTACTCTTTCTTCCAGAGTGGCATTCGGGCATGGAATGGGTTGCCTGAACAAACCAGGAAAACCAATAACCTAACATCATTTAAAACATTAATAAAAATGCAAGACTAGACTCAGACCACGGATGAGCGTAGGACGCAATAATCTTCTTTATAGAAGGAGCGTCTGTAATGTATAAGATAAGATAAGATATTTAAAAATATAACTTTTGTTCAAGCAGCCCCTCTTTCCTCCTGTCGTCTGTACATATTATCCTCAGCATTTATTTTTTTCATTTTTGTTGCATTTTAAACTGCTTTGGTTATTGTGATGTAAAAAGGATGGGGGTTAGAATTAACTCCCTTGTTGTTTTTATTTTAGTTATGATTACCTCCCTTTAAAACTGATTGTCACATTCCGTGTGTAGAGAGTAGATTGTATTGAGAGACTGGTTAGGCTGCTTCTTGTATTCTTCTTCAATTCTGTTCTTATTATTGACCTGTGTTGAGCTTCAATGTTATGTGTTATGTTGAATTCTACGTTGTTAGTAATTATTCCTGATGTCGTTTCTAATTTGCTTGGGCGAGAGTTAAGGATTCTTCAAGGGTACCGGTACCAAAAAGTCATTGTGATAAACTGCCCACCCTACCAACCAGCGTACATACAATTATAGTGTAGATCACCTTTAAAATGGTATCATGTCCCTTACTATTTGGCTTGGGTCTCAGAAGATTAGAATTAAAGAATGCACAGTCAAGAAAATAACGCTTGACAATTTCTAATGTTACATTTCATATAAATTCAACTTGAAACTTTTTTCTTCCTCAGTCAGTTCAGCAGTTAACAACTTCAGCGTGATGTTGCCATAAACTAATACATGATCATCATCATGATCTTCATCATGATCTTATCCAACTTCGAGCTCCAGATCAAAAGTCAAAGTCTTGTGTTCCAAATTAAAATAAAAGAAATCCTTTCATTACAAAAAAAATTTCTCACATACAAATGATATTCTATGTGATGATCTAGATTATATTATTTAAATATTTGTTTTTAAATACACAAGTTTAAAAGCCTTATAATTAATTAGTGTTCAGAAGCAGTATAATCTCTCTATATATGTTTGTTTCAATCACTATTTCTCATTTAGAGTTTGAGAATACAATGTTCATGTTCTAGCAAACCGCAGTATATATAGAATTATTTGAAAGTTTAAAAACTGTTGTTTTTTTAATTGCTAAGTTCTTGTTTCCAAGAATATAAAAAAAAAATGCCATACCGGTAATCATTAGATGACAAAACTGGTACATACACCATTTTTATGTCAGAAAGAAATTGTATAAAAAGAAAAAAAAGGATATGGTACCCGGTACTGGTATTTTAATAAATTTTTGTAGTGCCCACAAGACACTTGTATAGCTCTAAGGAATTAAAAAAGGCATAAGGTTAATGCAAGTAAGTTTCAGCTCTTTGTTCATGTAAAATATTTGTATCATTACATTATCATTAATCAACATCCTAGTTTTCAAGTAGAAATTTACTCAGTCTCACACTTGACTGTCTTAGAAGTGAAGTCATCTGGACAATAATTGTGTGTGCGAATCTTCACTAAATCTCTATGACCAATGCTTCCACATTTTTAAAACTGAAAAGATTTGTTTTATGATCAATGATATTATAAAGACTGGGGATGTTTTAATATCGTTTTCTTTTCAAAACACAATTTGTAGACATCGTTTTTAAAATGAATATTTTTTTTTGTCAGTCATAGGCAAATTGTAGATGAAAAAGAAATTCTTCCATTCCTTCAGAAATAATAAAATTGCAGGCTAAAAAATAATTTACAAAAAAACTAATTACACATTATATTATCCTTTTCATTACTGGTTTTCACTTTTGAAACCCTTAATTGCATTTCTAATTAAGATTACCGGTAATTAATAATTATACAATTAATTTCAAATGTACACAATGTAAATTTTGCCACATTTGTAATTGAAGTAATTTTCATTTGCTTGATTTTTTTCATTGTCAAACAAAATTTAGCATTTGTTAGTGTTCATATTACTAATATTAGTTGACATTTATTTTTCATTGAAAAGTAATTAGAAACAATTAACTTTCATGATATCCCTTTATCTGTCAGTATATTTGATTGTAATGTGGCTACATTATTATTTAATTATTTATGTTCCAATTTAATGTTTGTTAGAAAGACAAAGAATTACAAATGACTTGTTGAAAACTGTGTATAAATATAAATTATAAATATGAACTATATAATAATTGGTTTTGCCTTCAGAGTTGTTTGTTCAATCATGCCATAAGTGAAATTTTTTGATTAAAATTGATCTTTCATACACCAAATTCTGATCTGAAATCAAATTGCTTTTATTTAAATCAGTTCATTGATCTACTTTGAACTCAGTACCGGTATTTATGTGGCAATTTTCTTTCCACTGGAAAGAATTTAGATTGAGCTATCTCACTGTAGCACGTCTCCAGCAATGTCATTTTTTACAAGCCCTTAGTATACACTGGCTATCATTATTACAGAGGCAGAATTTTAAAGAAACGAGTACTTGCAATAAATTTAATATTTGTAATATAATATTAATATATTGTATTCAATTAGAATTTTAAAAAGGAAGACTCACAACAAATAATAAAAAAATAGACTATTTCAATAATTTGAATAAATTAAAATCTGTTATTTTAATACAATATTAACAACAAGGATTTTACAATCCAGTTGGTATACTAATGTAATCAGAGAACCAGGAACAAGACTGTCATTGTCTATTCATCATTGCAGTAATCATTTGGGTCTTTGCGCATCAACCTTTCGTGTTCATTTTGAGCCCAGTCATAAATTAGATATGCACAGATGAAAGCTGTTGATGAAAAATGAGAATGTTTGTTGCCTAATATATATAAATATAAAGTAATAAATAAGAACAGATATAGTAGTAAGCTATGTAGAGGTGAGCAGGAAGTTGAGATTAGAAATAGGCCCATCAAGAGAAGACAACAGGCCAAGTTGTAAGAAGATATACTCTATCAGGATCCCCAGTGAAAAGGGACAGGAACCACCTGATACCATAAGGATACCTGTTCAAGACTACACCTTTAAATTATCCTATCTAATATGCTACAGAGTTCAAGACTACACCTTTAAATTATCCTATCTAATATGCTACAGATGATCTTCCTATTTCTATACAGATAACCTGTATGCATTTGTTCTTGCATATGGAATAAGAAAAGTGTTATTTGATCCACATCTGGGTATTATAATTGTGTATCGTTGTGTTGCAAATGTAACTTCTACAAAAATCCCATACAATAAACTTTTATTTTATTAAAGCCCAGGAAGAGATGTATAATTTAGTCAGAGAAATAATTTTGTTACAACATGAATAGTTATTTTTTAAAAACTAATACTTACGTGGGGTAACTCTAAATACTTGTCCTCTAAAGCGGCGAAACATGTTGGGGACACCTTTGGAGATTGCCCCAGCAAAAGCTTTTTGTTCATAAGGAGAGAGGCTGTATGTAATAACACCTCGTATAGATGAGGTCATATTACCCCAATGCATACCCATTTTATTTATAGTTCTGTCGATTCACCTGCAATGATTTATATAACACACAAAAATAAGAAACTGTAAATAAATTATTAAAATCTATGACAAATTATAGGCCTACAATACAAGCAAGCTTAGGTTACCATATTAAAGGGTTAAAAAATGCTATTGTTCTTATTGAGAACTATTACAAAACTAATAAATCATAGGGCATACACAGTAGGCTTACAAAATGCAAACTTATTGAGTTAGATGATGTCTTGTCCTGACAGCAATCACTTCACTAGAAAATTAACTAGGTCCTTTTTTTTTAAATATATTTTTATTTTCGTTGCAGACACTAATCAGTAGGCCTAGCTCCGCAAAAAAATTTGCAGTTAAAATTTTTTAGAACCTCACTTTTGTTTTGTGGGTTAGATAGGAGTAAAAATTACCTTTCTTATAAAATGCTAACTCTAGACCTATAATTAGGCTATAAAATAGATAAATGAAAATAATTTAAGAAATAAGCCGTCACTATCTTTAATAGGCCTATGAGTTAAATCTTGCATTTTGATAGGATGTGTTTTTTTTTTAACATTATTAGGATATTAGGATATATAAATATATACTATATACTTATATAGTCGTATACCTATACTATAGCCTAACTTTGAGTGGGTTATACTCATTGGCATAAAAATTATAAAAAAAAGGCTTTCTATTATATTTGAAATTTTCTTTTTTACTCTAGCCTAAGTTATTGTGTTGTATTACTAGTCTAGTCCTTTGCTGATGCTAAGTTTAGTAAAACAGTAAAAGTAGGCTAAGTCCTAAAAAAAGCAAAAGTCAAAAGGTTTAAAAAGACTTTAAAGTTTTTTTTAATTGTAATTGGAAAAAGGTAGAATAAGGTGTTTAGGCCTATAAACTGTACAGACATGATAACATGATTATGATACTGATACCAGTGATAGGCATAGGCCTAGCCTACACTTAGGACTTAGACTTGGTCACTGTGACTGTACTGTACAAGTCTTACACGTAACAAGTAATACAAGTGTAGGCCTAGGCTACACAATATTCAAATGTTCTTATAAGTTTACAGACGTTCCATCTAGATAAAAGATAGAAGATTATTATATTTATATCCACTAGGCCCAAAACTCCTGCAGGGCGACAGGGATCGGTCGGTGGCAGGGATAGAACCCGCGACTTGTCAGTTGTTGTTTTTTTTTGTTTGACAGTCCGGTGAACTAACCGCTGGACATACTCTTACTCATAGTCATAGTGATAGTGACATACTGAATGATACTGACATAGGCCTACTAAATAAAATACTACACTCTTTCTACTTGTAACTGTAAGTAAGTATAATATTTAAAGAAAATAAAAATCGATGGATTAGATTTCACAAAATAACTTGTGAAAACTATACATGACTGTGTACATTTCATTAAAATGTTATAAATGTAATCTTAAAAATTATACCTTCGATCCTTTGACTACAGAAAATGCGTCCTTGCAATAAGGTTAACTTTGTGCTGCCAACTGTCATTAAATGAAAGAAGGTAAATTTTATGTTGGGTTATCTTTAGATCACTGATCTATAAAACATTTTTTTTTATAGATCACTGGTTTAATAAAATGGTCCCTTCTTGCAATGACCGTGATTTTAATGTCACATATTTTTCCATTATATTTTTAAGTGCAATAGGAATACTAAATAGCATGCAACTTTGCCGGACGCCAATTTACACATTGAAGAAGTCCCCCTAGTTCAACTCAATAAATAATTATAAGGGCTTGTAAATTAAATTTCAACAGAATTCATGAAAGATTTTAAAGTATAAATTTTTTTTGTATAAATAATGTAAAATTAAACGAAATAGGCATAGGTCTATAGATCTAGATCTATATGATGATGCACATATTTTTGTTATATAGCCTATATATATAAGAATTAATTGTTTTCATTCTTTACCCTTTATATCTATTTATGCATTTATTTTGCGGCATGGAGGGGGGGGGGGATCCTATGATAATTAATGGCTCTAAATTATCACCAATAACTGTAAACTAAGGAGTTCCACGAGGACAACTGTTCTAGGACCCTACTATTTCTAATTTATATTAATGACTTAGCCAATTGCATTAACACAGGAACAAAAGTAAGATTATTTGCAGATGATTGCATAATTTATAGAACAATAAAGACAGGAAAAGATAGTGAACTTCTACAAAAAGACCTAGATGAACTACAAAAATGGGAATCAAACTGGAGTATGTCTTTTCACCCAGAAAAACGCCAACTAATAAGGGTATCAAAGAAAAAGAAACAAATATTAGCAAACTAACTCAAACTAACAATGCTAGGAGTGATAATAAATGACAAGTTATCTTGGAACCCTCATATTGATGAAGTAATTAAAAAATCAAACAAAACATTAGGATTCATAAAAAGGAACTTTTACAAATGTAATAAGAATATAAAACTAAAATGCTATCTCACATTAGTTAGACCTATACTAGAATATGCAGCACCTGTATGGGACCCATCAACTAAAGAAAACATTAAAAAATTAGAACAAATCCAAAAAAGAGCTGCAAGGTTCATAACCAGTGAATATTCCCAATTAACAAGAGTAACACCATTAGTCAAATCACTAAACCTAGAAACACAAGAGGACAGAAGGGCAAAGAGTAAAATAGTAATAATACACAAGGCATTAAACTCTAATTTAGAAATACAACCCAATAACAACTTGTTGCAAAGCTCAGATAAACATAAAGACAAAAACAATTTCCTTGTCCCTTATGCGAGAACAAATGCATATAAGTGCTCTCTCTCTTCCCGTGTGGCATTCGGGCATGGAATGGGTTGCCTGGACAAGCCAGAAAAACCAGTAACTTAACATCATTTAAAACATTAATAAAAATGCAAGACTAGACTCGGACCACGGATGAGCGTAGGACGCAATAATCTTCTTTATAGAAATAGAAGGAGCGTCTGTAATGTATAAGATAAGATAATAGATAAGTAAGATTAATTATTTGCAGATGATTATATAATTTATAGAACAATAAAGACAGAAAAAGATAGTGAACTCTAACAAAAAGACCTAGATGAAAATGTGATATGATGTGTTGTCAAAACATTTCTATGTGCCGGGTTTCAGTTCACTAACATGGCGGCAAGTGGATCAATAAGCTTTCCAAATTTCAGGTTAAAGAAAGAAAGAAACTTTTACGAAGTTAATATATTTATAAATTATAAATGGTTTAAAAAGTCGAAAGTTAATTATAGATGCCCAAGCGAAGTTGGCAGCACTTGATAGTAATCTCATGACCAAAAGAGTGTTACAGTCACTTACCTATATTTCATGTCATATATTTTAGATGTGTTATTCTGTATTATTCTGTAGATCAAGGCCTATATTATTAATTTTAGACTTTTTTTTATATACTTTTTCTTCCACCAAGGCTGTTTAAAATGGTTAATGCTATGAAGCCATAAAATAATATATAGGTAGTAACTATATTAATAATTAAAAAGTCGAAATAAAACCCATTTTTGGATATTAAGAAAACCTATATCGGAAGTAGATATAGTCAAGTGACTGTCCATGCGGCCGGCAGTCTTTTCTCATAACTCACAAGGAACGCAGGCATTATTTTAGACTCAGGAAAAATAAATAAAATTGTGTATTATGTTGATACTATAAAGCTATATTTGTTCATTGGATGTGAAGTGTCAACTGTTAATGAATTGTTATTAAATAATATGCTGCAATAAGTCGTTCTTTTATTATTTACAAGTTTGGAAGTTATATTGTGGTGATGTCGTCCATTTTGATGTTCAAATCAATCAAATAATTCAGCTACTGCAACTCAAATACTCTGAGAAGACTGGTGGTAATGTTTGATAGTCCAATAATAATAATAGGACATCAACAGGTTTGGTGGCAGCTAACGGAGAGAGAAGCTGAAGGATATAATATTATGTTCAAATTCGAAACTTTTTGAACTTTTTGAGGACGTACTACAAACCACATGGAAAATTATGTGAGTACCAGTTTTTGAACAAAACTGAAGCCTGAGTCAATTATTTCAAATACATATACTATTTATATGATTGAGCACTATAATAGCTCTAAGAAAATATAACATTTGTACACCGATGACAAATATTTCATCATTGGAAAATTCGATACAAAAAATCGAAAAAAAGTGACTATACGCAGATCATTATTTAATATTTTCAACCGGAAAAAGTTTCGTTCCCACATGTTATCAACAAGGAACCTAAACTATATACATATGTTCAAGTCCGATGTTCAAATCCGATGTGACACAACCATGTGTTGAATTTTATGTAGCCTATGTTCAAATCCGATGTGACACAACCATGTGTTGAATTTTATGTAGCCTATGCCTATGTTCAAATCCGATGTGACACGACCAGGTGTTGAAATCTGATGTGTTGAAGTCCGATGTGCTTATCGGAAGATAAATAAATGACATTAAGTAACTTTAAATATAATTAATATTTAATCTGTATACCAAAGACTTTGACATTAATTTTAATTAATGGTATACATTTTTTTTCTTGTGTTCATTCTAAAATTGGATTATACCATACTGAAGTGGAAACTTGAAGCAACTCAACTTGATACAGTGTGAACATTCATTGGATTATTAAATAATTAATTAAGTTTCTTCTGGATTTCTACTCTGGATTTACATTGCAGTAATTTCATACAGTGAATGTGTTTTCATTTGGATTATTAAGTAATCTTTAATTTAATCATATTTTTTACATTCATTAGTATGAATTATATATATATATATATGTATTATTTATGTATAAAGCGGGCTTTGGTTGGCGGTAGTTTTTAATCAAATCTCTTGTCTATTCTTATTCTGTCTATCATCTATTTCTATTTCTTAAAAGAGATTGATTAGAAATGATTCTTTGTTAGGGTTATTTCTGTTAGTTGTCTTGACTTTGTTTGTTATTGTTAACTATTATTAAAGTAAAATTACTATAGTCTTGTCAATGTTATACATGTTGTGATTCTTTGTCAAAAATTCCTCTATCATTTGTGGTCCAAGCAGCATTAGTGTATTGTGATTGTGTTTTTTTTCTATTGTTACTTGATATAATTTTTTTTTGTTGTGTATTTTTTGAAATATCATTAATATGCATTGGTTAGTTTTTGCTCTCTGAGTATAATGGTCTATGGTAAGAACATTAACAATAATAAGTTCACCTAGATAATAATAATATGAATATTCACATTCATAACTATATAATTTAAGTAGTGCCCAATTACATGTAACTACAAATGTACAAAATATTCACAATATAACAGGTAAAATAACCTAAATAAAAATAATATTGTGCTTTGCAGTGCTTCTGTAATAATATTATCTAGAATTTACATTGCTATTAATTATAGTAAAATTATTGTGTATTGGCATTAATGAAAATGTACTTCCAGTAATCACTATGAAAATGTACTTCCAATACTGATAATAATTACATCCATTTCCATTGCTCATAAGAATAATATCATAGTGGCTTATGATAACATTAATCTAATTCTTATATGCCATCCTCAATAATAATAATAATATTATCTATGTGCTACCATTGGTAATAATAAGATTGTACATTGCTTTGCGGAAAATAATTGTGCAACCTATATAGTAATAATAAGTCATAATAGCAAAAAGTGACTTGCACTTGCTTTAAACTCTACTATAAAATTGCTAATAATAATAAAATAAACAAGCCATAATTGAAAATGTGTCTTGGCTTAGCATACTTGTTGACATTCTAGCATTTTGCATTCTGAATTATAAACATTTTACTACAGCATAGGATTAAAAAAAAAAAAAAAGTTGCTGTGATATTATATGACTGCTCATTCTGTATTTAATAAATATTGTCATTCAGTAATATAAAAATGCTCATTCAGTAATTAATAAATATTGCCATCCAGTATAGGAATAAAACATTGCTGTACTATAAAATAGTGCATTATAATAATTGTACTGTACTATAATATAATAAATCTTGACATTCATAATAAACAATAATGGAATCAAAGGTTCAATTACTCTATGATGAGGCTAAATTGTTAGCAAAAGAATATGGTATTACTGATAAGAAAGAATATCAAGAATTTGTTGAAAATAAAGTTAAACAATTGAAAAAAGAATTAGCAGATAAGGAAAGAGATGAGCGAGCAGAATTAAGGGCTCATGAAATTAAACAAAAAGAACTAGAAATGAATAAAGAAAAAGAGTTAAGAGAAACTCAGTTGAAAGAAACTCAACTAAAATTAACTCATGAATTGGAGTTGGCTAAATTACAAAATACTAAAGTTGAGCAAACAAATAATGAAAAATCAAAACATAGTGTAAGATTTAAAATGCCTCCTTTTGATGGAAAAGAGAAAATTGTTGATTTTCTAAATTTATTTGAAGCAACATGTAAAGGATATGGGATTCCCATTTCAGAATATTACATTCACCTTATTCCACAATTGAAAGATAAGGGTAGGGAAGCACTATCACATATTGATAAAGAAATAACTGATTATGCCATTATCAAAGAACAGTTAATAAAATTCTTTATCCACTCTGAGGATTATTACAGACAGAAGTTCCATAACTTTATCTTAACAGACAAGATAGAACCGAGAGCTTTTGTGTCTGAAGTGAAAACATTTTTACTTACCTGGTTAGACTTAGTAAAAATAGATACCAAAAATCCTAATGAGATTATAGAAATCATGGTTGTTGATAAAGTATTAGAACAAGCTTCTAAACCATTGTTTACTCACATTATGGAAAGAAAAGTTAAGACAGTTGAGAGTTTGATAGATGCAATCTCAAATTTTAAGGATAGTCATCCTAATGTAGAACTGACTAAACAAAATCAAACAGTAAATACAATTCAACATAGAAGAAGGAGCTATTCACCTCCTAGGTCTAGACATAATCAATTTGGCAATAGAAAAAAATTTGGTAATCAACCAAAATCTAATAATTATAGATGTATTTTTTGCAATGGTACAAACCATTCATCAGAATATTGTTACAGAAATAACAATGCAAGAGGTAGAAATTTCAATCCAAACTTCAATAGATCAAATGTTGATCATAGAGGTTTTTCAAATCAAAATTTTTCTAATTTTGATAATAGAAACTTTCCAAATCAGAATTTTTCAAATTTTGGAAACAGAAATATGCCAAATCAGAATTTTTCCAATAACAATGTGCCAAATCAACATGTTGGAAGACAAGATTTTCCTAATACTCAAAACAGACCTCAATCAAATTTCCAAAATAGAAGAAATAGAGGAAAACTTAACAATTCCACATCTCAATCTAATAATGTCATATTTGAAAACAGGGGTCAGTTAATACTTTTTCCTGCTTATGTGGAAGGAAAGACCACTTACTGTCTAAGAGACACCGGAAGTAGTATAATATGCATAGATGAAAGTATCATTCCAAATCAGAAACCCACCAATATAATAAGAGTGGATACAATAAAACTTGGAAATGGTTCCACTGTAAATTGTCCTGTCACTATAATAGACATTGATTGTCCTTGGCTCACTGGAAAAGCAGAGGCAGCCATAATGAAAAACTGTGTTGCACCTTTAATTATTGGTAATTCTTTCAATGTCAAACATGATAATAGTTTTGACATTTTTCAAAAATGGATGAATGAAAAATCCAATGACTTGAATTTGAAACCTGTTCTATTGCAAAATGAGAAGTTAGTAGATTTACCAGAACAAGAATTTTACCCTGCTCTACAAACTTTTAATTTCTTACAAACCATAGGAAAGTCAGAAAATAATATTCTCAATGAGACACCTAATATTGACTTATCCATAAATAATGAAAAGGATAATCCTATTCCCAAATGGAATGGAACAGAAAAACTAGAACAGTATGTAAGCAAATTTGAAAGTCAATGTGAAATAAACAATGTACCAAAAGAATTACATGCTATTTCATTATGTAGACATTTAGAAGGTCATAAACAAATATTCAACATTGCTAAAAATCAAATATCTGATTTTACTAAAATGAAGAGTGAGATATTATCATACATTGATAGTCCTCATAAAAAGGAAACCCAAATGAAAAAAACAGAAAATATCAGTTTAATAAACATGCCTTTTGATGAGCTAACTCTAAAACAAGAACAGAAAGAAGATCCATACATAATTAAAATGGTATCAGAAATTGAAAAAGGTCAGGTTAAAAATAAAAACATTGAAATAATAAATGGAATTCTCTGTAGAAAGGACACTAAATTAGATGTAACTCAAATAGTTATACCTAAAACATTAACTGTCAAAGTAATGCAAATTTCGCATAACAATGCATTGTCAGGTCATTTGAGTAGCAAGAAAACAGTTTGTAAACTTAAAAAGAATTTCTGGTGGCCTAAAATGGAAAAAGATTTGAAAACATTTATTAAAAGCTGTGATACCTGTCTTAGACATAATAAAAAAGATTCTAAACATAAGGCTCCAATACAAATGACAGATACCATAAACAAACCTTTTTACAAGATAGCAGTTGATATCAAAGAAAATATTCATAAAAACATGAGAAAACTAGAAGTTGGTAATAAAGTACTTGTTTATTTGCCAATTGGCAGTGGCAATACTATGGAATGGAGAGGACCTTTTGAAATAATACTTAAGCTATCTGATGTATTTTACAAGGTTAACATTAATAACAAAGAAAAAATTGTTCATTTAAACAATTTGAGAACTTATGAAGAAAACAAAGTAATTGAAAATAAATCAGAAGATGATATGATAATTGAAAATAAATCAGAAAATGATATAATTGAAAATAAATCAGAAGATGATATAAATAAATCAGGACATGCAAAAATGACATTAAATAAATGTTGTTCAATATTAAAAAGCTATAATAGGGAAAATAAAAGCAAAATAATTGAAATTGAAAATAAACCAGACAATGATATTAGTAAATCTGAACATAGAAAAATAACATTGAGAAAATGCTGTGAAATTCTAAGGAATTTTAGCAGAGAACTCACGTATAATCAATAAAATTATATATAGGAATAACTAAATTTATGAAAAAGATATGATATTTTCAGTAACAGATATAATGACATGATAACATTTTTTTTTTTCTTTTGTAAAGAACAAATATGTAAATATGGATACTGCTGTAAATAATTTAATTGATGAGATATAATCACCACTTGCAAAACTGAATAATCTACAGTGTTGAATTATGAATAGCTGAGCTGATAAAAATAATGATTATCAGTTGGAAATTTTTTTTATGTAGCCTCTGAACAGTTTGGTAAGACTGTTAAGCACATAAAATTTTGTGGCCTCTGAACAGTGAATCTGTTATGCCATATGTTAATAATAATATGCCTATGTAAGTCTTTAAAAAAGCATTAGAGGAATTGAAATAAGAATGATATAATAATGAAATGCCTATGTAAGACTCTAAAGTTCATGTAAGACTAAAGATAGCATTGAAGCCAATAAATAAATGATACATATAAGACTCACAGGAATATGAGCAGTGTAATATAAATATATAATTGAAGGAAAGACTTGAATAATTTGTGTGGTATTTTATTGTAAACTAAGATGGAAGATAATCATGTTACATTGTAAGTAATGTTATTGAGAATATCAATCAATAATAATCTATAACAATCAATAAGAATCAATAAGAATATAAATTCAAAATAAATATTATGAAGATATATATTCATAATAACCATTATGAGAATATCAATACAAAATGACAATTAAAAAAACCGACATTAGTATTATATTAATTTTGTTGTATAAAATAATAAATGTTGTATAAAAAAATTTTTCATGGAATCTATTTAGATTTTGTGAGATAAAGATAATAGATAATCTCGACAGCCTTGATGAGTATTTAGCATAATAATTATCGATACACATCACTGATATCCAATAGTTTATCTCAGTACTACTGAAGTTATTTAGACAATACCAAAAGATAGTTGTCTATGACTAATTGTCATATTAACATTAGACATTATTCTTTGTGTCTTTTGTTTATATTTCTGCCTATGAATTTTTTTTTGATTGTTTGTACATATATTAAATGAAATTTTTTTCTCTATGAATGATTATATGCATTAATTAAGATTAAGATAATTTTTTTCATTATTGTAAACATTTTTCGTATCAAAAATAATAATAAATTATTATTTTTTCTCTGTGGTTGGGGGGTATGCTATGAAGCCATAAAATAATATATAGGTAGTAACTATATTAATAATTAAAAAGTCGAAATAAAACCCATTTTTGGATATTAAGAAAACCTATATCGGAAGTAGATATAGTCAAGTGACTGTCCATGCGGCCGGCAGTCTTTTCTCATAACTCACAAGGAACGCAGGCATTATTTTAGACTCAGGAAAAATAAATAAAATTGTGTATTATGTTGATACTATAAAGCTATATTTGTTCATTGGATGTGAAGTGTCAACTGTTAATGAATTGTTATTAAATAATATGCTGCAATAAGTCGTTCTTTTATTATTTACAAGTTTGGAAGTTATATTGTGGTGATGTCGTCCATTTTGATGTTCAAATCAATCAAATAATTCAGCTACTGCAACTCAAATACTCTGAGAAGACTGGTGGTAATGTTTGATAGTCCAATAATAATAATAGGACATCAACAGTTAAGTCATGTATAATCTACAGAATGAAAGATGGGAGAGCTTAAAAGGTTTCGGTTTACACTTTACACGGAACTTGTTGATAGCAAAAGATATAGGCTAAATCTAAAGATCTTTCACATCTGGGGCTTAAAGACATTGCAAGCATGACCACGGAGTTTAATAAAGGCCTATAGATTTTTTATTTGGACGTTGGAAACAAAATCCTGGCTTAGGGCAGAGCTTTTAACCCACTGCGGTCTGAATGCTGAAGAGGAAAAGCTTGAATACATCAAAAAAGATAATGCCGGAGAAGCGGAGAAACAGAAAACGCAGTCTACTTGAGCTCAATTCTGGATGCCCTTAATTCACATGTGTTCAAGGGCACACAAAATATCCGAGATGATACGTTGGAATAGCATTCCTTTTCTCTTGTACAATAATGTGTATAAAAGAAGCCTGAAAAGCCTAGGGTACTAGAGGACAAGCACAGTGCAAATTATTTGGAAAAGCTAGTCTACATTTGCAATATTTTTTTTGTTTTAGAGATTAAATTTAGTTTCCAGATGTAGCCTAATTCGCGGCACAGGAAACAGCTATTTAGTTCCCCTCTACACAAAAACCACAAGTTCATAATAATATCCTACCAACTAGGGCCTATGTCTCAAAAGAAAAAGGAATAATTACAGATAGCCTATATACACCAATATTTCTTAATTTGTCCTACAAAGAAAATTTCATAGAAAAATTTTAATGCATAGCCTACTAAATTAGTTATGTTTATAAATCGGCACATAAGGGGCCGTCCATAAATTACGTCACATGATTTCGGCTGATTTTTTTTACCCCCCCCCCTCCCCCCTTGTCACACAGTATCACAAAAAGTCAGACCCCTCCTCAAATATGACATCACAAAATCTGCCCCCCCCCCTAAAAGATATATTTCTAAAAATGCAAATTTACAGGTTCCAAATTACTTTTAATTGTCATCGTTTTGTAATTAATGAATTTTGAATTACACAAAAGAAAAGTCGAAAGTGTAATTATAACAATAATTTAATACCATGTGCACAAAAATAAATGCTTTAGTAGAATCAGTACAATTTTTTTTTTTAAATTTAAGTTTATATTTTATAAAAAAAACACACAAATATATGTTAATCATGCATTCTACCATGGTGATCAAAAATGCTCCTACGTGGAATAAATAGGGACAGTATTGGTCTCTTTATCAGGTGGAATGGATATTCCATTCAAATCAAACTCTTCTTCATCTATCCATTCAGCACTCTTTCCATTTTCTTCATTTGCGATAATAACCATTAGTTCACGTTGTATATTTTTTGTGGCCTGATAGGTTTGGGAGGAATAATTGATTCCTGCTTGTGTGTTGAGGAATGGCTGCGCAGCATGACTAACAAAGCGAAGTACATATGACATTTTTTGCAAATCCTATCGCTAAGCACGGATTGTATTGAAGGGACAGTGCAAATCGTATGGAATCTAACGGGAAGGATTTGATGACCGAGGAAGGATATCATCCACTTTCAGATTTTGAACTGCAAACAGAGATGGAAACTTATGCGACGCTCCATCTGTTATCCGATCTGGAATTTTTAGACCTTCGTCTGATTGAACAACTGGTAAAGGAGGTGGAAAAAATCCCTGTTACTACACAGAAATATGAGCTTCTTGGTTTTGAACAGCACTTTTTGTCGGTGCATTTTACTTAAGTATTGGCTTGTTCGTACATGAACGGCAAACCATTTTTGATCTTTAGACAACAAATATTCTTCATCGATCTCTGAGACTGTTGGGTCGATGAATTCTGCCACTGTTGGAAAATGATCGACTACCAACTGTGACCCAATTTCAGCTAGAGTGTTGCCTGCAAACTGAAAATTTTTCTTGTCTAAATCAGCATCTATGGTAACACCTCTATAGTTCAAATGACTACCATAGTGGTCATATGGTATAACCCAGTAAGTTTCTTACTGAGTGGTGCCATTTTCCTTTCGACTCTATTAAACGAACTTCTCCCTGGAGCATTGGTAGCGATGAATACAGCATCAAAATTGTACTGAAGAAAGTGGTGGACTGCAACCATAATAACTTTTCCCTATCTTGGGTTCTCGTCTGGGCCACCATCAACTGTTGCATTGGTTTCACCATGCGATCAATACCACTTCGTGTAATGACATCAAATTCTTTGAGACTAAGCAATTTCTTGAAATCGAGACCATGACTGAATGCTGTTGATGAAGAGTGTTTTCCAGATCTGATTGCAATGTAAGTCGGTCCTGAATAACCAACAGCTTCCCGGTTTCCTAAACCATTGAACTGAATTTGGATTCCAGCATACACCGACGGAATTAGCTTGTGTCCCTGGATGCTTGTTAATAGTAACTAGTAGACCCGTGGACACATTGTGTCCATACAAAACATATAGAAATTAAAAGAATAATCGCGAGATCAACAATAGAGAGAAAAAAAAGTACAGTATAAACCAACAATGCAAACAAAACAACAGAGTGAGCAGCAATAAAAAAAAAAAGTCAGGAAAACCCAAACACTCTCAGTGAAAGCAGAATGAATGGGAAGCTACTCTCTTTTACGTCGAGGAGATATTTCTTTTTTTTTAAATTTAAGTTTTCATGTGTGCATAAATGGCATACTTTAAAAAAAATATATATAATCAACTAAGTCAGCAGCATACGTGATAAATTAAATTTTTCTATTCCGGAAAGTTGCGAGTTAATATCTATTTTTCGTTGTCCCGATCGATCAAACGGCATAGGAGTCTATAGCGCACAAATATATATATGTATTTTCATGTTCATGTGACGTCAGATATCTTAGACCCCCCTCACCCCTCTCGTCACACATCATCACAAATTCGTGACCCCCCTTCCTAATCTTGTGACGTAATTTATGGATGGCCCCTGAGAAAAAAAATAATTAAAAAGTCATGCTTAGTCTTCTTCTTCTATCCCATAACCCGAGCGAGGGTCGTTGGGGCACCATTTTTTGACAGTTGCATAATTTTACGCCATTTGTCTCGGTCCTGCGCCGCCCTCTGGGAGTCTGCAAGAGACAAGCCGGTCCACTCCTTGATGTCATCATCCCATCGTCTCTTCTGCCTGCCTCTCTTTCTTTCACCCCGCTCTGTGCCCTGCAGGATGGTTTTCGCCAGGCCTTCGGATCTTGCCACATGCCCATACCATCGGAGTTTTCTGGATTTAATGGCACTGAGTAAGTAGATCCTCATGAAGGCAGATGACGTAGGTGATGCTTATATAAGTCTACATTGTTTGAAAAAAAAATATTGAAAAAAACATTTAAAAGAAATGAAATAAAAAATCGTTTGTTAAATGAACATAATTGTAGGTGTTACGTGCCGGAGCACATAAGGATCGTTGTCTAGGGGGGGAATATCCTCTTGTATGTTACTTGAGTACAGCTGGATACCTTTCCAATCACAACCTAACTTTCAACTAAATAAATCCAACTCTTGATTACTAATAACAATCAAATATTTAATCCAATGTATAGAACTTTTGTACAGATAAAATATAACACAACGACAGAGATAAAAATAAATGACCGGTCGCTACGACTCTTATGATGGGACTGCCCCAGCATGGTATCGAAACCCCGGGGTCTTAAAAAGGGTTGGTTTCTATTGGTCCTTACGAACCTACGTGAAACAACTTCACGGGGATATCGGGGCCCATGATTACTTGTTAGATTCATAGAAACCTTGAATCTCCAAGCATGGTGTGACAACGATATCACGCCTTACCCTTCCCACATTGGGAAAAAATATAACTTATTGGTTAAAGAGTGTGTGCGCGTCCACCGTAGTTTCAATAGAGAGAGAGATAGCAAAAACATCATTAGTGGCCAGCAAAAAGTTAGAGCCAAAATAAAATAAAAAATTAATGCCAAATCTAAATAGGCTAGGCTTAATCATTATTTTCAATTTAAATCGAAAGTAATTTTAAAATCTCCTTATTAATTCAGATCCAACACAGCTAGTCTACCCATGTGGCTATATTATAGTCTATACATCTAATATACATCTGATATTCAATGTTTCACATTTGGTTGATTACTTATTAGTTGTACCCACATAATATAAATAGTTCGATCTCATCAAAATAGTATGGCGGACAAGTTAATACCGGAAACAAAATAAGAAAGCTACTGCGCATTCTCTTAGCTTATCGACCAATCACAGCATGGTTCATCCCAAGCGGACATTTGTGATGTGCTAGCCATAGACCCACGACAGCTTGGCTCGCCAAAAGTGGACAAATTGTTCAATTGAGAGCCATGCTGTTGTGGCTCTATCGCTAGTAGGTACATAAAAAAAGTGTTGGTCTATATCGTTAGTGCACCACAAAGTGTTGGTCCATCGCTAGTAGGCCTACATCACAAAATGTTGGTCCATCGCTAGTAGGCCTACATCACAAAATGTTGGTCTATCGCTAGTACATCACAAAATGTTGGTCCATCGCTAGTTCATCACAAAATGTTGGTCTATCGCTAGTGCATCACAAAATGTTGGTCCGTCGCTAGACTAGTGCATCACAAAATGTTGGTCCTTCGCTAGTACATCACAATGTGTTGGTCTATCGCTAGTACATCACAAAATGTTGGTCTATCGCTAGTACATCACAATGTGTTGGTCCTTAGCTAGTGCATCACAAAATGTTGGTCCTACGCTAGTACATCACAAAATGTTGGTCTATCGCTAGTACATCACAAAATGTTGGTCTATCGCTAGTGCATCACAAAATGTTGGTCCTTCGCTAGTACATCACAAAATGTTGGTCTATCGCTAGTAGGCCTACATCACAAAATGTTGGTCTATCGCTAGTACATCACAAAATGTTGGTCTATCACTAGTGCATCATAAAATGTTGGTCCGTCGATTGACTAGTGCATCACAAAATGTTGGTCCTTCGCTAGTACATCACAAAATGTTGGTCCTTCGCTAGTACATCACAAAATGTTGGTCTATCGCTAGTACATCACAAAATGTTGGTCTATCGCTAGTTCATCACAAAATGTTGGTCTATCGCTAGTTCATCACAAAATGTTGGTCTATCACTAGTGCATCATAAAATGTTGGTCCGTCGATTGACTAGTGCATCACAAAATGTTGGTCCTTCGCTAGTACATCACAAAATGTTGGTCTATCGCTAGTACATCACAAAATGTTGGTCTATCGCTAGTTCATCACAAAATGTTGGTCTATCGCTAGTTCATCACAAAATGTTGGTCTATTGCTAGTGCATCACAAAATGTTGGTCTATCGCTAGTGCATCACAAAATGTTGGTCTATCGCAAGTGCATCACAAAATGTTGGTCTATCGCTAGTGCATCACAAAATGTTGGTCTATCGCTAGTGCATCACAAAATGTTGGTCTATCGCTAGTTCAACACAAAATGTTGGTGCTTCGCTAGTGCATCACAAAATGTTGGTCTATCGCTAGTTCATGACAAAATGTTGGTCCTTCGCTAGTTCATCACAAAATGTTGGTCTATCGCTAGTACATCACAATGTGTTGGTCCTTCGCTAGTACATCACAAAATGTTGGTCTATCGCTAGTACATCACAATGTGTTGGTCCTTCGCTAGTACATCACAAAATGTTGGTCCTTCGCTAGTACATCACAAAATGTTGGTCTATTGCTAGTGCATCTCAAAATGTTGGTCTATCGCTAGTGCATCACAAAATGTTGGTCTATCGCAAGTGCATCACAAAATGTTGGTCTATTGCTAGTGCATCACAAAATGTTGGTCTATCGCTAGTGCATCACAAAATGTTGGTCTATCGCTAGTACATCACAATATGTTGGTCCTTCGCTAGTACATCACAAAATGTTGGTCCTTCGCTAGTACATCAGAATGTGTTGGTCCTTCGATAGTGCATCACAAAATGTTGGTCTATCGCTAGTTCATCACAAAATGTTGGTCCTTCGATAGTACGACACAATGTGTTGATCCTTCGCTAGTGGAACACAAAATGTTGGTCTATCGCTAGTACATCACTAAATGTGTCCGTAATAAAATGTCCGTTATGGGGCGAGCCCATGCTGTTATAGGTCTATCAGTAGTAGGCCTACATCACAAAATAACCTACCGGTAGTTTAATACTACTATAGCATGTGGCAGAAAAAAAAAGATAAGCTAAAGTAAACCATTCCAAACATCTTCTTCATAACTGCTTCATTAAATGTAGGCCCTTGTTTTACCTTTCATTAACCCCATTTTTTTATGCATCTCTCTTCACGTGTTTGCTTCTTAACTATGCAAATTGACCAATGGCCTAGATTTGGCCGCCCATAACCTAAAAACTCTGGACTAGAAGTCACATACTTATGTAAAGAATGCCATGTTGTACGGTTAGTTCACAAAACATTGTTTTCATGATAACCTAGGCATTTAATTAATTTTTTTTTCTACTTAGCATTGTTTTTGACGGGAGAAAGTTTAAAGTAAAATACAATTTCCCATTGAAAGTTATAGTCCTATGAATATAAGATGGGCGGCCCCAGCGGAGGTAAGAGAAATACTATTGAGAGAACTGGGTGGTCAAACCAAATGGAATTCTTTTTCTCGTGTGTTGGCTACGCTGTCGGACTTGGAAATATTTGGAGATTTCCATATTTGGCTTTTCAACATGGTGGAGGTTAGTTGTAATTAGTTGTTGTAAGATAGACAAGTAGAACGACAGACATACACAAATTACATAAAGATAGACAGACGGATGGACGTCGGACGGATACACATAGCTTAAACGTAGATAGAAAGACAGACAGAGGGACGGAAGGACAGACAGGCAGACAGATAAATAGATACGTATGTAGATAAGTAGGTAGGCAGGTAGGTAGGAAGTCAGGCAGGTAGGTAGTTATGTAGTTAGGTATGTAGGTAGAAATATACATATCCGGCACAAAAAGGTGTGGAATCTACTTCCAATTCAACTCAAGTTCTATTGTTACTTTTAGAAAGAACTTAAAAACACATTTTTTCAATATTTACCTTCGTTAAATATGTTTTAGACCCATACAGTCTTACTTTTTATGTTAGGTCTGTTCATGCTTCATTTATTTCTTTTGTCCCATATTTAATTTGTAAAGTTTTAAATTATCAATTGTCTTTATATTTCTTAGCCTAGAGAATTTATCAGTGTTCTTAGTTGTATGTTAAATGCGCTCTGAGCTTTCATTATGTTTGTTGGTAGCTCTATACAAATAGTATGATATATTTATAATAGAAAGATAGACAGATAGATAAATAGTTAGATAGATAGAAAAGCAGACATAGTGACTATTGATATACATGTTTATTCCAGGTGCCTTCCTTATACCATACGCTATATCTCTGGCGATATGTGGACTGCCTTTGTTTTTCATGGAATTGGCCTTTGGTCAGTTTGCATCAGTTGGGCCGATTACAATCTGGAGAGTTAGTCCAATATTTCAAGGTACAGTTGACTGCCTAGTTTTTCATAGTGAAAACATTATATAAAACTTAATAGACCTAAGCTATTAAAAAAAATCTAATATACTTATTCTGGTCACTCTGATAACTCCGCTATGACGTCCAGAAGGCAACGCGTTGGATACCTTTTCAAATATCTCGGGACTGAATTTAAGGGACCGGAGCGCCGTGATTTTATTCCCAGATTCTGGGAGGGTGTCTTTGAGTCTACCTAGTTCTTATGGTAACGGTCTGATTTTAGTTGAGGGGAAAATACAGGCAGATGAACATGTGTTTGTCACTTAAAAGGCGTAGTGCTGTAGCCTGCTTGACCAATTCCATGTAGTATGAAAGTTGGAAGGGTTATTTTATTACTTTACAAAACAACAGATGGAACCATACTCGTCTTTTGTCGTCAATAGTCAATATATGTCATACTAGTCTTTTGTCGTCAATAGTCAATATATGTCATACTAGTCTTTTGTCGTCAATAGTCAATATATGTCATACTAGTCTTTTTTCGTCAATAGTCAATATATGTCATACTAGTCTTTTTTCGTCAATAGTCAATATATGTCATACTCGTCTTTTTTCGTCAATAGTCAATATATGTCATACTAGTCTTTTGTCGTCAATAGTCAATATATGTCATACTAGTCTTTTTTCGTCAATAGTCAATATATGTCATACTAGTCTTTTTTCGTCAATAGTCAATATATGTCATACTCGTCTTTTTTCGTCAATAGTCAATATATGTCATACTAGTCTTTTGTCGTCAATAGTCAATATATGTCATACTAGTCTTTTGTCGTCAATAGTCAATATATGTCATACTAGTCTTTTTTCGTCAATAGTCAATATATGTCATACTCGTCTTTTTTCGTCAATAGTCAATATATGTCATACTAGTCTTTTGTCGTCAATAGTCAATATATGTAATTTCTTAAAGTTGATATGTTTGATCGCTATATATTCCTTCAAACACATTTATTCATAAGTTCTGATTTTGATGGTCATTTGTATAGCGCGACTCTCCATGTTATCACATTTCACTTGCTCAGAGCGCTCTTGTCCACCATTATTGTAGGTTTGATACGGAAGTTAATCTGGAATTCATGCACTATTTTCAGCACCCAAGATATTTCTAATTTATGGTGGTTCATTTTTTGATTATATATTTATATATAAGATAATAAATAATTATGTGTATACACGAGCCTTGTAATAACACGAATAGAATACATACAAGAAATAGTGGCAATAACGTAGCTAGGGTTCAAATCTAACAACAAAAAAAATTAATGGGGGGGGTACAAATATTTCTATATTAAAGAGGGTTTGAAAGCAAGAGGCGGGGGGCAAATGGTGCAAGATTGGGGGGGAGGGGCGTACGCATAATAATAAATATTACAATGAAATTTGATATAATTTTGTTAAAGTTATAATGAAGAAACGTTAACGAAATTTAAAATCTCTTCACGCTATATAACAGTTTTTTAGAATTATAGAATTTCTCAGCAAAAAAGTTTTTTTTTAATCTATAAAAAGCAACTCGCTTATGGAAAAGGTGACGTAACACGCCCCCCTTCCATATACCCCCCACCAATCCGTGGCTAAGATTATGTGAATGGTGGCAATTAAAAATCAATAGTATTCTATAAATTATTTCCGTTTATTGCTGCACAATTTGTTGTTTTATTTATACTGTATGTGTAGGCCTAGACTCTAGATTGTTCGAAGTGTCTTTTTTTAAATAGTTTCTATTATTCAGCTTATCTTTTTTTCTGTAATATACATAATCGTTGTATGGACACAAAAGGGTCCGTGTGTTAACTAGTAGACCCTGACCCTGTCCATAAAATATAGGTCAACAAGCTGCACGTGTCTTTAAATAAATTAACTAGACTGGCAACACGCAGACTTCGTGAAACTTCCGCCAAACTCTAAATTTGGTTAGGAAGGCTAAACCACAAAATGCCTGCTTTTTTTTTCTTTCTTTATTGTATCCGATGTCACGTGATTAGTTCTGAAGGAATAGTAAACAACTGGTGCATAATGTATTAAGCTCAAATGCCACAACATAGTAATGAATTCAGATGCATGGACTCGTAGTGGTGTCCCCCCCTCCCCCCTCCCCCCCCACTCCCCCCCCCCCCCCCCCCAAACCCGAAAAAACTACCAGCTGTCTTTTGGAGTAGCGTGAAAACAAAGGGGTTGTTCACAAAAGCTGTGTTGTTTTTTTTATCCATGATTCTCTCCATGTAAAAATGTTGCTCATGCTGTCATCAAACAATTATATTCTATTGAACTGTGACATGCCAACAATTATTTTTCTCTTTCCTTTTTCTTGTAAAATATTCCAGAATTGCCAGTAAGGCCACGCATTCATTTATGCAAATCTATAAAAACATTTTACATTATTCATTACACGGTTCAAAATATAATATAATAATCTCCAGGGTGTATTACGTAAAAATTTTATGTATAAATTAGCTATGATTTTATAGCAGAACCATGTGTTCAGATTTTTAGATATTAGACAGTTTATTCATTCGTTTTGTTTAAGTTAATGGCCCGAGACAAATTTAGTATTAGTCCACATCTTATTTTATATGTTACAGACGCTCCTTCTATAAAGAAGATTACTGCGTCCTACGCTCATTTGTTATTGTGTTGTATCTTAAGCAGCTTCGTAAGTCTCTTAATTCCATTATGTATCAACTAATTCCTTATAGGTATCGGACTCGCCATGGTGTTGATTACCTTCATGGTGTGTCTGTACTACAATGTGATCATTTTATACGGAATGTATTACTGCGCGGTATCGTTTGTCTCACTCGACTCGGTATTGCCTTGGTCCACGTGTGACAACTCATGGAACACAAAATATTGCGTCACTGAGAAGCTAAACATCCTCAACATGTCAGACATGCAGGCAGTGAATGCTACATTAAGTAAGTAGTCATATAGGCAGTGAATGCTACATTAGGTAGGTAGTCCAACAGGAAGTGAATGCTACATTAAGTAGGTAGTCCAACAGGAAGTGAATGCTACATTAAGTAGGTAGTCCAACAGGAAGTGAATGCTACATTAAGTAGGTAGTCCAACAGGAAGTGAATGCTACATTAAGTAGGTAGTCCAACAGGAAGTGAATGCTATATTAGGTAGGTACTCCAACAGGAAGTGAATGCTTCATTAAGTAGGTAGTCCAACAGGAAGTGAATGCTACATTAAGTAGGTAGTCCAACAGGAAGTGAATGCTACATTAAGTAGGTAGTCCAACAGGAAGCGAATGCTACATTAAGTAGGTAGTCCAACAGGAAGTGAATGCTACATTAAGTAGGTAGTCCAACAGGAAGTGAATGCTACATTAAGTAGGTAGTCCAACAGGAAGTGAATGCTACATTAAGTAGGTAGTCCAACAGGAAGTGAATGCTACATTAGGTAGGTACTCCAACAGGAAGTGAATGCTTCATTAAGTAGGTAGTCCAACAGGAAGTGAATGCTACATTAAGTAGGTAGTCCAACAGGAAGTGAATGCTACATTAAGTAGGTAGTCCAACAGGAAGTGAATGCTACATTAAGTAGGTAGTCCAACAGGCAGTGAATGCTACATTAAGTAGGTAGTCCAACAGGAAGTGAATGCTACATTAAGTAGGTAGTCCAACAGGCAGTGAATGCTATATTATGTAGGTAGTTAAACAGACAGTGAATGCTACATTAGGTAGGTAGTTAAACAGACAGTGAATGCTATATTAGTTAGGTACTGAGACATGCTGTAATTAAATATAGTATTGAATTGCATGGCGAAATGGTTTTGTTTTAAATATGGAGTAAAAAGGCCTGCTGTTTACCCATATTTATCAGGTCAATGACTTAAAATTGGGGAATCTATAAGCAACCGGTTATATGTACTTTTAAAAGTAACATAGACTATATATACCCCTCCCCCCCACCAAAAAAAAAAAAAAAAAAAAAAAAAAAAAAAAAAGACCCATTATACCTTAGAAAAAACAATCTGCGTAATCGTGCTGGCCTATATAGGCTATGCAAAAAAAACAACGTTAGTCTGAGAAAAACAAACGATATATACTATATACTCAGCAGACGACAGATAGAAACGAGGCTGCTGTGTGTACAGTAGGCTATGCTTGCGGATTCCGTAATCTTTTTGTTCAATTACCCTAATCGTACTCTGTGTCACACGGCAATTTCTGTTATTTAATATTTAATGTCCAGGACTTTGTTTTGTTTTTTAAAGGAACATTTAGTACCGGCTCAACTATCTTACTAACCTCACACGCGTTTTTATGCTTTGAAAATCACTAGTAGATTTTACACCATAATCACTAAAAATATTTTCACTTTGTTCTATGAATGAGATAATAGATTTTTGTGTTAGCTTTTTATTGTACATAAGAGTAGGCCCCTATGTAATTCGAATAAAGTGATTAACAAAATCCATGTTTAAAACGTATCGTTCTTGTTTTGTTAGCAGCTGCGCATTCAGCTGGCTCACCAATGGTCCTGTATTCGAATTTCGGTGAAGGCTACGATTCGTTCTCGGATCTGGAGGAAGTCCCTGAGTCTACCCAGATCTAATGGGTACCTGATTTTACTGGGGTAAAGTAAAGGCGGCTGGCCATTGTGCTGGCCACACAATCCCCTAGTATGACGTGGCCAAGGAAACTGGTGAACGCTGCTTCACCGGCCCTATGGATTAATTTGGTCCGACGGGATACTTTTTATTTGTTATTAGACTCGTGGCCCGTCTCTGTGCTTCATGAGATTGGCTGGGCTTAAAGTTGATTCGTTTTTATGTCTTTTAGCTCATGGGTCGGCAATCTACGGCACGCGTGTCAGACTCGGCATGCAGAACGATTTTTAATTGCACGCGTGACATGGAAGACCCCCCCCCTCCCCCAAATTCAAGTCTTTTCTACAAGAAATTCGAGGGCTCGAGCAGGATAAATTTGAGGCTACTGATACGCTGAAAGAATTAGAAATCATATTTTGGCACACAAAGATCAAAAGACTGCCGACGGTTTTAGGTTACCTTGAAATAAATAAATTTCGCTCGAAAGACCTTTTTTTAAAGGGGCGTGGCTAGTTGCGGGCCTGGGAAGGGGGGGGGGACATTTTTTTCCGCATCTCCTGTTTTTAAAATCCCTACGCTCATTCAACAAGTATTGAGTTAAATGTTCAGGGGAGGTAATGAAAGATAAAACTTCACCGAAAAATTATATTTCGATTATGTCCCTTTGTCTATTATTGCCTTAATTTTATAAGTATATACTTATAGGCCTATATTATATATATACTTGTATATTTCATTTTTTTTCCACCGGTTAGATCACATGGATGTCAACTGTGTGTCCGGAATTCTGTCAAGAGATAATGTCACGGTGACCTCCCTCACTTACAACTACACACAGACGGCACTCAAACTCTGCGACAGGACAGTACTGCCCAGTGAAGAATATTTCACGTACGTTTCTCTTTCTGGTCAAATCTATACATCCCTTATGCGAGAACAAATGCATATAAGTACTCTTTCTTCCCGAGTGGCATTCGGGCATGGGTTGCCTGAACAAACTAGGAAAACCAGTAACTTAATATCATTTAAATCATTAATAAAGATGCAGGACTAGACTCGGACCATGGATGTTCTTAGGAAGCAATAATCTTCTTTTATAGAAGGAGCGGATGCAATATGTAAGACAAGATAAGCATCTTAAAAGTAGGCCTACATTGTAAGATTGTTCAGAAGCCCCCCCCCCCTTCCTAAAAAAAACAACACAAAAAACAACAACTACTGGAGTTCATTATCATTTGATTAATACAACCTTTCTAAAAGAAATTGATTCTCTGGAGTCCAACAAGCTTTGATCATTTAACTTTTCATTCTGTATTAAATAATTAATGCTTACTCGCCAATCAATATATATATTATTTTGTTCATAGACGTCACATCCTGAGACTAAATGAAGCAGACGATATCGGCCATCTTGGGGGTGTGAGCTTGAAACTGTTGATCTTCTTGGGTCTGGCATGGCTGATTCTTTTTTTCATCCTTAGAAAAGGCGTGGAGACATCCGGCAAGGTCAGTCATTGGTCAAGACAGTTTGAAAAATGGTCTTTGGGTCTTTCGGTCCAGTTTAAAGAAAACCAGTACAGGCACTGATCTATATCTACACGGCATGAGTTCATATAATATAACGAGGAAAAAAACAACTTCTCTAAGCTTTTGATTAAGCTACAAACGATTAAATCTAATTGAATACTTGCTCTACAAAATCAAAAGGCTGTGGACTTAATAATCAGGTAGCTCGCTCGAATATATGTACTGAAGGTCCCAGGTTCAAATTCATGTTCCAGGGTCTCGAGGGTGTCCCTTAGTCTGCCTATCTTTGATGGGTTCCTGGCATATAATCGGGCAAAGTAAAGGCTGCGGGTTATTGAATTGACCACACAATCCCTCATTGAAACGCAGCTCTACTTGACTCCATGGATCAAGATGGCCTTAAAATGGATGTTACTTTATAAGATCGCTGCTTCTATGTTACGATAAAGACGTTTTATTTGTAAGTTGAACATAGAGCAAAATTTCGAAGAGATATAATACACATCGCCGCCTTTATGTTTCCTATTGGCAGGTTGTTTACTTCATGGCGCTCTTTCCTTACTTCGTTCTGGTTGCTCTGTTAATCAGGGGCGTCACCCTGCCTGGCTACCTGGAGGGTATTAAGTATTACATCATTCCAGATTGGAAGAAACTTGCTAATGTCGACGTACGTATTCAGTGTACAACTTTTTTTTTGTTTTCTCGGTTAAACATTTAGGTGAATCCAACCATATCAAATTACAGTGGTATAGCTGGAAATAGGTGTTTATAACACATTTATCATGTAGTTATATGTTACGCCCAAGATAGTGTCATTGCCCTTTTCATAAACTGGGCAACGGTTTTGCCCATGACATGTGCACGTGGGAACAATTAGCATCGAATGGAGAACCATCACCACTAACCCACGTGTTACTGACGACCTAGCTTTGCAGTTATTAAAAAAAATGATATTAAGGTTCTAAATGCCATATTGGAGAAAAACATCTTCGCCGTATGGCATCGAAATTAACGGCGTTGCCCCAGTTTACGAAATTATAACTTGCCCAGTTCAGAAACTGGGCCATGAGTTGGCCATGACACTATCTGACACTAGATCTATAAACTAAAAAAATATCTGTGCGTTTGTTTAACCACTCAAGTTGGTTTATTTTAAGACACGTGACCTTATTGCCTCATATTGTAATTTTGCAATTAGACTTAGCACATGACAATGTGTCCACGCTAGCTGAGTGGATAACGTATCGGACTGCCATGCGGTCGACCCGGTTTCGATTCTCCAGTAGTCTATACCTTTTTTTTTTTTAGTTTAATTTCAATCAATATTACTTTTTAAAATAAACTAACCTATAAAAACAAAGTTTTAATTATACTCCCTTTCTTTGTAAACTAAGTTTATATTTAATTTATATTTTGATAGATTAAAATAAATATAAGTGATTACATACCATTGACTATAATAAGATGGACCGCTTGCTCTATTTTTAGAGCTTATATCAACTTTTTTTCCGTGCGCAACCAATAAGGCTATCTTAAAATACTTTTACGCCCCTCGTTGTTTCTTAAATGTTTCCGCTGTATAGAACTTTCGATTTTAATTTTAATTTTTCATTGAGAAAATCGAAGCGATTCGATAAAACGGAAGTGCAAAGGAAACAACGAATAGGAAATTCCGAAAATCAGTGTTTCGAGTCATCATATAGCAGAAATACTAAAGCAAGCGGTCCATGTATATTATAGTCTATGATCATTAGAGACCGACCGTTTTTCGATTTCGGCTTCGGTATCGGCGCCGAAAATAAGCAAAAAAAATTTTTCGGCGTGGTTTCGGTTTCGGCCGAAGCCAAAAGGTTACTTTTCGGTTTGTTTACGGTTTCGACCGAAACTGATATTGACTTTTGGTCATCAGCCGAATATCTATTTTAACTTTTGAAATTCAAAATGCTACACTATCGCTGCATCTATTACTATACTTATTGATACCTTCATTTACTTAAAACTGTTGTGAATTAATCTGTGTGAAGTAGGGATGTTAAACGAAAACTAGATTTCGGGAAGAAATTATTTATAACTGTGTCCCACGATTTATTTATCTTTTTATCTGAAGAAATATTTGTAAACCCTGTTTGATTAGCACAAAACAATTCCTTAACATTATATTCCTTGCAAACACTCGTTTGTCAGAGGCGACTTATAGTTGTATTTGTTGTGGTTTTTTTTGAATTTGTGAATGCGATACAAGCACATACAACAGCCAGTGCATATGTTAACGCTAGTTGTCGGTACAGACATTTGATCGCCGTATTCGTACAAAAAAAAAAACTGGAATTTCTCCACTGATGCTGGACGCTCCTTTAATAGACGTAAGGTTGCAAGATACTTGGACTTCAAAAGAGGACATAGAGAGACAAAAAGAATGACATTTTCAGTGTTTCACAATCCACAATCTGTTCAGTTATATTACATTAGCTGCCAATAATTGTATATTAGTAAAACTGACCCAACATTTTTTTTAATGTAGACTGAAAAGCAACTTGCGAAATTAACAAAACAACTTTGCAGAGCATGTAAGGTTCTTTTCAAAAACGGTTAATTTTCTTGCCGGACGTCTGTCAACCCTAGATAGATGTGTCTGGGATTTATTTATATTCTACAAATATTATTTTAATGTGTGTAACATATAGATCTAACATCCACTGATTTATATTATAATTATAAAGGTCTAAATTCATGATTCTACAGCTTTTGACTTCTGCTAATCCAAAATCAACTTCTTTTATTTTACAAAGATTTCGCCACGTTCTAAGGATCAATGGTATTATTGTTTTAGTATAATCAATGAAAATTTGTCTTTTCCAAACTATAACTTACTTTGCCTGGGGGCTGAGAGGTGGAAAAGAAAATGGGTAAAAAATCTAATATTTTGAACCGAACATAGGTTTTGATAAAAAAAAAGGATATTAACATCCCTAATGTTAAATAGAAGACTGAAGTTAATAATAACGGATTATGTAATTACTCCAAAGAATGGTTTACTCAAATAGAGTGCCCATAATCTAGTTAATATTACACATAAATGTGCAGTCTTTTGAAATCATTTGTATCGCATTTTCGTTTTTTTTTTTTCGGTTTCGGCCGAAGTAGTAGTACAACTTTTGGTTTCGGCTTCGGTTTCGGCCGAAAGTCAATGTATAATATTCGGTATGGTTTCGTTTTCGGCCGAATCTAAAAATTTGGTTTCGGTCAGTCTCTAATGATCATACCTTATGAATTTCCACACTAGAATTTTGTGCATCCTTTTTTTTTCTAGCTTTGGCCCGCAAAAACCATAAAAAGATAACTCGCTTTGCTTCGGCTACATTGTGTCGTTTTCATTCTATTTGTTTCGTAAAAACGAACATATCCGAAAAGTTTATTTACTTCCGTCTCTTCTGGTAGAGGCAGCCATGTTTTAGGTAAAATATTTTCTTCGATTAGCACATTGGTCGAAGGAATTCGTGACTATTCCGAAGGCTATGATGCTGAAAATTTGAGAGAATGTATTGTTAGTCGGGAAAAGTCTGCTGCCCAAGTTTCAGCCCGATTGGACGACGGGAAGTGGTTGAAAAATCGATGCAAACATTTGCTAACAAGCAACCAACCAACCAAGCAAACAGACAGACAGTACGAATTATAAGAAAGGGAGGTAAAAGATTGTATATCCGCGGGCAACACAGAACAATTTAGCTTTTTGTTATATAAAAAGACTTGCCTATTTTTAACCCGATAACAATATTTATTTTAAATAACTTTCCTAAATGTTATCAGTGAAAAAATAATATTTTTGTAAATGATTAGATCTACAGCTTTCTGTTCATTGTAGTTTATAAATTTTTTATCTGAAGCTTTTAATATACATACCTGTCTTACTTTCCATCGGGCAACGCCGGGAAATTTAGCTTGTATAATTATATTTCTACCAAGGTTTGGAGAGAGGCGGCCACTCAGATCTTTTACTCCCTCGGTCTGGCGTTCGGTACATTGATCACCTTAGCTTCATACAACCCTTTCAAACACAACTGTTACAGGTAATAGGCGTATGCTATATCCCTTACACTTATATTATTTAGTGTATCTAAACGTGTCGTATTTACTGTGGAATCAAGTTTAAAATTATACCTAATGTGAAGGCCATGAAAGTCTGCTATGGTGTTGTATACAGATCCTTTCTTGTTGGCATTTTTTTTCAGGGACGCCATTGCGGTCGCCATCATCAATTGCGCAACTTCCATTTTCGCCGGGTTCGTTATTTTCTCCATGCTGGGATACATGGCCCACATGACCAACCAGGACGTGCAGAGTGTGACAGCAAGTGGTGAGTAGTGTAAAATGTGCGATTCTATACACAACTATACACACATGTAGGCTATTATCGTGCAATGATCTCCTTGACAACTAATACTCTTTGATATAACCGTCATTTTTAAATGAAAATTTAAATATTTGGTTTTCTTAGCATGTGAATTAAATGTTAAAGAAAAAGTTATTTTAACCAAAATGAAAAAAAAAAAAAAAACAAATACTTAAAAAAACACACATTATAATTTGTTTTTTTAAGAAGAAAAAGACTAGACTAGTTTTGTGTATAGCACCCCAAAAAAAATTATAATAATAATGATAAGCGGACAATTTATGTAGATAATGACTGATATGGTCCTAGATTTTAACACAGGCCTTCCAAGAACATGGTTTACCTAGGAATAATAGTGGTAAACGAAATATTCACCATTGTGCAAATTAAGTAGGCCTATTGGTAATTAATTATGTTATAAAACTGTGATTTTTATATTTTTATATAGGTCCTGGTTTGGTTTTCGTTGTCTATCCGGAGGGAATCGCTCGTATGCCTTTCTCAGCTATCTGGGCAATACTGTTTTTCATAATGCTGATCTCGCTGGGAATGGATAGCCAAGTGAGTCACGGAACTATCACCACACTGAACTTGAAAAAGTTTAGTTCAGTGCTCTTATGTACCAATATTAAATTTGTTAACCCTTCCCTGATCAATGGCCCTTTTAAGTCATATAATAATATATATAATTGCTTTCGATGTAACGATACATAATATATTTTAATTTATTATAGCTGCGTTAATCTTTTGTTTATTGAAAAACTATTTGGAAGAGAAGGTTGGACTTAGAAAATCAAAAATATAATGCAATTTTTTAGCCTATGTTATCGCACTATTTAGCAATAGTCTAAGAATTAGTTTTCATCGTCTATTGAGACTCTAGACATCTAGATTCTAGTACAGATGTATAAGACCCACTAAAAACTAACTTCCCAAAAATGTAAGCCAAACATTCTAATTATGTGTCTATATTATTGAAATAAATATATAAACGAATACATAGACCAATTATATTCTAACCTTTTTACTAAGAGTCATAATGTGATATTTTAATTATGAAAGCGTTTTTTTTAATTTAATTTTTTTGTTGTTTTTTTTTTAATAGAAACCGGTGCAGTAGTTGTATCATTTTGTGAATGCTTGGTGAAAAGGTTAAAGGACACTGTGGCCGAAAGGCACGGATTTCCACCTGAAGGCTAGGATTTGTTTTCGGGTCTGAAGGGTGTCCCTGAGTCCACCCAGCTCTGATGGGTACCTGACATTAGTTGGGGTAAAGTAAAGGCGGCTGGGCATAGTACTGGCCACACATCCCCTAGTATGCCTTGGCCACAGACACTGGTGAACGCTTCTTCACCGGCCTTATGATCAATTCTGTCCGACAGGTACTTTACGTTTTTGATGAAAGAATTAATACTTATTGTAGTTTGAATTTTGTTCTTGTAGTTTTTATGTTTTTTTTTATTCAAATTTGTTTCAGTTTGCAATGTTTGAAACAGTCATCAGCGCCATTGTGGATGAGTTTCCTACCGTATTGCGCAAACACAGAGTTGTCTTTGCTTTTGTGTGTCACGTGATTGGCTTCTTATTAGGAATCCCCATGACGACTTACGTAAGGATAACTTTAGTCTTGGTATTATAATAGCGTTACCAGTATCACACGATAATGATGTAGAGTGTAGAGCCTAGTGTGTATGAAACCCATTCATCTCTATCGTAGGCTCCTAAATTATAGTTGTACAGAGATGATATCTTATTATCTGCAGGTGATTCTGCGACCTTTCCTTCATTTTTCAGGGTGGTATCTGGATTCTGACATTGATGGACAGCTATTCAGCTAGCTACTCTCTGACGTTTACGTGTCTGTGTGAACTTATTGCCCTCAACTATGTTTATGGTACAAAGCTAATACTTTATTTCCCCCCCCCCCCCCTCCAACTTAAAGTTAGCAGCTGAGGGCAAATTCTTATACTTATAGCTGAAGTCAAACTTTTATAGTTGGCAGCTGAGAGAAAAGTTTACTGGGCATAATATATAAACATGTTTAGTTATCCATTGCGGTCGTGGGTAGATCGGAGAAATAATTACGTGATGAAATATATTTAAAAACATGATTTAGAAAAGAGCGGAGAGATAATATGGCCCTCGGTCTCTTTAGTTCGCCCTCAATAATGTAAAGACTGCAATTTTTTTTTTTGCCAAGCAAGGATTTTAGCATGACTGACCACGTGACCAGCTTATTGTCTTGTTTGTTTACATAGGCTATTTAATTATTTTAGCAAATAGTTATCGAAATGTGTCAACTTATTAATTTAAAACGTCCTTTTGCTAATCAGTGTTTGAAGTACGTCTAGGCCCTATCCACGTTTGACTAATTTGATTGATAGGCCTATGAAGCAGAGAACACAAGTATACCGTTGCCCTTAGAGCCTTCTCAGTATCCGGTCCTAAGGTGTGGAATCAACTTCCCATTCAACTGAGGCGAACAAGCTCTACTGTTACTTTCAAACAGAACTTAAAAACTCATTATTTCAATATTTACCTTAGATAACATTTAACATGCTTTAGAAACTTACTGTCTTATTTATGGGTTGAGTCGGTTATACTACATTTATTTGTGTTTTGTCTTTTTTAATCATCAATTTAGCTCTGTCACCTGGCCTAGGGTAATATCCGTATTCTTAGTTATATGTTAAACGCGCTCTGAGCTTACATTATGTTTGTTGGCAGCGCTATACAAATATTATTATTATTATACTAGAAGATTATGTGGCCAGCACACTTGCGTCCAGTAGCCTTTTTTCCCCCAAATGTCAGTGCTGGGTAGACTTAGGAATACCTTCCTGACCTGGGACTAATCCTAGCCCTTACCAGGCTTAGAACATAGGACTGACGGTACGGCCATTCAAGTGCGCTTCCATTAGGCCTAATGATAAGGTGTATCATTTGTTTTTTTAATGTGCTTTTTCATATCCATGACTGAAATTTAAAACTTCATAATATTCTGAAAATATCTTTTAGAATTTTTTGTGTACTATCTGTTTTAATTAACTGATATAGGTTACCATGGTTGCTATTTCGATTATGTATGTTTTTTACGGATTAAGTAATGATTATGATGTTATAAATTTGTTTGTAACCATTAAAACAAGCCTTTGCAAAGTAGTTGTTTTATTTTTCAACTCCCAATCAGGTAATAGCAAATTTTGTAAAGATATCGAGATGATGATTGGCTTCCGTCCAAATATTTACTGGAGAGCTTGTTGGCTGGTGATCACTCCTCTGACAATTGTGGTGTGTATTACGTAGGCCTGTGTATTGTCGCAAACTAGCAGACGCGAGAAAGGGTATCGTTATGAGTAGTGGACATAAGTTCATAAACTTCTTTAAAAAAGGTGGTTATCGCCCACCAACTGCAAGGACTGTTTCACCACTTCCTAGGAAAATGTAGCCATTTGAAAGGACTGTTTCACCACTTAGTTGGACTATTCCACTATTTACTAAAACTATTCCACCAACTGCTAGGACTATTCCACCACTTGCCAGGACTATTTAACCATTTGCTAGGACGACTGTTTCACCACCTAGTAGGACTATTCCACTCTTTACTAAAACTATTCTACCAACTGCTAGGATTATTCCACTCTTTACTAAAACTATTCTACCACTTGAAAGGAAGGTTCAATACTCATCATCATACTGTTAAATTATTTCCCACTACTTTTAAGCACTATTCTAGACTCTATTCACCCTGATATTCACCCTGATATTCACCCTGATATTCACCCTGATATTCGCCCTCCTATTCACCCTGATATTCACCCTGATATTCACCCTGATATTCACCCTGATATTCGCCCTCCTATTCACCCTGATATTCACCCTGATATTCACCCTGATATTCACCCTGATATTCACCCTGATATACGCCCTGATATTCACCCTCCTATTCACCCTGATATTCACCCTCCTATTCACCCTGATATTCACACTAGGTTATGCTGATCCTCTCCTGTGTGATGTACAAACCTGTTGGCTACGGTGATTACCAGTTCGAGCCCTGGGCCCAGGGTTTGGGATTCATCATTGCGGCTCTACCAGTGGCATCAATACTCATTGGGGCGGTGGTTCAAAGTGTGAGGTACAAGGTGAGTACAAAGTGAGGTACAATCATACAATGTGAGGTACAAGGTGAGTACAAAGTAAGGTACAATCATACAATGTGAGAACTGAGTGTGAGTACAAAGTGAGGTACAATCATTCAATGTGAGAACCGAATGTGAGTACAAAGTGAGGTACAATCATACAATGTGAGAACCGAGTGTCAGGTACAAAGTGAGGTACAATCATACAATGTGAGAACTGTGTGTGAGTACAAAGTGAGGTACAATCATACAATGTGAGAACCGAGTGTCAGGTACAAAGTGAGGTACAATCATACAATGTGAGAACCGAGTGTCAGGTACAAAGTGAGGTACAATCATACAATGTGAGAACTGTGTGTGAGTACAAAGTGAGGTACAATCATACAATGTGAGAACTGAGTGTGAGTACAAAGTGAGGTACAATCATTCAATGTGAGAACCGAATGTGAGTACAAAGTGAGGTACAATCATACAATGTGAGAACCGAGTGTCAGGTACAAAGTGAGGTACAATCATACAATGTGAGAACTGTGTGTGAGTACAAAGTGAGGTACAATCATACAATGTGAGAACCGAGTGTCAGGTACAAAGTGAGGTACAATCATACAATGTGAGAACCGAGTGTCAGGTACAAAGTGAGGTACAATCATACAATGTGAGAACTGTGTGTGAGTACAAAGTGAGGTACAATCATACAATGTGAGAACCGAGTATGAGTACAAAGTGAGGTACAATCATACAATGTGAGAACCGAGTATGAGTACAAAGTGAGGTACAATCATACAATGTGAGAACCGAGTGTCAGGTACAAAGTGAGGTACAATCATACAATGTGAGAACTGTGTGTGAGTACAAAGTGAGGTACAATCATACAATGTGAGAACCGAGTATGAGTACAAAGTGAGGTACAATCATACAATGTGCGAACCGAGTGTGAGTACAAAGTGAGGTACAATCATACAATGTGAGAACCGAGTGTGAGTACAAAGTGAGGTACAATCATACAATGTGAGAACCGAGTGTGAGTACAAAGTGAGGTACAATCATACAATGTGAGAACCGAGTGTGAGTACAAAGTGAGGTACAATCATACAATGTGAGAACCGAATGTGAGGCACAAAGTGATGTACAATCATACAATGTGAAAACCAAATGTCAGGTACAAGGTGAGTACAAAGAGTACATCAGATCTGGGTAGACGCAGTGACGCCCTCCAGACCCGGGTTAAAAAAAAAATCCTAGCCTGCACCACGATTTGAATCCAGGACCATCGAACTGCTAGTAGAACGCGCTGCCGCTCGACCACAATGTACCCTTTAATTAAATAACTTAGAGTTAATTGTAATGAATAGCGGTATAGATGAATGATGTCATTGTGTCGTTTGCACCAGTAAAATAGATTCTTTGTTTCTGTCTGTGTGCCACAGGGAGTAAGGGCGGCCATGAAGCCAAGTTATTTGTGGGGGCCAGCGAAAGACGAGTTCAGGGTCGGAGACTACGGCCACCTGAACGAGAGCTTCGTCATGGAACAAAACGATTGTGTCAAGATAACTGTGAAGAAACTTTCAATAGACAGTGGAGTAATGTCCAAATTATGATACAAGCTGCGCTTCATATTTATATAATATGTTCTATATTATAGTTGTATTCGTGTGTTCCAAATTAATCTAGGCCTAGTAGGATGATTCAAACATTCAGTGTGCCAGGACTTTTAATCAAAGTAGTTTAGAGCCAATATAGGCGTATGCCAATTTGGCTTTTATTCTATCTGCAGACAATGTATAAAAAAAAAAAAAAGAAATTTGGACCGCGCATTATTTCACATACAAAATTAAAAATAGAAAGCTGCACGGCTGAGTGTTACCCGCGGTCACACAATGCTGTTGTTTTTACTTCCTTTATTTTAAGTTGCAATTTCTGTCTGTCTTTCTGTCTGTCTGGGTGCAAAAATTGGCTTCGATTTTTCGACCACTTCCCGTGGTCCGATCGAGCTGAAATTTGGACAGCATAGTTGGGGCGCCTAACAATACATCCTATCAAATTTTCAGTTAAAACGACTTAATAATACTACACTTATGACAATATTCATTTCTTAAAAGGAAAGTATAAGAAATATTTTGATTTCGCGTTAAAAATGCCTGTGCAACTTTTTATAGTTTTTCGGCGCAAAGCTAGAAAAAAATATTATGCGCTACGATTATTTTTAGAACAATTCATACGGAGTAAGGAGATATTTTTGAGATTTGCGACACAGATATTTTTTCTGTACGTTTCATTTGCAGTAGTCAATCAATTATTTAATTACAGGATGGTAAACTTAGTTTGCAAATAAAGGGAGTATAATAAAAACTTCGTTTTTACGGTTTTCTTGTTTAAAAGCTGACTTGATGAAACTAAATTTTGTAGTCTTAAATTGTGTGGCTATGGTTTTATGTGATTAAAAAATCTTTATAACTGTACATTTCTTAAAATGTGTTTTTATCTTTATGACAATATTAGTTTATTAGTCATATTTTGTTTGTTTTTTAATATCTAATATTCAATTTTCTCAAAAAAAATAATGTAAACAAAAAATGTAAAAAAATTAAAATAAAATTTTGTAATAGTAAGCATTCAATTGTTTGTTTATAACTGCTGTAAAGAGGATTAGTTAAATGTTGTAAATGACGCACGACCAAAGATACAGCGCTCCTCATCCAGTGTGGTTGGACACAAAAAGAATACCTCTGGAGTGCGCTCGTTTGAATCTGTGGAGCTATCTATATGGAACAGCTTGCCTCAGATACTGAAAGATTCTGGGGGCCAAAAAGGTTCTTCAGAAAAGAGTTTAAAAGACATTTTTCTTTAAGTAGTGTGTCTGTTTGCTTTGCTTACCAATGCATCTGCGCTCACTGAAATGTATACCAAGAGCGCACTAAGCATTCTAAATGTAATGGCAAAGTGAAATGTGTTATATAAACGACCACCATCATCATCAACATAAGACATATTATTACATGTCAGAATAGGGAGGCATTATTTCTCGCTTCTGTCCCTTTTACTCCAGCAAGTGTCAAGTGCAAATAATGTCCATCCCTATAGGAAGATTTGGGGGGGGGGGGGGGGGGAATAATGTCCATCCCTATAGGAAGAATTTGATACGGGAGAGGGGGGGTCAGCTGTGTGATTGTAACTGAGTGCCTGCATTTCTAACCAGAAAAGAATGGACAGTCTTACTTGACGAATACAAGTCGGACGAATTAAGATAAATATAATAAAGAATAATGATATTGGTAGGATACAAAACGAATGTGACTGCATTTTTGTCTTTATTTGTTTAGATATAATTGGGGGGGGGTGGGAGAGAAACCAATATTTATAAAAAGACTTTGGATCAAAACAATTAAAAGGGGAAATAACTAAATATCCAAGTTGTCTTCGCCTAAAGAAGAGTATTGCGACATTCTCAGTGCACCGGAAAATGCCTCTTGTCCGTCAGAACATGTAGAATCGCGACATTCTGGCGAGGAGGAGGATGGGGGCAGGCCCTCGAACGTGACCTTGGCCTTTCTGCTGTCCCCTGCGGTGTCGGTGGCGAGGAGGTCCAGGGACTTGAGACTTGGTATGGCCAGTGTGTTGATCCACTCCGCCGTCTTCAGACAGGATCGGCACGCGCACTGGTCAGGGTGTTTCTTGGACTCCGTCTGCTTGAAGTGAAAGGAAGAATATAACATCTTATGTGCCAAGATCTTACTTAAGACAGCCCTGTACGATCAGGGTTAGACTGTGTATAATCAAAGACTATAATAAGACGGACCCGCTTCCTTTTGATATTTCTGTTATTTGATAACTTGTGCCAGGAATTTTTAAGTAGTTTAGAGCAAATCTAGGCGTGCCTCTTTAACGAGTTAGATCTACATTTTCTTGGAATAATTGTTGTTGCTTCACTAAAGTGTGAATTATAATTCGTCTCAATAATTCATAGTTTTAATCAATAAATTTTTTTAAAATCTTGTGTGGAGAAGTTAGTCCAGTCAGAGTTGAGTTTTGAGTTTTGATACACATGTGGATCAGTCGCCTCTGTACAATCGAGGGGTTGGGGGGGGGGGTATGGGCAACAATAAGAGTAAGAGTAGTTTGCGTGTGCATTGAAATTGAAGAGTACTAGCCTATGTGTTGGTATTGTAGTATTTTGCGCTCAAATTAATGTAGATCTAGACTAGTTGTTTGTGTTTTGTATTAGTATTGTAATATTTTGTGTTGTTTTCATTGAGGCATTTAGTTCGCTTTGATTAATTCTTACCTCTCCATGCGCTGACTGTACCGAGGCGTCCCCGGAGTTTTGCTGCTTTCTCCTCATCATAGTCCCAGTGTCCGTCGAGGCAGGTCCCTTCTGCTCCGATGACGTCGAGGACGGCCCGTCACCCTGGCGATGACCCTTGTTGCCGCCTCCCGCGCTGGACGCCGGCGCCCCGTCGGTGGGCTTCTCTGGCGCAATCCCGACCCCCTCGCCTTGCGCCATCTCGGGAGGATCATTGATGCAAGAATTTGGGCTCGGGTTTCTCTCCCCTCGTCCTTGACCCTCGGGACTGTGTGAGGCATGGCTCGTGCTTTCTCGTGATTCTTTTGCAGCCTCGATTCTGCGGGCGTTTAAAAGTGGACTAGATCTAGGTCATTTATCCAACCGTGGTTAGCAGTTAGCACACAAATATCCCCTCCTCACTCCCACATTCCCCAGATATGATCTAATAGGATAGCGCTAATTCTGCCTGTTTACTAACCCGGGACCAAAACATTTGTTATTATTGCTACGTACTACCTACGTATTTAAATTCATTAAAAACATCATAAATTCATTATGAAAACGATGATATTATAACGTGTTTGACGGTTTCTCAACTAGTAATGAACAGAGGTGTAACAATTTGCATAATGCAAAAGGCTTGCAAAACCGTATGATTGTTCTGAAACCGGATGTTCAGTCCTGTGTCTTTTTAAAATCGGGTACCTTTGTGTAGCCCCAGATATGACAAAAATCTTTTTTTTTAAATACTTTTAAAAGCATATAGGCTTAGTTTAGGTCTATATTAAAATATAGGGGAATATGGGTTAACTATAACACTTTTCTTTTCGGTCTTCTTAAAGTTATATCGTATAAATACAACAAATTACAAATTAATAATTTTCTTAAAGTTCTATCGTATAAATACAACAAATTACAAATTAATAATTTTCTTTAAGCGCTATTTATAACAGTATTCAGATGCGCCTACAATGACCCTATTTTATTAAAATCAATCCGCGTGTTTGATTGTGTTTGGGAGTTCGTTCCACCACGTCACTGTAAGATTGTTCTTCAAATGTTTTTTCTTTTTACTGTTGGTAGCTGTTGATGAATTTTATTTGAACGCTGTCCCGTTTTCTCAGATGTGTATGGATCAGATCAGGGGTTGGCAACCTTTTGATAATAATGAGGCCTAAGTGGAATTTAGATTTCATTCAACAGCCTAAAAGCCATTCTGCTATAGCGCTTAATTTCTTGTAGATACGATTTGAATTGTCTTTTTGAGTGTCTTCCGCGTGCCATTGAAAATCGTTCTGCGTGCCATACTGTATGGCACGCGTACCGTAGGTTGCCGACCGCTAGTCTAGATGGCTAATTAATTTTAATATTTTCTTTAATATATTTTATAGCGAATCCAAAATTGTATGACTAAGCATTCCAATTTTATGGTAAATGTCAAGCGTTTTATTAAGTAAAGTACCCTATCCTTCGGACCAAACTGATCATAGGGCTGGTGAAGCAGCGTTCACCAGTTTCTGTGGCCACAGAATGCTGGGGGGGGGGTGACCAGCACAATGCCCAGCCGCCTTTACTTTACCCTAGTTAATGTCAGGTACCCATCAGAGCTGTGTAGACTCATGGACACCCTCAAGACCTGGGAAAAATCCTAGCCTCCACCTGGATTCGAACCCAGGACTTTCGGATCACAAGTCGAACGTGCTGCCCACAAAGCCCCAATTTTATTAACAAATTAACAAATTGTAATTTATATAGTATGTAATATTATTGAGTTTTTTGGGGTATTTTTTTTAATGTTATGTTGAACTTTTTTGAATATAATATTTTACATTTGGAACCGGAGCAGAGTTGAAGAGCTTTATCAGAACCGGTTTATCGGTTCTTGAAAACAAAAACGGGTTACGGTTATGCAAGCCTTAGTCTAGATTAGGCTGATCGTGCTGGTTAAACAATGCCCAGGGGTCTGGTGGTCATGGCAGCGAGTGGAGTCAATTTGTCTTTTGAGATTTATGTCGGAATGTGCTTACCATCGAACATCTCTAGAAGCGTCCCCAAAAAAATCTGGAAATAACATTTGGCCTATTTAGGAAACAACGGCCCAAAGTATCCGAAACAAAAATAAAATTTAAGAAGAAAATAATGGGCTAAAGAAAAATTGTGTTGAAACTTGCCTGTAAGTATCAGCTTCAACTGGAGTTACATCATGTTTGAATTCTGAACTGCTTCTTCGTTTAGTTGTAGTAGGTCTGGGATAGGATAGTTTGGAATCAAAAGCCTTAGATCGTTGGAAGGGCACAAAGTTTCCATTTTTTCTCTCCTGTTTTTAAAAAAAAGTAATGCATTGAAGAAAAGAGGAACACAAAGGAAACGATGGGAGGATGACATCAGGGAGTGGACAGGAACTGTGCGACACATTGAGAAAGGCTGAGAGACGGAAGAATGAAGGAGGCTAGTGTATATGTTATCTGTGGCGCCCCGACTGTCAAACAGACTACGGGATATGTAGGATGTAGGTGGAATGCATTGAAACCACACTGTTTCAGGTTAATATTTGTAAAACTTGTAAAAAAAATGTGTAAATATATTTATGAACGGACAAAATTGAGCCTCGTTAAAGGCTGATTGACTTTAAGCTTTAAAACTTTGTCTTGTTATGTTTCCTAAACAATCTTGTGAAGCATTGTTCTAAATTGTATATCTTACAATATTAAGAATGATTACTATATAATGCCTGTGGTACAATATAAAATACAACTAGAGTCCAAGGCACCACCTGAAGGAAATGGCACTATAAAGCTTGAAGTACAATTTAAACTCTAATAAATATGTCACGATCTAGAATAAAAGAATTCCATGCCAAAATTTTATTGTACTAGTCTAAGTCTAAAGTGACTGTTGGCCTTTTTTTTCTCAAGTCTTTTTTTTTAAATTGTAGATTAAACAATTGATAAAAGTTAAAGGTTAAAATCGTATTGTTTTCGAGTTGATGGGTGCCAGGATACATGTCTAGAGAGTCATTGTATGTAAGTAAAATTAACGAATTAATTAAGCTCGTAAGGCACGAGACCGTGGAGAGTGTGGTGCTTTGAGGCCCTATGTTCCATGAGGAACCTAAAGGACAGCTGATGGTGATGAAGGCGAGATTTGAAAGAAATTAGCAAGGGGAGACAATACAACAAAATAAATAATAGTAATAATAAAAAGATGGCCTCACAAACGGTTGTGGAAGTGTTTCAGTGTCTGTGTAGCACGACCTTGACATTGCATGGCTTTCCCATTGCAGATACTCTTGTCGCTTCATGTTTGCCATGACGTGCCTATACTTGAGTTGTAGGTCAAGACGAGTTGTTCGGGGCAGGCTATTGGGTGAAATAAGTTGCCACATCACTCACAGCCAATGAAATGAATGAGATTGGTTATGATTGTGGGCAGGTGAAACTGACATTTCGCAGCTACTTTCAACTAGTGTTTTAAACAAATTTGTAGAATCTGATAAAGTCTGCGGTCAAAGAAGCTAGTTGCTGTTAAATCAATCAATGAAGTAATGATTCTTTATTGTTGTCTTTTTTCGTTAACAAATTTAAAACTATGAGACGATTATCATATTTAAAATATAACTAAAAAAAAAAAACGAGTGAGAACGATCGCAAAAACAAAACAAAAAAAAATGTCTCATCAGACGACAGCTTCTAAAAATTTCTCCATTCTCTAATTCTTTGAATAGGAGGTTAAATATAGATCTAGTCTACTTCTTTCGGAAATATTCCACAAAAATATTGTTTAAATATCAAAGACCAAAGTAAAAAGTTAACCCGAATATTTTGCAGAAGTCTATTAGGTTTATTTAATTAGGCCTATGTTTTCGTTAAGTTGTTGTTATTTTATTTCGACTTTAACCTAGAGATATCTTAATCTTCTGAAACCAGTTTGCCTGAATATTGTTTTCAGAAAATAGATAATATATCCGTATATGCAAAGTGGTGGTATGCAGGGCCGTATTTAGGATTGTGGGGGCCCTGTTCCCAAATTTATGTGGGGGCCCCTCCACATACCTCAGAAAAGTGCCGCTAATTCATGTTACAATTTTGTAAAACCATACATTTTATGTCGCGCTTAGCTTACAATTGTAGGTGAATAAATGAATTATTATTTTACATTTTCAAATCCTAAATACGCCACTGGTGGTATGAGTAATAAACTAGAGTGGGCTGCTGGTGGGATTAATAGCCAACCCACTTGAGACTTTGGGCAGTAGGTCTACACAATCATACGTTGGTTCAATAGGGAGACGATTCTGTCGAACAGAGACAGCAGAAAAAACAAGATGGCGGACAAAGAGGCTGGCAGACGAGAAGTAGGATTAATTACCAATCCAATATATATATATATATCAGACTTACCAGTTGTGCCTTTTTGAAAATGTGTCCTTGGTCATCGACAGAAAGGAAATACTTTTTGTTTGACGATATTGTCTAGCTTCAGCTTCTGCCATATTCATTGACCTGATCGCGTTCCGGAGATTTTCACTTGTTGCCAACTTGTGTTCTGTTGGGAATCTCGAGTCGTCGATCTCCCCATGCTTAAAGCTGTCACCTATGTTCCAGTAGCCAGCCTTCCTGACACTGCACGGTTCAGTGAACACCAGCGTAGCCTTGGGCGGCTTCCAGATGACCCGGTTGCTCCTTTTCTTGCCCGCGGTCGCCTCGGGGACTAGGGCGTCGGTGTGCCACGAATCCATGTCGTACTGTAACCATGTCATCGGCGTGAAGGACTTGCTCTGGAACGTCTGCTGGCCACCAGCAACTTCTGGCACCGCTGCAATCTGGCTTTGTCGGGTAGACCCTGGAGATTTGTAGTTTGTGCAATCGCCAATATAAGATCGCTGCGAAGCAGTTGGCGGGCAGGCATGTAAAGACGTTAAGCTGCCGTCTGCTTCTTCCGACGTTACTTTCACCTGTGGAGGAATATTGTTGCGGTTGACAGCCTTAACGATGTCTTCTGGACTCAGACGTTTTATGATTGGCAAGTTGAAGTTTGACACATCTGGATAATCCAGCTGACCGTTTGAGCTAACCATTGACTTGCCTTCTCCATGTTGTAATGAAGCGAATTTCGGCTTGGGCAAAAAGCAATTACTCAATTCTGAATGTCGTAATTCGGTGGCACATTTGGAGTAGTTACTGTCGACATTGTCTATTCTAGAAACCTGCCCCATGATATTTTCTCCGCCGATGACAGAACTAAACTGGCCAGGTTTCTCAGCATTTGCTGCTGCGAATTTAGTCTTCACGTTAGGTTGCTGATCTTTACTGAATTGACACGTTTCAACCTCATCGCGTGCAGTTTGATCAGCAGGGCTGCCCAATTTAATCTTAGCGGACGTTGTTACATTAGCTGGACTTCCCATGATTAAAACTAAATCTTTATGAAACCATTTTGCGAATCTAAGAGAATACTAGCAATATATGCCTGCTTTTAGAGTAAGTGCCTCTTTAACTGTTTATGATTTGTCTTATTTGTTTAAACTACCACTCCACTTTTATTGATTTAATTAATGTAGGCCTACGTGTAAATAAGTATAAAGTATTGAGTTAAATACATTTAGGTACGCTGTGCCGCAATTCACTCCTACTGTTCCGATGCCTATGCACTTTGTGCATACCCATGATGTTATTTAAAGAGAAAGTGTTGTGGAGTCAAAATTAGAATCATTTCCTAATTGATAAACAGATCTGCCTGCTCTTGTGTATACAGTGATTTCAATACAGTGTATTGTCGCCTGCAAAGTGAACGTGTAGCAAACCACACAGAATGGGTGCGCAAGGAAGACACATCACTGAGCTATATATATGTATATATTAAATAGCTTCTAAATTCTAAATTATAGTTAGTGTGCGATATTCATAATTTAATGCGAGTAAAAAAAAACGAAATAATCTTATTCCTATAGATTTTGCTTATAAGATAACATCATAGCTTATAACATCTTACTAAAGCTATTTTGAGAAAAATAGACAGAAAACATTGCAATATTAAACTTCGCTGTGCCACCACAAAATGTAATACGAGTTGTTATTGTCCCATCTTTAGACTAAAACATACTATCTTATAATTTCAAAAGATGAAAAAAATAGGTTCCCTATATACAGCTATATTCTGTGGCACAGAAACTGGTGAACGCTGCACCAGACCTATGGATCAATTAGGTTCCCTATTTACAGCTATATTCTGTGGCACAGAAACTGGTGAACGCTGCACCAGACCTATGGTACAATTCGATCCGACGGGTACTTTACTTACTTTATACAGCTAAAGGAGGAAAGTCATCAAAGTTAGGCCCTATAGTTCATTACTTTATTATTCCAGACAAAGGTACCCCCCCCCCCCCCCATTGCAGTTTGTTTTATACTTAGTACTATCTGTGGGTCTCGGTCTATAGATTCTATACAATAAGCTGAACATTCATGTAATTGTAGTAGCCTATGTGTTACAATGTAATGTGTGGGTCAAAGTTCACCGACTTATTTGTTCTCATAGCGTGCGTGTAAAATCCAGTGTGTTCCAGTGTATCGTTGTCCCAATATAAGTCACTTATTGTTCTACACATGTTTGTCTCATCATAGAAATCTCAATACTACATTAATGTACTATGCATTGTGCTATTTAGCATATGTAGACAAACACAATAACATCTGGTATATTGACTAATATGTCCATAAGGCTAATTCTTTTTATAATATGGGTTTCACAATTTGTGAACCTGGTTTAATTGATTAGCAATTTTTTTCATCAAATATGTTGTAATTGTAAGACATTAAACTTTATTTAAACCACATGTCCCAAATTTGTATAAATGGTGGCTATTTAATTTAATTAAGTTTGAAAATTAACCTGTCTCAAATGTAAAAATTTGAGTTTAACATAAAATTATCTTTGTTTATTTGTCTATTGATTTACATTTCAATACCGTCAAATCCATTAGCTGTACTAAAAGTATTCTTTGAAATGTTGGGGGAAATTGTGTTTTTTTACCTCCCCTGTTGCAAAAATTAAAATTCTAAAAAGGTGAAAAATCCAATGAATTATTTTAATTTGGAAAGTTTTGATCTAATCCCCCCTTGGCTAAACTATATACACACACACACACAAAAATATAACCTTATTGTAAGTAAATTTTTACTTTTTAGAAATGGGACCTGTGAGTTTTAGAGTCTTTAAGAATCTTGAAGATTCCAGATTGGCATACACTCAGTATCCAAGTTGTTCTGACATAAAAAGTAACTTGTTGAAATTAACAAATAAAAACAAATTTAGCCAAACACATAAAATGAAGAAAGTCAATTGAGTTATAAAGAAAATATATTTACATACAGATGTACTGTCGACATTAGACACAAACACTGACAATGTCAATAAATGATGATGGTTTAAAGTCATTCCTTTCATACATAGTATACCTAACCTTTACTTGCTCAAATACAGAACAAACAAAAAATATTAACTAACACACAAAGCCATATATTTCTTTAACATAACTTAAAAACATGGGACAATGAAGCAATTTGCAGATATTTAAAAAAAAAAGAATACAGGGACAACAAAAATTGGTTCAGTACTCTTAAAAATATTATAGGAATAAAAAATAAACATCATGTGTTGGCAAGTCATACCCACAGGTGTTGGCGACTTTATCATCATTACATATTTTAGCAAAAAAAACTTTACTGGGCAAACAGAGCTGTGAAAAACATCCTCTAGATTCTTACACACTGCTGCATTTGGTTTAGGAAGAAACTGTACAGTTGTCAACACTAATTTAATAATGACCCCCAAAAACTAGAATCCAAAACAGAAACAAACATTTAGTCCACAGTTAAATATGTTTACGTTTCTCTCTCACATTCTTTACTTTTGAACACCTGTAGAATGTGTATGAAATTAATGACACCTGTGAATGACACTTTTTAAAAACTGAAATATGTACACAAGTAACCCAATCTCCACCTAACTCAGATCTCTCTAACAACAAGTGGCGATGTGTCCAGTGGCGATGTGTCCAGTGGCAATGCGTCCAGGATTTTAAGCTTTCTTCTTCTTGGCACTGCTCGTTGTCTTGGTGGGTGTTGCCTCACTCTTCCTCTTCACACCTTTCGGTGCACCTTTGCCTCCTTTCTTCTTTCTCTCTGCCTTCTCTTTCTCCTCCAGTTCCATATTCTCTCTCTCTATCAACGTTATCAGCGTGTTACATCTCCTCTGAAGCTCCTGTAACAGTAACAAAAATATAACTGTACTCAATGCATCCAACTCTTAAACTCTACTCAATGACTCAATGCATCCAACAATGACTCAATGCATCCAACTCTTAAACTCTACTCAATGACTCAATGCATCCAACTCTTAAACTCTACTCAATGACTCAATGCATCCAACTCTTAAACTCTACTCAATGACTCTATGCATCCAACTCTTAAACTCTACTCAATGACTCAATGCATCCAACAATGACTCAATGCATCCAACTCTTAAACTCTACTCAATGACTCAATGCATCCAACTCTTAAACTCTACTCAATGACTCAATGCATCCAACTCTTAAACTCTACTCAATGACTCAATGCATCCAACTCTTAAACTCTACTCAATGACTCAATGCATCCAACTCTTAAACTCTACTCAATGACTCAATGCATCCAACTCTTAAACTCTACTCAATGACTCAATGCATCCAACTCTTAAACTCTACTCAATGACTCAATGCATCCAACTCTTAAACTCTACTCAATGACTCAATGCATCCAACTCTTAAACTCTACTCAATGACTCAATTCATCCAACTCTTAAACTCTACTCAATGACTCAATGCATCCAACTCTTAAACTCTACTCAATGACTCAATGCATCCAACTCTTAAACTCTACTCAATGACTCAATGCATCCAACTCTTAAACTCTACTCAATGACTCAATTCATCCAACTCTTAAACTCTACTCAATGACTCAATGCATCCAACTCTTAAACTCTACTCAATGACTCAATGCATCCAACTATGACTCAATGCATCCAACTCTTAAACTCTACTCAATGACTCAATGCATCCAACTATGACTCAATGCATCCAACTCTTAAACTCTACTCAATGACTCAATGCATCCAACTATGACTCAATGCATCCAACTCTTATCTTATATGCTACGCACCCCCCTTCTATACAAAAGATCATTGTGTCCTACACTAATCCATGATTTGAGTCTAGTGTAACATTTTGGTAAGTATTTAAAAAAACTTTTGAAGTTACTTGTTTGTTCAGGCAACCCATTTCATGCCCGGGTGCCACTAGGGAAGAAAGAGTACTAATATGCATTTGTTCTTGCATATGGGATAAAAAAAAGTGTTCTTGTCCTCATCTTTATCTGAGCATTGTAATTGCGTTTATTTTTAAGCTAGAATTTAATGCCTTATGTACTCAGTAGCAAGTAGATTAACAAAAACTTGACAGTGAAGTTGAAGTAACAAATAATTGACCAATTTATAAAGTGATTCATCTTATTAAAGAAGCTACAAGTATTTTCCAAAGTATTGTGCCCAAAGATCAAAGTGTACAAATCCTACCATAGCTGTCCTGGACTTGATGAACCAGTCAAAGCGAAACTGTGGAGCCTGACGTACAGCCTGCCTGAGCTCATCGTACACGTTCTCCTTGTCGAAGCCCAGCTTGTGCAGCATGCACACCAGGAACCTGTCTTCCTCCTCTGTGTAGTTTTTCCCTTTGTTTGTTCCATACTGGATCCTCAGCTGGTGGAATGGAGCCCTATACCTGGACATCTGAAAAAACAACAATCATTCAACATTTACTTACTTTCACTGGACACTGTTCACTTTTCATAGAAAGCATTATTAACATAAAATTTATAAAAACTGTTTCAGTTAATGGTAATAATTTCTCTTTTGTAAATCTTACATTACTCCCAGTACTGATAGGTATGGAGTTTTCTAATGCATTACAAATGTACTTTATAATGTAAAGGACTTACTAGCTGAGAGTTTTTCTGAAGCATAGATTGTTCGTGTAAAGTATAAAGAGTGATTGAAAACAGGAGAATACATAAATGTTTTTATGATATCAGTAATGTATAAGCAACATGAAATATTCTCTCGTAATCTAGTGTTACAGACAGTAATTTCACATCTCATTTGATGAAATGGGCATTTGAATGTGTTTTAAATATTGCTAAGGGCATGGTATGACAGTGATGAAAAGATGCAAGGTTAGTTAAGGTTAGTTGAAAGGTTAGGACATAGGATAACAAGAGAGATACCTGGAAGGAAGATAAGTTGTTGATAGAAGAGAGCACAAGAAGAGGAAATTGAACCAGGAAAATGAGAAAATCAACTGTATCAAGTAAGTATGTGATGACATTAGTAAATTGTGATGTAAATATAAACTCTGCCTTTGCATCCAAAGCTTTCTTTATGCTTATTCTCCTCTGGATTCTTGCTTCTCCCCTTTCAATCTGTGCCATGATACGTTCAATATCTTGTAGTTCATTGCAGCGTTCCCAAAACACGCTGCTGTATTCATTCACCTACAAAGTATTAAAATAAAAAAAGAATTGTTATTCCTTAAACTTCTAGAATATTCAAACCTGTTTAATTAATTCAATTATACAATGTTTAACTTCCTGTAAGTATGTTTATTATCTCCCTTGTTCCCTTACTACTGTGTCTCAGATCCAATCTCAAGATATTTGAAGATTAGCTCATCCCTTTAAAAAGTGACCAAAACAAAATTTGTTGCTTAAAAGAAGAATATGAAATATTTAGTTTAAAAGTCAGACAAAATATTAACTTGCAGTGTTGCAGTCATCAATGCTATTACCTCCCTTGGTCACAGCCACATCCCACTTCCACATGCTCTTATATAGAAATAACCAAACAATTTCCAATCCTCTTTATTTATAGACAATCTATTTAGTTGCAAGCTTAATTTAAGGGCTGCACTCATTGATGCAATTGACCTATCTTTTTAACAACACTTTTCTCTAGAATTAAACTTCCATACGCAAACATACAATACACAAAGAGAGGCAAACAAATTCTCTTACCTCTTCAGGTGTCTTGCCTTCCACTTCCCTGGCTATGCTCTCAATGTCGTCACGACCAAACTTTTCATTGGCCTTGATGAACTGCTGGAAGTCTCTCTTGCTCCAGTTCGTGAAACCCTAATATGTCCAGGGAAATAAAAGCCATTCATTATATGGACTGAAATTTCAATTTGAAAAATATTTTATACCAAATAAAATACAAGCAATGTATCATCTCACTATCAGGTCAATGTATCTCACTATCAGGTCATTGTATCTCACTATCAGGTCAATGTATCTCACTATCAGGTCAATGTATCTCACTATCAGGTCAATGTATCTCACTATCAGGTCAGTGTATCTCACTATCAGGTCAATGTATCTCACTATCAGGTCACTGCATTAAATTTATTTTTTACCTCTTTGAGTAAAGTCTCTTTCTCCGCCAATTCTTCTTCATCCAAGGGAGAAGACTGGTCAATTTTACCTTGCTCTTCTTTACGAATTCTGTCTGCATCGGCACCGAATTCTGGATTTTTAGGTACCTGGTGAAGAAATTTGCATTAAAAATAATGCATACAAATCACAAAACAAATGAGCTTACAATAAAATTATTCTCTCACAAGGTTATTGTGAAGCCATCCACAACAGACGTGTTCTTGTTAAACCAAAGTGAGTACTAAATACTCGTTACTTTACAATTTTGTATCTGGTTGCCTGACAAAGACTAAAATGTGGAGCCAAAACTGCCTTTTAAACATAATTATATAAAAAACATAACCAGCATAAATAGACTGAAACTAAAGCTAGGAATTCAGATGTTTGTTTACAGTAAAAAAGAAATTTCTCAAGCTGAAGAATTATTATACAATTTTCAAAACACTCTACACCAAACTTGATTCAATTCAAAACTGTATATCTATACCATAATGTAGTTATTGAGAAAAAATTTAAAATCATTACCTTGTAGCCAATAGTTTTTCTAAAATAATAGATCTCTTTATCCAGCAGTTCAAACAGTCTTGGTGGGAAAAACTGGAAGTCTTGAATACTGGGTTGCTTTGGAGGTCTTGGGGCCTATAACAAAACAAAATAGTTTTATTTCTAAAGATTGGAAATAGTTGTATTAATACTACATATATAAAAGAAAATTGACAACAAACTTACTTAGGGAAACAGTATAAGTAACTCAACAACAAACTTACTTTTTTAAACAACATAAGTAATTCAATAACTAAACTTACTTTGAGAAACGGTTAAAGTAATTTAATAACAAACTTACTTTGAAAAACGGTTTAAGTAATTTAATAACAAACTTACTTTGAGAAACGGTTAAAGTAATTTAATAACAAACTTACTTTGAGTAACGGTTAAAGTAATTTAATAACAAACTTACTTTGAAAAACGGTTTAAGTAATTTAATAACAAACTTACTTTGAGAAACGGTTAAAGTAATTTAATAACAAACTTATTTTGAGAAACGGTTAAAGTAATTTAATAACAAACTTACTTTGAGAAACAGTTAAAGTAATTTAATAACAAACTTACTTTGAGAAAGGGTTTAAGTCATTCAACAACAAACTTACTTTGGGTGCTTTAGGCTCACTGACACGAAGGGCCTCTCTGAAATACGCATCAACGGCATAGTTTGCTTTGCGCTCTCTTTTCGGCGGCTCGATCCAGGCCCCGATGGTCCCAAGCTTCTGCTTCTCTCTGTAATCTTCACCTTCAAACTGGTACACGCTGTCTGGCGCATCCATTGTGAATGTACGGAGGCTGCTCTCTCCCAGCTGGTCCATTTTCTCTTTCAGCTCCTCAGTCTGAATTGAACATTTTACACAATTCATCATCAGAATCAGATCAAAGAAAAACAACATGAGCAGCTTAAAATTTACTTTTAAATCACTATTCATCCATGGTAAAAAGTGGTATAAATTAAAAAAAAAATTACTATCAATTACAGTTAATGTATTACTGTGCTGTGTTTAAATAGAACGGCTATTGTGATAATGGTAAGTTATAAACCTTCTTTTCTCCTCTGGCTAGAATAGCATCAATGTCTTCCTCAGTGATCTCACTCTCTTTACTAGCAAACACGTGGCTGGCTCCATGTCTGATCATGTTCAGCACCTCATCTTTACCCAACTTGTTCGTGTTTTGATCCACCAGTCGACCTGAAAAAACAATACGGCCATGTCAGACTTAATTACAAAAACCATTCACCTGAAGTTTACAGTGAGGATGAACTAGAGAGTTTTGTACAGCACAAAAACTTGTAACTAAAGAGTTTTATAAGTAAAGTAATGTACCCTTTGGACCAAATTGATCATAGGGACGGTGAAGTAGCATTTAACAATTTTTGTGTCCACATCATACTATACTAGGGGATTGTGTGACACAATGCCCAGCCACCTGTACTTTACCCCAACTAATGTCAAGTACCATTAGAGCTGGGACACCCTCCAACCCCTGGAATAAATCCTAGCCTTCACCCAGATTCCAACCCAGAATCTTCAGAACATCAGTCGAACATGATGCGGCTCAGCCAGAGTGCCCCATAAAGTTTTATACAGCACAATAACTTTTAACTAAAGAGTTTTGTACAGCACAATACCTTGTTGTATGACCACATTATCCAGGCGTAGTTTCATTTCTGCCCTTTCAACTATTCTCTCCTCCACAGTGTTTTCCGTGATAAATCTGAACACACGTACTTGTTTCATCTGGCCGATACGATGAGCACGATCCTGTTACAGAGGTAAAAAAAAATGCATCAAGTCAAAACAACTTAAAAGAAAACCCCAATGGAAGGAAATATTTGTCTCACTTCTCCATTGAATGTGGATAAAAAAACAAAAAGATTACCATGGCTTGCAAATCAACTTGAGGATTCCAATCAGAGTCAAAGAGTACGACAATATCAGCAGTAGCAAGATTGATGCCCAAGCCTCCAGCCCTGGTACTCAACATGAAGATGAACTTGGTACTATTCGGGTGGTTGAAGTCCAAAATTGATTTCTGGTTTAGACAAAAGAATGGGAATAAAAGAGTATTACAAGGTTCTTACTCTAAAATACTTTTAAAATTCTAAAACTTTTCACAGACTTTTCCACACATAAAAACTGATAGCATAAGGGTATGTGTAAAATGAAAATTTTAACCGGTGGCATATGTAGTTAGTCCAAATTTTAATTTTGTTTCTTAATTTTTGTTTATTCTTCATTGAAATCTTAGTATAATTTCAGATAAATATTGATAGAAGTAATGTACTCCCAAACTTAAAGACAATTTTTTTTTTACAAATTTAATCTCTTTTTCAAGTTGCACAAGTTATTCTCAATGATCATTATAAAAAATGCCTATTTCTTTTTGTATCCTTTTAGTTTCCTCAACAAGTTGTTCTACCAATGCATTCATAAAACAAAATTTACATTTAGTTGTAGCTATTGTGAAATTGAAGCAAAAAACTGTTAATTGTACCTGGCGTTCTTCATGAGGGGTCTGTCCATCCAAACGGCAATACTCATAGCCTTTCCAGAAACAAAAATCTTCCAGAATGTCCAACATTCTTGTCATCTGACTGAAGATCAAAACTCGAGATCCTACAAGACATATACAGCATTAGGAAATTGTAATGGCAGAAATAGCCGAATGAGAAAATAAACTAAACATATCATCATAAAAAAATAACATGTTTGATTTCATGATAATAATTCTGAAAGAGATCAAGTTGTGTATTCCTCCATTGTTTAAAAATTGTTTATTAAGATTAAGTAAGTAAAAAGTAAACCCTGTTCTTAGCACTGATATTGTGTGTGCTCAGAAGAATTAATCAATGAAGCCAATGTTTATCCATTACCTTGGTCTTTCATCCTAGGTAATAATTTATCTAGAATCACCATCTTGCCACAATTATCCACCAGGTGTTGATCAGTGGTATATGGAGGACCTGGGAATAGAGGAAGAAAGAGAAGATTATAGAACTCCACCGATAGTTTGTGTTATGCTCATCGTCTGGTATCGTCTTTTAACCCTTACAGTCTCGGTCGCGTATTATTTCCTCCAACTATTTCTTTCCGAAAATCCCAGATACTTATATTTCCCTCCGAATACGAAATCTCCTGGAACCCGGCCACGTATATTTGCCTCAAGGAAGGGTGTCTATTTAAAGAACAAAATAAAGGATTTGACCTTTCACCATAGTCTCGGGCAGAATATTTATTCGATAGCTGAATAGTTGAATTTTATTTCGCTTTTTAAATTATGAAAATTGACCAATTATTTTTTTTTTTTGTGAAAATGAAAGTGCGATCCTAATGGACGCTATCGAATTACCTTCCGTTATTATGGTGGTACATGTTTATGTGACTTTTTCTTATGGATTATTATTACGAATGAATACAAGTACTTTATGAATTAGATTATTCTAATAAGGTAAGTTATTGTGTTTCTAGCAATTTACTCTCGTCGTGTTATCATCAATTTTTACCAACAAAAAAGTAAAAAAATTATTTCGGAACCCTATCGATGTCTCAGTCATTAAAATAATGTCTGGGATGGAGGGAATAATTAGTAAAATAATGGCTGGGACTGAAGGTATACATTGCAAATAAGTAGGTCGGTACAATAAGGGTTAAGTGTTCATACAGCATTAGAAGTCAATTAAGAACTTGCATATTAACGAGAACAATCTTTAATAATCATATACCTGGTAATTACAAAGAAACTTTAATAACTACTAGCAATAAAAAACACAACTGCTTTGAACCAAAGCTGTCAACACACTCTGGTTTCTCTATCACACAAAATCAGTTGGGCATGTCAAAACTTCTGACCAATGGCATTAGGCCAACACGCAAAATCAGTGACCTCAGTCCAGGGGACACAACAAGCTCCAATGGACTGGTCACCAGGATCCAACATTTACGTCACACTTGATTGTTGTCATTTATAATTATCTTCCAGGGAAATGTATTCAAAATGATATTTAGGAAAAGGTTGAAACATCTCACCTGGCTCCATGCCGTCAAACAGGTAGGGATGATTACAACACTTCCGCAGCTGCATGAGGATGTTCAATAGTCGCATTTTGTCAGACCGACCGGCGCCATTCACTATGTCAATGTCCTTCATCAAAATCTTGGTGTACCTAACCAAAAAAAAACAACAGAAAATGCTAATTACTAAATGTGGCCGTCTACATCTTACCTCCCACAAGCTAAACATTGCATTGGACACAAACACTACAGAATGTGAAATGTATCTATTAGAAATATCAACAGATCACTTACAGTTCTCTCTGCATCTTGCTGAGGCCAATGAAGACTTTTGTCTCTTTTTTAGGCAGCAACCTCTTCTCCACATCTGATTTGATACGCCTCAACAAGAACGGCCTCAGTACCTACAAACAAATTACAAGCCATTAGATAACAGAATTATTACATAGTTCACTCATTTAGAAACTAGATGTTTCTGTGTTAGAGAGAGTGTATGTCCTGGTTTTAAGTAATGTGGCTGTAGGATTAGAAAATGAAAAGTCAATACATAAATAACTTACTGCGTGTAATCTTTCTACAAGTTCCTGATCACCAAAACATTTATTTGCAGTAAACCAGGCATCAAAGTCCTAAACAATTAAAAAATAAAAAATTTATTTAAGAAAAATTTACAAATAAATATATCCAAAACATACACAAAACAAAAGTTTATAAATATCAAATTTATATTTGAATAATTTATTTCTTGATTGTTGGGATAAAAATTGGAGCGGGGAAGAGAATTCCTGTAACTATTGAACATTAGGCGTACTCCTCAAGGCAGTTAAATGGGTTTCAAAACATAGCCACTCTATTATTAAATTCACAGAAGACTATCAAAGCAGTATTTTTTTAATTGGGGTGACAGTTTTCACAAAAATAACTTTTAAGTGATGAAGTGTTAGAGATGAACACATTTTGTCACACAAGGAACAACAAATAATGATGGAAGTATGATCAAGCGAAATCTGACAAATTTTAAGTGATGCGGACTTCAGTATATTGAACGTTACCAATTTAATATACTGCCAGTGAGCAAACTATGTACTCACATGAATTACAAACAGTAGTTTATGAAGGCAAGTACAAAGTAGGTAGGTTGTAAGAATTAAAAAAACTATCTCTCAATAAAACATGTGTGTTGTGGAGAAAGACTTGATTCCTTTAGTAAAATCAAGGGCTACAAGTCTAGCAGATAAGTGAGAGATTCTACACCTATGGCCTTCAGCTTAAGGCCTGATTAGAAATCTGGTACCCACCACCTGAAGTCAGGGAGCACAAGGGATTGTGGGCATTGTGTTTCACAGCCAAAGAAACTGATGCTTTTTTAGCACATTAAAAAAAACGTTCTAAAAAAAAACTGTACGTGTCCTTTTTTAAGAAACAATAAAAGAGTGTAATATTTATTTAAACTTTTTGCCCTCATTGGGCAAGTAAACCTAGCTACACAGAACAAATTGAATGTTGACACTAACCTCTGAATTATTGAAGACATCTGGCAAGAGAAAGTTCAAAAGAGCCCAAAGTTCATGAAGATTGTTCTGTAAAGGTGTCCCTGTCAACAACAATCTATTGGTGGACTTGAATTCTCTCACAATTTCTGAAAGCTGAAAAACAAAATTGAAGAAAGTAATTTTTACTGAAATGTGAAGCCACAGATTGAAGGGTGTCTAAAAGGCTCAAAATTTAGCCCAATGTACCTTGGACTTTTCATTTTTGATTCTGTGAGCTTCATCTATGACAATGTATCTCCAGTTGAATTTTTTCATGACTGACTTTTCCCTGATGCACATTTCATACGAGGTAATACACACATCCCATTCTCCGGGAACTAAAACATCACGAATGAAAGCAGCCTGTTGATGAAAATTGATACATTTGACATCAAATAGATTTTATTACTTCAATGGATATTTTTAATTGTAGGTAGAAAAAACTCTGTGTGTTGCTTCTCAGAACTTACTCTCTTTTCTTGGTCACCGATGAGACAGACAGCTCTAAGCGAAGGACACCATCGCTCAACTTCAGCCTCCCAGTTGGCCAGGGTGGACTTGGGACAGATGACTAAATGCGGGGAAGGAATGTTTCGATAGTGCTTCATGTACCCAAGCAGGGAAATAGTCTGCAAGGTCTTGCCTAGACCCTGAAATGAACATCAAAACTATAAAAATAGACATCCAGTGATATTGCCTGCAATTTTATGTAATGCCTTTAAACCTAAAGTTAAAGAAATAAAAAACAGTAAGATAGATTTTTTCTATAATTATTAAACAAAAGCCCAGAGAAACAGACACTTCATAAATCTATCAATGAACTATAAATGATCATATATCTATATGTAAAAGTTGAATGACTACAAACCATTTCATCAGCCAGAATACCATTGATACCATTTTCATAGAGGGAGATCATCCAGTTTAAACCTCGGATTTGATAGTCTCTCATTTCACCACATTTGACAACTGTTTCAAACAATGAGAAAACCAGAGCATGCAGTTCAAATTTTTTAAAATTTAAAAAAAAATGGGCCAATGCAAATCAACATTTTTAACAATGTGTTTGCATTAACTAAAAATATTTTTTAACTTAGCTAATGTTTAGTTATAGATAAGCAGGGTTTATATAAAAGTACAGTATTCAAACTTGTTATTATGTCTCTAAAAAATTATATATATATGATTGTGGAGGGAATACACTTCTATTAACAAGTATTCAGTTGAATAGAAAAGCTGAGAATGTACCTAAACATAATGGTATTATTGTGAAAATGTCACTTATAGTAAATGTATCTAATACATAATGTGACAAACAAAATTTGCAGCTTTAACATTTCCTTTAATTACCAAATTATTACGTGGTAAGCATAAAAGTCTAGATAAACTGGCCAAAAAAAAGGTTTGAAAAGATAATGTGCATGCTCATCTACAACCAATACAATGTAATGTGAAACTATGTCAACAGTATCTATATCTATCACTCCTTCACTTCTACTTACAGTTTGGACTTGCCTCAAATCGAACTAAAACATTGCCAGATTTTTTTGCCTCAGTCAGCAGCTCTTCATCTTCTTCCTCTTCGGTTCTTCTGTGCCGATGACTGAAGAGAGAGAATACATTTTACAATTCAAACATGTGCTTCCGTTAAAACTTTAATTACCTCAGGTTTTTATCTAAAATATTATTGACTCTGCTTATTTAAAAAATTATTTTACATTCTAGGACAATATGGCGCCTTTGGTATTGTAAGTGATGCATGAGTTGGTGTGAAGTTGTAAGGAATAGTTTGAGCAAATAGTGCGATTAATGGGTAACCAGGAAGTATGGGTTTGACGTCATGGTATGTTTACTTGGGAAAGAGTGATTGCGGATAGAAGTCAGTAGATACTTGGCAGCTGTGAAGTAAGGCTGGTCTTGAGAGAGTGGATGTAGTGGCATAGATAGTTATAGAGTGAGGTTGGCTATAGAACAGTTGCAGTTATATCGTGTTATCAGTTTATGATTAAAGTTGTTATCTACAACCAAATGCCTTATCAAGTATTGTTCAAGTTTGAGTTATGCTATTACATCATATCACAAGATCTCTTGTTTACAGGTATGTAGATGTATAGATTCCATTATAACTATGTGTTTTAAATTTCTCACACAAAAAAAAAAAGGACTACAGGATTATGGCTGACACTTACTCCCCAGCGGCAACAAGCTTGGACTTTTCATCATTTTTATGGAGTCTGGGGCGTCCTTTCATTTTGAGTGGGCTGGTCGGGCCACCTCCACCAGCTTGGGCCCCGGTTTGCATGAAATGAGCAAACAACTCGGTTTGCTTGAGCAAGAAATTGAATCTATTGCTCCTGTCTTTTTCCTGGATTAAAAAAACAAACAAATACATAACAGTGTTAATAACTTCAGTTATAGATGTGGAATAAACTACCATTGGTTAAAAATAGGGAAGGGCAATATCTTTAAGAGCACACTGTTATATGTTTTTTATGTAATGAAGTACCAGCTTCTCCTCATAAGCTTCATCTTTAGGTCCAGGTCTTGGTGGAGATTTAAGCAAGATAGATGGTCCACTGATTTCTCCAGGAGGCTGAGAAAAAGAAAAAGGAAACAAATAATGCCAAAAAAATCTCTGTGTATAAAAAGGTTTTAGTGTATACATCTTACTGTATTCATATATAAAATAGTCAAATGTATGTGACATTTCTTTTACAAATCTTAAACCAATTTTTAGCATTAGTAAGATTATGCAACATAACTATAGTTATGATGATAAGAGAATTATTCAGAGATGAAAAACAAGTTTTTAACAAATATTTTTTTTTCTCCACTATTGAAAGCCCAAAATAAAATCAAAAGATATTACATACACACCTACATATTTAGCTAAATTATTCTATTGTTAGCTTTTGAAAGTGTATATATAAAAGTATATTTAAAGTTTCCCAAGTCACATCCATTAAAATATGTTAGATTGGCTCTGTAATTGACTAGATGTATCATTTTGGTTTTCTATATATGCTTTTGATGTTAGTAAGTTGAGGTTTGTTGCGTTGTCACTCTTGCTCTTTCTTTACTATAATTTTCTCACGACTTTAACTGGCCTTCAGTGCTATTTTTGAAAATATTTTTATTTAAATATAATAAATGCTTCTTGCACTCAGCTTCCATGTTATGAGTTTTGTTTACAAAACCCTTTTTTAATCAACAGATTGCTGGTGGGCCAATTCAAGTTGATATTTCTGGTCTATAATTTTTGGTTCTATAAATCTGATTTTAAACCTATTTACAGTTTCCGCCTTCTCCTTTACCCATAAAGTTGTTTACGCTAAAAAAAATATTGACCTAATTAGTAAGAATGCCCATGCAGCCTTCAAATTTGTCAATTTTGACTAATATTTGAAAGATGTAATCATAGTTTAAAGTTAATATGAAAAATATGTGGAAACAACATTTGACATGTCTTGTTTGTGTTTGTTTTGTTAGTTTATATATATATATATATGATGTATAGGTTGAAAAGAAAGGAAATGTTTGTTCGCAAAATGACCGGCAGAGTGATATAAAACACCACCTTAGCCACATTAGGACAAATCACAAACCGGCCAAGTGATATAAAACACACCCTTAGCCCCATAGTGACAAATCACAAACCAGCCAAGTGATAGAAAACACCACATTACCGTCATTGTGACAAATAAAAAAACAAACAAAACAATAACTGAACAAATAATTTGATTGGTTGATATAGCCTAATAAATGACACATTCTTAGAGAAATTGACATATAAAATAAGCTGAAGCTGAACACAGTAATTGAAAGAGCCTTGAAATTCAATGAAGCATGTCGGAAAAAAAATTGAAAAACTAAATTTTGATTGAGAGGACTAAAAAAACTGAATTATAAATAATGACTAATGATAATTTAGACGTATAATTTTATTATATAGATCAGGGTTGTAACATGCAGGGCAGTGGAGTCCGTAGATAAATGTTCCGACTCCAACTCCTCAATTTTTTGTACTCCCGATTCCTCTGTATTAATAATTAATATGCAAATGTATTGCCATATAGTGAGGCACATGAAAAGCATGCTTCTTCATGGTCTTTTTTTATTACAGTAGAGAAGTCATTAATTATAACTTTTTGTGAATTGGGACATTTAAACTTGCTTTCTTTTAAATTCCACATCTAAATTCACTAGGAGTAGGTGCATTGTAAGCCGACTCTGACTCCAGGTACCCAAAATGGCCCCTGACTCCCACAGCCCTGGTAACATGTAGCACAAATTAAAAGATAGACAGTAGGCAGTAGACACTGCCTTTGCCTTTGACAAAAAATAACAAGAAAAGTATAAACATGAGAAACTGCTAATCTTTTTACATTTTATTTAAAGCTAAAGTGCCAGCTAAAGTTATATTTATATATAACTCGGCCGATATATATTTCAATACTTTACTGACTTTACTGTTTACTTTTTTTAAACACAGGCGCACACAGGACAGATCAAACACAACTTTCATTGATTCATTCATTGTAAACTAACGTAAACACATAGCCTACATTGTTAATACAAGAGCCTTCAACTTCAAGAGGCATATAAGACTCAAGAGTCAGCAAGAGCGATAAACTAGCATTTATCATTTAATATTTTAAGTTCAAGTAGGGCCTATTCAATATTCAATAGATAATAGTAATAATAGTAAATATTGGAATATTGGTATTGACAGTCAGTATTGACTGAGTATTGTATTGATATATTGATAGCCTAATTGAAGTAATTGTTGCTTTGATTAAATTGACGATTAGGCCTAATTACTAATTATTAACCTATTTTAACTATTCACTATTAATAATTAATACTATTATTGAAAATATATATTGGCCTGGCCTAATTGAATTGTGGGCAGTGTCTTTAAATTAATCTTGTAATCTTGTCAACAATCAATCAGATTGTTAATGGATATGTTATGAAGTTATGAATTAAGAATAATGTTAATGAAATTGATTGGTTCGCAACAATTTTATATTATAAATAAATTATTAAAAATATAGAATCTAGTCTAGATCTAGACTAAATATTATAATAATAATAATAATAATAAAATGAAAAGGTAGGCAGAACAACTTCATAATAAAGGTAATATTATAAAGCAGCATCGGTACCATAAAATTAATTATTACCGAGTCATTTGGTTCATCCAAAAATTCTTGTTCTGAATCAGACATTGTTTATAAGTTTACAAATATTCGTAATCAAATGGAAAATATAATCCAGACAAAGCGATTGAATAATGTGATTCTTAGCGGCAAGGTGCCAGGTGCCAGAATGCCAAAAAAATATTAACGATTATTTCTTCCTTTAGAAATGAACAAAGTGAAACGAAATTAAAGACAAAATATATGAACTATAAATTTTAAATTATTTTCTTTTTTTTTTCAAAGATCGATTTCATTGTAGCTAAAGTACTAAATCGTAAAAAGAATAATATATATTGAAAAGCCAATCAGACATTAATATTGGCGGGGATGTATTTTTTTCCGGAAGCATCCACGATTCGGAAACCTCCGACAAGTTCTATGCCACTAACATATATAAAAGCATGATTTCCCCGAAAAGCCGCTTCTATTTTTATTCTGGGTTGGCTTGCGTGCAACGAAAGTTGCAAGTCAAAGAGAACCGGCATTCATTTTTTATTCAAAGATTATAAAAATAAAGAGACACACCACCATCATAGTTATATAGTACAAATTACACGTATTTCAATGTTATTACTATTGCTACCTTATACTCTATTAAAGTCAATAAATGGCCCATATCCTACACATGATTGTATGAACATAGCCTATAGGCCTAGGCCTAATTTAAAAAAGGCCAATTATTATTTAAACGCTTACACAATAATTATTAATAATTTTTGATAATAGTCTTGTACAAAAAATAGCCTTATAATTAAATGTTCAATATAGGAGTCGTATTTGCACCCCCCTTCCCTTTTCACATAATTTGTGTAACAGGCCTATGTTTGATGCGCCATAAGTCATAAATGCTTAAAACCTTCAAGGAAGTATAGTTAAAAGTAGCTAAATAGGCCTAAATAGAGATACCACGCAGTGACGTAGCAAAAGGATTTCAAGAAGAGGGCAATAATTCAATTATAAAATAAGATAAGAATGGGCATATCTTATAGCGCTTCTACCCATGCTATTAAATTAACATGCTCAGTGCGCTCTTGTTGTGATTTGCAGTGGAAGATGTATTAGCCAAAGAGAAAGGTCTTTAAGTTCTTTTAAAAAGTTTCTCTTGTCCCAGATTCTCTCCGTGTCTGAGATAGACTGTTCCATAAAGAAGGCGCCACTGATTCAAATGAGCGCACTCCCAGGTAGCCTACTTCCATCCAAACTTGGAGTTTTGAGGAGTGATTGTGTTGAAAAGCACAGTTCCCTAGATGGCTCATGCCTTGACATAAGCTCCCGAAGATAAGAAGGAGCAATGTCCTTTATATAAATTATATATAGACTAGTGCAAGTTGGGGAAAGGAGCACGATAACAATTATTTATTAGTGTAAAGTTTTAAAGTAATTTTAAAGAAAAAAAAAAAGGGGGGGGGGGGGGGAGTTTGTGCAACTCAGTGATATAGTTCAAGGTGAGTATAGCCTATATAATCAGGAACTTTTAAAAGAAAAAAAAATAATTTTAATATTTTATCTTAAAAATAAAACAGCTTCTATGATACGTTTTTAAGAATATACCTTATTCTTTTATAATTATTTCCTTTCTTTTGTTATTGTGTATATAGAGACTATATATATATATATATATATATATATATATATATGCCTACCATTGAAATTGAAAAACAGAATTTCATAAGTAAGAATTATTGCTCTCATTTCTTTACAATTCTGTGGTATATTTTTCAAAATAAATATTTGTGCAACCAATTCTTTTGTCACTCCATGAACCAGATCGATTAGCAGAATCATAAAGCATGCTATCGTTGAATTAACTAGCTAGTCATTTTTTATTTACACAATAACACTAAATGACGCATAGTTTCAAATACATTTCGTGAAATTTTCAAATTTATCTTTAACTAACAATGAGTCTAGATCTAGTGCTACAGGTGTATTACAAAACAAATGTGGATCTAGTGTTGGGTATTCAATGGTTTTGTTCATGAGTGAGTTCATGGATCCTTACTCGTACTGTGACTGTCTGTGACCCACCACCCTTCAAATGATATAGATCACACATTCGATCAAAATTAGATTATGGATGTTTAGTATATGGATCAGCAAGAACATCATATCTAAAAATGCTTGATCCTGTACAAAATCAATGTCTACGTCTATGTCTAGGAGCATTTAGAACTACTCCATGTACCAGTTTGCAAATAGAAGCAAATGAATCAGCACTGCAAAATAGAAGACTCAAGCTATCATTACAATATGCACTAAAACTAAAATCCTTACCGAATAATCCAGCGTATTTATGTGTTTTTTACCCACAAGAAAAAAACAGCTTTACTGAAAACTCAAAATATATACCAACTTTTGGACTTAGAATTGAAAAAGAAATGATCGAAACTAAAATTGAATTTAGATTTATAAAAAGATATTATATACCAAAAACTCCACCATGGCTTTTTGAAATCCCGCCTATAAACTTAGAATTAAACCATAGAAATAAAAAGGATCCTTGCATGGATATGTTCCAAGAAGTGCTACAAAAATACCCAAATTATGTACAAATATACACAGACGGATCGAAAAATGATACAGCGACATCTTCGGTTGCTCTTACCTCAAATACAAGTAAAAAAAGAAAATATAATTCCAGTATCTCAATAAATACTGCAGAGGCTTTAGCAATATGCCTGGCATTAGACATTGCAGAGGAATCAGAAAACCAAAATTTTGTTATTTTATCCGATTCGTTATCTTGTCTTACTGCTATGGGAAACTGTAATACCAGGAATATATCTGCCTTGGACATTTTGACAAAATACCAATCAATATATGAAAGAGGCAAACGTGTCGTTTTCTGTTGGGTTCCTGGTCATGCAGGGATAGATGGAAATGAAAAAGCTGACAGAGAGGCTAAAGCCGCCCTGTTGTTATCAGAGAGTATTATCCCAATACCATATCGAGACTTGAAACCTGTAATAATTAAACATGAAAGACAAACATGGACTAACTTCTTGAAAACCGAATGCAATAAACTGCAGTATTTGGAAAATTCAAAAACCTGGCATGATACAGGCCAACTTGTTCGAAAGGACGCAGTTATTCTCTGCAGACTACATACAGGACATACGAAACTAACACATTCGTTTATCTTAAAACGAGAAATGGCCCCAATGTGTGCTTTCTGCAATGCCAACTTAACAGTGTCTCACATTTTGTTGGAATGTAATACATTTGATGACATTCGACGTAAATTCTATTACTGTAGAACTCTTCATGAACTTTTCAGCAAAATTAAACCAAAACATATAATAAACTATATTAAAGACATACAACTGTACAACAAAATCTAAAGATACAAGAACAATAAAATGGATACAAGAGAAAAATGACAACAACGTTATCAAAAAGGCCCTATATAACCTTCGATGTTGATGAGCCGGAAATTCAACAATTCAATTCAATTCAAAATGAGAGTCTGTTGAAGTGATAAGGTTATCTACAGAAGCAGGCTCCACTTCCTGTGCAGACTGAGACGACTTGGACCAATACTAGATCGACTTATTTTGTTTTTGTTTTTCTTAAAAGAGTCCCATTTTCCTTCTTAAAATATTACCACATTTTTTGTTTAAAAGCTCCACTTATATTTTCTTGAAATGGTCCCACTTTTTATTATTCAAAATTCCCTATTTATTTTCTTAAAAGTGACACACTATTTTTTTCTTGAAATGGCCCCACTTTTTTTTACTATTGAAGAGGCCTGTACTTTTTGTTCTTGAAAAGGCCACTCATTTTTCTTGAAAGACCCCACTTCTTTATTTTCTAAAGGGCCCAACTTTTGTTTTTGAAATGGCAGAACTTATAGTTTTAGTCGTATTAAATAGGCTCCACTTTTTGGTAATTGGTTTAGGCCAAACTTTTCATTCATTTTATTAATATTTAACGTCTATATCCAGGATATAGCTAAATTTAATCCGATTTCAAGTTTACAAAATGTCCTGTTTAGGTCTCTCCTTAATACATTACTAGAATCTGAAATAGATTTCGCCAGACTTGGCACGCAGAGCAATTTTCGATGGCACGAGGAAGACTCCCAGTAAAGGCAATTAAGATATCTTCTACAAGAAATCGACTGCTAAAGTAATATGATTTTTTAGGCTGTTGGCACGCTTAATGAATTAGAAGTCTTATTTTGGCATACGCTATTATCAAAAGGTTGCCGACCCCTGGTCCTATATACAAGTATAAGACCTTGCAACTTTGTTAACCATGTGCTGGGTTCCACGACAACTCATCTACAGCGTTTTCGTCTACGACACCACAGAAACTAGGTCTACCAACATTGCCATGCGTCTACCACGACAACTCGTTTAACGACACTACGTCTACCGACACTTCGTCTAGTATAATGCGACACGCTTCGTCTGCTGCGACATTTGGTCTACCAGACTAGAACCCCAGTTCTTTACTAGAGAATGTGAGCTGAGATTACTCGGACATTTGGTCAACCAGACAATTCGTCTACCACGACATATCGAAAAATTGTAGACGAAGTTTCGTAGTCAGTCGTAGACGAGTTCCCACTGAGCTGGGTAGCCCATGCATTTTTTTGGAAACGCTTTTTTAAGCGCAACACTAGATATAGGCCTATACCCTATATCAGGGGTCGGCAACCTTTTCATAACAGTTTGCCAAAGTATGATTTATAATTCATTCAGTGTGCTAATTAAAGTCACCATACTCTTTTCTTGCAGGAGAGACTTACTTTTTCGGAGTCTTCTGCGTGCCATTGAAAATCGATCCGCGTGCCAAGTCTGGCACTCGCACCGTTGGTTGCCGATCCCTGCCCTATATAGCCTACTGTGATGACTTATGCAGCAAATAAAAAAATTTTTTATCACCATTTGACTCACTTTGAGTTTACAGTGCTTCTGTTTAAAATATAAACAACTAGTCTAGACTTATAGGCCTACATAGGGCCTACGGATAAACATAATGAGTTTAAAACTCATTAATTGATAAGTTGGGCCTTTTTTCTAATAAATGTTCGCCCCCCCCCCCCCCCTGCTCCCCTTCAGCGTCAAAACCTGGCTAGCCATACATTTTGCTAGAGTACACTCGATTCGTTCAACACATTTTGAAAAGAAATGCGCCACAAAAAAAGCATGTTAAGCTTCTAAAGCCAATCAAAATAGGTTAACACGCTTCATGTAATTCGCTCGTCTATCAGCGATGACTAGATCTATAAATAGATTGCGCGTCGGCGATGTTAAACGAGGACACCGGGAAACTCAAGAGATCCAGATTTTACCGGATCTAACCACCACTGCTGGCATAGGCATAACCATAATGTGGGTTTCTTATAGAATTTGCTTTAATATTTTTATTATATATAATTGCGATAATAAAATGGGTTACATAAATATTATGACAAAACTTCCTAGCTTTCTAATTATCTATCTATCTAATATCTATCTGTCTTCTACCTATTGAAACTTTTTAAAAATGTTTAAATGGAGGGATTTAAACATGAAGGCAAAACAAAGGCCTAGACCTACATTTTGTATCTATACGCTTTAGCAATGACAAATTTCAATGAGGTTTCCAGGTCACCTTCATAAGCCTAGTCTAGGCCTACAGTTGTTGTTTTTTTTTTTTGTTGTTTTTTTATTATTTGGCCAGAAGCAAGGACACACGGATAATCCATTTCTTCCTTCTCTAATTGTAAAAAAAAAAAAAAAAAATGTGTTCGGGATTAAAATAAGCAAGCAATGTCGGCGAATTGTTCATTTTCTATAAATATGCAAAAAAAAACTTGTAGATTTTCAAGTATCGAAACTTGGGCTATAAGATATAAACAACATTTCATAAAATATAGCTAACTGCCGCATATAGATTATAGATCTATGTGTAATATTCTTTCTTAGCTTATGTTAAAATAATATCAACACAGGATGTCCGCCCATGGAAAATTAATCGAAGAATACCACGTCCCAGTTCTGAGAGACTCGATTGCGCCACAAACTGAATCGTCTGCTGGCCTGCGTGCATGCTCATGTTGGGAGTAAAGGGACGTTATTCTCACTATTACGGTATTGGCTTATTGGTAAATCAGTTGATATACATTATTTTTAGATAGCCTATCATTATAAAATAAAGACTAATGAATGGCATATTTTTAATACAAATAATTAATCAAATTTACAAAACAGAAATGATATTTTAAAAAATGTTAGAATTATTAGTTTGTCGACCTATTTGACTATCATAATATGTAGACTAGGCCTAATAGTAATAGCATTTGAGAAGAAGGTTTAAAAAGTTCAAACTGTAGCCTAATATAATTGTTTCTTTATCTTTATCGGATTAAACTGGCTTAATTAAAATCGAATTATTAATAGTGTTATTTATTTTAAGAAGTGGGCGTTTCTTTGTCGTACATCCTGTATATTTTTAAAAAGTACATTTTCAAATCGCCGAAATAGCATACTACAAAGAACGTGTTTCTTTTAAATAATTTCATTTAGGCCTACTCTTTCTGTGCTTAATTGAAGAGGTCACATTGAAATTTCAATACGCCAAAGTCTAAACTAGGGGTCGACAACATTTTGCTTATAGTGTTCCAAACTAGGATTTCTAAATCATTCAGCGTGCCAACAGCCTAAAAGACAACTTGCTCCATTATCCTTTTAAAAATTAATTTGTATAAGACAATTAATTCAACTAAGCTTACGTAACAAGATAAAGGTCAAAAGCAAAGGAGATATAGATAGGCCTATAGAGAAAATCGTTAAAGCATTTTATATTTAAGACAAAAATTAACTTGTTTGGGATTATCATCCTTTTTATTTGCATATAGTCTATATCAAACACATTTTTGTATTAATACGCTTTCACATTTATCTTAATTATATTATTGTCTAAACCAAGAGTGTGCAACTGGCGGCCCGCGGACCACAAAACGGCCCGCCAAGGCTTTTAGTGTGGCCGCCGAAGAGCGTCTAACGTCATTTTTCATAATTCGTTGCATTGATAATGTAAATACATTTTCAGACTGTGAGGCCCGTCTTGTTGTATAAAATGTCCTATGCGGCCCAAAGCAGAAAAATGTTGCACACACCTGGTTTAAACATTATCGTTTGGTTGTCAAGATGAGGATCGCACACATGTTAATATTAATTATATTTTTATCTCAGTTTAAGAGATGTCTTTAATGTGTTACCATTAGCATACTGGAACTGAAGTGCGTAGCATTATTGAGCGAAATAGTTACGTAGTAATCATACAAACTGGGTAGTTAATGTAATGTTTAAAAATATACATATAAATTCTTTAGTCATATAATAGATATATAATTTTCAAATACTTTTTACAGATTGATCATTTGTAAGTTATAAACTGTAAGATTTGTTCTTTTTTAAAAGAAACATAGGCTATTAGAAATATTAGCGCAAATAAAATGGGTTTATTATCTCCCTTTAATTAAAAACCCGTTTTTACATTTGATTCAATAGTGATTCCAAACAAGTTATGTTTTGTAATATAACAAATATTACTGAAAATTATTTTTTAAAAATAAAAATCCAACATTATAGTATTTATTATTCATTACAAGATTTAATTATTAAAGAGTCAAAGTTAATTTACGTTAAACAGTTGTAAATAAACATTTCCTTGCATTGATTGTTTGTCCATTTACGGAGTTTATATTTAAAAAATTAATAATTACATAAATGATTTAATATATTGCTATTAAATAGGCCTCTTATATTTATTAAATTAATAATACAAATAAAATGTGTTTTAACATTACTTATATTTATGCTTAATTAAATAACATGAGCATAAAAATTCTTTTAAATGTAATCAGTCTGTATCAATTAATGAGTGCCATGTCTTGAATGTTCTTCGCTAATTGTATAATGTCAGATACATATTTAGTCACTTCTTAGTGGTCAAGTGTAGGTGACCTCTTTGTTTGCTTAAAACAGCTTTCATGTGCGATAAAATCTGTTCACAAGTGTAAGTTGAACCAAAGCTGAAATTATAAGATCGATTACCTAGCAGTTGAGACTAGCAGATGCCTTTCCTTATCAGCTTCCTTTCAGATCTTTTCCACAAATGGGCACATTTGGATGCCCATTTTTTTAAAATTTAAAATTTAATTTCCTGCATTTTAAAATCGCATATATCCCAACACTTTAAACAAAATATCTACATCTAAGAAGGTTGTAGTAAGACCAAACCAAATAGGCTTGATCCTGATGTGGTACAAAAAAATTGTTAGAAAACTCCGCTTTGAGAGCTTCGATGTACTTCTGAAAAAGCCTAACTTTCTTTTTTAATACTTGCCTTAATATAGTTAAATGTTTTGAAATTGATTTCACCGCAAGGTATATGTCCAGTTTCAATGCAAATTTATTACAGTGGTCCTTGTAAAAGCAAGTTCAGATCACTGAAATGTGTCGCTATGTCATTCAGAAACATCAATTTCAACAGTCATTTTTTCTCATTCAGAACCGGAAAATGTTGTAGTTTTTGTTCATCAATAAAAAAAATTCCTCTTGAGGTCTCTCGCGTGCAATTAAAAATTTATCTGCGTGCCAAGTTTGGCACGCGTTCCTTAGGTTGCCGATCGCTGGTCTAAACCATGTAAAGAGTGGCTCGTCCACATGTAGCGTCCATCTACTCATAAATCATAACTATTTTAATGATAATACATACGATGTCAGTTTTAGATAGACTCTAATGAAAGCTTAAACGGTATTTCTACTTAAGAAATATCTTTTAAGAATTAAGTCACTACAGTTTTCAGTTCTAAGAGCCTTTCAAAATAATGATTTGAGTGACCCCCTTTATAATTATACATTCACCATACTTCGTCATGAAAGTGTGACGTCACACGGGGATGATCCATATTGTGGAAATAACATATTTTCGCCACGTTGAATTTAATTCACTTTAATCAATTGATTAAGGCGATTGCGTGGGCTGTTGGTATTGATGCATGGTGTTGGTTGGTTTGTGTGGGTTGGTCGGTTTAGCGGCGTTTATTGGTGTGTTGTGTGTAAGTGTGTGTGTGTGGGGGGGGGGGGTCTATCGACAGAATATAGGTTCGCCAATCCAAAAGGTCGCCGGTTCAATTCCTGGTAAAAAGGTCGATTCATGGGTCTGGAGAGTGTGACTTTTCAATTAAAAGGGAATGGACATTGCGCTGGTGACACAGTCCAAAGTTTTCTAATTGCTGAGAACACAGGTGGTCCACAGAGAAAGAGAGAGACTCTCCAATAAATATAGTCACAATAATAGGACTATATGAGTTTTGTCAATATTGTCATTTGAAAATGTCAATTGTTATCACAACAAAATATAAAGGTTAGAGGTTTCACAACAGTACAGAGTCGAAAAATAGGCCTACAGCTGTGATGTCACCCCAGAGTTAAACATAAAAAAACGAATACTATGTGTGTGTGTGGTGAAGCTTACACATAGGCTGGCTTGATACGAGACTAACCTTTTACCTTTTGAACTCTGAATTGAATAGTAGACAATGACATACTGTTTGGGAGTGACACTTCTTGGATCACTCTAAATATTACCTTTGTGTTTGGAGAAAAAGGAAAGGGGAGGGAGGGGTCAACACGTGATCGTATATGTTGATTTATAAACATGTGTACTGTGTACCATTGCATTTTGTAAAAAATGTTATAGGGGAACAAAAGAGAAGATAAAAATACCTAGATCTGGGTAGAAAAATACCGGTAACCAATGTGGCGCACGAATAATTTGTTGGACACCGTTGACTGCTTTTGGGAAACAGACGAATAACCTACACCGTGTCGTGTCATAATTTTGACACACTGGCCAAAAAAAAAATCAATTTGCGGATTCTCGTGGTTATTGTAGATTTACGCCAGTGTGTGAATGGGTGTGTGTATGTGTACATAAGAGCAGTACGACAAGAGAATGAAATCCCCGAAATGAAATCTGAAACCCTAACACACCAAGAAATATTCCGAAGGTTCTTAGCCGTACGCCTACGTTACAGTGATTGGAGATTGGGGCGTGGCTAATGTACACAGCATCCAACATCTAGTGACAGTCGTTGCATAGGGGTCTAGATCTGGTCTGTGTATAAGCTAAAACCCACAGTGGTTTGTCCGTGAACGATTGCATTGATTACGAAAATATGTACACATTTTACTGAGTGTAAAGTACCGAAGGAAAGGTCACGAAAGGTACACGAGATTCCCCCACCCTTTACTGTGACATACATTTGGCCGATTGAAAAAGAGCGGGAATATTGGGGAACCGAATCACAAAAACTAAACTTCCGGGTCGCAAACAAAAAAAACAACAAGAAAAATTGTTTTCGTAATTAATTTCTTATATGTTTCATATAGGCTAGTAAAGTCCATAGGATCTATAATTAATTCCTAACAGCCTAAAAGCCATCAAACTCTTTTCTTTCAGAAGAGACTTGAATTGTCTTTTTTTGGGAAAGGGCCCGGGGAAAGGGGGTCTTCCGCATGTCATTGAAATTCGCTCTGCGTGTCGTGTGTCTCTGTTAGTGGGTCACACAAAAAACAACAACAAAAATTGTGAGACACACACGTTTATGTTGTGTGTGATCATTTCCGAAGACACCAAAAGGAGCCTTCCAGCTAATGCTCGCCTCGGGCGGGAGTCCAAGGTATTCTTTCAGGTTTATCAGAGAAATTAAGAGGCAACAGACACGCAAATCCCGTCTTGATCTGTAAGTCGAGGTTGTAACATGGAGGTTTTCAACTACATTCGCGTAGTGTAATGTTTCTCGTCATTGTAAATTGTAAGTCAATTTTACGTTTTGTAGTCTTCTTGCTATTGGGTGGTCATTTCAGATTAAGTTTTTAAAAGATGGAGATGAGTCGGTCGTCTATTGCGAATAGATGGGAGAAGGACAGCTCATATAACTCTGCGATGGACTCTATCTGGAAAAAAAAAGTAATGCACACTATTGATCCCAGAGCATTCACAATCAACTTATCCTTACATTGTGGACTTATCCTTACATTGTGGACTTATCCTTACATTGTGGACTTATACTTACATTGTGGACTTATCCTTACATTGCGGACTTATCCTTACACTGTGGACTTATCCTTGCACTGTGGACTTATCCTTACACTGTGGACTTATCCTTACACTGTGGACTTATCCTTACACTGTGGACTTATCCTTACACTGTGGACTTATCCTTACACTGTGGACTTATCCTTACACTGTGGACTTATCCTTACACTGTGGACTTATCCTTACACTGTGGACTTATCCTTACACTGTGGACTTATCCTTACACTGTGGACTTATCCTTACACTGTGGACTTTTTCCTCTGGTATAGTGGAGCCTCCACAGTATGAAGAAGAAGATAGCGGGAACGACCAGGAGGAAAGTGTAGAAGAATGGTGGAAAGGGTGAAAACATCCGGGATGACATGAAATCAAGTGGAACGGCTCGCCCGGAACAAAGAGCGAAGCTTTGTGAATCACTGCCTGCCTTATGCTTTACTAAGAGTTTCTTACTTACTTTCGACCTCTCTCTTTCTCTCTCTCTCTCTTTCTCTCTCTCTCTCTTTCTCTCTCTCGTGCTTTCTTTCTTTATCCCTCCTTTTCTTTCGTTCTCCCCCATGCACATACAAATGCCATTTTATCGTTTTGTCTTTTGTTCACATTATCTTATCTTACAGACGCTCCTTCTATAAAGAAGATTATTGCGTCCTACGCTCATCCGTGGTCCGAGTCTAGTCTTGCATTTTTATTAATGTTTTAAATGATGTTAGGTTATTGGTTTTCCTGGTTTGTTCAGGCAACCCATTCCATGCCCGAATGCCACTCGGGAAGAAAGAGTACTTATATGCATTTGTTCTCGCATAAGGGACAAGGAAGGTGTTTTTGTCTTTATGTTTATCTGAGCTTTGCAACAGATTGTTATTGGGTTGTATTTCTAAATTAGAGTTTAATGCCTTATGTATTATTACTACTTTACTATTATAGACGCAGTATGCTGGGAATGACCTTGAACTGACCGTACCGTCCACACAGCATCAACAGAGAATGACATCACAGAGACCAACGGACAGTGGGGGAAACTTGGACAGAAATCACGAGTCAAGTCATCAACTGTTGCAGACGATAGCAGAGAATGAGGTCACTTGTTTTGAAACACACGAAGATGAACAAGACAGGTATCCAAAAATTACGAACAAGATCCTTTGTGTGGACGAATCCTTTCTGTACTCCAGCCAGGTTAGTCTGTCGGACATCGAGGTCGCCGGGGGCCGGAAGAGGGCCCCGACAATGCACAACATCCACGAGAGGGCTAGCTTCCTCAACCTCACCAGCGAGCATCATTTCGGGAAGATGCTCCAGAAGGCGCTGTTCTACCTTCGAGAAGACGTGACGTTCGGCTCAACATCCGGACTGAACACCGCGGTCGTGGACAAGCTGGACCATGCATCGGAACCGCTGAAAGAAGACTCCGGCGTGGACACGCTCCTAAGCCTGAGGTACGGCAAGAATCTGTTTGTGGTGAGCCTGACGGTCACCCTGATGTTCATCGCACTGGGGTCGGTTCGAAACCTCCAGAGCAGCATGAACCACGAGGCCGGCGTAGGCATCATATCCATGGCGGTCAGCTTCACAGGGTACATGGTGGGCAGCGTCTTCAGCGCCTCCCTAGTGCAGATATTTCACCCCAAGTGCTGCCTGGTTGCGGGGCTGGTACCCCAGTTCACGTACATAGCGGCCAACATGTACCCTGCTATGTGGCTTATGGTGCCCGCCTCTGTCGCCCAAGGCTTCGCCCTGGCTATATTGTGGAACGCCATGAGCACCTACGTCATACTCTTAGCTCGCGGGAAAGCACGCCTGGAAGAAGAACGCTTCCCCGTGGTATCCTCCCGGTACTTTGGCTTCTTCGGGTTGTTCTTCCAGAGCTATTTCATAATCGGCAACCTGATCTCCTCCCTGGTGCTTTCGGGAGGTGGCCCACCGCCTACGGAAACCAACACATCATCGCCTTTGCCATCCCGCGTTTCCCCTGACAACAACTACACACTGACGAGCGGGTTGAGCGTGAGCGCACCAGGGCCCTTCAACGGCTCATCCCACGCTGGCATGGAATCGTCGGGGCACCTGCACCTGTGTGGCTCCAACTTCTGGCAGCATTACGACCTCGGTGCCGACGCCTACTACGTAGAGGAGAAGACCAAGTTTCTGCTTCTGGCCATCTACCTGGGATTCGTCCTGACATCCATAGTACTGGCACTGTGCTTTCTAGAAAAACTGAACCCCGTGCTCTTTAGCTCCACAAAGACAGCCAGACACAAGATAAAACACCAGCTTCTGTCCTTGAAAAAGTTCTGCGCTGACCGCCATTTTCTACTACTTTTCCCGCTTCTAATGTATTCCTTCATGGAAGTTGGATTTATTACAGCGGAAGTCACCAAGGTAAGTTCTCAATGTTTGCTTTGTTTTGTGAAGGTTCAAAGTTCAAACATTACAAATTGTAAGCACTGTGTACCAGGAACAAACCTCGCATAAAGGATAGTTCAAATAACTATTTCCCAGCTGTTCCCTCCGTAAACATACTGTACATCATAGGTTCTCAACGGGGGCGATATCGCCCCCCAGGGGGCGATGAGAAGCTTTAGGGGGGCGATAACATTCCCGGGGGCGATTGGGGGGCGATGAAGGGCAAGTGGGCGGTACATACGTACCTGCTATAATTTCAACAACTCAGCTATTTGAATCGATTAGTTTTTGGATGAAATATGATGTAAACGCAAGTGCTACTAAATAAGCTTATCTGATATCCTCAAACAGTAGGCATACATATTATTGATCAAATAAGAATCGCAATCACTTTTCGATGAAGTAGGGGTTAGTACTTGGCAAATATGTTATGCGGCCGTCTCGTCTTAAGGTTGGTTCACCGAACTGTCGCTTTAGCATCGGTTACTATTACTAATTTTACTCGTTTTACCGAGACGTCCTTTAACGCGTTTGAATCCTTTGTAAAGAGGTAACCACAATAGCTGAGCGGTATAGATACGAAGTAATTATACAAACTGGGTAGTTATTGAAATGCTTGAAAATATTCATATAAATTCTTTAGTCATATAATATTTAAACAATTTTCAAATAATTTTTACAGTTCTATCATATCATTTCAAAGTTATAAATGCAAGCCATTCAGTTTTTTATAAAAGAAAAACAAATTGAAATATTACCTCAATTGAAAAGGGTTAATTATCTCCCTTTAATTAACAAATGTTTCCACTAAAATTAAGTTGGGGGGCGGTGAGCGGAAAAAAAATGTAAAAGGGGGCGGTGTGCCGAAAAAGGTTGAGAACCTATGCTGTACATCATGCACCAATATAAACACGTCATTAAAATATTCACTTTCACCTATGCCATAACCCGTGGGTGTGGCGCTGGGACACCCATGGCTAACTGTTGTACAATCTCTGGCCAGGTGTCACGGTCTTGTGACGCCCCTTTGTGAGTTAATGAAGGACGGGCTGGTCCACTCCTTTATATCGTTCTTTCATCTTCTCTTCTGTCTGCCTCTTTCCCCCTCCCCCCCCCCTTTTTTTTCACTGCACTGTGACCTGCAGTTTATAATGTTAACTTTTCTTATAATCCTATTTGTTGTTATCTTTTATGTTATAGCCGATCACACTAAAATTATTGTATCTGAGTGAAAATTATTTCATACTACGTTCATCCGTGGTTTTATTATCTTATCGTATATATTACAGACGCTCCTTCTATAAAGAAGATTATTGCGTCCTACGCTCATCCGTGATCCGAGTCTAGTCTTGCATTTTTATTAATGTTTTAAATGATAAGTTACTGGTTTTCCTAACTAGTGCAGGCAACCCATTCCATGCCCGACTGCCACTAGGGTAGAAAGAGTACTTATGGTTTGTCTAGTCTTGCATTTTGATTTGGGCTTTATTCCTACTTACATCCTACATATCCCGTAGTCTGTTGGACCGTTGGGGCGCCACAGATGACATGTACACCAGCCTCCTCCATTCCTCCCGTCTCTCAGCCTTTCTCAATTTATTTCATGACCATTCCATGCTATTTGTAACGACATAAAACTGTCATTTCTATCCAGGCATATGTCACGTGTGCTTTAGGCATCCATATGGTTGGCTACGCCATGATTTGCTTTGGCGTGTGTGGCTGCTTGAGTTCCTACACGAGTGGATTCCTCAACAAGTTCACCAGTTACAGACCTATGCTTATCACAGGTGAGGCAGTCAGTCAGTTTTGTCTCTTTGTGTTTGCTTTTTGTGTGGCCCAGGTGCACTGTGTGGATGACTGCCAACACAGCTGACACCCACAGATCAAGCTGATAGTGTTTAAAGTAAAGAATCGTTATCCTTTGATTGGCCTTATATTCTGACTAAAATTACAACTATCATCAGCCTATAGTCGTTTTCCTTTCCTGAATTACCATTATACTTTGTCTGGCTGACCATTGTACTTTGCCTGATTGACTATTATACTTTGTGTGATTAACCATTATAATTTGCCTGTTTGACTATTATACTTTGTGTGATTAACCATTATAATTTGCCTGTTTGACTATTATACTTTGTGTGATTAACCATTATAATTTGCCTGTTTGACTATTATACTTTGTGTGATTAACCATTATAATTTGCCTGTTTGACTATTATACTTTGTGTGATTAACCATTATAATTTGCCTGTTTGACTATTATACTTTGTGTGATTAACCATTATAATTTGCCTGTTTGACTATTATACTTTGTGTGATTAACCATTATAATTTGCCTGTTTGACTATTATACTTTGTGTGATTAACCATTATAATTTGCCTGTTTGACTATTATACTTTGTGTGATTAACCATTATAATTTGCCTGTTTGACTATTATACTTTGTGTGATTGACCATTATACTTTGCCTGATTGATCATTATACTTTGTCTGGCTGACCATTATACTTTTTCTGATTGATCATTACACATGTCTGATTGACCATTATACTTTGCCTGATTGATCATTATACTTTGTCTGGCTGACCATTATACTTTGTGTGATTGATCATTATTTTTTGTCTGATTGACCCTTATACTTTGTCTGACTGACCATTATAATTTGTCTGATTGACCATTATACTTGTCTGATTGACTATTTTAATTCGTCTGTTTGACTATTACACTTTGTCTAATTGACTATTATACTAATTGACTTATAGATCTATACTTTGTCTGATCGCAATTCTTTGTCTGACTTATACCAATGCAGACTCTACCACTGTAGTATAACACTAATCTTGTCTGTTACTTCAACTCCACAGCTTCCATTCTCAACATCGCGGTGCTCATCCACATGGTTGTATGGAGGCCCAGTCCAGATGACATTATACCTTTCTTCATTGATTTCGGACTCTGGGGAATCTCCGATGGCATATATGTCAGCCAAGTAAATAGTAAGTGTCTTATCTGCCAATCTTTAGTAATAAAGTGCATCGTTAGTTCTCTGGTGAAACTTATAGGCAGGTGCATTTAGCCTATTTTAATCGCTATGATTTTTTCAGTGAAAAAATTACAATTAAAATCGAAAGTTGTATGCAGCCAAAACATTTAGGCAAACGTTGGAGCGTATAAGTCATTTAAGACAGCGTTTTTGGATGTGCACGGAAAAAAAACATATAAGCTCTAAAAATAGAGCAAGCCGTTCATCTTATTATAGTCTTTGATGTAACGTCTTAATTTTGACGTGTAGTAGGCTTACATCAGGATCTTCTCAACTTAATTGGCACTATAGTTGATGGTATATATATATATATATATATATATATATATATATATATGTATATATATATAGCTTTATCCACACAGTAGTACAGTAGATCACACATAACATACTATAACTAGTGCAGCCTTTATCCAAGGGCTTAAATACTAGCCCTTAAATCATACGAATGTATCATCAGAATACCAATATCTACTAATCCCCTGAACTCTCTCCCCCCCCCCTCTCTGTCTTTCTTCCACCTCTTTCTCTCTCTACTTCTATAACAATTAAGTAAGTAACTAGGCCAACGCATTAACATTCTTTCCTTCCCCATCCCATATAAATCGCTGCACACGACTTGTAAACATAAGCTCACGTTAAGTAACTTACGTCAACAATACCTTTAGTCTGTTTCCAATACAAATTACTCCGTTGAACTTAGAACCTATAGTCTGTTTCTAATACAAATTACTCCGTTGCACTTAGAACCTATAGTCTGTTTCTAATACAAATTACTCCGTTGCACTTATAACCTATAGTCTGTTTCTAATACAAATTACTCCGTTGCACTTAGAACCTATAGTCTGTTTCTAATACAAATTACTCCGTTGCACTTGGCTTTTGTATGGGGCATGATGACCGAGCGTTCTGAAGAGATTCTGGGTTCGAATCTTGGTGAAGGTTAGGATTCGTTCTCGTGACTTATTCCCTGGGTCTACCCAGCGCTGATGGGTAATGGGTTCCTGGCATTAGTTGAGGTAAAGTAAAGGCGGCTGGGCATTGTGCTGGCCACACCCCCCCCCTAGTATGCTTCACCTTCTATCAATTTGGTCAGAAAGGAACTTTACTACTCGGCTTTTGTAATTCACTTTTGTAACCTTCATGTCCTTTAACCTTTTAACCGCTCTTTTAACCTTTATGTCATTGGACCTTGACATTCCCTCACACGCCTGTACTCTTGCTCTCCTTCCCAGGTCTACTGAGCGTCATATTCCCGAACAACTACGAGGAGGCGTTCGCCGGCCTGAGGATCGCCCAAGGGTTCGGGGTCGCCCTGGTGTTCGCCTGCTCGGGCCTCCTGGGGATGCTGTCCAAGATCTACATCACGGGGGCGTTCTGCCTGGTCAGCGTGGCGGCCTACCTGCTGATGGATGTGCTCAGGGAGCGCGAGATGAAGAAGACCGTTGCCTTACTGAAAGAAACGGCCATCTAGCTGATGGACACATGGAAAAAAAAAAGGAAATTACAGCCGGTCAAAAATAATTTATTCGCTACGACATTTAATGTTGTTAACTTCTAAAAAAATTGTGCAAATAATGATGCATGTATAGGCATATAATGTATTTTTTACGGTTTGAAAATCTATGTTTAATCCCCTGAAGATGTCTTTTTAATGTAGATTTTTCAACATGACCAGATTGGATTGTGGTAATTATTTTATTTGTACACATGACACGAGATAAAACATTCTGTAATAATTTTTTTTTACAATTTAAATTCCATGACATTTTGTAGACTTTAATTTATCACAATTTGTGACACAGCTACTAGTGTCATATTATTTACAAGTGGCACTGTTTACAAGTATAAGTGATTTGATTATTTACAATACAAGTGACCTCTTTACAGCTGACATATTTACAAAGTAACTTTTTTAACAGAAGGTATATTTACAGGTGACCTATTTACAAGTGGCACAGCCTATATATAAGTGACAACGAACTTGAAATGGGGTATTTACTTGTTTAGTGGTCTTTTGAAAAGTGGCAGAATTATTATTTACAAGTTGTGGCATACCCACCAGTTACAAATCTCATAGTGACAAGTGACAGAATTATCATTTAAATGTTGTGACATACCCACTAGTTACTTATCACCTAGTAGAAAATTGACAAGTGACAAAATTATTATGTATAAATTATGACATATACACCAGTGACAAATCTCCATTGTGGTATTGACAAGTGACAGAATTGTTATGTATAAGTTGTGACATATCCACCAGTGACAAATCTCCATTGTGGCATTGACAAGTGACAGAATTGTTATGTATAAGTTGTGACATATCCACCGATGACAAATATCCTATTGACATATTTACATAATTGTTATTTATAAGTAGTGACATATTCACCAGTGACATATCCACTGGTGGCACTCTTGCCTTTGTGAGATTTTATTTGAGATTTAATTTTGACTTTTGCAAAACGAAATTTTCTACTGTGTGTGTGTGTGTGTGTGTACAGCTCTAACTAATTGTATTATTGTGTGTTGACCTTGTATTCCCACTGAAATACGTGAGTAAATACCCGTGTTTTTATTTATACATGTAAATGAATGTAAATATTCAGCAATGAAAGTAAAGATGAAAAAAACAAGCTTTGTTTTTTTACCAACCCTTGCCTCAGTGCGTGCCAGTATTCACTATCTTTAGATTTAATATTTATTCTCTCTCTCTTTCTCTCTACTTTTCTCTCTTTACTTTCTCCCTCTTTCTCTCTCTCACCCTCTTTATCTGCAATTTTTTCTCCATTTTCTCTCTCATTCTCCAATAACCACATCCTTTGAATTTGACCTATGCAAAAAGACAAGACACCCTACATTACACTGCCAAATCCAGAAGCCACATCTTTGATTTGGACCTTTGAAAAAAAAGACAAGACACCCTACAATGCACTGCCAAATCCAGAAGCCACAGCCTTTTAGTTTGACCTATGAAAAAAGACAAGACACCGTACATTGCATTGCCAAATCCAGAAGCCACAGCCTTTTAGTTTGACCTATGAAAAAAGACAAGACACCCTACAATGCACTGCCAAATCCAGAAGCCACAGCCTTTTAGTTTGACCTATGAAAAAAGACAAGACACCGTACATTGCTTTGCCAAATCCAGAAGCCACAGCCTTTTAGTTTGACCTATGAAAAAAGACAAGACACCCTACATTGCACTACCAAATCCAGAAGCCACAAGAGAAGCAACAAAATTAAATGGAGACATGGTCATTCAATGAATAAAAGAACAACATCCACAGATATACCTACTGGCTATTAGAGTCCTCTGCTGAGTTTCTCCAAACATCTTCAGAAGGGCGTTTTGTTGATCGTCAGAGGAAAACTGTTCCACCATCGCATTGAAAAAATTATACAGCTGGGGCAAGTAAATTAGATCAGATAAGTGAAGTGCATTTATTCTCTATGGCTACCTCTATCTCTCATACACGTGTATACAAACACCCACAGACACACAGATACAGACCCACCACACAGACAATTCAATACACAAAGATACACATTCACAGAGATTTAATTCTGCAAGTTCGTAAATAAAACAATTGTCAACTGTTGAATGTTTAACTCATTATGCTCAACCGAATCTCTAGCTTTTTACAAAGGAAATGTGATTTACACGAGTGGACATGAAATCTTAGGAATTGATGCAAATCAAGAATAATGCAAACATATAGCTAATGCAACAAAAGAAACACGAAATGCCGAAATTAAAACTAACAATTTCAATTATAATTGAAGATATATCTGTTTATTTCTAAAGAAGTGGCCCAAAGGGTGCTTGGTAGATCCAGCAAATGTAGCCTATTGGAAGGAATCCTACGAGACACGTGGGGCACCATTATTGTCCTCAAGTAGAAAACATGTCAAATTAATGTTCTACCTCACTGGAACAATATAATATAACTTTAGAAGGAAATATACTAACAAGCTACATTGCCCGGCGTTGCGCGGGTGAAAAAAAAAACAGGATTGTATAAGGTGCAGATAAAAAATTTATAAACTACACTTAAAAGAAAGCTATAAATCTTAAATTTAAATTATTTTTTTTTTGACTGAAGACTCTTAGGAAAGTAATTTAAAATAAATATTGTAATCAGGTAAAAAAAATAGGCAAGTATTTTTATTTAACAAAAATCTAAATTGCCCGTAGATTTACAATGTCTTTTGTTTTTGAAAGTTTGAAAAAAATTGTCGAAAAATTGATGGGGATCCGTATGCGCGCAAACACTCTTATTTTATATATATATATAAACAGTAGAAAGATATAACAATAGAGAAATAGAATGTTAAAGTGATAGAACAAAAGAACATTTGGAAAGATATAATAGCAATAGAACAATAGAATGATATAATAATACAGTAGTAGAACAATAGAAAGATTTAATTATAGAACAATAAAATGATAGAACAATAGAAATATATTGTAATAGAAAAATAGAAAGATTTAATAATAGAACAATAGTATGATAGAACAATAGAATGATAGAACAATAGAATGATATAAAAATAGAACAATAGAAAGATATAATAATAAAACAATAGAATGATAGAACAATAGAAAGATCGAATGGATGAACAATAGAAAGATAGAATGGAAGAACAATAGAAAGATAGAATGGATGAACAATAGAATGATAGAACAATAGAAAGATAGAATGGAACAACAATAGAATGATAGAACAATAGAAAGATAGAATGGAAGAACAATAGAAAGATAGAATGATAGAACAATAGAAAGATAGAATGATAGAACAATAGAAAGATAGAATGAATGAACAATAGAATAAAAGAACAATTTCAATTCATCAATAGCCCACAATTCTTGCATTTTCTTTTTAATTCACAATGTTATCACAAACGGTTTGTAAGCATGTCAATTCTTTCTAAAGTTCTATCTTCTCTCTCTAATTAATTAATTCAATGTCTTAGTTATTATTAAATTTTAATTGGGAAATTACAATTAAAGAAATCGTCTCAACCTCCCCCCCCCCATCTTTCCCTTTTACCATCCAACGCCACGAAAATTTTTAGTAAAACTTAACAGTTTCTAACTACTGTAACGGCTTGATCTAGGGGTATGGTTAGTAGATTACTTCTTATGGATTCTCAAGTCAAACACATGGCTTTTCAATGAACAAAAACTCTTTAATTCAGTAAAAACAAGTACAAAACAACTGGAACACAACCGCACAGCTCGACGACTTAAAAAGTAAGCCCACACACCCCCCCCCCCCCCCGTGTCCACTCGTGACACATTTACACACACCCGCCAGTCACGGGCCTCAACCAATGAACGTAGAGGTCAGCTATAAGGGATAGCTGGGTAAAGAGGGCAAGGTTCATAACACCCTATTATCCGGGGATAAAAAAAAATATTTTTGTTAATCTTAAACTAAATATTTTTTTTTTTTATACAAATATCTCAAGGTACAGGAACAAAAGTATGTGACAATAATAGGGGTAAAACTTATGAGAACATAAGGAAGAAAGTGTGACGTTATTAATTAAACACAGCAGTGTAAATATAACGCACAACACTGACAACAGCATAATAGTAGAATTAATTAAACAAAAAGAGAAAAACCCAACTTAACATAAACCATTTAGGTCAAAATAAAAGGGGCATAACTTTAGAAGTTATCAGTATTCTCCCTTGTCATTGTACAATAATAAATTCGGTGAAGCGTGAAAAACAATTTTTTTTTTTATACACACTGAAAAATGACCGAGGTCAAAACAAAATGGGAAAAAAATAAAATACAGTAATACATTATTCAGATTAACTCTGGCAAGACAAGAAATATCAGAGCTTAAGTCTAGACAGAAAACAACAATCTCATTCTTCATTGAAAAAAAATCAATACAATGCAATAATTTTCATGACTCCAAGGTTAACTCAACCCACGTCCATTCAACTCTGAACTAGACATCTTTTGTCATTGTCAATAACTTCATAACAATAAAAACGACAATCAACTCAACCGACAATCAACTCAACCGACAATCAACTCAACCGACAATCAACTCAACCGACAATCAACTCAACCGCGGCGACACTTCCCGTATTGAAATTAAATTTCTTTCCATTCATAAAAATCATACTATCTCTGTAGCATAAGTTTCCCACTGTTCACTAGTGTATGCTTGACCCAATTACGGTCTCAGCTCTAGGACAGTTTAATTTTCAATTTCAAGCCTGCTGGCCGTCTTTCTAACTATACATTAGATAACTGTTGACCCCAATTCCTAGAATCAAACAATACTCTCCTTCTCTCTCTCTTTCTATCTCTCTATCAGTATCATTCTACTCTCTTTTTCTAATGCAAATTAACCACATCACCTCTTAAGGTAAAAAAAATCTCTACGCGACAATAAGTTGCGACTATTAATGAGCATTATAGATTTAATAAACTTACGACTATAATTATAGTATAATCTCAAAATTAAACTTTGTAAGTGACAGAATGAAGCTAGTTTATAGAAAATTCATTTATAAATACAATTTCTAAGATGTCAGTGACATTTTCTTAATTGCGTCATTACTTTCTGTGCACACTCTTTTGTATACAACATATATTCTTAGTTTAAACATTTCATCTTCATCAAAATATGAATATTATTCAAAATACTAGTCAATTTACTTAATCAACCAAAAAAAATAAATAAAAATGAGCATCCAACAACAACAAAATCTAGATATCAATTAGTAAGTAACTACATCTTATAGACTTTAGAAAACTTAATAATTCTTTGGTAGCAGAAATAACATAATGTTTTTTTTTTTTTCAAACATAAGTTAACATAAGACAAATATGTGTAAGTGCTCAAGGTCTACCAATTTCCTTGTCATCAATACAGTTCACAATACAGTTTTAGTTACTGCATTTAGTTTGCGGTAATCAGTACAAAGCGGGCTGATTTATCTGCTTTTGGAACTATGAGACATGGTGAACTCCAATAGCTACAGCTTTGGGTGATAATATCATTATCTAACATGTATTGGATCTTTTTCTGAATAATAGCTAACTGGTTAGGGTTAACTCTATAAGGGTCTTGTTTTATGGGAGACACATTCTTATTCAAAATGACATCATGTTCTATCAAGTGTTTTCTAGTGGGAACATCATTGAATAACATAGGGTATTCTAGAATAATGGACTTGATGACATTGCTCTCTGACATTTTTAAATGTTTAAGTTTTTCATCAATGTTCTCAAGCACAGTGGAGTTTTTTAGTTTACACCCACTAAATCTATGGTCAATTTCACAGTGTTGTTCGTCAGGCTCAACAACAAAAGATGACATGGGGTGGGTTGGAGGGGAATGTTTACCTTCTACGGTTTGCCTACCCCCATAAGGTTTGATCATGTAGTTGACCTCACTGACCTTTGAGTCTACTTCGTATGGACCGAAGTCAGAAAGGGGGTGAGTGTTGGTGGGGAGAAATAACAACACTTTTTCCCCTGGCGCAAATGTGCGAACTCGTGATTTTTGATCAAAAACAGTTTTCATTTTGCGCTGGGCTTGTTTAAAATTGTCTCTAGCAAATACAAAAGAATTGAACAAACGATTTTTAAACTTATCTACACAGTCAATGAGTCCTCTTTTCTCGGTTTGTTCATCTGTCCAGGCTTCTTTAAGCAGTTTTAAGGGACCTCTGACGGTGTGTTCAGGGCCCAAGGACTCTTGTATCGCTTCACGGGCAGCAAAGAGCACATATGGCACTCCTTTGTCCCAATCTTTCTGATGGTCATGGCAATAAGTTTTTAACATCGTCTTTAATGTTTGGTGGAAACGCTCTAGCGCTCCCTGGCTTTCTGGGTGGTATGCCGTTGACATTCTATGCTGTATCTTCAATCGATCTAGAACTTGTTGAAAAAGTTTGGAAGTAAAGTTGGTTCCTTGGTCGGTTTGCACCGATTTGGGTAGACCATACCGGGTGAAAAACTCGGTTAACGCCTCTGCTATTTTCTCTGCGTTGATACTGCGAAGGGGCACCGCTTCTGGATACCTAGTTGCGGTACACATCATAGTCAGCATGTATTGGTGACCTGATTTAGTTTTGGGAAGGGGTCCCACGCAGTCGATGATAATATGCGAGAAAGGTTCGCCAAAAGCAGGGATGGGCTGTAGTGGCGCAACTGTTATTGTCTTGTTCGGCTTGCCTATGAGTTGACATGATTCGCACGATTTACAGTAGGCGGTGACGTCACGTTTCAACCCAGGCCAATAAAAGTGGGGCAATATGCGTTGATATGTTTGGTTTATCCCCAAATGACCCGAGAAGAGCGAGTCATGCGCTACCTCAAGAATGTCCTCTCGGTACCTCACCGGAACCACAATTTGCTCCACCATTCTCCAGTTATCCTCCGGCGCAGCATCCCGAGGTCTCCAACTCCTCATCAGCATTCCACCACGTACAAAATATTGCACAGGGCCATCTCTGACGTCAGACTCAGCCACAACACTCTCACGCAGCTTCTCCAGCTCTGTATCTTTCTGTTGTTCTTGGATTAGTTGCTGCCTGGGAGATAACATATCTCCTCCGCTGTCTACAGGTGGTTCTACCAACCTGGAAAAGAAGGTAACTTCCAAGTCGATTTTGCTCCGAGTATTGTCATTTTTGGCTGGTCCTCCAGGCGTCTTGTCCCTATTGTCTTGTTGATTCATGCCTCGGGTGATGGCATAAATAGGGCACAGTTCAGTATCTTCTACTTCTGTATTGTTGACTTCAGAATTTTGAGTCACAATCAGTTCAGGCTTTACACAGCCTTTTGCTAAGTCATTTCCAATTATGACAGAGATTCCGTCAAATGGAAGTGTAGGTTTATCTCCTACAATCACTGGACCGGAAATAAGTTCGGACTTAAGATGAATGCGTTGAAGCGGAACTTCCACATGTCCCATCTCAGTGCCTTTGATTAGTACCTTTTGTCCAGTATATGTTTGTTCAGAGAGTGATAATTTACCCTCTAGACTCAGGGACATAGTTTCACCGGTATCCTTTAGGATTTTAACTGGCTTTTGTAGCTTAGTTTTATCTTCAGATGTAAATGGCGAAAATTCGTCAAGAGTTGAAGTTTCTATCTTCTCTTCAAATGAAGTTTCTATCTTCTTTTCAAATGAAGTTTCTATCTTCTTATCAGCACACTGGTTTACATTAACATGTTCTACCTTTGTTGTGCTTTCTCTATTATCTGAGATCGATATGCAGCCTTTAGATATAAAAGGTGACATTTCTTTCATTGAAGAACTTTCTGAGTTATTTTTCTTTTGTTCATCAGCACACTGGATAACCTTGCACGTTTCTACCTTTGTATTAGGCTGACGACAGTAGGCTTCCATTTCGTGTTCTGTTTGCTGTGAATCTTTTATGTCGCCTTTAGTTATATAAGGTGACAATTGTTTCATTGGTGAACTTTCTGATTTACTTTCCTTTCCTTCATCAGCACACTGGATAACCTTACACGTTTCTACCTTTGAATTAGGCTGACGATAGTAGGCTTCCATCACGTGTTCTATTTGCTGTGAATCTTTTCTTTTTTCCAGAAACCAACAGTCTTCTAGTGTGTGACCTAGTTTATCACAGTTCTTACACACAGGCTTTGGCTTTGGCTGACCTTCAATCATATCATAAGCTCCCATTTTATGTTCTGAGTGCTTTGAAACTTTCTTTTTCAGAAACCAACAATCTTTTCGTGCGTGACCGATTTTATTACAATTTTGACACGCAGGCTGTAGTGTTATACTTTCACTTATCTCAGAAGCTCCGATTTCTTTGTTTGGTTGTTTTAAACCTTTCTTGTTTGTTAACCAGCAGTCTCCTCGTGCGTGACCTACTTTTTTACAATGTTGACACACGATTTGTTGAGATGTCTCAGTGAGTTTTTTCTGCTGGGTAATTAGGTCGTCGGCGTTCTCTATTGTGGGTTTTCTAAACATCTCTCTATGACTTTTTGGTACAGATTCGTATCTTCTAATGATGGCTTCTTTGATATATTGGTAATCATCAAACTCTTCATCTTTCAATAAAACTATGACCTCTCGTGCTTTGCGGTTAGCGACTTTAGTGAGTCCTTGTCTGACGAGTACAGCCCACTTTTCTTTTGGGAACGGAAAGTCTGTGGCTACTCTTTCAAAACGGTCAAAATACTGGTCAACAGGTTCATTTTCATTGAATTTGGGAACGTATTTTATGTACCTGAAAATATCAAATATTTGAGTCTGTTTAGTAATAGCTTCTTGTTTTATCTGTTGTGCCATTTTCTCTTCTTTAGCCAGTTTGGCTAATCTTTCTTCCATTTCTAGTTTTTCTTTTTTCATTGCAGTTTCCATTGCTAGTATTTCTTTTTCTATTGCTAGTTTTTCCAACCTCTCCTTACTAGCTAGGTTTTCTTTTTCCATTGCTAGTTTTTCTTTTTCCAACCTCTCCTTACTAGCTAGTTCCATTTCAAATTTTGCTAGTTCAATCTTGGCTAACTCCAGTTGAATATTACTTTCATTGGAGATGGAAAAGTCTGTTATCGGTGACTCCATTATAATGTAATGTTAATGTTACTCACAGTTTTTCCAGACTACTGCATCAACTGCTTTTCGGACGAGATCCCAATTGTAACGGCTTGATCTAGGGGTATGGTTAGTAGATTACTTCTTATGGATTCTCAAGTCAAACACATGGCTTTTCAATGAACAAAAACTCTTTAATTCAGTAAAAACAAGTACAAAACAACTGGAACACAACCGCACAGCTCGACGACTTAAAAAGTTAGCCCACACACCCCCCCCCGTGTCCACTCGTGACACATTTACACACACCCGCCAGTCACGGGCCTCAACCAATGAACGTAGAGGTCAGCTATAAGGGATAGCTGGGTAAAGAGGGCAAGGTTCATAACACTACTAAAATACTTTTAACTTGATTCAATACTGTGATTATACTAATCAATATCACATGTTCACATGCCGGCTTAGATGGCTAGGACATGTATGTCGGATGGAGGATGGCCGAATACCCAAAGACATCCTTTACTCGGAAATGGCCAGAGGAAAGAGGACTGTGGGCCGGCCCCACCTCCGATATAAGGATGTCTGCAAGGGAGACATGAAAGCCCTTGCCATTGACACAAACAGCTGGGAGGAACTAGCCAAGGACAGGTTCAGCTGGAGACATGCGCTGGCCTCAGGGCTGGAAGCTGGAGAGAGAAACCTGCAACGGCTCGCTGATGAGTAGCGCACCAAAAGGAAGGGAAGAAGAGACCAGCCCATGACCAGTTCTGCCTTCCTGTGCCGGACGTGCAACAAAGACTGTCACTCGCATGTGGGCTTGTACAGCCATAGCAGAAGCTGCAAGGCCAGGAGCGCACATTTCCCAAGGGCACAATAAACTCCGTCGTCTCTCAAGACAAATGGAAGCCAACAACAACAACATCACATGTTCACTTTCAAAATGTGCGTGTTTAATATTTTATTGATGTACAATACATGATCTAAAGTTCATGATGAAAAAACTCCGTTGTGTATTACAGTCAAGCCAGCAACTGTTGGTGTTATAAGGTTGAAAATCTACCACAGGGGTAGTTATGAAAAAAAAAATGCCACTTTGATGTGCTTGATCGAACCAAGTCAAACCCAGAAACTTTATTCCAATAAATGAAGAAAATTTCATCTCATAATTTCATCTCATATAAACTCTAAAAATAGAGCAAGCGGTCCATCTAATTATAGTCTTTGGTAATTCTATTTGCACTGTGCGTTGTGCATTGTCGTGCGTCCGTGACACTTTCTTGGACAGGAAAATGAAGTTGAATGTTAACTTTTGTGATATTTTGAATATCAAAGTGACTTCGGATATTATGTAAGTGTTTTCTTTTATTGTCTTATCATGTTTTCTTTAGTTGATGGGTCCCATACAGATGATGCGGTAACGAAAATATCCCCGAAAACAGGCCAACATCGCCACAAGGTCTATGGATAAATTATAAACTATTCATGGGACAGTCTGAGTCAGCCAAAACCGGCTCTGTTAAGGGGACGTTACTAGATCTATATAATAGAGCGTTCTCAGTAGGCGGAGCTTAAGTTTTTTTTTGTAAATTTAGTGACGTATTTGTGTAAATATAGAACCCACTTGAGGTACAAACGTAACGTGGTGAAAGTGAAGTACTTCTTTATCATGCAAAATTCACATCTGAATATTGGCTATCCTACTAAAAAATAAGGAGGTAAATAGTAGTACTGTATATTAATTGATTAATGTGATTAGGCTAGGGCCGGCTAGACCTATTTACACTTTCAATTTCACTTTATAGGCCTACACTTTTAATGTTTCGTAGGCTAGGCTACGATGTCAAGTGATATTGTTGGTGAATAGGCTATCTAGTCAAGTCACTATTAGGCTCACATCGTCTATGATCTATGTCTATGATAATAATAAAATAGCCTATTTTATTTAACATACATAATACAGCTTAAATCTTAATAAGACTTAAAACACAACACATCATTTAAAAAAAGCTCGAGCCTATATGAAACTTTATTAATACAGCGGCCATATTTAATTGTACACCATTACTCAAAGTAAACACAAATCACGTGCTTTTTGTCACGGGATTGCAAACGCCCTATTCCAAAACAAAGCATTTCGTCAACAAAATGTGATTATTAAAAATGTAAAAAAAAATGACAGAGAAATTACGTTCATTGAAACCAAATGTTTTGTAATCAGGGCAAGTAGACCTTCAATTTGATATATGACACAATAAAATATCTCGTGGGGATTCGAATTCTCCACTATTAATATTATGTGTTTCTTTTTCTTGGATACCCTTATTGCCCTTATTAGGTCTAGTTAGATTCCAATTTTTGTAGTTCATCTAGGTCTTTTTGTAAAAGTTTACTATCTTTTTTCGGTCTTTATTGTTCTATAAATTATACAATCATCAGCAAATAATCTTACTTTTGTTCCTGTGATGGTGCACTTGGGTAGGTAAAATACGGGCCGCACGAGATATTTTATTGTGTCATATATTACATTTAAGGTCAACTTATTAGTTTATAATATATGTTATAATATATGTTTTTGTTATTTTCTTGTTTTAGTTTTTACGAAACTTTGGCCGTGGTTGTCTGCGGCATTGTATGCATTGTTGGGTTAGTCACATTTTTGAAAAAGGTGAGTGCTTGTTTTTAATTTTATATATTCTATAGAATTAGCAAAATAAATTAGAGAAGACCTATTGGGCAATTATTTTATTTGTTACAGCAAATCCCACCACAAGGGACTGACACAATTCAAATTAAGCCCAAGCCAACGTGGTTTCAGTGGCACAAGTTGGAAGAAGACGCACTAAAGAAACGACAAGATAGAAACTGATTTAATCAACCTGTTAGAATAAGTAGGTAGTCTTTTTTAATGCGCCTTTGTTTTTTATTTCAATTCGTTTGCTTACCAGGGGCGTATTTAGGTTTGTAGGGAGGGGGGGCCTGTTCCTAAAATTATGGGGGGCGGGGGGGGGGGGCGTGACCTCGCTCAAGCTGCCTTCCGACATTGCTGTGTTAGCTTATGTACAGTGTTGCTGATCTGAATGATAACCAGTAACCCACTTTGTCTGACTCTGACTGGCAATTTAGCGAGAAAATTAGCAACCATAAGTACCAGATACATTCTTAGGGCAACTACAATGTTCGGAAAAGTATCTGCCAGATGTTGATCAACAATCAATTTGTGAATTAAATGCTCATATCCAATGTCATGTTTTGTTTATCCTTGTCATGTATCCTTCATTAAATCAGCATGTTGCTTGAATAATTCAGCAAATTGAACCAGTTCAGTAATCGTCCAGATCTTTGTCATAAAATTCTTTCAATCAACTGACATATTGTAAAGTTTACCAAAAAAATCAAAATCAAACAATAATGTATGCATTAGTAGAACGCTGATCAATTGATTGCTTCAACTGGTCTATAAACGGAGGAAAACGTTCAACACGGAAGTTCTCTCTTAGTGATAGATCTGCTTCTTATGCCTGTCCACAGTCCAGTGATGTCACACGAACAATGCGAAGACGTTGTTTTGGTATTCATTTTAACATATTCGGCTATCCCAAGACTTCACTTTTCCTTGAAAACTACATACTCATCAAAGCTGTTTCGCTTGAATCCAACAAAGGTTTTGAGAGACTTGAGACAGACAACGGCCATATTGAGGCTCATATGTGGGTCTTGAATGACTTTACTTGTGGCATTGAAACGTTCGAAATTATCATGCCAAAATACAGCATATCTGTCCAACTCCAAAGATAACATTGGGTTAAAAAGGCCATCAGCCTGTTAACGGGTGATGTCTTTCTCGTCATCATCATCGGCAATAGGCTCCAAAGCTTCTTGTATCAGGTGATTGGCTGCTGCAAATGCTCTCGTAGCATCATACAGGCAAGACTATCCTACAGGCAAGACTATCATACAGGCAAGACTATCATACAGGCAAGACTATCATACAGGCAAGACTATCATACAGGCAAGACTATCATACAGGCAAGACTATCATACAGGCAAGACTATCATACAGGCAAGACTATCATACAGGCAAGACTATCATACAGGCAAGACTATCATACAGGCAAGACTATCATACCGGCAAGACTATCATACAGGCAAGACTATCATACAGGCAAGACTATCATACAGGCAAGACTAGCGTGTTTCTGACAGTTTCTTACACAGTGGTACATCAACAAATTGTGATTTCTGAGTTAAAACTTTTCTGTCTTAATAAACTAAAGGCATTTCACATAAACAAGATCATCATGGATCTCTTTTACTCGGCGACTGTTGGTACCAGCATCACCTTCGCAATCACCTGCTGGTATGGCAATGTCACTACATTGAACAGGCACCGTATAGACCGCCTAATAAACAAAGCCTCTCGAACAACACTGGCCACACAATCACCTAGTGGCCGTGGCCACGGAAACTGGTGAACGCTGCTTCACCGGCCCTATGGATCTTATACGTTTACAGACGTTCCTTCTAGATAGAAGATTAATGGATCAATTGGGTCCGACGATAAACTTTACTTTACTTACTCGAACAACACAGTCACAGGTACCATCTTTTGGAGATTTTTTCAATTCAATGTGGCTGTCTATGATTGATAAAATCCTTTAGGATCATGCACACCCGCTTTACGATAGTTACATCATATCTAGTCCAAGTGGTCGGCTTCTTTCAATAAGGGCAAGAACAGAGAGATGTGGGAACGCCTTTGTTCCACTATAAGTGAGAATCATTCAACAGAATCGTCAGTCAGCCAGAAAATACAATAGCTGACTCTTAATCATACTTGTACTTGTATGCTATATAATATGATAGTGTGCGTGCATGTCAATTTTTATAAGTGTATATTTCTGTGCTTACGTATACAAAATTCTTGTATATTGTTTAAATTTTGCTAAAAAAAGAAGGAATTTATGTAATGAAGTCAAATTTCCATTTGTTTGGTTCAATAACGTAATCTTATCTTATCTTGATCTTATCTTATATAGTAACGATGGGTAGATGCTGTAAAAAAAAGTATTACAATGTTGCAGGAGGTAAAGTAATGACACATCTGATGAACAGCTTTAAACTTCTGTTTTACCAAGTTTAGAGAGTGTACGGTGCCTGGCATTCAAACTGCTCACGTGTTGCTGTTCAGAACCAAAACACAAAGTCCATTGTATTTGGCACTCATTGAATAAATGTTATCACATGACTGTCCACGAAAATCATTAATATCAATCAGTATATGCACTCTTGCAGGATCTTTTGAATTGGAACATTTCTGCGGCCTTGAAAACCTCTGTTGGCCATAAAAGTTACAAAACTATTCTAATTGCCAAAAGAAAAGACTAAAAAAAAAGGAATGTGTTGGGGCCTCTGTTCCATAGGAACATGTGGAACATGCATAAATACGCCACTGTTGCTTGGACTTTTTGATAATTTCAGGTTTTGTCATGAAATAATGGCAGAGGACCTCGACAAGAGCATATTGTTATTCAAGTACAAGTCTGAGTTACGTACAGCAGAAGGAAGCATGCAAATTAAAGGTTGGTCCACTGTGTCCCCTGTTCACCCAGTAACTTGTATGCCAATTCCTGTGATAGCTTTATATTAGTGACTCCTAAATGCCTTATCTTATACATGACAGACGCTCCTTCTATAAAGAAGATTATTGCGTCCTACGCCCATCCGTGGTCCAAGTCTAGTCTTGCATCTTTATTACTGTTTTAAATACTGCTTTGTTCTCGCATAAGATAAGGAAAGTGTTTTTGTCTTTATGTTTATCTGAGCAACAAGCTGTTATTGGGTTGTATTTCTAAATTAGAGTTTAATGCATTTTGTATTATTACTACTTTACCCTTGCCCTTCTGTCCTCGAGTGTTTCTAGGTTTAGTGATTTGACTAATGGTGTTACTCTTGTTAGTTGGTAACATTCATTCAGATAAGTTAAATATAAAGTGGTTTTGTTTTTAAAAATATATTTTTGTTTACTGATGATGGAGTTGTCTACTCTTGGGGAGATGGAGACTTTGGGAAGCTGGGGCGAGTTGGCAGTCAAGGTAGCAACGTGCCGCAAATATTGACGGACCAGGGAGTCACCCAGACAGAACGTGGGGCCCAGTTGTCTCCGGCTTCGATCAAACATGTCTGGACTTGGTGAGTCCATGCAAAACTATTTCAACTGAAGACTGGTTTAAGATTGAGCATGAAAAAGACAAATGTAGATTTGTTTTTAAATTCAGACGTAACTGGTATCAAAATAAATAGGATTAATAATCTTCCAGCAAAGTCACCACTTAGATAGTCAATATCGATTTTACTAGGTGTGTATTAATTATTTTTTTTTAAATGTAAAGGCAAAAAAAGGTGAAGTCAAGCAAGCTGGGCATTGTACAGGCTACACAATCCTTTTTTTTCTAGCAGTATATGATCTAGCAGTATAGGAAGCATGAGTTGATTGTATATTTTAATGATCTGAATAATGCCCGTATATTACTGTATTTTTCCTTAACACTCCATCATGTTTTAAGGTCATGAAAATTAGAATTTCAAAGACATGGATTAATATATCATTGTTTTTCTCTTGGGCAATCTATTCGATAGAGCTATACGTGACTGTTACATATATTTCAAATTGACATTTTTTTCTTCAGGGAAGCCACTGTAACGGCTTTAAGTAAAGAATCTATCCTGGTCAACGGTCCGGGTACTGGTCAGAGCATGGTCAGCTCTCTGTCTGACCTTGGCGCTGTCAGACACCCCAATGCGGCAGAACAAGGAGCAGGCGACATGACATTGACCTGTATTATGGAACCAACAGAAGGGGTAACATGTCATTAAACTTTTATAAGATAAGATAAGATAAGATAAGATTTCTTTATTGATCCAAACAAAATGGAAATTTGTCTTAATTACAGATGTTTTGTCCTTCAGCATATTATAAACAAAATAAAAAAATTATTTGTAATTTATATACAAGCACAGAAATATACTTATAAAAATAGACAATCGCACGCACAATCACACAATTATCATGCAAGAAAAAGTTCATTAGTAGTCAGCTATTGTTGACTGAAATCTTGACGATAGGCCTATATTTCTTGTTGCGTATGGTAGATAGTTTGGCCGGAGGCTGACGCTCAATATAATTCTACGTCTGGTGTGCATATTCTTCTTTTGTTGTAATGTAGTTGGTATTGCGATATTGTTTGTTTATATAGCCAGCCATCCAACTTTACTTGCCACTGTTGACGGGTCTGTCTGAGCAAAGCAGATAAAATGTCCACAGACGTATTCCTCTACGGCCACTTTTAATTCGCCCTGATAGTGTAAAGACATGTTTATTTGTTGTCATTTTTATCCAAGATGGCGGTTCGTTCAATAGTATGGACACTAATGGTGTAAAATAGTTTTATTTTGCATGTTAATTTCATTGTGATAGCCAATTTTAAGGTGTTCTTTCAGTATGCTATTAAAACTTCTATTATGTACCATATTATAAAGGAAAGAAACAAAAAACATATCTACTTGACTAATCATTAATGTTTGATGTTTGCTCAGCTTTGTCAAAATCAGGAGTTAAAATGTTCAGATTTAAACTTGTTCTTTAATTAAACTGTGTTAGTTTCATGGGTGTAGCTAATTTTCTCTTCGGGGACTCTTGTAAATGTAATCAAATCACAGATCATGGTAAGGTTTATGCTAATAAAAACTCCAAGCTTATAACTTGTTTTGTTGATTAGTCATTAAATCATAAAGGTCATGGTAGTTCAGAAGTTTATTAAAAAAAAAGTATTGAGAAACATAAAACTAGATTTTGTTTCTTTTTTGAAGCTATGCAATGCAGTAGTATACTTTAAAAAAAAATCAATTTCATTTATTGTAAACATTGCTTAAACTGATAATGAAATCTGACCATTGTACTAATTTGCTTCCATCACATTTATTCCATCACATACGAATGAACAGAATGAATTACTATTCCCGAGCATGCAGAGCCTGGCTGCCAAAGTTTCCCCCGGGACGTCCATCCTGGTAGAGACTTGTAAGTCCCCTGACGTGGTCACCAAGGCTGTGTGGGTGGGCAACTGCTACGGCTACCCGCCTGGGCTAGATGAGTTCACCCACAAGCTGACTGTGGAGGGTGCCTGGTTTTTGGTTTATCGTCTGTTTCTCTCTGTGGCCAGAAGGATGATGGAGCTTTGTCTGAAGTTTTAACTGCTTTGGGAAAAGCTTCTTCACTGGTAAGTACGAATCTAAAAAAAACAAACATTTGTCATCATATGGCCGACGCCACGGAAATGTTTTTACAACCAGAGTTATTTTCCTTGTTCTGCCAGAATTAATTACCTTACATAGAGGAGAAGATTATTACGTCGACTAGGACCCTAACCCTTAAAAAAAAATTAATGATTGGGAAACGACAAGTATACTCTGGTTTGGTGCAATTTATCGCTTTAGTCGATTAGAAGGAATATAATGTGGAATCAATATGGATTCCATGCATGTAATTTTTACGGTTGGTGGTTGAACGGGGTGAAAATCTGGAGATGCTAATCCACCAGCTCAAGAAATAGCAGGTTTTAAAACAATGACAGATTGTGATCATGGTTCTCCACCGGTGTGCAACTATCAAAATCGACTTACATTAAAAAACACTACTTCTATTTATACATGCAATTGGAAGTTTTAATTTTTGCCTGTGTATTATAAAAATAATGGAAAGTGGGAATGAATTGTTTAAATTACACATATCTTAGGAAGAGACTGGATTATTTTTTTTTAGAATAGTATTGCGGTGATGACTATATTAAATTCTTTTGTTCTTTACAGTCTTTTAGAAAGTTGGCGTTGAAGGTGAAGCAAAGGGAGAAGATTCATGAATATTGTTTTTCTCATGATTCGCACATGGGTTAGCGTTTACTCTTTATTTCATTGAATAGAACAGTTAGATTGTAAAAAGTTGATCAAAACAATAATTACACTAAAGGAACATTTTTCTTTTTTTGTAGGTGTCCTTGTACCATGCTGTGGTAAATAGTGATCATAGACTAGGCTTTTGGCAAATCTAGACATCTCCATTGATAGTGTGGCTACACGAGTTACTGTTCTTTGTTTGTGTGTGGTTGGGTTGAGTTGTCTTCTCTCTCTACTGGGTCAAAATGTTCACCCAAGGGGAGATAATGCTGTAAATGGTGAAGTATCAGTTCATAGATGCTATTGTTGTTTAAATAGCAAGTATGATGGACCATTCAGCTTAATAATAATTAAGATAAAAAATTTTTTAAGGATTTATCATTGTTTTTATTATCTTTTATACAGGGTGCTATTTTTCTAAAATAAAAACACATTAAAATATATACCGGTTTGATTTGTTAAAGTTGCATGTATAAGTATTTTATTATGAAATAATGTGCTTGCATAGGCAGTATCTAAAAATGTACATTAGTGTAAAAAATAATTGAAGTTTAGTTGGGGGTAAACATCTGCCATATTTCTTCTGGAAAAGCCTGAGTTACCATTGGAAGAGTAACTTTTTCCAAGATCAACAGTTTTAGATACTAGGAATGAATACACAAGAGTTGAGCCAAAGTATTATCCAGAAAGGCAAGCATATAAAGTGAAGCCTCGGGACAGAATTCTCTAAATATGAAGAAACACAGGACTCTTTGAATGTGAAACATCACGGCAAGTTATAGTTTAAAGACTTAGTTACACCAGTTGGATGGACAACTGTGTTTCCGACTGAATATGCTGGACCGCTTGTTATCTACCTGATATTTCATTCCAGACCTGACATTATCTATAGAGCTGGTTCAGGGTTAGAATTTATCAGAAATAATTCTTATTATAACTTTGAATGTTTTGTTTTAAGGAACAAGGAGCAGTGCATATAATTCTATGATTTGTTTTTTTTAAACGTAAATATAAAGTGTTTAATTTTCTTTCATAGTGTTAGATTGTGTGTGCGTATGTATCATTCACATTTTGTTTACCTTTTAAATGACACCAGATTTATTAATAAATAGTTGAAAGAGAGAAACGTGGTCCAAATGTGGAACTAAATTGTGTTAGTAGCGTGTGACGAGAAAGATCTTGGAATGTTAAAATTTTGTGAATTGTTTATATAGTGTGAAAGTATAAAATGTTTCTAAATTTTTACAAATTAAATGTTTACAAATTAAGTAATAAAGTCTTTATATTGTTCCCTACAGTATTTTCTTTTAACACTTGGGTTTCATAAAAGTTTTATTTGGTTCTTTGGACTACTGTTTGTAATGTTAGAGTTGGAAATTCTGTTGGACTCTTTAATAAAATAAAATCCACAACTACTGTTCAATCTATTTGATCGTTTGGGTTTGAGTTCTTCATTGAGTTGTTCTTGATTAGGTTTTTAATTGAAAGGCTGGATATCTAAAGAATTAATTTGTAGTTGAAAAAGAACTTGAAAAAACAATTGTGTTCAAATTTTTAAAAACTAACTGCAAAATTAATTTCATTCTACTGTAAAAACTGAACTAAACAGAAGATGAATTTAGAAGAATTTTCTTTTACACATATTTAGGGTCTTACACCAAACTCAATATAAAAAGGTTAAGTTTATAGAGTGTTAAAAATACAAAGAATATGACTGAAATTATGCGATATTGCCTTTCATTTGCAATCATTGAATTTACTTCATATATTAACAAGTATATATATACAAAAAAACAATCCTAGAGAAAAGTAAGACATCGATAAGATTTGAAAATAAATCAATCAACTCAAAATACTCAAATAAAATATCTTGGCGTATATTTAGATGAAAATCTAACCCTCAGAGAGAAAAAATAAATGTAAATCTGCAATGTGGAATCTGCAGAATATTTAAATTCAAAGAATTAGAAACATTCTAACAAAAGAGGCATGCGAGACATTAATCCCAGGCCTGGTAATCTCTCAGTTAGACTAAGCGAACTGTCTGTACATAGGACTGCCATAGTGTGATTTTAAAAAAAAACTACAAAGGGTCGTAAACATGGCGGCAAAAATTGTTCTGAACAACGAAGAAAACTCATTAACCTGTCCAAAAAAAAATTGCACTGGCTACCTATAACAGCGTTGTAGCACCTATATGGTAGAATGAACTTTCGAACACGGTTAATGGGCCGTATTGCTGCTGAGAGTTAACACCCTTGCCCCTTATACAAGTCAATCTGTTATGACAGACTTGTAATTTACAAGTCAGTCATAAATGATTGACTTGTAAAAGGGGCAAGGGTGTTAACTCTCAGCAGCAATACGGCCCATTAAGCAAGCGGACAATATTGACATTTTTTTAAACAAAACTAAAAACACACTTATTCGATCTTTTTAAATAACTTATTGTAGGCTAAATGGAAAGCGCAATCGAAGTGATTTAACGACATTTCAAAGAAAAACATTGCCAATCAATTTTGTTTTTCTGTTGCAATAACCATTATATTAATGACGCTGTAATGGAAAAAAAACAAATTTCCATTGAGTCAATTGTCAAATGCATTAAATCGTCAACTCGTATATTTCCCACTTGTTTTATCTTAAAAATTATAAGCCGAAGCGGTTATATTTCAGAATAATATATTGATCATTGATTATGATGCAAATATATTTCTTTTAACCTATATTGGAAAATAATTATAATAAATTAATATTTTTTAATTTCAAAAAAGCTTACCAATTTACATAACATTTTACTTAATTTATAATTCTAAGAAATCTTCATAAAAAATACAATTACAATAAAACAACCAGTTTTAAAATGCACATTTTCAGAAATCGGAATTTTATTTTCAATTATTCCTACTTGGAATTTCCGAGTTTCCGAGTGGTAAAGAACAAGCTATTAAAAAGCAACATAACGTTAGCCTAAATACCGAAAAAAGAAAACAAACTATATTACTAACAACCGGTAAACGGAATACGAGATAAATACTTTCAGAGCTTGCAGAACTTCATTCACAATGTAAACGTTACTTTTTTTCCACAAAAACATCAAAAACCTTGGAACACACAAACAAAATGGTTTAGAAATAAAATCTTCCTACAAACCTGTTCCAGAACTTTCATTTTCATTCCTTGTTTATTGCCAAGTCTGCTTTTAGTATTCGGTCGGACCAAATCCAAAGGGCCGGTAAAGCAGGCTTCTGTGGCCACGGCTTACTAGAGGATTGTCTAGCCAGCAAAATGTCCAGCAGCCTTTACTTTAACCTCAACTAAAGTCAGCTACCCATCAGAGCTGGGTATACTTAGGGACACCCTCAAGACCCGGGAACAAATCTTAGCCTTCACCAAGACGCAATCCTCTTCTTTATAGAAGGATCGTCTGTAATGTATAGATAATAATAATAATAATAATGACATTTGTATAGCGCTGCCAACAAATATAATGTAAGGTCAGAGCGCATTTAACATAACAACTCAGAACACGGATACAATCTATAGGCCAAAAGATAAAAAACGAAATGATGATTCACAACTTTACAAACATAGAACAAATCAAACAACCAAAACAAAATAACCGCCCTAACATATAAGTAAGACAGTAGGGCTCAAAGCATGTTAATTAAGATAAATAATGAAATAATGAGTTTTTAAGTTCTTCTTGAAGGAGTCAATGGAGCTTGTTTGCCTGAGTTGAATGGAAAGTAGATTCCACACCTTCGGACCGGATACTGAGAAGGCTCTAAGGCCAACGGTCGTCAGAGAGAAACGGGGCATTTCCAGAAGCGATGAGCTGGCAGAACGAAGTGTTCTTTGAGGGTCATATGGTGTTATTAGTTCCTTGAGATAGGACGGAAACTCGTTATTAAAAATGCACTGATGGCAAAGTAGCGCCACTTTATACTCGATTCTGGCTTTCACGGGGAGCCAATGGAGATAAGAAGAGTAAGACCTATATTATTATCCCTCTAACTCCCAATACAAGTCTATTGGTTTGGAAACAATGGTGAGTCTCCTGGAAGAGGCTGACTGAGTGCAGCATACGCCCGTTTCTTTGATCATTTTGGTTCCCTCCCTTTGGTTTTTCCTTTCCCGCGTTTTTTCTTTCTTTTCCATTGTTACTGAAGAACTAATCTAATTAAAGCTGTGGGAATTCCCCCGTAAAATGATTGCGCACATTTCTGCATCTAAATGACGTCACTTTCCTCTAGTCATCAACAATTGTCGGGGGAGCCACCCAGAAAGAAAATAAAATGTATAAATAAAATCATGCAATAGTCTTTATTGTGTTTTTATTTATTTACAGTTATATCTTTCATTACTGGGATCCTTATTGAAAATGGTAAGTGGACCAACTCGTGCCTCACCCAACCTCGGCCTTTTCCAACCTTCCGACACCATTAGAACGCGCCGTTTAGATAGATAGAGGAAACCAACATTTAAAGCTATACACAATAATACACAATGATTTTTTTTATTTAAGTTTGTATAACAATGTGTAGGTCCATTGATTTTGTTATCCAATAATCATGAATTCACCCCGTCTTCGTTGACAGACCTGTTGCGATGATCAGATAAACATAAGGACAAAATCCCTTTCCTTATCCCTTATGTAGAGAACAAATGGATATAGCCTAAGTACTCTTTCTTCCCGAGTGGCATTCGGAGCATGGAATGGGTTGCCTGAACAATCCAGGAAAACCAGTAACTTAAACTTTACCCCAACTAATGTCATGTACCCATCAGAACTGGGTAGACGCAGGGACACCTTCAAGTCCCGGGAAAAAATCCTATCCTCCACCAGGATTCGAAACGCTCGTCCAACGTGCTCCCTTATATGTTTATAGACCTCACATACATTTTTATCTTTGTTCGATAGAATGCCTGATATAGTGGTCTTGTCAACTGCAATAATAAAACAGTAATGCATAACAACTTAGACGAATTCTACCGAAAGGTTGAATAATAGCCTACATCATGAGATTGGAGAGCTCTACTTTCTAAAAATAACATTATATTCTTTTAAAGCTAGAGAAAAAAAAACAATCACGATAAGTTTATTTGAAAATGTATTATGCTTGATGTAAATACAAAAAAAAAAGGTGATATGGTGTGATGGGATGTGTTTGTGTATATTTCTATTCCAAGGATCTCCCCACGTTTCAAAACTGGCACTAGCAACATCTATAGACATCGATGACAGACAGGTGAGTAAAGCGTGCAGTACGAGGATTGGGGGTGGGGGTGGAGGGGAGGGGGGCAAAGGTAAACGTCTTAGGTTTGACATACGTGGGGTTCACCAGTTCATGCGCCCCCCTCCCCCCCTCATCGGCACACTTAGAGACGGTTGCAACCTGTTTACAGAACACTGTGACGGAAGAGATGTCTGTTTTATAACTTAGATGACTTTAGACCTTTGACTAACTTTACAGACCATGGTTATCGTTAGAAATAAAATACTGGACTATAGAGCATAAAGGGTTTTATTTTTTTTCACAATCACTTAAAAATAGTTTTTGGTAAAAGTTATCTTCACACAATGCTTTAAAAAAATGAAACGCTCAAAGGGAAATAACAATGACATTCCTCACTTGTTATTACCTTGCAAGGTTGCCTTTCTTGGTCTATATTGTATTTTTTTTAACAAGACCCGCTTTGTACGCACTTTGTATTTAAACTATCAACTTGTTAATTTTAAAAAATATTTATTCTCCCTCGTGAAACGATTTTAAAATTGTTTATTAATTTATTTATGTTTCTTTAGGAAGAACGCCAGTAGATTTTCTTACACCAATCGCTTCAAGCAGACGATATCCCATTGGAGAAACTGTTCTATAGTGAATGGGTAAGTTGATCATTTAGTGGCTACACATTTTAAATTCATACACTTTTCATTGTGTACAATTTTACGTTTCGTATTTAATTTTCTTTAAGCAAAAAAAAAAAGATTTCAACAACACATTCTTTTGTGGTTGTAGATTTCCATAAATTATTTATTTCACAATGTGTAAACGTATGCCGAACTTATTTTCAATAATATATTTTCTTTTGCAAATATTTTCCAATGGCTGAAGAATATCAATCATTAGCTCGGCAACTATATATAAAATAGCCAACTCTTTTTTTTTTGTTTCACGCCTAAATTAGGATACACATTGCAATTGAGCTTTTATAATACTGACCTATTTCCCTTGAAGAACTTTTTGTTGTTGTTTGAAAGTAAACATAATTTCATTGGAGTCACACATGTTCAGTGTTGAATGATGTCATAAACAAACATGAAATGATAGTAAGTTTTAAACACACTAAGTATTGAATAATTTAACGATAGTTGTATCGACTCACTCCTATCACTGACAACATATGACAAAGAACAATATTTTATTTGCCACATTGTACATAAATACAACAAAGACATATTCAACACATAATAAAATTATAGCATTGGTGTTGAAAGTGTGCGAAGAATATCTGTCGCTAATTATATCAGTGTAGTTCTCTTATAATGTGTTGTTTACACGCTAATTATATCAGTGTAGTTCTCTTATAATGTGTTGTTTACACGCTAATTATATCAGTGTAGTTTTCTTATAATGTGTTGTTTACACGCTAATTATATCAGTGTAGTTCTCTTATAATGTGTTGTTTACACGCTAATTATATCAGTGTAGTTCTCTTATAATGCGTTGTTTACACGCTAATTATATCAGTGTAGTTTTCTTAAAATGTGTTGTTTGCACGCTAATTATATCAGTGTAGTTTTCTTATAATGTGTTGTTTACACGCTAATTATATCAGTGTAGTTTTCTTATAATGTGTTGTTTACACGCTAATTATATCAGTGTAGTTTTCTTATAATGTGTTGTTTACACGCTAATTATATCAGTGTAGTTTCTTATGATGTGTTGTTTACACGCTTAAACGTTTTGCTCATTACAGTGCTTTAAAAAAAATAACCATTGAAAGGGATACAATGCAATAAAACTATCTGTTGATTAGATTATATCCGAGTAGCCGCCCCTTTTAGATTTGTTGACTTGATATCAACATCATACATTTATAAATTAAATATTTATATACTGTATCTTTAAGTTAAATATGCGGCCCGCTTACAGTAATATAATGATATGATGATGATACATATCTCTTAAAGTCAATATCATTTCTCAATAAAAATATATTTTGTTACATAATAGTATTAATCCAGACTACTCAATTACCGCTATTGAAAACCAGAAATTGATAAATTTGATTTTGACAATGACAATTGATTGATATATTTATCAAGGTGCCATAACTCCTAGAATCAACATAAAAAATTGTTATCTACCCTAGCTATGTCAATTAATAATACTCTTCTATCCAGAAAGAGCGTCTTACTATAAGTTGGCTTACTGTAAAGATATTACTGACAAGCACAAACTTATTTCTAAAGTAGCCCGTTGAATTGTATAACATTGCGAACAGTTTAAAGCAAAATATGTTATTTTGTTCAGAAGTATATTTCTGCATATTTTGTGAACATTAGAAAATATAATTTTTAGGATGAGTACAATTATATAGCCCCTATTCACTTTTCGAACGTGGACTTACTATTAACAGATCAGCTTCATTCAAAATAATGGACACCAATTACCCACGTGAAGTTACTTGCGTTCAAATGTGTGTATACTTTTATTTGTTTTTTGTGAGTATATGCGTATTTATATTTACATCTTTTTTTTTTGTATGGAGCGTCTGTAATATATAAGATGTGAAATTGGCGTGAGTGTGTGTTTGTTCCGCTGATCCGAAATCGTTTTATTTTGTGTGTAAACGCACAATTGCACGGGATCAATTCTTGTGATCAATTGCCTTTGTAGAAAAACATGGCGGTCCACCAGTCAATCAATACAGATTTACAGGTGTGTACATTATTTGGGCCAGAACTTGGATATTGAAGCATCAAATTGCGTAGACTCAGGGTTCCGCATCCTTTTGATGACAGTGTGCCAAAAGCCTAAAAGTTACATTGCCCTAGCACTCAATTTCTTGTGGTAGAGACTTGAATTGCCTTTTGGGCGTCTCTCGCGTGCCAATGAGAATCACTCTACGTGCCAAGTCTGGCACGCGTGCCGTAGGTTGCCGACCCCTGGCGTAGAGTACTGTGCTAGTAGAGCGTTTCCCCAGCATTTTTTGGTACATTTTTGAAAAGCCTTTGTTTTTAAGCTCCTACGTTCCTTTTAAGACAATTCCTCAATTTCTTATCTTATATACCTAGTGAACTGTAGGTAATACTTTTCTCTTTGCTATAAATCAAATAAATATATCAAATATATTTTATCCATTTATTAATTATACTTTCCATCCATTACCTGAATTCTTGTCTCTCTTTTACCACGAAAGAGGTCAGCCGGTATTCAACGAACATGGGTTTGGTGCAACTCGGACTGGAAATCGATGCACTGATGCACTAGCACAAGGATCATGAACCTATGGATCGCGAGCCAGATGTCTATTGATAGCTGCATCTGGCTCGCAGACAAATGTTTGATTATAAAAAAATATTTCTTTAGACTCCTTTGATCTACATATTAATTGCATATCAATATTTCATTCTACAAATGAGCTAAAGTCTACTGCAGCTCAGCGGCAGAATAATTCAGAGACATAATTATTGTACTTTTAGTGTTGAAATTACACAAAAATGCACACATTTACTTGAATTTTAAGTTTTAAACGTAATGTATGGCTCTCACAGAATTACTTTTCAAAATATGTGCTGTCCATGGCTCTCTCAGACAAAAAGGTTCCCGGCCCCTGCACTAGCAGAAGTTGTTCACTAGGGGCTATAACTTCTGATCTCGAGGAAGCAGGAGTGGGGGGGGGGGCAATAACTGCCACTTTTAGTATTTTCATATTTCTTAGTTTGACTATAAGCTGGGTTTAGTACATCATGAGATCAGCGCACTTGAATTGCAAAATAGATTGATGAATCTGATATTATATTAAAATAAGATAAGATAACGTTAATATTCGTAAGAAAGTAACAAAACTTAAATCTGATTGTTAAGGGAAAGAAGAAGAAAAACAACGAAAATTCAAAACTATAAGAACCTACTACCAAAAGCCTATTCTAGTTTATTTCTAGAAATTAAGATTAAAATATCCCTGTCAGACCGATTTGATGTATTGGCCGTTGCCACGGCGTAGTAGAGGATTGTGTGGCCACCTTAATGAACAGCCACCTTTACTTTTACCTGAAAAGTAAGTTACCCATTAGACCTGGTTATACACAGGGACACCATACGAACATAAGGGAAAAATCCTCGCCATTACTAGGATTCGAACTCGGGAACTTCGGTACACCATGTCCAGTGAGCAGTGTGCCCTATTACGTCTAATATAATATCAAAGACACAAACAAAGGAGAGGCTATTTTTTGTCTTTTTTAAATAATTAAGTTTTTTTCATATTGTTAAAAGTGTAGATAATAATAATAATTCTATTTGTATAGCGCTGACAACAATAAGCGCATTTAACATTGAGCAACAAATAAATAAGACTTGGCTTAATCCTGTTGTATCCCCATAGGAGCATAGAGCCGCAACTAGACTTTTCCATCGATCTCTTCCAAAGGCCAACAGCCTTTGCCTCACCTACGGGCTACGACCGCCCTTATCCTAGTCTGCCTGGGTCTGCCCCCAATCCACTGCCCTGAGGATTCCAGTCAAGTGCTTGTCGTGCCACACTGTCTCTGGTCTTCTTAATGTGTGTCCAATCCACTTCCATCTATGGCTTTTAATGCTGTACACGGAAATAATTCTCTAGGCCAGGGGTCGGCAACCTTTTGATAATGGTGTGCCTAAGCGAAATCTCTAAATCATTTATCGTGCTAACAACAGCCTAAAAAGTCAACCTGCTCTAGCCCTTAATTTCTCGTTGATGAGACTTGAATATTGTCGTTTTGGGAGTCTTCTACGTGCCATTGAAAAGCGCTGGCACGCAAATTCCGTACGTTGCCGACCCCTGCTCTAGGCTAAAAAGGGTATAAAGCCAAATAAATAATCTCAAAAGTTTACAAAATTAGGACAAAGCAAATAAATGTATACATTAACCGACCTAATATAAAAATAAAGCTGCAGGGGTAAAGCAATGTTTGAAACGAAGGTAAATATTAAAATAATGTGTTTCCGTACATTCTTGAAAAAAACACCACTATTTTTTAAAAAGCAGGCGACAATTCAGTAAGCTAAAAATCCGACCAAGGGATTGAAAGCGTCTTGAAAGCCCACAAATAACATAAAATATTAACACTACAAGAACTGTTGAGATCAAAGTCGAATTTTTCTGTCACTGGAAGAATTCATAGGCATTCATAAATGTCGGCGAATTTATCGACAAGTTAAGATATCGACAATATATTATATTTTGTTGGGACAAAGTAATAGCACTATTGAGATCCAATCTTGTATTTTTATTGACGTTGTAAATACGACATTACAAAAATAAATTATTGTCTCTGGTATTCACCCGCCACGCCCGTCAAGGACTACAATTCAATGGGTTTAATGTAAGATTTCACTTTTAATAGCGGAGGGGCACGGTTATGGGAAACGTTTTATTGATTTCAAATATTTATACAATTTACGGATCTAAACATAATATCTGTAGGCGTCTGCTTATGGTGGCTGTAGCAGAAGAGCCATTAAAAGTATATTCGTCTCTTCTACAAGAAACTTAGTGCTTAGTGCTTAATTAGAAATCATACTTTTGCACACTGTTATCAAAAGGTTGCCGACCCTGTAATCCACACCTGGGTACTGGTAATTTTTCATAGGCGTATCCTAACGTACATTTCGATCAGATAAAATGAGTCGACGCGACACTGTATAGATAAATAGAGATACATAAAACACATGAGGAATGATGGATTTGGGAATCACCAATTACCGTTTCCGAACATAAAAACGTAGGCATCTTTGAGATTTACTTTTTTTCTCGGACATTTTCGGTAATTAAAAAAAACGAGAATATTGGACATAATATTTTTAATACGGTAATTTGGGCATCCAAATAGTCGACACCTGTTACCAGAGAAACCCGCAGAAAGGACAAAACTCATATTGACCAGTTTTCGTTTTTAACCTCTTCTCAACAAATATTTTAAATTGACAATTCTTTCGTTGCCCCTATGTTTTTGTTTGTTTATTATGCGTAACACCATACGGAGGGTCTCAGAAGTGTACGAATACGGCAAGAAATACAGACAGGTACCCGGGATTAGTCCGGTGGCAGAGTCTTGGGCTGCAAATCGGAAAGTTTCGGATTGAGACAGTAAAATTTGACAGTTGGTCCCATATTGACTCTTCAAGTTATGCTCATACGATGTGGTTGTTCTGTGAAACTGTGTGTGTGTTGGTTTCAGTGTCTGCGTTTCTGTGAGTTGATGTGTAGGCCAAATGTTAATCATGGTATTACTTGATCATCTATTAAACCATTGTTACAACGTTTTTCTTTTGCATCAGGGTTTTTGGAATGGGTGAAACTGGTCTCACGGCTATGGTTAAAGAGTCCCAGCAGCCCCGTGTCACAGAGAAAAGCAACAACTCGGACCCAACCGGCGCACACAACCAGCCGCCCTCCGGCCACAATACGGACCGCTGGCCCGTGAAGGCAGCAGGGGCGACGACTCTCTTCAGGGTCGCCACTGAGAAAAGGGCGCGCCGCGTCAAGTTCTACCGCAACGGGGATCGCTTCTTCAAAGGGATGGTCTACGCGGTCTGCAACGAGCGCCTGCGGAGTATGGAGGGCCTGATGAACGCCCTGACGTCGTCGCCGCTGTGCGACAAGAAGATCATGCCCCACGGCGTCCGGCACATCTTCAGCCTGGACGGCTCGAAGCGGATTGAGAGTCTGGACGAGCTGCAGGGCGGGGAGAGCTACGTCTGCTCCTCCACCGAGGTATTCCGCCCTTTGGAGTACAGCAAGAATGAAGACCGTGCGTGGAACACAAGCCTGTTCCCACACCGGAGTAAAGACCTTGGTTCCACAACACCTTCTCAACAGGTCAGTACAGTAGGTCTTGCATTCTAGTCTTTTTATCAACAGTTGGATCATTTTACAATAATACGATTAATGTGTTTATGGTTGATCCCCGCCCCTCTCCACATGCCCAACCCCCACCATTCTAAATTTCAACGGTAAAGTAGCCGATGCGAGTTACTGGTCTCCTTACCAGATAAAGTTTTTAAAAATGTAGCCACAAAACGTTCCCGCCATTTTTATGATCTCCCCTTTATCTGCCAGAGACGCCAGAAACGTGATGGCGAGGAGACGAGATCTAAGTCGGAGTGCCAATCTCTCAGTCAGTCTGTAAGAAGCAGCTGCAGGCCACAGAGTGCCAAATTTGACAGGGGGAAAGGGACCAGGTCACAGTCGTTGAAGGTAAACAGTTCTAGATCAAGTATAGAAAAAAGAAAGAAACACTTGTTGACCTTGGGAAAAAGGAAACATTTGTCAACAGTTCCTTCCACTTCTAATTCTTGCATCCGTTGTTTTCTTTTACTGCTGTTACTAATATTCATGTTTGAATGTGGTTTACTCATGTTTAAATAACGAAAAATTATATATAGTTACATAGAGCTAACGTTAACTTAGATGTACATATTGTTGACACTCATTCTATTTATACATTGAAAGAACTCTTTCGAACTTTCTCTGTGTGTACTTCAGACTTTGGCGTTGTTTGTCCCCCTGTCTTCCACTTTCTCTGTGTGTACGTCAGACTTTGGCGTTGTTTGTCCCCCTGGCTTCCACTTTCTCTGTGTGTACGTCAGACTTTGGCGTTGTTTGTCCCCCTGTCTTCCACTTTCTCTGTGTGTACTTCAGACTTTGGCGTTGTTTGTCCCCCTGTCTTCCACTTTCTCTGTGTGTACTTCAGACTTTGGCGTTGTTTGTCCCCCTGTCTTCCACTTTCTCTGTGTGTACTTCAGACTTTGGCGTTGTTTGTCCCCCTGTCTTCCACTTTCTCTGTGAGTACTTCAGACTTTGGCGTTGTTTGTCCCCCTGTCTTCCACTTTCTCTGTGTGTACGTCAGACTTTGGCGTTGTTTGTCCCCCTGTCTTCCACTTTCTCTGTGTGTACGTCAGACTTTGGCGTTGTTTGTCCCCCTGTCTTCCACTTTCTCTGTGTGTACTTCAGACTTTGGCGTTGTTTGTCCCCCTGTCGTCCACTTTCTCCCTCCCCCCTCAAACATTGCACTATTGGCTCCCTGCCCCCTCAAACATTGCACTATTGGCTGCCTGCCCCCTCAAACATTGCACTATTGGCTCCCTGGCCCTACCTTTCCCTCCTCTCACTTCGAGAAGATCATGGGCTCCACAACTACTAAGTACTGTGTTTTAAAAGCCAAGAACCCCCACACAAAAATTAAATCTGTATCGCATCATAAGTATGTATAAAACACACAACAACTAAACATGTTATGGCAGACATATACCGAATGCTACGCTTCCACGCCACAAGCAAAAGGTTTGTAATGTACATTGGTCAACGTTCGATCATAATATATGGAGATCATAATAACTGACAGAAACTGGTGAACGCTGCTTCACCGGACCTATGGATCTATTGGGTCCGACGGGTACTTTTTTTTTTACAATAACTAAACTGGTGAGAGCTATACACTTTCTTTTATCTACTTTCTCAACCTAGTAAATAGTTTAGACCAGGGGTCGTCCAACCTTTTGATAGTAACGTGCCGAAGTAGCATTTATAATAATTTATTTAGCGTGCCAACAGCCTACAAATCATCCTGCTCTAACACTCAATTTCTTGTAATAGAGCAGAGGTTCTCAACCTTTTTTCGGCTCACCGCCCCTTTTTACAATTTTTTTCCGCTCACCGCCCCCCCCCCCAACTTTTTGTTAGCGCCCCCCCCCCCTTTCCGCCCGTCTGGAATATAGTTTCCGCAATTTGTTTAGATGGACTAGACTTTTTGTGTGATTAATTGTCTTTAAAAAAACTGAAACTGAAACATATTGTAAGAATTAATAGATCAAAAAATTGACTAAACAAACGGTTTAAATAAATCAATATTAATGTGAATCGTTTGTTGATAGCAATTATTTGTCTATTTTTCTTTCAATTTCGGTTACAAAAGCCTCAGGTCTAATAATCAGTAATATTTGTTACATTACAAAACAGAACTTGTTCGGCATCACTATTGAATCAAATGTGGAAACTTTTTTTTTTAATTAAAGGGAGATAATTAGCCCGTTTTTTAAGCTAATATTTCTGTTGTTTTTTCTTTTGTAAACAATAAATGGCTTACAATTTATAACTTTGACATGATCAAACTGTGAAAAGTATTTGAAAATTATATAAATAGAATATGACTAAAGAATTTTTATGGATATGTTCAAGCATTACAATAACTACTCAGTGTGTATGATTACTACTTATCTATACTGTTAAACTATATTCATTTATAATCGTACATGCAAAACACATTATGAACATCTGCAAATATCATATTAGCAGATGGTTGGGACCGACAGTCCAGTGAACCAACCTCAGGACCAGCCGGCCACACACCATATTTGCCAAATACTGACCCCTACTTCATCGAAAAGTCACTGCAATTCCTATTTCTTATTAATATAATAATATGTAGGCATACTGTTAAGGGATATCAGATATTTAGCAGCACTTGCGTTTACATCACATTTCATCCAAAAACTAATCGATTTAAATAGCTGATGTGTTCAAATTATATCAGGTACGTTTGTATCGCCGATTCACCGCCCCCCCCCCCTCCAATCGCCCCCGTGAATGTCAGCGCCCCCCTAAAGCTTCTCACCGCCTCCCGGGGGCGATATCGCCCCCGTTGAGAACCTATGTAGTAGAGACTTGAATGTCATTGTTTTTGGGTGGCCTTCCGCGAGCCATTATAAAGCGCGCTTTGCGTGCCAAGTCCGGCACACGTTTCGTAGGTTTTCAGATCCCTGGTTTAGACTAAAGTGAATGCATTAATTTCGCTGGATGGATACACAGTGAAACAAATTAATAATACCACAAGATGTAGTAATGTTTTAATCTAAATGCTGAATACAATATTGAATGAGCGGCAGAGTTCCATTCAATATTCCAGGAATTACAGCAGGCATTCTTTGCACGGGATCAATAATGATCAATACACCAGGTTGTTAAATCATAAAACGAATCAGTGCATTGAATTCTGGAAAAACTGGGGCGGGACTTTGTGTGTATGTGTGTGTGTGTGTGGGGGGGGGGCTATTTAAATGCTGCCCTGTGGTAATAAATATAATCTATGGGTTGCAGTCAACTATTAAAAGTAGAAGCAGTCGCCTGTTGGATATGTAAGCCAATATAAAATGTATTGGACGTATATAGTCGTCTGTTGGATGTATAAAGCAGCCTCGTTTTGACTTTTAACTTTACAAACGTAACATGAAATAACTCTATGACTCTGCTGACCATAGACACGGCGTCTATCTCCCAGGCAACGAATCTCCTTTGGGATTATACAGTGAACTAAGATGGTTTGTTTCTTTCAGTGTATAATGCTATTATTAACAATTAACAATCATTTTATCAGCCTTGCATTATCATACACGGTTTTATTCTAAATATCAATCAGAATGTATTATTATTTTATTCTATACTTAATGTTAAAAATGTACTACACTCAGTGGTCGGCAACCTACGGCACGCAGGCCAGACTTGGCGCGCAGAGCGATTTTTTAAGGGCACGCCGAGGACCACCAAAAAGGCGATTCAAGTCGCTTAAACAAGAAGACAGCTAGTATAACTTTTAGGCTGTTTGCACGCGGAATGACTTAGAAATGCTACACTGCTATCAAAAGGTTGCCGACCTCTGGACTACACTATTCCAAAACAATACTTGAGGCCGACTGGTCCTGTGGTTATTATACCGGACTGTGGGAATTTTTTGGCCATGGACGTAAACAACCCTCTCTGTAGGAGAAGTCTGTAAACTTATAAGTAATAGGGCCTAGATTCTATAATATTGTTCTGGCCACCCATCCTGGCCACTTATCCCCTCGTATGCCGCGGCCACAGAAACTGGTGAACTCTGCTTCACCAGCCCTATGATCAGTTTGGTACCGAAGGGTACTTTACTTTTTTTACATTAAATACTACAAACTAGAAATAATGGTTATGTCGAGAACGTTAGGGCTGTATTTAAAATATATATATATTTCAATATTAAACATTGTTTGAGAATGTAGTACTCTAAATACACATATTAAAGAGATACTATTCTCTTATGAACCTGCAATCCAGAATGTCATGGAAGATGACAACAAGAAGGCGTTTGAAGAATACCAGAGGTCTTTTGTCACCCCACGGCTGGTTACCGTTCTGAGAAACGGCCGGCGCCCACGCCGCGCTGTCCGGATGTTACTGAATAAAAAGACGGCACAGTCTTTTGAGCAGGTAGAACTTTAACATAAACTTTCATATGAATTTTAACATAGCCTAAACTTAAAAATAGACTAAACTTTAACCTAAACTTTAAAATTAACTTTAACATAAAGTTAACATAAGCTTTCATATGAATTTTAACGTAGCCTAAACTTAAAAAAATACTAAACTTTAACCTAAACTTTAAAATGAACTTTAACATAAACTTTAACATAAACTTCAATATGAACTTTAGGATAAACTTTAACATAAATTCCATGAATTAACATGTTATATTGGGTAGGCCTATACCTTATAGGACTACCGTATAAAGGAATACTTTAATACTGTCTTTTCACTTAACTCTGTAACTAGCATTCACTTCAGCATGTGTATTTCTTTTTCCCGTTTTACATTTTCTTTACAATTCAATTCTCATCTTTTATAACGTATAACTTCACACTTCCTATATCATGCGTAGTTGATCTATTTATGCTTTAAATTTAAAAGCGATTAATTGTACGCAACAGTTTAATTGCTTCTAGTTTATTTAAGACAACTAGTTTTGTAACGGTTTTCAAAATGGCTACTAGGAGTCATTGGTATCCAATCATCCATTTGCAATTCTGTCTAAGCATTTACCATCCGTTAACCTTGACCTATCCTAAACATAAGTACACATCTTTATCCCATATGCGAGAACGAATGCATATACCGGTAAGTACTCTTTATTCCCGAGTGGCATCCGGGCATGGAATGGGTTACATGAACAAGCCAAAAAAAAAACCCCAGTAACTTTTAACATTATCTGAAACACTAATCAAAATGCAAAAAGTAGACTCGGACCACGGTTGAGCGTAGGACGCAAACATACTTCTTTATAGAAGGGAGCGTCTGTAATATGTAAGTTAATGTATTGTCATATTGCGTTATATATAGTAGGTGTTAATCTATTATCCGTGCATGCCAGGTGATGGTTGACATTACAGAGATTACAAAGCTAGACTGTGGCAGTGTCAGGAAATTGTACACATTATCAGGTCGGCAGGTGAGTGATAAGAACGTCATTGTTTTGCTTTACGCGTTTGTCCAGTTGAGATCAGGTTTCCCCAATCATCGTTGGGAATCCAACGCTCTGTATCTAAGCCACATGCAGTCGCGGGTACATTAGAGCAGGGATCGGCTACCTTTTGATAAAAGCGTGCCAAAGTGGGATTTCTAATTCAATCAGCGTGCCAACTGCCTAACACTCATCTTTCTTTAGCATTCAATTTCTTGTAGAAGAAACTTGAAAATAGTTTTTTTTTTGGTAGTCTGTCGCGTGCCATTGGAAATCACTCTGCATGTCAATTGTGGCCCGCGTGCCATATATTTGCCGACCCCTGAATTAGATTATTAAATTTCGTGTGCAGACACATCTGGTGTAACTCGCACACTACTGTTCCCATGAGACTCAAAGCCGTCGATGTGTGTAAACCACCTTATAATGTTGCTTTATATGTAAGCTATCGTAAGTAAGCGTTAAGACAGTGTAAGTTTAGCGCCTATGGAAACTTTAGCGCATGGAACGGCTACCACTCCGCTCCCTTCTAGTTAACAGCGCTTCTTCAGAAATGCGCTTTATTGCTAAGTCATATTTCGTTTGTTTTTGTTTGTTTACGATTCGATGTGGTCAAAGGTTATAATGGCTCCTTTAGAGGTCAAAGTTTGTGAACCACTTGTCTAGTCTTTTTTTTTTTTTTAAGGTTTAGATATATTTTTATTTTTAAAAACGTACCAGTCTTAGGACTAGCAAAATCCTCAAATCGTTAGTGTAGTTCTAGATGTTCAATATATATACACTTCTGATTGTCTCCCTCTCCAGGTATTGACTTTGTCTGATTTCTTCGGAGACGACACAATCTTCTTGGCCTGTGGTTTGGAGAAAGTCACATCGCAGGATTTTGTTTTGGACAAGAGAGGTAGCTCATCTTTCCCCCACTAGTACTTAAGTTAATTTCGATTGTTGCCCTTCAATAAGGAGACATAAAAGAAAGAAATCTTAACCCTTACAGTCCCGGGCGCGTTTATAGCGGAACTGAAGGCAGCATAGATAGAAGTAGGTCGGTACAGGAAGGGTTAACATACTCTCACTAACTCAAATATTTCTAAGTGATAAACTTTCATATATTTATTAAACACTATTTACAATATTTACATATATATCTAAATACAGCAAACATCTTGGCAAAAGAAGTTTTCTTCCACTTTAATACAGCATTTTACCACTTTTTAAGGCTTGGGGACCCTTTTTTCATTGATTTCTTCGGAGACGTTACACACACTCTACGCGCAATGTCAGAGTTGGTCTCCGAATTCATGGCCCCACAATTACAATAAGAGTTTTAGTCCAGCTACTGCAATCACTTGACTTATTGTCATAAAAAATTCTGTCACAAAACTCTTTCAGTGCATTCTGTCACTGTATTCTGTCACAGTCATATTTCATAGTCACTTCATTTAGTCAGCTTTTACTTTTGTATGACATGATTCATTACTTTGTATGACATGAATTACTACTTGTTGTATGACATGATTTCATTACTTTGTATGACATGAATTACTACTTGTTGTATGACATGATTTCATTACTTTGTCTGATATGAATTACTACTTATTGTATGACATGATTTCATTACTTTGTATGACATGAATTACTACTTGTTGTATGACATGATTTCATTACTTTGTATGACATGAATTACTACTTGTTGTATGACATGATTTCATTACTTTGTATGACATGAATTACTACTTGTTGTATGACATGATTTCATTACTTTGTATGACATGAATTACTACTAGTTGTATGACATGATTTCATTACTTTGTATGACATGAATTACTACTTGTTGTATGACATGATTTCATTACTTTGTATGACATGAATTACTACTTGTTGTATGACATGATTTCATTACTTTGTATGACATGAATTACTACTTGTTGTATGACATGATTTCATTACTTTGTATGACATGAATTACTACTTGTTGTATGACATGATTTCATTACTTTGTATGACATGAATTACTACTTGTTGTATGACATGATTTCATTACTTTGTATGACATGAATTACTACTTGTTGTATGACATGATTTCATTACTTTGTATGACATGAATTACTACTTGTTGTATGACATGATTTCATTACTTTGTATGACATGAATTACTACTTGTTGTATGACATGATTTCATTACTTTGTATGACATGAATTACTACTTGTTGTATGGCATGATTTCATTACTTTGTATGACATGAATTACTACTTGTTGTATGACATGATTTCATTACTTTGTATGACATGAATTACTACTTGTTGTATGACATGATTTCATTACTTTGTATGACATGAATTACTACTTGTTGTATGACATGATTTCATTACTTTGTATGACATGAATTACTACTTGTTGTATGACATGATTTCATTACTTTGTATGACATGAATTACTACTTGTTGTATGGCATGATTTCATTACTTTGTATGACATGAATTACTACTTATTGTATGACATGATATACTGAGTGACATATTTCTCCCGCCAGAAATCGGTAACATCAATGCTTATCGACCTTACAGTGGTAAAGGAAAGAGTGACCTTGCAGAAGTCAAATGAGGCCAGCGTTTCGTCCATTTCCAAAGTTTCCAGTAAGTTTTACTAAACTCATCTTGCGACACATATAGGTCAGCGGCGGAATGCTTACCCTCTGGGTGGGGAGGGGGTAAGGTGTGTGTGGGGGGGGGGGTGGAATTCGTGAAGGAGTTCGAGCCCCACTTGCATTTAGTTCTACTCTATAGTCTAGTTCTACCATAAGTATGGTGCTCTATAAATTCGGGAACGATATTTTTCGGCAAGGTACTTTTGGCAAAGGTAAATTCGGCAACGGTAATTTCGACAATACTATCAAAACGGTAATTTTGGCAACGGTACGTTTGGCAAACTTAAAATATTCACCGTTGCCGAATGTACAGTGTTTCCATAACATAACTATACAGTTTCGAAAACTCTTTAATTAATGCAATATTTGAAAGCTTGTTCTCCTATTGTCGTGTTGCATTATGTTACATATTCTGTTATGTAGTAAATGTATTACTTTAAGTTGTATTGCTGTTATATTGCGGTAAATTATTGTTACATTATGGTATATAATTGTTACATTTTATTATTATTATTATTTTATTATATTGTTGTACATTATGATATAGCCTACTTTGTAACATTTGGGTTGTATTGACACATTATGGTATATGTTTGTTACTTTAAGTTTAATTATTACTACATTATGTTAAATGTGTGCAACAATATGATGTATTGTTGTTACTTTATGATGGTAGGCATATACATTTATGACATTACGTGTACTAAGACAAGGATAGTATTGTTACTGTGTACATGTTACTGTATACTAATCATTCGAAACCTGCATGGGACTCGTCTATCTACATATTACAGATACAACTGACACGAACTGTCTATCTCCGTTGTCTGCCGTATCGTCTTCAAACAAAAGTGCTGTTCAACCGTCACAGCTAAAGGTAGACCATCAACTACTTTTGTCGTTTTCTTAGTTGTTTTTTAATTATTATTCTCCTCCACTTTCTGTACCTCACTATGCATCTTCCTCTATTTCTCTCTCTCTCTCTCTCTCTCATATATCTCCCTTCTCTCTCAATCTTTTTATCTCCTTTCATTCGTTTCTCTATCTCGTATCTTTTGTTCTCTCTCCTATCTGGACCGTTACTGACAGCAAGAAAGACACTGGACATGGGCGGCGGGGGTCGGGCGGCGGGGGTCGGGCGGCGGGGGTCGGGCGGTGGGGTTGGGGGCTTGTTTATAAGACATTGACGTTTTCTTCTTCGGTTATTTTGTTATATAGAAATAAATATGCTTTCTACAAATCCTAAAAATAAGATGGGGATGACTTCATTCCAAATGAAGAAGTCGAAAGAAGAGCTGGCACAGAAACCCATCCTATGTCAACTAAACAAAAAAGGAAGTGGCAGTGGATTGGTAACACTCTAAGAAGAAAACCGGGCAACATAGCTCACTAAGCACTAGCTGGATCCTACAAGGGATTTAGGAAGATAGGCCAGCCAAATACCACCTGGAGGAGAACGCTGGGTAAAGAACTGAAAGAAGCGGGAATACAGTGGCAAGAGATGAAGAGACTGTCTCAGGACCAAACGGAGTAGATAAACATTGTCGAGGCCCTATGTCTAATTGAGGACTTGAAGGAATTTGATTGATTGATATAATATATATTATTACATTTCTGTTTGTTTTATGACAACTTGGCGTTCATATTCTGAGTGTTGAAATCTATTGGGGTCGTCAAGAGTATCAAATAAACGTTATGTGTAAAATGAGACAACTGACCAGTTGAACTAGTACTATGAGACAACTGACCAGTTGAACTAGTACTATGAGACAACTGACCAGTTGAACTAGTACTATGAGACAACTGACCAGTTGAACTAGTACTATGAGACAACTGACCAGTTGAACAAGTACTATGAGACAACTGACCAGTTGAATAAGTACTATGAGACAACTGATCAGTTGAACTAGTACTATGAGACAACTGACCAGTTGAACAAGTACTATGAGACAACTGACCAGTTGAACTAGTACTATGAGACAACTGACCAGTTGAACTAGTACTATGAGACAACTGACCAGTTGAACAAGTACTATGAGACAACTGACCAGTTGAACAAGTACTATGAGACAACTGACCAGTTGATCTAGTACTATGAGACAACTGACCAGTTGAACTAGTACTATGAGACAACTGACCAGTTGAACTAGTACTATGAGACAACTGACCAGTTGAACAAGTACTATGAGACCACTGACCAGTTGAACTAGTACTATGAGACAACTGACCAGTTGAACAAGTACTATGAGACAACTGACCAGTTGAACAAGTACTATGAGACAACTGACCAGTTGAACAAGTACTATGAGACAACTGACCAGTTGAACAAGTACTATGAGACAACTGACCAGTTGAACTAATACTATGTTTAGGTAGTTTTAAGAACAATCAGAAACAAAACTACAATAATATCCTATGCAGTATAATAAATATTCTATTGTAAAACCTTCCAGCAATGTCACTTCCTATTAATTAATAAGCTTTAATCATTTGATTTTTCTTTTCAGTCTGAAGAGAAATGTGAGGATAAGGACACATTTGGTGTGTATGCAAAATAGTCTAGATAATATTATATATATATTGATTATGTACTGTGCCTAAATGTATTTAATTATGATGTATAATATAAACATAAGGGACATTACAGTCAGAATATACCTGTGTCGTTTTAACGTCTGTGTGAAAATGGGACTCGGGATAGGAATTATAAATAAAGCCGCAATAATAAAATGTTTGGCCCCAGACACCAAGAAATGTTTTTTCTTATGTCGACATGCCCTTTGTGTGTCTGCTGTGTTTGTTTGTATCCTATGAAAACATGTTATATGTGTACGTGTTTGCATGTGAGTGTGTGTGTGTATGCAGACTCAGGATCACCCTCCAGACCCTTCACCAGGGCCCAAACCCGGGCCGCTCGACCATTGTGCCCCCCTCCCCTTTGTACTGTTTTAATGAAACAAACTACACAAGACGAAATAGAACAATAATCTACAGACAACTCGTACACAAGCTTAATCTATAGAAATATAACATTTTTATTAAACTAATTTATTATCGATATTTTATATTATCAGAACTTTAGCTACAACATATCAAGTTTTAACTTTATAGTCAAGTAAATCACCCTTCGTACCAAGCAGCGTTCACCAGTTTCTGTGGAAACTACTAGGGGGTGTATGGCCAGCACAATGCTCAGCCGCCTTTACTTTACACCAACTAATGTCAAGTACCCATCAGAGTAGGGGAGACTCAGGGACACCAAGATTCAAACCCAGGACCTTCGGATCGTCAGTCGAACTCGGCTACCGTGCCCCACTTTATAACAGCAGCATTATATTCAATTATGTATTGCTTATGTTAAGCTTAGAGTTTTAGGAAAAGTTTTGACATGTATTGCACTACTAAGACCTATGTTGTGTTTCTGTGATTCAATACCCCCAGATGTCTCTAAGTTAAGCATGCCCGCCACCTTGACGAACAAGTATGAAGTCGGAACATTGATCGGAACTGGAAACTTTGCCTTTGTCTTGGAATGTAAAGACAAGTTAGTCGTATATCTTTATTGGAGTCTTTTTCATGTTCACTCTACCTTTCTCTCTCTCTCTCTCTCCATCTCTCTTTCACTTTCCCTCACCTGATCACTCTCTCTCTCTCTTTATCTCTCTCTCTCTGTCACTCTCGTTTTTTCTCTCTCTTTCTCTCTGTATCCGTATCTTTTTCTTTCCCTCCCCTGATCACTCTCTCTCTCTTTTTATATCTCACTCTGTCACTCACCCGATCACTCTCTCTCTCTTTTTAAATACATTTCTCTCCCTCACTTTGACTCATCCATCCTCGCTCAGTCTCTCGCTCCATCACTCACTTATCTCTCTCGCACTCTTTCAACCTCTCTCCAACCGTGTGTCTCTCTATATTTCTATTTTTCTGTTTCTCTCCCCCCCTCTCTCTCTCCCTCTCTCTGACTCACGGCCACTCTATCTTCCTCTCCAATCTAACCTCCTGTCTTCTATTCTTATTCTTCACACCTTCTGGCACTGGGACTCGTTCATCTGTTCTCCATTAACGATGGATTATACCGGTTGTTGAACAGTTTAAAACCGATTTTAAAATGTCTCAATACAAACAGGACGAGCCTCCCGGCTCTTTTCTCCAGGGGCGTAATAAGGGGTGGACCGGGGGGTGGGCGAGGAAGGCACACCAAGGTCCTGTCCGAGACTAGCCACTCCACGACACGGTGATAAGGCGTGTCGCGTAACGGCCACATGCACTGCACTAATTATCACCAACTGCGGAATTCCCCTCGGATCATTATCCTGGTGGCCCGCTCGTATACCTGCAAGTGTCGCCCGGTAGCACAAATCCCAGACTATTGGTATGGGCATCCAGGCATCAGGGTGGGTTCTGAGGCAGACTGCTGAGCACATCGCTTCCTCTCCACCTAGGCTCGGCAGGTGCAATGGGATCTTGGACGCACAGAAGGGGCTGTCCCACATACATAACGGCGACTTACACACTACACACTTCATAGTCTTTGAGGCCCATGTGTACAGATGTGTAGTTTAAGACTAAAATGTTTCCCGGATTTAGTGCCCCGGCCTCCCCAATGAAAGAATTATTATTATTTTTAAATTCCAAAAGCTAGAACAGACGTATTACGCGTTATCATTCTTCCCGACTGGCATACGGGCGTGGCATTGGTTGACAGAAGAAACTAGAAAAAAAAAACTTGACATCATTTAAAACACTAATCATAATGCCAGACAAGACTTAGACCACGGATAAGCACAGGAAGCAATAATCTTCAGTAAAGAATGAGCGACTGTAAAGTAACAGATAAAATTGTATGGATCCCCACTGAAGAATCAGCCAGTGTGGGTCCCCATGGAAGAGTCAGCCAGTATGGAACCCCACTGAAGAATCAGCCAGTGTGGGTCCCCATGGAAGAGTCAGCCAGTATGGATCCCCACTGAAGAATCAGCCAGTGTGGGTCCCCATGGAAGAGTCAGCCAGTATGGATCCCCACTGAAGAATCAGCCAGTGTGGATCCCCATGGAAGAGTCAGCCAGTATGGATCCCCACTGAAGAATCAGCCAGTGTGGGTCCCCATGGAGGAGTCAGTCAGCGTTGATCCCCACTGAAGAATCAGCCAGTATGGGTCCCCATGGAAGAGTCAGCCAGTATGGGTCCCCACTGAAAAATCAGCCAGTGTGGGTCCCCATGGTAAAGTCAGCCAGTATGGGTCCCCACTGAAGAATCAGCCAGTCTGGGTCTTTATGCTAAAGTCAGCAAGTATGGATCCCCACTGAAGAATCAGCCAGTCTGGGTCCCCATGGTAAAGTCAGCCAGTATGGGTCCCCACTGAAATATGAGCCAGTCTGGGTCCCTATGGTAAAGTCAACCAGTATGGATCCCCACTGAAGAATCAGCCAGTCTGGGTCCCCATGGTAAAGTCAGCCAGTGTGGGTCCCCACTGAAATATCAGCAAGTATGGGTCCCCACTGAAATATCAGCCAGTCTGGGTCCCTATGGTAAAGTCAGCCAGTATGGATCCCCACTGAAGAATCAGCCAGTCTGGGTCCCCACTGAAATATCAGCCAGTATGGGTCCCCACTGAAATATCAGCCAGTCTGGAACTCTATGGTAAAGTCAGCCAGTATGGATCCCCACTGAAGAATCAGCCAGTATGGGTCCCCATGGTAAAGTCAGCCAGTATGGATCCCCACTGAAGAATCAGCCAGTCTGGATCCCCATGGTAAAGTCAGCCAGTATGGATGCCCACTGAAGAATCAGCCAGTATGGGTCCCCACTGAAATATCAGCCAGTCTGGGTCCCTATGGTAAAGTCAGCCAGTATGGATCCCCACTGAAGAATCAGCCAGTATGAGTCTTCACTGAAATATCAGCCAGTATGGGTCCCCACTGAAATATCAGCCAGTCTGGGTCCCTATGGTAAAGTCAGCCAGTATGGATCCCCACTGAAGAATCAGCCAGTCTGGGTCCCCAATGGTAAAGTCAGCCAGTATGGATCCCCACTGAAGAATCAGCCAGTCTGGGTCCCTATGGTAAAGTCAGCCAGTATGGATCCCCACTGAAGAATCAGCCAGTCTGGGTCCCCATGGTAAAGTCAGCCAGTATTGATCCCCACTGAAGAATCAGCCAGTCTGGGTCCCCATGGTAAAGTCAGCCAGTATGGGTCCCCACTGAAATATCAGCCAGGGGCTAAGATGAATCATAACCTGCCACTACTATTTCTCCATTTCCCTTTCTTTTCCTTTTGCACTTTAGCCATGGAGAGTCTTTATAAATATCTGTTAGCGCCAATGTTTAGCTGGCCATCTATAGAATTTATACATCAATTGTTCTAGAGAGTAATCTAGTTTTATCTTCTCTTTAATTGAAATATTTCTTTAATTTTAACAAAAGCAATTGTTGAGGTTCTTTGCAGCGTTAAATTTGAAATACACTTTTATTTCATTTTTTTGTTGTTGTCAGAAAGTAAGCAATCTTGTTCTTTTTGTAGACATCTAATGAAGTGTCTAAATGTGCAAAGCGATATATATATATATACATATTATATATTATTCTCTATAGAAAGACGCAAAAGAAATATGCCTTGAAGGTTATCAACAGAGAAACTTGCAAAGGAAAGGTAACTCTAATATCAATGAAAAATATATCTTTTAACTTAAAACTTTTTATGGTTGATCAATGTATTTATTATTTATAGGCCCAGTGGTAGGTCTATAGTTAAATAATGCTGAAAGTCAGTACGCGTACTTAAATAAATCCGACGAGAAATAGTCTATAGTGATTAATTGTCCTTATCGTATTCCATTCGGAGTCTTTGGCTACGTTTAGTCATGAAATTTATTAAATTTTGCTTTATAAAGATATAAAAAGATGCACACATGAGCAAAAATGAGTTTCTTAATGTAAAATAATGATGACCTTAAAGGATTTAGTCCAGTACTTGTCTGTGTTGACATAGAACACTGCATTATGTTAAGGAAACCCCGGGGACTTGGGGAGGGGGATATTTTCTGTGGACATCCATTGTGGATGATTGGATAGATAAAAATACTAAACGGACGAATGAATGAATGGGTGGATTGAAGGATAAATGGATAGATGAGTGGATTGATAGGTTGTTTGGTTGAATAAATGGATGGAAGGGTAAATATATTATATTAATTAACTGGGAGGTTTGGTGGATGAACGCTGCTTCACCAGCCCTATGATCAGTTTGGTCCGAAGGGTACTTTACTTACTTACTTGGTGGATGAACGCTGCTTCACCAGCCCTATGATCAGTTTGGTCCGAAGGGTACTTTACTTACTTGGTGGATGAACGCTGCTTCACCAGCCCTATGATCAGTTTGGTCCGAAGGGTACTTTACTTACTTGGTGGATTGGTAAATTGATGGAAGATCGAGTGGATAGGTGTATAGATGTATGAGTGAATAAACTTTATACTGTCCATCTATTTTGCTTCTATGTTCCGCCAGGAGAAGATGCTTGACAATGAAGTCCGTATCCTGCGCTGTGTCAAACATCCAAATATTATAAGGCTCATCGAAGACTTTTCCAACCAGCATCAGATATACTATGTCATGGAACTGGTTAAAGTAAGCTGGAACCAGGTTCTTATCATATCCCGTGTGCATTTAGTATATTAAAACTATTTCGGCACAAATATGTAGCCTATGTGGAGATGAGAATATGATTGTCCTCTGGAACCAATTGCTTGAGACAAAGACTTAGTAAAGTCAGTAAAGTTTTTCACTGTGAGAGTCATCCCCAATTAGAGGCCGACCGAAACGAAAACGAAACTTTACCGAAATTTTTAAATTAACTTTCGGCCGAAACATAAGCCGAAACCGAAGGTTTAACTGCGCCTTCATCCGAAAAAAATAAACGAAAGATAAACAGAAATTGCCAAACAAAATAATTTAAAGGACTGCACATTTTTGTGTAATATTAACAAGTTTATTTAAGTAAACTAAAGAACTATATTAAATTATCCGTTTATCATTAGCTTCAATTTTCTACATCACACAGATTAATTGGCGACAGTTTAACTAAATGAAATTATCAATAAGCAGAGTAATAGATGCATTACTAGCGTTGCAGTCTGAATTTTGAATGTTAAAATAGATATTCGGCTGATGATCGAAAGTTAATATCCGTTATAGCCAAAAGCGAACCCAAAAGCTTACTTTGTTTGTGTGTGCGTGTGTGCCAGGCTGTTTGTGTGTGCGTGTGTGCCAGGCAGTTTGTGTGTGCGTGTGTGCCAGGCAGTCTGTGTGTGCGTGTGTGCCAGGCTGTTTGTGTGTGCGTGTGTGCCATGCTGTTTGTGTGTGCGTGTGTGCCATGCTGTTTGTGTGTGCGTGTGTGCCATGCTGTTTGTGTGTGCGTGTGTGCCATGCTGTTTGTGTGTGCGTGTGTGCCATGCTGTTTGTGTGTGCGTGTGTGCCATGCTGTTTGTGTGTGCGTGTGTGCCAGGCGGTTTTGGCTTTACTTGAGGCTTCTCCCTAGTTGGTGATCTAATGACTTTAGAAGAGGGATTAGGGAGGAGGGGGTGTGTACGACAATCGGCATTCCCCGGACAGGAACCTTACTAAAATAAAAGGCGTGCGGATAACTTCATTTTTGTTTTGTTGGCGTGAATGTTTTGGCGCTTTCCTCAAACTGTAAACCAGTTTTTTATTTTAAAAGATTAAGTTTATCTTGTTATCAATATATTAAATTCTGGTAGTAAATAATTCAATTATATAATGTAGATTTTCCTCACATAATCCTTCTTCAAAATTAAAATAATTATGGCAAGAATGCTTTAAGTTAGGCTATCACTTTCAGATCATGAAGCAGCGCTTATCGGTTTCCAGGTTCGCTGTATACAAGGGGATTTTGTGGCCAGCTAAATACACAGCCGCTTGTACTTTCCCCCCAACTAATGTCAGGCTTATCTTATCTAGTTAGACTCAAGGTCACCCTCCATTTCCGGGTTAGAGGGATATTGGCGCTTTTAGCTGGAATGGAACCCGAGACATATAGAATGGAACTAGGAGGGTGGCCAGACGACCGTGCCGCATTGAAAATAGTTGCTTTGCTGTTTTTACCTTGTCCCGGACATGCTTTCTGTTATAGATTCATCGCATTGAAATAGTTGTTTCACTAATAGTTGTAACTAATCCCTGACAGGGCGGAGATCTGTTTGACGCCATAGCTTCATCCAGCACCAAGTACACTGAGGACGATGCCAGTGGGATGCTCTACAACCTGGCCAGTGCGCTTGAGTACCTTCACTCCATGCACATCGTCCACCGTGACGTGAAGCCGGAGAATATCTTGGTCAGTGCAGTGCTATAGAAACACCTGTTGTTCCAATAGATCTGATACGTTTGTTTTTGTTGTTCTTTTGTCGTGCGCGTAGAACCAATGATCTATAAAACGAATGGATAGCACCACCATAATAAATTTTAATGTGTATGTGCAAATTGAGGATAGAATTGACTACACTAGCTACATTATTCACTTATCCCTTTAATTAAGTATTAGGAAAAAACCACCTATAGTTAGAATTAGAATAAAAAGGAGGTCTAAGTCACTTGAAATATTTTTACATGTCAATGTTTAGGAAATCTAATGTTATAGATAAGTGAAACCTATTTGATTTTGGCATCAATAATATAGTTTCCGAGTCCCAATCCATTCTATTATATAGATTAGTGGCGTAGAACGCATAAACAAAGATACCCTCCTCCCCGCCCCCCTCTTCTTCCTTCTTTCAGATCAGAGAACACGATGACGGCACAAGGTCTCTCAAACTGGGCGACTTTGGCCTCGCTACAGAAGTGAACGGACCACTGTACACGGTATGCGGCACGCCGACATACGTGGCACCGGAAGTGATCGCAGAATCAGGGTACGTGGGGGTCTGGGTCATTTTTTTACTTGCCTCCCAGCGCAATTGATGTAATAGATGTGAATATTCATAGCTGACAAGAGTAACGCCAATAGTTAAATCACTAGGCCTAGAAACACTAGAGGACAGAAGGGGCAAAGAGTAAAGTAGTAATAATACATTAGGCATTAAACTCTAATTTAGAAATGCAACCCAATAACAACCTGTTGCGGCGCTCAGATAAACATAAAGACAACAAGTTTTCCTATACCTTAAGCAAGAACAAATGCATACAAGTGCTCTTTCTTCCCGAGTGGAATTCGGACATAAAATAGGTTGCCTGAACAAACCAGGTAACTTAACATCATTCAAAACACTAATAAAAACGTAAGACTAAACTTGGACCACGGATGAGCGTAGGACGCAATAATCTTCTATATAGAAGGAGTGCTGTAACATACAAGATAGGATAATATCTTAACTTTTAAATAACACACTAAAAAAGAAACGCCTCCGTTTCATTATATACGTGACTATAACTTATTTACTCGAAAGAATGTGTTTCTTATCAAACCCATTCTCTTGGAAGTACAAGCTTATGTCTTTAATAAATTCAGCTATAAATGCTCGAGAAAAATCCATCGAATCTCCTACCTAGAACACAGGACTTATGAGTGTGTCTGGGACAGAATATCCTCAATTGCGGGCCCTCAAGAAAACATTATGGCAACAATCAATCGGCGCAAGCTGACATGGTTAGGTCATGTGTTGCGGCATAATAACTTGCCAAAAACCATCCCCCAAGGCACTGTAGAAGGTGGACGTCGGAGAGGCCGTCAACGGAAATGCTGGTTCGACAATATTAAAGATTGGACAGTTCTGCAGATGGCTGAACTATTGACAGCCACCAAAGAAAGGCAAAAAATTGCGAAATATGACAGCGGAGGTGTCCATTCGCTTACGACCACAACGGTCAAGGGTCTGATGATGAAGATAAGGCTAATGTACAGTTATACAAACATACGATGTATGCAACAAATTATATCGGCCTTTCGACGTTAACTAAGGCATGGTATGGGCCGATTCGGCCGTTTGGGGTACAATTAATGTTTACCTAATTCCAGTGAAATAATAAGTTGTATTTCAAACTCCAGCTAATGCAATCAATGAAAATAACGATGCTTAGATCGTTACTGTTTGACTGGTCGACCCGAATACAAGCTGTGATAAACACACTGTTTACAACAACTTAAAAAAAAAGATAGTGAATGCTTTTGTTGTTATTGTTGTCTGGTACATAAAAGGAAAAAATGTCAACTTTAAACAACAGGGAAAACATCACAGCGATATACAAGAACGGGAAAATCCGAAAACGCGTTGAAACTTTGAGTGAGAGCAAAGCGAAGGGAAATAACCAATGATTCAAAAAGAAATTGTATAATGAATTTATTACATTTATTGTTCGTTGTTGTGTTTTTTTCATCACAATGTAAGCTTTAATGTGTGTACACGTTTATTTAAATAATATTAAACTAATCCAGCAGCATATTTGATGTAGCAAACAAAATAAAAATTTTCTTATTGGAAATGTTGAGTCAATTAGGGTCAATAGCGAACTAACATACAAATTCAAGGAAATTATCTTGGTTTATTTTTTAGCATATCTTATATGGTATACAAGCTACATTGCCCGGCGTTGCCCGGGTGGAAAAAAAAAGGACTGTCTGGGGTGCAGATAACAAATTTATAAACTACACTTACTGGATACTTTTAGGAAAGTAAATAAATATTGTAATAGGGTAAAAAAAATAGTCAAATATTTTTATTTAACAAAATCTATATTGCCTATAGATTTACAATGTCTTTTGTTTTTAAAAGTTTGAAAAATTAATTGTCGAAAAAAAAAGTATAGTCTAACTGGAGAATCAAACCCTGGTCGCCCGTATAGCAGTCCACTACGTTTACCACTGAGCTATCGAAGACACATGTCCGATGTGAAAAATTATTAGACGGTATATTGGGCTAGGCCTAGATAGGTCAGTGACACACGTGTTTTCAAATTGACCAATTGGGGATCCTCGCGGGGCTTAACACTGTCTTTTTATATATATAGATTACAGACGCTCCTTCTATACATAAGATGACTGCGTCCTACGTTCATCCGTGGTCCGAGTCTAGTCTTGAATCTTTATTAATGTTTTAAATGATGTTAAGTAACTGGTTTCCTGGTTTGTTCAGGCAACCCATTCCAACCCATACTACTAAGCTGTATCTTAATTAATTACTTTTTTTGTAGCTACTATTGTCAGTGTCCAAGTGTCACGTTCACTAATTGAAGTCAATCTTTCACAGGTACGGTGTCAAGATTGACGTTTGGTCTGCGGGCGTGATAACCTACATTTTGTTATGTGGATTCCCGCCTTTCTCGAGGTGCGCATACACACACAGAACTAATGTTTGTTTGCGACTACGTTTTTGATAGTCTGCGTGTAGAAGTACATGCACTTTTCATTCTGTTTATCCCTTTCTCTGGATGTGACTTGTAAATGATACTTTACATAGAGGAACGTCTTTTGTGGATGACTTCTCCATTCTCTCTTTATTATCTCTCTCACACACACTCTCTCTATAGGCCCTATATCTCTCTCTCTCTCTAACTTTTTCTCAAAATTTGGAGGAAGGTAGTAGGGGCATATAGTATAAAGTGAAAACAAAATAACTATGGAAAGACAAATAATGAACAGTTAGAAGATTTAAAATGACCATAGATTAATATTATAAAAAAAACACCTAGAAAATTTAATAGAATGTTTTTAATGGTATAATTATGTGAATCCTGACAAATATTGAAAATCTGTTAACTATTTACAACCGTCTTAAGATTGATTAGGTCTATAATTTCTCAAAATGCATTACAAAATAAAGAGACCGGAAAAAATATTTTTAATCCCCTGTTTTGGAGAAGAAAAAAAAGGAGGGGGGGTGTCTTGGCGAAGTTGGGGAGCCCGTCCCCCCTTACCCTTGATGTCCGCCTCCCCCTCCCACCATTACTTACGCCTATGGTTATTATGTTTTATGTATGAATTTCGCTGAACTGTTGAAATGTTCGTTGACGAGTTAACGACTAGAAACTATCCAGCCTAAAGAACTCGATCTAAACTCTCTCTCTTTCTCTCCATATGTATTCATTAAATGTACTTAAATTTCTGACGCAATAGAAACTGGCCGTAAACAACGTGTTTGACTTTACTAATTCGAACAATAGAACTAGGTCATCATTTTTGTTTGTTTCAATGCCGCTAACAAGCTGTCATAAACACACTATTTACAACAGCGTTAATGTTAAAGGAAGATAATGAAACTATTGTTGTTGTTTATTTTGACTTCTTTAAGTGATCTCCCCCTTGTTTTAATCTTTCGTGTAGCCCAACAGACAACCAGGACGAGCTGTTTGACCTGATTATCTGCGGGAACTACGAGTTTATAAGTCCCTACTGGGATGATGTCACAGGTTCCGCCAAGGTAATGCTCCGTCTGTGTATGTGTGTACGTTACACGTCGCAGTGTGTACGTTGGACATCTCAGTGTGTCCATTGCACGTCTCAGTGTGTCCATTGCACGTCTCAGTGTGTACGGTGCACGACTCAGTGTGTCCATTGCACGTCTCAGTGTGTACACTGCACGACTCGGTGTGTACATTACATGTCTCAGTGTGTACGCTGCACGACTCGGTGTGTCCATAGCACGTCTCAGTGTGTATACATTGCACGTCTCAGTATGTACGCTGGACGAGTCGTTGTATACATTGCACGTCTCAGTGTGTATACATTGCACGTCTCAGTGTGTACGCTGCACGAGTCGTTGTATACATTGCACGTCTCAGTGTGTATACATTGCACGTCTCAAAGTGTACGCTGCACGAGTCGTTGTATACATTGCACGTCTCAGTGTGTATACATTGCACGTCTCAAAGTGTACGCTGCACGAGTCGTTGTATACATTGCACGTCTCAGTGTGTATACATTGCACGTCTCAGCGTGTACGCTGCACGCGTCGTTGTATACAATACACGTCTCAGTGTGCGCATTGCACGTCTCAGTGTGTACATTGCACATCTGTCTCGGTGTTGTATTTGTATTGTACGTGTCAGTGTGTACGTTGCATATAAGTGTGTACATTCATGTGTATATATACATAGCTAGTTCATCCATGTGAGCAATGTAAAAAAGGTGGAATGGGGCAATAAAACGCGGCAAATTCTGAACATTTGAGCTAGATCAACCGAAACTAATTTTTAAGAAACTTAAATGTTATTAACTAAGCTTTTAATGCCTATCTTCTTAAACATGTTTTTTTCTTTAGATCGAAAATTAATATGCCTAATTAATCTCAAGAATTAAGTTTAAAAAGTAAAAAAAAAATTATTAAGCACTGACCTAGAAGGCTTAATCAAAACAAATGACGCAACATGTTAAAAAAATATTTACGTGGAAAGCCATAGTAGTATATTAAGTAACATTTAGGTAGCATCCCCCCTCTCCTCTCCCCCTCCCCCTCTCCTCTCCCCCTCTCCTCTCCCCCTCTCATCCCCCTCTCCCCCTCCCATTCCCCCTCTAAGAGTGAGGAAGGGGTGACGTCAGTCAAGCTCCCCCTCTCGAGCTGTGACATGACCTCCCCCTCACGTGACATTTCGTGACCTCCCCCTCTCGACACGTGTTTATTTTTTTTTTCCGTTCTCTCCCCCCTCCCTACCCCTGTAATGTCAACTATCCATGGGTAAGGTTGGGTAAGGTTGGGTAAGGCTGGGTAAGGTTGGGTAAGGTAGGGTAAAGCATTTTTTACCCACCCCCTCAGCATTTTTACCCACCCCCTAGCGACATGTGGCATGACCTCCCCCTCTCGACACGTGTTTATTGTTTTTTTTCCCCGTTCTCTCCCCCCTCCCTACCCCTGTAATGTATAGTTGAAATATACTTATGTATGTAAAAGAGATGACCCACATCAGCAATACATGAACAATGACATGTGTTCAGTACATTTTTAAATAGTTTTTTCCCCTTAGTAATTTAGTTATCTTTATATTTATGTATGTAAAAGAGATGTAGGCTATCGAACTTTTAGTTCCGGCTTGTCGTCCTAGGTTATTGAACTTTTGCCCTGGCTTGTACATACTTAAAACACCAACACTGGCTCAATAATGTATAATTAATTAGATGAAAAGATTCATCCTCTCGACATCCTTCCTCCCCACACCCACCATACATTCACCCCACCCACTCGATCAATAATAATTTGAATGTATAATGTCGCATATGTTTACAGCTAAACTCAAGCCCACATCTATAATTAAGATGTAATTTCGGATTATTGATCTTTTGCCTCTCGTGCAAAACAACTCGAAAAGTCCCCTCTTACTTCTAAAAACAGGTGTTGTTTTCTAAATATATAATTGATTTGAGCAATAAACTCAACTGCAGATCAATAGAATATTCACATTTTGTCACTCTTCACACACATTCATATATATACACACACACACACACGTACCTCACACACACACTCATTTCTTTTTCCCCTATACAGACATCTGTTTATGGTTTATCTATGCACTGTAGGTTATTTACCTTTTTTGTACTATCATTTTCTTTTCTTCCATTCAGACATATCTATGCAGTGTAGTTATTAACCTTTTTTTTTGTACTATCATTTTCTTTTCTTCCATTCAGACATATCTATGCAGTGTAGTTATTAACCTTTTTTGTACTATCATTTTCTTTTCTTCCATTCAGACAGCTGTTTAATTCAATCCTCCCACCCAATCGATAATGCCAACATTTCACTTACTATTTTCACGTTTTCCCAAAGGCTATAGTAGTATTGCTGCCATTTTGTCACCACTAGACAAAGTAAACAAACAGCACGCCCGCTATAATTATTTTAAGCGCTTTAGTATTCTTTTATAGTTCTTAATAAAGGGTACCATTAAAATATTTTAGAACCAGTGTATTCACATTTCATTCATACCAACAGCCTAACCACTGGATCAATAATAATTTGAATGTATAATGTCACATGTGTTTATATAGTAGAATATTCACATTTTGTCACTCTTCACACACACATACACACACACATACACACACACACACACAATATTTGTATCACACACACACACACACACACACACACACATTTCCTTACAGATATCTGTTTATTTACCCAATCGATAAACATACAGACATCTGTTTATTTCAAACATCCCAACCCAATCAATAAACTATTGTACTGGTTTATCTATGCAGTGTAGTTATTAACCTTTTTTGTACTATCATTTTCTTTTCTTCCATTCAGACAGCTGTTTAATTCAATCCTCCCACCCAATCGATAATGCCAACATTTCACTTACTATTTTCACGTTTTCCCTACACACACACACACATACATACAGACAATCACATTTACAAACGCACACACACACACACACATACAGACAATCACATTTACAAACGCACACACACACACATACATACAGACAATCACATTTACAAACGCACACACGCACATACATACAGACAATCACATTTACAAATGCACACACGCACATACATACATACAGACAATCACATTTACAAACGCACACACACATACATACAGACACTCACATTACTCATACTGGCATACAAATACGCACACAGGCCCGTCAGACCATATTTACATTGTCACAGCTGTCTCTCTGCAAACGCTCCTTCTATAAAGAAACTTATTGCTTCCTACGTTCATCCGTGGTCCAAGGCCAGTCTAGTTGCATTTTTTTATTAATGTTTTAAATTATGTTACTGGTTTGTTCAGGCAACCCATTCCATATGAACCTTGCAGCTCGTTTTATTTTTTTTTTGTAATTTTTTTGTTTAATGTTTTCGTAAAAGTATTCAGGCAATTTTAAAATTTTAATAGTTAACACATGCATCAGTCTAAACTAAAATATTCAACGTGTCTCTGATGGCATCCTTTTTAACTTTCTGTTATACAGAAGTCATAGTCATAGTCCCATGGTTCTTTTAGGAACACGTGGTATCCAATATGGCGGAAGGGATGTATCCAAGGGGAGTAATCGTGTAATTATTATTTTTTGTCATTATTACCATTGTATTTTTTTTTCTTTTTGTTGTAGTAAGACAGGGTTAAGCATTTTTATTCTAAACTTAAAATGTTTCAGCTATTAGTATATATATTACGAGCTCTAAATTTTCACATAATAGTGAAGGGTGATATTCTTTTATAGAATTATTATACACTAATGCAATTTTGTTTTCTCTTTTTGATATTATAAGACATGTAAATCTTGAGTAATTTTTAATTTTAACTTTAAGAGTTCGCATGTTATTTTCTTTACGATTGCACTAGATGTATAAACTTTTATATACTGTATTTAATCAAGTAATTATTTTCTTTAGCACAATTAAGGGAGCCAGAAATATTGAATAGATTAAAATCAAGGGTAGCAACCGTGTAATTAGTTGTTTTAATTTTTGTAAAATTTATATTAATCTTGTCTTAAGTTAATGGATTTTCAGGGCGATTTGCAGCTCGTTGTTTTCAACTAAAGAGTTACCAGATAGTAGATACGCTTCTAGAATCTTCAACATATATTGATACACATCTGTCGAGCTTTATGAATAGTCATAATAACTGGGTGAGTAACAGGTTCACAATAGTAACAAGACAGTCTTTGTTAAACAAAAAATCACCATATACACAGTTAAATATAAAAGAGTATATTAAACTAGCTTCCATCTTTCTTTTCGTCACAGAGGTGTCCCTGAGTCTGCCCAGCTCTGATGGGTACCTGACATTAGTTGGGGTAAAGTAAAGTCGGCTGGGCATTGTGCTGACCACACATCCCCTTTTATGTCGTGGCCACAGAAACTGGTGAACGCTGCTTCACTAGCCCTATGATCAGGTTGGTCCGAAGGGTACTTTACTAAGTCATGTTTTGTTTGTTATTATTATTGTAAACGTGTAACGTTAGTATGAAAACATGGGTGTCATTTATTTATTGCATTCAATTCATTAAAGAATAAAAGTGGGGAAAAAGAAATGTTTGTTTCCTTTGTCTTTATTTCATCTAGTACATCTAAGTCCAATGTTTTCATTGCCCTAGTATGTATAAAATAGTTGTAATTTTAAAGTTATTTTGAAATATTAAGTTAACCCAATAGATTCGTTGTAAAAACAAATAAGCTCCAGAAGATCTTTTACGTCTGCTTGCTCATCAATTAGGCGCTGACAAGATTCTTGCAGAGATATGATGACTTTCGTAGACCTACCAAGTATCTGAGCTAGCCCTTCAGTATCCGCTTCCACAAGTTGCTAGATAAGACATTGAAAATAAAAATTATATTTATTATTTATTTATTTTGTCTATACCTGCAAGATGTAATAATTTGGTAGTATCTTACATGCATTTCATCTTCATTCAATAATACAACACAAGCGAGGTCTACTTTGATTTTCTCAATGACTGAAGATAAATCACAGTCTTTACGGCCACATTCTAATACAGCGCCATCTGGGTGATCGTAACTCGTAATGGCTACACAGGGAAAAAATAATGGAAAATTGAATTTTTTACTGTATCATGACTACACTGTTGGTTTCTGTGATCTAGCTACATGACTTTAGGTGACCAAGACTATCATGGCTTTAGGTTGACCTCACCCAAGACTATTAAAACTGTTAGGGAAATATTTTTTTTTAATTTTTTTTTTCTCCCAAGAGTCCAGAGGGAAGAGTTTACAATGCTATCACTCGCATTTAATCAGGGGAAGTAATTGGGAAAGTAAAGGTGTTGAGGCGCTTTGCTGACCACACTATCCCCACATTAATGTAAAGGATTTAAAATATAAAAATAATCTACATATTGTAAAAGTAGATTGGATGGATACTTTAAACAAAACAATTTTGACTTTGACTTTAAAACATAAAAAATCGATAGAAAATATATTAAACTACACCTACAAGAGTGTGGAGGCATCCATTCGCTTCGACCGGGTAGCAACATGAACACTGTGTTGTCTGGCAAGAAGGAGAAATATTCCTCATCAATTTCTGTTCCATCCTCTGCAAGAACGACTGTGACAGGAGGATCAATTTGGAGTTTTTCACAACCTTCAAACGTAAAAAACAACAAATACCAAACAACAACAAACAAACAAAACAACAAGAATAAAATAATTGATAGCTTTTAATTTACTTTATTTATTTATTTTTAATTTTTTACCTTTGTTTTAAAGCTCTTGAAATGATGAGACAGTAAATCCTTTTGTGACAATTCTTTCTTTATCCCAGACTTTAAACGGTCTATACTTAGGTTCACACATTTTTAAAAAATGTGATAATCCTTTAAAAATAAATATAAAAATAGTCAAACTTGGTTACCTACCCTTGCCAATAATATTGGCAATATAATATTTGTTGACTACGCCTAGTTTTTCTTTTTATCTTTCCCTCTTTCTAACTCCCACTCTATCAAATCTAATAGAACAACAAACTCTTATCTTCAACTCCCTTGTCAGCTGTTACATTCGCATTATTTGTGCCTCATTTCTTTATTATAGCTCCAGATCGTTCTCACTACTATCTTTCTCACCCAAAACTGTTAGTTACTCTACTTTCAATAATGTTCCCTCTCTACAACGTGCGTCAGACATACATTGTTTTTCTGCCTAGAAAGTTTTTTAGTACACTTGTCTATGGACACCTTTTTTTTTTCTCCAACTCTCTTGTTATTTTTTTCTCCCTCTCGAAAAAAAGTCTCCCTCTCGAAAAGAAATATTTCCTTCCAATAAGGAAATAGAGACCGGCTTGTAATTTTTTTTCTCCCTCTTCGAAAAAAAAAGTCTCCCTCTTGAAAAGAAATATTTCCTTCCAATAAGGAAATAGAGACCGGCTTGTAATTTTTTTTCTCCCTCTTCGAAAAAAAAAGTCTCCCTCTTGAAAAGAAATATTTCCTTACACGAAGGAAATAGAGACCGGCTTGTAATTTTTTTTCTCCCTCTTCGAAAAAAAAGTCTCCCTCTCGAAAAAATTTCTTCCCTGGCATACTTCTTTCTCCAATCATCTTGTAATTTTTTTTCTCCCTCTTCGAAAAAAAAGTCTCCCTCTCGAAAAAATTTCTTCCCTGGCATCCTTCTTTCTCCAATCATCTTGTAATTTTTTTCTCCCTCTTCGAAAAAAAAGTCTCCCTCTTCGAAAAAATTTCTTCCCTGGCATCCTTCTTTCTCCAATCATCTTGTAATTTTTTTCTCCCTCTTCGAAAAAAAAGTCTCCCTCTTCGAAAAAAAAGTCTCCCTCTCGAAAAAATTTCTTCCCTGGCATCCTTCTTTCTCCAATCATCTTGTAATTTTTTTCTCCCTCTTCGAAAAAAAAGTCTCCCTCTCGAAAAAATTTCTTCCCTGGCACCCTTCTTTCTCCAATCATCTTGTAATTTTTTTCTCTCTCTCTTCGAAAAAATGGTCTTCCCTGCCATGTCTTTATAACAGGCAAATCGTTTAGCATATCTACACTCCTAACTCTAAAACGGTGTGTACATTACACGTCACCAAGGTTTTTGCAAGTAACGTTCTTTAGAGATATCAAAGGCCAAGTTGTAAACCTAAAGTTATCCCGACTGACCCTCATGTGAATTTTTCCTTTCCCTATCTATCACTATGTAAAGTTTACCAAATATTACTAAACTAGCTATGGAAAACTTTAATTACCAAACCGACATTTAATAGTAGTGGTCAGAACCTTTGGAACACATATGACCACTCAATACCCTATAAAAGCCTTAGCACTCTTACTACCGTCTCAGGACTTCTCAAATCAAAATACATATCAAGTAGGTATAGTTGTTTTAAGATAGCTCTACATTTCATTTTCCTAAGTTCACTAAGACTTTCAACTCTAGTAATAGGTTAAACAGCCCCGTATGACTACAGTCATACCACGAAAGATTTTTTACTATTAGCGAACATAGCCAAAACACAACCCAAAACACATATCTACAACACCCAAGTATATCTTACCACTTAGGTAATCTTGCTTGTCTCGTGTCACGAAAGATTTCTGATATAGCCCTGTTCAAAACACCAACTTTACAAAACACATAGCTACATCACCTTCCCACTAGGGCAATCTTGCTTGACTCAAACCATTAGAATACTTTTATTCTGATAGTCTACCTTTATAAATAGCCCTGTTCAAAACACTAACTTTACAAAACACATATCGACAACACCCAAGTATACCTTCCCACTTAGGCAATGTTGCGTGGCTCAAACCTTTAGAATACCTTTATAGATAGCCCTGTCCAAAACACTAACTTTACAAAAACACATAGCATATCTTCATCAAATAAGTATAACTTAACATTTGTATGCCCCTAGTCATGTCATGAAATATATCTGACACTCCAACTTTATGTATAACCCTATCCCAACACTAGTATAACATTAGACAATCTTGCTTGACTCATACCACAACAAAAGCTTTTTACAAAACACACACCTTTCAATAACACCTTTCAAAAGTCTAATACTAGGGATGTGGCATTACCCATTCCAAATACCTCCTACGACTTAAAAATATGCCTTCTAATGACTTTTCACAGACTTTTCATTACCTCCCTATACTTGTAACTCATCACTATCACCTCCACACAAGATCAAACTAATTACTTTCAGCTTCTCCCTTTTCTCCAACTGACCCAGGTGTCAGTTTGAAGAAAACCCTCCCATATCTCTCCCTAACTTTCACTGTTATAAAGTTTACAGAATATTACCAAACTAGCTATGGAACCTTTAATTACCAACATTTATTAATAGTTGTCAGAACCTTTGTAACATATACTACCATTCACCAGTTGATACAAGACTTATTGTTTCAGACTTTCTCCCCAGGACATAGAGTTCCTAGAGACTTATCCTTATATAACTATCTTTATAGGTAATCTTGTGTTTCAATGAATGCATTTACAAGATAGACAAAAATTTAGACCTATTCTTTGTTTCCTCGATAAACGTGTATCTAGAATTTCCTCTTCCTAAGTTCAAAGGGGCTTTGAACCCTAGTAATAGGAGAAACAACCCTGCACAACTTCACGCTCGAACTCCGATCACTTGTTTGGCCTTAGACTATTTCTGCCATTTACAAAACACCATCTTTACAAAATACACATCATCAACACTTTTTAACATCACACTTATTTTATTCGTACCATGAACGATGTCTAACTTTTACAATAAAAAAATCTCTTGACAAAATAAATATTACCACCACCAGATAAACCACACCATACATATGCAATTTGCATGACTGAAAAACCCTTAGAATACTTTTAGGGATAAGACTATACAAAACACATTTAAAACACCACACATTTCAGTCTAAGACTAGTGCTTTTTTCGGCCTTATCCAATTTATAGTAGTAATTTATTATAATCATAAATACACATCCTAAAACTTATCACAATTCCTTCAAACTAATTTTAGCGATTCACAAAGCTCTTTACAATACTATCAACCCCAAACTAGATAAAACTAATTTTTTTTTTTTTTTTTTTTTTTTTTTTTATGCCTTACTTTTCCCCAATTCACATGAGGGTCAGTCGGGATAACTTTAGGTTTACAACTTGGCCTTTGATATCTCTAAAGAACGTTACTTGCAAAAACCTTGGTGACGTGTAATGTACACACCGTTTTAGAGTTAGGAGTGTAGATATGCTAAACGATTTGCCTGTTATAAAGACATGGCAGGGAAGACCATTTTTTCGAAGAGAGAGAGAAAAAAATTACAAGATGATTGGAGAAAGAAGGGTGCCAGGGAAGAAATTTTTTCGAGAGGGAGACTTTTTTTTCGAAGAGGGAGAAAAAAATTACAAGATGATTGGAGAAAGAAGGATGCCAGGGAAGAAATTTTTTCGAGAGGGAGACTTTTTTTTCGAAGAGGGAGACTTTTTTTTCGAAGAGGGAGAAAAAAATTACAAGATGATTGGAGAAAGAAGGATGCCAGGGAAGAAATTTTTTCGAAGAGGGAGACTTTTTTTTCGAAGAGGGAGAAAAAAATTACAAGATGATTGGAGAAAGAAGGATGCCAGGGAAGAAATTTTTTCGAGAGGGAGACTTTTTTTTCGAAGAGGGAGAAAAAAATTACAAGATGATTGGAGAAAGAAGGATGCCAGGGAAGAAATTTTTTCGAGAGGGAGACTTTTTTTTCGAAGAGGGAGAAAAAAAATTACAAGCCGGTCTCTATTTCCTTCGTGGAAGGAAATATTTCTTTTCAAGAGGGAGACTTTTTTTTTCGAAGAGGGAGAAAAAAAATTACAAGCCGGTCTCTATTTCCTTATTGGAAGGAAATATTTCTTTTCAAGAGGGAGACTTTTTTTTTCGAAGAGGGAGAAAAAAAATTACAAGCCGGTCTCTATTTCCTTATTGGAAGGAAATATTTCTTTTCGAGAGGGAGACTTTTTTTCGAGAGGGAGAAAAAAATAACAAGAGAGTTGGAGAAAAAAAAAAGGTGTCCATAGACAAGTGTACTAAAAAACTTTCTAGGCAGAAAAACAATGTATGTCTGACGCACGTTGTAGAGAGGGAACATTATTGAAAGTAGAGTAACTAACAGTTTTGGGTGAGAAAGATAGTAGTGAGAACGATCTGGAGCTATAATAAAGAAATGAGGCACAAATAATGCGAATGTAACAGCTGACAAGGGAGTTGAAGATAAGAGTTTGTAGTTCTATAAGATTTGATAGAGTGGGAGTTAGAAAGAGGGACCGATAAAAAGAAAACTAGGCGTAGTCAACAAATATTATATTGCCAATATTATTGGCAAGGGTAGGTAACCAAGTTTGACTATTTTTATATTTATTTTTAAAGGATTATCACATTTTTTAAAAATGTGTGAACCTAAGTATAGACCGTTTAAAGTCTGGGATAAAGAAAGAATTGTCACAAAAGGATTTACTGTCTCATCATTTCAAGAGCTTAAAAACAAAGGTAAAAAAATAAAAAATAAATAAATAAAGTAAATTAAAAGCTATCAATTATTTTATTCTTGTTGTTTTGTTTGTTTGTTGTTGTTTGGTATTTGTTGTTTTTTACGTTTGAAGGTTGTGAAAAACTCCAAATTGATCCTCCTGTCACAGTCGTTCTTGCAGAGGATGGAACAGAAATTGATGAGGAATATTTCTCCTTCTTGCCAGACAACACAGTGTTCATGTTGCTACCCGGTCGAAGCGAATGGATGCCTCCACACTCTTGTAGGTGTAGTTTAATATATTTTCTATCGATTTTTTATGTTTTAAAGTCAAAGTCAAAATTGTTTTGTTTAAAGTATCCATCCAATCTACTTTTACAATATGTAGATTATTTTTATATTTTAAATCCTTTACATTAATGTGGGGATAGTGTGGTCAGCAAAGCGCCTCAACACCTTTACTTTCCCAATTACTTCCCCTGATTAAATGCGAGTGATAGCATTGTAAACTCTTCCCTCTGGACTCTTGGGAGAAAAAAAAAATTAAAAAAAAATATTTCCCTAACAGTTTTAATAGTCTTGGGTGAGGTCAACCTAAAGCCATGATAGTCTTGGTCACCTAAAGTCATGTAGCTAGATCACAGAAACCAACAGTGTAGTCATGATACAGTAAAAAATTCAATTTTCCATTATTTTTTCCCTGTGTAGCCATTACGAGTTACGATCACCCAGATGGCGCTGTATTAGAATGTGGCCGTAAAGACTGTGATTTATCTTCAGTCATTGAGAAAATCAAAGTAGACCTCGCTTGTGTTGTATTATTGAATGAAGATGAAATGCATGTAAGATACTACCAAATTATTACATCTTGCAGGTATAGACAAAATAAATAAATAATAAATATAATTTTTATTTTCAATGTCTTATCTAGCAACTTGTGGAAGCGGATACTGAAGGGCTAGCTCAGATACTTGGTAGGTCTACGAAAGTCATCATATCTCTGCAAGAATCTTGTCAGCGCCTAATTGATGAGCAAGCAGACGTAAAAGATCTTCTGGAGCTTATTTGTTTTTACAACGAATCTATTGGGTTAACTTAATATTTCAAAATAACTTTAAAATTACAACTATTTTATACATACTAGGGCAATGAAAACATTGGACTTAGATGTACTAGATGAAATAAAGACAAAGGAAACAAACATTTCTTTTTCCCCACTTTTATTCTTTAATGAATTGAATGCAATAAATAAATGACACCCATGTTTTCATACTAACGTTACACGTTTACAATAATAATAACAAACAAAACATGACTTAGTAAAGTACCCTTCGGACCAACCTGATCATAGGGCTAGTGAAGCAGCGTTCACCAGTTTCTGTGGCCACGACATAAAAGGGGATGTGTGGTCAGCACAATGCCCAGCCGACTTTACTTTACCCCAACTAATGTCAGGTACCCATCAGAGCTGGGCAGACTCAGGGACACCTCTGTGACGAAAAGAAAGATGGAAGCTAGTTTAATATACTCTTTTATATTTAACTGTGTATATGGTGATTTTTTGTTTAACAAAGACTGTCTTGTTACTATTGTGAACCTGTTACTCACCCAGTTATTATGACTATTCATAAAGCTCGACAGATGTGTATCAATATATGTTGAAGATTCTAGAAGCGTATCTACTATCTGGTAACTCTTTAGTTGAAAACAACGAGCTGCAAATCGCCCTGAAAATCCATTAACTTAAGACAAGATTAATATAAATTTTACAAAAATTAAAACAACTAATTACACGGTTGCTACCCTTGATTTTAATCTATTCAATATTTCTGGCTCCCTTAATTGTGCTAAAGAAAATAATTACTTGATTAAATACAGTATATAAAAGTTTATACATCTAGTGCAATCGTAAAGAAAATAACATGCGAACTCTTAAAGTTAAAATTAAAAATTACTCAAGATTTACATGTCTTATAATATCAAAAAGAGAAAACAAAATTGCATTAGTGTATAATAATTCTATAAAAGAATATCACCCTTCACTATTATGTGAAAATTTAGAGCTCGTAATATATATACTAATAGCTGAAACATTTTAAGTTTAGAATAAAAATGCTTAACCCTGTCTTACTACAACAAAAAGAAAAAAAAATACAATGGTAATAATGACAAAAAATAATAATTACACGATTACTCCCCTTGGATACATCCCTTCCGCCATATTGGATACCACGTGTTCCTAAAAGAACCATGGGACTATGACTATGACTTCTGTATAACAGAAAGTTAAAAAGGATGCCATCAGAGACACGTTGAATATTTTAGTTTAGACTGATGCATGTGTTAACTATTAAAATTTTAAAATTGCCTGAATACTTTTACGAAAACATTAAACAAAAAAATTACAAAAAAAAATAAAACGAGCTGCAAGGTTCATATGGAATGGGTTGCCTGAACAAACCAGTAACATAATTTAAAACATTAATAAAAAAATGCAACTAGACTGGCCTTGGACCACGGATGAACGTAGGAAGCAATAAGTTTCTTTATAGAAGGAGCGTTTGCAGAGAGACAGCTGTGACAATGTAAATATGGTCTGACGGGCCTGTGTGCGTATTTGTATGCCAGTATGAGTAATGTGAGTGTCTGTATGTATGTGTGTGTGCGTTTGTAAATGTGATTGTCTGTATGTATGTATGTGCGTGTGTGCATTTGTAAATGTGATTGTCTGTATGTATGTGCGTGTGTGCGTTTGTAAATGTGATTGTCTGTATGTATGTGTGTGTGTGTGCGTTTGTAAATGTGATTGTCTGTATGTGTGTGTGTGTGTGTGCGTTTGTAAATGTGATTGTCTGTATGTATGTGTGTGTGTGTGTAGGGAAAACGTGAAAATAGTAAGTGAAATGTTGGCATTATCGATTGGGTGGGAGGATTGAATTAAACAGCTGTCTGAATGGAAGAAAAGAAAATGATAGTACAAAAAAGGTTAATAACTACACTGCATAGATAAACCAGTACAATAGTTTATTGATTGGGTTGGGATGTTTGAAATAAACAGATGTCTGTATGTTTATCGATTGGGTAAATAAACAGATATCTGTATGGAAATGTGTGTGTGTGTGTGTGTGTGTGTGTGATACAAATATTGTGTGTGTGTGTGTATGTGTGTGTGTATGTGTGTGTGAAGAGTGACAAAATGTGAATATTCTACTATATAAACACATGTGACATTATACATTCAAATTATTATTGATCCAGTGGTTAGGCTGTTGGTATGAATGAAATGTGAATACACTGGTTCTAAAATATTTTAATGGTACCCTTTATTAAGAACTATAAAAGAATACTAAAGCGCTTAAAATAATTATAGCGGGCGTGCTGTTTGTTTACTTTGTCTAGTGGTGACAAAATGGCAGCAATACTACTATAGCCTTTGGGAAAACGTGAAAATAGTAAGTGAAATGTTGGCATTATCGATTGGGTGGGAGGATTGAATTAAACAGCTGTCTGAATGGAAGAAAAGAAAATGATAGTACAAAAAAGGTTAATAACTACACTGCATAGATATGTCTGAATGGAAGAAAAGAAAATGATAGTACAAAAAAAAAGGTTAATAACTACACTGCATAGATATGTCTGAATGGAAGAAAAGAAAATGATAGTACAAAAAAGGTAAATAACCTACAGTGCATAGATAAACCATAAACAGATGTCTGTATAGGGGAAAAAGAAATGAGTGTGTGTGTGAGGTACGTGTGTGTGTGTGTGTATATATATGAATGTGTGTGAAGAGTGACAAAATGTGAATATTCTATTGATCTGCAGTTGAGTTTATTGCTCAAATCAATTATATATTTAGAAAACAACACCTGTTTTTAGAAGTAAGAGGGGACTTTTCGAGTTGTTTTGCACGAGAGGCAAAAGATCAATAATCCGAAATTACATCTTAATTATAGATGTGGGCTTGAGTTTAGCTGTAAACATATGCGACATTATACATTCAAATTATTATTGATCGAGTGGGTGGGGTGAATGTATGGTGGGTGTGGGGAGGAAGGATGTCGAGAGGATGAATCTTTTCATCTAATTAATTATACATTATTGAGCCAGTGTTGGTGTTTTAAGTATGTACAAGCCAGGGCAAAAGTTCAATAACCTAGGACGACAAGCCGGAACTAAAAGTTCGATAGCCTACATCTCTTTTACATACATAAATATAAAGATAACTAAATTACTAAGGGGAAAAAACTATTTAAAAATGTACTGAACACATGTCATTGTTCATGTATTGCTGATGTGGGTCATCTCTTTTACATACATAAGTATATTTCAACTATACATTACAGGGGTAGGGAGGGGGGAGAGAACGGGAAAAAAAAACAATAAACACGTGTCGAGAGGGGGAGGTCATGCCACATGTCGCTAGGGGGTGGGTAAAAATGCTGAGGGGGTGGGTAAAAAATGCTTTACCCAACCTTACCCAACCTTACCCAGCCTTACCCAACCTTACCCAACCTTACCCATGGATAGTTGACATTACAGGGGTAGGGAGGGGGGAGAGAACGGAAAAAAAAAATAAACACGTGTCGAGAGGGGGAGGTCACGAAATGTCACGTGAGGGGGAGGTCATGTCACAGCTCGAGAGGGGGAGCTTGACTGACGTCACCCCTTCCTCACTCTTAGAGGGGGAATGGGAGGGGGAGAGGGGGATGAGAGGGGGAGAGGAGAGGGGGAGAGGAGAGGGGGAGGGGGAGAGGAGAGGGGGGATGCTACCTAAATGTTACTTAATATACTACTAGCCATACGTTTACACAGTTTAGAGCAGTGTAAAATGGCCATAGTACAAAAAAAAAAAAAGATCTTCAATATTATAGAAAATTATTTTTAAAGTTTCAATAATGCGTATGCAAAAATCAGTGTAACAGTCGCCAAGGTTATTAATGTATTATCCTTACCACTTACCACGTGGCCTATGTGTGAATAAGCCCTATAATTATATATGTGTACATTTGCCTATGTAAATGTGTAGGCTACAGCACCTGCGTATGTTCACCACGTGTGTGTGAGTCTACAGTTTATAAGTGTATGATATGTGTGTGTATGTATTTGTATTGCGCGTGCGCTTTTAAGTACAAACATGCAAACAGTTTCAAATTGTGTGTGTGTATTCCACAGAATTTGATCTCTGGTATGTTACACGTCGATCCAGATAACCGGCTGTCCGCTTCACAGGTCTTAGAACACCCTTGGGTGTCGGTAAGTTGCACAAAACCATGACTCAAAGGTGTCACTTACTTATCTGCAATAACAATAACACCACTGGCTGTTGATAACTAGAAAGTACAAAAGGTCTAATTGATAAACATAAACAGTCACACAAACAAAAGTGCAACTTTCCATAGTCTTTAATTGGCGCGTGACAAGTGACAACTAAATATGACACTGGCAGTCAATATATTGTAGTATTTTTATATAACCTTAATTATAACGTGTAGGCCTCAGCTTCTGAATATCATTCAATTTTTTTTTTATATCTAACCCATGATTTCGACCTTAGATATAAGGCCCCACTATTCTAAATCAATGGTTTTGACCAAAGAATGAATTAGGGAACATCGAAATGGAGGGGGTTCCATAACTAATTTATTTAGAACCCATGCACGCAGTTAACGTCAAAACACGGGAATTTTCCATTTTTCAAAAATAGGCTGCACATACTGTATTGTACTATTAATATTACCTGGATACTATATACCAAGGGTATCATAAGTGACCCGAGGGCTTCATTCGACCCGTATACATAAAATTGTCATTATTCATTTTTTTTAAAATCGCGGCTTGAGCTTTAAAGTTGGCACCACTAGACATAAGCCCTTAGAGCCATTTGAACCATATAATGTAAAAACATTTCCTCACTTAGATCTAGATACTGGTGAACGTTCTATTAGGCTAATAGTCGAGCGCTAGATTTAATTCATAAATTACAATAATAAATATATTTACAATTGTACAGATTTTGTAGGCTATCATTAGGCCTGCTAAAATGCAGGGGGGGGGGGGGGGGGGAGAGTGGGCTCGGTGTTCTCGTTCTGCTGGTGTACCGAAGCTCCTGGGAAACGTAGGCCTAAAGCAGTGATGGCGAACCTTTTTGAGGCCGCGTGCCCAAAATGCAATACAAAACCAACTTATTCCTGAGGTTTTACTTTAGAAAAAAAAAAGCTCATACAGTTGTCCGAACTAATTAACATATTTTGTCCAAAAATAAAAAAAATTAACAGGTCTTTGAATGATACAAACAGTTTTTTATATTAAAAAAAAACTTGAACTGTAGTAAAGTTTTGGTAAATGTTCGCGGGCCCACAGAAATAGCTCTGCGTGCCAGCTGTGGCACGCGTGTCATAGGTTCACTATCGCTGGGCTAAAAGCTGCTGGGCATTGTGCTAGTATATCTTGGCTACAGAAACTCCTCAACACTGTTTCACTGGACCTATGGATAAATGTTGGTCCCAAGGGATACTTTACTTTTAGCCTTCTACTAAAATGCGGCCCTCTAAATATTCACTCGGCCCTTTGAGTAGACTTTAATTTGAGACCATGTGGTATACAGTAAGATATATTTTTAGGCCTAGGGTATATATAAGCCTTGCAGTTGTGAGGGATGTATTACTACAGGGGTCGGCAGCCTACAGAACGCGTGCCAGAAGGTCACTAAAGTTTCTTCTACAAGAAATTGAGTGATAGAGTGGGTTGAGATGTTGGTACGCTGAATGTATTAGAAATCCTACTTTGGCACACTTTTATAAAAATAAAAAAATAAAGGTTGCCGAACCCTGCATTACTGTATTGAAAAATTCGACATTGTCACTTTCATGTTGTTCATCTCCACATTGTGTTCAATTGGTGCATCACGTGCAATGACATGACCTAGTTCTATGAATATATATAAATTAGTAGGTCCTACACCGATGCAAGACAAGTCTAACAAATTTTTGTTGTTAACTTTCAGAGTTTCTGTAGTAACGACAGAAATGTTGCCACCAGCTATAGCAGACGCTTCCGGGCCATTTGAATAAAAGACAAAAACCAGGGGAAATAATGTAGCATGTTCTGAATTTCAGAATGAAACTCATTACGATGCAGATCTGCGCAAACAGGTTTCCTCCGGACTTCACACTCACTTTCGTCATGGGCAAAGGGCAAGGCAAAGATATGCGGGGATTACAATGATAGCGGTAGGTTAGAGGGGCAAAAAGCCTGTGTTTAAACTGTAGGCCATATTAGGCCTATATCTTCAAATCCTAATTTCAAATACAGGGCTACTGTATAACTTTCACCTTGTAAAACGCCCTTGACATTATCTTAATTATTACAGGCGTGAGACGCCCCTTCCATACATAAGATTACTGCGCCATACGCCCATTGAGTCTCGTTCATTTTATCTTATAGAAAGTGGAAGCAAATCTGTTTGATCAAGTTTAATGTGGCTAACATAGACTATGTAATATAGTTAGTGGTGTAACTATGGCAAAAATGGTTAAAAGCAAATTTCATAATTGTTTTGGCGCCTTTCCCTCTCTGCTACTAAGACATACACAGTCAAGGCTCTAAGCCCGCATATTTTTTTTTCCTGTAAAACATTCGAGATATTATTGAAAGAAACAATTATTATTATAATAATATAATCAATTGCTATTATCATTATTGTATTGGCTATTGGTATTAGAGAAGCATTGCAATTAATTCCTGAATGCTTTGTATCAACTATTATTTTGTTATATTTTATTTCACGTGTCCACAGTCAACTGCTTTAGACAAAGCTTCCAAATTCTTCCAAGGGCGAGGCACAGGCTCTCGTTACCACAAACAACCAGTCGATGAAGGGGTAGATTAAAGAGAGGTTCAAATTGGGTCACATTTACACATTCGCAGTCGGGAAATTCCACAATCTCATCATTCATCAATGTACCAAGAGTCCTTCAGTAGTAACAGAAAAATTTAGGGCACCAGTATTGTGTTACAATGTACTTCTTACAGTTACTTAGGTTAAATATTGTATTTGTAATTTGTAGCTATCAATAAATGAAATATTTGTTTAGAAAGAGTTATTTACTAATTCAAAATTGCCAATAGATGGCACTTGATGCAATGTCAACTTCTTAAGATATACAATACATTCAATTAGAAACTAAAAACTTTGAAACAGATTAACTTTATCAGCTGCAAGCATTGAGAATTGCCAGAGTTCAGACCTATTTTAGGTTAACTCCTGCAACTTGAACTCTACAGAGTTTTGGTTTCCTATAATAAAATATTGTTCCCCATTGTCGTTGATATAGACTATAAATATTGGCTAAATTAAACAATCCACAATAAATTCTAATTGTGTGTGTTATTTGTATGAAATATTTTAATATTCTAAATTGTTTGATTGTATTGTTCAAACAGTGTTCATATTAATATTAGAAAATCGAGTTTGTATTACATTTTATATTGACTACACAATGACATAAAACAAATTATTGTTATCACTTATATTTATTTTGTAAGTTTATTCCATCAAAACATTATCCTTGACATATATAGTAATATATAAAAGTGGAAAGTCAAAACTTACAGCAAAGAACATATCAAATAAAAAACAACAAGAATGAAAATAAACAAACAACAAAATTTCTATAAAATTACAATATTAATATCATAGATGTGTAGAATAAACAAATCTGTAAATAAATGCATAAATGCAATCTGGATCTCATTACAGTTTTCAGGAATTAAATGCCAAAATTTTAACAAAACTGCTATAAAGCTCAAAATGTTCTTAATATAACAAAAACGACACACTGTATCTAAATCTTGTTCAATTTTAAATCGGTTTCAACGAGCCCGAGCCATGTGTTGAGTTGACGAGCTCGAAGTCTGGCCCACACCATGTGATCCTTGAGTGCTAGGATCTGGGCAGCTGCCAACGCCGCACATTCAGGGTCAGTCACGGTGGAGCAGCCTAAACCTAAAATAGGACAGAAATACAGCCTTAAACTATTTCAGATACACACATGATCATTGCATCCTTAGGCTTAGACTATGTCTCTGTTAGAGTGGCTCAAATCAACAACACTAACTTGTTCACTAAGTAAAACACAGACACCCGCAACAACAATAATTGAAATAAAATGATTAAACCAATGCAGTCATAGCAATTAAAAAAATTTAACATAGAACTAGAACATCTCTAGAACTTCTACTTTAAAACTGATATAGAATAAAGTTAGTGACTATAAATTACAAAATAAATGACACAGCTATAAACATTTTAAAAAAACATTTTAATGGAGTTAAGACAATTTTGTTCAAAATTTAATAGTCAATAGGGAAACACTTGTTTAAAATTATCTAGACGGTTTAATAGTTTGACTTTGTAAATCTATAGTCACTTCTTGCTCTTAATGTTGAATTTGGAATAAGAAAATTAAATGAGATATATGGTTAAATTTGAAAGAAGAAAATGAATAGAGCTGTAATGTTAAATTTGAAAGAAGAAAAATGAAATGATACCTGAAGGCATTCTGAGACTAGACCAGACATCCTGTGCACCCCAGTCAGCAGTGATGGGTGGACAATTGATGACTGGAAGAACAGAATTACCAGAAAGAACTGGGCCCAGACCATTGCTACGACCAGCAACAGCAATGATAACTGTAGGTACAGCATCAGCTAAAACACAAAGAGGTCTTGTTAGCAATGATATAAATTTATTTTAAATGTATCTTTAACAAACATATACATTTTTTTCAGAATCAAAGTAAATAAAAAAAAACTATAATTCTATAGCATGACTGAGAAAATTACCTTCATATTCAGACAACATTCGCATTGTCTGCTCCGTCTGTTTATGAGCTGATGTAACCCTGAGTTTACATGGAATGCCTAAAGTCTTGCAAACAGTTCTAATCTTCTCACAATGTTGAACATCACTGGGAGAACCCATGAATACAACAACACGACCATTGGATGGAGTATTGAGGAGCTTTGGAAAAAAAAAAGATTGAAAAACAAAAAAGATGAAACTTTTCCATTAAAAAACATTATGACTCTCTTGTCTAATCTGACATGTTACAGGCGCTCCTTTTATAAACAAATATTGCATCCAGGTTTGTTCAGGCAACCCATTCCATGCCCTGGTGCCACTCTGAAGAAAGAGTACTTATATGCAATTGTTCTTGCATAAATTCATCTTTGTAATTCATTACTTCCTCTAGTATTTGACTTGTGCTGCACTAACCTGGACTTTTTCTGCCACCCATTCAAAGTTGCGCTTTACTGTGTCAAGTGCCTCGGGTGTAACTTCTTGCAAATTTCTATACACCTGTTTGTCCTTCATTAAACGCTTGTCCCCAGACGGCCACAGGCGCCAAGAGTCGCTGTCTATAATGTCAGCTAAAACTATTTCACCTGGAAAATAAATATTTACACTTTGAACTTCAAATACAGGCTATATATCATACAAGTTTAACAATTCTGATACAACATTTGTTTAAATAGGGACCTAATTATTGAATGAAACTTTTAAAAAAGTGATACAAAACTAAGCTACTGATATCAGCCTACCTGTTGTATCAACTACACCAAACTCAATCTTCATGTCAATCAAACTACAGTCTTGGGAAGTCCAGGCTCTTTCCAAAATTTCAAAAATAGTCACTGTCATCTTCTCCATCATGTGCAACTGATCGGGGCCAATGGTGACGTTCCCAAAAGTCATTTTAGCAGCCACGCACTGCTCAAATGTCCACTGTGGGTCATGATTAGCATCGTCCTATGAAAGCAGAAACAAAACATAACCTGCAAAATGTTTTTCATATTTTTTTAATTATATGTTTACATCATAATTATAAAAACCTTTAATAAGTTATAGCAATAGAATGTATCAAAATACTTTATAAAATGTCTCTAATTTTGGTGGACAAAACTTGAAGCCTTCTTCTACACCAGGGTTTCGCTTCAGGAAAGAACCTGTCGCTACTCTTCTTGTCACCCATTCCAGAGGGATCATATGACATTTGTAGGCTATGAATGAATGGTCACCATGAAGCTTGATGAAATGAGTCTTGATGCCTGAAACGAATCATAATTTACATCTTTACAATTGTATCTTGCATGTTACAGACGCACCTTCTGAGTTTTATACAGAAGATCACTGCGTCCTAAACCTATAAGTGGTTTGAGTCTATTCTTGAATTTTGATTAGTGTTTAAAATTATAATGTCAAGTTGTTGGTTTTCCTGTAGGTGTTTAGGTCACCCATTCCATGCCCTGATGCCACTTCTAAAAAGAAAGAGCTTGAATGCATTTGTCCCTGAATACAAAAAGTTTTTATCCTAATATCGGAGCACTGTAATAGATACATACAACTTTATGAATAGGCTACATTTTAAAAGCTAGCCAACAATGTTGAAAAGTTGTTAGTACAAATTACTAAAGTGGAGCATGCTGCCCCGAGACCTCAGTTTAAATTAAATTTTAAGTTTCTGCATTTACCAGCCTCTTTTAACAACGTAAAAACAGTAGCTGCTGTTGCATTTGAAATTTTTGCCTTCCCAACCATGTCATGAGCGCGTGCTCCATCTCCTGCTGTTATGCGATCTTTAGACTCAACTAGAACTTGTCCTGGGGAGTCGACAAGATCATAGATGATTTTGGTTTTTCCTTCAATAACTTTCTGACCAAGTTTTAGATCTGCAACAATGAAATGAATGCAAAAATTATATAATTATAAAAATCTGACTGATAATATAATAATTATTAAATTAATATATTAATATGACTATACTATAGGCACTATAATAGGCCTACTCACTCTAACTCTAACTGAAGTTAGTGCATTTACTTATACTTATTTATAGCCTACTTTTTATGAGTCATAAGTTATGAGGTTATGACTTATAACTTATAATACTAGTTATTCTACAAACTAGTTACTACGTAGGCCTACTAGTACTCTACTAGGAATAGGCTAACTAATTAATAGATATTTAATAAGACTAAATTAATTTTTTTTTTTAAATATTATAGGTATAGGTATAGGCTATTTTAACTATTAATTAAATTATAATCAATATAGGCCTATGCCTGACTGAGACTGACTTAGAAATTAGCTTGAAACTTAATGTTTGATTTCTAAAATTTCTTTTTAGGCCTATTTTTGTGACCAAAGCCAAATTAGACTAGAGACTAGCTGTCTAAGATCTATATGCACTTGGACAAGTCAAAAAAGTTTATTTGAATCACGCAATAAATCGCGCGTCAGCTCATGCCTACCCTAGTACCCCCTAAGCCCTAATGATATCCGTACTCGTACACTCATATAGCCATACCAAAGTGTCCAAAGACTCTCACATACATACGACTTTGACGGAGGATTACAACACATAATTTACCTGACATTTTGTCTTGTTATCCACGTGTTTCTCAACTTGGTGCGTCTGAAGACTGGTTTGATGATCTGGTTGTTTTATAACTGAGTCGGCTTACAATGAATTTAAGAATGCTGTCAATCTGTCACATTTTAGTTTCCACCCAGAAGTTGATTATGCAAAAACACAGTTTAATAGAAGAATATTATGAGATTTGTTGTTTATTTTTTTAAATATTTTTTCAATTGTCTGTTAATTATATTCAGGCATTTAGAGCCTACTATCTAGACTTAATTAATAAAAAAATTGAATTAGATCTACGTGGCTTACGACTCCCATCACTATAACCACTCCATTTAGACATTTTCCGTAGTTGTAACAGAAAACAACGACGCAATTAATGAAATAGGGCCTATATACAGTGTATACACGTAACATTAATAATTATATTGCACCTTCACTGTAAAAACGGTAGAGATCATATGGGTCTATTACTCTGACTTAGCTTTATTTTTGGTGTTCTTTCCTAAAGTATTTGAATAATTTAGTGTTAGGTCTTATACTTAATCATAATCATAATTTAGGCTAATATAGCAGTGATGTTTGCTGAGGCCTAGCTTATATTATAGCTTATATATAGCGGCTTCATTAAAAATTTACTACATGTAATATTTGCATCTAATAAATCTAGAAGGGCATTTACGATATATCCTAGCCTTACAGCTCTTTATATAAGAATTCAATCTTGTTTCTTTTTCTTTAGTTGATTTTATATGGTATGGTCAAAAGTCACCTGAATTGATGCAATGCACCATATATAGCCTATGTGTATAGGCCTATAGGCTTACTACGGCAGAGGTCTAGACTAGATTTATAGGCTATGATTAAAATGCCAAGTGGCAAAAAAAAAATTTAAAAAAATTTAAAAAAAATAAAAAAATAAAATAAATAATTAATAAAAAGAAAGTTCTATACAATAATATCTAGGTCTATTTAGAGAAACTGAAGTGTGGCTGCCCAGCCATACCTGTATTATGAACTTATCGAACAAAAACAACCCAAACTGAGTGAGAACAGTGAGAAGTGTGAATAACAGCATAGCCCTGACCTGTAAAATCTTATTGCGTTGCTATTGCTTTTTTCTAATGTTAGTGCGATTAGTAAGAAAAATAAGTAGATCTAGGTCTATACATGTAAATATTACTTAAGCGGTTATAATCAGGCTAAATTGTCTTGTTCTTTTTAAAGTTTTATTTGACAATTAGATCTAGATATTATAAATGTATATTCAAACAACAGTTATTCAGATATTATGAACTCATCGGGTGGTCGTCCACAAATGACGTCACGCAGTAAAGACAGTAAGCAAAAGGGAAGGATTTAAAATTGGTGACAATTTAATGGAGTGTTGAACAAATGTGACATCACATTTTAAGGTCACAATAATTATTGGAGTTGGTTTGCTTTTGTCTGCGTTTTTTTTGTGTGTGAATCTTAAATTAATTTTGCTTTTTGAATAAATATATTTAATGTAGACCTAGGTTCAGCTTTTAATAAAAACTACACTTCTCGTGCAATGCAATATTCTGATTAACGGAGGCTATATATAAAAACTTTTATATAGGCTATAATAGATCAATATATAGGCATCTTGTTGCTCAATACAGTAGGCCTAAAGGCAATAATTATAATTTAAATTATTTACATCAATATTGATTCAATATTATTGTAAGCTTGCAAAAGTAGGCGCGATGACGGTTCCGAGAAGTCGCAGGGGTTAAATAGCCACCACCAGCGTAAAGGCCAACAATATTGTTGGCCCAACACTGGCCAAGATTTAAATTCTGTCAGAATATTGGCCAATATAGTGTTCAGTTAGCACCGCGTAAAAAGCAAGGCCTTGACTGCGGTTTAAAGACGTATGCAAAAAAAAAAGAGACATTATTCTGGTGCACATCGACTATAGGGGCCTAAGCTTAAATCGTGGTAGGGCCGCTTGTTGGGGAATGCGCCTCCTGGCTGTCAAACGTGCGAGAGGGCACGCAAATAACAGATGCCAGGAAGAGAAGCTAGTAAAGACAAGAGAAAAGCGAAGGTCCCTAGAGGACGGACGGATGCCAAATAGCCTATATATAATAAATATTAGGCCTATAAACTCACTCAGAACAATTAAGAAGCGAGGCAGTGAGAGAGTGTTATATGTCAAGCTTTGACTCAACTACCGGGCCTGCGAGGGTTGTCCCCCTTAACGGTCCAAGAGTTCACGTGATCACGGCGCCATCAGCTTGACTATTTATACAATTAAACTTTGTATTTTTTTAAAATAAATCTACGGCCTTATTACATAGGCTTAACCATATTGATTTAGACGTCAATATAATTTGCTTGCTGATTACTTCGGTCAGAAAACGACGAGTCTTGACTTGTTACGTTTTGCACCTTATAGATCTAGATCTAATCGTTAGTCGTACTAACGTTCCTTTTTCTCTTCATAAATATACCAAATATTTAATGTACTATATAGTCACCCATAGATCACGCTTGACATAAATTAACCCTTCCTGTACCAACCTACTTCTATCTATGCTGCCTTCAGTTCCGCTATATACGCGCCCGGGACTGTAAGGGTTAAATACACTTTTTATTTATGTAATGTCTTTCCTAGCCTTGACCTTTACATACTGATTTCACTTCTGCTAACATACAATGACTTCTTCACCTTTCTCGTGCCCTCGAAGATTGCACTCGCATATATAATTAGGCTTAATTACACTAAGATTGCGTCACTTAAAGTCAGTTGTTAAAATACAGGACCATAATTTATTTAATCCCTACATCTTATCAGCGCTGTTCCAAGTTGACGGGCGTTTTGCCAGGGTTGCCGCAAGATCTTAAAGTGTGTGTGTGTGGTGGGGGGAGGGACTCAATTTAAGGATATTCTATATGATAAGGAAAATAATTGAACTTATAACTAATTTTGCTCTCAATTTAGATCTAACTTTTCTTTTAACGAGAGAAAGAAGCTCCGATGGGATTGGGTAGGGGCCATGGATGTTCCCTGCACTTGTCCAGGGTGCCAGCAGCATTTATGGGCCCGACTCTTCATCTTATAAAAAAGAATATCGGCCTGGACGCTTCTACTACATTAAGCACTTCTGCACCCATGGGCCTCAAAGATGACAAAGTGTGTAAACCACCGATACGCTCCCATTAAAAATGCACCGTTGGGCTAACGATTGGGGAACGTCCCCTGGTTGAGCGTACGAGCAATGCCGCCTCTCTAATGAAAACATTTGAGAATTTCACAGCAGGGTGGAGAGTAGTATATGTGTCTGCGGGAAAGTAGCTTCTGTATGCGGCGTGCCCCAAGACGGCATGCTGCATGCCTCGGATAGGGTTTTCTTAGTCTTATAAAATTTACAGACGTTCCTTCGAGATAGAAGATTATTACGTCCACTAGGCCATAAACTCCTGCAGGGCGGCAGGGATAGTGTTGGTTGACAGTCCGGTGAACTAACCGCAGGACCAGCCGGTTTTAATGTGCCCCCCCTCCTCTTGACCTATTCCTTCCACGTTAATGCGTTAATTTCATCCCAACATATAAATATAGAGAAACTAATATTAATCTAGATCTATATTTATAATAACAATTTCAGCAGCTTTGTTACGCTAACGCTGTCTTGATGTAGGCCTACATGTTTTAAGGGTAGAACGTCATAAAATTGAACAGAAAACGTGACGTAATATGTGGATGACCCCTGTTTACATGTAATTATTTTAACTTGCTTATTAAGTCACTTATTTTTAAAACACACTTTTACTAGATCTAATGCCAAATAAACTATTATCTTATACATTACAGACGCTCCTTCTATAAAGAAGATTATTGCGTCCTACGCTCATCCGTGGTCCGAGTCTTATCTTATACAACAAAACAATAACAAATTAATCCAAAACAATTGATTTACGTCTTGACTGACTTTATTTATTTTTTGTTTTGTTTTCTTAAAATATTGTTTTGTTATTGCTTTGTTATTTTTTATGACAGGCCTTGGTCAAAAAATTGTAGGGGTCGTGGTGGTCGTGGTGACACCTTTTTTTTTGTATCACTGGCTATTTTACTTATATAGATGACAACTTTTGAAGATTACAAAATAAAGTCCATTCCGGCAATTTCGTTATCTCTCTCTCTCATTGCATGTTATTTATGCCGCACGTTTATAAGGGTGAAAAAAAAACTAATGAAGTAGGCTACCGAGCGCTTCTTATAAATATAGGCTAAGCTTAATACGTTTTCATTTTTACAAGCATATTTAATATTAGGCTATTCTATCCAGCTGCTTTTATTTAGCGAAAGGGTTTCATTTAACACGTGGTAAGGCATTTTATATTCCTACTATTTAGTCTACTAATAGGCCTATAGACCTATATTGTTTCCTGGTTTATATATTTTTATACGATTTCGAGCATTTAATAAATATGATATAAACCATCGGGTAGTGCCAGTAATATGTATAGGCATATACTATATAAGTATTTAACCCATTCTATGCACGGATGTCACACTTAGATAGACTCATGCTCATGCCTTTGCATATTATGGGATGAGAAAAGAGTTTTTTCCGTATGTCTACATGAGCATTGTATAAGCAATAGGCTATAACATTGTTTTTGTGTTGTAGGCCCTATTTGTATGATTTAGACTGTGTATTATTACTACTTTACTCCTTGCTCGCTTTTCTCCATCTAGTGTTTCTAGGTTTAGGCCTAGTGACTCAACTATATATAGGCCTATTGTTGTTACTCGTAGGCCTATCAATTGTGAATTCACTTGTAATAATCTTTTATTACATTTGTTCCAGTCTAAAAAAAGCACTTTTCCTTAGATTTAAAAAAAAGCCTTTTTTTTAAAGCCTATATATAATATATAGTAATAGGCCTATGTGTTTAAGTTAAACAATGACATTGACGTCACATAAAAGAAAAGTGCATCTTTAAATAAAGTGTCCGCTGTAACAAGTTCCACTTAATTTACTACATCATATTATGATTATAATATTATAGGCTTATCGAGTGTTTGTTGTAAAAAGACGTAGGCTACAATACTAAATATAGGCTACGATATCGACTATAAGAGTGAATTGAAACACGATATTATAATTTTGAATTTGGAAATATATATAGGGTGGTGTGCTTTTATGTGGGGAGGAGGAGGGGGCGGGGATTCAGTGCTTGGTGACGTCGTATTGGAGTGGGAAGGCGGGGGCGGGGTTAACTTTTTTGTGACGACTTATTGTGATGATGGGGAGAGGGGGCAAAAGTTGGCCATAATCGCGTGACGTTATTTATGGAAGGCCCCTAATTTTTTTTAAAAGTATAACTTTCAAACCGAGAAATGTAGGCATAAGCATAGACAACCGTGTAATAAAATAACGCTGTAGCCTACAAACATTTTCTTAAGTCTTAAACCATATCTTATCTTATCTTATACATTACAGACGCTCCTTCTATAACGAAGATTATTGTGTCCTACGCTCATCAGTGGTCCGAGTCTAGTCTTGCATTTTTATTAATGTTTTAAATGATGGTAAGTTAGGCCTACTGGTTTTCCTGGTTTGTCCAGGCAACCCATTCCATGCCGGAATGCCATAGGCTATATATATAGGACTCTACTAGGCATACTTTATAATATATATTATAGATATAGGCCTATAGATAAGATAAGATTATTAAAAATTGCTTTATTGATCCAAATAAATGGAAATTTGATTTGATTACATAAATTCCGTCTTTCAGCATACTTAAAACAATATTAAAGAACCATTTGTACTCAAACACAATAGACATTCGCGCAAACTATCATACCATTTATCATTCAAGAAAAAAGTAGGCCTATCATTTGGGAGTCGCAGCTATTGAGCCATTGTATTTCCTGGCTGAAAGATGATTCTTCTGAAAGAGTCTCACTGATAGTGGAACAAAAGAGTTCCTAAATATCTCTGTTCTTGTCCTTATTATGTAACTACCATGAAGCATGATCTTGGAGGATTTTATCAATCATAGACAGGCACCTTGAACTGAAAATATCTGCAAGAGATGGTTATTCTGTCTGTGTAGTAGGCCTACGAGAGGCTTTGTTTATTAGGCGGTCTATACGGTGTTGGTTCATATGAATTCAATGTGGTGGTATTATTACCATACCAGCAGGTGATTGCGAAGTTTATGATGCTACCGGTACCAACAGTCGTAGTGAGTAAAAGAGATTCATAATGGTTTTCTCTATTTGAAATGTTTTTAGTTTACTAAGAAAGAAAAGTTGTTGGTGCATTTTCTTACAGAGGCTTTGGCACTGGTCAGACCAATTTAAGTCAGTTTGTCAGTAGGCCTAATTGTGACGCCAATATATTTATATCGCGAGACTTGATCTATTATTTGGCTACCATATACAAAGACCAAAAGAAAAATTATACCAGAGAACGAGCGAGCGGCGTTTTTTCATGGCATTGGTGATACATGTGACAATTTAGGCTAAACAGGCTAATTTTTTTTAAGGTTAACGGCGGTTTGCCTAGCCTAGACCAAACAAGTGGGCTATAATACGAGAAAAACACAATTGAAACTTGATTTACATCTATAGATATTCACAGCCACGAAAGCGTTTTTGTTTGTTGACTTATATTTTCTTTATCGTTATCTGTTGTTATTGGCACCAAGAGAATGGATTTTTCTGATTAAAACAAAAATAGTCAGCATTATAATAATTAATTATATAACGAACTATGATTAAATAGTAAGATAAGACTTAAACATAAGTTATATAGATCAGTGCGAAATGGAAACACTACCGGCAAATGAAATTGATCTTAGTTTTTGACCTTTGTATACTAAAGAATTGTAAACAAGCGTGACTTCTTAAAACTATTTACTTATTTTTTTCTTGTTCACTTTTATCGGAAGCATTAAATTGGTATTTCAGATTTTCAGCGTAAATATATTTTTGCCAATTCATTTATATAATATGAGTATTAGTTGCACTTCTTAGGACTTCTAAGCCTCTAAACTCTAAGCTTTTGTCAAGTTTTGTCCAAAAAAAAAAACGATAAAAATAAAAGTAGGCTGGCATGGACAGGGGCCTGCTTCTTCTGCGCATTGACCATTGACCACAATAAAATATAGGCCTAAACCATTGCTCCATTGGAGATCTATAATTTACAATAAAATAAATGTCTAGGCTAGGCCTACCAAATAAACTCTATAAAATATATAATTATATGGAAGAGGCTAGATACCCCAAAAATTTGGGGTATCTAGCTGGCGGCCTAAATGCCCCAAAAATTTGGGGTATTTAGCTGGCGGTCTAAAGAGCCCAAATTTTTGGGGTATCTAGCTGGCGGTCTAGATGCCCCAAAAAAATGGGGTCTCTAGCTAGTGGCCTAGATAGACCACCCAACTACAAGTACAAACGAGAGACGTAGAGCGTATTGATATTAACATATTTATAAAGAAACGGGCATTATGCCTAATAGTCTAATTATTAGTTTAATACTTTGAATGGATACATTAAATGAGATTGTTATGTCCACCCGCATTCATAGTAGGCTAAATGAATGGCTTATCGTAATTGAAATTGTAGCGCAAGTCAAGATGTTTACTAATGACTTTATTAAACTACTTTATAAATTGTTTGGTAATGACATTTAACACGTTTTCTCAAGAAATAGGCTCGACATTAGGCCTAACAGTCGAATTTTTTATTTCTTTGATACTTTGAATGAAATTATTTCCACCCACATGAATAAATGAAGGGTATTCTCGTGTTGAACTAAAAAAATATCTCATTGTACTGTATTTGAATTTAAAAAAAAAAAAAAGATGGCAATAGCTGGATTCGAACCTGCGAGACTCCGGTTGCCAGAACACGCTACTGACCATTAGGCCAAGATACCTTGGATAAGTTTGACAATAAATAGTAATTAAGCAACTTAAACAAGAAAAAACGATTATGCGCATGGTCAGTCACGTGACTTGGGTCGCCGGACGTATATCTCCCGCGCTATACGTCCGGTCGCCGGACGCGCAGACACTCCGTTTATTATAATTATCCAGTATTTAAATTTTGTTTTGAATGGTTACACTTACAATTATACAATGTATTAAAATAGGTACATGCTCATATGTAGGCCCTACTGTCACTATCCTTAAGGTGCAAAAAGTGTCCCCTTAAACAAGAGGCAAACCAAATATTAAGTGCTATCATTTGTTCTGCATTTACTTTTTTCCACAGTCACAAGGCCACCGTCATAAGATTAAGTTAGATAAAATTCCATAATTTAGATCATTAGTCAAAACTAGACATGAATAATGAAAGGATGATCTAGCTAAATCGGAAGCGAAAGCTTTTGAAATCAAAATAATGTCATGCGCAGTAGGCTAAAAAACTTTTGGGGTCTCTAGGCGTACGCCTAGATACCCCAAATTTTTGGGGTAGGAAGACACTTCGTAATTATATAGATCTAATCCTTATTAATGTTACCGGGACATATCTCATATCGGTTTAAGTTAAGTTTAGTTTCTTTTGAGACTCTTTTGTTGACTTAAATTTCACAAATTTAGACTAAATTTTAGTCCATTTAAATTTAAAGTCATTTTATCTTATCCTTATCTTATATAGTTATATACATTACAGACTGTAACAGACGCTCCTTCTATAAAAATAGAGAAGATTATTGCGTCCTACGCTCATCCGTGATCCGTGGTAATAAGCCATTATTATTCATTAACATTATAGTTATAGGTATAGGCCGTATAGGCCTAATTATAAGCCTGAGCCACCTTCTATCTTAGACTAGAGTTTTAGACAGCTAAGCTTAAAGTTCACTAGTTGTTAGGCACTGTCACTGTTTTTTAGGCTTAGGCCTACTATTTTTCAACATTGACCACATTGTTAAATAAATGTCAGTTTGTCAGCTGAGCAAAGTTTAGTAAAAAAATAAGTAGGCCTAAAGTAAAGTGAGCGAGTGTTGTTTAAGTAGTAAACAGTTATACAGTAGCCTATAGTATAGTCTTGCTCATTAGTCAGTATAGAGTTCATTATAGTTATGTAGTTTTATAGTACCGGTATAATAGTAATGATTCATAATATTTTCAAAGTTACAGTTAGAGTTAGGCTATAGCTTAGCTATAGTAGTAATTAGTAGGCCTAGTTACCGTATATACTCGCGTATAAGTCGCACTTTTTTTACCGAAAATTTCGACAAAAAGTAGGGGTGCGACTTATACACCCGACACTGTTTTTAAAAAGTTCAAAAAACATCACTACTCTGTCATAAAGTTTCTTACATAACCCGTTTAGTTGATTGTAGTGATGTAGAATTAGATCTACTAGGATATGCCTAGGCCGACATTTTACATTTAGAAAACTTTCGTCTTGTAAATATTACTATCTATATGTAACTGAAATTGAAATGGACAAATATTTTAGTTTTTTCTGACACCCACCCTCTTTTCTTTTGAACTTTTGGGCCGATTGTATATTGCCGAAACGTAGCGTAAGTTTAAAGGCGGCATTTTTTTGGTAGGCTTATTGAACGCAAATTAAGTATGGAAAGAATCGTAAATGTATGAAAGCCTGTCTATGTAATTAGGCCAATAAGCGTAAGATGCGTTTTATTTAGTATTTAAGGTCTAGGCTTATAGGCTATAGCCTACTAATAAGGCAGTGTTGAGAATTCCGATAAGACCGCCCCAGGTCAAGGCGATGTTTCCAAAAGTACGATCGGTAGATGGACGCCGAAATGTCAATAGTGTGTTTTATTTTTCATTAGTTGCATGTAAGAGTTGAAAAAAAACACAGCTTATTATTTGTCGATCGCGCAGACGCACTTGAAATCATTACAAACAATGTTAATGGTAATTAGGACACATGTATAGCGCGTCATAAATGCCGGCGCCTCCCAGTCTCCAGTCTAGGCGACATTGAGTCTAATGACGTACTTCAAAGACTTTTTTATGTGTAGGATAGGAACTTGTGTAGGGAAAGACTTAGATGAAGAAACACATACCTTACTTTCCCATCTCACTAATGTCTGTAGGCCTATTGATCGGTTGTTTAAAATAAATGAAGCCCTGCCTTTATTCGATTATGTTTGCCGTATGCACGATTAAAACCATTTTTTAAGGAAAGTTTCCAAACTAAGGTGAATATTTAGTAACTTTTATGTTTAAAAGTTATGCATTTTTGAGATATTAAAAGGCAGTATAACCCGGGAAGTCGGGGTGCGACTTATGCGCGGGTCAATGACAACATATAAGAAAAAAAAACTTAAACTAGGGGTGCGACTTATACACCGGTGCGACTTATACGCGAGTATATACGGTAGTTTATTATTATAGTTATAGGTTATATTTTTATCACTAAGACTCCTATTGCATAGGCCTATGACTATGGATGGCTATGTATATCATTGTATATGCATGGCCTCTGACCATGACCTGACAATAAAATGCAGCCGCAGCCTTGATTTAATTTTGTTTATGTTTACGTAAAATGTATGATTGCATACTATTTATTAGGAAAGTTTCCAAATTAAGATGAATATTTAGTAATTTTTATGTTTTAAAAATATTATTTTTTGAGAACTTTTATATTAAAACGAAGTGTAACTCCCTACCTTTAAATCAAGTACAAAAATATTATTTTAATAGCTCGGATGATAATAAACTAAGGGTGCGACCAACCCACCGGTGCCACCTATACCGCTAAATTGAATTGACACTAATTCTAATAGCAGAAAAAAATGACATGTTGTCATGAAATATGATTCGAAGGATGAAAAGAGATAATAGAAGTCAATAAGTGCACTGTTATGTTAAAATTTTGTGTTAAAAATAGATATTCCTGACAATCTTTTGTTTTCATTCTAAGATATTGCTGCCACCACTTTTGTTTACCCTCCCTCATATATACAATAACGGGAAACCAAAAAAAAGATTGCATGATTTGATCTCCCTCTCCATTTCTTTACATGTCTTTGCATTCCTAAAACACAGATTCTTTTTATCTTATCTTTTGTTTTTATTTCCAGAAAAGAACCATTAAGGGGAGCAACTCCTGTTATATAATGGAGTTGTCATCATCTACTGCCAGCAATTCTTTTGTCACTCAAGATCTCAACATTGAGTCTGGGCTGAGAGAAGAATGTGGAGTGTTCGGTATGGTTGCCACCAACAGCGGTGTCGACATCACCCTGTCGCATTTGATACACTTGGGACTTGTTGGTCTGCAGCACAGGTACTGGTTAATTCCTTAGCACTTATAGTTCTGTGCTTGTATCTAATGTCGTAAACCATTAGCTTATAAAGCCTAGTTCTGTGTTTGTATCAGATGTGTAAATCATTAGCATATATAGTTCTGTGTTTGTATATAATGTATGAACCACTAGCTAGTTCTATAATGTGTTAACTGATTAGTATGTGTATTATTTATTTCAATTGTTTTCTGTTCCAGAGGCCAAGAGAGTGCAGGAATTGTTACTTCAATGGGAGGAGCCAATGATCCCTTTGTTACGCGGAAAGCGATGGGCCTTGTCAATGGTGCATTCTCAGATGATGACATTGTTGTTTTAAAAGGAAATTTGGGCATTGGTTAGTTATTTACATGTTTTTATTTCATCATAATTTAAATAACCAAGATAGTTATTTAGGTCAATATTTTACATAACATCAATAAGAAACAAAAACAGTTTTTAGGTTTAAAACAATATACAATGTTTTCATTTTATAAAAAAGGTAGCTTGTTTGCTGTATTGAAAAAAGGTTGTTTATTTGCTGTATTGATAAAAGGTTGTTTAATTGCTGTATTGAAAAAAGTTTTGTCTGTTAAGAGAGAAAGAAAAATGTTAGAGCTTTAATTGTCTATGTTATACTGGTTTATTGTCTAAAAAAAACATTTTTGTTAATTGATTTTGTAATAATTAATAAATTTGATGTATGCAAAACTGTATTTTTGTATATGTATGTGCCATGCTACATTGTAGGTCATGTGAGATATTCAACTCAAGGTCTTTCTGATGCTGCCAACATTCAGCCATTTGTTGTAGAAAGTTTGCACGGCTTGATTGCAGTAGCACACAATGGTGAGCTGGTGAATGCCACACACTTAAAACAGAAGGTACAGTTAGTGTTTTAATCCTTTAACTATGTTTCATAAACACTTTACTTAAAACAGAAGGTACAGTTAGTGTTTTAATCCTTTAACTATGTTTCATGAACTCTTTACTCAAACCCATTCTCACACATAACGTAATTTACGGTTATTCTTGCATTTGTAATATGTTAAAAACAAATGTGTGATATTTATCGGCAGAAGTGCAAATTGCTTCATTCTCTTGCATTGCAGCTACTTCGACATGGCGTTGGCTTGTCTACTAGTTCAGATAGTGAGCTGATCACCCAGTTACTGACACACACGCCTGACTGTGGAGAGCCCAATGGAGCCAATTGGGTTGGCAGGTAAGCATCAAACATGTAATTTTTTTTCATACTATTCTGTAAGGTGTGTAATGCTCAAAATAATTATACGATTAAAAAAAACTCTTTTAGGATAAAAAATATGATGCAGGAAACAGTAGCGTCCTACTCCCTGTTGATCATGCACAAAGATAGGATTTGGGCAGTTAGGGACTCGTATGGGAACCGTCCACTCTGCATAGGGAAGCTTTTACCTGCAGACGCTCTTACAGGTAATTACAATTATTTTATTTTAAAATATTAATGAAAGAACAGAGAGTTTAGTTTAATTTATACGTTTTTGATAACTTGGGTGAAAAAGAATTCAGTAAAAAAAAAACAAATTGTTTTTGAATGTACCGCCAAACTTTTTTGTTCCAATTAGTAGACTCATAAATGCAAAGTGTTGTTTAAAGGCCATATTAAAAATAATTAAAAACCTGACTTTATTATGAAGAATTACAAACGTTCATATTCTGCCCGGTACGTTATTTCTGTACATCAAAAGCAAAAAGCTAATGCCATGAATTGTATTGAAAACCTTCATATGTTCCAGTGAAAAATAACCTATTATTAACAGGAAAATAATCATCTTCTTTTATGTAAAACTATTGGTGTTATGGTTTTGTGTTTATACACTGTGATATTTATTCTTTATGGTGTCAGGTTTTTTCTATTGTATTAATTGCATGTGATTTTGTATAGTATTGCTAAATATATATATAGCCTGTTTGCTTTGATGTGATTTATATATAAACTATTGATCACATTCAATATTTTTTTTGTTTGTTGTAAACAGTGGTGAGAAAACCTTCAGGTAGGTTGCTCATGTCACATTGTTCCCTGAGTGATCATTAAAAATACCTATATGAATCATTTGCTGCCTTTTAAAAAAAATTTTGCTGAAAAAAAAATGCCTTGGCAATGAATTAATTTAAATCATTGCATTCTTTTGTTGTTATAAAATCTTCAACATGATTCCTGCTTTCTTTCTGTCAGATGCATTGGCTTTCAACTCCAAGCTCTGGAATTACTTCATATTTTAAGGTCTTATTGTCTTGTAGGATGAAATATTTTTTTAAATACTTTTTTTAACAAAGTACTGCTTTAGAAAGTGATCATAAATAATATTTAAAAGCAGTAAAGTATTAAATTGTTAAAAAAAATAATTTTCTGTAAATATGGACATATTGTAAAGCAAAGTTTGATCATAATGTTTATAAAAAGTTTTTTTTTACATAGTGTATATAAAAGAAAATGAAAAAAAAAGTCTTTGTATTTGGTTTAACTCAAGATTGTACTCAAGACATTGTCTTACATTTAACTTCCTATTGACCCCATATATACAATTAAATTTTTTTGCTTTGGTTATGTCCTATTCATTTATAATGAATGTGCGTAAAAAGAATAAATGATATTACTAATAATTGTACAAGTTGTGAACTAACCACAAAGGCAGCAATACTTACAGAGAAGTCATTAATGTATAGTAAGAATTAGGATGTCACAAGTAAACAAACTTAGAATATATTTAGTTACTTACTACTATGTAGTGAAGCCGGCTGGTCCAGCGGTTAGTTCACCGGACTGTCAACCAAAAACCAACTGACAGGTTGTGGGTTCTATCACTGCCACAGACGGATCCCTGTCGCCCTGCAGGAGTTTTGGGCCTAGTGGACGTAATAATCTTCTACCTAGAAGGAACGTCTGTAAACTTATAAGATAGACTATGTATGCCTTGAATGATTAATATTAAAAAGAAAGGATTGTTACATAAGGGTGACTAATATTTGTAACTGGGTGATTAAAATGAAACAATTTGTAAGTTTGACACTTCACTATCAGATTCCCATTATAATTTCTTTTCATAACTAAGAATTCATTCTTTGTGTTCACAGTGAACATTTAGATACCATATGAGAAGGAACTCAATGGCTGTGAACAATTTCATTTTGAGGCATCTCTCTTTTATATATTCATAGCGTTCCCCAAGCCTTTAAGTCTGTGTCGTTAATCTACTGCAAAGCAATAAAAACTATCACCGCCAAGCTGTTCAGCTGAAGAAAAATTACAATATTTATATAAAAAAACAAATTTAAATAATATTTTATTTCAAATCTGTATTTGGTACCTAAAAAAATGCAATTAATAAGCTTCTCTATAAAAGGACCAGTAACATAATTACATGTTTAAAAACATTTTAGTTTTTGTGCTGTATTTGTTTTATTAAACTGGGTATTTCGTCCTAAGCTGCCAAAATGTTTCTGTGTGTTTGCTGTGAACACAGGTTGTGGTGCTTGTAATTTTTTTCAAAAGCATTAGCACTCACTGTTCATATACATTGGCTTAAATGCTGAATTCTATTAATAAACATTTAAAGTCTTTGATTAACTTAAATGTTCAATCTTTTTTTAAAACCATACAATTTTGTAAGCTGAGATTTATTTTAGAATCTAAATTAATGAAAACTTCCATGTAAAGGAATTAATTTGGATTTTTAAAATATATATTCAGCCCTACTGCAGTGTTTGTATCCCGTCCTATTGGTTGTTTCCCCTGCATCATGGGAATATAATATTTTTTTCTTGTCACAGGCAACAGGCTGTCCCTGCCGGATGAATCCGAGGCCTGGATAGTTGCTTCTGAATCCTGCACATTCAATGCCATGGGGGCAGAATATGTAAGAGATGTCTTGCCAGGTAAGTTTGATATGGACGCTGTATTGACTGGAGAGTATGCTGTACACAAACATTATTTGAAACAAAAATTCTTTAAGCTTAAAAATTAGAATTGTCCGGCTTGGTTTGGTGTGCAAATAGCATAACTATAGAAATTTTTAAAGTTCGTTAAAACACATTAAAAAGTATTGTTTGTTGTTTTGGTTGCAGGAGAGATTGTCGAAGTCACCAAAAATGGAGTCATATCTCGTTGTATTGTCCCGAGACCCGAAGCCCACCCACCAGCGTTTTGTATTTTTGAGTATGTCTATTTCGCTCGACCAGATTCAAGATTTGAAGGTAAAGTCTCACCCGATGGCTGATTTTGGTCATGGCTTTATTTTTTAGAGATACACTAGTAGTTGTATCAAAACATTATCAGAGTGCAAAAAGAAGCATTTTAAAAAATTTCATAAAGTAGAAGTGAAGAAACTTGTGCTTAGCTTTAGAAAACTGTTTCTTCTAAAAAGCAAAAGGGATAACAAAATACAGGACATGCTGATTATGTCTTTTTTTTTCTTAGGGATAAAATTAAGATGTCCAAGCCCAGTCTGAAATCTTATGTATTACAGACATATCTTTATTATTATTTACATTATTGCGTTTAACAATTATCTGTGGTCTGATTCTAGTTTTGCATTTTTATTAGTGTTTTTTAAAAGATGTTAAGTTACTGGTTTTCATGGTTTGTTCAGAAAACCCCTTTCCATGCTCGGATGCCACACTAGAAGAACAAATTGAAACCATAATGATGAGACTTTTAATCTTATGAGGCTTTAATCTTACCCCTGGATTACTATTATATTCAATGTCCCTAATTATTGTCTTCAACTATAATATTTAATTTACATAACTATTTAATTTAATGTCATGAACTATTATATTTTCTATCTTAAAACTGCTGCGACTCAATCTGTATTTGAAAAAATGTGTTCTTACATTTTGGATTTTCTAAAAACTTGTCATAACCTTAATTTTCAAATGTAGGCCAAATGGTAGCCTCTGTCCGGCGGCGCTGTGGCAGGCAGTTGGCATTAGAATGGCCTGCAGATGTTGACCTGGTTAGCACAGTGCCAGAATCAGCAACACCAGCCGCTATGGAGTACGCTTCAGTTGTAAGTTGGCAATTTGTTTTTTCTTAGTTTCCTTTGTGAATATAAAAAATAACATTACAAGACAACATTTACTTCCAGAACATTACAAATAATTACAAATTACATATTTTATATAGCACTATTCATGACAATTCGGCTTTGAATGCGCTTTACATCAACCCTATGTTATTGAAATAAACTGAATAAGTATGTTTTTAATTATGTTTTAATTTAATAATGTCAATATTGTCTGGTTTGTTTGTGTTCGGAAGTTTGTTCCACCACGGAGGTGCTACAACACTTTAGGTGCGAGCTGCAAATGTTTCTCTTTTTACTTTTGGTACCTCGAGTTGTTGATATATGTTGTTTGAACACAGTCCCGAGTTCACTGATGTGTGTAGTATTGTGTAGCTCAGCCAGGGATGTGATGTGCTGGGGAGATTGACCATGAAGACTTTCATAGAGCACAGTCAGAACTTTGAATTTATCCTTAGAGTTATAGGTAACCAGTGCAATGTCTTTAGACAGGATGATGAGTTTACTGCATCTTTCAGAACGTTAGACAACACATTACATTATTTAAAAAATAGTATGGCTGCTACAAAGCAGCTTCTGTATCGAGTGTATTCTAGGTAACTGGAGGCAGAGTGATTAATAGACTTTTATGTTACTACAAAAAATAATTATAAATTATCTTCTGATGAACTTTTCTTTTCCTAATTTTGGTTCATTGATATTCCCATTTCTAATGCCGCAGATTCATCTACAGAGAATGTTCTTCCATTTCAGCTCAATATTCCCTATCGTGAGGTTCTCTGCAAAAACAGATATGTTGGCCGCACATTTATACAACCTTCCACGCGACTGCGAAAACTCGGAGTGGCCAAAAAATTTGGGCCCTTGGTGGACAATTTTTTTGGGAAAAGATTGGTTTTGATAGACGATTCAATAGTCAGGGGCACGACAATGGGGCAGTTGGTGGCACTTTTAAAAAAAGCTGGTGCTAAAGAGGTAAATTGTTTTTATAAAGTTTTTAAATTTATTTTCTTTGTCAGAAAGCCATTTAAAAATTTGAGCTTGAAATCTATTAGAACGATAAAAAAAAAAGAAAGAAAAATTATGTTCAAAAACAAAGTTATAGGTAATTGTCAACAATTTCTAACTAGACATGAAGAATGGCAAAGGTGCTGATGGACAGACTTAAATACAAATACATTTTTTACTTTCAGTGACACATTAATATTTTACCAGTAGATGCAAAATGCATATTAATGTAATAACATATAAGATACACATCAGAAGAATCTATGCTTTAGACATAGCAGGAAACTAATGCTGATGAGGGTTCATATACATTGACAAAATTTGTGAAATGAGCAATAAATAGCTGAAGCAGCATGTAAAAATGTATAAATTGTGAAAGAAATTAATATGATGATTTCCATGATAGATAAGTTTGTGAATTTATTTTGTTTGGGTAATTCTGAAATGATTTTAAAGTAAGAAACCCGTTTGATTTTTTCTCTACTGCTATTATTGTCCATAGACTTCTATGAATAATGAATAAATAGAAGGAAATGAAATTGAAGTATATGAATATGTCAGCCAACAAAATAAAACCAGTTGGTTTCAAGAAACAATTTCAAGATGTTTGTTTTATCTCATTGACAGGTGCATGTGAGAGTTGCGTCCCCTCCTATTAAATACCCTTGCTACATGGGGATCAATATTCCAACAAAGGAAGAACTTATTGCCAACATTATCCCCTTGGATGAAATTGCTAAATGTTTTGGTAAGTTTTTTTTGTGTCATTGTCAGAGTTTGTAGATATTTCAGCTCTTTATTTGTTAATTTTAGTGGAGTTCTTTATTTGCATTACAGTCTAACCACGCTTCTTGTTGATAGTTCCGCCTGAATGGACCGTAAGAAAACTGTAAATGCTGAAAAACTGAGACAATTATTTTCATATGAATCTATGTAAAATCCATGCCAGCAATAATTTTATAGCGAAGAAATATACTGTTTAATACTAAACAAAACACTTAGAAGTTTATATAAAATGAATGTAAACACTAATGTAAAGAAAACTTAGCCGTTAAAAAAAGTTACCTTTAAAAAAAACTACTAAGTATGTGAAAGATGAGTAGAAGGTGCAGATATTATTGTTTGAATAGAAAATTCCCATTCATACTGACTTTAAGTCGTGTGATTTATTTCCCTTATTGGTGTCTTTTGGCACTAGAAGACCAGCTTCAGAGACGATGAATTCTAATGGAGTCAACGAAAACCAAGACTTTCTCTCAGGAAGAAATTAGAAAAACCGAAATCGTTGAAACTAAAGTCATTAGATGCAGAGATTTAACTTTACTAGCCTTTTTTTTAAGAATTGAAAATGAGTTAGTTATATATAGATAGTTTCATCCTTAATATAAAAATACCAAGAAATCTTTCTTGAAAAAGTAGTTTACATTTTTTTTTACTATAATGCCAATTGGTATACATCTTGATTAAATACATCTTTTGTTGAATACATCTTTTGTCGAATACACCTTTTGTTGAACACACCTTTTGTTGAACACACCTTTTGTTGAACACACCTTTTGTTGAATACATCTTTTGTTAAATACATCTTTTGTTGAATACATCTTTGTTGAATACATCTTTTGTTGAATACACCTTTGTTGAATACATCTTTTGTTAAATACATCTTTTGTTGAATACACTTTTGTTGAATACATCTTTTGTTGAATACATCTTTTGTTGAATACATCTTTTGTTGAATGCATCTTTTGTTGAATACATCTTTTGTTGAATACATCTTTTGTTGAATACATCTTTTGTTGAATACATCTTAGTTGAATACATCTTTTGTTGAACACATCTTTTGTTGAATACATCTTTTGTTGAATACACCTTTGTTGAATACATCTTTTGTTTAATACATCTTTTGTTGAATACATCTTTGTTGAATACACCTTTGTTGAATACATCTTTTGTTGAATACATCTTTTGTTGAATACATCTTTTGTTGAACACATCTTTTGTTGAATACATCTTTTGTTGAATACACCTTTGTTGAATACACCTTTGTTGAATACATCTTTTGTTGAATACATCTTTTGTTGAATACATCTTTTGTTGAACACATCTTTTGTTGAACACATCTTTTGTTGAACACATCTTTTGTTGTATACATCTTTTGTTGAATACATCTTTTGTTGAATACATCTTTTGTTGAACACATCTTTTGTTGAATACACCTTTGTTGAATACATCTTTTGTTGAATACATCTTTTGTTGAATACATCTTTTGTTGAATACATCTTTTGTTGAATACACCTTTGTTGAATACATCTTCTGTTGAATACATCTTCTGTTGAATACACCTTTGTTGAATACTTCTTCTGGATAATTACTTGAGTGTAAAATGTTTCTGTGTTCCACCAGGTGCTGACTCTGTGAAATATTTGTCTCTGGAGGGACTCAAGAAAGCGGTCACTGAAGGCCTGAAGGAAGGTCAAGAAACTGGTCACTGCACTGCGTGTTTAAGTGGGGAATACCCCGTGAAAAAGTTGGAATGGTAAATCTATGAAGTTGCTGTAAATCCGTTGCTTATCCAAGTGACAGCCAATTGATGATGTAGCAAAGTTACTGTAAATTTCTGTAAATTCGATCACTTGACACAGAGATGGTGTTAACTTTGTTAACTTCTCAGTATGGTTTAGTGCTAACTTTAACTTCCCCAGAAGGTGCTCAATCAGCTGTAAGTTTCAATTTTTTCCTCTATGCATCTGCTGCAGTATTTTTTTTTAGTGTCATTATCTCACACATTCATTGTGTAAATAAAACACTCATCTGGTGATGTAACACACATTTTTGTATAGAATTTTTTTTTTTTATTATAACTATTTGTGAGTGTACAATGTTATTTTTAGATTATTTACTGTAATATGAATGTATTCCTAACTCAGGCATTATTTACTTTGTTTCCATTGCACATTTCACTGGATGTTTTTTTATATAATGCTCAAAAACATGTAAGTAGGGGAAACTACTCTTTACATAATATATATATTGGATGAGTTGTTATCTTGAATGTTTTATTTTGAAATAGAGTTGGTTGTGCATTTTAATAACTTAAAAAGTATTTATTTTCATAATCATAAACGATTTGTCTCATGGTACGTACACCTTTTGGAAAACTGGAATTTTTTGGTGTTCATTTATCATTTATGGTGAAAAAAAACAGGCCAGTATAAGCTACAATGAACAGAAAGCTATAAATCTAAAAAATAATTATTTTTTTTTTTTACTGAATACTTTTTGGAAAGTAATTTAAAATAAATATTGTAATCGAGGTACAAAATAGGCAAGTCTTTTTATTTAACAAAAATATAAATTGCCCAGTGTGGCTCGTAGATTTAGAATCTTTTTTTTTAAAGTAATATTAATTGAAATAAATAAATTTTTTGTAGAAAAGTAAAGTATAGACTAACTGGAGAAGAACCAAACCCAGGATGCCCGCATGCCAGTCCGATACATTAACCACTTAGCTGGCAATGACACATGTCCAGTGTGAAATCGCAAAAGTATAATATGAGACAATATGGTCACATTTTTAAATGAACGAATATTATTGGCTGAACACACACACCGAGCTTTTTATATATATATAGATTTTACACTAAGAGATTAAATTGAGTGGTAGCCTACAAAAACTGTTCATTTGTTGAATGTTTTGCTATAACAAGAAACTTTTTTTTTTATAGATTAAATGCTTTGTTGGTTAATTGCTAAAATGAAACTGTCTCAATATCCAACTGAACTTACCTCAAAATTATATCTTTGTGCCTATTATATCCTTGATATAGAGGGCAGAATCAAACATTAATGTTTATATATTTCCATGTTGATTTAGCTGCAACGTAACTGCAGGTGTATTAACGATAGTTTAGGGCGCAATAGATTCTAACACCATGCTTAAGTGCAGACATAAAACTACCTGGGATCTATAACCACTCATACTGGTATCATACATGGAGCTTGTATACTGGTATCATACATGGAGCTTGTATACTGGCATCATACATAGAGCTAGAGCTTGTATACTGGTATCATACTTAGAGCTTGTATACTGGTATCATACATAGAGCTTGTAACCGTCGACATTTGTTCTGTTTCTGTGTATTATATACCTGTAGAAATACTCTGGGATTTTCATTTATGTTGGAGTGTATTTTGTATGTGTGAACTTGTTGATTGAGACATGCAGAGAAAATGAGTCAAATGATGCCAATCTATTGATTGGCACTTAACATGTATAAAAAAAAATACTCAAATTTTATCTTTAGCCTGGAATTAAATGCACAAGTTTCAGACATAGCCGTTTCAGAGTTGGCATTCTTAATGTCATGTGACTTTTTTTGATCAGGCGCACAAGTATTATATTTTTTTGGTCTGTTTAGAATGTTTTAATATTTTAAGACTTGATGCCAACAAAGGGGCAACTTATTGTATTCTGTCAATTTGTATAATTCATAAAATAGCTGACAAGAAAATTTCTGGATTTTATATATACCGTATATACTCGCGTATAAGTCGCACCGGTGTACAAGTCGCACCCCTAGTTTAAGATTTTTTTTCCTTATACGTTGTCATTGACCCGCGCATAAGTCGCACCCCGACTTCCCGGGTTACACTGCCTTTTAATATCTCACAAATTCATACCTTTTAAACATAAAAGTTACTAAATATTCACCCTAATTTGGAAACTTTCCTTAAAAAATTGTTGTAATCGTGCATAAGGCAGACATAATCAAATAAAGGCATATAATTATACATAACTCCAATAAACTATAGGGGTTATGTAGGAAACTTTATGACAGAGTAGTGTTGTTTTTCGAACTTTTCATAAACAGTGTCGGGTGTATAAGTCGCACCCCTATTTTCTGTAAAAAAAAGTGCGACTTATATGCGAGTATATACGGTATGTTTCTTTTTGTATGTTTTTCAATTCAATTTCATTGTGTATTTTTATGTTATTGTTCATTTTTTTATTCCATTCAACTAAAACAATTCTGTGTGCACTGACGGTGGCACTATAATAAAACTTCTATTTATGAGCAATACTAATAAAGCATTATGTTATAAAAGCACTTTCCATTGCTTTACTTTTTAACTTCTTTTATACTGTAGTCTAAATGTCTTGAAATTCATTTATTGAAATTTTTGTTAAAAAAATTCTGTTATTATTTTGAAGTGTGGCCAAGACAATGCCCATCCATGCTTGGATGCATTTTTACACAAATACACAGTGTGGACCCAGGATGTACACATGTAGAATGAGCACACCAACCTCAATGGGAGGTAATTCAAGGGGAAAATATCTATCAGGATAACAAAATAGAAATCCTCTTATACTGATAAATGCATTTATTCAATAACAGAATTACATAAACAATTAACCATGATATGAAAGCAAGATTAAATAATCTAAATAACTATGAAAGCAAGAATACATAATCAGTCTATTTTTTATTAGGTGAAATTCATTTTAGTCTATTTTACACCAATCCTTATTTCATGTATTAAAATGAAACAATGAATTTAAATATTTTTTTTTAGCTAAGAGAGAATTTTGCAAACCTCAACAAAATGAAAAATAATACCTAATAAATGGTCAACTGAACTTTGACCTTAGGCCACATAATTTTTAAAACAAATAATGACTATTTTGGATTATTGTTCCAAATTAACCAAAGCTTGGAAGCAAATTCAAAATACATCAAATGTTCCTGAGACATTAGATTATCAACTCTTGTGTAGTTCTGAAGTATCTGCCATGGTATATTATAATTATATAGAATGCTCATGAACCTTTCTCAGCTGTGCGCCATTTTCAAGGTTGCTGAGTATGAGATGTGGCGGCCTGGTTTTGTTTTTTTAGTACTTGGGCTAGTTCATCTTCTCAGACCTTAAAGCTGAAAATGTCATGGTTCATTGCCTGCTGAGACTGAAACATGCAAGCTGATTAAGGACTCAATGTGTTTTTTGTTCACCCAAAAATAATGGTGAAACATTTTTTCTATGGCTCATTCAATAAAGTTGTCAGCTTTGGTTTGCTGGAATGTTACAACATTGTTTTGTTAAGAAATAAACTTTCCTTTACAATATTAAAATTAAAAAAAATTCAATTCTACTAAAAATGAAATGAAATGTTTAAAAACCATATATACAAATATATATTTTTTATATTTATAAATATTAACAAAAAGTTGTTTATCCGATTTAATAAAGATCTTATATAAAGAAAGTTGTCAGAAATAAAAGTATTTGAGTTGACATCAAACTGAGAATACAGAAACTAAGGTGCAGTGTAAACACACTGGCCGGCAATGTAAGTGGCCTTGACATTCAAGTCATCGTCTAAGAGAACAAAATCAGCATCTGTGTCAAAATTTAACGTTCCTTTTCTGTCTTCAATTCCAATAAGCTGGGCAGGATGTAGAGATGCAGCTTCCAGGGCTAACTCAGGGCCACAACCTAATGGATTTAGGGAAGACAAACAAAATCCATTAGTATTTTTATTTGAGTATATTCAGGGATGCCAGTTTTCCGGCTAAAGCCGGATTTCAGGCGTTCAAGCTTGCATATTAGTTTTTAAAGAGAAAAAAATTTTCAGGCTTTTTTGTCTAGGCCTGCTGGCATCCCTGTATATTATTTTTTGCTGAATGAAAGAAAAATGTTGGGAAACAATTGTAGCAGCAGTTAATTTTTTGATGTTTTAATGGACTCTTAAGTTTGAGGAAAGTTGAATGGGTTGTGGAGGAAGATAAAGGGTGGACTTATACATTTTATCATAGACCTAGCAGCGCAGGTAAAGAATTAATGCATTTGTTTGTGGGGGAAAAATTGAAATACCAAACAGTAGCAAGAGCTATCTTAGTTGAAGAAAGACACTGTTAGTATAGAGCATAGGTTCTCAACGGGGGCGATATCGCCCCCCCCCCCTTGGGGGGTGGTGAGAGGCTTTAGGGGGGGCGCTGATGTTTCCGGGGGCGGTGAGGGGCAAGTGGGCGTACAAACGTACCTGATATAATTTGTGCACCTCAACTATTTAAATCGATTAGTTTTTGGATGAAATGGGATGTAAACACAAGTGCTGCTAAATATCTGATATCCCCCAACAGTACTAATAAGAAATTGGAATCGCAATGACTTTTCAAGGAAGTAGGGGGTCAGTATTAAGTATTAAACAATATGGTGTGCGGCCTCCTGGTCATGTGGTTGGTTCACCGGACTGTCAACCGTGGCGAGTTCTATCCCTGCCGCCGACTGATCCCTGTCTTTTAATATAAATGATATTTTGATCTCAGCTTCACTGAGATGGACATTATATTTATTCTACATATTAATTTTAAGTGGAATAGATATTGATTAATCATACAAACTGGGTAGTTAATGTAATGTTTGAAACTATACATAGTCTATAGATTTTAGTCAAATAATATTTATATAATTTTTAAATACTTTTTACAATTTGATCATTTTAAATGTATAAATTGTAATATTAGCTCAAATAAAACTGGTTAATCTCCCTTTAATTAAAAAATGTTTCCACATTTAATTCAATAGTGATGCCCATTGCCAAACAAGGTCTGTTTTGTAATATACCAAATATTACTGACTAATTAGGCTATTATCTCTTTATAATAAATTCAACATTATGGTATTCAAAACAAGATTTAATTATTAGAGGATGATTTAAAATTGTATATGTAGTTAAATTGTGGACGTTTTCAACGGTCCTGACGGGGTCTCCAAAATAATGTGAAGAAAAAGGATTTTAAAAGTTTAGGTTTAACAGTTGTAAAAAACTATTTCCTGCATTAATTGTTTGTCCATTTAAGGAGTTAATATTTTAAACATTAATAATTACAGAAATGACATAATATAGTGCTTTTAAATAAGTTTCTTATATTTCTAAATTAATAATAGCCTACAAATAAATTTGTTTTAGAATTAATTAAATTTATGTTTAATTAAAGAAATGAGCATAAAAACTTTTAAAAATGTAATTAGTCTGTATGAATTAATTAGCTGTCAAGTGTATAGACTTCTTTATATGCTTAAAACAGCTCTGATGTGCAATAAAATCTATTCACAGTTGTAAGTTGAACCAAACGCTAAAAGTAAAAGATTAAATGCCTAGCAGTTGAGAATAGCAGATGACTTTCCTTAGCAGCTTCCTTCCAGATTTTTTCCGCAAATGGGCACATTTGGATGCCCATTTTTAAAAGGTTTAAAATTCAACTTGCTCCGCTTTAAAATAAGATTTAAATCTAAGACGGTTGTAGTAATATCAAACCAGTAAGGCTTGGTGTGGTATGAAAAAAATGAGTCCATCAATTTGAAAGTCTTGCCTTTGATTAGAAAACTCCGCTTTGAGTGGTATGATGTACTTGTGAAAAAGCCCAACTATCTATCTTAATATATTCTTTAACTTAGGGATGTACATATAGTTAAATGTTGTGAAATTGATTTCTCGGCAAGATCTCCAGAAACTGGAGACATTGAAACAATGCAAATCCATTCCAGTGGTCCTTGTAAATGCAAGATCAACTGAAATGTGTCGGAAACATCGGCTCCTCAATCCGAACGGGAAAATGTTGTTGTTTTTATTAATAAAAAAAAAACACCCATTGGAGGTCTCTCGCGTGCTATTGAAACTCGCACTGCGGGCCAAGTTTGGAATGCATGCCTTTGGTTGCCGATTCCTGATTTAGAGAACAATGTGAGATTTCCTTAAGATATCAAAATTTCCTTTATAACTGGATGAGTTTACGCTACCAGACAATAAGCTTTACTTCTAGCTAACGTTTATCTGAGTAAAAAAAAAGAGAATTGCCCATTTCAAAACATAAATAAATATAATAATCTATTAGAATAATTGTACTAGATAACTTTTTAGTGTAAAAGAAATTCCTCAAGCGGCGATGGTAGGGCGTATCGTGGATTGATGTTGTAGTTTTTAAAAAAGTAGTCTGTTCCAGATGTATTGGCTGTCTATTGTGTGACAATATTTAGTTACTAAAAGTCTTGGTGATTCTCTGTATTGCTCACTACAATATTACAGCAGTTCACAAATAAGTAATGCATTCAATGATTTTTTTAGACAGCTTTGCATTGATACCTTAAATTAATTAATTATTATTATTAATATCTGTATTACTATTATTGTCTGGATTTAATTTCTTAATGTTTGCCAATTTTATAATTTTCTAGCTATGTCTTCGGATATCACTTTATTGCCTTTATAGTACTTATTTTTTGTACTATGTGGCAAAATAAATATTGTTCATTGACGAGGACTACATCTACAAGCGATGGCTACTGCACACAGAAGGGCGTTGGTTAGCATAAGCGAAAGATGATTTGTCCAAGGATAAGATAATAATAATCAACGAAATGCTTTTTTATAAGCTTTTAATAAAGTTCAACATTTTTTTTTACTAAAAAAAACTTAATTAGGGACAGCGCTTGCTGCCTCTCCGGGACGCAGCCTACAAATACTTTAAGTAACTCACCTGTTTGTTTAGCAAACAGCCTCACACAAGTATCCAGAGTGGCCACACTGAAAAAAAAAAAAAAAACAGTGGAGACATTCAAAATTCAAATCATGTTTTAACACCTGGACATTCATTTTATCATGGAGACAACATTTTAAAAGGAAATAATTTTAAGTTGGCAAGAAATTGACTATGAAGTCAATCATATCTTTCTCTTTGGTTCCTAGCACTTTAGTGACCAAGTTGAAATACCTACAATATTAGTAAAATAATATAAATGCCCTGACATAATTTTATCATTGAGAAGAAAAACAAAAAATTCACACAATTGGCAGAAAGCAACATAATTATTCAACACCCTATTGAGTTAACCCAACACATCATTCAACCTTTGTAAAACCTTATCCATATAATATACAATTCTTTTTTTTTTTACCCGTACAGTATTACCATTCTGATTAACTTTTAGCATCTACAAATAAATATTTTCCATTTCAATTAAGAATCAGCAACTTATCAACTAAATGTTTAGCTTTTAACCAATGTTTTTGTATTTATAATAAAATGTTTACCTCACAGCTAATGTTTTTGTATTTATAATAAAATGTTTACCTCACAGCTAATGTTTTTGTATTTATAATAAAATGTTTACCTCCCTGCTAATGTTTTTGTATTTATAATAAAATGTTTACCTCCCAGCTAAAGTTTTCGTATCCTTAATGTAAGAATATTTGCCGCTCTTAACAACAGTTTGTTCACCGAATGGATAACTTCCATCTGGGAGTCCCATGGCCTGAATGGCATCAGTAACAAGCACAGTCCCTACAATCATTCAAAGATTTCTATATCAGAACATAGTAGGCCTATATTTAGTAGAAATGATAGAACAATAGTGTAAGCATACTGAAGAACTTAACTATTAAAAGTTGAATCACAAAGTTACGGAGGTTAAATCAATGTGTTCCTAAGGGCTAGAAAAAAAAATTTTGTAAAAGCACTACAAGGAACTAAAAGCAGAAATAAAGCTTAGTCCTAAAATAATTATAGGATTTTTATGATATTGTATGATTTCAATTGAGTAATTTGTATATAATAATATTTTAGCAAATTGCATTCATTTATAATAAATTGTATATGCATTTTCAGCAGCATGTATGCCTGTTTGAAGCATTTTCCTTCACTAAAGGTATAGAGTAATATATAACAAATGCATTAGATGGATGCAGAGTTAAAAACTTCCAACAGCAAATATATGAAACAAGACAAGAAATGACTTATAGATAATCTACCTTTAGGGTGTACTCTGTGGGCAATACGTAGAGCTGCAGGATGTGTGTGAATGCCATCTGCAATAATGCCATAAAAAACTTGCCGATTCTTTGGAAGCTTTTCACTAGTTAATAAACCAACAAGATGAGGATCACGATGGTGAAACTGTTGGTGGATAAAACAAGATGAGGATCACGATGGTGAAACTGTTGGTGGATACAATTATACATTTATATTCTATGAGCATTGTGAAACAACCTATATTAATTTAAGTTAAAAACCTATATTAATGTAAGTTAAAAACCTATATTAATGTAAGTTAAAAACCTATATTAATTTAAGTTAAAAACCTATATTAATTTAAGTTAAAAACCTATATTAATTTAAGTTAAAAACCTATATTAATTTAAGTTAAAAACCTATATTAATTTAAGTTAAAAACCTATATTAATTTAAGTTAAAAACCTATATTAATGTAAGTTAAAAACCTATAATAATTTACTAAAATATTATTATATACAAGCCATTATTATTATCATATTTGTTTATTAAAAGTAATTAATGACATAAAATGCACTCAAGAAAAATCTGTAAAAAACCCAACTGTGACTTTGATATATTATTGTATAAGGTAGCCTGATAATAAAAAAAAGCCTATTCTGAATGTGATTAGCTTAGACAGAGATTTACCGAGGTTAAATTCCTTTTTTGGTGTTTAAAATATCTCCCATTCTTAATATTTATGTATAATTTATAAAAACAGTAGAAAATCATAAAATTAAAAGTAGGCTATAAAACAAAGAATTTATTTATTCTTGATTATGTCTTTGCATAAATTTTGTTAAACATTTTGCCTGAAAATCTACAAATTCATTGGAAAGTAAAAGAAAGTGATTGTCTTTGGTATAATGAAAAGGTTTTTCTTGAAACTTATTCGTTTCAAATTTTGTTCTGTTTAAAGTAATCTTTTTTTTTTAAAACTCAAATCTGAAATTACAGAGTATTCAAAAATTGTGTATGCTATACAATAATGAGTAATATAATTTGATGACTATGAAAAATGAAATACTACATCATTAAATAAACTCACCGGAAGCATGGCATTGAAAAGATGAGTAATAAACTTGGCACCTGACCTCACAGCCTCTTCTCCTTCTATTAGATTTGCGCTAGAGTGACCTGGACAGATAAATCATTCTTATATAAAGATTATACAATTTTAATCATAAATATGCAAGCTTAAAACCATAATTTTATATGTATTTAAATTTCTTCAAAAATGTAGGCCTAAGCTGTTTGTAGTGCTTTTTGAAATTGCATTTTGTTTATAATAAAAATTAAAAAATTCTTAATTTTTTACATTTTGTCATTTTACAGATTTTAAATACTGTTTTATCAAATCAATTAATATTATTATAATTTAAATTTGAATTAGGACTTATAAATAGATTAAATTCAAGCAAATTATTTTTTGTTGAATATAATTTAATTTTATATATATATATACATACATATATATATATAAATATAAATAGTTTTATGTGAACTCACCTACAGAAACTACAATGTTCAGTTTACATAACTCTTCAATAACCTGCAATGAGTTTCTTTTTTCTGGTGCAAGAGTAATTAAAGCAACATTGGAAAGATCCCCATAAGTGTCACTGACGTCAGAAAAACCATTGTCAAAGTCCCTGATGAATTGCTTGGGGTGGGCTCCGTTTCTCTCCAGGCTAATGAAGGGGCCCTCCAGATGTAACCCTTCAAAAATAAAAAAACTTTAATCAATTTAGTTTACACCAGTCTGTAGCCTACTAAGAGCATTGCAAAGACATTCAAATGCCATAAATAACAGGATTATTGAAATGCTGTGATTAATTTTAAAAATATAATCAAATATAAATGATTAAATTGTAAAATCTCTTATTAATCTTGTAAAGTAAAGTACCCTTCGGATAAAACTGATCATCGGGCTGGTGAAGCAGCGTTCACCAGTTTCTGTGGCCACTGCATTCAGGGGATGTGTGGCCAGCACAATGCCCAGCCGCCTTTACTTTACCCCAACTAGTGTCAACAGAGTTGGGTGGACCAAGGGGCACCCTCAAGTCCCGGGAAAAACAACCTAGCCTGCACCAGGATTCAAACCCAGAACCTTCGAATCACCAGTAGAACGCTCTGCTGCTCGGACACTGTGCCCCATATTAATATGGTGCATTAATCTATTAGAAAAGAAAAATGTATGAATAAATGTATGTTTTTGTTGTCTGCTAAACAGATTTCAATTCTGAACTAATACCTAGTACACCTGCTCCCTTTGCACTGCCATCACATTTCTTGATGCATGGAAGAACCTGAAACAAAACATGCTTCCATTAGGATGTTTTTTTTGCCTGTTTTCAAAATGAAAATATCTTATTGATCTATATCTTATTGAAAATATACTACTGTGCTCTTCCCCCCTTCTGTCCTCTAGTGTTTTAAGGTTTAGTGATTTAACTATTGTTGGTACAATTGTCAATATTCCCTAGTAATGAACCTTGCAGTTCTTTTCTTTATTATATCTGCCTCACCCTGATGTATTTTTAATCACGTCTGCCAAATGTCAATAGGTCATACTGTTTAAGCACTACTTCATTTTTTATGACACCAGAGCAACTTATACACATAATTTTCAAACTGCACTTTTAAAGGAAAGAATTTAAGTTTTCGCCCTCCATATTTTGCTGACATAATAAGCAATTTGGAGTACACAGCTTTAGTACAGGTGTAGTTTAGTGACAAAATTTTATTGTTTCCATGATCCTGGCTTTCCTTATTTTTAGGACGCTCACAGCGGCCAGTCAAATTAGTGTCTGAACACCCAAAACCACATCTCCATAATTTGCTACTGTAGTGCTTGAACGAGTGAAATCATGTATTTCTTCAATAGGTATAATATGTAGTTATGTGGTTCTGCAGAAGCTTAAGATTAAAATATTTTTTTTATACAAAGCTGAATTTTTCAGAATTTAGTGTCGCATCTTGTAGTTTTGGTTGTCTTTTAGCAATTAACATTACGTCATCTATATAAGCAAGATCAGTGAGTTGGATATCATTTGACCAGTAAATGCCATACCAGGACTGTTTTGGTCATGCAGGGATTAGATCAGATTGATTTTTCTTTAAACATCATCAAACAGAGCAATGAATTCCAGAGAAGTAACGTAAAGTTTTCCGTGGGACCAAATTGATTCATAGGGCCGGTGAAGCAGCCTTCACCAGTTTCTGTGGCCCCGGATTACTAGGTGATCGTGTTGCCATCACTATGCACAGCCACCTTTACTTTACCTCAACTAAGGTCAGGTACCCATAAGAGCTGGGTATACTCAGAGACACCTTCTAATCCCAGGATTAATCCTAGCCTTAACCATGATTCGAATGCAGGACCCCAGAGCCGAACGCACTGCCCCTCAGCTACCGTGCCTTTGAATTCCATAAACCATTTCTACTAATTGATCAACTTTGTAAAGGCCCTTTTTTTTTATATAATATTGACAGCAAGGTTGAAATTTGTGCTAAATGAAGTAAATGTCAATGTAAAATAACAATCATAGGTGGAGAAAATGGTAATTGAATAATATCAATTTATTTTATTAGCAAATGCATCCCCAAACTTAAAAATTAAAACTGAACTATCTACAATGGATGGTGGAGGGACAGAGTGTCAGAGCTTTTGTTTGCCAGACCAAATGTTTTAGATTCAAACCCTGGTGAAGGCTAGGGTTTTTCCACAGGTCTGGAGGGTGCCCTTGAGTTTACCCAGCTCTGACCTGAGATTAATTGTGGCAATGTAAAGATGACTGGGCCTTAACCTGTCCACACAATCCCCCACTCTGCTGTGGCCACTGTAAAATGAACACTGCTATAGATTAGTTTGGTCCACTTTACTTTTACCTTAACAAGAATTGATACACATTGATTTTACTAACCTTGTGGTAAAAACTTGGGGATGATGTGATGATCGTTGGACAAAATGATGTCACTCCATGTGCAAGAATACCAAGAGCCACTTTCTCTACAGATAATTCAACATTGGCGCTGGTAGAAAAATCAAACCCAAATCCACCTAAAAGAATAGAGGAATAGTTGATACAAGGAATTTTTTTTTGTTCTTCTAATTTCATTAACATTGTTAGTATCTTCACATAAGTTTTTGCTCTATAGAGAACAGCCAGAGTCAGTAAAAATAAGAAGTAATAGTAGCAATATGTATGTCTGCTGATAGGGGACGGTGGCCGAGCAGCAGCGCATTTGGCTGATGTGTGAAGGCTAGAATTTTCTCCTAGGATTGGAAGGCGCCCCTGAGTCTACCCAGTACTGCTGGGTACCTGACATTAGTTGGGGTAAAGTAAAGGTGGCTGATCATTGTGCTAGCCACACAATCCCCTAGTGTGCCATGGCCACAGAAACTGGTGAATAGACCTACTTCACCAGCCCTATGATCAATTTGGTCAGACGAGTTCTTTACTATAGGTCTGTTAATGTACTGGGTAAACCAGAATATCCCCAGACCAAACACCAACATGAAACCCACAGTGGCAGAGGTTGAGAGGATGGAAATTGAACATACAATATATCTTATCTTATCAATATAGCTCATCCGTGGTCCGAGTCTAGTCTTGCATTTTTATCAATGTTCTAAATGATGTTAAGTTATTGGTTTTCCTGGTTTGTTCACGCAACCCATTCCATGCCCGAATGCCACTCGGGAAGAAAGAGTACAATATAGGAGCTAGATAATATGGAAAAAATGGGGTGCATCTGAAACCAACTTAAAACAAAAGCTCAAAGAAAGGATTCATGCAAATCATCAATGATCTATGAGTATGAAAAAAAAGTTTAATTTTTAAATCAGTTTTTCTTGTTTGCTGTGGTATGAGTTTTATCATTATTGCCAGTATTATCCACACATACAAATTGTGGGTGTTAATTTCTTCGTTTAGGTAGCCAGTACCCAAAAAAAATTGAAAACAAGTTCTAATTTTTTTTAAGAAAATTAAATTGACAATAAACATTTACAAGATGTAGGAGTTTATAAAAATTACCAAGAATCTTATCAAATCGTTACCATAGCCTCTTCTATAAAGAAGATTATAATGTTGTATGCTAATCATTTATATACATATAGTCATTCATTGTGATAAGTTTCAAATGATGTTACTTTGTTTTTTCTGACTAGCTCAGGTAACCTATTACATGCCTGAGTGCCAAATTGGAAAAAATGGAAGTAAGTATGTCCTTCGAAATGGAATAAGAAAAGTGGTTTTATCTCTATGTTTTTCTGAATATTCTTTTACATTGTAGTTTAAAATTTCCCAGAATTTAATGTTCTTTATAAAAAATGGTACATTTGCCTTATTGAGGTGAATAGCTTTTATAAACTTTTATGAAGGGCAGCTTTTAAAATGATCAAAATCATTGCACATAACTCAGTGATCCCTTTTTAAAATATCAACAATACTGATGAATGAGTTCACAACAATAATTACCATTTATCTGAACGTCTATAAATCCTGGAGCTATAATTGAATTTCTGCAGTCTATCTTTTTGTCTGCACTGACTTTTTCCACATAAAAAAGTATTTCAGGGTTCATAATTTTGCCATTTCTCACCCACAGATCTTCTCGAATGATCTTTCCATTTCTCAAAATGCGACAGTTCGTGTACTGAAAGAGGACGCCAGCTCCGGTTTTTGAAGATGGTGCCATGTTTGTGTCAATGGTTCACAAGGCCTACTCATTCATTGAAAGCAAAAAGAAAATATATTTTAAACCTAAAATTGGCATTACAAAAGCAAAATGACCAGGCTGCTAAAAGAATAATAATAATATAAATCTCATTATAGTAATGGACCTATAGATAGAAACACTATTGTTTGCTCCTAAGTGTACATTTTGTGATCTTTGAACCCATTATCACTAAATCCTATGAGTAGTGATGTCAGTAGTGTTTAAAATTGTGAGAAGATTTATATGTTATTTCTTACATAGAGTCTATAGGTTAGTATCTGTGATATCAAGTTAGTGGAACATAGAGTAGAAGTATTAACCCTTACAGTCCCGGGCGCGTATATAGCGGAACTGAAGGCAGCATAGATAGAAGTAGGTCGGTAGTGGAAGGGTTAAAATAACAGGGTAGCAAAAAAAATAATAATTGGGATATGTAGAGTTATGCAACATATGCTTTTAGCTATAACTTAAAATCATGATGTTGATGGTCACTTTTAGTGTGCATTGCAACTCTCCAGCTCTTTCCAGCTCTTCCTGGTCAGCAGCACGTCCTTGTCTACTTCACTCCACAAGGTGTTCCTGAGTCTACCTATTGGTCTAGCACTCTGTAGGTTCCATGCAAGCGCTTGTCCAGTAAAATTTGTAGTCGGTTTACTCAATGTGTAGCCTATATCTAGCTACATCTTCTTTTTGGGTTTTCTTGCTCTGGTGGAATTTGTGCTGTCCTTTCTCAAACGTTTGTGTTTGTAATTTTTTTCATACCATTTATGTATGGGTTTGTTACAGTCCTATGCTTCAATGGAGGGGATTGGTGGATGAGCTGCAGCGTGTTTGGCTGCCATACTGTAGGTCGTGGGTTCCATCCTGGTGTAGGCTAGAATATTTTTTTTCAGGCCTGGTGGGTGTCCCTGACTTTGGTTACAATGCCCAAGTATGGTGTGGCCACAGAGACTGGTAAACACTGCTTCACCTGCCCCATGGATCACATTGGTCCAATGAGATATTTTACTCTATAATATGCTTCATATAGGCAGCCATTCTCAAAAGTTTGTAGTTTGTTCCAGTCCCCCTTATTAATTGCCAACTTTCTGAGCCATACAGCAGGACAGATTCTATGCTAGAGTTAAAATTCTTAATTTTGTCATTGTACTTTTTTGAGTGTGATAAAGAGCGGTTTGTAATGAATAAGTATAATATAAGTTTAAATTATCATTCCATCAATATATAGCCTACTAAAAACATTCTATAGGCAGAGGCACATTAAAAAATTAGCTTGTCTAGTAAAAAAATTGCAATGTGTACATATAATTAAAATCTGTCATATATTAATATATTATATTATTAAATTTTTTTTATTATTTTCTTTATTTTGTCAGTCATTTCAAATGACATTTGTCACATTCATTTGTTGTTTCATTGGGTTTTTTTTAAAGCTATAGTGGCTACTTATAGCCTAGGCCTATGAGCTTATGGCCCACTTATGTCTAAGACTGTCTGAATTGTCTGGGTCTCAATCATTCATACTCATACTCAATGAGTCAATGAGTCTGACTAGTCCTAGATCTAGTAATCTTTAGCCTAGCCTAGAGTAGTCGAGTAGTCTATTTAGATTATATCTAGTCTGAGTCCTAGTGATAGATCATACTCATAGACTTAGACTCATACTACTACTACTCATAGACCGGACTCAAGACGCACCTGTTTTGACTCCTAGCCCTAGCCCACTCACATTTTTAAATATTTGTCTGTTATTGTTATCATCGTCTGTAATTGTTAAGCGCATAGAACTGATTGCGGGATATGCGCTATATAAGCTTCATTATTATTATTATTATTTATTATAGTGACTAGTTTGATTCAGACTGAATTCAGTGAAGTGAAGTGAGTGACGAAACACTTAGTAACCGGCTAGAAATTGGTCAGGCAAAAAAAAATCTAAACTATTGAGATCTCTAGCTCATAAAACGAAAAGATATTTTTTTAATTAGTATTTTTAAAAAAATTAAGTTCTCACCGTCCTTTCAACTCTTTGAACGGCTGAAGTAAATTGTTCCTCCTCTGCAGCCATGCTTTCCGTATTGTTGTCAAATGTTTTCCGAAAAGTTATTTGTAGTAGTTTCCCTTTACAATGCCACTGAATACACACCAAAACTAAAATCCGAAAGTGAACTCAATAAAATCAGCGCTAAATATAGTAGCCGAAGCATACGACTACAGTGGACTAGTCTAGATAGGCCGAATTCTTATCTCTGCGAATTTTATGGTACTATTTATAGGCTCAAATATGTTTCGTCTGTATTGCATAGGCCTATATCTGTATTCATAGCTATTTTATTCAATAGATTTATATCTTCTTATCATATAATAGCTAGCCATAGGCAGACGTAAAAAGTTAACTTAAGTTGTTGTTTTAAAGACCGACTAGTTTACAAATATAGGCTGCTACCCATTGCATGCCCAAAATGTCACTGGAGAAAATGAGCAATTTTATGATTTAGCCCTTGCATAGGGACAAAGATTAGCGGTTGTTTTTAATGTATGCGGGTGCGGTACGTTTGGAGTGGCAACTAGAGCAACCACTTCAAGACTTTTGCCTGAAAGGGAAACCCGCGTTATGAAAGTCTTTAATAAATTAGGTGACTCCAGCGGTTTCAGGAGAAATGTGTATGATCAGTTCAGCGTTCAGCAACATATGGCCTGCGTGCTGTTCCGTGGCTGCATGATGATCCGCCATTCAAGGAGTGTAGTCAGTAGGCTACGGTTTCAGTGACGTCGTCGACTTTTGAACGTCTAAAAAAAAAAAATAGGACGAGCTCTCATTCAATGCCAGGGCCCAGAGGGGTAGCTATGTTCAGGGTTAAACGGGTTGGGGGGGGGGGGAGAGGGGGCATATACCAAGGTTCTGTCCGGGCCCCGGGCGCCAGACACCTAACGACACGCCGTGTAGCCTAACATCCGCAGCCCATGCACAAACTGCGGTATTCCCCTCGGATCATTATCGTAGTGGCTCGCCCGTATACCTGCAATGTCGCCCGGTAGAACAAATCCCATACTATAGGTACGGGCATCCATGCAGGCACCAGAGCGGGGTTGAGACGGATTTCTGCGCTAATTTCTTCCTCCCCACCGGGGTCATGCTTTAAAAAACAAAGAAAGAAAAAAAAGCATCGAAAGTCTAATCACCCAAATATGGCTTAGCTAATAAGGCAACTAGAGAGAGACGGGGCTCGGGAAAAGTTATATAAAAGTTCTCAAGTTTTCTCCTTGAGAAAAGAAAGGAGAAAAGAAAAGAGATACAAAATATAATGATATTTAGAATGTGCTAGAATTAAATCTTGACAACTAAATTAATATTTTTTAGACTTTAACCTTGAATGTTACAGTTATTAAAAGTTAATTAATTATTAATATTTTTGTTATTCGCTATAAATGCAGGAAAAAAAAAGATGATAGTCATAACAGTGGCGTAGCTAGGGGAGGGGGAGGGGGTCCAAATTTAAAAGTCCCCCCGGGCCCCTACTTGAGGGGGGACCCCAAAGGAGTGTCCGAATTGTTTTTTTTTTTAAATAATAATGTCGAATGTCAAAATGCAGGGGCCCCTAAAGAGGCCAAGCCCCCCGGGCCCCCAAATCCCTAGCAACGGCATTAAGTCCTAATCACAAACAAGATTTTTTTTTATTCAATATCAAATGCAATTTTCTATATAGGCCTAAAGCTTCTTTGCTTTTGGCATAGGCCTGTGGCATAAATAAATTGTTTTATTTTTAAAAAAATATAAATATAGTATATAGGAGAGCAGATTGTCTGTCAGGCTGTTGGCGCACTGAATGATTTAGAAATCCTAATTTGGCACACTTAATAATAATAATAATAATGATGATGCTTATAGGGCGCATATCCCGTTGGTAACAGTTCTATGCGCTGAAACGACAACAGACGAAAAGCGTATCAGAAGCTGAGCGGAGTGGGCGAGATTGGGTGTAAGCTTAGAGCTCAAGACAGGAGCAAAGGTAATCCGGGGCAGAGTTATTTAGACACTTATAGCAGAGAGAAGCCAGCTTATACGCGATCCGGTTGTTGATGGGTAATTATTGCAGAGAACGGAGCAGATGAGTGATATTTGATTTCTTCTTCTTGAGGACTAGTCGGGCTGCGCAGTTCTGGATACGTTGGAGGCCTTAAAGCTTATAAGCAAAATGATAGGCGATTGCTTAGTTCTTTTATAGGCCTACTCTATACGAAGCACCGACCCTGTTAGAGTAAATCATAGGCTGGTAAAGGCCTGTAATATATGAGTGATATTGTTATAGTTGAATAAATCTAAGATAAGATAAGAATAGGCACTTCTTATAGCGCTTCTATCCATGCTATTAAATTAGCATGCTCAGTGCGCTCTTGGTGTGACTTGCAATGGTAGATGTATTAACCAAAGAGAAAGTTTTTTGAGTTCTTTTTAAAAGTTTCTCTTGTCCCAGATTCTCTCAGTGTCTGATATCAACTGTTCCATAAAGAAGGCGCAACTGATTCAAATGAGCGCACTCCCAGCTACTTCTTTTTGTGTCCATCCAAACAGGGAGTTTTGAGGAATGACTGTGTTGAAGAGCGCAGTTCCATAGATGGCTCATGCCTTGAGATAAGCTCTCGAAGAAGGATAGGAAGGAGCAATGCCCTTTATGCATCCGTACATAATGGACATAATTTTGTGCTCTATTCGTTTTATCACCGGGAGCCAGTGGAGATCTCTTAGTGTTGGGGAGATATGTTCTTGCCTCCACACCCCCGAAACAATGCGCGCCGCGGTGTTCTGTAATCTCTGCAGCTGGTTCTGGGGCAAGCCCCACAGGCAACTATTGCAGTAATCCAACCTTGACTGGATAAGAGAGACTGCTACGGTATTGGCCGTCCTTCTATTGAGTTGAGGTCGCAGTTGACCCAGGGCGCGTAGACGAGACGAACAAGCCTTAACCATAGCATTGATATTATGTGTATGTTTGTATATGTGTGAGTTTGTGTGTGTGTGTGTGTGGGGGGGGTGAGGCTGGTGCAATTAAATGGCACAATAGTAATTGTGCACTTTTAAATGGTAGAATAGTAATAGTGCACTTTTAAATGGCACAGTAGCAGTATCGCACTTAAATGGTGAAGACCTAATTAACTTTTTTGCTAAGGTTTCATTTCTTTTGTACATTCTTCCTGTAACGTTCGAGCAGGTGCTTTTCTCGTGCTGAATGGGTTACCGCCCATGCATAAAAGATAAACTAACTGAACATTTACTTTTATAGCGGTGTAACTTGTTTAAAGCTAACATTAGGACACATCGAAATATCAAGGAACAAAGTTTTATAGAAACAAATAAAATGTAATAAAATGTCTAACAAACAAAAAATTAAAACATATAGATCTAGCATAGGCCTGCCTTTCTTTATAGGCTACAAGCTAAATTGCCCGGACTTGCCTGGGGGGGAAATAAAACAGGCCTGTATAAAAATGTTATAAACTACAATGCACAGAAAACTATAAATCTAATAATAAAAAAAATATTTTTTACTGAAGACTTTTAGGAAAGTAATTTAAAATTCATATTGTAATCGGGTAAAAAAAATAGTCAAGTCTCTTTATGTGACATAACAAATCTAAATATCCGGTGTTGCTCGTAGATTTACAATCTTTTTTAAAAAAATCAGTAATATTAATTGAAAAAAAAAGTAGTAAGAAAATGTATAAGACTTAGAACTGGAGAAAAGTACACGGGCCGCCCGCATGGCAGTCCGATACGTTAACCACTTAGCTATCAAAGACACATGTCTGAAGTCAAAGTGTAAAAATATAGTTATACAATAAGGTTATTTGTCTTTATATTAACTAATATGATTGGTTGAACACACACACACACAGGCTCCTGTTACTGTATTGTTCCTAGATTTATAATTATTTGAGAGGCGTGTAATATTATCTATTGAACAATGTAACATAAATACTTGAGTAGGCCTACACATTGGTTTCATTCAGATGAGAATTTTATTACACATAAAACATCAATGGACGCAGCACATGGTTTACAATTACTTCTTGTACATAAATTGTCAATTGTATCACAAAATCTTCATAACAGCATTCTTCATTTATAGTCATATTTTGTTTGGCATCGATTACAAGAAAATAATACGTATCTAAATATTTTCTGCTATATAAATCTAAATTTTAGCATCTGGTATAAAATTTAAATTAAATTCAAGGGAGATAATACGATTTTCTTTGCGATAATATTATGTTTTCACATCCTTTATTCCCCTTAAAACAATTCACAAATTGTATACAAATAATTTATGCTAATATTTATATATAAAAGAAAAAAACAAAAATATAAAGTATTTCATGATTACTCATTGTATATCTAAGCTCTAAAACACCCATTTTACAATTGACAATTTTTCTCTATAAAATATTTAAATGATTAAATTAGCGGAATTAAATGAAATCATTGAAATTATTTAGATTTATTTGAATAGCATTTACTATGACTAAATGCTTTTAAAAATTGAGAAGGTACGGTGTGTGATGCTAGTTAGTACAGAGGTCGGCCTAATTGACTACCTTTTCAGATGCCGGTAACTATAATTCAAGTGCCCACAGAATACGCCATTTAAAAGATAATTCAAGTCTCCTCTATAAGAAATTGAGTGATAGAACAGATTGACTTTTAGCTTGTTGATACGCTGAAAGAATTAGAAATCCTACTTTGATACACTATTATTAAACGCTTGCCGACCCTTGTACTGCAACATATTTGGGGGGTCAGGAGGCCTTACTTAGCATACAATGTTTCCCTAGGATTTGTTCTTAACTATAGAAGGTGCAATGATCCGAGAGAAAAGTCCACAATTTATAGTCCACAATTTAATGTCCACAATTTAATGTCCACAATTTAAAGTCCACAATTTAATGTCCACAATTTAATGTCCACAATTTAATGTCCACAATTTAATGTCCACAATTTAATGTCCACAATTTAATGTCCACAATTTAATGTCCACAATTTAATGTCCACAATTTAATGTCCACAATTTAATGTCCACAATTTAATGTCCACAATTTAATGTCCACAATTTAATGTCCACAATTTAATGTCCACAATTTAATGGTGACTTCATTGCTAATGCTCTGTGATCAAATGTGTCCATGAACTACTTATAATATTTTATAGCACACAAGAAAGTGTTTTCTGGACATGGTGGCTTTGATATAACTGTTGTTTTTTTTGGACATAGTGGCGTTGAAATAACTATTTTTTTGGACATATTGGCTTTGATATATAACTGTTGTTGTTTTTTGGACATAGTGGCGTTGAAATAACTATTTTTTTGGACATAGTGGCTTTGATATAACTGTTTTTGGCAATAGTGAAAATATGAGACAAAAGCCTACGTGAGACATACGGGAGATACAGCATAGATATCTATGGATACAGGCTACTTGAATTTTACCTGAAGAACTAGTTAAATAATTGTAAAATCCAGTGATAGAAATGTTTCTCAGATGTCATCATAACTGTAAAATTGGTAATGTAATTATTTGTTTGGATTTTAAATCTATACAAAAGTAACATTTTGGGATTTCAGTTGGACGTCAATGGCCGCTCTTCTGTTACTTCATTGATCATACTCAATACAACAACAGCAAAAAAACAGCAATAGTGGCGTGGGAGTGAGTGTATGTGTGGGGAGGGAGTGGGGATGAGGGCCACAAGCAAGAACCTCAATGAATCGCCATTAATAATTAAAAAAATACAAAAAAAGAAATAACAATAATAATATTAGTAAATGTTAGGGCGACAGTGATCGGTCAGCAGGGTTGACAGTACGGTGAACTAACTACAGGATCGGCTGGCCGCACACCATATTTGCCAAATACTGACCTCTGCCTTACTTGACCTAATCATGTATTATTTTTTTTAAACAACTTACCAGAAAAACAAAACCACAAAGAATTTAATTGAAAAAAAACAAGAAAAAAGATGACACGTAACAAAAGCTATGTTGCAAAGATGTTGTTTTATTTCTGATCTTTCATTCATACATACATGCATACAAATGTAGTATAGTGCCCATCCTTAAATGGGTTAGTTTGTCAACACAAAGTTGGCAAGACAAAAAATAAAAACCGCGGATTCTGGAGTCATCTCATTTGATTTTACTTACACTCCGACGATTCCCCTAAGCTGTTGTGACTGATGCCCTGCCGTTTGTGTTTCTTTTGTTTCCACCTTTTTTCCTGATTGGTATGGTTGAATTTTAAGTAGGCCCTATAATTATAATCCTTTTTTATTCACTTGTCCCAGCTATTTGTTTGCTCTTAGTTTTATATCATTATTAATTCATGATTAATTTGTTTCATTGAGTAGGCTTATAATCATTGAACATGTTTTGCTAAGGCTATTCATGCTAAGATGGCTAAGTCATGTTACAGTTTACAGTATTTACTATTGAGTATTTATTTCCTTTTTGTACCGTATTATAGTTTATAGTTATGTCTATTATTTTCATATTGTTTTACCTATTCTGTTGATCTAATGACTATTTAAGTTTTAGTCGTTATGTTATGGTCTATTTAGTTACATTTATTATATTCCTCTTGATTTTGATAACAGGTGTTCATGCCAGTGGCAAGCCAACCCTGGGTACCTGTCTTGTAGCTTATAAAATAAAACATCTTCATTGAAAGTACTGTGAGACTTTGTTAGTGCTTTCAAAAGTAACACCTAAACCACACACCACCACCACAAACTGGGAGCACGAGTGGGGTTGTTCGCAATTTGGTGTGTGCATCGACAAGCAGAGACAGGTACGCCAGAAAAGGAGAGAGCTGATGTGCATTGCCTTCCCAAGAGAGAGAGATGTCCTAGCAACTGATGGAGGACCGTTATAATATACTTTCAAGGCTTTCGCAGTTGAGCGAAAGACTTGAAGAGATTGAAGCAAAGAAGCGGATAGGTGTCTCGGAGAGAGAGCCTGGCAATATGTATAAGCACCACCAGCGCAGCGGAAAATTTGCACCGCCTGGTTTAGTGTGGAGGGGGACTTTGTCAAGAGTGTTTCCATATAGAAGCAAATTCTACCCATATAATGAGCAGGACGTGCCTGTCTGCACCTCTTGCTGGGAACCAGGACACATAAAAAGGCGTTGCACATTGAGTCATCCAAAACTAGCGCCCCCCGGCATGCAGAGTCGAGTGCTGGCAGGGTCTGCCAACGACTCTCCACCAAAGCGTAAGAAAAGAAATGTTATGGCTGCTAATGTGACAGGAACAGTCAAATGGTTTAATGTCAAACGTGGATATGGATTTATCAATCGTGAGGACACAAAGGAAGATGTGTTTGTGCACTATACAGCCATTATCAGAAACAACCCAAGAAAATACCTTAGGAGTGTTGGTGATGGTGAAAAAGTTGAGTTCGATGTTGTTGTAGGCGAGAATGGTAATCAGGCTGCGAATGTAACGGGTCCAGATGGTTCCAATGTAAAAGGCAGTAAATATGCCCCTGATCGTCGCAGATCAAGTCATAGAGGGTATCCACAAAATGGTACAGGGGACAGACCAAGGAGGACATTCCAAGAGGATAAGGCTATGGTAACAGACTATACATCCCAGCAAAGAAATAAAAGCCAGGTGCTTCCCAACAACAGGCATTCATCATGCGTACCACATTCTGGTGCCGGCAATGGGAGGCCACATTTTTCCGAACGTCGACCAACAGATATCGATAAGCCTCAAGCCCACGTCACCCTAAGGCCCGAACCAGTGACTGCTACCTTGGCGAGCAACGAGCCTCCTCCAAACATTCAACAACAAAATGAGTCTCAATATTCGTCACGGCTGCAGGCATGGCCTCCGAGTACTTCCACAAAACTTAAAGGGGTAACCAGTATAAATGTAACCGCACAAGAGACTAGGTGTCAGCCAACACCCGCAGTGCCTTTGTTGTTCTTGTTGTTGGCTGCCTTCCCAGTGGCACATGCCATTCTTGGGCTCATGAGTGAGCCGTTTAGAATGTTTTAAACTGTAGCGCCCCGGGACGGGTCGCATCAGGCTGGGGAGTCTGTAGTATAGTGCCCATCCTTAAATGGGTTAGTTTGTCAACACAAAGTTGGCAAGACAAAAAATAAAAACCGCGGATTCTGGAGTCATCTCATTTGATTTTACTTACACTCCGACGATTCCCCTAAGCTGTTGTGACTGATGCCCTGCCGTTTGTGTTTCTTTTGTTTCCACCTTTTTTCCTGATTGGTATGGTTGAATTTTAAGTAGGCCCTATAATTATAATCCTTTTTTATTCACTTGTCCCAGCTATTTGTTTGCTCTTAGTTTTATATCATTATTAATTCATGATTAATTTGTTTCATTGAGTAGGCTTATAATCATTGAACATGTTTTGCTAAGGCTATTCATGCTAAGATGGCTAAGTCATGTTACAGTTTACAGTATTTACTATTGAGTATTTATTTCCTTTTTGTACCGTATTATAGTTTATAGTTATGTCTATTATTTTCATATTGTTTTACCTATTCTGTTGATCTAATGACTATTTAAGTTTTAGTCGTTATGTTATGGTCTATTTAGTTACATTTATTATATTCCTCTTGATTTTGATAACAGGTGTTCATGCCAGTGGCAAGCCAACCCTGGGTACCTGTCTTGTAGCTTATAAAATAAAACATCTTCATTGAAAGTACTGTGAGACTTTGTTAGTGCTTTCAAAAGTAACACCTAAACCACACACCACCACCACACAAACATACATACATACTACTCTTGTACACCATATAATCTTCATCTGTTACTGTTAAAACACGAAATCCTCTTCATCAACAATTCTTGTCATCACACAAATCAATCTAGAAAGTCACGTAAATAGCAAAGAAAACTAAGAACTAGAAAGGTCATGTGACTTTAAAGGCTTACAGTACAAACTGTATAAAATAATCTCTCGTATGTATACTGTAATATATATATATATATATATAATATACAGAGCCTTCTTGCCGCCCCTTTGCATACTGTAACTGCTTGTTTAGTGCTATATTTAGATTACATTTGCCGCCCCCTCTGCCCCCCCCCCCCTATGCTCCACCAACAACAGTTCTCCAGCTTCTCGTATCCTGGGCCATCCTCTCTAACTGGTTCTAATTGAAACCCATCTTGGTGATTTCGGCTTCCAGTACTTCCAGGTTTTGACCTCCACATATCAACGAGAATGCGAGCCGAGATTACTCTCTTAGGGCTCGGAGAACGAATTTTCCTGTATCATGTAGCTGTGACAAACTCCCATATAGGGTCGGCGCAAACGGTTGGCCGTCCCCATCCACCTGGAACTCCTGCAAGGCGGGGCAACTTGCAAGCTCTGTTACAAGTGCCTGAATGACTCTGCCCCTGACTACCTTCGCCCCTGTCACAAGCTCTACACACAATCCCGCATAGAACTGTTCCCAAAGGGATATGCGCTATACAAGTATTATTATTATTAAAATTAATTTAACTTACTTTACAAACCCATACACACATGACAACACATACAGATCAACATAAACCACGACAGCTGCCACACCGAACTTCCAAGGGGCGTAGTTTTCGTTGATAGCACATTGGGGGATTAGCTAAATGAAGTAAAAAAAAATATGTTTGGCTTTTTCTTTATACATGAGTTCGATCTAAGCAATCAAATACATTAATACATTATAGATAAAACGGGGTAACTTTGTATAAGGGAGAAAAAAGTTATTTTTAATATAGGGCCTATATTATAAGTCTTAAAGTTTGAACAAACTTGGTACAATAATTAACTGCCAATGAGACTTACTTCATACTTCTCCAACTGGGCTCCGACATAGCGAACCTGAAAAATTCCTACTTGATACATCATCAAAGACATCACAAAGAATGTCAAGGTTACTAATCTGTAATTTAGTATTAACACCAGGATGAGAAAATATCTCTTGAAACTGGCTATCCAATTATCTGGAATTAAACAAGAGACACAAAGACATGTAGGCTCTGCACAGGCTAAAAATATAGGGGAAAGTAATAACGATGGCTCGGTGTAAACTAAGTTCCCAACAGATAAACCGGAGTGGTGGCAGTACCAACATTATTTATAAAAAAAAATATTTCCATCAGAACAAAAAAAAAAAGAAAAGGGTGTACTACCGACAAATCAAACCGGTTTTAGGTTTCAAAACCGGAATCCGGTATTTCGGTTTTCGTTTAACATCCTTATTTATGATGTGTCCGCCTATTTTATATGTCGGGATGGGGAAGGTTAAAAAAAACACTATACTTGCAGTTAAACACAAATTTTGCATAATATTGTGTAAGCTAAACGACGCGGAGGCCGAGTGGCAGCGCGTTTGACTGGCGATTCGAAGGTCCCGGGTTCGAATCCTGGTGCAGGCTAGGATTTTTTCCGGGACTTGAGGGTGTACCTGTGTCTACCCAGCTCTGATGACTACCTGACATTAGTTGGGGTTTAAGTAAAGGCGGCTGTGCATAGTGTTGGTCACGCAATCATCTAGTATGCCGTGGCCAGAAAAACTAGTGAACGCTGCTTCACCGACCCTATGGATCAATTTGGTCCGACGGGATACTTTATCTTATCTTATAAATTACAGACGCTCCTTCTATAAAGAAAATTCTTGCGTCTTAACCTTGTCCGTGGTCTGAGCCTAGTCTTGCATTTTGATTATTGTTTTTAAATGGTGCTAGGTTTCTGGTTTTTCCTGTTTTGTTCAGGCAACCTATTTATGCACAGATCTGATGCCACCCGCGAAGAAAGAGTACTTAGGCCTATAGGCCTATGCAATTGTTCTCGCATAAGGGATAAGGAAAGTATTTTTTGTCCTTATGTTTATCTGAGCATTGTAGGCCTAATAGGATTATTGTTATGAACTTATTAAAATGTATGGACTACTTAAAAATTTAATATACACATATTCATAATGCTCAGCAAAATAATTGCTAGCTAAAGCAAACGAAACGTAAAACTTATTCTTATCCAATTAAATAGAAAAAAATCATACCGTTTACACGGGGCATTTTAATTAATAATACTTGCTCGTAATTTTTGATACTTAATATTATTAATTTAACTTTATTAACTTTTTTATTTATGTATTTTTCTTTTTTTGTTACAAACACAACCCTTTCTGTTGACCTTAAATTATGGCATAAAATTTTTGTCACTGGCTGTGCAGAATGGTGCTAGAAAAAAGTCAGCAGGAATCCTTGTGCAATTTATCCAATAGGATAAATGGTTTTAACCTAAACAATAGTCAATAGTTGTTATTTTAAACCTTTAATTAACATTTGAAAACTTTCTCTTTAAAATAAAACACTTATAACTGTTACCTAAAATGTGCATTATTAAATAATGTACTATTTTGACTTGTTTAATGTTTAATGCTCGGGTCTTACACTATATAAATACTGCTTTTGTTTGTTTTACGTCAAGTACATGATTATCAATCATTGTCCGTATACCTACTTATACAGTACATTTTGTAACATTTTTGACTATAAAAGTTGTGTACTTTAAATGAATTTCAAATTGATGCAATATTTTTACATATACAAAGATTCGTTAAATTTTCGCGAATATTTATAAATGGTAAAACATTTTTGCTAGCTCACTTTGTTTCAATAAAAATAATTAAATTTTGATAATTTGAAACAGTGCCAATTTAGTAGGTCTCTATAGAGACCTTCAATTTGATATGTAACATAAGCTTCCGCTAAAATTAAGTAATTTTCTGTGATTTTTTTAAAAATAGGCCAGATTTGCGTGTTGTTTTTTTTTTGTCTCCCTTGAAAAAAACTGTAAAAAGTATGAAAAACGATTTTCACATCAATATTTTTATATTTTTCAAATGCACCACATTCGCGACAAAAATTGGGTCTCTTCTCTACAAACTTTTGTGTTTGTAAACAAAGTAACTTAGCCATAGCCAATATGGCTATATTATTTGAGATAATGACTTCTAAAAATGGGTGAGGTGGCTAAAGGTAACTTGTGAAAATTAAAAAATTCACAACTATCTTAAAAATTAACATACAGTCATAAAATTGATATCAAAGGTCTTAGAATCATTTTGTCTTTCTATTAAACATAAAAAAAGCTCAATAGCTTGAACAATTAAAATCAGTTTTGACAGTGCTTTTTTTTGTAAAAAAAAAATAGGTGCCGGTACTCAGTGATAGATTGCCTAACTTTTAAAGCAGTTTCGCATTTTATATTTTAATTCTTATTGCGCGCAATTTTAAAATAATTCAATTTTAACAAATTAATAATATAATAAATTAATAATAAACGTTAAAATACAAGAAACGTAATAATTTTTTTTCCATATTGAAAAAGGTGCCGGTACTCAGTACCGGTGCGTACTGTCACAAAAAAAGCACTGAGTTTTGAGTACCTAATAATATGCCAATAACATGCAATATTTTCAAGTAGATTTGTGCATAGACTATAATATACATGGACCGCTTGCTTTAGTTTTTCTGCTATATGATGACTCGAAATACTGCTTGTTTTGGAATTCCCGATTCTAAATGAAGTAATTGTAATACAAATTCCGTTTTATTGAATCGCACCATTTTTGTTACAAATTTTGTGCGTCAATCTATGACTAAGATATGGACGCTATGGATGAGGAAGTTTTTGTTGATGAATTTAAAGGCATACTGGAGGTAAATGTTCAAATTAAATAATTACTGATTGAAGAAGTATGGAGTTTATCTGTTAGACTCGTGTTCGGTGTATATTATAGTCTATGGTATGTCTGCTTTATGATGACTTGAAACACTGATGATAGGAATTCCCGATTCTAAATAACGTAATTGCTATAACGGAAATAAAGCTATTGATATACAAGTTCCATGATTTTCTCAATGAAATCGAAAGTAGTACAGAGGGGAAACATTTATAGATCAGTGTGGTGTGCGCACGGAAAAAAGAAAATAAGCTCTAAAAATAGAGCAGGCGGTCCATCTTATTATAGTCAATGATATATTAAAAGGCCTACAAGTATTCATCTAAAGTCGAAAAAAATGCGATTTAATAAAACGGAACTTGTATTACAATTACTTCATTTAGAATCGGGAATTGCAAAAAACAGAAGATAATAGCATACAAAACTAAAGCAAGCGGTCCATGTATATTATAGTCTATGGATTTGTGGCATAATTTCTAGAATCACGTGAGCATGCGAGACGTTTTAAACAAGAAAACCATTTATTTGCAAACCAAGTTTACCATCATGTAATTAAATAATTGATTGACTACTGCACATGAAACGTACCGAAAAATATCTGTGTCGCAAATCTCAAAAATATCTCCTTACTCCGTATGAATTGTTCTAAAAAATAATCTTAGCGCATAATTTTTTTTTCTAGCTTTGCGCCGAAAAACTATAAAAAGTTGCATAGGCATTTTTAAAGTGAAACCAAAATTTTTCTTATACTTTTCTTTTAAGAAATTAATATTGTCATAAGTGTAGTATTATTAAGTCGTTTTAACTGAAAATTTGACCATCCTTTGATTGCTCAGAATTTTGCTAAAGCTCTAAATATGGAGTTAAAATCTTTGTCAACAAAAGGAAAACACTGTTTAGTTAACCTCATTTGAACCCTGAGACTTTTTATTCTTGTGTTATGTTAAAATTAAAATAACCCGCACAAGCTATTGTTTCCGTTTTACGACAGCAAAACTATTCAATTAAACTTTAAAAAATATAGTGAATAAAAACATGATGTATGTATGGAATATCACATCATCCAAGAACAATATAAAGACTCCATCAATAGTTTTCTCTAAATAAAATGTTAGGCAACAAAGTTTTTTCTTTTTTTTTCAGTTTAATAATTTCGTTAAAGAAATAATCTAATTTTGGTTCGCATGCACTTTGCTAAAAAGATAATTTCCCTGTATAAAAATTTGTATTTCTCGGAAATAATAGCTACAATTAAAAAAGAAAGTTAATTCAATAAAATAAGTTTTAAAGAGTAATAGTAGAATGGAACGTTTGAAAACTGTTCCTTCGTCGTCGAAGATAAGGACAATAGTGAATCCGAAATATATATAAAAGAAAACAAGGCAAGGGGGGTCACTCTTAATTATTTTGAATCCTAAAGTCAGACCCAGTTGTCTTTTTTGTCTTTGTTACTAAGTTTACAAAATCATATTTTTTATATTAGTTAGGCCTACCTACTTTTAGTAAAGGAGATACTAATGGTAGCCTCTCTTAAAGACATATCTAGTGATATTTAACAAGATAATATTGACTTAAAGCTAAGCAACAATAATATCATCATGATTTTGGCTTTTGTATGTTATTAAGTAGACCTATTTATATTTATAATATAAAACACTTTGTGTGTCTTTCCCAGAGTCATTATCAATGAAGACATCAGAAACTGCACAACTATTGCAAAGCCCATCACATTCCTCTCAAAACAAAAGCATTGGGAGAAATGACAAGTGTCATTGAGGAGAAAATAAAAGTCTCTCTTTCTCTCTCTCTCTCTCTGTCTCTCTCTCTGTCTCTCTCTCTGTCTCTCTCTCTCTCTCTGTCTGTCTGTCTCTCTCTCTCTCTCTCTTGGATTGGAATTCCTTAAAGTGAAATGCTAATATTACTTATTATAACAGTCCTGAATACATTGTTAACTACTGATTATTATGTTCTGGAAAAATTCTATTAATGTATTCATTATTCGGCTATTTTGTTTCGACAGTTGCCTGAACTCCGAAGTCAGATTGAGGATAATTGTTTATAATTTATACTTAAAGTGTTCAGGATTTTTTCGTATGTTTATATATGTTTACATTATATTTTTTTATGACTTTCTTATAACGTTTTAAAGATTTTTTTTATTTTCATATATATTTTAAGGGGGCCGAGAGGCAGCGCGTTCGGTTGGAGCCGAAGGTCCTCGGTTCAAATCCTGGTGAAGACTTTCTTATATTGTTATTACTTTCGTAAATAGGTCATGATTTTCTCATAATATAGTTTATGAATGTTTTCTTTTATAGTTGTTTTTTTTACTTTCTTGTATTGATTTAGACTTGTCTGTCCTATATCACAGTATAATATTACTATATGGCTGGCTAATTTTGTTTAGTGGCAGTGTGGTTATATATATCACAGGGCGTTATTTTTGTTATCTTATCCTATATGTTACCTACTGACATATAGGCTACAGATTACAACACCCCCCCCCCCAACCCACGCCTAGAATTTATTTAGATCTTTGTCATTTATTGTCCTTGCATAATGGGATAAGAAACGCATATGTTTGATCTCTTGTCTTTCTTGACTATTTTTAATAGATTTATGTGTTGTTCTCTGAATTAATGATTTAGTAGGCTATGTATTGTTACTAATTTGCTCTTTATCCTTCATCGTTATAGTGTTTTCTAAATTGAGTGATTTAACTATTGGTCGTAAAAAAATGATCCTGATCCTCTTTTCTGAATTTGTTCTAGTTTTTTTTTAATGTTTTCTTTTTGTTATATAGTTTTCAAACAGAAAATCGATATTGCTATATAGCGTACAGATTCAGTGGGGTCGACCCCAAATCTCCTAAATTCAACAAAATATAAATAACAAATAATGTGCGCAACAGCCCGTCTCGACAAGCCTTGTGCCCGGATGTCCAGGAATATTGTCTGGAATTCGTGCTACCGGGCGACAGTGTAAGGTATACGAGTGAGCCATCACACGTTAATGATCTGGGGGGAATCTGCAGAGTAGTGCATGTGGCTGTGGAGACCGTACCATTTGTTACGCGGCTTGCCATATCCGGATAGCTTGTCTCCGACAGGATCTTGATTTGCCCCCCCCCCCCTTGATTCACCCCTTTTCACGTTACGTCCCTAGACTAAAGAACCAGAAGGCTCGTCGTCCAGTATTTTTTAGAGACCTAATATAAGATCGGTTGTATGACTCATACTGATCACACGCATTGTTATATCCGCCAGTTCGACGAATAAAGCGGACAGGAAAATGTTGCAGAGTGCAATTGATCTCTTTTTATTTTGTTCACACGATTTTAGAACATAAAACTTTATGCTGACAACGACAGTGCCAACAAAAATAAAATGTATATCACACACAGTTTCACACAGCTCTAAGTTTTAATAGTGCACAGTTCAGTGCGGGACAGATATTATGCTCTGGCATTTTTATACATGTGACAATATTATGATTTCATTGAGTGCCAATGATCATGGCATTTGACACGTTTGTAATGTTACAATTTCTCAATTCTTCGATGTCGTTTTTGCTGTTGTAGTTTTTATTCCACTTGTTGTATCTACCTGTAGTTCTCATTGGTTAGCCACTGAAAGACTAACCTATATTATATCATCCAAATAATTTGGTCTACAACATTTGCGATACTTTGTATAATAGAATATGGTTTTAATTGTATTATTTATCAACTCTACTGGTACTTTTAATTTATATAGATCTATGTTATAGTGGCCTGTGTAAAAAGTCATTGCATATATATCTACTTAATATTTATATAACATCTACTTTGCCATAGGGACTGTTAAATGGTTACAGCTAACTACTTTTTTGTTCCCTAAACTATTCAAACTATTAACTTAAAATGAAGAAAAAAAAGACAACGTAAGAAAATAGCGAAAAATTTCTGGATGGAAATTGCATTGAAGTTTCTTGGTCGATATGTTTTGTTTTTTTTTGTTAAATTACCTTTCAGACACACTTAGAATAAAAAAAAAAGGCTTGCACTGATTGTCGTCTTAAGAAATCGAATATCTTTATCACAGTAATCGATCGAACGCCTTTGTGCTTTTTTTTTCTTTGTGATTGTGTGTGTGTTTATTAATTTATTGCATTTTTTTTAAGTTAATTTTTTTTTTCTCCAAATGTTTTCTGCTTGTGGCATTGGTTGCCCTTTAAGAGGGGGGGGGGGGGGGGGGAAGTGCGCCGCGATAACGATTTCAATATTTTATGGCGTAGGGCAGTGATGGCGAACCTTTTTGAGGCCGCGTGCCCAAAGTGCAATACAAGACCAACTTATTTCTTTCAGCGTGCCAACACAACAATTAAAACAAAATACTGAGGTTTTACTATAGAAAAAACAAACAGCTCATACAGTTGTCCGAACTAATTAACAACTTTTGTCCAAAACGAATAAATTAACAAATCCTTGAATAATACAAACAGTCTTTTATATTTAAAAAAACATCAGCTGTAGTGAATGAAAAAAATAATAAATTACAATCGCTGTTGATTGCATGCTGATATTTTGTCAAGCCTTGGCTTATACTCCGTAACTTTAAGAGCAACGCATGCAGTACTCAGGTCATCTGTCAGTCTGTTTCTGGTATCAGATTTGATATAATTTTAAAGTTGAAAACAGCTCCTCACAAGCATAAGAAGACCCAAACAAAGCAAGAAGTGTAATCTTAAGTGCTATCATCGACTTAAAATTATTTGACAGAGAATTCCAAACTTTAAGAATTTCATCATCAAATCTAGCAATTGTGCTGTCCTTTGCCATCCTTTCACACTCTTCTCAAGTGTTTCACGCAGATAATAGAATTTATTTTCCCATATAGAGATTCTTAAAATTCCAATAGCTCCATTTTCAGATTTCCTAAATCTAACCACAATAAGCAGGAAAGATCAAGTTCTTCGAATTTGGCTTTATCCAGGAAGTAAGAAAACAGAGGGGTATCTCCATCTAAATTTATTACCGAAATTCTCCTTTGCAGGTGCTACAATGCTAGAAAATTTCTTGCAATTTTCCTGATGGATTGTAGGATTGTCGGTAAATATTATAGAATTTTGTAAATGCATTTTTACTTTTGCAAAATATTTCAGCTGCCCACTTTCTAAAACCTGCAGTTTTCTTTCAAATGTTCTGATATCACAAAACATTATTTATGTTGTTGTTCCTGAATCTTGCTGTTGTTTATTCAGTTCATTGAAATGTGCTGTAAAATCTTTTAAAAACATGAGGTTGGTAAGCCAGACCATATCAGTGAGCTGTGGATTATCCTGCCCCTTTTGAATCATAAACTAACAGCCTAATTTCATCCAAGCATGCTACACATCTCTCCAATACTCGTCCTCTGCTCAGCCAACTGCCATTATTGTAAATGAGTAAAGTATTATACTGCGCCTTGACCTCATCAAAAAGTGCGTGAAACTGTCTACCGTAAAGAGCACGGGCCATGATGTAATTGACCATTTTCTTGACATCTTTGAGGATACCATCTTCTTGCTGCTATCCCTGGCACAAAGAGATTCTTGGAGTATAATAAAGTGAAACTGAACGACTCTGTGTTTTGCGTCTTTAACAAAGAAGTTTCAAAGAACTGTATGAAACCTGATGCGTCCCCCACCATGTCCCCCGTCACTAGTAACTGAAAAAACTTTTTCTGGTTTTATATCTTGTGCCAAAAAAAGATTAAATAAAGCATTGTGGATTTCTATCCCTAGTGTTCTTTCAGGCAAAGATAACAATTTCACCAGCTCTTTTCTCATAATGTCACCAACTGCATAACGCAAAATTACCACAAGCCTTGCATGATTATTTACATCTGTGCTTTCACCCAAGTACATGGAGTAGCAGGCAGACTTTTGTAAGTCAGTAGTGATCTGCCGACTAACATCACTTTCCATGCGCAAGACTCGATCTTTAACAGTATTTCTGCTAAGTGGTATCTCAGAGATGCGTTGCATAGTGTTATCTTTGTTTGGAAAATCATTAAAAAGAGAATTACTATCAGCCAATATGGCCGTTTTCAGAAAATCCCCATCAGAGAAGGACTTACCATGTTTTGCTATGCAGAGTGACATTGGAAAGCTTGCTTCTGTCAGATGGTTTGTTTTTACAAAAACTAGTAACTGGGTGAAATATTTCCTCAATTTCTCTTCAAGAAACTCTTTCCATTCATCGTCGATCCGACAAAATGACCATTTTAAATAGACGATCGCATCCCTAGCGGTGTGGCTATAACTAAACTGTTCCATTTTTGGTAAATGCTCGCGTGCCCACAGAAATGGCTCCGCGTGCCAGCTGTGGCATGCGTGCCATAGGTTCGCCATCGCTGGCGTAGGGTAACCTAGTATCGTAATTTTTTATTTTATATTGGCAGAAGTGATTTATAACATTTTCCTTTTTTTATATTTAGTACCGGTAATAGCTCTGTGGTAATTTTTTTATCCAACTGCTAAAAGTCCATAATGTCAAAGAAAAAGTACAATTGTTAAATTGTGTATCGATATAATATATTAATGTACCAGTAAGGTCTGTTGACTGTTAAACAAAAATCTTTATTTAGAGACTGCTAGGCGTGTACTATTTATTGTATAAACTTGACATAAGCATTATTTTTAATTGTAAAATTATTTTTTTTACATTTCAGATAAGATTTGAAAACATCAAGATTGAAAGTTTGAACATGATAACAGTTTCGTGAATTTTCTGAATTCATTGCATAGTTGATCTGCTGCACTATCACAGCACGAAGAGAGGCGAGGACTCTGACAGATGCAGTCAACAGCACGCGACCATCAGGGACCGCGCGTTTAGATCTGAAGGGTCTCTAGGAGTCAGCGGCGGGCGCTGGAATAACCCAGAAATGACCAGGACTCTATCCACAACGGACCAAGACCACCGTAAGTACGATGGCCTTGAACGGACGCAGACGAGCGTCGGCGCACCATCGGGTCCAGGGAGCACAGTCAGATTGCGCGCCAGTTTTTCCACAAAGAGCCATGTCTCTACAAGCACAGGATGTTCAAGATGGCGGCGAAGATCTTCACGGTTCTCAAAATAGAGGACGAGAGAGCCGAAGAGATGAAGTCGATGAGGAAACGCCGAGGGCTGGACATCATAGACAACGAGTCCATTCCAGACATGGAGTTTAAAGACTTGCATGAACAAGTAAAGACTTTTGAACTGACCTTTGCCGCTTTAAAGTGTGAGTATTAGAATTAATAAGATATAAGTTTCTTACAAATTGGTTGACATCATCAAATCACACCATAGACTATAATATACATGGACCGCTTGCTTTAGTTTTTTATGCTATTATCTTCTTTTTTTGCAATTCCCGATTCTAAATAAAGTAATTGTCATAAAGTTCCGTTTTATTAAAACGCATTTTTTTCTACTTTAAATGAATACTAGTAGGCCTATTAATCCTATTATGATTGACTATAATAAGATGGACCGCCTGCTCTATTTTTAGAGCTTATGTTCTTTTTCCGTGCGCACACAACACTGATCTATAAATGTTTCCGCTCTGTACAACTTTCGATTTAAATTTTTCATTGAGAAAATCATAGTGATTAAATAAAACGGAACTTGTATATCAATAACTTTATTTCCTGTATAGCAATTACTTTATTTAGAATCGGGAATTATGAAAATCTGTGTTTCAAGTCATCATATAGCAGAAATACTAAAGCAAGCGGTCCATGTTTATTATAGTCTATAGTGTCACTAATCATGTATAGATTGTCAGTTCAAATTAAAATGCTAAAGCTAATTATAAGATTTTTATTCTAAAGTTTTGGGGAGGGAGGGTGCAGACAAGACATGACAACTCAGTCTGAAGCCAATGTGGTTGATATCAAGCTAAATCAGGCTCAGTCTTGGCAGGCACAACTCTTTACAATTGCTAGGACATTATGGTAAAAGGTTTAGTAAAAAAGCATGACACTGTCCCTAACAATGATGATCCTACTTTTTGCTTTTCTGTATCTGCATCCTGACACTTTCAGAGTGTCTTATTTATTACTTTATTTAGAATAGGAAATTCCGAAAATCAGTGTTTCAAGTCATCATATAGCAGAAATAATAAACCAAGCGGTCCATGTATGATCACACTAAAACAGGGGTCGGGAACCTTTTTGTCTTAGAGAGCCATGGATACCACATATTTTGAAAAGTAATTCTGTGAGAGCCATATATTATGTTTAAAACTAAAAATTCAAGTAAATGTGTGCATTTTGTATAATTTCAACACTAAAAGTACAATAATTATGTCTCTGAGTTCATCTGATGCTGAGCTGCAGTAGACTTTAACTCATTTGTAGAATGAAATATTGATATGTAATTAATATGTAGATCAAAAAGTCTAAAAAACAACATTTGTTTAATAATCGAACATTTGTCTGCGAGCCAGATGCAGCTATCAAAAGAGCCACATCTGGCTCGCGAGCCATGGGTTCCCGATCCCTGGACTAAAAGGACTGTTAAAAAATACCATCTTTTACCCATTAAGTTTTTTATTGTGAACTGGAAAAAGCGAGTAAATATTTGCACCATTCTACGTTAGTCATGAAGTCGTTCACTCACAATATTAGTTTTATGTGCCATCATTGTATTCATCATTTTCTATCCTATAACAAAAATGTTAATACAAAATGTGCTTTTTATTCATTCTGTGTTCTCCACCACAGTATAACAATTTCATTTTTCAATTTTTAAATTATTTTTTTTTGGTGTAAAAGTAAAGCAATGAAATAACCCTCCTTGAAAATCCTGAGCAAAATTTAATTATTTTTATTCGATATTAATATTAGAAATCTAATATTTGCTGTAATTTGAGCAATGATACACAGTCAGTGCCCTAAAAAGGGGGTGGGGGTGGACAGAGAGGGCATATGCCCGGGGTCGACACTTCTAGGGGCGGCAAATATAGCACTAATCAAGGCAGTTACAGTACGCAAGCGGGGCGTTGCTGAAACTTTTGCCCCGGGGCGCTACATTGGCTTGTGCGGGCTCTGTGTAACACAATGTTTAACTTATCTTATATGTTACAGACGCATCTACTATATACAAGATAATTGCGTCTTACGCTTTTCTGTGGATTGAGTCTAGTCGTGCATTTCGATTAGCGTTTTAAATTAGGTTTAGTTATTGGTTTTGCCTGGTTTGTTTGGGTAACCCATTCCATACCCGGATGACACTAGGGAAGAAAGATAACTTCTATGCATTGGTTCTTGCTTATGGAATAAGAAAAGTGTTTTTATCCTTATGTATGTAATATGTAGGTCGGTGATTTTTAAGGGTCAGTGATTTTGAATGAGAGAAAGGAGAGGGTTATGAATTACTTTGTCCTTCATTAAATTATCTTTTGTATTTGTTATAACATTAAAACAAAGATGTCTAAATAACTAAACAATATAACTATGCTAAATTATATGTATTTAAAAACTAGAATACATTCCCGAACGACTAAAGTATTAATTACATTTCCTAGCTTAAATTTCTAAACCAAATTATCTAACTAAGAAGTCGAGGCGTGGTTTATCAATTACTTTGTCCCTCATAAAATATTTCATTGTCCAGTGTGTTGTGAATGTATGTAGTTTGTGCGTGAGGCTCTTAACGTTTTGGGAAAGTACAAATAATTTAGGGCTTACTTAAATACACTCTCGTGTCTTTAATATAAAGATGTTTTAGAGTGACAGTTTGGTGTAAACATTATGTATATAAGTATTGTTTTATATTTTTAAAAAGCCCCGAAATGGGTTTAAGTCGCTAGACCATATATGGCATTTTTCAGATTTCTTTTTCCAATTATTTTAAATTTGGTTTTTATCCATTTAGATTAATTAAAGTAATAGGTAGGATTTTCTTGGTAGTTTAATTTAATATAGGGTTGTACATAGGGTAAGTTTGTAGATATTTAGCAATAGGAGATTTAGAATAATATTTAGCACAGATTGACCGGAAATAAGGCAATGTTAGGGTAGTTAAAAAAGGAATTTCTGGTTAGCGGTCAGGGACGTCCGGTCAATTAGTATAAATAAGAGGGGAGTAATTAAACATATCCGGATGCCTTTGTTGTAAAGTGGCCAGTGGCTATTGTGTGGCGATTTGACAAAGATTGTGGGAATTGTTCGAACCTATTGTAAGTTGAATTTTTTATACCGTACTCTTTAAAATGTTTATTTTGTTTAATACTATGTCTCAGTTGTTTATTTTGTGCATATTGAACCATTATTGAAGATGATTGCTAAGATTTTAATGGATTTAAGTGTCTAATTAGGATTAGACATTCCCGCGCCATGTTGGGATTTTCTATGTAAATGTATATTTCTTAGTATTTGATGTAATCCACATTTTGAGGTAATGTAGCCTAGTGGCTGCAATGAAATAAATATAGGATTTAAATTGCTTGCTCAAAGCCTTCACTGGCCAGCTAGAAAATATTGAATATATATGTATGATTATTAATGTTGATAGGTTAAAGATTCCTATTCACTTAGAAATCAAAGGTGGTAGTATGGATTTATGCTTCTGGCTAGTAGCCTTAATTGGTAAGCCAGTTGACATGTTAAGGATTTCTATTCAGTTAGAAATGGTAGGTTATTATGTTGTTCCTCTGGCGACAAGCCAGTTGACATGTTAAGGATTTCTATTCAGTTCGAAATGGTAGATTATTATGTTGTTCCTCTGGCGACAAGCCGGTTGACATGTTAAAGATTTCTATTCAGTTAGAAATGGTAGAATATTATGTTGTTCTTCTGGCGACAAGCCGGTTGTCATGTTAAGAATTTCTATTCAATTAGAAATATAGGTACAAGGTGGTGTTCGTGTTATGTTGTCCTTCTGGTAACAAGCCTTAATTGGCAGGCCGGTTGGCGGGTTAAAGATTTCTATTCAGCTAGAAATTAAAGAGGGTATAAGGAATTTATTCTTCTGGCTGTTAGCCTTTATTGGCGAGCTGGTAGATTACTATGGGCTTAGAGATTGTTGATAGCAGGTTTAGTCAATTGAGGAGGTAGTGATGATAGTAGTAGTTTATGTATATAGTATATAGGAGTTATGCCCTTCCCATAAACTTCATTGTCGGGAGAGGAGCTGCCAAAGGCTAATCCTGCTTTGGCTTCACTGTCTAACAATTGACTACCTAATAGTAAAGTGCTTATTAATGTCTTATTAAATATGTACATATTAATTAACTTATATGCCTATTATTACCATGTTGTTTTAATGTCTTATTTCTAATTGCAAACATACCATCTAATATTAGAGGGCCATGGCTCTCAAATGTATATGTATTGATTTTCTTGTTTTACCATATCTATAAATGTTTAATTTTAACCTTTTCTTTATTTCTATTACATAGGTCCTAATCGACCTGTCTATCGTTGGTTTTTTTATAGAGGGTTGTAAACGTTTTGTTATATGGGGTTGTAATTGTTTGATTTCTTTTCATAATAATTGATTTCCCTTAAAGGGATTATTTCTTGTCGAAAATAAACGTATAATTTTAGTGACAAAATAGTGATTTATTTCTTTATTTGTAGTGTTGTTGTTGGTCTGTTTAGGCTAGTATAGCCTCCCCGTACCCACAGGGATGTCACGGAGATCCACTGCCCTTGTCCTATCCAGTTGAACTCGCCTAAAGCTTTGGCTTTGTTCCCCTGTCCATTCCCTGACAGAATATACCCCCGTCCATCCTTGATAAAGTCTCCTCTCTCCCCAAGCTAATTTGGTAACTATTGCTGTCCTGTTACCCACCACCCTGTAAGCCCTTAGAGCCCCGACTATTATAACGATAACCACTACTACTACCCTTGCCCACTCCCCCCCCCCCCCACTCGCCCCACCCTGTTACAAATAGATATTTTTATCTTTAAAAAAAAATTAATTAAGGTATCAAGTTTTCTAGAATGTGTTTATAGCCAATAACGTGTAAAAAAAATTAAAGTTTATCTCAGCTATTGATAGCAAGTAATGTGTGTGTGTGGGGAGGGGCGATAAGTAAATCACAACTCAAAACTAAACCACACTACTACGCTGCCCCAAACCCACAGATAAGCTTATGGCGCAATGATTTCATTTAAGGATATATTTTGCGATATGATCGCACTCTCGTGAACTCCAACAAAACCCCACCCCCTCCCCAGTCCCCACCCCAAGTTGCGTAATACCAGCTATGCAATATAAGCAGAGAACAAGAAATAAAAAATACATAACTTCTATATTATTCTTTGCTGACAGGGCATGAAACGCCCCACCATTATTGAATAGCAAGTTCTTGTTTCCACGATTTAATGATCAAGGAAAGTTTCATTTTAAAATTGGAACCATAGGCCTAACGCAGCGGTTCCCAAACTGTTTTTGATAGTCCTAGGAGCCGAAACACAGTTCGTCTTTCCGTCTCCAAGAGAGTCCACCTACATGCAGATACATCCGCATACTACGTGTAGGCTACTTGGCAAAATGTCATCTATACAGGTGTATGTGACAAGGTCGTCACCATAATGCACGCATGCGGACCAGTCTGTAGAGAGTTGTGTTAAAAAGCCTCTTCTCTGTTAAAAGCAGCCATTGTGTTAAAAGCAGTAGGCCTGGTATTGGCGATAAAACGACCGACACTTCATGAATATTTTGGAATTTAGTGTAGATTCTGTTCGGTATGGATTTCAAAACAATTAGTGACCAAAAGTAATCGGAGCTCACTTTATGGACAAATATTAGCAACAAAGACATTGCCACACCAGTTAAAAGAAGTAATATAAAGCGCCAAAAGTTGTGCCCTTTTGTAAAAACAAGATCTTTAAACAGTCGACTGTTTTCGCAATTGTGCAACGAGCATGATGCTATTTCACACGTGTTAGATGATTGTCGAGAGAAATTAAAACTTGTTTTTTTAGCTTCATGGTGATCTAGTTTTTTTTAAATATATTTTATATCAGAAAGCAAGACTGCTCTTTGTTTCGGTGATAAAAGTGAACTGCAGACAATAACTTTCTTGGTTGACATTTTGTCGTCTTGAATGAGTTAAATTTATCACTGCAAGGCGGAAAATATAACATGTCTTAATTTATCTAAAAGATCCGATCATTCCAAATGAAATTTAGCTTTTGCATTAAAAAATTGGAGGAAAATGAAATGTATATGCTGTCTACTTCAGGCCCCACGAAGAGGGTGTGTGTTTGTGTGTGTGTGTGTGTGTATGTGTGTAGTTATTGCGCTGCGCCGGGGCCCATAAGAGTTTATCTTTGTATTATTATTTGTAAGATCAATACTGAAGTTTAGGAAAAGTTACATTAATTTAAATTAAAAACTGTACTTGATTAAAGTTTGTGAATAGGCTTGTAAGGTTGTGAATGATATGATTACATTCTAATGGTAATTCCTATGGCAGTTTCATAAAATGGTCCACAGACCTTTTAAAAGATTCCTGATTTCTATAAACGTATGTAAAATGTAATGCAAATAAATCATCTAGATTTGACTAGTGTTGAAAGTGGGATTGAACCGCACTTTTTTTTCTCATGCGGCTCCTGGTCTACTTTATCTGCTTTCTTTGAAAAACATGACAAAATGATTACGATGATAAATTCTGTGAAATAACACTTTCACATGCTTGCAGCCGAAATTTCATGATACTTTCCAAATCTACCCGACACTACATATCTATGTACTTGCCAGAAGCCCATTCAAATTCAAAGTTTAAGATATTAATGAGAAAGCACAAAGTTCATTGAGCGTATTAACAACGATGCATAGAGAACTGATTTCTCTATAATGCCAGGTACAAAATTATGAATCAAATGTTTGCAGTCATAAACTATTTTGACTGAGATTGTGTTGCGCCATTTTCTTCCAATTCCAACAAAATATCTTAGTAAACATGCTTTTCCACCTTGTTGGTTATCGTCTAAACACAATAGACTTATTGTTGGAGGTGAACTTCTTAGTTGTGCTCTTGCAAAGACTGTCCCAAGAATTTCTGAACCGATGAGAAATACGCAATGTCAACCATCACAATAGCTGACGTTCGTGTTGTAATTAGAAATATAGGCCTAAGCCTAAACTTATACCGGTATTTTGCAATATTTTGTGACATTTATTTTTATGTCTTCTTTTTTTTTAAATGATTAATCGCTATGCTTTAATTAGGTTCAATTTGTAACAATAAAAATAGGCTACATCGTGCAAATTAGATATTTACATTACAATTCAAAACAGTCGAAAAATGCAGTAATAAACTAGAAATAACGAAATTATTTTAAAAAAAATATGGGGGGGGGGGAGGGGTCGCCAAAGCATGATAAACTGTAAAAAGGGGTCGCGGCCTAAAAAAGTTTGGAAACCACTGGCCTAACGCATCACTTGTGTTTTATAAGTCACTAACATATAATATGTGCCCCGTTTACCGAATCGTTAAACATTTTTTTTAAAATACACTGTAACTACCCATGCAGTTATAATGAGCACAATAGTCCTAAGCGGTAATAAAGTATTTCCCGGTAATTTATATTACCCGCTACAAAGTTAATATAAGTCGAATAGGACACGTAGGTAATAGGCCTAAGTTGGCCAACAGCTTAAAAGACATCTTTCTCTAGCACTCAATTTATCGTAGAAGAGCCTTGTATTTGGCCTATTTGGAGATCCTTAGCGTGTCATTCAAAAAACTTCTGCGTGCCAATTTTGGCACGCGTGCCGTAGGTTACCGACCCATGATGAAAGACTAAAGCGCATTTAACACCTATTTAAAACAATACATAGAGCTAGTTTTTATGCAAGTAAAAGGCTACAATTCTCTAGGCTAGATAAGTAGGCTTTACATAAGATAAGTATTATAAACAATAAAACAACTGAATTCGGTGAAGCCTATGTATTGGTGTGTTTGGATTCGCGCGTAGTCTATTTATATTTATTTTTTTACGAAACGCGTTCTATCAATCATTCAATCAATCTCATGTAAATCATCGGATAGACACAGGACCTCAGCTATGTTAAACCACTCCTTCGCTCATGTGGAAGAGTCTCTACATCTCATGCTATTCTTTATTCGATGATCTTTTCCAGGTGATGCTTGACCGTACACTTGTTTTTCTAATTCCTTGGGGGTTCCATTCTAGTCCCTGGCAAGCTAAACGTTCTTGACCACTGCCCGGGATGCGACAAAACCACTTCGACTTTCTTTTTTTTGTAGCTCACGTATGCATTTTGACCAGCTCTTCTGAACTTCAGCATTTGTTAAGAAATCATCTCATTTTAAATGGTGGTTGGGCCCCTGATCCTCTAAAGCTGGCGAAGTGTGTAAACCACCAATACTCTCCCAGTTAAGAGTAGGCTAATGCATGGATGACGTCCCCTCGTTGCACACCCGAGGATCATTGCACGAGTGAAAGCCGACAGAAACTCGGTGGGGAGGAAGGAATAGGCGCAACAATACCCGTCTCGCCAAGACCGGTGTATGCGCGATCAGGACTAAAGAGCCTAAGGGCTCGTCAGGTTTAAGATATTTTTTAAACGTTCGGTTGTAAGGAAATGAGTTGTTCAGACTACAACTACATGCGTGTCCGATAAAAATAAAAAGAAACGTGTTCTGGAAAGGATATGCTAGACCAGTGGTCAGCAACCTATGACACACGTGCCAAACTCGGCACGCAGAGCGATTTTCAATGGCACGCGGAAGACCCACAAAAAAGGCAATTCAAGTGTCTTTACAAGAAATTGAGTTCTAGAGCAAAATGACTTTTCCTTTTAGGCTGTTGGCACGCGTCAAAGATACACCAATCATTCACCTCTACAAGAGAAAGGGAAACCGGCAATCATGTTGGACAATCACAGATAGATCTCACTTCTCTGCTATACCAGCATTAGGTTTTTGTCAGAATAGGCCTACTTCTAAACAGACTCACACAACCTTGACAAAGGCCTACTGTCTTATCATTACAGACGCTCCTTCTATAAAGAAGATTATTGCGTCCTACGCTCATCCGTGGTCCGAGTGTAGTCTGTCGGAAAGCGCCGGTGGGGGTTTAGGAAGGATCGAGGTACAACTGACATGATCTTTGTTGCCCGACAACTGCAGGAGAGCTGTCTAACAATATGTATCTGTTACAATGCCCCTATAAAGATAAGAGGGCATTGATAATAAGAGGGCATGGAATGGGTTGCTTGAACAAACCAGTAGGCTAACTTAAAGCACTGATCAAAATGCAAGACTAGACTAGAATCAGACCACGGATAAACGTAGGACGCAATAATCTTCTTTATAGTAGTGGCGTCTGTAATATTTAAGATTAGATAAAAATTCAGTGAGCCATTCACTTAATTGTTTTTACTTCCCCAGATTCGATTTAGGCCTATATGCTTAGGCCTATAATAGGCATAGACGAAAAGGTAAACAAAACAATTAGCCACGGGTAAGACTAGCCTAATTATTATATTTCAACAGTTATGCAAGGACAAGAAACGGGGATGTATTTCCTTTCTCCTTCTTAAAAAAAACAACGATTTATAAAAAAAATCGAATGTATGCCTACTACTAATAATAATTAATAGTTTAATAGTAATAAAGCGAATTTTTTTGTGTGATATATTTTAATCACTGATCTCTCTCTCTCTCTCTATATATATATATATATATATATATATGGAGTGCTCAAGCAATTAATGTATATATTCATTCTATTTATAGATCAGTGGTGCGCATTAAGTTTTTAAAAACAATTTTCATTATACCGGGGTATTGATTTCAATATTTCATTATAGTGGTTGTGTCAAATTCTAGTTTTCGCTTGCTTCACTTTGCACAAACAAATTATGAAGAAGTAGCAATCCATTCTTTTTATAGATCAGTGGAGAAAATATATATAGCTCAGTGATTTTAATAGCGGAGCGAAAATCTAAAAACAGAAACGGGAATATTTATTATGATTCCTTAGCTTGAAAATAAATGAAATAAATGTTGCTGAAGTTTTAACGTTCTGGGCTTTTACCGATAACTAAAAGTGCTTGAATAGAAGTTGAATAGCTGACCATATCCATATGCCATATGGGTAAGTTTTTTGTTATTTAGTTGTTGTCATTCAACACTGTTATGGGGCAAAAAAACTAAACAACAACAACCCGCAGCTCTATATAATTAATTTCATTATTTAATAATTAGGCTTCATTAGCCTACCTAAAATTGGCTATAATCATATAATCCTATAACTTTTACTATAATTAATAATATAGCCTAAGCTGCAACATTACTAACACTGTACACTAGTACAGTACAGTAACATTAGCTTGCCAATATTCAAGATAACCTACATTCAAATATAAGTCAATTTAAAAAAAGGACGTGAATGGGTCACGAGTGTATTTAATACAATTAAATTAGATCACTTAGTCTATGTAATATTTTGTATTCTTACTAGCTAGGCCTACGTCCTACGTACCTTCAATTTTTTTTCACTACGACTACGATTTACCCCTTATTTCAGCAAGGCAATGATTATTTGGCGTTGGATATAGAATAGATCTAGATATAATAGAGTTCTATATAACCTTCAATTTTTCCATAAAGCTTAGACTTAAAGTTCTAAGGGCCTGTTATCATCAGCTCTGTCCCAGCAATCACTATAATAATTTAAATTATTATAGTCTTTGGTCTCAGATAAGAAAGCCCCTGAACAACGTTAAATCGCTATTATTATCAAACAAAATATCACGTCACGTCATGTGACATCTAAAAAAAGCTTAACCTTTTTTTTTTTAGATTTAGAGTGGTCTCCCATATTATTTTGTTTAGTGACGAGAGATGAATTTAAAATAAAGTCATCCTCGGTTTATAGTTTTCTTAGAAAACTGACATTATTGCAATTTAGAATGAGCGCTGCATCTGTCTCTTCTACACCAAAACCAAGAGTATTTGTTAGTCGTAGAATTCCAGAAAGAGGATATGCTTTATTATTAGCATCAGAATGCGAAGTATTAAGCTGGAATAATGACAACCCACCTCCAAGAGAAGACTACTTAGCAGCTGTTAGAGGCATTGATGGCCTCTTATGTTTGTTGACAGATAAAATTGATGTGGAATTATTGGATGCAGCAGGTGTGGACAACAATTCAAAGTTGTATATTGTTTAGTATATTACATCGTTTTATTTTTCTTTTAAATAATAAAATATGTAGCTGTAACATGAAAGAAAACACAAATAATGGGAAATGAATCTGAGATGACTGTAGGCCTACTGTGTGACACTGTGTCACTATCACTAGGCCTATGTTACCATGTAGGCTAAATTATGTTGAGCTTTTTATATCGATTTTTAGGATAGGCTAATACTCTGATAAGAGTAAGAACGTATTTTGCAGAGCATTAATATATTAACATTTCCAGTATAAGGCTCCTCCAGGATACAATATCAAATATTTTTCGTTTTCAATTTAGTTCACAAAAAGGCCACCCTTTGAATTGAACATGATAAGGAAACCATGCATAGGGCCTATATAGTTAAAACTGTCTTTGTCAAACAAGAATGACAGACTTTAAATTTTCCATTTTATCTTTTTTTCTTGGATAAGCTTTTATAGCTTATAGAGTAGGCTATACACCGGTAGTGATAATAAATATTGATGAATGCTATACAAGTTAACACAATGAAGTTAATTTGAGCTTAACAGACAAAATAAGATGGAGAAGCTAGAAAATACTAATAATTTTGAAGAGTACATAAAGTTTCTTGATGATATAGACCAACTGTGACAAGCGGGAGATAAAATATATAAAGACATGCCACTTCTGTCCCTTCTTTAGACCATTGCCATATATACCAGTATACCTATTCCAAAGTCAAAAGAATATATAGGCTATATTATAATATATATCTGATCCTAAATGAAGCCTAAACCTGTTTCATAATTAAGTAAAGTAGGCCTAGAAACTATTATAAAACATTGTTTTAAATTGTATTTACCATTCAACATGTGGCATGATGGCCGAGCGGAAGCGCGTTCGTTCGACTGACGTACCAAAGGTCCTGGGTTCGAATCCTGGTGCAGGCTAGGATTTTTTCCCAGGGTCTGGAGGGTGTCCCTAAGTCTACCCAGCTCTGATGGGTACCTGACCTTAGTTGGGGTAAAGTAATGGCGGCTGTGCATAGTGCTGGCAACACAATCACCTAGTATGCCATGGCCACAGAAACTGGTGAACGCTGCTTGACCTGTTATATGGATAAATTTGTGCTGACAAGATACTGAAAATAATTTATAAATATTACTATTGTCTATAACTGTTGGTACTAAGTTATTCAATAATAAAATCTGTTTTTTCTTAGGTGCAAGTTTACGAGTTGTGTCCACCATGTCCGTAGGCTATGATCATATTGATGTTAAAGAGTGTTTGAAAAGAGACATATTGCTGGGGTACACACCCGGAATATTGACTAGTGCCACTGCTGAGCTAACTGTTGCTTTATTACTGGCAACTTCTCGCAGACTAAAAGAAGGTAAACTGAAAACAAACATCAGTCGTCATCTAATAGTCTTTGATAATTAAGTTTATTGGTAGGCTATGCATTAATAAATCTCTCAATGAATAATCCTGATAATTAAAAAAAAAATGTTTTTACAAGCTTTATCATACAGTTGAGTCCTCTAAAAGGTTAACTTTTCAAATTCCAAAATTTTATAGGCTATTCATTTCTAAATATCACTACATATTTGTATGCATTACACTAATTTACACTACTAATATTTTAGCATAGAAGTCAAGTAGCATTCCTTAAAATGTTATTGACAGAAAATATATTTCAATACCAGAATTAAGTTTTATTTTTTATGGAGATTCAATTCAGTAGTTAAAATTAAATCATAGGAGCTTGCCTATTGAATGTATTCACTGCTGCATTAAAATGTGTTAAATACAATTGAAATAAGTATGAAAATCATCTTTCATGTCTTTCAACAGGGATGAAGGCTGTAGAAAATGGAGAGTGGGGAACCTGGAAGCCAATGTGGATGTGTGGACCTGGTCTTGAGGGTGCCACCGTAGGCATTGTTGGATTAGGCAGAATAGGATTGGCAGTTGCTAAGTGCCTAAAGCCATTTGGTGTGTCGCAAATCCTTTACAGCGGCAGGTCAGAAAAAGAAGAAGCAAAAGAGGTGAATGCTGCGTACACAAGTTTTGACGAGTTATTACAGAGTTCAGACTTTGTTATAGTCTGTTGTGCACTGACACCGGAGACAAAAAATCTTTTTAATGCTGAAGCTTTTAAGAAAATGAAACCAAATGCTGTTTTCATAAACACAAGCAGAGGGGGACTAGTGAACCAAGCTGATCTGTATGAAGCACTCAAGTCTGGAGAAATTGGAGCAGCGGGGCTGGACGTAACAATGCCGGAACCTTTACCACTAGACAGCCCTCTGCTCAAACTGGATAATTGCATTGTCCTTCCACACATTGGAAGCGCTACTCACAATACCAGAGAAGCAATGGCAGTGTTGGCTGCAAGAAATTTGTTGGCTGGACTCACTGGGAAACCTTTGCCTGCCAAATAAAATAATATTCACCTCAATACTTACAGTTACAGTTTCAATGTATCAGTTTGATGGAGAGAAAGACAATTTCATTAGTTTTTGTCACCATGAGAAATTATTTGCCTATGTGGCTGGTTAATTATTTGTGTGTGAGATGGTCAGATCAGTTCACACTTTCACTACAAGAAGCAGCTAAAAATATCTAGTCATTTAATTGGAAAATATATTATGCCTTGTAATGTTTTCTGTTTCTTAACCAAAATAAACAATAGAGTTTAGAGGCAGGGAATATTAAAAGCCAAGTTATTGCCTATTTCCTGTATCCTCTCAACTTGTGACTTATTCATTCATTGGTATATTAAGATAATATCCTTAATTCCATTATGGTATTTCCTGGTGAGCATTTAGCTACGGTAATTAGACTTATTTATTGCCTAGATATAGGTAAAGTATTATAAATGTATCTTGTAAAAACAATTTTATTTAGGGATACATGTTTAGCTATTATTATTATTTAAAATGTATACATAATCAATAATCAGAATTTTATGCTTGGGATTTCCAAAGAATATTTTGTCTGGAATAAACACAATCAACTATTAGAAATAGTCTTCAGACCTCATCATTTTGTCGTGATTTTTTAGTTGACACAACTGACCTTATTATCAACCATATTTATTTCAATTAATTTTTTACATTTTATGTCCCAGAACATGAAATTAAATGAATTTCTTTAAACAAACATTGTGTGCAATAAGTATGTAAAGGTACTTTTAGAGTCTAGCGTTATATTTTCACCCCGTAAGTATTGTTGAACAGCATCTTTTGTCATATATGAGTTTTATTTTAAAATGTAAGCATTATTAATTAATTGATTGTGGACTTATTGCAACATACTCCTACAAATACAGATTTCAAAAAGACATACAAATACTGGCTTGTTTAGCTAAGTGATTATGATGGCATAACTTTTACCTTGGTTATAGTTGGAATTTATAACTTGTGATATACACCCCCCCCCCCTACCTTGATATCTAACAATGTATAAAGTGTGTAGGTGAAATTTAAGTAAAAAAAAAAACGTCAGTTTCATTTTTTATTAGAAAAAACAGTCAATTGATACATTTTCTTTCCATGTATAAGCTTAACTTTGTGAGGTTTGACTAACTGAACTGAATTGATTAGAAATTAATTTTACACAAAACAAAATTTCATTAATAGAACTGATATATCTTAAGATTTTATTTATTATTAATATAAATTCCAATATTGACATAAATCAGCACATACATTTCATTAAAAGCTCCTTCATCAATGTTAAGTTTTTTTTACAAGTACCATATTTATTTATTTATTGAGGCATTTTTAGATAGTGCTTACCTTACAGCTCTAAGCGCTTTACAAGCTTTATGAAAGAAATAGGGTATTTTTAAATATCTTCCCCATTACTCAAGGGAAAAAGCCTACATTTTCTAACCTACGATTTCTCAACATAAAAGAACCATTGGGATCAGTATCTAAACCTTATAATCAACTTAGTCATATACAGAGGTAGTCTTAAGTCAACTTAGTCATATACAGAGGTAGTCTTAAGTACTTTTATGTTTTTTAATGGCTTTAAAGTTAAAGGCCAATTGAAGAGATTTGATTTTTTTCAAAGTGACAAAATTTGGAAACGCCTCATACAAAGTGACATTTTGCTGGGGAACAAAATAAACAAAGCATGACCCACTAAACCTATATTTAAACATTTTGTGCCGAAATTAAACGAGATTTGACACCCCCAAAGACAAACATCTTAAGTGCTAATATTGAACTAATTACTTGAAAGTAATGTTCAATAATCTGTAAAAGTATGAATGATTTTATTCGCTTTCAGATACAAAATACGCAGATTAAAATAGTTTGCGTGTTCAATATAAAAACCTATTCAGCTGGTCTTTAAGACATAATGAGGTCAAAAGTTACAACCTTGCAAAAAAGCTAAAGTATGCTAGAAAAAACAAAAAACATTCAGATCTTGAACAATAGAAAAATTGTAAATAAAGCATAGATAGCAGTGTATCTCTTGGCAGTGAAAATAAATAAAATGTTTCATAATATCAGAACTTTAACATCAACATTGTTGATTAGATCAAATAAAAGCAAAGCAATTAAAAAATAAAAATGATATTTAAATTAATGGAAACTACTTTGTAGGGAGCAGTAATTCCATTTTCTACATTATATTCAGCACCAAGATAAAAAAAAAAGATCTTACAATTTTTTTTTCACTCTGAGAATCTTACACATGATTTTCTGGATATGTTTATAACCTAAAAGCATTTAAGCCTCCATCACAAAATTTTTGCATTTTCCATCTGAACATTTATTTCTTTCATTGTGTTGAACAGTTCCTGAAAAAAACAACAAAGAAAATCATTATGACTACTCTGAAAACTTGTCTTCTAGGACAGGGGTCTGCAATCAATGGCACGCTTGCCAGACTTGGCATGCAGAGCAATTTTCAATGGCACGCAGAAGACTTCCAAAAAGGCAATTAAAGTATCTTCTATGAGAAATTGAGTGTCATAGGAGGAATGACTTTTAGTATGTTGGCATGCTGAATGAATTAGAAATCCTACTTTGGCGCACTAGTATCAAAATGTTGTCGACCCCTGTTCTAGGGCACAGTTTGATATAGAATACATTATTTTTTATCATTAGATTTATGCTTTTAAATAGGGCCTAACCAAGTGGATGGTTTCCACCAAGTACAGAATAGTATTCAGATATACTATTTGCCGCTTCCTTGTACAAACCAAAAAGTAGGGGTAACTCCAGACTTTTGCTATCATAAGATATGCAAAAGTTTTTTTATTCCCTTGATAATCTCCCCCCCCCCGCCCATCACTCCCCATTTCCCGTTACACGCTTTCATACCACAGTTAGGACTTTGTCAAAAGTAATCAAGTGTGGATTATCTATTAAAATGTTTAAATTGAAATAATAGTATTTTTGCCCGTCAAAATAACAGAGAAACTAATGACTACAATATGTTTTGTTAAAAGACTAAAATCAATCATTCAAAAAGGAAAAAAACAAATAAAGAAAAATATGAAACAATAAAAAAATAGCTTTTGCTGCAAGGGAAAGCTTGGAAGAATCAACACATTTTTTGAAAGCATTTTTAAAGGGACACCACCCTAAATATTTTTAAAGGCGCTCTAGTTTATAATTAATTTGTATTATTATTATGTTTAAATAAAATGATTAACTTATTAAACAATATATGGTAGTTGATAAAATAAAAATTTCTTTTGGAGGATGTTTCCAATTTATGTATTTAACTTTTGTCCTGATTCGATAATATATATTAATAAACATATATTATATAAACAAACACATATATATACAAAATCATTGCAATTATGATGATGAAAAAAATATTTAATCTCTTAGTGTGGGTACTATTTGCCAAAGTAAATAATGTCAAGAGTCCATTTCTGGTTAAGCCCTACTTTCAAAGAGACGGCTAAACATTTCTTACACTTACACACAACATTGTGCAGCCAGTAGACAGTAACATTTCATGAAACAATGAAATGGATCTAATTTAGTCATCAAAGTATGAAAGTTCCCTAGACTAGGGGTATGCAACCTACAGCATGCGTGCCATACCAGAGCGATTTTCATTGGCACGCGGAAGACTTCCAAAATGGCAATCAAAGTCTTTTCTACAAGAAATTGAGTGCTAGAACAGGATACTTTTAAGCTTTTGGCATGCTGAATGAATTAGAAATCCTACTTGGGCACATTACTATCAAAAGGTTACCGACCCGTGCCCTAGTCATTGAATCAGTTGTTGTTCTTTACCTCAACGTAATTTATAAACATTTAATTATGCATTTTTAATTTTGAAAATATATTTTCCTAATCTTGTTAAATTTATAAAGTACATTTATAAAGCTTATAAGTACCAACAGTGTATATTTAAATATGAAATCTATGCTTACAATTCATACATTCATTCAAATCAGAAAACAAAAAGGATTTACTCAGACCTTAAATTTTGCTGTGGTCATCTCCAGGGGCCAGTTAGTCTTTTTCCCAGTCTGGTCTGTTGTCACTAGCATCATGGTGACCAAAGGTTGATTAAGGTTTTTCACATCGTTACTGCTGACTGCCATGCTAAGTTTCCATTTTATGTCAACACCAGTGATCTAGCAAACATATCAGAAAAAAAAACAGAGTTATTTCTAAATGAATTTTAAAAAATTTTCAATTAGAAAAGATTCTCTACTTTAATCATAAGCTTGTTAAATTAAATTACACTAAAGTAGGCTAAGAATTTAAAGAATACAACATTTATTTGTAATTGTAGTACCTAATACTCAAAAATAGTAATTTTTTAAAATTATCAACCTGTGCTATATGGTCTGTTCCCGGCATGTTTAAGCATTGGGGCTGAAAAAGATATATTTCATAAAAGATTAAGTTTTAGATAAATTTAGGAACTTAAAAAAAAACTTATTGAAAGTAGGTTAATTTAACATAAAATATTCAAATTACAAATGTTTATGTTAGTGATCACCTAATAGAATATAGATGTCTTAAATTTGAAGCAAAAAGTATTATCTGCTATTTATGCCAATAATACATTAGATATGCTTTTTGATTTCGCACTTATGCCTGGGACAGAATATCCTCCAATACAGGCCGTCAAGAAACCATTATGGATACAATCAAGCTGACATGGTCATGTGTTGCGGCATAATAACCTGCCCAAAACCATCCTCCCAGGCACTGTAAAAAGGTGGACATCGCAGAGGCTGTCAGCGGAAATGCTGGTTCGACAATATAAAAGATTGGACAGGGCTGCAGATGACTGAACTATTGTCAGCCGCTCAAGATAGGCAAAAATGGAGAAAGATGACTGCTGAGGTGTCCATTCGCTCCCCATAACAATCAAGGGTCTGATGAAAGGGACTTAAATTTTTTTTTACATCCTGTCCGACCAAGTTTAACTATAAGGGCAGTGAAGAGGATTGTGTGGTCAGTACAAATTATAATTCCCAAGTGTGTAATGTTAAATGCCAGAAATTTGTCAGATTTTAAGTGTGATGTGATGACCTGTTTTGTGCATGTGAAGTAGAGTTATCTCTAATCCTCTTATCAATGATCATTTCTAAGTCTAAGCAGAGAATGCTTTTTAGGACTCTTCCTTAGTCCATCTTTCAAACACTGAGCTGATGTCAGCCAAAGGAGACAATGAGTACTATGACATGTTTCATAACTTGCTAAGAGATAGCAAGTAAGTGTTGGAAACAGAACTTGCTGAAAGTGCCCTTTTTGTGTGTTACTTTACATTGTGTAAATTAAAATACACAGCCCATGATTCACTGGCACAGAGGAGATTTGTTAAATTCAAATGTGGTCAGCACTTTGATTCAATTTTATATAAGCTTTAGAAAAATGTACTTTATTCTCTAACATCAGTACCATGATTCATGTTCACGGGGTACGGTGGCCGTGCGGCAGCACGTTCAGCTGGCGTACCAAAGGTCCTGGGTTCAAATCCTGGTGCAGGCTAGGTTTTTTTCTGGGTCTGGAGGGTGTCCCTGGGTCTACCCAGCTCTGATGGGTACCTGACCTTAGTTGGGGTAAAGTAAAGGCTGCTGTGCATAGTGCTGGCCACACAATCACTTTGTATGCCATGGCCACTGCTTCACTGGACCTATGGATCAACTTGGTCCAACGGGATTACTTTTCATACTAATCTGGGGGGTGGGGGAGGGGGGGAATAAAGGGAACACATTTTTTCTTTTCTCAAGTTTCTACATTAGAATGACCTCTAAATGTTAAAAGATGACTAATCCTAGACTGCAAGACAGAGTTCTAGAATCATGCACTTGTATGCATTGAAGGTAATTTTTTAACAAATCAATTCACTCAAAATTAAAAGCTCATTTACTACTGTATTAGATGTGAAATATAATATCTGATTAAAGACAAAATCATATCATCTTTCCCAAAATGAAACACGAGATAATTTAAAAATACTTGGTCTACTATTATTATCATATCAGATGAATTAGGTACTTTGGTTCATCACACAATTATTGTGACAGTATCACAATAAGTGACAATAACGTCAGTTGATTCTAAGTCACACATCCACAACACATTTATAAGCAAATGATAGGCCATAGGCCTACTTGAAGTAAGTTTTATATTTATGAGTTATGTAATGAGTAATGTCTTTTAAGAACATTGTGATGACTTTCACTCATGTTTCATACATAAAAAGGATTACTAAATAGGTCCTATTTAATGAGGTAGGCCTTTATGATAAGGTTGAATTAAATGGAATTATTAAGACTAGACTAGAGTACTAGACTAGACAAGTAGAGTCTCTAACTCTAGACATTTGAATTTGATTGAATTACTAGTGTCACTAGTGTAGATATAAGTATAAGTACTACTTTTCAAGTTAAAATATTGGTATTGTCAGTGTAGGCCATAAGAACCTAAGTCAACTAATAAGACATATAGTAATAGAACTAAGGGACTCCGACTCCTGATTTGTTTTTGAGGTTTATTCCCCTAGTATTTCCCGTACATGGGTTTAGCCACAAGGCAGTGGGGTTTGTGATCAGAGTTTTCCCTCTCCGGAAGTTAAATATATATAAACAATAAAGAAACTTCCAAATAACACATCAACACCGTCATCTTGGTGCGTCACCAAGGCACTACGCTTTCTGCTCGTCACATAGCATACTGGCAACTCCTGCGACGCAAAAGATGCCAAGCTGTATCGGCTAAGCCTTTCCCTTGTACACATCTGAAACTTGGACCCTGTAAGCATCCACATGCGCTGCCTCAGGCTAACATGCCTAGCATGATCACTCTCCTTCGCCAACGACGTCTTCAGTGGCTTGGCCATGTTTCCAGGATGGAGGATGGGCGAATCCCAAAAGACCTACTATATGCTGAGCTTGCTGAAGGCAAGAGAACTACTGGCCGCCCCAAACTCAGGTTCAAGGACGTCTGCAAACGTGACCTAAAGACTATAGATGTAGAGGTCGGAAACTGGGAGAACCTTGTTACCTTGCTCAGCACAGAAATAGTTGGAGAGGCACCTTACACACCGGTATAAATGCGGCAGAGGGCAAACTTCGCCTTATGGCGGAGGCTAAAAGAGCAGCGAAGAAAAGTAAAGAACACAGGCTGTTCCTAACAATCTCCAACGGTCCAGCTTTCAATTGCCAGAGATGCCACAGAGCCTGTCTCTCAATGATAGGTCTCCACAGACACAGTCAATTTTGCAGGGCTGGCCAAATCACAGGAGCGCAAATCTAATCGTCTTTCGAGACTATGGAGCCAATGCAATGATGATGAAGATAAGATAAGATGATGAATAGAACTAAGTACATAGGCCCTACTAAGTAAGATACTAACTAGAGTTTAGGTCCTGTGTTAAAAGTTAACAAGTACTAATTGAAGTTAATGACTCACTGAGTGAGTAAAGTAAACTTAGAAGTAAAGTCAAAGTGACAAAGTAGGCATTTTTTTTTAGATCAATGGTTTTAGTAAATATTGTAGTGCCTATAATAGGTGAGGTTTCCTGTAAAAATATTTGGATAATTATAGGTAATAGTTATAAGATCATACATTTTCTTGTTTAATGCTCAAGTTTGCAGCAATTAATTTTACACAACTAATTTTTTTTTAAAGTAAGTTTGTTAGATAGATGAAAGCTTTTGATAAATATTGTAATACTTATTAGTTTACATTTCTGGAAAAAGTTTTAGGAAGTTATGTTGAATAGTTTTAAAATTATAATTTTTTTCGTGAAAATGTCTTAAATTTGCGGCACTGAATTTTACACTTTATTTTTTTTTTTTTAAGTAAGTTTGTTAGATTGATGAAAGCTTTTGATAAATATTGTAATACTTATTAGTTTTACATTTCTGGAAAAAGTTTTAGGAAGTTATGTTGAATAGTTTTAAAATTTTAATTTTTTTCGTAAAAATGTCTTAAATTTGCGGCACTGAATTTTACACTTTATTTTTTTTTTTTAAAGTAAGTTTGTTAGATTGATGAAAGCTTTTGATAAATATTGTAATACTTATTAGTTTTACATTTCTGGAAAAAGTTTTAGGAAGTTATGTTGAATAGTTTTAAAATTTTAATTTTTTTCGTGAAAATGCCTTAAATATGCGGCACTGAATTTTACACTTTATTTTTTTTTTTTAAAGTAAGTTTGTTAGATTGATGAAAGCTTTTGATAAATATTGTAGTACTTATAAATTTACATTTCTGGAAAAAGTTTTAAGAAGTTATGTTGAATAGTTTTAAAGTTATAATTTTTTTCGTAAAAATGCCTTTAATTTGCGGCGCTGTATTATTAATAAAAAAGTAAATTAAAACTTTCTTTAAATAATTAGAGTGCCAAGCTATTTTATAATTATAATGTAGATTAAAATGCATTTCTGTACAAAGTCTTGTGTATATAGCTTTAATAGTTTAAAAGTTCTGAATTAATTTGTAAATATTTCGTATTAATTTTACGTGCCTTTTATTATCTTCACCATTTTTATTTTTTTATGTGAATTGTTTCTCCTATATTATTAGATTGATTTTAAGTTTACAAAATATTATAAAACTATAATAAAGACATTTTACACATACCTGTAAGATAGTTATCAATTTTTTTTTTTTTTTAAATTACTGTATTGTCGTTTTTGTTTAGACCTTGTTTTAATATATTTTCTATTAAAAATGTAGACATGTTTGTCGCAGACATCAAATCTATGAATTAATTTTCAAGTCTATAACATCAGCTGTGTACCTGAAAAGAATGAACCCTATTCCACAACTAGTTTTTGAGCAATCTAACTTTTAGAAGTCAGCAGCGTATTGATTTTGAACCCTTTTTCATTAAATTTTTATTCATTATTTAAAAAAAAATTCAAATAACCCAAAAGACATAATTAACATGTAGTTTTAATAATGTTATATCACTGTATGAAATATTATATCAATATCTCCAACGGTTTTTTAGTTATACTGTTTTTCATGTCTTCGACCAAAAATTTCGGTCACAGTTTTTTTCATTTTTATATAAATATATAGCTTAAATAGACCCCATTTTCAAGCGTTCAAAAATTCATAACTTCTCTCCTAATTCACCTGTAAAGATAAATGAGGTATCATTGGAAAGGTCTCATTAAGATCTATCTAACATTCTAACAGTATAGGTTTTATGTTTGTATTATATATTTGAATGTTTTATTGAAGTAGGCTACCTAAGTACTTATGCGAGAACAAATGCATATAAGTACTCTTTCTTCCCGAGTGGCATTCGGGCATGGAATGGGTTGCCTGAACAAACCAGGAAAACCAATAACCTAACATCATTTAAAACATTAATAAAAATGCAAGACTAGACTCGGACCACGGATGAGCGTAGGACGCAATAATCTTCTTTATAGAAGGAGCGTCTGTAATGTATAAAAGATAAGATAAGATAAGTAGGCCTACTTTTCCGAACTTCTCGATGTATGAACTAACTTACTTAATAAAAGTTTAACAGTTTAAGTCACTAAGTTACTTAGTAATTACCCTTTATTCTATATAATCGTTTCAGAAACCTTTATTTTATCTTTTAAAAGTATATTGGTATCTCAAAACGGCACAAGATAAAGTTCACTCATAGATAATGTGTGGTTCAGTGTTCAGTGTTGAGCCTAAATTTCACTGACCTATATAATTTTTTGATAGCTATTTTTAATTTCCCGAAATATTCGCAAAATTATATACAACAAGCCGTTATGTGCCCGGTCCTCCGAACCGGCTAAACGTTATGTTTACATACACTCTAACTACTCAGGCAGTTATAATGAGATTGCCCGCATGACCTACGACACGAATTTAAACGTGAGGTAATTTTTTATTTGCCCGCTACAACATGAATTACCCGTTAAAATCATTACTCATCACCCATTATAACAATTACAAAATTGCCCGCTATAAATTACGACGCAAATTAAAACATGAATATATTTTGTTCTATTCATTGATTAAGAACATTCGACAGTACTTTTATTTTTTTTTAATGATTGTTTGATATATTTTTTTTACGACAAACATTAAGTCGCAGACCTATGTTGTGTTGTTTTTGTTATTTACTATTTATTTATTTATTGTAGCTTTGGAAGCAAACTTATAATTAAATTTTCTATTTAACATGTAAAACAATAACAAATGAAACCCATAAGAAACAAAGAAGAAATATTTTTTTTGTTACATTGTGTTCAATGTAATCGCATAATGATCTTTTACATACACTTTACATATCCATGGAGTTATAATGAGATTGCCCGCTACACAGTTAATATATAAGGCAATTAAAGGTAATTTTTTATTTGCCCGCTACAACATGAATTACCCGTTAAAATCATTACTCATCACCCATTATAACAATTACAAAATTGCCCGCTATAAATTACGACGCAAATTAAAACATGAATATATTTTGTTCTATTCATTGATAAAGAGCATTCGACAGTACTTTTTTTTTTAATGATTGTTTGATATATTTTTTTACGACAAACATTAAGTCGCAGACCTATGTTGTGTTGTTTTTGTTTATTTGCTGTTTATTTATTTATTGTTGCTTTGGAAGCAAACTTAGAATTATTTTTTCTATTCAACATGTAAAACAATAACAAATGAAACCAATAAGAAACAAAGAAGAAACTTTAAAAAAAAAAAATTGTGTTCAATTTAATCGCATAATGATATTTTACATACACTTTATCTACCCATGGAGTTATAATGAGATTGCCCGCTACACAGTTAATATATTCGGCAATTAATAAAACCCTGCCCGTTAAAAAGTTTATCGATGTATACGTCACAAATTTAAATGTGAATGACATTTTGTACGCCCGCTACAACCGAAACGAACTGAAACGTGAAATATTTCCCGCTAGAAACGAATTGAGTGAAATATTTCCCGCTAGAAAGATTTTAATGCGTATACGCCCGCTTCAAACGAATTGAAAAAGCTAAAAGTTATGTTTACATACACTCTTACTACTCAAGCAGTTATAATGAGATTGCACGCAACAACTACAAAGTTTATATTTCGTATACGACACGAATTAAAACGTGAATATATTTTGTTCTATCATATCATATCATATCATATCATATATATATATAAATCTCAAAAGGAATATGTGGCTGGCTGGCTGGCTGGCTGGCTGGCTGGCTGGCTGGGTATGTACATACCGCATAATCTTTTTAAATACTGGACATAAAAACGTGAAATTTGCTACAAATATTCTTTGCGTTACGGCGGTGAACACTGTCAAGGTTTTAAAAAAATGAAAATGACCGCAGTGGTCAGTTTGGTCAAAAAACGCGAATAAAACGACATATTTTGGGTTCATGTTGAATTTGCCGTTCCAACTTTTTATAGTTTTTCGATCGATCGCGCTAAAAAAATTAAAAAAAGGATGGCGTTGAGATTTTTTTTAGGATGACGTCATCAAAGTTTGCGCAGAGATAGATAGCCGGCTTTTCGTAATGACGTCATCAAATTTTGCGTATTCATTTAAAATTAACTTTGCTTCAATGTTTGCTAATGTATTTTATGAATGAATAGAACAAAATATATTCACGTTTTAATTCGTGTCGTATACGAAATATAAACTTTGTAGTTGTTGCGTGCAATCTCATTATAACTGCTTGAGTAGTAAGAGTGTATGTAAACATAACTTTTAGCTTTTTCAATTCGTTTGAAGCGGGCGTATACGCATTAAAATCTTTCTAGCGGGAAATATTTCACTCAATTCGTTTCTAGCGGGAAATATTTCACGTTTCAGTTCGTTTCGGTTGTAGCGGGCGTACAAAATGTCATTCACATTTAAATTTGTGACGTATACATCGATAAACTTTTTAACGGGCAGGGTTTTATTAATTGCCGTATATATTAACTGTGTAGCGGGCAATCTCATTATAACTCCATGGGTAGATAAAGTGTATGTAAAATATCATTATGCGATTAAATTGAACACAATTTTTTTTTTTTTAAAGTTTCTTCTTTGTTTCTTATTGGTTTCATTTGTTATTGTTTTACATGTTGAATAGAAAAAATAATTCTAAGTTTGCTTCCAAAGCAACAATAAATAAATAAATAGCAAATAAACAAAAACAACACAACATAGGTCTGCGACTTAATGTTTGTCGTAAAAAAATATATCAAACAATCATTAAAAAAAAAAGTACTGTCGAATGTTCTTTATCAATGAATAGAACAAAATATATTCATGTTTTAATTTGCGTCGTAATTTATAGCGGGCAATTTTGTAATTGTTATAATGGGTGATGAGTAATGATTTTAACGGGTAATTCATGTTGTAGCGAGCAAATAAAAAATTACCTTTAATTGCCTTATATATTAACTGTGTAGCGGGCAATCTCATTATAACTCCATGGATATGTAAAGTGTATGTAAAAGATCATTATGCGATTACATTGAACAAAATGTAACAAAAAAAATATTTCTTCTTTGTTTCTTATGGGTTTCATTTGTTATTGTTTTACATGTTAAATAAAAAATTTAATTATAAGTTTGCTTCCAAAGCTACAATAAATAAATAAATAGTAAATAACAAAAACAACACAACATAGGTCTGCGACTTAATGTTTGTCGTAAAAAAAATATATCAAACAATCATTAAAAAAAAATAAAAGTACTGTCGAATGTTCTTAATCAATGAATAGAACAAAATATATTCATGTTTTAATTTGCGTCGTAATTTATAGCGGGCAATTTTGTAATTGTTATAATGGGTGATGAGTAATGATTTTAACGGGTAATTCATGTTGTAGCGGGCAAATAAAAAATTACCTCACGTTTAAATTCGTGTCGTAGGTCATGCGGGCAATCTCATTATAACTGCCTGAGTAGTTAGAGTGTATGTAAACATAACGTTTAGCCGGTTCGGAGGACCGGGCACATAACGGCTTGTATATATATAAATCTCAAAAGGAATATGTGGCTGGCTGGCTGGCTGGCTGGCTGGCTGGCTGGGTATGTACATACCGCATAATCTTTTTAAATACTGGACATAAAAACGTGAAATTTGCTACAAATATTCTTTGCGTTACGGCGGTGAACACTGTCAAGGTTTTAAAAAAATTAAAATGACCGCAGTGGTCAGTTTGGTCAAAAAACGCGAAAAAAACACAACTTTTGATTCACATTGTCTTTGCCAGTACAACTTTTTATAGTTTTTCGTCACAAAGTTAGAAAAAAAAGGATGCGCTGAGATTATTTTTATGACGTCATCAATCTTTGCGCATGGATTTTATAGCAATGAAGGGACATTTTTCATTCATGTTTAAATTGACGTCATCAAACTATGTGCATGGATTTTATTATCTCAACTCAATGACGGGAACAAATTTTCTTCATGTTTAAATTGTCTACGTGCCGTTAACAACATAAATTCTTTACACTACCAATACTGTAGTTGATTTTCTTAATCTATCACTACTTTAATACTTTACACTGTGAATACATGACTTAAAGCTAATTAATAATTTAAAACTTTACAAACATAGGACAAAAGCAAATAGATATAGTATTTTTTTTTTTCTGTTTCGGGAAGTAATACCGACGCCTTAGTAAGCTTATTTAAACGCAGTGGTCCTGGTTACACTCTAAATTTAAGCTTATAATTATATGGCGTCATCAAATTTTGCGTATTTATGCGTTTAAGAAGTTGTTTTAATTGCGTCGTAATTTGTAGAATGCAATATTTAAATGGAAGACTATTGTTTATAACTCCATGGGTTATTTTATCCAGTTCCGAGAACTGGGCACCTTTAGGCTTATCGCCTTGGTAACGGCCATTGTTTAAATTACCGGGCAATGTTTAAATTACCGGGCAATGTTTATAATACCGGGCAATGTTTAAATTACCGGGCAATGTTTAAATTACCGGGCAATGTTTAAATTACCGGGCAATGTTTAAATTACCGGGCAATGTTTAAATTACCGGGCAATGTTTAAATTACCGGGAAATGTTTAAATTACCGGGCAATGTTTAAATTACCGGGCAATGTTTAAATTACCGGGCAATGTTTAAATTACCGGGCAATGTTTAAATTACCGGGCAATGTTTAATTTGCCGGGCAATGTTCGAATTGCCGGAACTAACTTTTTAAAGTTTTAATTCGTGTCGTATAAGTTTTATAAACATTATTTCATATGGGTTTCATTTGTTATCGTTTTACATGTTGAATAGAAAATTTAATTCTAAGTTTGCTTCCAAAGCAACAATAAATAAATAAATAGCAAATAAACAAAAACAACACAACATAGGTCTGCGACTTAATGTTTGTCGTAAAAAAAATATATCAAACAATCATTAAAAAAAAATAAAAGTACTGTCGAATGTTCTTAATCAATGAATAGAACAAAATATATTCATGTTTTAATTTGCGTCGTAATTTATAGCGGGCAATTTTGTAATTGTTATAATAGGTGATGAGTAATGATTTTAACGGGTAATTCATGTTGTAGCGGGCAAATAAAAAATTACCTCACGTTTAAATTCGTGTCGTAGGTCATGCGGGCAATCTCATTATAACTGCCTGAGTAGTTAGAGTGTATGTAAACATAACTTTTAGCCGGTTCGGAGGACCGGGCACATAATCGGCTAGTATATATATAAATCTCAAAAGGAATATGTGGCTGGCTGGCTGGCTGGCTGGCTGGCTGGCTGGGTATGTACATACCGCATAATCTTTTTAAATACTGGACATAAAAACGTGAAATTTGCTACAAATATTCTTTGCGTTACGGCGGTGAACACTGTCAAGGTTTTAACAAAATTAAAATGACCGCAGTGGTCATTACCCGGTAATTTAAACATTGCCCGGTAATTTAAACATTGCCCGGTATTATAAACATTGCCCGGTATTATAAACATTGCCCGGTAATTTAAACATTGCCCGGTAATTTAAACATTGCCCGGTATTATAAACATTGCCCGGTAATTTAAACATTGCCCGGTAATTTAAACATTGCCCGGTATTAAAAACATTGCCCGGTATTATAAACATTGCCCGGTAATTTAAACATTGCCCGGTAATTTAAACAATGGCCGTTACCTAGGCGATAAGCCTAAAGGTGCCCAGTTCTCGGAACTTGATAAAATAACCCATGGAGTTATAAACAATAGTCTTAAGCGGGGATAAAGTATTTTCCGGTAACTTATACCATTTAAATATTGCATTCCACAAATAACGACGCAAATTAAAACAAAATTTTGTTCCCTTCTTAAACGCATAAATGCGCAAAATTTGATGACGCCATATAATTATAAGCTTAAATATAGAGTGTAACCAGGACCGCTGCGTTTAAATAAGCTTAGTATGGCGTCGGTATTACTGCCCAAAACAGAAATAAAATGCGATTGCGCATTCTGTTTTATACCTATTCTGTGGACATATACAACACGAATAAAAACGTGAAGGAATTTTGTATTTGCCAGATACAACGTAAGATACCCATTAAAACCATTAATCATTACCCATTATAACAATTTAAAAATATCCCGCTATAAATTACGACGCAAATTAAAACATGAATATATTTTGTTCTATTCATTGATTAAGAACATTCGACAGTACTTTTTTTTTTTTTAATGATTGTTTGATATATTTTTTTTACGACAAACATTAAGTCGCAGACCTATGTTGTGTTGTTTTTGTTTATTTGCTATTTATTTATTTATTGTTGCTTTGGAAGCAAACTTAGAATTAAATTTTCTATTCAACATGTAAAACAATAACAAATGAAACCCTTATGAAATAATGTTTATAAAACGTATACGACACGAATTAAATCTTTAAAAATTTAGTTCCGGCAATTTGAACATTGCCCGGCAAATTAAACATTACCCGGTAATTTAAACATTGCCCGGTAATTTAAACATTGCCCGGTATTATAAACATTGCCCGGTATTATAAACATTGCCCGGTAATTTAAACATTGCCCGGTAATTTAAACATTGCCCGGTAATTTAAACATTGCCCGGTATTATAAACATTGCCCGGTATTATAAACATTGCCCGGTAATTTAAACATTGCCCGGTAATTTAAACATTGCCCGGTATTATAAACATTGCCCGGTATTATAAACATTGCCCGGTAATTTAAACATTGCCCGGTATTTTAAACAATGGCCGTTACCTAGGCGATAAGCCTAAAGGTGCCCAGTTCTCGGAACTGTATAAAATAACCCATGGAGTTATAAGCAATAGTCTTTTCCGGTAACTTAAACCATTTAAATATTGCATTCTACAAATTACGACGCAAATTAAAACAAAATTTTGTTCCCTTCTTAAACGCATAAATACGCAAAATTTGATGACGCCATATAATTATAAGCTTAAATATAGAGTGTAACCAGGACCACTGCGTTTAAATAAGCTTAGTAAAGCGTCGGTATTACTTCCCGAAACAGAAAAAAAAATGCTAAATCTATTTGCTTTGTCCTATGTTTGTAAAGTTTTAAATTATTAATTAGCTTTAAGTCATGTATTCACAGTGTAAAGTATTAAAGTAGTGATAGATTAAGAAAATCAACTACAGTATTGGTAGTGTAAAGAATTTATGTTGTTTACGGCACGTAGACAATTTAAACATGAAGAAAATTTGTTCCCGTCATTGAGTTGAGATAATAAAATCCATGCACATAGTTTGATGACGTCAATTTAAACATGAATGAAAAATGTCCCTTCATTGCTATAAAATCCATGCGCAAAGATTGATGACGTCATAAAAATAATCTCAGCGCATCCTTTTTTTTTCTAACTTTGTGACGAAAAACTATAAAAAGTTGTACTGGCAAAGACAATGTGAATCAAAAGTTGTGTTTTTTTCACGTTTTTTGACCAAACTGACCACTGCGGTCATTTTAATTTTGTTAAAACCTTGACAGTGTTCACCGCCGTAACGCAAAGAATATTTGTAGCAAATTTCACGTTTTTATGTCCAGTATTTAAAAAGATTATGCGGTATGTACATACCCAGCCAGCCAGCCAGCCAGCCAGCCAGCCACATATTCCTTTTGAGATTTATATATATACAAGCCGGTATATGCCCGGTCCTCCGAACCGGCTAAAAGTTATATTTACATACACTCTAACTACTCAAGCAGTTATAATGAGATTGCCCGCATGACCTACGACACGAATTTAAACGTGAGATAATTTTTTATTTGCCCGCTACAACATAAATTACCCGTTAAAATCATTACCCATTACCCATTATAACAGTTAAAAAATCTCCCGCTATAAATTACGACGCAAATTAAAACGTGAATATATTTTGTTCTATTCATTGATAAAGAACATTCGACAGTACTTTTATTTAAAAAAAAATGATTGTTTGATATATTTTTTTACGACAAACATTAAGTCGCAGACCTATGTTGTGTTGTTTTTGTTATTTGCTATTTATTTTTTTATTGTTGCTTTGGAAGCAAACTTAGAATTAATTTTTCTATTCAACATGTAAAACAATAACAAATGAAACCAATAAGAAACAAAGAAGAAACTTTAAAAAAAAAAAATTGTGTTCAATGAAATCGCATAATGATATTTTACATACACTTTATCTACCCATGGAGTTATAATAAGATTGCCCGCTACACAGTTAATATATAAGGCAATTAATAAAACCCTGCCCGTTAAAAAGTTTATCGATGTATACGTTACAAATTTAAATGTGAATGACATTTTGTACGCCCGCTACAACCGAAACGAACTGAAACGTGAAATATTTCCCGCTAGAAACGAATTGAAACGTGAAATATTTCCCGCTAGAAAGATTTTAATGCGTATACGCCCGCTTCAAACGAATTGCCGCTTCAAACGAATTGAAAAAGCTATAAGTTATGTTTACATACACTCTTACTACTCAAGCAGTTATAATGAGATTGCACGCAACAACTACAAAGTTTATATTTCGTATATGACACGAATTAAAACGTGAATATATTTTGTTCTATTCATTCATAAAATACATTAGCAAACATTGAAGCAAAGTTAATTTTAAATGAATACGCAAAATTTGATGACGTCATAACGAAAAGCCGGCTAGCTATCTCTGCGCAAACTTTGATGACGTCATTCTAAAAACAATCTCAACGCCATCCTTTTTTTTATTTTTTTAGCGCGATCGATCGAAAAACTATAAAAAGTTGGAACGGCAATTTTAACATGAACCCAAAATATGTCGTTTTATTCGCGTTTTTTGACCAAACTGACCACTGCGGTCATTTAAATTTTTTTAAAACCTTGACAGTGTTCACCGCCGTAACGCAAAGAATATTTGTAGCAAATTTCACGTTTTTATGTCCAGTATTTAAAAAGATTATGCGGTATGTACATACCCAGCCAGCCAGCCAGCCAGCCAGCCAGCCACATATTCCTTTTGAGATTTATATATATATATGATATGATATGATATACAATATACGTTTTATAGCTATGTTAATAAATCACAAGTAGAGCCATCACTATTAATACTATTATATTATAATTTATATATACTATAAATTATAAATATAAATAGTCCATAAGAAATGTAGCGACAAATGGTAAAACTTTGAAGAAATAAAATATGGTAATGTTAGCTAGGTGATCTTATTTTAATATATTAGCACTATATAATAGGCCTATATTAGCCTAGTCCTAAAAAAATATGTCGATAGTGTAGAAGTGTAGTGTAGACAGTGTAGTGTACTGAACTGTGTACGGTACTAGTGAGTGAAGTGTCACACCCATCTTTAATTTTAAATTTTAATTAAGCCTAAAAATTAATTTTTTTAATTTCTTAATATTAATATATTCTAGTATTATAGTTATTATAGTAGGCCTAAATACTAGATCGGTATTCCTGTATAGAGTATAGATGTGAAACCTAGACACTTACACTCTCCAGAACAATCAGTACTGACAGTACAGTAGAGCCCTGCAAATGAGATGCGTACGCAAGATAATAAACACTACAGTGTTAAACAGATAGGCCTAGGCCCACACAGAGCAAATCACAAACGAAGCCGTTTCTTATCTTATACATTACAGACGCCCCCTCTATAAAGAAGATTATTGCGTCCTACGCTCATCCGTGGTCCGGGTCTAGTCATTAGTTTCTTAACTAATCAATAGACAATAACGTTATCAGCCCATAAGAGATCCTGCTCACCTCCACTAAGAGCAAGAAACTGAGGGCATATATTATAATGGCATAGGGGCCATCCATAAATTACGTCACACGATTAGGGGGGGGGGGAGGGGGGTCACACATTTGTGACGAGGTGTGACGAGGGGGGGAGGGGGGGTCTAAGATATCCGACGTCACATAAAAATGAATAAGCGTATACATATATATGTTTGTGCGCTATAGACTCCTATGCCGTTAGATCGATCGGGACAACCAAAAATGAATATTTTCTCGCAACTTTCAGGAATATAAAATTTTAGTTTTTCACGTATGCTGTTGACTTTGTTGATTTTATATAAATAGAAGTATGCCATTTATGCACACATGAAAACTGTAATTTAAAAAAAAAAAAAAAAGCTCCTCGACGTAAAAGCGAGTAGCTTCCCTTTCATTTTGCTTTCACTGAGTGTTGAACAGCCAACTTTGGGTTTTCCCGACTTTTTTTTGTGTGTATTACTGCGCACTCTGTTGTTTTATTTGCATCGTTTGTTTACACCATAGGTTCTCAACGGGGGCGATATCGCCCCCCAGGGGGGCGCTGAGAAGCTTTAGGGGGGAGATAACATTCCCGGGGGCGATTGGGGGGCGATGAAGGGCAAGTGGGCGGTACAAACGTACCTGCGATAATTTCAACACCTCAGCTATTTGAATCGATTAGTTTTTGGATGAAATATGATGTAAACGCAAGTGCTACTAAATATCTGATATCCCCCAACAGTAGGCATACATATTATTGAACAAATTATTAAGAATCGCGATAACTTTTCGATGAAGTAGGGGTTAGTAATTGGCAAATATGGTATGCGGCCGTCTCGTCTTATGGTTGGTTCACCGGACTGTCGCCTCAACCACTGATTGGCCTTAACATCTGCTAATATTGCTCTGTTTTACCGAGATGTCCTTTAATGCGTTTGAAGCCTTCGTAAAGAGGTAACCACTATAGCTCAGAATAGCTGTGCGGTATAGATTTGTAGTAATCATACAAACTGGGTAGTTATTGTAATGCTTATAAATATTCATATAAATTCTTTAGTCATATACTATTTATAAAATTTTCAAATAATTTTTTTACAGTTCTATCATATCATTTCAAAGTTATAAATGCAAGCCATTTAGTTTTTTATAAAAGAAAAAAAATTGAAATATTACCTCAAATAAAAAGTTTTAATTATTTCCCTTTTATCAACAAATGTTGATTAAGTTGGGGGGCGGTGAGCGGAAAAAAAATGTAAAAGGGGGCGGTGAGCCGAAAAAGGTTGAGAACCTATGGTTTACACTGTACTTTTTTGTTCTCTAATTGTTGATCTCGCTATTATTCTTTTAATTTCTATATGTTTTGTATGGACACAATGTATCCACGGGTCAACTAGTTACTATTAATAAGAATTGTAAATTAAAATTATGATCGCATTGTTTCTTAGCTATTTTCAAATGATGATCGCATTGCGAACGCGTCTGAATGCTAAAAAAAATTTAATACTCTGATTGAAAGTAATCCAGAACTATTCGCATCTCTGAACGTCAGAGCCAAGCATGGTAGGCCAAGACTTGAGGAAGATCACACATCGTTACTGGAAACTATTGTGGATATTGCTATGCACGGATCATCATAACACTAAATAAGGCAAAGTGATGTGTACAGAAGCATAAAAACATTAGATGAACTCACTGAACACTTAAAGATGGACGGATTTACAGTCAGTAGAAGTGGACTCTACCTTCGTCTTTTACCAAAGTGCAGCTCATCTCTTAAAGGCCAGCGTCATGTCTCAACAGTCCAAGTGACGCTCATTAGAGCACAGAATGATCTAAACATGCTAAATATATAAACGGTTTGTTTTGTATGGCAACAATAAGACTATTGGAAGAGTTGGCATCCATGCTAGGGTCTAACGAAGTGTGCTTTGTGAGCCAAGACGATAAAGCTCGAGTGCCAGTCGGGTTGACTACTGCTAACAAGCAAAGTCCTTTGCTGATGCATATCGAATACAGAGTCAGCTTGGCTGACCATGACAGGGTTTTGGCTGCAGGACACAAGCTAATTCCGTCGGTGTATGCTGGAATCCAAATTCAATCCAATGGTTTAGGAAACCGAGAAGCTATTGGTTATTCAGGACCGATTTACATTGCAATCAGATCTGGAAAACACTCTTCATAAACAGAATTCAGTCATGGACTCGATTTCAAGAAATTGTCTTAAGGAATTTAATGTCATTACACGGAGGGGTATTGATCGCTTGGTGAAACCAATTTTAGTGTCGACAGTTGATGGTGGCTCAGACGAAAACCCAAGATACGGAAAAGTTATTAAGGTTGCAGTCTACCACTTTCTTCAGTACGATTTTTATGCTGTATTCATCGCTACCAATGCTACAGGGAGAAGTTCGTTTAATAGGGTCGAAAGGAAAATGGCGCCACTAAGTAAGGAACTTACTGGGTTGATATATAGATGCTGATTTAGAAAAAAAGAATGTTCAGTTTGCAGGCAACACTCTAGCTGAACTTTGGTTGGTAGTCGATAATTTTTCAACAGTAGCAGAATTCATACGATTTTGTACTGCCCGTTAATACAATCTGTGATTAGCGATGGGATTTTCAAAAGATGTTATATGTACTTCGCTTCGTTAGTCATGCTGCGCAGCCATTAAATAAACACACAAGCAAAAATCAATTATTCCTCCCAAACCTATCAAGCCACAAAGAGTTGCTGCACATAGGTAACGTGAATTAATTGTTATTATCGCTAATGAAGAAAATGGAGAGAGTGCTGAATGGATAGATGAAGAAGAGCTTGATTTGAATGGAATAGCTATTCCCCCTGATGAAGAGACCAATACAGTCCCCATTTATTCCATAAAGGAGTATTTTTCATCACTAAGGGAGAATGCATGATAAACGTACATTTTGTGTTGTTGTTTTTTTATAAACTTTATTTTTTAAATTGTTCTGATTTTACTAAAGCATTTATTTTTGTGCACATGATATTATTATAATTACACTTTCGACTTTTCTTTTGTGTAATACAAAATTAATTAATTAATTATTACAAAACGATGACAAAATTTTTTAAATTTGGAACTGTAAATCTGCATTTTAGAAAAATATCTTTAAGGAGGGGGGGGGGGGGTGCAGATTTTGTGATGTCATATTTGAGGGGGGGTCTGACTTTTTGTGACGATGTGTGACAAGGGGGGGAGGGGGGGTAAAAAATCAGCGAAAATTGTGTGACGTAATTTATGGACGGCCCCATAGGCGATATAGGCCTACCACTATGTACTATAAAGATCTGATGTCTGAGGGCCTAACACAGACCTGTTCATCTCCACCAAGAGCAAGTGCACAATGAAAAATAAATGACCACAACATTTTAAGAGTGTTATGACTTTCAAAATGTTTGTATAGATGTTAATGAAAATTGTAAAAAAAAAAGTATCTAAAACATTTACGTTACTTTAATTAGAATATTTAAATGTTCTCTTTTTTACAGCAATAAAGTATGAAGCTGCATTACTTTGTGAGCATCCTATTCTACTTCATTGCATTGGTGCTTTGTGTATTGGGGTGGACGTCACAGTGTAACAACCCTTATCCACTTTGGCCCCAGCAGCATAGGTAGGTAAAGCTTGTAGCTTTATCTTTTACAGTACTTTTGTTTTAAACTATTTTAATTCTATATCTTATTATGCTTTTATCATATCCACTCTTATAATATCTCATGATTAATGTATTTCTTTAAATATATAAGCTCTTTAAATTAAATGTGCTCAGAGATGATTAATTAAAAATGTTAATTCCATTAGACTTGAAATTCATGAATAATCTTCTCAATAGTGAATGTGGTCCGTAACATACCAAATTTATAATTTTATTTTTATATAATTTAATGATATGTCAAAATGCTACAATATATTACAGGCAATATGACAGCAGACCAATCAGTGATCTATACTGTAAGGCAGGAATTATAGCCTTTTGTCCAACTGGTTTAAAATCAAACTTTATGCCAAAAGTCAATGATAATGATTTGCTCTATGTGTATGCCATGAAAGCGCCAGTATGGGAATTCAAATTTGGAGATCTGATGAAGAAATTTGTAAGTGAGATTGAAAAAAAAAGTGTTTTCAGTTTTGTACACTGCTCTTTTAGACTCTAATTACAAAAATCAGACTTTTGAACCACAGCTGATAGATAGGACAAGACAAGTGCATCTATCAACTATATTGAATTTGCTAGTTAGTGTATGAACAAAAGTATGAAAACAAAATATGTTCTCATAAAATATTAAGTAAGAAAAAAAAATAATATTGAAAAAATAACTTGTAATTACCTAAATACATAAGTAAAAAAAAAAAAAAGTACCAGTCGGACCGAGTTGATCCATAGGTCCGATGAAGCAGCGTTCACCAGTTTTTGTGGCCACGGCATACTAGGTGAATGTGTGGCCAGCACTATGCACAGCCGCCTTTACTTTACCCCAACTAAGGTCAGGTACCCATCAGAGCTGGGTAGACTCAGGGACACCCTCCAGACCCGGGTAAAAGTCCTAGCCTGTTACAGGATTCGAACCCGGGACCTTCGGCTCGCCAGTCGAACGCGCTGCCAATCGGCTACCGTGCCCCAAAATACATAAGTACCACATTCAAATTAAAAGCACATCATTTACATTAATGCTTAGTACCAGTCGGACCGAGTTGATCCATAGGTCCGATGAAGCAGCGTTCACCAGTTTTTGTGGCCACGGCATACATTACACATTATGTCACAAATAACTGCTGTGGCATATGAATTGTAATAAGAAGTTTAATTTGTGTAATAGGCAATTAGGAAATACATTTTTATTTACAGTTTTATTGTTGAGTTCTGAAACATTATGAATTTAGGGCAACACACATCAAAGTATATTTTAAACACGTTTCAACATACATGAAGAGTTTTTTTTTTTAATTTACCCAGGTAGTTAGTTTTTCTTAGTTGATTTCAACTGGTCTTTGCTGCATGTGAAAAGAACATAATATTGTAATATCAGAACTTGATTTGCCATTGTGAAAAGCACATACTATTGTAATATCAGAACTTGATTTGCCGTTGTTTAAATTAAATGCAGTCAGGACTTTTATACCTAAATTTAATAATTTATAACACTAATGGCAGAGACAAAGAAAATATTTAAAATATTTTTAAAGCACTTTTAAAGAGCCTACTCTTATAAGAGCTAAAAAAAAAAAGTATAATAATATGTAAAACTTGTATTCTTGTCTACACAGAACATCATGCATGATGCCATTGGCTTTCATCATGTACAGTCAGGCCTTAATATGACCATGGAGTGGTACGAACTGTTTCAACTTTTTAACTGCACATTTCCCCATGAGAGAAAAGAAGAAAAAGACTTGCTTTGGTGTAATCAAGGAGCATCATGTATCTACATGGGAATAGATGAAAAACACTGGAAAGAAAATGGAACTTTAGTTAAAGTTGGAGAAATAAATGGTCAGTTTAAGTCATTGAATTATTTCATTAATATCTTTTCAACATTACCAGTACTGTTTCCATCCACTTAAAAACTATCCTGTTAGTATTGAAGCCATATTGCAGTGCCTTTATAACAATTAGATGATGTCCTAACTTATGGAACTAATTAAACCTTATGTTCCACAAAGAACACTTCGTTCAGCCGACTCCTCGCTTCTGGAAGTGCCCCGTTTTTCTCTGATGACTGTTGGCCTTAGAGCCTTATCAATATCCTGTCAGAAGTTGTGGAATCTACTTCCCATTCAACTCAGGCGAACAAACTCCATTGATAATTTCAAAAAGAACTTAAAAATTAAAAACTCATTATTTCAATATTTACTTTAGATAACATGCTTTAGACCACTACTGTCTTACTTATATGTTAGGTCGGTTAGCGCTTCATTTATTTGATTTGTCCTATGTTTGTAAAGTTTTAAAGCCTCATTTAGTTTTATATTTCTTATCCTAGAGATTATATCCGTGTTCTTAGTTGTTATGTTAATTGCGCTCTAAGCTTAAATTATGTTTGTTGGCAGCACTATACAAATATTATTATTATTAAATTATTAATATTTACAGACTGAAGGAATGGGTGTACCCTAAAAATCAAATGCAAAAATGTAAAGATTAAAGTCAAATAAGGATTGATATTTTTGATCTGGAAACAAATACAAGTGCTTCTTTATAGTTATAGAAATATGTATAGGTCTTAAAGTTTATTTTAAGAAATAGCTTTACCATGAAGTAAAGTACCTGTCGGACAAAATTGATCAAAGGGCCTGTGAAGCAGCGTTCATCAGTTTCAGTGGCCACGGCATACTAGAGCAGGGGCTGTGTGGCCAGCCCAATGCCCAGCCACATTTACTTTTCCCCAACCAATGTCAGGTACCCATCAGTGCTGGGTAGACTCAGGGATACCATCAGTGCTGGGTAGACTCGGGGATACCCTCGAGTCCAGGGAAAAAAATCGTATCCTCCACCAGGATTTATCCCAGGCCATTCGGTACGCTCTGTGCCCCATTAGCTTTACCATTACAGCAGCCGCCATTAATAAACAAGTAAACTATCTTAATGAACATTAGTAAAAGGAGATATTATGTTTAAAAGATTAGTAGTATACTGTGTATACTGAGCTGGTGTTTTCTTAATGTTTGGTGTTGTTTCCTTTATTTGTCTAGCTAATAATTGTTGTGAAAGTGTTTTTGAAGATGTTTTATAAATTATTTTATTTTTTTAAGGTACCACTTTTAACCAATTTGCTGTATGGACAGAAATAGATAACAATACTTATCCATATTATGAGACTTGGACAGTGAAAGAAAGTCAAAGTAAGTCTACAATAATATTTAGTTTATCCCCTTAATCAAATACACAAATAAGACAAAACTGGCAGTAAATTGTTTTGATTTGTTCTTGCAGAAGGTGTAACATGGTTTGAACCTTTTGATTGCGCCTCTTGGGTGATTCGTGCCTTCGGTAAATTGTTGGAATATGGTGCTAAATTCAACACATCTGTCCACCTGAACTACACAAAGGCAGTTCTTTATTCAAAGCAGCCAACATGCATCGGAAACGCCACAACCGTGTATCAGAATCAAACAATCATGAGTAATCTGAACAAATTCTATTCTTACTTCCAGGGCAGTCAGAGCCTGGCAGAAGTACTTTACCACCTCCTTGAGTACATTCCATATGTTTTAATGTATGATACCTTCTACCTGTACTATAATGATGAGTATTGGCATTTACCTCTTCAATATCCATATATAGAAATAACATATGATGAAGTGCCACTTCCAAGCTAAAATTTCAAGCTCATCTCTCAAGGAACCATTTAAACTATGTAACAAAATCTTGGTGTGCTCATTTCTAATCATAATAAATTTTTTATTAAATTACATTAACATCTATCTACGTTAAACATTTTTTGGACCCAACTGTTTTACTTTATAAGTCGGTAAATACTTTATTTGCTTTGTCTTATGTTTTTGTGTAACGTTTTGAGATTATCAGTTAGCTCCTTATCCTTTTTAGCCTAGAGAATTATATGTGTTCTTGCTGCTCAATGTTAAATGCGCTCAGAGCTTACATTATGTTTGTTGGCAGTGCTATATAAATACAATTATTGACACTCACCTTTTAGTAAATCGTGACCTGACACACTGTTACATCTGGATTTAAATATTTTAATATTCCTTTACCTAGATTATCAAGACCCCCCCCCCCCTCTTCCAACAGCTTTAGAAATAATATCAAACAGAATGAAACATATACCCCGGTAGCATAATTTCACTGTGTCTATAAAAATGTGTAGTTACAAACAAGGCTCATCTAATTCTTTTCATTAAAATCATGAAGTTAAATAAAACTGGATGATGATGACAAGAAAAAGTGTGTACACTTGTCAGGGTGCATTGCTTGGTCAATAATAGTTCTTCTGTCTGTAGTTGTGTTTAACTCATAATGACAGGATTCAAACAATTGTATGTTTGCTTTCTTATGTTATATATTTTATACATTACAATTACATCTTTGAGATGTTAACAAGACTTTTTCCTGTTTTTGTGATATTTTTAATTTAACTATATACTATAACTAAGATATACATATTTTATTTAGCATTGGTTTCACAAGGCAATAACTTATTTTTCCCAACTTAGAAAGCACACATAATTTGGCATTGCTTACATTTATATATAAAAATAAATCTGTTTAATTTCACTTTAATTGGGTAATAATAGTAATATACTGGCACAAAAAACCTGTTTTTTTGTTATTCTTTCAATGCTCAATTCATTTTGCCACGATATAACAATTAATTATATATTTATTAAAATATAACAAGTAGTTTAGAGTTGCGTGCGTGTAAAAAATATTTATTCTGCTTTTTGTTTCACTTCACAATAATCTATAGCTCATTGCTAAAATAGTTTTTATACTTCAGTTTTGGAATACAACAGATACTTTTGGTGCCACAAAATTCACTTAAAACAAATATAGAATATATATTTCCATTTCAAAGCCTTCCAAGGTACATCAATAGCTTAAAAGAATAAATGCAAATTCTATGAAGAATGTGATTACTAATCATCATTACAGCTGTATTAAGAACTCTACTAGTTTTTACACGGCTTTTTATTCACTGTAGCAACGGCTTTTTATTCACTGTAGCAACTATTTCAATTTCTGGCATCCTATACACTTAAATACACCACTGCTTAGTTGTGTTTTCCTACTTTACAATGATTACATTTATCTAAAATGAAACCTTGTTCCAAAAAAAAAGTTTTAAGAATTTTTTTTTAAACTCCAACATTTAACATGATCATTAAAATGATAGCGGTTGATGTAAATACAGTCTTTTTTTCCTGTTGATTTTCATCCAATAAAGAAATTGCTTTTTGAATTACTATCTTGGGTTTTAATTAAAAATGTAATAGTAATTGAAGAGAATGGGATGTTAGAAAAATGTGATTTGAAATCAGCTGGAGTTACAGATGTTAAGGGCAGCGAACAAAGTCATACAAAATGCTTAGTCACTCGATCAGCAGAAAATTATATAAAATAAAAAAAGGCACTTCTTTTGACAAAAAAAAAAAAAGACAAGGATAAAGATACAAAACTAACAGAGAAGCACAATTCTGTGATTTTTAATATCAAGTTACATGTTGTATCAAGTAACTTAATAAAGTTTAATATCAAGTTAGATGTTAGGCAAACTTATTGACTCAAATTTTCAAGAGATAAATAAATGTGCAAAAAAGGATTCATTGCGGAAAATAAAAATCCACACTGGGCTTGTAGAAAAAAATATGTTAATGTGTCACAAAAAAATGGTCAAACATTACTACCAAAAAGGTCACTGTGTATAACTAAATTACTACCTATACTATAAAATGAAAGGTCAGTTTCAAGGAAGGAAAAATAGCTAGTTAAATGTGAATTAAGTGACAAAAGCTGTAACCATGTTGAATTGAAACATTCTAAAAAAAATATTAGAAATTGAAAACATTTTTTTTTGTCAAAAGCTTTTTGTAAGGTGGAAATAAAATGTAAATTTTTCTTTCAAGTTTGTACATAATTTTCAGTTCGATTACAATGATTTTGTATCACACATAAACACACAACAAAATTTGAATTATACAAATTCCAACTGTGGTCAAGCCTGACATACAAAACCTATGTCAAGGACAGTTTTCCCAAGTGCTTTGAATATTTGTGTGTTCATCAATTCAATGTCCAATATAAAATGAAGAGCAATATCAAAAGTATAAATATTCTCATCAAGTCCATTGTATCAAAAGAAATCCATTTATCAATGTTTTTTAAGTAATGTTAGAATTTTTTTTTTTTACAAAATATTACAAAGAGCACATATATAATTGTTTAGTTAAAAAAAAAAAAGCAAAATAATAAATTCCAACTGCATAAAAAAGGCACTTTTTCATTGACACATTAGCTTCATTGAAAAAGATTGCCTGTTCTGGATCTAAATACACTACACAGTTGTCCAACCCCACACTGTATAAATAATATGTATATAAAATATTATGATTTAAATGTAATAGAAATTATAACCACTACTTTGTCAGGGTTACTCTCATATAAACCATTAACACAGGTTGAAAGTGATCAGATCAATCAGATTTTTTTTTTACAACTGGCAAGTGTTTCAGTTAAAATCAAACTTCACTATAAACAAAAAAAAAAAAAAACATTTCTAAAAGTGTATAATGAAGACAAAATTTTGCAGTGAGCTCTAATTCCTTTGGAATGCTTTGGTCAAAAACACAAAAAATAATAATTATTAGAACAATAAAAAAAAAAAGGAAATTGATGGGGGAAAAAAATACAAAAGATAAAAAAACTGTTATAGCAAAATAAACTGTAAGCTCAGATCTGATTGAATAAAGACAACCCTAGTAAGTATAGAGAACAAACAAACAGCTCAGTGAACTTCCCAAACAGGAAGGAAAAACTTTTTAGATTCATTGATTTCTTCTTAAATAACAAAGAATACACAGAGTACAACTTTTATTTCACCAGTAAATCAAAGAGATGGCTCGGATGATCTAAGTTAATTAAAAAAACAACTGTAGCAAACAGAAAGCCCAGGACAATCAACACTGACACGTGTATATTTTGCAGAATTACAACACAACTAAATGGTTGCTCTATGGCCTCTAATTACTTCAATTGCTTCTTTTTTTTTAATTAAATGGAATGCCTTGTGAAAAAAGATATCTTGATGCCCTACCAAGAAGAAAAAGGTCTACTACAGAATTTTATATCTTGAATATTTCAATACAGACTTGAATTAACTATAAATAATAACCAGATAAAATAGCAGGCTTACAAATGGCAAATATTTTGTTTAGTTATCAGAACTTGAAACTAATAGTGATAACTTAGCAACCAATAAAGTGAACAAAACATGAGAAATAGGCCAAATGGAAAGCAATATTAAGTATTGATTATTGTACAGTACATTGACCAAGCTAGATCAAATGGCATAGTATAGTTTGAGCTTACAGTTTTTTAAAAAAAAAACTGACCGCTCAAATTACCACAGTTTGGTAGATCTACCACCTGGTGGTTGACTGACTCTGGTTGATCTATGCTCCTGTGTATGGTCAGGGCCATTGCCAAATACTCCACCCTGGCTTTCCTGGCAAGCCTGGTTAGTCTTGTGATGATTTTCCTCATAATTGTATCTTTCATCTTCACCTTTGACTTCATCCACAGCTTGCACCTCATCGGATTTCAACTAGTCAGTTAAAAAAACAGAAAGAAAAATTAATAGAACATTTTCTGGTGTTTAATGGAGTATGGGCTTTCACATGTTGCCCTTTATGTATATTCAGTTTATCCTTCAGGACATAACATAATACAATTACGAGCGCATACACATACATTTGAGGTCATTTATTTAAAATAGCTGTGTCCTGTAAGCTTCAACTCTCGCTATAAACATAAGTAAATTAATATAAACAAAAGTGATTAGAATGCTATGAAAGTAGACAATCACTTTTTTTTTTACTTCACATTATTACTCTACTTTGGCGGGGAAGGGGGATCAATTACTGATAACGTTTAGAAATTATAGAAAAAAAAACAGAGCATATCTCGTCTTTACCAGTATTTGGAGACATAAAAAAAAGGGATAGCATCTAGGACAAAGTATAAAATTACATTAAAAATTATGATGAATGAAAAATAAAACCGACAGTTTTAGACCAAGCTTTGAAAAAAAAAATGTATCAAATTTTAATTGTATTTCAAGTTGTCTAATTCTCAAATTTGTTGAATATTTCATCTGTTTCAATATCTTTTTCTACTAACCAGGCTGCAGAATGGTGGATGTTTTGCCTTCTTTAATTAATTTAATATATATTATATACATATACAGAACACTATCCTGATTCTATTACAAATAATTATTTAATTTATTTTTACTATTATGAAAAAAAGTCTAGCAATTTTTCTCTAGTACTTCTAAGAATAAACACATATATGCATTATTTTTAAAAGTAGTTAAAAAGATGTTTTACTTGCGTGCTACCATACTGTGCTGTTTGTTCTTGCTTAGCATTAGTCTGCTCATAGGCTTCACCCGTTATAGGGTTGTAAGCTGTAAAAGAAAACAATTTAGCATTAATTGATGCCTTTAATCTGCCAATAATTTAATTTTACATTAAAATAGTATCACAAATTTGTTTAACTAAATCACTCTGCTTTATGATATATAGACTGACAAATAATATACACACTAACAAAGTATTCTTAATCTTTTTTTTTTTACATTAGTACAATTCCGCTTTATTTTTAAAACTAAAATCCAAGTTTTCGCTTTCAAATAAGTAGCTTGTATAACAAATATCGCTGTTGCTAAGATATGCTAAACTAACAAGTGGGGAAGTGTAGCTTAATCCATTACGTATTAGAGAGCCACAAACTGAAAGCAAAAAAAATAAAGTAGTAAAAAGAACTTGAAAGAACAAGAATACAAAAGAAAAACAACAAACCCCTAAAATTCTCATCAAAAGGAACAAGCAAAGAATGAAATACAAGAACACAAAAGTTGTTCAAGGCAAAATTTTTTTGGGGTTGTTGAACTTGAAAGAGTTGATGTGGTAACAAATCATACCACTTGTATCACAGAACCTTCTTAGTCTGTGTGGCTTTGGTTCTGGAGCTAATTTACCAAACACTCTGTCAAAGGAAGAGTTTTTATCAACCGTTTCTTCGTTTTTTACTCTACTTGAGTTTACACTATGGCTAGAACTGCTTTTGGATGAAACTGGTGTTGAGCAAAGTGAAGTAATGGAGCTACCCGCGTCTGTACATGAATCATGGGAAAGGCAAGTTCTCCTTTCCGCCGGAAAGTTATCACGAAAATCAGAATCTCCAAAAATTCGAGAAAAAGAATCGATGTTCTTGTCGCTGTATTTACGGAAAGTTTTTCTCCTATTCACAGAACAGGCGTCCCCAAAAACATTAGAATAAGTATCGGGACTTGTATGATTCCTTCTACGGCCAGAGCTTAACGTTATGGAGGATAAACAATTCTCGTTACGCTCTAACTCAACATTCTTCCTATTCCCAATAAAAGAATGAAAAGACTCTTCACCGCTGCGTGGAGCTCTGGACTTGGCAGGTTGCGCAGCAGATGCACCTGTCCCTTGGTTGAAGATGTCAGAGGTTTGCCTATTGACATTACCAGCATTGCGGACAGTCGGTGTACTTTCTGCTGGGTGAGTTCCTTGATGAAAGATGTCATTGTTGCCTCTGTTAATATTATCCGGGTTGTTTTTAATAGGTGTTCTCTGTGGAGCAGAGGCATCATTGGATCCAAAGATATTGCTAGATGCACCCCCTGGAGGATTCAAAACTCTGGAAAAGAACAAAATATTAATATATCAAATATCTATACTAGTCTTGTGCCCATACATAGTTATGACCAGTTTAAAAATCATGACTTATACCAAACATGTCTGTCAAAAGAAAAGGAACAATGACCAGGCCTGCCTACCCCAAAATTTAGCTTTCAGGGACAGGCTTCACAGAAAAGAGGGACAGAGACCTGTTACCAGGGACAGGTCATTTCGCGACACGTTCCAGTCTTATCAGGCGCAGTGATAAAATATAATCAATAATATGTTAATTTTAAATTAAATACACAATACAAACATAATCATAGGCCTATAGAGACTTATTAAAGACAACACTTCATTTATTTTAAAAACCTATCAATACAGCCATTAGTCATATCACCCAAATGGGAAAGTAATTTAAGGTATGATTTTTCTTTTAAGTCCATGTCCTTACTCAAGTTCATATACCTATATACAAGTCACACTATAGTGGGTCAACAATAAGTCTTTTGAAGTGTCCTACTCAATACTGCCATGGTGTCTAGACTGGACGGCACCGGTTACCAGTATTGATGATGATGACAATATACAAGTGCCTTAATGACTTTAAGTTTTAAGTAGGGATGTTAAAACCGGACTGCGCAATGTCACAAGTTACAGGCCGGAAAAGCCAAATGTGCGTAGTTGTGTAGGTATATTTGAAAAATAGTTCAAATTTAATTAGCATTAGCAGGGCATTCAAGGGGTTGATTTGTTTGAATACAACATGATTTTTGTACACTTTACCATCAAATTCTTTAGAACTTTAGAAATAATCTGGGCTGATTGTCACTGACAACTGATTGATTAATACCGATAATAGCTTTCAAAAGGGATAATCAAATTTTCGGTTATTGTTGACCACAATATTAAGAAGCATATGCAGAGGATGATGATGTTAATCCAGGATGCTTAGTACGCAGATGAGTACGCAATCCAGTGGTATTGCCACTGCTCCGGCTTATCTGTTGGGAACATAGTTTACAACAAACCATCGTTAAAGACGTTTTTTTCAAAATTTTCTTACTCAAAAGATTGTAACTGTAACTTAACATTTGGTTTGATGTTATGTTATTTTTATTGCAAGCCATAGTTGGTATTTGGACAAAAAGAAACACAATATCTAAGACTAAATAGTAAATAGTGTTAGCAAGGCAGTTCAAGAAATTGTTTTGTGCGAATCCAACATTAGGTTAACCCCTATTTATTAAAAATATTTCCATCAAAACCAAAACAAGAAAGGCTGTGCTATTTGAAATAATGATTAGGCCTACCTCTCAACCAACAAACCGAAATACGGTTGTGAAAATCAAACATCCCTAGTTTTAAGTTGCATAAGTGCATAAGCCAAGCTCCTATCTGTAGACTATCATTGACTATGTCATCCTACATATAATTTCTTTAATTAATTACTAGGCCTAACGGTCTAACCTAATGACTAATGAGTTGATTGTCTGTAGGCCTACATTTACCTATACAATGGTTTCAATTGCCATGACATCAATTAGGTATGTGACAAGAAAATTTTAAAATGACTGTATAATAACTTGTCATATATCACTGGAAAGGGCTTGGGGGGAGGATTCCAATGGTATATCATTTATAAAAATCGGTTCAGAAATAAAAAAGTTATGAATTTTTTAGTGACGAAATTTTAGTAACAAAGACAAAGAAGGAAAACTGAAGCTCACTTACTAGTAATTTTGTACTCAAAGAGTCATAACTTTTTTATTTGTGTACCAACTTAAAAGAAATAGGTATCAATTTAAAGGCCATACCAAGGGCCAAACATTTATAGATAAATCAGTGTATAAATGCTTATTACAAACTTTTTATAACATGACATTTGGATAAAATTGGACATTTCAAGCCGAGTACATAATTCACTAAAACAGCCTAAACTTTGTCAATTTTTTACATAATTGCACAATAGAGGTATCAAATTAAATGCCATACCAAGGGCTATACATTTATAGATAAATCAGTGTTCAAATGCTTATTACAAACTTTTTATAACATGACATTTGGATAAAATTGGACATTTCAAGCCGAGTACATAATTCACTAAAACAGCCTAAACTTTGTCAATTTTTTACATAATTGCACAATAGAGGTATCAAATTAAATGCCATACCAAGGGCTATACATTTATAGATAAATCAGTGTTCAAATGCTTATTACAAACATTTGATAACATGACATTTGGATAAAATTGGACATTTCAAGCAGAGTACACAATTCACTAAAATACTAAAACAGCCATAACTTTGTCAATTTTTTACATAATTACACAATACAGGTATCAAATTAAATGCCATACCAAGGGTCATGCATTTATAGATAAATCAGTGTTCAAATGCTTATTACAAACATTTTATAACATGACATTTGGATAAAATTGGACATTTCAAGCCGAGTACATAATTCACTAAAACAGCCATAACTTTGTCAATTTTTTACATAATTGCACAATACGGGTATCAAATTAAATTCCATACTAAGGGACATACATTTATAGATAAACCAATGTTCAAATGCTTATTACAAACATTTTATAACATGCTTCGATAAAATTGGACATTTCCAGACGAGTACATAATTTACTCAAAGAGACTAATTTTTGTCAATTTTTTATAACTACCCTAATTGCACAATACAGGTATCAAATTAAGGGCCATAACTGTATACATGAATCACCTTTACCCGTCTTCTTATTTTTTTTATAACATGAGATTTGATGAAATTAGATATTTTATATGTAGACCCTACGCTACATATTGTTCACTGAAAGATCTCGAGTCAAACAGTCAAAATTTGAATACTTTTTAAATACCTTCCTTTTTCAATCTTAACCCCCTTTTACTTGTGAAATGTACAAATGTGTTTTAATGAATTATTTTCAAACAAGATGAAATGGGATATTATAAGGTAAGTAGCCTAAATATTATATCAAACAGTCAAAACTGTCTACATTTATTTCTTTACCAAATTAAAACAAATAAAAGGGCACTTTTTTAGACATTATAAGGCAATAAGGCCATAAGATATATATAATTCAATATTTTACTGATATTTCTTATTGTAGCACCTTATCCCCATAAAGATTATATTAGAGTCTGTGAACAAATAAATGAGTTGATCCCCCTCTTCCCCCCCCCCCCCCCACACACACACTAAATTTTCTTTTTCATCCTTCTACTTTTACTGATTTTGCCTATTTTCTCCCAACCACAATGTGTCACCATCCCCTTAAAATAGTAGGCCTACAAATTGATTGGTGAAGAAAAAAAAAAGTGAGCCCCATCTCCCCCTTCCCATCATCTCTTTCTCCTGCTTGACAACACATTAAAAAAATGATGCCCCCCCCCCTCCTTTCCCGTTTTTACCGATGAGATAGTCCCCCGTCTATATTCCCTCCTCCCTCAGCCTCCATTCCCCATAAACTATTACAAGTCAATGAAGAAATAATCCTGCTTTTTACTGATGATAGTCCATTGCTGTAGACCCCCCCCCCCCATTCCATCAACCCTAACCCCCAATATTACGTAGGCTATGTACATGAAAAGTCCGTGTAGAAATAGGCCTATGCCCAGCTCCCTTCATCCCCCCTCCCCCAGCTTCTACCGTATCATTTTCCCTAAAAGATCGTCCATACTAACTGAAACAGACCGTCACTAGCAGTCAAGGTTGGATAGAAAAAACACGCACACAGTAGTGCTTAGGCTACACGTAGGCAACACATTATAATAGCTTTAAACTTGGTATTGGAGATGTCTCAATTTATTCTAGTCTAGAAATTTAAGTTGCCCTAAGCCTTAACTAATAAGTAAAGACATATTTTATGTGATATTTGAATTAAGTAATTTAATTACTGTCCCTAAGATCGTCAGATTTACAATTAGGCCTATATAGGACATAATAATAACAAAAATGATACTTCATTGTTATTTAAAAAAAAAATTGGTTTTATAAAATTGCGAATATCAGTGAGCTAGTTGTCAGATTTAACCAATACCGTATTTGGAAAATGGTCACGTGCCTCCTCCCCCTAAGTGACCTAAATTAGGCTAAATATGGCGTGAATGAGCTAAGATGCCGATAGTTGTTTACATTTTTGATACTCAAAATTGAATATGTGATTCATTGATGATTTTGATGAAATTTGGCAGATAGGGAGGAAAGATGTTTTAAAATCGAAAAGAAGAGGTTTAAACGAGAAAAACGAATATATTCAATATTTATTTTAAGTTTGAAATGTAACACAATTTTCAATACAAAAAAATAACATTGTAAAAACGAACAAATTAAACAAATAACACAAACAACGTTGCTAAAATTAGTAATGTTTCTTAAACAATTCAGTTCAATGTAAAATGTTGTTAATTAAATTTACATTTGCATTATACACATGCCCACCATATAGCAGAAGTTAAAAATACCCGGAACAGCTTTTCGGGCCAAAAAAAATAAATAAAAAGTCGGATTTTCACATACCTACATCAATGATCAAAACATATAAAATCAATAATTATTATTATTATTATAATAATAGTTTAGTAGCCAACTTCTTTCATCTTTCAAGTCAGAATCGTTTTTTTTATTATTGTTGCTACACTGAGTAACACTGCTGCTACAGATAGACATAGCCTACTAAAATAAATTACTATGAGTATGAATCTGTATGATTATTATCTTTTTATAAATTACATATAGATCTAGTAATCTAGTATGATATAGGCCCTATTATTAAAGGACCCTACCCTACGTCAATTCCTCTATATCTGTCAAATGTTTTGTTCATTTTTTTGGTATTTAAATCGCTAAGCATAAACTTCTTTTAGCTGACATTCATTTCCATTGTTAAAAAAGGACAACGATTTCAATTGGACCTTACTGTACATGTACATACATTATTTACTGAATTACTGCGACTATTTTGGCCCACAACTAGGCCTGGGTACTGACATATTCATGACTTATTTAATTATCATAAAATAACACTTTGATAGTTGATAACACAATTATATTAACCTGGAAGATGGTTTGGAGTCAGAATTCATGCCCTGAAATGTTGAAGTCGTCGTCATTTTTCTAGAAACTATTTGGACGATATTAATTGGAGAACAAGATTTACCCGGTTACCGACGTTAAAATGGGTTAGTCAAGGAAGTGCCAGGTTTTTATTTATCAAAAGTCGCATATATTATACAGCATGAATTTTGTGAGTCGTATTCACTAAGAAGTTGTTTGTTAATTCTACTAAACTTGTATCGCGTGATGTCAAATTTAAGCCTAGAAAAACTATTATTAAATATTATCATGAACTTTCATAAATAATACATAAAAGTAAAATATTTTTTTCGAAGTATGAGATGCCGGTCACGTGCCTAAAGACTGAAGAAAAAAAAAACCCTACTAAAATATGTATAGAGGTAGCAAAGTTAAGAAAGCTGGGTTTTCTACCTAGAATTTGGTTTTAAATCAATAACTTGTGGTTTCTAGTTTCTGCTTTATTTACTGCATTTAGCCATGAAAAGGTCACACGATGCAGTTATAAAAACTAAACATTAAATGTTCTTAATAAGGCATTTTTAGCTTGTGAATGACCACTGATTCATTAAAAGAGTTGATCAAAAACAGAAAAGCCCTTTGGGCCATGGATACTAATTCAGAGCTTGCGCATAATCAACTTAATGCTTTTTTACACGTCACAGAAGAGATCAATGAAAAGATGGTTCTCAGATTCGTCACACATAAGATGCAAACGTAAAGGATTGTTCCACTCTTTCCTCTTCTTCCACACAGTGGAGGCATCTTGAGAGATGAACGTAGAACAATTTGACACACTGGCGCACACACTCACACTGTAGGCTAGGCATAATATAGGCTGAATATAGGCCTATATTTTAGGGAGATAGGTCTAATTTAGAGATATATGTAATTATATATATATATATTATATATAATATATATATATATATATATATATATATATATATATATATATATATATATATATATATATATATATATATATATATATATATATATAAAAGATAAGATTAGAATGGGCATTTCTTATAGCGCTTCTATCCATGCTTTTAAATGAGCTTGTTCAGTGCGCTCTTGGTGTGATATGCAGTGGCAGATGTATTAGCTAAAGAGAAAGGTCTTTAAGTTCTTTTTAAAAGATTCTCTTGTCCCAGATTCTCTCAGTGTCTGAGATAAACTGTTCCATAGAGAAGGCGCCACTGATTCAAATGAGTGCACTCCCAGGTACTTTTTTCTGTGTCCATCCAAACTAGGAGTTTTGAGGAGTGACTGTGTTGAAGAGCGCAGTTCCCTAGATGGCTCATGCCTGGATATAAGCTCTCGAAGATAAGAAGGAGCTATGCCCTTTATGCATTCGTAAGTAATGGACATAATTTTGTGCTCTATTCGCTTTATCACCTCGAGCCAGTGGAGATCCCTTAGTGTTGGGTAGATATGATCTTGCCTCCTCACCCCCGAAACAATGCGCGCAGCGGTGTTCTGCACTCTCTGTAATCTCTGCAGCTGGTTCTGT